>OY997266.1:603499301-604925985 GCA_963921465.1 Triticum timopheevii | reverse complement strand
AGTATAAGGGACATGTCAGGGCTTGCACTGTCATACTAGAGGCCATGGCGTCTCAAGATTTTTGGATCTGGCACTCTTTCTTTGGCATGGCTGGATCACACAATGATATCAACGTGCTTCAGCGCTCGCCGGTGTTTGCTAGGCTTGCCGAAGGCAACAGCCCACCGGTGAACTTTACTGTCAACGGCCACAACTACGACAAAGGTTACTATTTGTGTGACGGTATCTATCCTTAGTGGACCACTATTGTAAAGACAATACCCAACCCTGTCGCAGAGAAAAGAAAAAGATTTGCCCAAGAGCAAGAGAGTGATAGAAAGGATGTCGAGCATGCCTTTGGTGTTTTCCAATCTCGATGGGGCATTGTTCGGTATCCTGCTAATACTTGGAGCACGCAGAAACTATGGGAGGTGATGACTGCTTGTGTGATCATGCACAATATGATCGTAGAAGACGAGCGCCCGGAACGTCTGTACGATCAAGGCTTTCGGTTTCAGGGTGAGAATGTTGTGCCTGAGCATGGAGTAGCGACAACATTTGAGCAGTTCACTCAGTTTCATGACGACATGTATCTTCTTTTATTCGTTTGCAAAACTATGTGAAATATTTTTATTTTTATTTGGCCTGTAGAACTATACTATTTATTTGGGCGGCTAAACTATTTTGCTTGTTAATTTTTCATTTCATAATATGTTGAATGCAATGTATTGGGCGGCCAGCCGGCCACGCCTGCACATATGGGTCGGCGCATTGGGCGCGCTGCCGACCCATATGAAAAACAGGGCGGACGCCGAGTGTCGTGGAATTATCACGTCAGATGTCCTCATGAAAGGACTTAGTCGTGGAGCCATCGCAACGGGTTAGCTTGAAGGGGTTAAACCGGACAAGGGACACGGGAGTTTATACTAGTTCGGCCCCTTCGATGAAGGTAAAAGCCTATGTCTAGTTGTGATGGAATTGATTGGGTTTCGATGATCAGGGAGCGAGATACGCTTGCCTGAGTCTCGAGTTGTTGTCTGTTGTCCCTGAACCGCCGCCAGGTCGTCCCTTTATATACACAGGTTGACGCCCGGCCGGTCTACAGAGCCCCGAGGCCGACTCATACAAAGTATCCGGCTCGATCTCTCCTTTCCTAACTTACATTAAAGTTTACATAGTCATGGTGGTTTATCACTACGGGCCCTAATCCGCCTTTGGGCTTCAGGCTTCTAGACTTCATTTAGTAAAGCGCCATCTTCTGGATCTTCATGGGCTTCAACATAGTCGAGGGTAAACTGGGACCTCCTGGCCGGTTTACACTCAGCAGTTATATCCTCAACATTAGGCCCCAGATTGATTTGAATTTGTTCATGTCAATCTTCAATACTTCGCAGATCTCTGGCAAGCATCTTCTTGTTTTTTCGTAATCCGCCAAATTGTCTTCTCCTGTAATTTTGTAAACCGCCGTAACATCATCTCCTGAACACAGCAACGGTCCATCATGACATCATCTCTGTAAACAAAAATTAAAAGGATTCCCTTCATTTAATGGTTATCCCGAAAATCGAGGCGACATGCACACTAATTCTGCCGTTTCAGGCTCCTTGATTCTCGCGCCTGCCGTTTTACTCTCTCCTCTATAAATAAGGCCCGAGGGCCCTTCTCTCTTTTTCCCCTTCTGTGCTTTCTTCTTCCTTGTGACGCCCAAGCTTTGAAGCTCCGCCTCCGTCCGTGACCTTGAAAAACTGCATCGACAAAGGCCGCTGCATCAACCTGAAACGGACCAGAAACTCGTCGCCCTCCTCCGCAGTAGATCTATAGTGGTAAACTTCCTCTTTCCTTCATCTTTAGATCTGTTTCTAGGGTTTGAGAGCTCCTCTGTACAGTTCATCCTTCTTTGTTCTTCCTCCTGCCGCGATAATTTTGATCTAATAACATTGTAGATCTCATGCGGCAGTTACTCCACATCCGTTTTTAGTGCTAACAGATCGTCCTTTTTCCTCTGTAAAAGTACACGGCCTTCCCTGTTCTACTTAGCGCCTTTAGAGTTCACAGAAAAAATTGCCTTATGTATGCGTGGTAGATCCAAATAAATTTTATCATTGTGTGAAACCTGTTTCTGTCAACACTTAGCAGAAATCTTGAATTCTGGCCCTTCTGCCAACGGGCGGTTTAATATTTGATAGTCAATCCGCCATATGTCATTAGCCCTCTCTTAAACCGCCAACTGAACCTTGCATAGTATTTTTCTCCGGTTTAACACTGAATTGTACACCTTAAACCATAAATTGTAAAACCGGCACTTTTTCTTTTAGTTCCCTCCTTCCAGAATGTCGAGACAATTCGCTGCTTGCAATTGGGTTCCGTCCCGGATCACGGAGACACAGATCAATGGTTATGTCACCACTGGTGCTTTAGCCTCAAAAAGGGCTCTCCATTGGCGAGTTCCAGAATCGGAATGCCCGCCTCAACCTCAAGAAGGAGAGGTAATTGTCTTTATGCAACACTTAGACCGGGGATTCAGTCCGCCCGGATCAAAAAATTTCCGAGATGTCCTTGCAAGCTTCCAACTCCATCCGCAAGATATTGGTCCGAACTCTGTGTCAAACATATGCAACTTTCAAGTTTTCTGCGAAGTCTATCTTCAAGAAGAACTGACTATGGAGCTGTTCTGGGACTTTTTCCATTTGAACCGCCGTACGGAATTCTCAGATGGTCCCAACATAGAGCTTGGCAGCGTTTCAATTCAGAAAAGAAAAGAAGTTGATTTCCCTCATGCCAAACATCATAGCCATCCCAAAGATTGGAATCAGACCTGGTTTTACTGCCGGAACACTGCCCCTGATGGAGAAAATCCCTTGCCGGGTTATCGCCCTCACCGGCTTAGCAATAGCCACCCATTACCTTCATGCTTAACTGCCGCAGAACGGATGAATTTTGCGCCTCAACTCGCCAAGCTCAGGGCCCTGATGGCCAATGGTTTAACCGGCATTGACCTTGTCCGCTGCTGGGTTTCTTGGGGCATTTTACCCTTAAGCCGCCGCCCCGGATTGATGCACGAGTATACTGGTGATGTCAAAGATCCTCAATGATATCATGAAATAGTAATGACCGATCTTGAAGTTACTGAATCGGTGAAGAGAATGCTTGATGAACCGATCTCTGCATGCAGCCAACCCAGTTTGGCTCCGTTTTGCATCTCCAATAAACCGCCAGCGGTAAAGTTCATATAAATGCTTTAATGATTTGCTTCCGTATTGATTGTGTACTAAACTTTCCTTGTTTTAATTTCAGGCTAACAGCTCCTTTTGGAAACGGACTAAACCGGCCCGGGCTCCTCATGTAAAAACCAAGGCCACCAAGAAAGCTGGCAAAAGGAAAACCGCCGAGTCTTCTGACCCGCCAGAGGAGGAGGAATCAGATGCTGAGGTAGAACTTGACTCACTTGATTCCTTTTTCGTACATCTTATTGACAATGACTATTCCTAGGATGATGCTGAAGCCAGCCATGCAGAACATGTTGAGGTAATCCTTCTTTCTTCCGATTCAGATCTTGTACCGGTTCAAAGAATTCGCCGCACAGTGCGGAAAGTAAAACAATCTCACCCCCTTGCTCATTTGGATCCAAAATTTTCTTTGAAGACGCAGCAAGTTGAAGAACGTCGCACAACCCGGCATAGCGGACAACAAATCACGTCGTCCGGTTTAGCTTATACGCCAACCCGAAAACGTCATCCAAAGGTGACTTGCTCTCCTGAAAAACGTTACCCTTTGAAAGGTTTCTTCCGCTGCCCTCTGAATCCGTCTGACCCGAATTACAATGCTTCTTCCAACTCGTCTGGCGGTTCGTCAACCACTCAGTTGCCTCCTCTCAAAGTCGTCGTTGGGTAAGTATATTACTCCTTAATTTGTTTCTTTTATTTGCCGGTTTACCATATTCTAACCTTTGATGTTGTAGCGCCAAGGCTCGATTGAGTAAGAAAGCCAAGACCAGCGACCCAACTGTGGATGTTGATCCGGAGAAGACTCCAGAGCATCATGGCGAAGATCCTGAAGTTGCTATAGACAGCTCTGCTAGGCAAAACCAAGATGTTGATGCCAACCCGCCAGAGGTTGAACTGAATGTAGAAGTTGATACTTCACATCCCCCTGCTCCTCCAAGTCCAACAATTGAACAGCGGGGCTCAACTGCTGATCCGCCAAGCCCTGTCAATAAACCGCCAAGTCCCGCTACCAAGGCACCAAGTCCTGTACAGAATATTGACTCATCCAGTCCGGCCAAAGATGATGACGTCGTTGTTACTGGCACTGGATATACCGCCCCTGGTAATCCGGTTGCTCTATCAAAGCACACTGCCAAAGATGAGTTTGCAGCCATGAGTAAGGGGAAGGGGAAAACTGATCTGTCAGCTTATGCCGATCTCTCTGCTCAAGACCTTCACTCCGGTTTCTTGAACCGGCTTTACACCAGCCGTGATTATGAAGCTGGTTTAGTAAATCTGATGAAGGAGCGCTATGAGGTAAACAGTTTTGCTCTTTGCTCTGTACCTTCATTATATTGTAGCCCCCAAGGGCCGGTTTCTCTTGTGGAAGTCAAACCGGGACTTTGTATACTCCATACTGTACTTTATGAAATTCCCTTGTGTATTTCTGATCAAATACCCATTAGCCCCCAAGTGCCATGATTAAAACTTGTATTAATCCTTGGGACTTCAATAATCAACATAAAAATGATCCGCATTAGCCCCCAAGTGCCAAGTGTATAACTGGTTATATGCTTGGGACTTTAACAAAGATATTAACCTGCTCTCTCACTGTTGCAGAGTGAGATAAACCAACAAGTCTCGCAAATCGCTGACCTTCAAGAAAATCTGAAATCCCAACAAGCAGAAACCACCAAGGCCAAGGATGATTTAAAAACTGCCTTAACCACCATGGACCAAGAAAATCTGACTCGAGCCAAGCGTGGATAGTCGATCTTGATCCGGCTGACATAGCCAAGGGCTTCCCCAGTGCACAAGAAAATGGCGAAGTGTTTGACAACGACGCTCTCAGACGGGTGACAAGGGAGATGCGTCCTCTGGCGAGTCAGTTGGCAGACGAGGCTAATCTGACGGTTCACCGATCCTTCTATGATACAAACAACAGACGGGTTGAAGTTGTGATTCTTGAAGTGCAGAATCTTATTCCACCAATCCGTAAGCACACCTACGCCCCTGACATTGATCCGGCTGAGCTTATAAGTGAAGAGGCTGTCTTTCAGGCTTTAACCCGGATTGACTGGACCACCAATGACTTCCAGCCATTGGATGGGGAGGAGGCTGAACCGACGCCAGATGACCCATCTACTTCACATCAACCTGGCGATGAAGCTTAATCCGTCAAGGCGGTTGATATGTCAGAAACTGTCCGTGTTAAAACAATTCCATATTTTGGGCCTCTGAGTGCCTTGTAATAGGGTAGCAAAAACTTAGTGTGATCTGCTGCCATCGTGAAGAAGGAGATACTTTGTGTGGTCCGCCATGTCAATGTCAATTTTGATTCATATATCATAATATGCAATTCCTGTGTGTGCATAAAAAGACAAGGGTCCTGGCGGTTTTACCGCCGGACAGGTCATAATGCCCAAGAAAAGGCCGGATTGATAATCAAATCATAAAAATATGAACTGATTCATACCTGTGATGTAGGATCCCTTTTTAGTTGGCTGGCCAATTTTGATTGTAATAAGGGTGAAGACCCAAATCTGAATTTCTTGCATAACTCCATCATGTACTGGTGTCGTGTAGTAAGTCATACCGGGTGATGATTCACGCCAGATGATCCAAGCTGGTGACAGGTAGTCAATGCCAGGCCGGGTTAATAAACTCCGGTTTAAGAATAAGGTCTGTTAACGTATAGTTGCAAACCAAGCCGGTTCAAAGAATACCGGGCTAATAAAATGACTGACCAAGCCAAGAAAATCGGTTTAACAGAAAGTTTAGCAAAATGCAAATAAAACCGTGTAGTCGAGGCTTTTTGGGGGCTGCCAGGCCCAAATTCGAGGCTTTTTGTGGGCTGCCAGGCCACTGAGTTGAACCATTTAACAAAGCCTTTTAAGATGGACCTCCAACTAACCAATCACCGTTTTAACTTTGACAAGTGCAGGGTCTCAATGAGAGTAACTGTCAAATGTTCGGAGGGCCGTGCCAGGATGACCTAGATAGGAGTGTCTTACTTGATGAAGGCAGGTTAACCCGGGGTTTTAGGTAAATATACCAGGCTTCCAAGCCGTGGGTCGATACCCAGCTACAAGGGTCCATTCAAACTCCTTGGTATTTGACCAAGGAGCCCCCAAGTACCGTGATGAGTTGTGCTCATTGGGTGCCTATGTTTGAGTTGTGCATAGCATCCAGACTCTCTTTGGCTCCTTGGATGTGAAGCTCCCAAGCTTTGTGGCGTGATAGCCGGTTTAATAGGTAGTACTCCGCTTTGTCAGCTGAAGCCCCCATGTAACTCAAAGGATATTTGAGAAAAAAACAGCAGAGGCCCCGCTTAGAGCAAGGATGCTGATTTATTTATTGATCATAATATATACATCGTCGAAAATATGTACATAAAAGAGCCTATGGCTCAAGTGTAATACGACCGGAGGAGAGCTATGTTCCACGGCCGCCGGGTCTCCTCCTCAGAGTTGCGTGAGTTGTCTCGAACGTCAATGAGGTAGTGTGATCCGTTGTGCAGATTATTGCTGACCACAAAGGGTCCTTCCCAAGGCGGGGATAACTTGTGCATGTCGGTCTAATCCTGGATGAGCCGGAGCACCAAGTCACCTTCTTGAAAGGTTCTTGTCTTATCCCGGCTGCTGTGATAACACCGTAGGTCTTGCTGATAAATCGCCGATCGAGCCAAAGCCATATCCCGTTTCTCATCTAACAGGTCCAGTGCCTCTTGGCGAGCTTGCTCATTGCCCGCTTCAACATAATTAGCAACCCGGGGTGAGTCATGACGTATATCACTTGGGAGAACCGCCTCTGCCCCGTATACCATAAAGAAAGGCGTGTAACCTGTTGATCAATTGGGGTGGTGTTGATGCTCCACAACACAGAAGGTAACTCTTCCACCCAACAACCCGGCGTCTGCTTCAGGGGAATCATGAGCCGGGGTTTAAGACCCTTTAAAATTTCTTGATTAGCGCGCTCTGCTTGCCCGTTGGATTGAGGGTGCGCCACAGATGCTAGGTCAAGCCGGATGTGCTCTCTCTGACAGAAATCCTCCATCTCACCTTTGGAAAGGTTGGTACCATTATCTGTGATGATACTGTGTGGAAAGCCAAACCGGAAGATAATCTTTTTGAGAAATTGAACCGCCGTAGCCGCATCACACTTGTTAACAGGCTCCGCTTCAACCCACTTGGTGAATTTATCAACTGCCACCAAAAGGTGGGTCTTCTTGTCTTGGGAACGTTTAAAGGGTCCCACCATATCAAGCCCCCAAGTAGCAAAAGGCCAAGTGATAGGAATCATCCATAGTTCCTGAGCCGGAACATGAGCTCTGCGTGAAATTTTTTGACACGCATCACATCGCTTTACCAGATCCTCCGCATCAGCATGAGCTGTCAACCAGTAAAACCCATGACAAAAAGCTTTTGCAACCAGGGACTTTGAACGGGCATGATGACCACAATCCCCTTCATGAATTTCCCGTAGGATCTCTTGGCCTTCTTCCGGAGAAACACAACGCTGAAATACGCCTGAAACATTACAGCGGTGTAACTCGCCATTGTGAATAACCATGGACTTGGATCGCCGGATTATCTGTCGGGCCAGGACTTGATCATTTGGTAGCTCACCCCGGCTCATAAACGCCAGATATAGAACCGTCCAATCTGGCACAACATGTAAAGCGGCCACCAACTGAGCCTCCGGATCAGGAACAGCCAAATCCTCTTCTGTGGGCAACTTAACAGACGGGTTATGCAAGATATCTAAAAAGGTGTTAGGAGGTACCGGTTTACGCTGAGATCTAAGCCGGCTCAAAGCGTTTGTTGCTTCGTTTTTGCGCCGATCAATATGCTCAACCTGATACCCTTTGAAATCACCCGCCACAATATCCACCTCACGCCTGTAAGCCGCCATGAGTGGATCCTTAGAATCCCAAGTACCAGAAACTTGCTAAGCCACCAGATCAGAATCTCCGAAACAACGAACTCGACTTAAGTTCATCTCTTTAGCCACACGGAGACCATGAAGTAGAGATTCATACTCAGCTGCATTGTTAGTACAAGGAAACATCAAGCAGAGGACATAACAAATTTTATCACCTCGAGGGGAAGTAAGGACAACTCAAGCCCCCGAGCCTTCCAACTGCCTTGATCCATCGAAATGAATAGTCCAGTACGTATTATCCGGCTTATCTTCCGGTGCTAGCAACTCGGTCCAGTTATTGATAAAGTCCACAAGAGCCTGAGACTTGATGGTTGTTCGAGGTACATATTTTAAACCGTGACCAAGCTCAATTGCCCACTTCGCAACCCGGCCAGTTGCTTCTCTGTTTTGGATGGTATCGCCCAAAGGAGCAGAACTAACCACTGTGATGGGATGACCTTGAAAATATTGCTTGAGCTTTCGACTGGCCATAAAAACCCCATACACCAACTTCTGCCAATGCGGATAGTGTTGTTTTGACTCGATCAGAACTTCACTGATGTAGTATACCGGTCGTTGAACCGGATATTCCTTCCCAGCCTCTTTACGCTCAACCACAATTGCCACACTGACCGCTCGGGCATTGGCAGCCACGTATAATAGTAAAGGCTCATGATCAACTGGGGCTGCAAGAACTGGCGGTTCAACCAACTGTCGTTTTAACTCCTCAAAGGCCGCATTGGCTGCGTCACTCCAGACGAAATCATCCGTCTTCTTCAGCATCTGATACAAAGGAATGGCCTTCTCACCCAGACGACTGATAAACCGGCTGAGAGCTACAATCCGACCTGCTAGACGCTGAACATCATTGATACACTTCGGTTTAGCCAGGGATGTGATTGCCTTGATCTTTTCCAGATTAGCCTCAATGCCCCTGTTGGACAGAAGAAAACCGAGCAGCTTGCCTGCCGGAACACCAAAGACACATTTATCTGGGTTAAGCATCATTCTGTAAACCCGAAGGTTGTCAAACGTCTCTTTGAGATCAGCTATCAATGTCTCCTTTTTCCTGGATTTTACCACAGTGTCATCCACATAGGCATGAACATTATGCCCAATCTGCATGTGAAGACAATTTTGCACACAACGCTGATAAGTTGCCTGAGCACTCTTGAGTCCAAAGGGCATAGAAACATAGCAGAAGGCTCCAAAGGGAGTGATGAAGGTTGTCTTCTCCTGGTCCTTAACTGCCATCTTAATCTAATGATATCCTGAATAAGCATCCAAAAAACTCAGGCGCTCACAACCCGCCGTCGCATCAATGATCTGATCAATACGCGGGAGAGCAAAGGGATCGGCCGGGCAAGCCTTGTTTAAGTCCGTGTAGTCCACACACATACGCCAAGTACCGTTTTCTTAAGAACCAGCACCGGATTAGCCAACCATTCAGGATGAAACACTTCAACGATAAACCCAGCAGCCAACAGCCGGGATACCTCCTCACCAATTGCCTTGCGTCTCTCTTCATTAAAGCGACGAAGAAATTGCTTGACCGGTTTAAACTTCGGATCAATATTAAGAGTGTGCTCAGCGAGTTCCCTCGGTACACCTAGCATGTCAGAAGGCTTCCATGCAAAAATGTCCCGGTTCTCACGGATGAACTCGATGAGCGCGCCTTCCTATTTTGGATCCAGATTGGTGCTGATGTTGAACTGCTTGGACGAATCACCAGGTACGAAATCAACAAGCTTAGTCTCGTCAGCTGGTTTGAAATGCAGGGTTGGGTCATGCTCAGTGGTGGGCTTCTTCAGAGGGGTCATATCTGCCGGATCAACATTCTCCTTATAAAATTTTAGCTCCTCTGTAGCACAAACCGACTCAGCATAAGCCACATCACTTTCCTCGCAATCCAAAGCGATTTTCCGACTTCCATGAACCGTGATGGTCCCTTTATGACCCGGCATTTTGAGCTGCAAGTAAATATAACAAGGCCTCGCCATGAATTTTGCATAAGCCGGTCGCCCAAACAGTGCGTGATACGGGCTCTGGGTTCTCACCACCTCAAAGGTCAATGTCTCAGACCGGGAATCATGTTCATCACCAAACACAACTTCCAAGGCAATCTTACCTACTGGATATGCCGATTTACCGGGTACCACACTAAGGGAGTCCTGGACTAGGGGGTGTCCGGACAGCCGGACTATCATCGTCAGCCGGACTCCAAGACCATGAAGATACAAGATTGAATACTTTGTCCCGTGTCCGGATGGGACTTTCCTTGGCGTGGAAGGCAAGCTTGGCGATACGGATATGTAGATCTCCTACCATTATAACCGACTCTGTGTAACCCTAGCCCTCCCAGGTGTCTATATAAACCGGAGGGTTTTAGTCCGTAGGACGAACAACCATTACAACAATCATACCATAGGCTAGCTTATAGGGTTTATCCTCCTTGATCTCGTGGTAGATCCACTCTTATACTACCCATATAATCAATATCAATCAAGTAGGAGTAGGGTTTTACCTCCATCGAGAGGGCCTGAACCTGGGTAAAAACATCGTGTCCCTTGTCTCATGTTACCATCCGCCTAGACGCACAGTTCGGGACCCCCTACCCGAGATCCGCCGGTTTTGACACCGACATTGGTGCTTTCATTGAGAGTTCCTCTGTGTCATCGCTGATAGGCTTGATGGCTTCTTCAAGCAACAACAACGCCGTCCAGGGTGAGGATTTCCTCCCCGGCCAGATCTTCGTATTCGGCGGCTTCGCACTGCGGGCCAATTCACTTGGCCATCTGGAGCAGATCGAAAGCTACGCCCCTGGCCACCAGATCAGATTTGGGAGCCTAAACTTCACGGCGGACATCTGCGGAGACTTAATCTTCGATGGATCCGAGCCGCAGCCGAGTGTGCCGCACTGTCTCGATGGGCATGACCTAACTCTGCTGTCGGACAATACCTTGGAGGCCGCACACGAATCCGCTCTGACCCATAGTCCGGAGCTGATCGCGCAGATCGAGGACAGGTGGCTGGACACCGCCTCGGGACCTGCAACTTCCACGGCGATGGAGCCGAACACTGATCTCGTCCCTTATAAAGCTCGTGACTCCAAGGTGCCGGATTCTCTGCCGGACTCCGAACCTCCTACGCCCCTGCCGATCGAATCAGATTGGGCGCCGATCATGGAGTTCACCGCTGCGGACGTCTTTTAGCACTCACCCTT
The DNA here is from genome assembly GCA_963921465.1 of Triticum timopheevii. Taxonomy (NCBI): domain Eukaryota; kingdom Viridiplantae; phylum Streptophyta; class Magnoliopsida; order Poales; family Poaceae; genus Triticum; species Triticum timopheevii. The sequence continues at coordinate 604,914,657 of OY997266.1, read as the reverse complement.
TGGTGATATCCTAAATTCGCTAAAGCATCTCTCGCTATCCGGAGAGCCTTGGCCGGACTACGGCCAGGATGGTTGGGATGCGGATGACGAAGAAATTCAAAGCCCACCCACCACCCACTTTGTAGCCACCGTCGATGATCTAACCGACATGCTAGACTACGACTCCGAAGATATCGACGGCATGGACGACGATGCCGAAGACGAACAAGAACCAGCGCCTACAGGGCACTGGAAGACCACCCCAACGCATGACATATATATGGTGGACACCCCAAAAGGAAGCGATAACGAGGAACAACGGGGCGCGGCAAAGGATAATCCTGCCGACAAACAACAAAAACGGCGACGCAGACGCCGCCCTAAGTCCCGCCTCAACATAAACAACATTCCTAATGACCCAGCAATAGAGCAGGGCAAACCAGTGGACGACGAACATGCAATCAAGCAACCGTCCGAACAGGACGAACCGGATAATCAATCCATGCCCGACGAAACCAACAGTCCGGACGACCTCACGCCGGACACACCACCGGAGCATAAGAACCTTCACAAAAGACTCGTCGCCACTGCAAGAAGTCTGAAGAAGGAAAAATGGAAGCTCAAAACAGCGGAAGACATACTCAGAATGAGGTGGAGCAAAGTGCTCAAGACCACAGACAAATATGGCAATGGCCATCAAACAAAGAGCTACCCGAAGCGCAAGCTGCCGCCAGAATTTGACGAGGAAGCCATAGAGCCCCCACAGTCAAAGAACAAAGAAGCCGCCTGGCCGGATAGACGGCCAGATGACAGGCCAAAAGTGATATGCGGCGCCGCACACAAGCCGACTCATGATCCCGGGAAAACATATGGCCCAGCCAGGTCCATCTACGGGCCAAAAAAGAGGGCCCCAGGAAGTAACACAACCCGCCAAGTGTTCGAAGAAAGCGGCACACCCAAATACAGGGGCGCCGGACACCCGCTATGCTTCACCGATGAGGTGCTGGACCATGAATTTCCAGCAGGGTTCAAACCCATAAACATAGAGGCATACGACGGAACAACAGACCCCGGAGTCTGGATAGAAGATTAGATACTACACATACACATGGCTAGAGGAGATGATCTCCACGCCATAAAATATCTACCCCTCAAGCTCAAAGGGCCAGCTCGGCATTGGCTCAAAAGCCTCCCAGAAAACAGTGTTGGAAGTTGGGAAGAGCTTGAGGACGCGTTTAGAGCAAATTTTCAAGGGACTTATGTCCGCCCTCCGGATGCAGACGATCTAAGTCATATAACTCAACAGCCCGGAGAGTCAGCGCGCAAATTCTGGAATAGGTTCCTTATTAAAAAGAACCAAATAGTCGACTGTCCAGACGCTGAAGCCTTAGCAGCTTTTAAACACAACGTCCGAGACGAATGGCTCGCCAGACACCTCGGCCAAGAGAAGCCAAGGACAATGGCCGCGCTAACAAGCCTCATGACCCGCTTTTGCGCGGGGGAAGACAGCTGGCTAGCAAGATGCAATACCAGCGACCCGAGTACATCCGAGGGCAGAGATGGAAACGGAAAATCACGGCGCAGAAAGGATCAACGCCGGAATAAAGAAAAAAGCCCAAAGAACACGGCGGTCAACGCCGGATTCAAAAGCTCGCGGCCAAATAATAAAACACTGCCTCTTAAGGACAACAGCGATGAGCTATCCAACTTAAACAAAATCTTGGATCGGATATGTCAAATCCACAGTACCCCCGGAAGACCTGCAAACCACACCCACCGAGATTGTTGGGTTTTTAAACAGTCCGGCAGACTCAACTTCGAACACAAGGGTCTCGACGCGCCAAGCAAGGACGATGACGAACCCCACCAGCAGAGCATCGGAAAACAAAAGACTTTCCCTCAAGAAGTCAAAGCAGTAAACTCACTTCATGTGATAGTACGGAAAAACAATGCGGCACCCACAAAGATAGGTGTCGCACGGTCCACCCCAGCGGAACCTCGAGATTGGATGTCAAAACCAATCACTTTTGACCACCTGGATTATTCCAGAAGTATTCGAAACGCAGGATGGACTGCTCTGATATTGAATCCTATTATCGATGGACTGCAATTTACACAAGTCCTGATGGACGGCGGCAACGATTTAAACCTGCTATATCCGGACACAATCCACAAGTTGGGGATAGACCTTACTAAAATTCGACGTAGCCGCACTTCGTTCAAAGGAGCGGCGCCAGGCCCTTACGCCAAGTGCACAGGCTCCATACTGCTAGAAGTTGTGTTCGGGTCACCCGACAACTTCCGACGCGCAAAGCTAATCTTTCATGTCGCCCCATTTACAAGTAGCTATCAAGCACTATTGGGACGTGAAGCTTTTGTCCGCTTTAACGCAATACCACATTACGCGTCTCTTACACTTAAAATGCCTGGTCTACGTGGCATCATCTCATTAAAGGGTCATTCTAAGACCCCGGACACGGCTAGACTAGTCCGGCACAAATAAGCTAGGGTCTCCCTAGCGGCACACCCCCTCACAAGGGGCTGTGCATATAAGCAATAATGAGCTAATATAGGCTCAGCTTTATTAATTTATTAATATTTCAATTCTTTATGCACTTTTGGCACGATTTCTTTTCAAACTAAGTTCCTCTCTTTTTACAGATGAACAACGTGCACACCTGTCCAAGATACGGCACAACGGAGACACAGGCGCAGACGTGCAGTAGGGACCCGTTTCAAGGATTCTTTTCAGATTAAGACCCTGTGTAAACCTTTCTTACTGTCTCTTGTTTCTATAATCCCCTGGTTTCACATTATAACCAGAGAGGAGACTGGCGTTTTGGCATCGGCCGCGTCAGAGGACCTCGCCCGTACCTGGACACTAGGGGCTTAGGGCATTGTTCTGCCCGTTATTATAAAGACCGAACACCTTCGGGAGTGTTCGGTGTCTCGAGTTAGGCCTTATATGCATCAGCTCCGAATCATGTCTTTGGTCAAATGTTGGGTTTGCCCGGCTCATGTGTTTTGCTGCCTTACATTCCGTATCATCGGCTAACGCGGCACCAGGAGAACTACTGCGATTGTGCCCCAGTTCGGCTGGGCGAGCACCTCAGTAGAGAAAGCTGAAAACTGACTGTCATGATACAACGAGAGACTGGTCAACCACTCGATTGACCAATGGAATGTTTAGAATTCCTCCGCTTTGACCAAGGGCCGTTTCCCGGTCAGGCACATACGCGCCCCGAATTCGGAGTACGCGGTGCCCCCAGGGGCTATATCATAGCCCCACCCTCGAACTCCCATGGCTAAGTGAAAGTGATAAAGCATTATAGTCCGGTTGCCTCATTTGCTATGCTACCACCTCCTTCACAGGACCGAGACGTCGGATTAAGTGTGAAAATGCGCTATTTTTGCGAACACCCCCGCACCTTGTGCGTGGGGGCTGAAGCCGACGACTGCCATCTTTCAGGTTATACACATGTATACATAAACGGCCGCATAGGAGATATTTCAATACTTGAATGCACAAGTATAAAAAGCGCCTAAATCATAAACATTGTTTTACAAAATAAAACGTTCATTTGAACGTGACATTTTTTGAGCACTGCGACTCTATTATACGAGCACCACGCAGAACTTCCCCAAAATAGTGCTCGGCGGGTAACCGGCTCTCATCCGAACCCTGGGTCGCAATAGCGGCGGCATCCATCTCTGTCCAATGTGTCTTCACACGGGCGAGTGCCATCCGTGCACCCTCTGTGCAGGCCGACCGCTTCATCGCCTTGATATGCGGCACCACCCCAAGAAATTGCTGCAATAAGCCAAAATAGCTCTTCGGCTTGGGCCTATCCGGCCAGAACTGAGTCACGATATCCGTCATGGCAAGCCCGGACAACCTATTCAGCTCAGCCCACTCGGCCAACCGGTCGGTCAGCGGAAGTGAACGCTCCGGACTATGGAATTGAGACCAAAACAGCTCTTCTGTCTTGTGATCCTTCTGGCTTTGGAAGTGCACAACGGCATCCGCCGCACTCGCTGCTAAGTCCATATAAGGATCCTCCGGACCCCACAGCTGGCCAAGATGAGCATACTTTGGATCCGTAAACCTTCGGCGCAGCAGGAAAGGCTTGCCAGCCACAATGTCCCCGGCCTGGCATAGCTCTTCCTTTATAGCCCGCATTGCAGAACGGGCATCCTTGGCTTCGGCGGTGGCCTTCCCCAGGTCTTCTCGCCCCACAAGGCGCTCCTTTTCAAGAGCCTCATTGCGGTCGGTAGCATCTTTTAACTTCACGGCCATTTCGGCCATCTCTTCCCTGCTGCGGTAGTGTGCAGCTCTTTCGGCTTCTAACTCCTCGGCCGCCCTCGAGGCCGCCGCATTACTCGTTCTGGCTTGCTCCTTGGCTTGAGCAAGTTCGGCCCGAAGGCTCTCCACAGCAGCGGCACCATCTGCATTTTACACACATGTTGTAAGGAGTGGGCTTCGGCTCCCTTACTAAGTGACCTCAAAGAAACACTTACCTTGCGATTCATCAAGTCGCCTGTTGACTAGCGCGATGTCCGCATCCGCAACGTCGAGTTGCCGCTCTAGTTCAGCAACTCCATCAATCCGGCTGGCCCTGGGACGATCTGCCACCTGCATAGGAACGGCGAAAATTGAAACCTGCGATTTTGATCCTCGGCACGCTGTCGCTTTCGACAACCTACCGAGTCTCAGGGGCTACTATCCATACAGGGCACACGTTTATGTGCAAAACTGTCATAAAGGTGTGTCATTTTTACGTACCTCAAACTCCGCCAGCAAACTCCTGACGGCATTATGCAATCCGCTTTCGGCGGACGTGATCCTTCCAACCACCATACTCATCAATGCATGGTGATCTTCTGAGACGGACGCCCTCTCAAGTAGATCCTTCAGCTCCCCTGGCCGAACTTTATTCGGCGCCGTACTCTTCGGCTCTGCCGGGCTCGGGGATACCCTCCATGATGACACTTCAGGCTCGTCCTCCCTATCCGACGGCGCAGCAGACGGAGGCATCTCGCTCTCCACCATCTCCGGACGAAGGTCCCCCGATGACGAGCTCATTTGCAAAGGACGGAGATCCGAACTACAAGGTAAACACTTGAGTTATCTTCAGAAGCACAAATAGGGGTGTCCCTTATTATAAAACTCCCTTTTCTCTACTTACGGCTCGCTGGAGAGCTGATTCTTTAGGGGAGACTGTGCGGCCGGGGCCTCCCCGGACGCAGGACGCTCTGGTGAAGATTTTTTCCCCCGCTTAGGGGCTTTGGCCCCCGGGTCCTCGGAGGCGGTCCTCTTCTCCCCTTGGAGGGAGGGATTCTCGATCCCCCCTTTCTCAAGAGCCTCCTTGGACGAGGCGGTAGCTCCTCTATTTTCCCCTTCGCCTTCCTCTGAAGGCACAACCTCCAGCATCCTGACCAGCACGGGATCCGGCGCGGTCTCTGGGAGGGGGGCCGGACACCGCATCAGCTTTGCTTGCTCTATCCACTCCTGTTTAGAAGGAAATCGGTCAAAAGGCGAATCATAGAAAGGCAAACAAACGGTATGTCCGGACTCGGAGCTACTTACTTGTGTATCCGGGCGATTGCAGCTTAGGCCAGCGTCCTCGGTCACTTCCGGACACGCCTCTCGTGATACAAAGAATAATTTGTACATCTCCACGGGTGTCATACCCATGAAGTGTTGAAGAATCCATGGTCCCTCCGGATTAAACTCCCACAGTCGGAGAGGGCGGTGTTTACAGGGCAGGAGACGCCTAATCAGCATGACCTGCATTACCACAACCAGATCGATCTCCCTCGCTTGGAGGTCTCGAATCCGGCCCTGCAGTAGGGGCACGTCCTTTGACGGCCCCCAGCTAAGCCCTTGGTTGACCCACGACATCAACCGCCGTGGAGGTCCCAGGCGGAATAAGGGCGGCGGCTTCTGCCTGCTGCCCTTCGGAGCGGTACTATAGAACCACTCCCGCTGCCACAAGCCTAGCTCCTCTTGGAAGGAGCCCTCGGGCCACGGGGCATCGGCCCTCATGCTTATGGCCGCCCTGCCACACTCTGCTTGACGCCCCTCGATCATCTTCGGCTCCACATTGAAGGTCTTCAGCCACAGGCCGAAGTGGGGGGTGACGCGGAGGAAGGCTTCGCAGACGACAATAAATGCGGAAATATGGAGGATAGACTCCGGAGCCAAGTCGTGGAATTCCAACCCATAGAAAAACATGAGCCCCCTCACAAAAGGATCCATCAGGAAGCCTAAACCCCGACGGAGGTGGGATACAAAAACGACGTACTCGCCGGGCGCGGGGGTGGGGATGGCCTACCCTTCGGTGGGCAACCTATGCAAAATCTCGTAAGACAGGTACTTGGCCTCTCGCAGCTTTAGCACGTCCTCCTCCGTGACGGAGGAGGGCATCCACTGGCCCTGAAGGTCGGAGCCGTACATTGTTGAAGGTCCGAAGCACTCGAATCTGGGGCTCTGGGTGTTGGAACTTGGAGCGAGGAGAAGATTCGATGGATGATTGAAGAAAAGAAACGAGCCTTGGTCCCATTATAAAGAGGGAGAATACCGAGAGCCGTCTCCGTGACCGTTCGGGACTCGCCTTCAATAGAGGAGGCGTGGCGACGGGCGCGGTTGGGTTACCCACGTCTGTATTGATGAGAATCCCGGAATAAGGGGGAACATGATCTCTGCTTCGACAAGACGTGCCAAGGAAACCGCTTCGCTAAATGCGCTGAGGTGGTATAGTAAAAGAAACGATTCAAGTAAAGGCTTGGTAGTGGTGTGACGTCGTGCCACAAAATACGTCAGCAGATCAAATTTGTGTACATATTATTCTCTCTACGGTGGAATGTGGAATTTATTTTGCAGAGCCGGACACTATCCTGGTGTTCACAATCTTCTATGAATTATTCGGAGGAGGAACCCGCCTTGCAATGCCGAACAATATGCGCGCCGGACTCATCGTCATTGAAGCCTGGTTCAGGGGCTACTGAGGGAGTCCTGGACTAGGGGGTGTCCGGACAGCCGGACTATCATCGTCAGCCGGACTCCAAGACTATGAAGATACAAGATTGAAGACTTCGTCCCGTGTCCGGATGGGACTTTCCTTGGCGTGGAAGGCAAGCTTGGCGATACGAATATGTAGATCTCCTACCATTATAACCGACTCTGTGTAACCCTAGCCCTCCCCGGTGTCTATATAAACTGGAGGGTTTTAGTCCGTAAGACGAACAACCATTACAATAATCATACCATAGGCTAGCTTCTAGGGTTTAGCCTCCTTGATCTCGTGGTAGATCCACTCTTGTACTACCCATATCATCAATATCAATCAAGCAGGAGTAGGGTTTTACCTCCATCGAGAGGGCCCGAACCTGGGTAAAAACATCGTGTCCCTTGTCTCCTGTTACCATCCGCCTAGACGCACAGTTCGGGACCCCCTACCCGAGATCCGCCGGTTTTGACACCGACACACACCATGCAAAACAGTATTGGACGGTTTAAGATTCTTATCTGTCAACCCCATGCGGCGGAATGTCTCATAATACAGAATATTGATACTGCTTCCTCCATCCATGAGTACTTTGATGAACTTATAACCTCCCACCTGAGGTGCCACCACCAGAGCTAGTTGACCCGGATTGTCAAACCCGGGGCGGATGATCCACCCTACTCCACACAATAGGTTGTTCCGACCACCGCAGATAACGTGGAACCGCCGGTTCAACCGCATTGACTGCCCTCTTGTGCAGCTTCTGATCACGTTTGCACAGACTAGTGGTAAACACATGATACTGCCCACCATTCAACTGCTTTGGGTGACTTTGGTAACCCGACTGCTGCTGATTCCCTTGATTACTCTGCTGGTTATTACCACCTTGGTTGTTCTGGTTGCCAGGGTTATTCTGAAACCCAGAGCCTGAACCGCCGCCACCATGAAAACCTGGACCTGAACCGCCCGATGGACCCTAATCATACCGGAAAAGATCAGAGTTTTTGAACTCCTTCATAATGTTAAAATCCTTCCATAGATGTGTTGCAGGGGCCTCCTTGATCCCATGCTTTGGACAGGGCTGATTCGACAAGGGCTCCAGATTCATCGCCCCACCGCGTGGGGCGGTTTACCCTTACGACGCTGCACATTAGCGTTAGCCACAAAATCTGAATCCGCTTTACGTTTACCATTATTCCCATGGCCTCCCTGGTTGTGCTGTTGTCCCTTCGCACCGCCGTTCTTCTTTCCCTTCTCCGGTTTCTCATTATCAGAATCGGGATCCTTGGTATTATCAGAATCGGCATACTTTACCAAGGATGCCATGAGGGTTCCCATGTCGCTGCAGTGGCGCTTGAGCCATCCCAATTTCATCTTCAGTGACTTAAACCGGCAATTGTGCTCCAGTGTGATAATTGCTTGGCCAGCGTTAATCCAGTCGGACGAGTGCAAAACTTCTGAGACCCGGCGCACCCAATGAGTTGTGGACTCGTTCTCTCCCTGAACACAAGCGTCCAGATCCACAATGGACATGGGCTGTTTTCACGTGTCTTTAAAATTGGCTATAAACCGGGCCTTCAACTGATCCCATGACTCGATGAAATTAGCTGGTAGACTTTTCAACCAAGTACGCACTACTAGGGAAAAGGCTAGCAGCAGCGCGGGTTTTAGATGTATCAGTAGCGCGGGTACAGGCGCTACTAATAAGGCGCTACAGCTAACGCATAGCAGTAGCGCGTGCACACCGGCGCTACTGCTACACAAGTATAGCAGCAGCGCGGTTAGAGGAAGCTTGCTACTGATAGTAGCGCTAGCACGCTTTGCCTGTACGCGCTACTGCTATTGAGGCGCTGCTACTAACTTTTATACACTCGCTACTGCTAATTTAAGTAGGTTTTTTTTGGCATATTTGTTTTGTATTTTAACAGGCTTTGTAGAAGAATCTTTAGCACATAGAAATGTCATCATGATACACATACAAATGCCCGCGGGACCAAATGTAATCATAGCATGTACATACAAATAGTCTCATCATAATCATCATCCAACACAAAGTGATATCTTGTCATCATCTCGAAAATAGCGATACATGCAAGTCTCGAATACTTGCAACTACAACAACGTCATCCATCTAAACAAACGTATACGCAAGAAGTGCTATCACTATGAGTGAGAGCGGAACTATGCAGTACATGAGGTGGCGGTTACGAGTCCTCTCTCGCGCTAGCGTGAACCTCAAATAACTAGCTTCTCCTTCTTGTCTGCTTTTGAAGCCTTTATGGTTGGCGCCCGTGAACCCATTCACTTGCGCCTGACACTCATGTCACTCGTTGTACACCCCCGGAACCTTCCCTTTGTACATGACATAGCATTTCCATCTCGCCATCAAGAAACTAGGTACCTGTTAGAAATGCATGTTCATGAAGAGGATGTACAATCATATATATGCAACAAAATATACTAGAGCAACACCGAAAAAGAAAGGGTTAGCAACTAGATGCAACATATACAGTACGCAAATTAATTAACTAGAGGTACGCAGGTCATCGTACACAAACTAACAAAGTAGTGTTACGCAAGTTCGGCAGGGATCGTGGACATCACAAAGTTTCATCGCTACAAAAAGTATACAAATTCAACCGACACATATCATCATCATCGGCATCATAAATCACTAGAAGTTCCATCCTTCCATATCATCGAGGACGAACCCTAGCTTCTTGAACGACGTGAGGTCTAGACGTTGCATGCCTATGCGAGTTCGGACGTCAGCTCACGATATAGGACCGTGGTGGAACATCCCCTTCTCATCGACGACTTCTTTCATGATGATCGTCGCAATGTCGCTTTGGATGCGAAAGAAGTCATCTCTAAGTTTATAATTCGCTTCTCCATGAGATTCTAGCCACTTGTGGATATGATCATCATTTCTGCTGTTAATGCGAAGCTTTTGGTGATCCGTGTTGAACTGAATCATGAGATGGACGATGTAGAATCCATCCTTCTTGCTTGGTTTTGGGACATGGATGCAGGAGAAGTTAGTTTTATGCGCGAAACCCATCTTCTTGTTCCTTTGTTTCTTGATCTGCACGTGGCCACCTCTAAAGCTGAAGCCTTGGAGAGCATCATCTAGAATATTCATTATGTGGGTGTAGTCCTTTTTCTCGTAGTCGCTAGAAGGGTCAAAATACACGGCGTGGGAGACTTGCGGGTAAAGAACGATAAGGACGGCTCGCCCGTTGCTGCGGGGAAAAGACACCTCAAATTATTCCCCATATGAGAGAGAAGGAATGATTGAAATGTATGAAAGGGTTGTCCGGAACTGACTTACTTTGGACGATAAGGCACGAGGACAATTTCCCGGTCCTTATTCTGTACCATGAAGTTTTGGAGGTACTCCCTAGCAGTTTCACGCTCAAAGTCGCCGAGACTCAAGAAAGACTCGTGCATGTAGTACGGATCCGCCACACAGATTTGCGAGACTTTTTCACTCTTCATGACGGAGCTCATATGTAGCACAAAAAGGCGGACGATAGTAAAATCAAGCCGCCTTGTTAGAAACATCTCAAAGATATGGTCAAACCGCAGGAAGAACACCTCTGTGGGCCGTGTGTCGACTATATCCTGGATCCTTTGAGGCTAGTAGGCTTTTCTCAGTCGACAGCACATGGTCGTGTAGTCTCCTGAGATCCCCTGATAGTGCCTCCAGCAGTTTCGGCGGTAGCATCGGCTCGCCCGTGAGATGGAACATGACCGCACCTTTCACGAGTACATGCTCTTCAGAATGCATCGTCTGGCTGCTACGTGCTCTGGCTTGTTTGGAGGCAGTTACCTTCCCCGATCTCTTCCTCTCCTTTTTCTTGGGCACACCTTCCAGACCCTTCCTTAACCCCTGCCCCAGTGTTCCCGAGCTAAGTACTGTACGACCCTCGCGCCCGGCTAGTTGAGCCTATGTTGAGGCGGCATCTTCAGGCGTGTCCTGTGAGGATTTCATGAAGAGAGACTTTTTGCAATCCATGGTACGACCCTGCCCGGGCATATCATCCATATCCTCATTAGCAAGCTGATAGCCCGATTCGTCATATGGTTGACTCATCGTATCTATGTCACAGTCATACACGTTTGTATTGAGGTAATCCATAGGGTCGACCTCCGTCTCATCATCCATTCTCTGTTCTACAGGAGAAATTACATCAGCCAGTACTATTGCACCCCCTTCATCATGTCGTCCGCCGCTCTCACCCGGCACTACAGGAGCTGGTAATTACGTAGGCGGGGTGGTGATCTCCGCACATGCTTGTTGATGTGTGGTAGTTATTGGTGTGCTCTCGGCCGGCTCCAAACGAATAAGATTCTTCAGCCATAGCAACACCCAATTCTTGCAGCTTCCAATCCGCGGCGGGGTCTCGTCGTCCGCTCCCACATGCTGTACTGGAGGAGGCAAATCCTCGTGCCCTGATTTCACACTGGTAAAGCTAACCCTGAAGTGCCCAGTGGGGATCGGCTGGTTGTGGAATGTGCGTTGAGAGGGGTCCATTATCATCCCCTTTCCCACGTCCACCTTCTAGCCTTTGATCAAGTAGAGTATGGTGCACGGGGTTTCTTTCGCCTGCAAACACATATGTCTGTGGCGTAAAACAATCGAAAGGCAACAAAAATGGAATATTATCTATATATATATATATATATATATATGTTGGTGTGACATGTAATTACCGTGACGGCGTCGAGCTCAGCCAAAGACGAAGGCCCACCTAGCGCGCCTGAGACTGAGGACGGGCTGCTATGAGCGGGAGCGGCTGCGAGAGGAGGCCCGGTTGCTTGAGCAAGTGATGGTGCGATGGTGTTGTTGTTCATGGAGTTGCTCGCGACGAAACTGGGCATCGAGAAATCATGTACTGTCTTGTCTGGATTTTCCTTCGCCAAGTTGATGATAACTGAAACCAAGTTAGTAGCGAAATCATTTCTGCAGGCAGTTACAGCTGCATTGACTACCTGCTGTAGCAACTCATATTTGTCCTCGGCTGCTTTTTTCGCGTCCTCAGCTGTTTTTTTCTCGACCGCAAGCTTCACCTTTGCGTCGATGTCCGCCTGACTAAACTTCTTTTTCTGCTTCTTGGCCTCTGGGCCGTCGTTGTAAAACACCTTCCACGTGGCGCCGTCTCCAGCGCCGTGCACACGACCGTATTGCGGCCGCTGGTCCAAAGGGAGTCCCTTAAGTTCGCTCAAGGCCCGGTTGAGAGGGGTGTCCCACTTGGGCCTCATCGGAGAAGTAAGGCTTTCAGCTACAAGCCGGTGTTGCTTCTCCAGTAGTCTAATCAATTTCCTTGTGATCTTGTCCGTGTAAAAAACCTTTTTCTCCTTGTCCCACTTGTAGCGGGCCCTGATGAAGTCATGCTCCAAGGGGTTGGTGAACTTCGCGAAGGGGTCTGGGAGACCCGCGGCTTCATGTTCCGCGTCCTCCTTATCCCATATGGGCCTTTTACCGAGGTAGCCACGGCTTCCAAGGCGATGCTTCCCCGTGTTCCTTTGCTGAAGGCTTTTGAATTTCGCAGCCTTAGCCTTGGCTGCCTCGGTAGCGCAAGTGTCCTTGAACTTTTCGAACTCCTCTTCCGTAAGTGTCGGATTTTCCTCCAGAATCTTGGACAGGGGTTCATCAGCCTCAATAGCTCGTTTCACCCTCCCTTTCCAGGAGGCCAAATCATTGCTGAACATGCCCATGGCGTGATTGTTAAATCTTTTTCATCTTCGGATCATCCCACGGTTGTTCTATGTTATCATCCGGGTCGGGGAACTTGAATCTCTTGTGCAACTTCGTTAGGAGCAACTGCGTCAAATGTTCTTTACTCCTTAAGTCATCATCGTTGATGCTCGCGCATTCCCGTAGGATGCATCCTACTTGGTTCCCATAGCACTTGCGAGGTTCTTCCGGCTCTAACGGCTCAAACTTGCCCGGTGCCATCTTTGTGATCACAAGTCGTCCAATCCCTAGTTTGTTAGGTTTTCGTATCCTCTGCTTCTTATGCTTCCTCTTTTCGGTAGCGGCATCGGGGCCGGTACCTTCCCCGCCAGTACCTTCCCCACCGGTCTCGGTGCCGCCATCGGTGCCGGCGCTGTAGGTGTCGATGTCGGCGTCAGTACCATCATCGAGGCCGACTTGCAAACCTTGCTTAGCAGTCAAATAGTCGAGGTACTCTTGTTCACCCTCATAATCCATCTCGTCTGCATCTTGGTCAGAAGGCCCAGTTTCTTCGTTGTTCGACATGTTTCCTATGATTAAGTGTCCTCATTTATTTCTAAAAGTATGAATAAATGAGAAATGACATAAGAAGAAATCTATGTGCTAGCACTCGATATGCCAACTATGTAGCACAAATCATGCCTTTATTCACGGGAAATTTCGGCATGACCTTTGCTAAAAAATGGACATATCGAGCGCCTGAAATTCACCGCAACGGAAATGAATCAACATTCCGGTGTAACATAGGCCACTCGAATCATTTTCCAAACATGACATGTCCAAAACATGACATATGCACATACCTTTGGAGACGGGGAGTGATCGGTAAGTACCATACAACTTTCTGGGGACATTTCTTCCCGGCCTTCTTGTATCGAGAAGCATTGCACACCGGACAGCTTGTTTTTTCCGCGTGCTCCTTCCGATAAATTATGCAATCGTTGATGCATGCATGGTATCTAACGTGTTGCAGATCAAGAGGGCACACGATCTTCTTGGCCTCATCAACACTAATAGGACATAGATTACCCGCGGGAAGAATATCCTTTAGGTACTTGAGATGCTCATCGAGGCTAGTGTCGGTCCATTTGTTTTTAGCCTTCGTCTTCAGGAGTTGGAGCGTGAAACTCAAGAGGGTCACCTCAGGATTGCAACCATCATACAATGGAGTGTTCGAGTCTACCACCAGTTGCTCCAGCTTAGCCTCCTCTCTAGAAGCAGCTCTCTCAGTACTCGTCTCCTTGCGAAGCAATGCTTGAACATGAGGGTCCTGCACAATTGAACTTAGTACCGAGGAACTCTGCTGCGTGGAGTCCATGTCGTTCTCTCCGCCGCCATGTCCGGCCCCTTCTCCTCCGCCATGTCCGGCCCCTTCTCCGCCGCCATGTCCGGCCTCTTACCCGCCGCCATTATCGATCATCTCTTCGTCTTGCCCCGTGTCATCATTGACTGCCCCGTCGGCATCCTCAACATCGTCATCCTCGTCTTCAATTATCCACCGACTATTGCCATCCATGAAACCAGTCATGAGCAGGTGCGCTTCGACACGACCATCGTCATGGGGGTCGAGCCAAACTATTCCTTTGCATTTTCGACACGGACATAAAACCTCTGTCCGGTTATTTTCTTTCATGTCCTGCACCACCGACCGCAACCACCTGTCCACCATCGTTCCACTGACCATCGTCAACTCTGCACGGTAATAATAAACAAATTGATTATAAAAATGCATGCATGCATCAAAGTCATAAAAAAATTTGGCATGACCTTCCCTAAAAATAGGACATATATGTAGGGATGAAAACGGCGCGGAAACGGACGGAACTGGTTGCTATCATATTTGTTTTCATATTTTTTTACAGAAGCGGAAACGAATACAGAAACCCCGAAAACGAATACGGAAACAGATACTACCGGAAACAAACACGGAGCGAATACAGAGCGGACACGAAAACAAAACTGTGTGTTGACCGGAACTTAAACCCCCTTGAATCATAGAGAAATACAGACAAAAAACAAACAAATTGATGGGATTCTTAACATGGCTACAAATTAATATGGTTGTGTCGGTAACATAGGGTAGTATTGTAGTAGTACATGACAATTCCGTATATAGTCTAGCTGAGTATGTGTGTGGTAGTAAAAGTAGGTACTCAAATGATACGTTCTGCTTATTTTACTCATTGTGTCATTGTGTGTTGTTTGGTAGTTGGCTACAAAGTAGCCATGAGGCTATAGTTGAAACAGAACTTCCATATTAACGGAAACGGAAAGTTCCGTTTCCACGTGTGTTCCACCGGAAAACACCATTTCGTTTTTGTTTCCGTTTCCGCATAAAAAATTCCATTTCCATTTCCGTTTTGCAGATTTCCATTTCTGTTTTCATATTTCCTCTCCGTTTCCATTTTTCCTCCGGAAAAGCGGAAACTTTCCACTCCATTTTCATCCCTACATATATGGATCTAGAGTTTTCCCGGAATTCGCCGAAACGGAAATAAATCGACATTTCGGCAAAACATAGGCAACTCAAAAGCACAATTTGGCGTCAACTCATGCCACACACACAATTTCCACAAACATATCACACACACATGGTGGAGATGATGTTGTAGGGAGATCAAAATTAAAGTCCACAAAGCTCTTCTTGACAAAGATAGATCTAGTTTGGGAGCAGATAGGTCACTTAACTAAATCCTACATCTACCTAGCTACCTAATTTGGGAGGAGACAACTTCAACTAGTGGTGGGGGAAGGAAAAAAAGAAAGGAGATGCATTAATGGAGGTGGTGTAGTTAGGTAGGAGTAATGAAGAGAGAGAAAGGTGGATAGAAGAGAGAGAGTAATGGGGGAGAAGTATTGAGGAAGAAGAAGAGTGAGAGTGGGAGCATGTGGGGGAGGTAGGGGGAAGGGAAGAGAGGAGGGGGAGGGGGGTAGGGGGAAGGGAAAGAGAGGAGGGGGAGGGGAGGGACGGGTGGGGAAAGGTGGTGGTTTGGTGCGGGTTAGCAGTAGCGCGGGACCTAAAACGCGCTGCTGCTAAGGAATTAGCAGCAGCACGCTTTGGGATATGGCGCTACTGCTAACTGGGACAAAAAAGTGTGGCAATTTGAAATTTAGTAGCAGCAATCTCAGAAAAAGCGCGCTACTACTACATCCTTATCAGTAGTGTGGTTCGCGCGACCGCGCTACTGCTAATTAGAGTTAGGTGAACACCGCCGGTCGATATTTGTAGCAGCGCGTTTTACGCCCAGCGCGGTACTGCTAAATCCTTATCAGCAGCGAGTTTCCCGCACACGCGCTACTACTAGTTAGTAGCAGCGCTCCAGCCGCGCTGCTGCTAAGATTCTGTGTATAGGCTTTTCCCTAGTAGTGACGGGCTATTCCTTCCAACATCATCGTGAAGTACTTTGCACAGGCTGCTTCATCTACATCCAGCATCTCCATGGCCATCTCATAGGTTTCGACCCACGCCTCAGGTGGCTGATCCGCCGTGTAATTAGGCACTTTGCATGGACCCTTGAAATCCTTGGGCAGACGCACGTTACGGAGAGCCGGAATAAGGCACGGCACTCCCCAGGAACTGAAAGTAAGCCCGGTGCCTCTGTCAACCGACACTGCTGGCTGAACCGGGGCGGGTTGATGACGACCCAAAGCGGTGTCTCTTCGTGCCCTGCCATGATCCACTACATCTTGACCATTGCGATGCTGGGCGCTGCTAGACACCTCCGGTTCATCCATACGCCTGCTATAACTTGGGCTCGGACGAGGGGTTGAATGGATTCTATCCCGGCTATATGAATAAGCCTGTTGCTGCACTACGACGGTTTGAAGAAGGTCTCTCTCCCGCCGTGTCTCAACTGCGGCTATTGAATCGCCTTCCATCGGAATGGCTGCCAAACGTGAGGCCGCGGCAATCATGTTATCCAAAGGGCTCAAAAAGTGACCCGGTGGTGTAGGCACATACTGCGGCGGGTTATCTGTCCGTCGGGGTGGCTCCGTTGCTCGTGGCTGATCCGGAGCTGTCCTAGGCGCCTCAGTCCGGTTTGCAGCTGCCGGATTGCTCGGCCCAGCGCCCGGCGTCTGAAAGAGATTTAACCCTTCATAAACCGGCGGCAGGTGTGACCGGTACTTCCTTCGCATTACATCCTCTGATGCGGTCCGATCCAGCATGAGCCGGTAATTCTGTGTCTGTATCTGCTGTGATTGTGCATCCAAAGCGGCTCGTTCTTCAGCCATCCTATTATCCTCAGCTACTAGGTCCTCCTTAGCCTGTGCTATTTGGTCCTTCAGTTTCGCCACGTCCGCATTATGCTGATCTCGCGTCTCTAGGGAGACTGTCGCGGTTAGCAAGGTCGCTCAGGCGTCCATCAAACCGGAGAGGACTTGCGTCGGTCGGCGCGCCAAGGTACCTGCCGCGACTGCTGATCCGGTATTCATCGCTGCGGTAGACAAAGACTGCAACGTGGGCTGCGTTCCGGCCATGTAAATAGCAACCCGGCTCGGCGTTTCAAGGAGGTCTGGAATACTGTTGCCATCGGAATATCCCTCGAACACACCGCTATGAATCTGGTATAAGGACTCGGTTTCGCCAGTGGATGATTCGCCGTCGGAATATACGGCCGTCTCGCCCTCAGACACCGGTTCAGATCCGATCCCATGGACACATCCTACGAACGCATGCTTCACAGTGGGCTTAACCTGGGCTGGACTCGCACGCTGAGCCGTCTCGACGAGGTCGGTGCAGATGTCCGGCTCAGGGCCCGGTTCGCCAATCTTGCCGATGAAGACATGAATTCCGCCGAAGGGGACCCCGTACCCGTACTCGATCGAGCCGGCCTCCGGGCCCCATCCTTTGTCGTCGATGTAGAGCTTGCCGCGACGACTTTTGGTCATCCGGCCGATCACGTACCCCTTAAGTCCTTCAAAGCAGCCCTTCAAGAACTCGACACCATCGTGTGATAGCCCCACGGTGTGCACCAACTGTCGTGGAATTATCACGTCAGATGTCCTCATGAAAGGACTTAGTCGTGGAGCCATCGCAATGGGTTAGCTTGAAGGTGTTAAACCGAACAAGGGACACGGGAGTTTATACTAGTTCGGCCCCTTCGATGAAGGTAAAAGCCTACGTCTAGTTGTGATGGGATTGATTGGGTTTCGATGATCAGGGAGCGAGATACGCTTGCCTGAGTCTCGAGTTGTTGTCTGTTGTCCCTGAACCGCCGCCGGGTCGTCCCTTTATATACACAGGTTGACGTTCGGCCGGTCTACAAAGCCCCGAGGCCGACTCATACAAAGTGTCTGGCTCAGTCTCTCCTTTCCTAACTTACATTACAAGTTTACATAGTCATGGCGGTTTATCACTATGGGCCCTAATCCGCCTTTGGGCTTCAGGCTTCTAGACTTCATTTAGTAAAGCGCCATCTTCTGGATCTTCATGGGCTTCAACATAGTCGAGGGTAAACCGGGCCCTCCTGGTCGGTTTACACTCAGCAGCTATATCCTCAACACTGAGCGGGCGGCCGACCCAAACGGACAAAAAGTGGACGCAATCGCCGTCCGTTTGGGTCGGCCCGTTGGATTTGCTGTGTGCACGATCATGGCACGGATCCACAAAGATCGATCCACTGTGTTCGGCTTCACGGCGTGGATCCACGCGGATCGTTGTGCTGCGTTTGGCTTCACGGCGTGGAATCACGTGGATCCAGTCAGCCGTGGGTTCAGGGTGAAGCGACTACCACTGTAAACCATGCCGACTTCGGTCATGGTGGACCGTGGCAGCATCTTTGACGTTGTTTCCTGGTCGAGACATCGTCATTGTAGTCTGCATCACCTTGCTCGGGCTGCTCCTAGGGGAACCCTAGATATGGGTCTCCCGGGTCGGACTATGATAGCGCCTTCGGTCTCATTCTCCCTTCTGAGGGCATCATTTTGGAGCAGCTGCTGGTTGGAGGGCCCCAGAGGTGCAGTGGCGTTGCATCTTCCACATGGACAACGGTGGGTCTCGACGACGTGGCGCTGTGGAGACTCGTTGTTCGACACATGTTGTTAGACGCACACAGGATGGTGACGTTGTCTCCTGTTGTGGTGGCGCCGAAAACAGAAAGGCATGGCAAGGTCAATGCGTTGATCCCGCCTGAAGATGGCAGCGGCAGATTCTAGAGCGTAAACATGTGGTTCACGTTGAGTGTCTGCTAGACCAGTTGATGGTCTCGGCTCGTCGTTGGGTGACTTGATGAGTCCAACGGATTAGATGGTGTGCGTTGGTGCAAGGTCAAGATACATCACCAAGCTTATAGGTGTAGCAACAAAGGTGGCCACCAAGGTGATTTTGGATTGATTCATGTACTCCCTCCATTCTCTTATACAAGGCCACAATGAAAAATACGTTTTGCATCTATATAAGGCCACTAACTGTAATCGAGGCAAAAATTAATAATGTTTCCTCGTACTACCAACTTGTTTAATACTTGCATGCATGTAGTCATAATGACACTGTGCTACTTCCTTCCCATTCCTTCCTTGCATGCATAAGGGCGTATTAATGATCCCGGTTAACAAAAAGAAAAGTGGGCTTGCAAAGCAGTCATTAGTTTTACGTTGGTACCTGTAATTTGAGTTTGTGGCCTTGTATAAGGGAATGGAGGGAGTATTTGTTTTGCGGACAGTGTTAATGATAAAGACCGAACCTTGTGGCGAGGTCCGATCCATTATTGTGGCCCGATCTTTCACGATACCCCACCTTCAATAGCAGTAACCTCTTGCCCGCGCACGCGATGTACACGAAGTAGAGGGTTTGAACTTTGCGGCTCAACACGAGAGAAACAATCTAGACGACAGCACCTCACACGTAAAACAATTTCCTCAATGAAAACGCAACAAAGAGGTTTTCTAAAGCTACCTCAAAAACTTAATACGGGTGTCTACCCCTGAAAACACATCTGTCTATTTCATATAAGGACTGTGATATTTGGCACATGTGTGCCATATAAGCAAAACGGCCACACCTCTACTTTTTTCACTTTACATACATGTATACATTAGCGTTCTTTCTCCTTTCAGGTGTATTTCTCCTTCTAATTATATACATACACTAGAGGATAAAAAAACTGATGTCATTCTAGATTTTCTTTATTCCAAAATTTTAAAATATTTTGTAGCTCAAACCGTCGGTCCGATGTGAAAACCGTTTTTACATAAAAGATTCGTCGCGACAAGATCTTCGAAACTAGATCCCATGTTGGCATGTTCCAATGACTTTTTTCAGCCAAAAATTACCACGCCTAGGCTACATAAGTTATCATGCTCATTATATGCAAGTTACCGTGCTATTTCACATAAGTTATCAAAGGCATAAGAATGGTTCACCGACTCTGCAGTTCATATATTATCATGATGTATTCATATAAGTTAGCCTGCGGTTCTTATATTATCATGTTGTTTTTTGGTTTGCGGTTCGTATATTACCATGCTCTTCGGTCAATTTATATCGGTGCTTGTACATGAGTTATCAGCCATGGTTCGTGTATTACCATGATGTTTTCATATAAGTTATCGGGGGGGGGGGGGTATGTTTTTAACTTTTTTTCCGCTTCATCAAAGTTATCGTGGTGTTTGTATGTAGGTATGTGATGCGTGTGTAACCATGCTATTTACACAAAATTTACGGGGGGTATGTTTTCACCAGTTTCCTCACGAGTTAAATATTATCATGATATTTGAATGTAACTTATCAGGTATGTGATGGGTATATTACTATGCTATTTACACAGAAGTTACCGGGTATCTTATCAACAATCAGTTTGTACCTAAATTATCAAGGTTGTGGTGCGTAATTTACTATGCTATTTACATACAAAAGTTACCAGTGTATTTTTCGACCACTTTTTACTACTCTTCCCTAAATTAAGACTATTACCGTGCTATTTACACATAAGTTCCCGGGGTATAATTTCAACAACTTCATCCACCTGAATCAAACTTATCATGGTCTTCATGCGTAACTTATCACGCCCGCGGTGCGTATATTACCATGGTATTTATACAAAATTTACCAACGATACCATGCTGTTTTTGCTTAAGTTATTGTGTCTACAGTAAGTACAATGTCATGCTATTTACGTAGAACTTATTAGGGTCAATTTTCTTCAACGGAAAAAATTCAGGGTCAAAAACTTACCATGTTGTGTGAACGAGAGTTATCATGTTTTCGGTGGGTAAATTATCATGTTATTTACACATAAATTACCGAGGGTATGCTTTTCAACAACTTCATCCGGGTCAAAGTTATCATGGTATTTGTGCTTAAGTTGTCAAGTTTGTGGTGCGTATATTACCATGATGTTTACACAAAAATTACCGAGGGTACGTTTCCAACAACTTTTTTCTCTAGATCAAAGTTAACGCGGTGTTTTTGCGTAAGTTATCATGCCTGCGGTGTTTATACTACCGTGCTATTTGAATAGAAGTTACCGAGGTATGTTTTTCAACAACTTTTCTCCTTACATAGAAGCTACCGCTGACATATTTTTCAACACATTTTTCCTCCTTAGCCAATATATATTATCGTGGTGTTCTTAAGTAGTATTTTTTCCCGGCCTCGTCTCCGCCTGCATAGCCTCCTCCCACGGTGTTCATACGTAAGTTATCAGATATGCAATGCGTAAACTATTATACTATTTACACAGAAATTACCAAGGTATGTTTCTTCGAATAAAATCCCTCGGAAGAAATTAGCACGGTGTTGCAAATAAGCTATTAGGTCTATGGTGCATAAATTAGCATGCTATACACATAAAAGTTACCGGCTATATTTCAAGAATTTTGTTCGTAGGTCCAAAAAATTATCTGGCCTGGGCTGCATAAGTTATCGCACCTGCAGTATGTAAAATTATCATGTTGTTTATGCAGATGTTACTGGACATGAAAACCTGAACTACTTTCAACGTTTCAACGGGGTTTTTTAGGTTGGAAGTATCGTCCGGTACAACCAATCGTTACCAATATTGTTTACATGTTGCTTCCAATAAAACATCGTTTGATTTGTCGGTCTACTTGTGGGTTGTCAGGACCACAATTGTGATCGATTTATGCCGTTTAGGCCCAATTTAGATTGATAAGCACTGATACAGTGGTAAACCATAAACCTGAACTCAGTGCAAAAATTTACAGGGATTTTATGTTCATTTTCTACTATATAAGTAGAGGAGTGGATCGTTAGTGCATCACCATCGTGCAGATCAGGGATCCCAACTCAAAACTCCTGAATCTTAATGCTAGTGTTTCAGGCCTTTGTGTAGTGATTTAGTTGGAGCCTTTTGCAGTCCGTCGGTCATGCAAGTAACTGAACCTGATTGGAATGATTAGTCTATTCACCCAAGCTTAGACAACACTGAATCTTACAAGGGGTTGCAGCAGGGAGGTGAGCAGTAGCAGCAGCAGCAAGAGGCGTTGGTGAAAAGAACAGGGTTAGCAAAGGTATGTGGATTTGGAGCTGCCTCGTTGCAGAACAAGAGCAGCAAGGACGATGATCAATAGGAGCGGATGTGTCAAAAATTGAGCCGCCTCGCCACCGTACTTCTTTTATGTCATTATGTGCTCTGCTACGCCCCGCATCACATGCAAAACCAATCTAGAAACACCAACAAATCAAGCCGTCTTGCCGTCCTAGGGAGCAAAACGAGAACAACGGGGAGCTTCCAGTCCTGGGCTGCCGTTGGTGATGAATCCCAGGAGATGGTAGGGGTTTCTAGTCCTGGGCGTACCTTAGGCGTCGCCGTGGCCATCGAAGAGGTGCGAGAGGAGGAGCGCGTCGGCTTTGGGACCCAGCCCGCCAAGGCCGCGACGCATGGCGAGCAGGCGCACAGGCATGTCAGCGAAGCGCGGGGCCGCGGCGCAGGCGTCCTCCATCTCCCCGCTGCGGCCGGGCGGCCGGGCGTGTGAGCGCATCTCTTCAGGCCGGCGTGCCTTGCTGGCCAAATCCATGGCAAGAGGGATTCATGCGGTGGTGCGGGGATGAAGACGATCGAAGGGGAGGAATAAACACACGCTCGAGATCAGACGTTGCTCGGGTTATACGGTAGTTTTAGCAATCTGCCACACGGTTGCCATATACTTATTTCGTTCATATAATTATATAAAAATATAACCTGCATACATTGGCCGTAGCCGGCCCTTTTTATAAGCAACACATAAATAACAAAACCGACCCAACAACTCTAGATTGAAACGGACTCTCTCTCTCATATTTAAACTAATCAAAGATTTAACTAATAAAGTATCCGGCAGCCTTGATCACCTAGCACCGTATAACAAACTAGGACTCCATGGTTGGTACGACTTCTCCTGGGGAAGATGGACCCCACCCGCATCCTCTCAAACTTAGCATGTCTCTAATTCTGCTTGTACACCTCTTGCGTGCGAGCGGAACAAACAGAAACATATCTCTTTTTTTTATCTTGTTGACCGATGCAAACAAATTAGATCTTACATGATTCCTTCCATTAGCATAGGTTGCCTTTTCTTCAAAGGAAGTAATGCACCTTCGTATTTCCTTGCCAAACCGAGCTTGGTCAATATTGCATGTATATCTCCTGTCTTGAGTTAGTAATTTACCTCATGCAATTACCCCCCTTCAATACATGCACGTCCAGGAACTTCTTTTTCTTCTCGTTGGCATAAAGATCAAATGAAGCAACGTCTTGTTTTCTTCTAACAGAAAATAGTTCGTTTAACCCACTGACATGCGGTACTATTTTGCGATCATCAAAAATACTAACATTAGTCGCGGCCATATCAGTTAAATAATCAACCTCTTTTTCAAGAAAAGATATGTGTGCACATAGCAGGCGTACGTTGATTAGTCAAAGTTGTCTTTAGTGACCATGTGGTTCTCTAAAACCCTAGTCTTTTTGGATCCATGTGGTTTTCTGGTATGTCAGAAATATCCAAATAAGTCATCACCTGGTAGTAGATTATACACATAAAATCAAAAAAAAACTTACTGACAAAACATATGCACATAGAGATTGAATATAACAGACCTTCAGAATATGAGCACAAAGAAGGCTCATATGTTCATACTGGCCGCATTCACAATTAAATTTTTGAAAATCATTAGCAGTTGATATTGTGTAAGCAAGGCAGCACCACTTCTCTCATTGTACAAGTTTCCTATGAATTGTTTTGTACGGTTTGTTTGGAATGATAACCTAAACTTGATAATCTCCAGATTCATGTATGTAATTTTGAAAGATCTCGAACATTCTGCGTGTATATATTTTGCTAGCATGTCTCTCATGTGGATTATTAGCTTTTAAGACAACACCACTTTGCAAAAAAAAAAGCAAAGTTATAAAGAACGAAGCTGGTGTAAAATCTGAAGCAATAAAAACATATGTAACTAATGAATAAAATCTTATAAGGCTTGTTCTTTTATCTTCATAACTTTCCTTGGATGCTCGGCAAATTGCATTTTTTGGTATTGTTTGATAAATTTGTGCATTGGAGAAAGAGCGAGTATATTAGTATGCAATAAATGGTTTGCACTGCTATGTTGTGTGGTCGTCTGCTTTGCACAAAAAAATTCCAGCAAAATATAGTTTGGCCCACTTATGTCCAACATCAACACACTGCATAAGGAAGGTGTTGTTCTCTAACTTGTATTTTTCAATAACCATTTCCCAATCTAACTCCAATTCATCCACGATGAGCATATGATTCACCAATTTATCGAAGTCAGCATGAAAGTCATTTTTTAGCGAGTACTATGACAAATGATTCTTTAGCTTTTTGAAGATCATGCAACTTGCACCACCTATGTGTTATATTTGGCATTACCAATCCAATAGTAATCTCTATTTCTAAACATTGATCTGCATCATGAAGTGATGAAGTATTAGGTGTGTAACAACATTGTAAAATGTATAAAATGACAGAAACATAAGAAAACTAAAATTAACATGTCAGTATGGTAACAGGATGAAAGCACAAGAGCTCCCTTGGTGGTTTTGGTAATTAATGTTAACATATATTTTGTTGGACTAATAGTTTTATCTAGTATATTTCAGACAAGTTCAACAGTGGCATGGCAAGGACAAGAGGATGTGGACCCCCTTCAAAATGCTAAGGAGATGGATTGACAAAATCTCAAGACTCTACATTTTTGTTAAGTGATCCAAGATCACATTGAGTCCATAGGAAAGCCAATACTATTAAAAGGGGATGAGGTTTTGATCATGATCTATTTGCTCAAGTGCTTAGTGATATTGCTCCAAAACTCTCAACCACTTTCTATATCCAAATTTGTCCAAAACCCTACATTCCAACTCGGCCCCACCGATTCTTCTCCATCGGAACGCACCAAGTTCATCTGGACATTGCCACAGCCAAACCCTAAGAAATCAAAGTCACCGATATGGTTCTCGGTCACACCGGTTTGGCCTGTCCAACTCTTTGTAACATGTTGCAATTATTTCGGTCCCACCAAGTTTTGCAATCACCAAGATGGCTTACCAAACATTCTGTAACCAGTTGCAATTATTTTGGTCCCACCGAGTTTTGCAATCTATCACACTGAGACGGCTTGCCAACCTTTCTATTGCCTTATTGCTTCATTTTGGTTCTACCGAGTTGATGCAATCGGTGCCACCGAAACGAGGCCCGCCTTTGCCATCGCACATCGGTCCCTCTGAGTTGTTTCAAGTCGGTCCCACCGAGACCTCCAGCGTTCATATCTTTTACACATGTTGGTACCACCGAGATTTCTGATCGACGCTACCGAGTTGGGTCAAAAGTGTGTAATGGTTGGATTTTGTGTGGATGCTATATATAACCATCCACCCCCTCTTACTCAGTAAGAGAGCCATCAGAACGTGCCTACACTTCCACTACTCATTTTCTGAGAGAGAACCACCTACTCATGTGTTCAGATCAAGAGATTTCATTCCTACCATTTGAACCTTGATTTCTAGCATTCCCCAAGTTGTTTTAAACTCAAATCCTTCTTTCACCATAGCCAAATCTGTGAATGCGGCCAGTATGAGATGGATGTTAGGGTCACCCTCAACTTGTTGGTGAGCACCCCCAACTAGTGGGATCGACACCTGATGGTAAGACGACGGGAATCAACGGTGGTGGAGTGAGTAGAGCGGGCAAAACAACAAGGTTAAGGAAAGGATATGGTGGAAAACATAGAACCGGAATTATGTAACCCACTAACTAAATGGCCATGGTTCCATGTGTTAGAGAAAATATAGAGAGAGCGGTTTTAGAGAGTAAGACAAACCAATGTACTTAAGAAGGACTCCCTCCATTCGAGAATGTAAGGTGTGTCCATTTTCGTATAGAATAAAATGTCAACATCTACAATAAAATATATATGAAAGCACTTTTCGTGATGCATCAAATAATACAATGTAGATATTGAATTTTTTTTACTGTGTGCATCCTAACTATGCAGAGGCCGGGTGTTACTCATTATGCTTTATATCCGCTTGATGCTACATTTTGAGTTGATAAAAGCGCCCTTTTATCAAAAAAAGATATTGATTTTTTCTCAAAACATGAAACATGCACATGTTTGAAAAAATAATACACCTTATATCTGGGGACAGAGGGAGAGTGAGGCATTTTGGAGGCCGAGCTCCACGGACCCCTTTATTTTTTAAAAATTCAAAATTCAAACTTTTGGGTTTAAAAAAATCTGAAAAAAATATATACAAGTAAACAAAGATGAAACGTATATGTGTGTAAAAATTCAGGATGAAATACCTTAAAATGCGGCCTGTGCAAAAAAAAAAAGACAAATTCATTGACTTTGAGGATGAATAGTATCATGTGTTGAAAAGTCCCGAATTTTTTTGCACAACCCTCATTTCAACGTATTTTGTCCTGAAAATTTACACACATGTACAATATGCCTTCATGTATATGTGTATTTTTTTTCATAATTTCTTGAAATCTAGAAATATAAATTCTGATGAAACTTGAAAATTGTGTTTGGAGGCCTCCATGGAGCTCGTCTCCAAAAGGCATTTTCGACGGAGGGAGTGCTACGTAGAATGCCTTAATAGTTTTGGAAGATCTTCGATGATTTTGGATAACATGTTTTAAGGGAACTGGTTTCCTTTGATCTTGTTAAGCAGCGTAGCAAACCATAACTTTGTTTGTTTGGTTTTGTCCAACTAACTTAATGATATCTAAAATTGGTTCTAATAAAATTCAGAAACTAAGTCTTTAGAAAACTATGTGTTTATGATATTCTCGGCATTCTTTATCCTACTTCTTAGGTCGATCTGATTTCTACATCTGCCCACCTGGGTCGAGAAAATGTCAAACATGGTTACCTACAAACCATTTCAAGGCTTTTCTAATCCAAGCATGATTTTCTATAAGTATATTCCTAACCAAATTATGAACTGACTTTTCAAAATTACTTGCTAAGACAAGTTTTGTTACAACTGATTGCTAGTCCAACTCAAAAGAAAAAACCGACTGCTATTACTAGTTGTGCAAATAACCACTAAACTATTATAGAGGTTGCACAGAGTTCTTCGGAGTAGTGCCACGCCTATTTGGGCATCTTTCCCAACATTCCGTGCATGTGACAGCCCGCCACATCACAATTGGATTTGTGCTCCCGTTTCCTTGATTATCTGGCCCGACCCGGTATGTTATCTCAGGCAATGCCAGCCCTACATGTGAGAACTATGTCCTGCCCATACCAATTCCTATTAGAAATCGCCTACTGGCGGCGGGCGAATATCCTGCCGGCCCTACATTATAGCGAGCATGGTCTTTTTTCCTGTTGTCTTTTTCCAGTTTCTTCACTATTTGGAGTATAGTTTTCCTCGAGTTTTCCCTATTTTGGGAATTTTATTTTTCTTTATGTTCCTTTCTTCCGTTTTCTCAGTTTTTTATTCTCCGTTTTACTTTTATTTCTTTGGTTTTCATCGGCTTTTGTGTGCCTTTCTTTGGTTTTCATCGGAGGTTTTTCAACATGTCTACATTTTCCATAAGCGTTGTACATTTTTCACATATAGCAGAGTATTTTTGTTGTACTCATTTAACATTTATCTAATATATGATTAATATTTTTGTAAAATATACGTCATCTTGTCTACTTTCTTTCATACAAATTGTACATTTTCCATATACATCTAAATATTTTTTGAGATTTGCTTAACATTTTGAAATACATGATTCACATTTCCTTCAATACTTGTTTTGAACATTTTTTCGAATATGTGTTAAACATTTTTTTTGAAATACGAGTTGAAACTTTTTTGTATGATATGAAACATTTTTATGGAACTATATGAACCTGTATTTACATTGAATACACATGTTTGCAAAAGTGTCACCAACATTTTGTTTCAAAAGTGTGAACATTATATTCTAAATGTGACATACTATTTTTTGAACGATACGAAACAAAGTTTTTTTTGAATTACATAAAAAATTCTGAATTATAACATTTTTAAAATGTCACATACACATTTTTTAAAAGAATGAATATTTTGGAAATGTTTATAATTTTTTTTAATGTTAAAAACATTTTCTAATAGTTAGTCAAACATTTGTTTCTACACCACATCTACATTTTCTTACACTACATTTACTAATTTTTTTCATAATATATGTATTTTCATCAAACACGCATGACGTCACCCTGACAGGATTATGTAGTAACTGAGCCGGCCCACTGCCAGCTAGCTGCAGGCGACGCTAGAGTGCGGTTCGCTGCGGGCAGCACGGAAAACCTATATGACGCTCTTTGCGACAAGTTGTCTCTCTTTCACAAAAGTGATCGTGCGACCGAAACTAAAATGGGCGGGCCCATACATGGAAGAGACATACCGATTTTTGGAACCTTTCAGGATGTTTTTGACCGGTTTTTAACTAGGTTTTGGGAACTATCTCGAAGGTTCTGATAGTGTTTTTCTTTCTCCTGTAAGTTGTTTCCGCCTTTTTTGGTTTTTGTGTTAGTGTTTAATTTCGATGTTTCTTTTTTACTTTTCACATTTTTGTTACCATTTACTTCTTCTTTTATTTTGGTTTTCATTTATTATTATTTTTTAAAAAAAATCGTGCATTAAAATTTGTTGTATGAAAATTCAAAAAATGCATCTGTTTTCAAAAAAGTTCTGAAGTTTCAAATAATGATTCTGTTTTGAAAATTTGTTCAAAAACTCAAAATAAAAAATCTCATTTCTGGAAAATATTTCTGAATTTTATAAAAGGTTCCTATTTTTTTATTTTGTTTGTATATTGAAAAAGTGTTTGCATTTTTCAGAAAGTTTGATACTCTGAGAAAACGTTCTCGTTATTTAAAAAAATTAGAATTTTTAGAATGCTCCTGATTTCAGAATTTTCCATAGGTTCAGAAATGGTTCACGTTTTATAAAAAGTGTTTGCATTTTTTTAAACAGGTCAGATTCTTAAAAATATCTTCCCATTTTTTAAATTTGTTCATAATTTGAAATATATTTTTATATTGTGTCACACTAGCCAACGGGCCGGCCCAATCGGGGCTTTGCGTGTGCATCATCGCCCTGTCTGTCACAAAATGAGACATATAGGAGCTCTCGGGTGGCACATAGTCGCTTCTAGCCCTATAGTTTTTGATCTGGCCGTGTTCGTGCTTGGGCTGTGCTTTATGATGGATTAAAAAACACGGCCCTAGTCTCAACATTAATTAATCGAAAAACTCTTTTGGTGGTGACTTGGACCAGTGAACTGATGAGTATCTTGTACGCCCGAGTTACAAAACTTAGTTATATGTTTTATACTTAAATAATTTGGAACTTGGAATAAGACTTGAAATGTTTTAACTCGTATCTTTCTTATATTATACTCTCTTTGTATCTATTTATTTGCATATTAGTTTATGTTATAAGTCAAACTTTCTAAACTTCGATCGTATTTATAAAAATATATCAACATCATCCACTACGAATTTTTTTTGCACCTCAGTATCTGGGGAACGTTATGTTTATAGATATAAATATGAACACTTCATCTCCTTCTCACATGCACATGCATGCATGCACTAGAGAACAAAAAATGTGATGTCATCCTACATTCTCCTCATTTTTAAAATTTAAAGTATTTATAGTTCAAACCGTTGGTCCGATTCAAACCCGTTTTCACCATTAAATTCGCTGCGAAGACACCTTCAAAACTAGTTCCCATGTTAGTATATTCCGACGAGTTTTTGGGGTTCAAAAATTATCACAACTGGGCTACATACCACACATGTGATTTGTAAGTTACCATGATGTTTATATAGAAGTTACAAGGCATAAAAAATGCCCCTAACCCCTCAACATTCTCCCCATGTGCACATGCATGCATGCAGTATATGACAAAATGTGATGTCATCCTAAATTCTCCACCTTTTGAAAGTTCAAATGTTTTGTAGCTCAATACGTTGGTCCAATTCACAATTTGTTTTGGCCATTAAATCTTACGTGAGGAGACCTTCAAAAGTAAATCCCATGCTGGTATGTTCCGACGACTTTCTTGGGATCAAAAGTTACCATATTTTGTCTATGTAAATTACCATGCATGTGATATATAAATTATCATGTTGTTTACACAGAAGTTATTGGGTACAAAAAATAGACCCCAAACCTTCTCCCGACATTCATATGCATGCATGCATGCAATAAAAGACAAAAACTAATGTCATTCTAGATTCGTCTCATTTCAAAAATTTAGAATGTTTTGTAGCTTAAACCCTTGGTCCGATTCAAAATTTATTTTTATCATAAATTCATTGCGACAAAACCTTTGAAATTAGATCGCATGTTGGTATGCTTTGCCGACCTTTTTTAGTCAAAAGTATCAGGCTGCGGTACGTAAATTATCAGGCATGTGGTATGTAAGATACCGTGATGTTTACATAGAAGTTACCGGACATGAAACGTCAACTTATTTTGCAAAGTGTCAATATTTTTGTAGGTTGAAAGTTTTTAGTCTGTACTATAAGACTTATCCATAATGTTCCATGTGTTGTTATCGGCGAACAATATGATAGTTGTCGGATGACTCGTGGACCGTTATCGATCCCCAAACTAGATCTCCACCACAAACACTAATGTAGCTACATGACTACTATGATGGTGAATGCGGCCTAACACTTTGGAAAAACTTTAGCATGGGCAATTGGTAACTATATTTATCTCATATTGGTTACTATAGCATGTGCATCATGATAAACACATAATCGATGTGTTGATAAATGTAGCATGGGTGGCCTAGTAACTTTAGCATGAGCAGTTTGATAACTATGACATGATCAGCTTGGTAACTACAACATGATTAGCATGATAACTTCAACATGGGCAGACTGGTAACTATAACATAGGAAATCAGGTAACTTAAGCACGAGTAGTCTAGTAAATTTAGCATGCATAGCCTATACATGTGTATTCCCC
The DNA here is from genome assembly GCA_963921465.1 of Triticum timopheevii. Lineage (NCBI taxonomy): Eukaryota > Viridiplantae > Streptophyta > Magnoliopsida > Poales > Poaceae > Triticum > Triticum timopheevii. The sequence goes on along the minus strand of OY997266.1, from coordinate 604,883,497 downwards.
CCTCCCCGACCCATCTCAGACGGGAATACTACAAAAAAGTGGTTGGATTTTTTACTTCAAAATGACCCACCACCTCCCCTGTGTCGACATGCCCTACCTCTCTGACTGCATCTCTTCTAGTGCCACATGTATCCCATCACTAACGTCATCGTCATCGTCGTTGGAGCGTTCGCGAGGCATGTGAAGTGAAACAACAAATGCTGCACCAAGAAACCCAACTAAATAAATAGAAAATTGTGTTTCTCTATAAATTAAATCTTACTGGGCAAGTGGCTCATGTGCGGCCGGGGGGGGGGGGGGGGGGGGAGGGGGGCGAGATGGTGCTGATATTGGATCCTGCTTGCCTCACCTCGGGCAATTTTTTTCTAAAAAATGCTAGATACACATAACGCGTGTGCGAGAGAGAGAGAGAGAGAGAGAGAGAGAGAGGGAAATAAGAGCGTCTGGACCCAAAAAAGGGGGAACCAGATAGAAAAGTCGCCTAAGAAATCCTCCAAAGGGATCCATATTTAATTTTCTTGTATTTATTTGTTATTATGGATGTTGATACTTTTAATATAAATTTCATCAAACTTTATAAAGTTTGACTGAAGAAAAAAATATCATGCCATGTTTGACCTAAGAGAAAACTTTTCAAAGTTTAGAAAGTTTGACCTAAGATAAAACTAATATCCGAATGGAAAAAAGACGGAAGGAAAGAGAGTAACGGTTTTGCTACTTGCCCAATTCTTTGAATATATCAACCACACACAAACAAGTGCAATTTTGTAAAATGGGATGAATTTCTCTTAGCTAGGCAAGATGGAATCGCGTGACAAATGTCGCAGGCCTAACACCATGATCAAGATCAGCCACACTGAGCATATCCAATAAGTGGTAGACTTCATTAGAGATACAGATTTATTATCACCGACCATAAAATGTCTAGGCGCTGCGAGTGGTGAAATTGAAGTGGCTGCACTGCGTGAAGGACGGCAGCCTGGCGAAGCCGAGCCGCTTCTTCTTCATGTCGAACTCCAGCACGGTGTTCTCCATCTGGAACCCTCCGATGAGCACCGACGGCGCGCTCCCGTCCCCGCCCTTCACCCCCTGCATCTGCACGAACGCCAGGCACGCCGTCGTGGGCCCCATGTCCACCATCAAGCTCAACCCGTCCATCCTCCAGTTCTTCCCGCCGCCCAGCGTCAGCGTCACGGCCGGCACCAGGTACCCGGTCCGCGTGTTGGCCAGCGTCCGCGTGTCGTAGCACAGCTGGAACGGCGCATAGGGCTTCACCGCTTTCGCCACGGGCCCGCCCTGCGCACCCTGCTTCGCCAGGGCCTTGGTGAACGCGTCCACCAACGGGAGGAACACGTCGGAGCGGAGCAGGGTGAAGGGCGACCTCGTGCAGAGCACCGCGCCGCCGGTGGCGAGCGCGCCAGCCGGGACGGGCACGCGCGCGCTCTCCACGGCGATGGACTTGATCGAGATGTAGTGCGCGGGGTTGTCTTTCTTGGCGACGAGCGGCGTGTAGGCCAGCTCCTTCGTGTAGTCCCTCTCCGGCTGCGCCATGAAGTGGAGCGGGCCGCCGCCGAAGACGGCCACGCCGGGGTCGCTTGAGAGGCCGCGAGGGAGGCAGAGGAGGAACTTGTTGGAGACCTTCTGCTCGGACGCCACCTGCGCCGGCAGCGCCAGGTCGGAGCCCGCGAGCCCCGCCACGCCCGAGGCGCCCTGCGGCAGCGACTCGATGAGTTTGCTCGGCGCGCACGCCGCCACGGCCCGCACGTTCACCTGGCTCACCGGGGTTTTCCCGTCGGTGGTGTTGGCGACGAACCTGGTGTGGATCAGGTCCCCGGCCGCGCACGCGCCGGTGACCGGGTTGTACGGGAAGGCCCTGCATACCTTGTGACTGTGGTCGCAGAGCTTGTCAGCCGCGCTCTCGCTGCAGCTCGGGACGTGGTACTTGTTCGCGAGCCTGCATGTGGCGCTCTTGCACGGGAACGCCGCCGGCAGGTGGTCGGGCGCGCACGTCGACCAGACGAGCGGGCCGGCGGTGTCGACGACGATGTTGGCGCCGTAGTGGAATGGGATGGTGTAGAGGCGGGTGGCGGGGTCCTTGGTGACCGGAGCGAGCACCGACCGAACACGTTTGGACGACGCCGGCGACGCCAGCACGGCGAGCGAGACGGCCAGGACGAGGAGGGGGAGCCGCGCCATCTTTCTTGGCCGGAGAAGTTTGGTGCTGCTGTTGAGTGTTGACTTGACTTGGGAGTGGCATTCCGTCGGTGGGTGCGACCTTCTTTATATACCGGAGGTGAGGCATGTGCGATCTCTCGAGTCTCGGCACCGGAATTAATGGCGATTTCCCGTCGACGATGAGGAGTGTACTACCGGAGTAGTTAAATTGTTTTGGACTGCCACGGTGTCGGATCTTGCTGCGGCGTGCACAGGAAGGTGTGCATGCATGAGCGCGATCGATGCGGCGTGAGACTGACTGACCGAGTGGAAGAACTGGAAAGCCCATGTTATCTATCTGTCCATTTCTGTGCACAGGAAGGTGCTTCCATGAGATGCATTGACCTTCTGACAGATCGCACCGACGAGGAGGATTCCGATGCACGCCATCAATCAAGCATCTGGAGAATCGAGACTAACAATGAGTAACCAGATTGGTGGGTGGAAATGTTTCCATACTCTTCATTATCAACCATGAATAGGCAGTCTCATGCTAATTCATTGGGTGTATATTTTTTGTTAGGTTTTATGGGTCTTGGACCAAATCTAAAATTCTGAAATCTGAAAGTTTTATTTGACTTGCATGGTAAATGTGCAAGTTAAGAAAGTAGCATATGGTTGCTGTATTGCCCCTTATAGCATAAGAAAAGAGAACAACAATGCACATGCTCACTCACTTACTCCGATGCCACGGCATGCAGCACACCGCGAATCACCTTGCGTGAATCCTATTTGAGTTCGGCCTAATATTATGCATCTTGCTAGAAGAACTAATTTGTTGCATCGCAATGCAGTGCCTACCTTTGGATCTACGTGTTAATACTCGATCTCACTGTGGACACATTTTTGACTTTTAGAGAGTTCTTCCACCACATGTTAGTTGCATATTTTCACTCTAGGCATCCTTTTTATGTTGAGGAGATGCGGAGGAGAGAGAGGTTACATGCAGAATAGACACAACAATAAACAGAATATACATGCCATGTTCGAGTTCCTAGTGTTGAGCTGCTTCTCCGGTAACCCCATCCTAGCGACTGCGTGCACAGCCATCCGATAGAGTAGCCCTCCAAAACCGCGTCCCCTGAGAACCTGCACCAAGTGAGATCCACCCGCCTGCTTTGTCTACGACGGATGGCCACCTTGTTTTCACCACCGTGGGTGATGATGCTGTAGTACCAGAGGTTTCTGTGAACTCTCGCATGTTCTAAACCTCTGTCTGTTGACATGTGTCTTTGGTCCATTTGCCAGGTCGTTAATCTTGTGTTGGTGCAAATCTGAATTGAAGGGAGCAGAAAACTGCCTAATTTATCTAAATAAAACTTACATAAATAAACCATTACAATCATTTGCACCTCTAGAAGCTAATGAGATATAAAATTAAAGCCGACTTAGCTGAGAGAAATTGTCTATAGTCGGTGCCACGGGATGTTACGAGAGATGGTAAATATTGGGGCCTGCTTGGTTAGTGACTAACTTTCTCACGGCTTGCACACTTGTATTCTCCATGCTTAAATGGAGTGAGCTAGGAGAGGTGTTATAACGAGCTGGTATTTAATGCTATTGATGGTTTTATCCATGACCAACTATTCGTGGTCATTATTATCGATAACTGTCGTATTTAACTAGATATATCATCGTTGGGTAACACTAGCATTCAATGTATCATGGAGATCATGGGTGCCCCTTGGTTCATACTGCGAGACATCCAACTACTACACGTCTAGGAATGACCGACTATCAGTACCTATTCATCAGGGAGTGTAGAACCGACTGTGGGCACTTAGCACTTTGGTGTGGAACTTTTGGGTTGTGACTATGATGGGCTCACTACTAGGAAAAGGGCTATAGATAGGATTGATACTAATGGCGCACCAGGTAAGCAGTGCGCCACTACTATATACTAATGGCGCATCGGTTGGAGGTGCGCCGTTAGTGTGTATGACACTAATGGCGCACCAGGCACACGGTGCGCCACTAGTATTGACTTTTTTTTTCATTTTTCCATACATTCTAATGGCGCATGATGCCAAAGTGCGCCATTACTAGTTCTAACAAGTAATGGCGCACCTTGTAAACAGTGCGCCATTAGTATATAATTTTTTTTTTACTTTTTTGCAAAACTGCTAATGGCGCACCGTGTATATTTTCATGAACACTTTTTGATCTCGATCTCGATCCCACCCGCACCCTCCCCCGCTAGCTCCACCGCCGCCGACGACCCACCGCAACCCTCCCCCGCTCCACCGCCGCCGACGAGCACCCCCCCCCCCCCCCCACCCCGCACCCTCCCCCGCTCCACCGCCGCCAACGGGCACCCCCCGCACCCTCCCCCGCTAGCTCCACCGCCGCCGACGACCCACTGCAACCCTCCCCCGCTCCACCGCCGCCGACGAGCACCCGGTCCCCCGCACCCTCCCCCGCTCCACCGCCGCCAACGGGCACCCCGCGCACCCTCCCCCCGCTCCACCGCCGCCGCCGATGATATTTTCAAGTAACAAATTTGAACATATTTTTTAAAAAGTTATTACTGTTTTTATAAAAAAAATATTATTGTTATGATTTAAACAAGTTTGAACATATTTAAACACAAATAAATATCAAACAGGATTTAAAATGCATAAAAAATATATTGGGGAGCCTGGAAATCGAACCCAGGACGTCCTGATGTGTGTGCTGCGTACTGACCAGTCGGGCTAGTGGGCGGGTTCTGTTGTAGGTAGGGTTAGGTGGTATATAACCTGACAAGTCGGGCTAGATTAAATTACTTATGGCGCACCATTCGGTGGTGCGCCATTGCTATGGATGTACTTATGGCGCACCTGTTGGTGGTGCGCCATTGCTAAGCCTTCCCCACACTAAAATCCCCAATCCCCAATCCACACTCTAATCCCTCCCCTGCCTCATCTCACCCGCCGTCCCCGGCCGTGCACCCGACCACCCTCCGCCGCCGACCACCTTCCTCACCGTCCCCACTCCGCCCGCGCCCGCGCCCTCGCCGTCCCCCTCCCCCCGCGGCCCCGCCTGCGTCCCCCTCCCTCCCGAGCGCGACAACTAGGGTTCCTAGCCGCCGCCAGCGCTGCCGGCCCGCCGCCGCGGGCGCGCCCAGCCGGCCGAACCCTTCGCTGCCCCGCCTCCGGTACAGGCCCCTCCAGCCCCGAAGCTGCGCCCCCCGCCCGCCTCCTCGTCTCTTCTCCCACGACCTCCCCCCTACCCCCTCTCCACCGCCCCTTCCCCTCAGCGCCGCCCGCCGTCTCCCTGAACCCTAGCTCCGCCGGCGTCGGGGACGACCACCTCGTCGGCCTCACCAGGCCGCAGGCCCTCAAGCCCCACGCCGTCCTCGGCCTCGCCCTCTCCACCGGAGGCGCCTCTTCCTCTGCCCCTGCAGCGCAGCAGGAGCAGTAAATAGCCAGGTAAAACTGTACGCGCGGGGCATTTTCATTCAGTCTTTCTGTCGTATGGCATGAATTTGATTGAGGCCGTTCTGATTATTCGAATGACTAATCTCTTGTGTATTACTGTATTAATCTTGTTGTTAAGCTCAAGAAATTATAGTAGTTTGGTTCTGTTTTTGCTGGTGTTTGGTTCTAAAGATGAGTAGCAATTATAGCAGCATAGTAGTTTTATGTTGTTGTAGTAGTTGTAGTTGTAGATACAGTAGCAGTATCATGTGCTACTATTGTAGATACAGTATTTGTAGGAACATTAGATACAGTAACAAGTGTCATGTTGTTGTATTAGATACAGTAGTAGTATCATGTGCTGCTGAAGATGAGTAGTTGTAGGAAGATGATGCCCTAATGGAAGTGACATGAATATTTGGCCTACCTTTTTTTCTTGTAGAATTTTTTTATTGACGGTATAAACGAATCAGAGACTCGCTAGGTAGGTTCTCCTAATTAATTAGAAATGATGCATCTTGCAATTAGGGGGAATATTGCAACCTGCTGCTAAAATAGATCATGAATATGTCATTGCTTTTCAGTGAGCTCCTAAGTGTACAAGGCAGCAAGGAGCAAGCGCATCATATATAATAATGTTGTGTTTGTTCTGGCTGACTTTGGGAACAGATTCAAAGACAAATAAAAAATTCAGAAAAGAATTATCCTCTCACTACATCTCCGTCCATCTGGTTTGTCGATGTTGGTTCATTAATCTCAAGCCCATCATGTTTGTTGGTTGTTTGCTGTCATGTTGCTGTTACTTCCATTAGGGCATTTGTTGGTTCATTAACCTTTCAAACATCTGCATATTTCAGGTTTCCGAGGAGGTAAAGGAAGTGAAGTTCAGACAGTGCAGCAGCAGCAACACCTCCAAGGTGAGAAATATGTTCCTATTTATCTTTTTTTGCTCAAGTTCTTCAGTACATCATATAATATAGAGAAGTGCAGATCAAGTGGTGCAATCATATACATCTGCCACTTAAGTCATCCTTCCCTTTAAGTAGAGTGATGCCTTTCGATGTCACACAATAATGTTTGTTGCAAGAACATTCTACTCTTAGTGTTTGTTTGTTTACTGCATAAAAATATATAGTTTTGCTGCTGTTATGCCTGTATTCACTGCTGCTGCTGCTGCTGCTGCTGTACTTGTGATGATGTTGTAGGTACCCCGAGAGGCCCTTGAGTTTGCCGGAATGTCGATTAACTTCCGTTCCGGCAAATTCGGGTACTCCATATGTCCTATTTTCAGCAAAGGTAATGCTGAAATTTTCCGTGAATTTTAGCATTACTTTGCTAAAAATAGGACATATGGGGTACTTGCGACTAATGCCTGTTATCATGCATGTTTTATGATCTGTTGTAAGGGTACTAATTGGTCTCTTCTGCTGCTTATCAGAGATGGCGGGAAGCAGCCACCGCCGATCTGCGACACCGCAGTACGAGTTGGATGCTTTCGAGTTCTTCACTATCATACTTGAGACTTCAGTATCATCCATGACGCAGGTATATAAAACGAGAGATCTCCCCTTGACCCATCTCATTATGATATCTGTTGTTTGCTACATCACTCATTGTCCCAAACTCCAGAGGCTGCCTGACAGTTTTATGAACATGCTGATGGGTGAAGATCCGCTAAATAATGTGAAGCTGCGACAGGCCGGCAGCGGGTTTCGCAAGCAGTGGGATGTGCAGTTGGTGATCAAGAAGGGCCACATGTACTTGTCTCATGGGTGGGAGAAGTTCTACCGTGCCTACGACCTGCGGCTGGGGTACTTCCTTCTCTTCAGGTACGACGACGACGCCAACATGCTCATCGTGAAGGTGTTCAACACGACTATGTGTCGCATGCGCTACGCTGCCGATGATGATGCCGGTACATTCTGCCTCTTCTTATTCCTCTACATTTGGCTTTGTCTCACATCGATTGTTAACGGTCATTGTTGCATTTTGGACAGGTAATGGGAGCAGCAGCAGCGACACTGGCTACAGCCAAAGCAGCAGCGACTATGGCTGTAGCGAAAGCAGCATCGATTCTGGCTGTAGCGAAAGCAACAGTGATTCTGACAACAGCATAGACAACAAGAAGGATGATCCGAATTGGAGTGCGGGAGAAGAGGAGCAGAGTGAGGATGAGGAGCTGCAGGATGACGATGGGCATCAGGCTAAGGATGACCTAGCGCTGGTGGTGGCTGACCAAGAGCAAGAGATGGTGGTGGCTGACCATGGGCAAGAGATGGAGGTGGCTGAGGATGACCTAGCGATGGTCGTGCCTGAAGGTGGCCTCGCGATGGTGGTGGTGCCTGACAATGACCACGCACCGGTGGTGGCACCGGCGATCCCACAGCTGGGCGACATGACAACGCCAATTGTGGTAGAAGACTACATCCCACTGCCTCCACTGCCTCGCGATGGTGGTGGTGCCTGACAATGACCACGCACCGGTGGTGGCGCCGGCGATCCCACAGCTGGGCGACATGACAACGCCAATTGTGGTAGAAGACTACATCCCACTGCCTCCACTGCCTCCACTACATTCTAACTTCTTGTTTAACATTTTGCAGATTTGATTTAATTGACGGAAGCTTGCGTGGATGGAGTGCTTCTTTTCCATTTGTGTTTTTATTTTGTATCAATGTGAAACTTTTGTGAATTGATGGATAACAGTGTTGGATGAACAATGTGAAACTTTTGTAATATGTAACGATGGAACTATGTGTTGGCTATGTATGTATATATGATGGAACTTGTGTGTTGGCTATATATGTATGTATGATGGAAATTGTGTGTTGGCTATGTATGTATATATGATGGAACTTGTGTGTTGGCTATGATTGTTATATGGATGCTTGTTGTATATATATGTGTTGGATATCTCATAGGTGAAATAGTGACCTGAGATTAAGGAAAAAAATTAAAAAAATTGTTATTAATGGCGCACTACCATGTCATGCGCCATTAGTATAGAATACACTAATGACGCACTGTGGGCAAAACTAATGGCGCACTGCCAGGTGCGCCATTAGTAAAAAATTCTAGTGACGTGATACTAATGGCGCACTGGTAATGTGCCATTAGTAGGCAAAACCAGTGCGCCATTAGTAGGCCTTTTCCTAGTAGTGGCTCAGCAAGAAACCCCTTGGCCCACTATTCGTTTGGTGGTTAGCCAACACATATCCTTGTGCCTACCTCGTAGGTATTCCCCCCCCCCCCCCCCCCCCCCCCCGCGTCAGTTATCTTAGGTGGTCAAATACTTATCCACACTTTGTCTTGCCTAAGAATATCTTACCACACTTTTTGGGGTATGACTTGTGAGGGACGGAGACAGGTTTTCACCATAGGGGGGCAAAGACAATGGCATAAGAGATTTTTTTTCCCTTAGGTTAACCCGCTTTTCACTAATTTCTTAACAGAATTAACCAACATGTTACAGTGATAAGAGGAAAAAGAGATGCAAATCTGAGCACTGATAGATAGACAACAACGACACGAAGTAATCTATGAAATTTTATTAGTTGCATAATTTCTTATTAGGAGCTTGCATATATCAATTAAATTAAGGTCCGGTTATTACCTTTGTTCTTGGCATCCTGTTATTCACCATTTCCTCTAAAGGGAGATGTTTGAAACATTAACCACCTAATGCAATCAACAGAGAATAATTATTAAATATAATGTATTAAGAAGTTCTAAATGTTTGAAATTAAATAATTATTGCTTACCTCATGGCGGCATCAATGGAAGTCTTTAGCATCAGTTAGGATTAGGTTGGTTCGTTTCACAAGATTGCACAGCAGCATCATGTTTCGATGGTTGAGAACTTGAATCAACTTGTTTGAAAAATTTGTGAATCGATTCGGCTCTCTTCCTCTTCATGTATACACAAGCACAAATAAATAATTAAAAACTTTATAACTGATGATTCGACTCTCTTCCTCTTCCTCTTCACGTTTGTGTTTGGATCAAGATGTTTGTACGATTATACTTTTATAGTTTTTATTAGAGGTACGAACTAATCCGATGTAAACATAAATTACATTTTTTCCTTAAGTTGTTGCCGCTCAACTGCGTGTCTGGACTGCCGGCAACCGGCAGCGTGGCCGTGGATCGGCGCAACGGCGCCTGCCTGTCCCGGCGCCCCCTTTCCCTTCTCCACTTTTTTTTGAGGGTATCCCTTCTCCACTTCTTGATGGCGGCGCGATGGAGGGATTCGATCGGAGCGGCGTGGAAAGGAATAGACTAGCATCCATCTATCGATACGTGGCTTAGTGCGGTAATAACTAACAGGGCCTCTTTGCTTTTCACGATGGCCTGCTTCGCATTTGTGTGCTCCATATGGCCCTCGATCTCAACATACAGAACGTCCAGATTAGCACAGACTGTGTGGCTACTGTCAATCACATTGGAGAGCCTTTTCTAGGTCCAAGTAAAGTTATCGTGGAGGAGATCAAGATGAAGCTTCAGATGTTTCCAGAATCTGAAGTCATCCACGAGAGACGTGATCATAATTTTGAAGCGCATATGCTTGCGAAAGCTGCTACTACTTTAGGCCCAGGACGCCATCTTTGGCTAACGGGAACCCCAAACATAATTTGTATTCCTATGACTGTTGAGTTTTAATATAGCAGCTTTCAGCCCTCAAAAAAAAAGTTAGATGGGATGAGGATTTCTCAAAAAAAAAAAGTTACATGGGCTGAGGATTTCTCAACAAAAGAAAAGGTTACATGGGCTGAGGATTCACGTTAGTTATCAAGGTCGAGGGAGATAGGGGGGCGAAGCAGTTTATGTACATGTACGTAGCCAGAAATAGTACGGAATAGTCGATCGCTATCGAGGGACGACTCGATCGGTGTGTGTGTGTGTGTGTGTGTGGGGGGGGGGGGGGGGGGGGGGGGGGGGCTCCCTCGTCCCCCCCTTAATCCATCCCTGCTTATGAGGCTTATTTATTAGAAAAATAATCTTGCTTAGTTTTGGCTAGAACCAAATACCCACATAATTTGGTCACAACCTGCCTAACTTATAAATTGCATCTAGATAATTGGGGTAAGTAGATGTGTTTTCAAAAGATTGTTTTTAATAGAAATTCTCTTTGATATAATATGTTCCTATTCATTTTGTTGTTTGAATTCAAAAGATAATGATGTCTCCCAAAAAGATTAAAAATAGAAAGAGTATTCCTATATGCTTGTTTGCGCTGGAAATAGGTCACCAAACATAGCATATACATTTTTTTGTTACTAACTTAATGTTTACGGCAGAAAAACGTATATATTTTTTATGATTATTTAGATTAACTAGGTATGAAGGGGCGTACAAATAACAGTTGTAGAGGAGACCAAGTGATGTGTTCCTATTAGAGTTTTTCATTTCCAAAGGAAAGATACTATCATGATTAATTCCCAAAAAGTGAAATTCTGGTGGTAGGTACTACCTAGATCGCCATATTTTTATGTGCACATATTTGTTTTTTTGGATGTGCACATATTAGTTCTTAATCAAACTATAAATAAAGGATCCAAATATTTGGTGACTAGTCGCCTGGGAGCTGCACCCATCGAACAGTTCATTCACCCGGAGGAGCAGTTCCGAGCAATCGTTTCTGATCATTTGCTTGGGGGGCAGGTCAGGGCCACCCCGATTGACCCAAAAGGCAAGTATATATTTTTGTCCCTCAATTCTTTCAAAAGTATAGAAATGGTTAGTCAACTGCAAAACCAACAAAGTTTAGTCTCTCATCTTCTCAAACCGGATAACTTTAGTCTCTCATACGGATTCAGGTGATTTTTGTCCGCCTTGGGCGTGGTTTTGTGAAGAAGAAAAAAGATGAACACCGATTACTAGTGTGTGTTGTGCTTGGGACCCACTTATCAGTTTTGTGAAGAAGAAGAAAAAAAGATGAACATCAATCAGTGTTGAGCAAACAGATTGACCCTATAATAGTCCAGCCATTTCTATACTTTCGGAAGAGTCGAGAGACGAAATATACTTCCATTTTTTATTTTAAAAAAGCCATGAACACAAAAATATTTTCTTATAAAAAGAGAAAACCTAAACTTTGGAATACCAATGAATTATGAAAAATATCATGCTACTTTATAAAAAAACTGTTTATGTAATTTATAAATTTACAATGAGTATGATAAAAAATAGGTCTTGTGATCTTAAAAACCAAAATCGTCATGCTAAACTTTCAAACTGCCATCCTCTAGATGGAACATCCCATGAAAAAAATACACATTATCTTATAGAAAGCAGAGAAACACATAAATTAATAAATCATGTGCTCTGAAAAAAATGAAAATTGCCAAGCTACTATAGAAAAGCCTGGTTTATTTGTCTAAGCACCTTCCCTAAGCACCTCCCATTGTACAAGGCCTTATCACGCCTTACTTTGACGACCTGCCCTGGCCAAGTTCATGGATGTGCCCCACTATGCCTACCTCAAGATGAAGATGTCGAGCTCCAAGGGCATCATCACCATAGTCGGAGACTACAAGAAATCCTCCGCCTGCGCTGCAGCCAGCAGCCGACTGGCCGAGTCCCTCTTGATTGCTGCTGAGAAAAAGATTCTTGACCGGGTTGTGGCCATGGCCGGCAAGCAGCTGGACCTATTGCCCGGTCCCAAGGAGTCGGAAACTCAGGGCTCCTTCCAGCCGGCCAAGGAAACAAAGAAGATACCTCTGGACACAGAGCACCCGGAGAGGTTCGCTGTTGTAGGAGCAAACCTGGACAACAAATATGAAAGCGAGCTCATCGATTTCCTCCGTGAGAATCGGGATATCTTTGCATGGTCCCCTAAGGACATGCCGGGTGTTTCGACGGATTTCGCCGAGCACAAGCTGCATGCCCAAGCAGATGCAAAACCAGTCAAACAGCCCCTCCGCCGACTGTCGGAGGAAAAGAGAAGAATTGTTGGTGAAGAGATAGCCCGACTTCTGTCAGCCGGTTTCATTATGGAGGTGTTCTTCCCAGAATGGCTTGCCAACCCAGTCCTTGTACTGAAGAAAAACAAGAAGTCGTGCATGTGTATAGATTATACCAGCCTCAACAAAGCTTGCCCAAAGATCCGTTTGCTTTGCCCCGGATTGACCAAGTGATAGACTCCACAGCCGGATGCGAGTTGTTGAGTTTCTTGGATGCCTACTCAGGTTACCATCAGATCAAGTTGGATCCAGCCGACCGCCTGAAGACCGCCTTCATCACGCCATTCGGAGCTTTCCGCTACCTGACTATGACATTCGGCTTAAGAAATGCCGGTGCCACTTTTCAGCATTGCATGCAGAAATTCCTCCTCAAGCAACTCGACAGAAATTCCCTGGTAAAGACGGAGAAGCGTGGCACCCTGCTGGAGGATCTCAAAGAAACATTTGACAACTTGCGCCGATTTCAGATCAAGCTCAACCCTGAGAAATACATGTTTGGGGTACCAGCCGGCCAGCTCCTTGGCTTCCTGGTCTCTGAACGCGGCATTGAAAGCAACCCGGTGAAGATCAAGGCCATAGAAAGAATGGAGATTCCCACCTGGCTCCGAGATGTCCAAAAGTTCACCGAGTGCCTGGCCTCCCTTAACCGCTTCATCAGTCGGCTAGGGGAGAAGGTTCTTCCCCTGTATCAACTCATGAGGACATCCACTCACTTCGAGTGGAACGACCAGGCGGACGAAGCTTTTCACAAGCTAAAGAAGATGTTGACCACGCCGCCTGTTCTGGCGCCCTGACTGAGAAAGAGCCTATGCTCCTTTACATCACCGCAACCAGCCGAGTGGTTAACACTGTCATCATGGTTCAACACCCAGAAGAAGGCAAAGCTCAGCTGGTCCATAGGCCGGTGTATTACCTGAGTGAAGTACTATCAACCTTGAAGCAGAATTACCCCCAATACCAAAAGATGTGCTATGGCATGTACTTTGCCGCCAAGAAGCTCAAGCGCTACTTTCAAGAGCACCCCATCACGGTCGTTTGCACTGCTCCGCTTGCCGAGATCATGGGCAGCGGGGATGCATCTGGCCGGGTGGCCAAGTGATCCATTGCGCTGGCTCCTTATACCATCTTCTACCAGCCTCGCACCGCCATCAAGTCCCAAGTGCTGGCCGACTTCCTTGTCGACTGGGCCGAGACCCAGTACCCGCCACCAGCACCCGACTCCACCCATTGGCAGATGCACTTTGACGGATCCAAGATGCGCACTGGTTTGGGAGCCGGCATCGTCCTCACCTCTCCCAAAGGCGACAAGCTCAGATACACATTGCAAATCCATTTTGCCGCCTCCAACAATGTGGCCGAGTATGAAGCGCTCATACATGGGCACCGGCTGGCCAAAGAACTCGGCATCCGCTGGATCATGTGCTATGGCGACTCAGACTTGGTGATCCAATAGTCGTTGGTGATTGGGACACCAAGGACGCAAATATGGCGAGCTACCGCTTCCTCGTTCAGCAACTCAGGGGATATTATGAAGGGTGCAAGTTCCTCCACGTGCCACGGGCCGACAACGAGCAAGCAGATGCTCTAGAATGAATCTTTTCTACCCGGCAAGCTATACCAACCGCCGTTTCCCTTCAGCGCCTCCTCAAGCCGTCTGTCAAGCCGTCTCCAGAATCAGATTCTATCTTCGTGCCGCCTGACCATGATGCAGTCGGATCCGACTTGGGGATGGCAGCAAGTGGCTCGGGGACTGCCACGGTCGCACCTGACCCGAGGACTTCAGATCCCGGCCCGGGGACTGCAGCAGTCGGTCCGGGGACTTCAATGACATAGCAGGCGGTGGCCGACTCCAACCCACCACCTCCCAACCCAACCGCCCTAGTCGCAGTAGCCATGTTGGCAATAGAAGAAGTCGCAGCTCCATCATGGGCCTAGCCCATCCTCAACTTTCTGGTAAACAGAGAGCTGTTGACTGACGAGATCTCAACAAGACAAGTTCAACGCCGAGCCGGAGCCTACACAATAGTGAACACAGAGCTCGTTAGGCGCAGCATGACTGGAGTCTTCCAGTGCTGCGTCGAGCCAGAGAAGGGCATCACAATCCTCGAAGACAACCATCAAGGCGAGTGCGGCCACCACGCGGCCTCAAGATCACTTGTCGCCAAAGCTTTCCGCCATGGTTTCTTCTGGCCGACTGCTTTGGAAGACACCAAAGAGTTGGTCAAACACTGCAAAGGGTGCCAAGTTTTCAGCTCCAAGCAACACTTGCCGGCTCCCGCACTCAAGACCACCCTCCTCACCTTGCCCTTTGCCGTCTGGGGGCTGGACATGGTGGGCCCATTCAAGACAGCACGCGGCGGCATGACACATCTGCTTGTTGCCATAGACAAGTTCACCAAGTGGATTGAAGCAAAGCCAATCAAGAAGTTGAATGGGCTGACTGCTGTGACATTCATCACAGATATCAGCACCCGGTATGGCATACCACACAGCATCATCACCGACAACGGCACAAATTTTGCCAAAGGGGCATTGGCTAGTTTTTGCGCGACGCAGGGCATCCAACTGGACTTAGCGTCCGTTGCCCATCCGCAGTCAAACGGCCAAGTCAAGCGAGCAAACGACCTAATCCTCTCCGGCATCAAGCCTCGACTGGTTGAGCCACTGGAGTGTTCGGCTGGCTGCTGGCTCGAGGAGCTGCCGGCTGTCCTCTGGAGCCTGCGTACCACTCCAAACAAGTCAACCGTCTTCACTCCCTTCTTCCTTGTGTATGGTCACTACAAGAAATATGTCAACTTGTGACCTTGACTATTGGTCACTGAAAGGTCATTGTTTTTCATTTGTGACCTTTTTGTGACCAAAAATAGAAGGTCAAAAGCTGGAGGTCGTAAACTGAAATTAACGACCTTCTTTGTGAGAAGGTCGTAGACGTTTACAACCAAAACAGAAGGTGGTTGAACCCATGACCTTTTGTTTTGGTCACTGGTTGTCTTCCCAGGCCACGTAGGATCCGACGTGGCAATCTGACGTGGCAAAGTTACGACCAATTGAAAAGGTCGTTACTTAGAATCAGCCCAGTCGATTTCGATGCTTTAGATGGGCCGAGCCCATTAATTCAGCCTTTTTAACATATATTTTTCTTTTAATTTTTTCTCTAGCTACATGGGCCTGGCCCAACAATTTGGCCTTTTATTTTCTAGGGCATGGCCTTTTTGCCAGTCTATTGATTTTCTATTTTCAGCCATTTTATTTTGCAGTTGGTCCCACCACAGATTGGTCCCACTTGTCATGCTTATCCTAAAATTGGTCCCACACATAAAAAAATTTCGAACTTAGCCAAACAACCGTTATATCTTGGAATCCATTGTCAGGTTTCCATTTCACGGGTATTCAAACCACATACACAATAATTATCAGACCAGAGAGCAATCGAAATTCATCCAAAACAACACTACATTAGTCTATTACAATCATTACAGTATACTACAAGCCAGATATGCCTACTACTGCCTACAATTACAACACATAATATGCTACTACTTGTTGGTATGCTTCACAGCTTCGGACTTTGATTCGCACTTCACCTGTGCAAAGAATAAGAATGAAAATATAAGAATAAGAATGTGTACAGAACATCAAACAATAGCCAATGAGGAATCCAATAACTTATAAGCAAGAATTGATAACAAATGCCATGTAGATAAATAGTATGACTAACACTACCCAGTATATGTTCATGGAGTGAAATGTTCTCACTAGCTAGGATTTTTTTGGTATATAGTATACTGACATGTGCAACTCTAACTAAATTGATCATAGAAATGAAAAGAACTATAAGAACAAGTTCATTCAGAATCTAGGCATGTAAATTTTTAAGCACCACTAGAACATATCTAACAAACCAGACTATAATCATCATGCATCAAGATTTATGGTTCTAGCAAAACATTAAGGAGACAGAGATACACGCATCAAGCATACCAGCTACTACGGCAGTAGAAAATAAACATTGATGGATTACCCACCGTGCATAGACCAATCAACAACAGCAGCAACAGTAGGTAGTAGAAGAAGCATAAGAGGGAGGGCCCTATCTTGCGAGGAACTCCCCTGATTGCAAGAACCACAAAATAGCTGGTGGAGCACAGCTGCTGCAAATTGTGGTTAATTTGCCCTGGTATGTAGTCAGTACTATCCAAGAATACATGAATGATATATATATATAGTAAACAGACAGTGTAGGGAGCACTGCATAACTGTATGATATGTAAGCTAAAAGCACTGTGTAACTATATGAACTCTGTGCTAAAAGGTCTTTGGAAGTGTATGTCAGCAGACAAAATGGTAATTGGTGTACTCTGCTATTTTACCTACTATACACAAAACAGATTAAATGTCCATTGACAATTTTAGCAAACGCAAAAATAATATGATCAGTTGGGATCATTTCTGATTTTGCTTGCTCGCACACCAACCACAAACGTGATCACAACCAAGTATTTAACCAGTTTGCCGCCAAGTTTAAGTTACTACTAACCGGAAGTGAATAATAAATTATTAAAGATAATGTAGTTATTTGAACAATTTTTACACATGTATAATTGCGTGAATAGAACAATAGAGCAATGCCCAGTCCTTACACATTTATAATGGCGTGAATATGCAAGTTAGACCTAGATGTTACTAACAAGTGTTCTTTGCATAATTAATGAATAAGTGTAGTATTTCTGACTAGCCATTGGCCTAGTCATTATTAAATGTATGCATGCTGCCATTTGCCTAGACCACACTAGAAGAAAAATGCTGCAGCGACCATTGGCCTAGACCACAAGGGCAAACATGATATTGCATCCCATGAGGCATGGAGGAGGATCTCTTACCATGACCATAGCAGAACTTCATCTTCACCTTGTCATCCTCACCGTTTTTGCATAGACTTCTCCTCGAGCCGCTCAAAGGCGTTGACATCCAGCTTCCCGCTCGTCGACTTGCTGTGCTTGCGCCGGATCTGCTGCTCCTTGATCGAGTTCCACAGCTTCTCCACCGCCTCCCGCTGCCGGGCCGTGAACCGCCCCATGCTGTCGTATGCATGCCGCCCCAGGATGTCGATGGTCATCTGCGTCCTGACAAAACCAAGCCACAACAAACTGAATTTCTGACAAAACCAAGCCACAGTGAACTGAATGTTAGAACAACAAACAAAATATGTGGCATGCATATACATGGGGCGTGCACAGGTCTGTCAGAGGACTCACCACGGTATCCTGTAGCGCCGAGCAGCCGTCCCAAGGCACTTCAGGAGGGCTCCGTGCCGTGACTTCATCATTATCATCGTCCACTGTTGCCACTGCCAGGGCTGAGATGGCATCTTTGATCTTCCCTACAACCTTTGGAAACTGCAAAATAAGATACCCATCCATTAGTGCAAAATACACAAGCCAATTAAGCATGTACCTCCAATATTATGCAATCTCAGATGCAAACAGGTAACAACACCTATTTATATGCATAAACTAACTAAGATTTTCTAGCAAGATAGATGGCAGCACAATTGACCTTGAAGGGCAGTAAGAAATTTCATCATCTTATCATTGGTCTGAGAATCTATTTAATTAGAGAGATATCAAAAGTTTTCCAAGATTCAACCACTAGCTAGGAATGGTCAAGCCCGCCATTTTGACCACATTTTGAAACGGGCATAAAAAATTCAAAAAAAATCAAAAAAGTGGAAAACCTTCGCATTGTGTCATTATATGTGACCAAGTTTTTAGGAAAAATAATAAACTTGTAATACGGCAATTATTTTAAAAAAGTGTTCTTAGAAATGAGCTATCATGCGTGAAGATTCAAGGCTTTCAAGCTAAATGATCAATTTTATGGCCACATTCATGGCATAGTTTGTTCAAATGATCTCATATTGTGCATGAGGGTGCATCTTGGAATTCCAAACAATGTTGCCTAAGGGAGTTTTCATTTTCTTTGCACGGAAAATTCATTTTCCATTTTTCGAGTGCCCGAAATGAGTTTTTTTTGTGAAGGACCCACCATATATTTGTTGCAAAATTGGACCAAATCAATTTTCTAAAATACTAGGCCATATTTAATGCATAGTTAACAAAATGGTTGGGTGTCAAAAGTTTTGATCCACCTCTCGTGAAAAAGACAAATTCCCACCGATTCAGTAGGAAGCGGGTCAAATTTGAACTACAGCTGCCTCATAGCTTGATCTTTATTTTTTCCAAAAATCATTTCTAGATACATAAGTATCTATTTAATCAGAGAAACATCAAAAGTTTTCCAAGATTCAACCACTAGCTAGGAACGGTCAAGCCCGCCGTTTTGACCGCATTTTGAAACGGGCATAAAAAATAAAAAAAATCAAACAATTGGAAAACCTTCGCATTGTGTCATTATATGTGACCAAGTTTTCAAGAAAACTAATAAACTTGTAATACGGCAATTATTTTAAAAAAGCGTTCTCAGAAATGAGCTATCATGCGTGAAGATTCACGGCTTTCAAGCCAAATGATCAATCTTATAGCCACATTCATGGCATAGTTTGTTCAAATGATCTCATATTGTGCACAAGGGTGCATCTTGGAATTCCAAACAATGTTGCCTAAGGCAGTTTTCATTTTCTTTGCACGGAAAATTCTTTTTCCGTTTTCCAAGTGCCCGAAATGAGTTTTTTATGTGAAGGACCCACCATATATTTGTTGCACAATTGGACCAAATCAATTTTCTAAAATACTAGGCCATATTTAATGCACAATTATCAAAATGGTTGGCTGTCAAAAGTTTTGATCCACCTCTAGTGAAAAAGACCAATTCCCACCGATTCAACAGGAAGCATGTGAAATTTGAACTGCACCTGCCTCATAGTTTGATCTTTATTTTTTCCAAAAATCATTTCTAGGTACATAATGTTTGAATAATATATGGTCATGGTTTCCTTACTATGGACATTCGATGTCATTGATAACAGGATCACATCATTGGGAGAATGATGTGATGGACAAGACCCAATCCTAAGCATAGCACAAGATCGTGTAGTTCGTTTGCTAAAGCTTTTCTAATGTCAACTATCATTTCCTTAGACCATGAGATCATGCAACTCCCGGTTACCGTAGGAATGCTTTGGGTGTACCAAATGTCACAACGTAACTGGGTGGCTATAAAGGTGCACTACAGGTATCTCCAAAAGTGTCTGTTGGGTTGGCACGAATCGAGACTGGGATTTGTCACTCCGTATGACGGAGAGGTATCTCTGGGCCCACTTGGTAATGCATAATCATAATGATCTCAATGTGACTAAGTAGTTGGTCACGGGATCATGCATTACGGAACGAGTAAAGTGACTTGCCGGTAACGAGATTGAACGAGGTATTGGGATACCGACGATCGAATCTCAGGCAAGTAATGTACCGATTGACAAAGGGAATTGTATACGGGATTACTTGAATCCTCGACATCGTGGTTCATCCGATGAGATCAATGTGGAACATGTGGGAGCCAACATGGGTATCCAGATCCCGTTGTTGGTTATTGGCCGGAGAGCTGTCTCGGTCATGTCTGCATGATTCCCGAACCCGTAGGGTCTACACACTTAAGGTTCGATGATGCTAGGGTTATAGGGAAGGTTTGTACATGGTTACCGAATGTTGTTTGGAGTCCCGGATGAGATCCTGGACGTCACGAGGAGTTCCGGAGTAGTCCGGAGGTGAAGATTTATATATGGGAAGTCATCATACGGTCACCGGAAGTATTCAGGGGTTTATCGGTATTGTACCGGGATCGCCAAAGGGGTTCCGGGGGTCCACCTACCCCGAAGGGCCCTTATGGACCATATGTGGAAAGGAACCAGCCCCAAGTGCGCTGGGTGCAACCCCCCTAGGGCCCATGCGCCTAGGGTTGGGGGGACCCTAAAGGGGGCGCTCCCTTGGCTTGAGGGGCAAGCCCCCTCCCCTTGGCCGCCGCCCCCTCTAGATCTCATCTAGAGTGGCCAGCCTCCTTCCCCCTTCACCCTATAAATAGAGGGGAGGAGGGAGGGCAGCCGCACCACATCCAAGGCGCATCCCTCCCCCTCTCCAACCCCTCTCCTCCTCCGTTTATGCTTGGCGACGCCCTGGCGGAGAACCACTGCTCCACCACCACCACGCCGCCGTGCTGCTGCTGGAGCCTTCTTCCTCAACCTCTCCCTCCTCCTTGTTGGATCAAGGGGCGAGAGACGTTACCAGGCTGCACGTGTGTTGAACGCGGAGGTGCCGTTGTTCGGCGCTTAGATCGGAATCCACCGCGATCTGAATCACTACGAGTACGACTTCTTCATCCGCGTTCTTGTAACGCTTCCGTGTCACGATCTTCAAGGGTATGAAGATGCACTCCCCTCTCTCTTGTTGCAAGTTTCTCCATAGATTGATCTTGGTGATGCGTAGAAATTTTTTAATTTCTACAATGATCCCCAACAGTGGCATCATGAGCTAGGTCTATGCGTAGTTTCTATGAACGTGTACAACACAAGTTGTTGTGGGCATCGATTTTGCCAATTTACTTGCAACTACTAGTCTTATCTTGATTCGGCGGCATCGTGGATGAAGCGGCCCGGACCGACCTTACACGTACGCTTACGTGAGACAGGTTCCACCGACTGACATGCACTAGTTGCATAAGGTGGCTAGCGGGTGTCTGTCTCTCCCACTTTAGTCGGATCGGATTGGATGAAAAGGGTCCTTATGTAGGGTAAATAGCAATTGGCATATCATGTTGTGGTTTTGGCATAGGTAAGAAACGTTCTTGGTAGAAACCTATAGCAGCCACGTAAAAAACTTGCAACAACAATTAGAGGACGTCTAACTTGTTCTTGCAGCATATGCCGTGTGATGTTATATGGCCAAAAGGATGTGATGAATGATATATATGTGATGTATGAGATTGATCATGTTCTTGTAATAGGAATCACGACTTGCATGTCGATGAGTATGACAACCGGCAGGAGCCATAGGAGTTGTCTTAATTTATTGTATGACCTGTGTGTCATTGAATAACACCATGTAATTACTTTACATTATTGCTAAACCGTTAGCCATAGTAATAGAAGTAATAGTTGGCGAGACAACTTCATAAAGACACGATGATGGAGATCATGATGTTGGAGATCATGGTGTCATGCCGGTGACGATGATGATCATGGCGCCCCGAAGATGGAGATCAAAAGGAGCAAAATGATATTGGCCATATCATGTCACTATTTGATTGCATGTGATGTTTAGCATGTTTTGAATCTTATTTGCTTAGAATGACGGTAGCATAAATAAGATGATCCCTCATAAAATTTCAAGAAAGTGTTCCCCCTAACTGTGCACCGTTGTGAAGGTTCGTTGTTTCAAAGCACCACGTGATGATCGGGTGTGATAGATTCTAACATTCGCATACAACGGGTGTAAGCCAAATTTACACATGCAAAACACTTAGGTTGACTTGACGAGCCTAGCATGTACAGACATGGCCTCAGAACGCAAGAGACCGAAAGGTCGAACATGAGTCGTATAGCAGATACGATCAACATGAAGATGTTCACCGATGATGACTAGTCTGTCTCACGTGATGATCGGACACGGCCTAGTTGAATCAGATCATGAATCACTTAGATGACTAGAGGGATGTCTATCTGAGTGGGAGTTCATTAACTAATTTGATTAGATGAAATTAGTTATCATGAACTTAGTCTAAAATCTTTGCAATATGTCTTGTAGATCAAATGGCCCACGCTAATGTTGCCCTCAACTTCATCGCGTTCCTAGAGAAAACCAAGCTGAAAGACGATGGCAGCAACTATACGGACTGGGTCCGGAACTTGAGGATCATCCTCATTGCTGCCAAGAAAGCATATGTCCTAGATGCACCGCTAGGTGAAGCACCCGTTTTCCCAACAACTCAAGACGTTATGAACGCCTGGCAGTCGCGTAGTGATGATTATTCCCTGGTTCAGTGCGGCATGCTTTACAGCTTAAAACCGGGGCTCCAAAAGCGTTTCTAGCAGCACGGAGCATATGAGATGTTCCAAGAGCTGAAAATGGTTTTCCAAGCTCATTCTCAGGTCGAGATATATGAAGTCTCTGACAAGTTCTACAGTTGTAAGATGGAGGAGAATGGTTCTGTCAGCGAGCACATACTCAAAATGTCTGGGTTGCACAACCGCTTATCTCAGCTGGGAGTTAATCTCCCGGATGACGCGGTAGTCGACAGAATCCTCATGTCGCTCCCACCTAGCTACAAGAGCTTTGTGATGAACTTCAATATGCAGGGGATGGTGAAAACCATTCCTGAGGTATATTCAATGCTGAAATCAGCGGAGGTGGAGATCAAAAAGTAACATCAAGTGTTGATGGTCAATAAAACCACTAGTTTCAAGAAAGGCAAGGGTAAGAAGAACTTCAAGAAGCACGGCAAGGGAGTTGCCACGCCCGGTAAGCCAGTTGCCGGGAAGAAGCCAAAGCATGGACCCAAACCTGAGACTGAGTGCTTTTATTGCAAGGGAAACGGACACTGGAAGCGGAACTGCCCCAAGTACTTAGCGGACAAGAAGGCCGACAACACCAAAGGTATATGCGATATACATGTTATTGATGTGTACCTTACCAGTACTCGTAGTAGCTCCTGGATATTTGATACCGGTGCGGTTGCTCATATTTGTAACTCAAAACATGAGCTGCGGAATAAGAGGAGACTAGCGAAGGATGAGGTGACGATGCGCGTCGGGAATGGTTCCAAGGTCGATGTGATCGCCGTCGGCACGCTACCTCTAATTTACCTACATGATTAGTTTTAAACCTCAATAATTGTTATTTAGTGCCAGCTTTGAGCATGAACATTGTATCTGGATCTCGTTTAATATGAGATGGCTACTCATTTAAATCCGAGAATAATGGTTGTTCTACTTATATGAGAGATATGTTTTATGGTCATGCCCCACTGGTCAATGATTTATTCTTAATGAATCTCGAACATGATGTTACACATATTCATAGTGTGAATACCAAAAGATGTAAGGTTGATAATGATAGTCCCACATACTTGTGGCACTACCGCCTTGGTCACATTGGTGTCAAACGCATGAAGAAGCTCCATGCAGATGGACTTTTGGAGTCTCTTGATTACGAATCATTTGACACATGCGAACCATGCCTCATGGGAAAAATGACCAAGACTCCATTCTCCGGGACAATGGAGCGAGCAACCAACTTATTGGAAATCATACATACTGATGTGTGCGGTCTAATGAGCGTTGAGGCTCGCGGAGGCTATCGTTATGTTCTCACCCTCACTGATGACTTAAGTAGATATGGGTATGTCTACTTGATGAAAAACAAGTCTGAGACCTTTGAAAAGTTCAAGGAATTTTAGAGTGAGGTAGAGAATCAACGTGACAGAAAAATAAAGTTCTTACAATCAGACCATGGGGGAGAATATTTGAGTCACGAATTTGGTACGCACTTAAGGAAATGTGGAATTGTTTCACAACTCACGCCGCCTGGAACACCTTAGTGTAACGGTGTGTCCGAACTTCGTAATCGCACTCTATTGGATATGGTGCGATCTATGATGTCTCTTACCGATTTACCGCTATCATTTTGGGGATACGCTCTAGAGACAGCTACATTCACTTTAAATAGGGCACCGTCTAAATCCGTTGAGACGACACTGTATGAGTTATGGTTTGGGAAGAAACCTAAGCTATCGTTTCTAAAAGTTTGGGGATGCAATGTTTATGTCAAGAAACTTCAACCTGAAAAGCTCGAACACAAGTCGGAAAAATGTGTCTTCATAGGATACCCTAAGGAAACTATTGGGTATACCTTCTACCTCAGATCCGAAGGCAAGATCTTTGTTGCCAAGAACGGGTCCTTTCTGGAGAAAGAGTTTCTCTCGAAAGAAGTAAGTGGGAGGAAAGTAGAACTTGATGAAGTACTGCCTCTTGAACCGGACAGTAGCGCAGCTCAGGAAGATGTTTCTGTGGTGCCTGCACCGACTAGAGAGGAAGTTAATGATGATGATGAAGGTACTTCAGATCAAGTTGCTACTGAACTTCGTAGGTCCACAAGGACACGTTCCACACCAGAATGGTATGGCAACCCTGTCTTGGAAATCATGTTGTTAGACAACGGTGAACCTTCGAACTATGAAGAAGCGATGGCGGGCCCAGATTCCAACAAATGGCTTGAAGCCATGCAATCCGAGATAGGATCCATGTATGAAAACAAAGTTTGGACTTTGACAGACTTGCCCGATGATCGGCGAGCGATAGAAATAAATGGATCTTTAAGAAGAAGATGGACACGGATGGTAATGTTACCATCTATAAGTCTCGGCTTGTCGCTAAGGTTTATCGACAAGTTCAAGGGATTGACTACGATGAGGCCTTCTCTCCCGTAGCGAAGCTGAAGTCCGTCCGAATCATGTTAGCAATTGCCGCATTCTATGTTTATGAGATATGGCAAATGGACGTCAAAACGGCATTCCTTAACGGCTTCCTTAAGGAAGAATTGTATATGATGCATCCGGAAGGTTTTGTCGATCCTAAGAATGCTAACAAGGTATGCAAGCTCCAGCGCTCCATCTATGGGCTGGTGCAAGCATCTCGGAGTTGGAACATTCGCTTTGATGAAATGATCAAAGCGTTTGGGTTTATGCAGACTTATGGAGAAGCCTGCGTTTACAAGAAAGTGAGTGGGAGCTCTGTAGCATTTCTCATATTATATGTGGATGACATACTATTGATGGGAAATGATATAGAACTTTTGGAAAGCATAAAGGCCTACTTGAATAAGTGTTTTTCAATGAAGGACCTTGGAGAAGCTGCTTACATATTAGGCATCAAGATCTATAGAGATAGATCGAGACACCTCATAGGTCTTTCACAAAGCACATACCTTGATAAGATATTGAAGAAGTTCAATATGGATCAGTCCAAGAAGGGGTTCTTGCCTGTATTGCAAGGTGTGAAATTGAGCTCGGCTCAAAGCCCGACCACAACAGAAGATAGAGAAAAGATGAGTATCATCCCCTATGCCTCTGCCATAGGGTCTATTATGTATACCATGTTGTGTACCGGACCTGATGTAAACCTTGCCGTAAGTTTGGTAGGGAGGTACCAAAATAATCTCGGTATGGAACACTGGACATCGGTCAAGAATATCCTGAAGTACCTGAAATGGACTAAGGATATGTTTCTCGTTTATGGAGGTGACGAAGAGCTCGTCATAAAGGGTTACATCGATGCTAGCTTCGACACAGATCTGGATGACTCCAAGTCACAAACCGGATACGTGTATATTTTGAATGGTGGGGCAGTAAGCTGGTGCAGTTGCAAGCAAAGCGTCATCGTGGGATCTACATGTGAAGCGGAGTACATGGCAGCCTCGGAGGCAGCACATGAAGCAATCTGGATGAAGGAGTTCATTACCGACCAAGGAGTTATTCCCAATGCATCGGGCCCGATGACTCTCTTCTGTGACAACACTGGAGCTATTGCCCTTGCCAAGGAGCCCAGGTTTCACAAGAATACTAGGCAAATCATTTCTAGGTACATAATGTTAGAAATATGCCCTAGAGGCAATAATAAAATGGTTATTATTATATTTCCGTGTTCATGATAATTGTCTTCATGCTATAATTGTATTGACTGGAAGCCATAATACATGTGTGAATACATAGACACCAACATGTCCCTAGTGAGCCTCTAGTTGACTAGCTCGTTGATCAACAGATGGTCATGGTTTCCTGACTATGGACATTGGATGTCATTGATAACGGGATCACATCATTGGGAGAATGATGTGATGGACAAGAGCCATTCCTAAGCATAGCACAAGATCATGTAGTTCGTTTGCTAAAGCTTTTCTAATATCAAGTATCATTTTCTTAGACCATGATATCGTGCAACTCCCGGATACCGTAGGAATTCTTTGGGTGTACCAAACGTCACAACGTAACTGGGTGGCTATAAAGGTGCACTACAGGTATCTCCGAAAGTGTCTGTTGGGTTGGCACGAATCGAGACTGGGATTTATCACTCCGTATGATGGAGAGGTATCTCTGGGCCCACTCGGTAATGCATCATCGAGCACAATGTGACTAAGTAGTCGGTCACAGGATCATGCATTATAGAACGAGTAAAGTGACTTGCCGGTAACGAGATTGAACGAGGTATTGGGATACCGACGATCAAATCTCGGGCAAGTAACGTACCGTTTGACAAAGGGCATTGTATACGGGATTACTTGAATCCTCGACATCGTGGTTCATCTAATGAGATCATCGTGGAACATGTGGGAGCCAACATGGGTATCCAGATCCCGCTATTG
This sequence comes from Triticum timopheevii, assembly GCA_963921465.1. Classification (NCBI taxonomy): domain Eukaryota; kingdom Viridiplantae; phylum Streptophyta; class Magnoliopsida; order Poales; family Poaceae; genus Triticum; species Triticum timopheevii. Next base: position 604,856,560 of record OY997266.1, on the reverse strand, counting down.
GTTATTGGCCGGAGAGCTGTCTCGGTCATGTCTGCATGATTCCCGAACCCGTAGGGCCTACACACTTAAGGTTCGATGATGCTAGGGTTATAGGGAAGGTTTGTACGTGGTTACCGAATGTTCTTCGGAGTCCCGGATGAGATCCCGGACGTCATGAGGAGTTCTGGTATAGTCCGGAGGTGAAGATTTATATATGGAAGTCATCATACGGTCACCGGAAGTATTAGAGGGTTTATCGGTATTGTACCGGGACCACCGAAGGGGTTCCGGGGGTCCACCGGTAAGGTCCACCTGCCTCGGAGGGCCCTTATGGGCTGTATGTGGAAGGGAACCAGCCCCAAGTGGGCGGGGCGCCACCCCCTGGGCCCATGCGCCTAGGGTTGGGGGGGAACCCTAAAGGGGTTGGCTTGGGGGGGGGGGGGGCAAGCCCCCTCCCGTTGGCTTCCGTCCCCCCTCAAGATCTCATCTAGAGGGGCCGGCCCCCTTCCCCCTTAACCCTATAAATAGAAGGGAGGAGGGAGGGCAGCCGCACCACATCCAAGGCGCAGCCCTCCCCTCTCCAACCCCTCTCCTCCTCTGTTTGTTCTTGGCGATGCCCTGCCGGAGAACCACTGCTCCACCACCACCACGCCGTCGTGCTGCTGCTGGAGCCTTCTTCCTCAACCTCTCCCTCTTCCTTGCAGGATCACGGTGCGGGAGACGTCACCGGGCTACACGTGTGTCGAACGCGGAGGTGTCGTTGTTCGGCGCTTAGATTGGAATCCACCGTGATCTGAATCGCTACGAGTACGACACCTTCATCCGCGTTCTTGTAACGCTTCCGTGTTGCGATCTTCAAGGGTATGAAGATGCACTCCCCTCTCTCTCGTTGCTAGTTTCTCCATAGATTGATCTTGGTGATGCATAGAATTTTTTTAATTTCTGCAACGATCCCCAACACATAAGTATCTATTTAATCAGAGAAATATCAAAAGTTTTCAAAGATTCAACCACTAGCTAGGAACGGTCAAGCCCGCCATTTTGACCGCATTTTGAAACGGGCATAAAAAATTCAAAAAAATCAAAAAAATTGGAAAACCTTCGCATTTTGTCATTATATGTGACCAAGTTTCCAGGTAAAACAATAAACTTGTAATATGGCAATTATTTTAAAAAAAGTGTTTTCAGAAATGAGCTATTATGCGTGAAGATTCAGGGCTTTCAAGCCAAATGAAAATTCTTATGGCCACATTCATGGCATAGTTTGTTCAAATGATCTCATATTGTGCACAAGGGTTCATCTTGGAATTCCAAACAATTTTGCCCAAGGGAGTTTTCATTTTCTTTGCACGGAAAATTCATTTTCCATTTTCCGAGTACCCGAAATGAGTTTTTTTGTGGAGGACCCACCATATATTTGTTGCAAAATTGGACCAAATCAAATTTCTAAAATACTAGGCCATATTTAATGCACAGTTAACAAAATGGTTGGGTGTCAAAAGTTTTGATCCACCTCTGGTGAAAAAGACAAATTCCCACCGATTCAGGAGGAAGCGGGTCAAATTTGAATTGCAGCTGCCACATAGTTTGATCTTTATTTTTTCCAAAAGTCATTTCTAGGTACATAAGTATCTATTTAATCAGAGAAACATCAAAAGTTTTCCAAGATTCAACCACTAGCTAGGAACGGTCAAGCCCGCCGTTTTGACCGCATTTTGAAACGGGCATAAAAATTAAAAAAAAATTAAAAAATTAGAAAACCTTCGCATTGTGTCATATATGTGACCAAGTTTCCAGGAAAAATAATAAACTTGTAATATGGAAATTATTTTAAAAAAGTGTTTTCAGAAATGAGCTATCATGCGTGAAGATTCATGATTTTCAAGCCAAATGATCAATCTTATGGCCACATTCATGGCATAGTTTGTTCAAATGATCTCATATTGTGCACAAGGGGGCATCTTGGAATTCCAAACAATGTTGCCTAAGAGAGTTTTCATTTCTTTGCACGGAAAATTCATTTTCCATTTTCTGAGTGCCTAAAATGAGTTTTTTTTATGAAGGACCTACCATATATTTGTTGCAAAATTGGACCAAATCAATTTTCTAAAATACTAGGCCATATTTAATGCACAATTAACAAAATGGTTGGGTGTCAAAAGTTTTGATCCACCTCTGGTGAAAAAGACAAATTCCCACCGATTCAGTAGGAAGCGGGTCAAATTTGAACTGCAGCTACCTCATAGTTTGCTTTTTATTTTTTTCAAAAATCATTTCTAGTTACATAAGTATCTACTAGCACATATGCCCGTGCGTTGCAACGGAAGATAAAATAGTATGCATTTAAAGTGAGTGAGAATTATATGTGCAAGCAAAACCCTGTGTGCACGCGAAAAAGGAATATTTAGCTTCTCGGTTTCACCGTGTGTGAAGGATTCAGTCAGCTATTTTTCCATTAATTGATCGAGGGCATTTAAGATTTTTGTTATGTCATTGTACGCCAGAGAAGGCCCATGAGTTATTCAATTTATTTTTTCTTTCATTCCTTTCAATTGAGGGGATTTTAAGGTCTGAAGTTTCTGAATATTCTAGGAAACATGAACAATTTTTTAAATCTTGAACAATTTTTTGAAAATTATGTACGCTTATGAAAAATGTAAAAAAAATATGAAAGGGAACATCTTTTAAAATTCACAAACATTTTCTTAAAACATCAACTTTTTTATAAAAACATGAACATTATTTGAATTTGTGGACATTTTTTAAAAACGGGAACATGTGTTGAAAATTTCATAAGATTTTTGAAAAATGTGTATCTTTTATACACAAACATTATTTTAAATTTGGAAAATTTTAGTAATTTTTCAAATTTGGAGCATTTTTTAAAATACCATTTTCTTTTTAGAAATATTCAACAATTTTTAAAAACAATATTTTTTAAAAAAAAATGGGCAACTTTTTTCAAGTTCCTAATATTTATAAATTTTGTTGTTCTACTTTTGAACTTTTTTGAGAATTTCTAATTTAAGAAATAAATTCTACAAGAAACACAAACTTGGAAGGGGAAAAAGAGATATGGAAAGGAGAATAAAAATAGAAGTAAAACACTGAAAAAATGGGCCAGCCCATTATTGGTTGTCCTGTGCGAAACTCAGACTATTTGTGGCCTAGTGTTGAAAATAAATATTTTCCGGCTGCTTGGGCAGAAAAATAAGTGGGCTGGCTTCGCCGGGCCATAGCGTGTGGGCCAGATACGAAAATTCTTTTTCTAGCAGGCAAACGCATAAAAATTTAGGCCATTTCCTAAACGGCGCCCTCTGCGTCCGATACAGTTGTTTGTGCAATCGGTCGCACACACCCCTATCCGCACGGGGCCGCCCGTCCTGCCCTCTTTTTCCCTTCTTCTCGAAGGAGGGTGCGCTTAGAAGATTCGAACCCTTCACCCGACGGCCTCAGTACGAGCGCAATAACCACCTTGGACAATGTCCTTCTGTGATTGAGAGTGATTTTTAAAGTTCTTCAAATAAAGAACGTGAATCTGTCTTGTTTTTTCCCTTGACACCAAAATAGTCAAGGTCTTTGTTAATAAAAAAATAGTAAGATCTTTAGGACGTGATCACACTGAACATGCGCAAGATTCTTACAATGTTTAACCAAGAAGCAATAATAATAAAAACACTTGATCAAGACTGTTGCAACTCTTGTACCAAATTTCTGTGAAGCTCTTCTAGCTGCTATAATATGGAAACTTACTATTTATATTAACACAACCAACCACTAATGGACACCTTCAGACATTAACTACAGACATGTAGAGTGGAACCATATAGCACTGGTCTGAAGCACTAATGCACACCTTCAGCCAATTAAGTACAGAGATGTAGAATGGAACTACATAGCACTGATCTCAAGCACTAATGCAAACCTTCAGACAATTAAGTACAAAGATGTAGAGTTTAACCATATAGCACTGTTCTTACCAAGAAAAACAAAAAAAGAGACAGGCTCTGTTGATCAAATCAGTAGGTTTTTAAAACTGAAAAGGCTTTTCCATTAAGCAAAAACCATAGGTAAATCATTGTTCATCCACCTTGCCAATTAGCAAAAATAGAGATGTAAATTATCTCAGTTAGAACACATAAAATTATTTAACCAATGGCCATGCATGCAATACCATGAACAATGCAGTACCTCTCTCCCATCATCATGATATTAGTTTACCTTTTCTTATATTTTTCCTGTCGTACAGTAGCTATTCTTCCTAGGTAAAAATTAAGTACATCCAACCACTAATTTACACCTTCAGACAACTCCCAGTGTACCCTATTTTTTCTGTTGTACAACAACAATTTCTTCCTATATAAAAATTGAGTACATCCAACCACTAATGTACACCTTCGGACAAATCTCAGTGTGCGAACATGAAGTATATGAAGCTTGGAGCAGAGCCAGATGCCTTTCAGACAGCGGGGAATATTAGCTGAACTAATGCATATTGTTGGACTTCTCAATGAGTTGATCACTTGTGGTCTATCTTTTATGTTCAATCTGTACTCCATGAGTTGTATTTTAGGCATTGAATTTTCCAGACCTTAAAGAGCATATACGTTTTTTGAACATAAGATATTTCATTGATCTAGCAGCAGCGACATCGTATACATATACAATCGTGCATTGCAGCACGTGACCATCTGCAAAAACAACTGCATTGAGACAGTTCTCATTGTCCGAAACTAAGCATCTGAAACTTGAACATCTATTCGGAACTTCAGTGCTAGCATGGCCTATACTGAAGAACATATAGAATTAATAAATTCATGACAGATGTAAATTGGCAGGATTCTAGCACGTATCTCAGGTCACGGGTCAAATTTGAACTGCAGCTGCCTCATAGTTTGCTATTTATTTTTTCCAAAAATCATTTCTAGTTACATAAGTATCTATTTAATCATAAATACATGGTTTGCTGGAGATACGTCGAGGTTTGGAGGGTGGCTGAGGGGCCCAACTCTAGAGCGCATAAACTCGCATGCCCGCCGCGTGGTCACCGCGTGACCGTGGCGTTTCCATGTGTTCTAGGCGGCCTAGGCATGTCTAGTGGGTTGGGCACTCCCCAGGTAGGTGCTAGGAAGAAAACCACAACATAAGATTCTCACGAGGAGACCGATCAATGCTCAAACATGAATAAGCAGCCAAGTGTTTGATTAGCACATGGCTAATTGGTGTGAGTTTTGGCTGAGGATGATCAATTACTAAGAAGACCGTCTTCACACTAGACATAAATACGAATGTTGAAGCTGGGCTCAAAATAATGAATGGATTGAGCTGGCATTTGGTGGAGGATGGTTATTTGGGCATAGGAAAGCACTGTAGAAAATGGATACCATTTGGACATGCCAAAGTGGTACTTCCTTCACAAAGTGTTTTTCTGAACAGAATAGGAAAATGAATATTTTGAATTATTTTTGAACTAGGCAAGGAAGGTTTTTTACATATTTGACGAAGATATGACCCAATGAATTTATGAGATTTTTTTTGGGAATTTTGGGAATGACAGAAATATCACAACCTAGGGCAAAAACTGCCACATGAACATGACACATAGGCAAAACTTATGAGGTGGCGCCTATCATAGCAACCCACCACAATTTACAAGGTTATGACCATCTATATTGGTCATGATCAGCTAGAAATAAGGCAGCGGACCAGTGCTATCTGCTTTATGACCATTTTGTTTAAGGAAATTATGACCTTTCTTACCAAAATGGTTGTTATAGTTTAGGGTTTGGAGCCCCCCGAACAGCTTTTGACCAATTGGTCTGAAATGGTCATAGATCTATGACCAATTCTTCCAGGGTCATTGACAGAAGGTCACTAGTTGACATATTTCTTGTAGTGGGTGCCGAGGCTGTCATCCCAACTGACATCGAGTTCGACTCACCTCGAGTCACCATGTACATGGAAGCAGAGGCGAAGGAAGCGCGAGAAGACGGCATTGATCTGCTGGAAGAGGGCTGGCTGTTAGCTCTCAGTGGGTCCGCCATCTACCAGCAGGGTCTGCGCCGCTACCACAGTCGGAAGGTCAAGCCAAGATCCTTCCAGGAGGGCAACCTTGTGCTCCGGCTGATCTAGTGAACAGTCGGCCAGCACAAGCTCTCGGCCCCTTGGGAAGGCCCATTCATCATCAGCAAGGAATTGGGCAACGACTCCTACTACCTGATCAGTGCTCAGAAGCCCAAGGCACGCAAGAGAGATGATTCCGGCAAGGAGTTGGAACGCCCATGGAACGCCAATCTCCTTCGAAGATTTTACAGTCAATGCAGTATGTACCACGCTATCTTTTTTAAAGTACAAGACATCGGGTCCCCTGAGGAGCACTCGGGGACTACCTTCTTTTATCTATATGATGAGTATTATGCCTATGAATGTGTTAGTACATTTGTTCTTTCGTCCTGCACCGGGTTCGACCAGTCGGCCCGGGGACTTGCCGCCTTGAATTATGTTAAGCACTACCTACAGTCAGACAAGTAGTGTGCCGGCATCTAAGTCCTCTCTTGCCGAAAGTCGCAGCTCGCAGAAGCGGCTATTTGACTGGCAAGAGTTAAAGGCAGGAAATGATGCCCACACGAAAAATGACAAATGACCAATGGGCATACATAACACAAGTCGGCTCCCCACCCTGCCAACCGACTGCTAAGCAGCTGGCTGACCGGCTTCCCACTCACCTTGCCACAATCTAAGAAGGCTAAAGTACTTGCCCTCCCAAACGGCCAAGCACTTTCCCAGCCACAGACTGCAGAGCAGCTGTCCGGCTGGGAAGGCGGCAACCAAGGGAGGGCGACAAAGGAAACAACCGGAAAAAGATTTAAAGGAAGCAAAGTCGGAAGCCGACACCAGCATAGCACATGCAAGATAATATTTACACAAAAGGCCTTCGAAGGCCAGGATTCAACTTAGTTTGAATACACCCCAGTGGGTGGAACGGCGCAAATTTAACAAACAATGTTCAAAAGACCGACGAGCAGGAAAACAAAGATAAAATTGGCCGCTCAGACCAAGGGAGAAACAGGCAAGCTTGGCAGGTCAGTGAATACGGCGACGCTGGCTGGAGGAGTGACCGAGTGGCGTGTCTCGGCTTGATCATTGCCGGCAGCAGGTGGATCGTTCGCACGTGCCTCGTTACTCGAGGCACGGCCAGGCGGAGGCTGGCCGGCCGCTCCACTGTCTGGCGCGGCGTCTTCACCGTCCTCGTCTTCCTCCTCCTCACCCTCGTCGCTGGAGTCAATCTTCTCCGCCGAGTCCTTGCCGTCTGCCGGGTTCAGCACAAACCAGTCCACCGGCAACTCAGCACCATCGTCGTTCAAGTCGGGGATGAAGACGCTGGTGTCGGTGTACTCGGCAATCATCGCAGTGTGATGAATGATAGCCGGGCGCACCGCCACCAGCTCCTCGTGGGCCTCCTGCTGGAACGTGGCCAACCAGGATAGATCCAGCCCAGGGTACCACGCTCGGACAAACTTCAACGCCCGCCTGGCGCCTGCCCGGGCGGAACGCGCTGAAGGCGGCGGAGCATCTGAGCGCCTGAGTAGTGTCAGGCCAGAGGGCGGAAAGCACCTGAGCTCCAACGCACTGAAGGCGGCGGAGCATTCGGTGGGCCGGCTGGAGACGAGCTTGGATGGCCTAGAGCTGCTCCTCAAGCGTTCGGCGAGCATTTGGCGCGATCTCACCACCAGCCTGCCTCCGCAAGTTGCGGTGGGCCTCAATGACGTGGCTGGCGGCAACAGAGTAGCCGGTGAAGTACTCTGCGCAGAGAAGAAAAAGAGAATACAAATTCAGAAGCCGGACCAAACAACAGGCGGCAAACAAAGGAGAAAAAGAGGAAGGCATCTTACCGTCAACCATGTCTTCGATTTGGCCATAGCCGTCGCTCAGCACCCGCTCCGACTCGGCCCAGTTCGCCGCCTCGGTCTCATACTCGTCTTGGAGGGCGACCTCGCTGTCCTTCACCGCCTGAAGAACCGCCTTGTGACTCTCCTCCTGGTCTGCCAGCTTCTAGGCCAGGCGGTCGTGCTCCTGAGCCGCCGCACTGCATTCCGCCTCCTTGGCGCGCAGCGCGGTCTGGGCCTCACCCAGTTGTTGCTACAGGGTGGCGTTGGCCTCTCCAAGGACAACAAAGAAGAATAATCAGTAAGGAAGAAGTCGCCAGAAGAGATCCGGCCCGACTGCTCAGCAGTGGGCCCGAATCTCGGGAACTACACCCAGTGGATGTGCTGACGCGCACCCACGAGAGGAAGAAGATGGAATACTCACTCCGACTTTCAGATAGGTCGGCAGTCCGTTGAGTCAGCTCCTGGATGTGGGAGTTGAAGGCGGCCCCACGGAGGTTATGATAGTCCTACAAAAAGGATAGACAAACAAAAGAGAGAGAGAGAGACAAGTCAGCACCCGAGTCTACTTAGAAGTTCCAGGCCGCCTGCTCAGCAGCCGACCCGGAACTCGGGGACTACACCCATTGGGTGCGCTGACGCGCCCCCATGGAAGAATACAAGAGCAAAAAGCAAAAGAGCAAGAGACTCACCCGGATGGCTGCCCGCGTCGCCAGGAACTCCTGGTTGTAATTCTTCAGGGCGTTGGCCTGCGCCTGAAGCCGGGTCCGGACGTCCTGCATCGCCCTGTTCAGCACGGCCGTCCTGCCTCCTGGCATCCAGTCCGGCAAGCTGACGCTCGCCGCCTCCAACTCCTGGGTCGACGAGCTGGAGCCTCTGGCCCTCTGCGGGTACGGCGCCGAGGCCGCCTTCCCCATGCGCTGGCGTGCTGGAGACCGGACCACGAGGTCTGCCCCCGCAGGCGGCTCGCCTCCAGCCGGCGACATGGGTGGCGCGCTGGGCTGGCCGCCTTGGTCCGCCGCAGTCGGCGCTGGCGGAATCACCTCCATCTCTGGGGCGACGACGTCGCTTCCTTCCCTCTCCATAATCGGCTGGTCGCCGCCGGCTCCTTCTGGCGGCACCACTGAGACTTCAGGTGCAGGCGCCACGGGGCGGAGGGGAATGACGAGCTGTGGGGGTTAGCTGCGTAAAGCCTCCCCCGCCCGCGCTGTGACCGCGACATCCTCCTGGGCCTTGGCAGCAGCATCGGCTTGCGCCCTCGCGGCCTCGTCCGCCGCCTCCTGCGCTGCCTTGGCGGCAGCCGCCCTCTGCTTCTCCGCCTCCTGCTCCTCACGCGCCTCCCGCGTGTTCCTCTCCGTCGCCGCCTGAAGCTCGGCGCGAGGGTCCATGCGATGGGCGCTAGTGGAGCCACCCGCCGTCCCAACCACGGAGGCGGCGGCCGACCGCTCAAGAGAGAGCGGAGCTCTGTTTTGAGCAAGAAGAAGAAAAATCAGAAGAGCACTTGCAATATAGAAGAAAGAATGCATTAGGAAATCGTCACTTACGCGGAAACCATTTGAGGCTCCTTCACAACATTGGGGAAGCGGGTCGCCTTTGCGGCTGCCATACATGGACGGCGCGGCCCGGCGCTTCTGCGCACCACCTCGGGCAGCCGGCGCGGCGGACGTGCTCGCGCCCTGGTGATCGGACGCCGGCTGGCGGCACGGGGCGACCTCTTCCTCCTTGTTGTCAGGCCACTCCTCGAGGCCGCCCCCGACTCCCGAGCCGCCTGCGTCGCTGATACGTCTCCAATGTATCTATAATTTATGAAGCATTAATGCTATTTTATTATCTGTTTTGAATGTTTATGGGATTTATTATACACTTTTATATTATTTTTGGCACTAACCTATTAACCGGAGGCCCAGCCCATATTGCCGTTTTCTTGCCTATTTTAGTGTTTCGAAGAAAACGAATATCAAACGGAGTCCAAACGGAATCAAACCTTCAGGAGCGTGATTTTTGGAACGAACGTGATCTAGGAGACTTGGAGTTGAAGTCAAGGAAGCTTCGAGGTGGCCACGAGGGTGGGGGCGCGCCCCCCCTACTAGGGGCGCCCGCCTTTATTGTGGGCCCCTCGTGGCTCCTCCGATTGACTTATTTCGCCTATATATTCCCATATACCCTAAAAACATCAAAGCGAACAATAGATTGGGAGTTTCGCCGCCGCAAGCCTCTGTAGCCACGAAAAACCTCTCAGGAGCCCGTTCCGGCACCCTGCTGGAGGGGGGGATCCCTCACCGGTGTCCTTCTTCATCATCCCGGCGCTCTCCATGACGAGGAGGGAGTAGTTCACCCTCGGGGCTGAGGGTATGTACCAGTAGCTATGTGTTTGATCTCTCTCTCTCTCTCTCTCTCTCTCTCTCTCTCTCGTGTTCTCTCTATGGCACGATCTTGATGTATCGCGAGCTTTGCTATTATAGTTGGATCTTATGATGTTTCTCCCCCTCTACTCTCTTGTGATGAATTGAGTTTTCCTCTTGAAGTTATCTTATCGGATTGAGTCTTTAAGAATTTGAGAACACTTGATGTATGTCTTGCCGTGCTTATCTGTGGTGACAATGGGATATCACGTGATCCACTTGATGTATGTTTTGGTGATCAACTTGCGGGTTCCGCCCATGAACCTATGCATAGGGGTTGGCACACGTTTTCGTCTTGACTCTCCGGTAGAAACTTTGGGGCACTCTTTGAAGTACTTTGTGTTGGTTGAATAGGTGAATCTGAGATTGTTTGATGCATATCGTATAATCATGCCCACGGATACTTGAGGTGACAATAGAGTATCTAGGTGACATTAGGGTTTTGGTTGATTTGTGTCTTAAGGTGTTATTCTAGTATGAACTCTATGATAGATTGAACAGAAAGAATAGCTTCGTGTTATTTTACTACGGACTCTTGAATAGATCGAGCAGAAAGGATAACTTTGAGGTGGTTTTGTACCCTACCATAATCTCTTCGTTTGTTCTCCGCTATTAGTGGCTTTGGAGTGACTCTTTGTTGCATGTTGAGGGATAGTTATATGATCCAAGTATGTTTTTATTGTTGAGAGAAATTGCACTAGTGAAAGTATGAACCCTAGGCCTTGTTTCCTACTATTGCAATACCGTTTACGCTCACTTTTACCACTTGTTACCTTGCTGTTTTTATATTTTTCAGATTACAAATACTTATATATACCATCCATATTGCACTTGTATCACCATCTCTTCGCCGAACTAGTGCACCTATACAATTTACCATTGTATTGGGTGTGTTGGGGACACAAGAGACTCTTTGTTATTTGGTTGCAGGGTTGTTTCAGAGAGACCATCTTCATCCTACGCCTCCCATGGATTGATAAACCCTAGGTCATCCACTTGAGGGAAATTTGCTACTGTCCTACAAACCTCTGCACTTGGAGGCCCAACAACGTCTACAAGAAGAAGGTTGCATAGTAGACATGAAGCTCTTTTCTGGCGCCATTGCTGGGGAGGTGAGTGCTTGAAGGTATATCTTTAGGTCTTGCAATCGAATCTTTTTGTTTCTTGTTTTATCACTAGTTTAGTTTATAAAGGAAAATTAAAAAAAATGGATTTGAGTTTGTCTCATACGCTTCATCTTTTTAATATCTTTCTTGAGAATGATGGAAAGTGAATTGTGCTCAATTGCTAGAAGAAGAATGCATTAAAATGCTTGGTACTAAATCTTTGAATGATGAGCATGATTGCAATGTTGTTAGTATGAACTCTTTGAATATCCATAGTACTAATGATGATTGCACTAGTTATGATGAAAATGTCTCCTATAAGCATGTCGATTTTTGTGGAGAGCATTGGGTTTGCATGGACACACCAAATAGAGAAGATAGATATTGCAAGAGGCATAAGCATGTAGAAACTAAATTGTTGCAAGAAAGCCTAAGGGTGAGTGCTGAAGAATTACATTTCCTTTTTCGTACTTGTGAACTTTGCAATGAAAGTGGTCATTTACATCTCCGATGCAAATTGTTTCATGATCAAATTGTGTCCAAAAATTGTGATGATTTGATTTCCCTAGCATTTTATAATGAACTTAGTTTGCTTATGGGTTATGAAGAAATGAAATGTTTAATTAAGCATCTTCTAGAATTTGCCCGTTATAAACTTCTTGATTTTGATCTAGAGACGATTTATATGTTTTGTGCGGTGAATTGCATTGAAAATCCTTATATTGCCAATTACATAAAGAAAAGAAATCAAATAGAAGATGAAGAGAATACTAATGAAAGGGAAGAGACTTCCCAATATCCTCCTATTATTTCTTATGATGAATTAGGTAATGAGGAGGAGCTTTCTATTCAACCAAACTCATCTATAAGGAGCTCAAAGAAGAAGGTTGAACCCACACATAATGTGAAGAAGAAAAAGAAAAGAAGGAGCAACAAAGGTAAACAAGTATCCCTCCCAAATTATGTTGCTCCTACTACTCATTGTGATGATGATAATTGCTATACTATTGGTGCTATCCATACTATTAATGATGAGAGTGATTATGCTTATGATATGAAAAGGGCCAAGCTTGGGGAAGCTATGTTTGATGAGGATGAAATATTTGAGAATACATTTGCTGAAATTAATGTTTGTCCCAAGCTTGGGGATGCTATGTTTAATGAAGATGGTATTTTTAGCCTCACAAGTTTTGATATGCAAAGTTGTTATGATGATAGCATGCATCTTACCTATGATGATTATATTGATGAAAGTGGGTTTGGAAGAGTGTCAACTTCAGGAAGTAGTGATCCCACTATTTTGGAGGATGTTGAATCTTATTGTGATGAATATGAAAATGGATTTGGAAGAGTGTCATCTTTATTTAGTGATAATTCCACTATCTTGGAAGAGGTTTCAATTGATTATGATGAGAACAAAGTTGCTACTTATGATGATTATTGTGATGAAACTTATGCTATAAAAAGTAGTGATGATTATATTACTTGTCATGATTATGATTACCCTTTTTCTAAACATTACTCTTTTAATGGGAAACAATTTATAGTATTCAAGTCTCTTATGATACTTCCACTATTCCGAATAGGAAGGATTTTGCTTATGTGGAGAGTAGTAAATTTTCTATTGTCGATCATGAAAAGAATGCTTTAGGTGCTGGTTATATTGTTGAATTCATTCATGATGCTACTGAAAATTATTATGAGGGAGGAACATATGCTTGTAGGAATTGCAATAATGGCAAGTTTCCTCTCTATGTGCTTTAAGTTTTGAACTTATGCTTGTTTTGCCTTCCTATGCTAGTTGATTATTGTTCCCATAAGTTGTTTGCTCACAAAATACCTATGCATAGGAAGTGGGTTAGGATTAAATGTGCTAGTCATATGCTTCATGATCCTCCCGTTATGTTTCAGTTCTAATCTTTTATGTGAGCATCATTGTCATCATCATGCCTAGCTAGAAAGGCATTAAAGAAAAGCGCTTGTTGGGAGACAACCCAATATTTACCCTTAATGTTTTTGTGTGTTCACATGATTATGCTAATGTAGTAATCATGTTTTATAACTTTTGTTTCAATAAAGTGCCAAGTAAGACCTTTAGGATTGCTTACGGTGATAGTTGTGTTGATCCTGCTGAAAATCAGAAACTTTTGCACCCAGTAAATTAGTTTTGATCTGAGTCTTTTTGCTATGGATTTTTACACAAATTTCTTAGGACTTTCTAATTTGGTAGGATTTTTGGAGTTCCAGAAGTATACGTTTGATACAGATTATTACTACAGACTGTTCTGTTTTTGACAGATTCTGTTTTCATTGTGTTGTTTGCTTATTTTGATGAATCTATGAGTAGTATCGGAGGGTATGAACCATAGAGAAGTTGGAATACAGTAGATATTACATCAATATGAATTTAGAATGAGTTCATTACAGTATCTAAGTGGTGGTTTTATTTTCTTATATTAACGGAGCTTACGAGTTTTTCTGTTGAGTTTTGTGTTGTGAAGTTTTCAAGTTTTGGGTAAAGATTCGATGGAATATGGAATAAAGAGTGGCAAGAGCCTAAGCTTGGTGATGACCAAGGCACCCCAAGGAAATATTCAAGGATTACAAAAAGCCTAAGCTTGGGGAGGCACCGGAAGGCATCCCCTCTTTCGTCTTCGTCTATCGGTAACTTCACTTGGAGCTATATTTTTATTCACCACATGATATGTGTTTTGCTTGGAGCGTCATTTTCTTTTGTTAGTATTTGATGATGTTATTTAGAATAATGTTTTGCATCTATATTTTCAATAAAAATTTCAAGGATAGCCTTTACCATGCTTATTTTGCTAGTATACATGTTGCTGTTTGAAAACAGAAAGTTTACCGCTGTTGCAAAAATTCCCTAGAAAAATCAGAGAATGGTATAATGTTGAAACTTTTTTCATATTTAGAGCTGATAAATATTCTACAGTGAGGTATTTTTCTCATAATTTTTGGAGTTAGGGAAGTATGATGAATCTTGCATTCTTTACAGAATGTACTGTTTTGGCAGATTGCTGTTATGTTTGCATTGTTTGCATATGTTTGCTTGTTTAATGATTCTATTTGAGGATAGGAGTATTAAATATGCAGAGGCATTTAGTGATTTGTTACAGTAGAAAATGATAAGGTTTTGCATTGGTTTATACTAATTTATCTCATGAGTTCTTGTTGAGTTTTATGTGGATGAAGTTTTTGAGAAATAGAGAAACCATGATATGAGAGGGATTAAGGAGACACAAAAGTTCATGCTTGGGGATGCCCAAGGCACCCCAAGATAATATTTCAAGAAGTATCAAGCATCTAAGCTTGGGGATGCCCCGTTAGGCATCCCACCTTTCTTCTTCAACAACTATCGGTTAGTATCGGTTGAACCTAAGTTTTTGCTTCTTCACATGAGTTGTGCTATCCTTGCAGTGTCATTTTATTTTGTTTTGCTTTCTGTTTGAATACAATACAAACATCTGAAATTCTTTAATGAGAGAGAGTCCTCACATAGTTACATAATTATTTAGCTACTCATTGATCTTCACTTATATCTTTTTGGAGTAGTTTTTCATTTACTCGTGTGCTTCACTTATATCCTATGAGTAAATGGTTGAATGAGTTGAATGTCATAAATCTGAAATTATATATGTCTCACATGCTTAACCCATTGGGAGTAATGACTTCACATCTAAGAAGTAGTGGTGGTAAATTTATTGAAAGTTAGCAAGCATTGTATTGGTCACTTGAACAATTCATGAAAGAATATTGAAGGAAGAGAGATTTCACATATAGATATACTATCCTACATCTTTTATAATTGTGAGCACTCATTAAGTATGACATGCTAAAGAGTTGATGTTGGACAAGGAAGACAACGTAATGGGTTATGTTTTCTCACATCTCAGTTAAAGTATATTGTCATGGATCATTCAAACATGTTGAGCTTGCCTTTCCCCCTCTTGCTAGCCAAATTCCTTGCACCAAGTAGAGATACTAAATGTGCTTCCAAATATCCTTAAACCCAGTTTTTGTCATGAGCGTCAACCATACATACCTATATCAGGTATTTACCTGCCGTTCCAAGTAAATTTGCATGTGCCAAACTCTAAACCTTCAAATAATAATCTGTTTTGTATGCCTGAATCGCTCATGTAGTGACTAGGGGCTGTCAGTATCTTCCATGCTAGGTCGGTTATTCTCAAGATGAGTGGACTCCGCTCATCATTCACGAGAAAATGGCTGGTAACCGGGATGCCCAGTCCCATGATCAAAAAGATCAAAGCAAAAAAAATAATTACAACAAAACTCCCCCAGGACTGTTGTTGGTATGGACGATACCCCGCTGTTTCGGATGGCCGTGGAGTGTGATTGTTGGTGGAGGGGGAGTAAAAAATTTACCATTCTGTTTGGAAACCGTCTATAATGTATGTAGTATGGAAGATATTGGGAACTCTTGGTTGTTATGTTGACAAGAAAGCATACCTCTCAAAATTATTTTCATCTCTATTTCAAAATTGAGCTCTGGCACCTCTGCAAATCCCTGCTTCCCTCTGCGAAGGGCCTATCTTTTACTTTTATGCAAGAGTCAAGGTGATATTCACCTTTCCCTTTTTCATTTTATCCTTTGGCAAGCACCTCGTGTTGGAAAGATCCTGATATATATATCCAATTGGATGGAAGTTAGCATGAACTATTATTGTTGACATCACCCAAAGGTGAATACGTTGGGAGGCGAAATCATAAGCCCCTATCTTTCTCAGTGTCCGATTAAAACACCATAACCATAAGTATTGCATCAGTGTTAGCAATTGTAGAAGACTATATGATAGTTGAGTATGTGGAGTTTGCTAAATCAAAGCTCTGACATAGACCCTTCTTGAAAATAAGATGAATTGTAATTGTTTGATGACTGAGAATGAAGTATGCTAGTTTTCAAGAAAGTTTATGGTCTATGCTTTAACATGTGAATAGCCTGTTACTTGATCTTGAGAAGTTTTATGAGATGAACTACTGTTATGACATATAAGCATGCTAGAAAAGGTGATTGAAATTATCATTGATCAAACTTGTGCACCTGCTAGCATTCACACTTCATAAATTCTTTCTTTTATCATTTACCTACTCGAGGACGAGCAGGAATTAAGCTTGGGGATGCTGATACGTCTCCAACGTATCTATAATTTATGAAGCATTCATACTATATTATTGTCTGTTTTGAATGTTTATGGGCTTTATTATACACTTTTATATTATTTTTGGGACTAACCTATTAACCGGAGGCCCAACCCATATTGTTGTTTTCTTGCCTATTTCAGTGTTTCGAAGAAAAGGAATATCAAACGGAGTCCAAACGGAATGAAACCTTCGGGAGCGTGATTTTTGGAATGGACGTGATCCAAGAGACTTGGAGTTGAAGTCAAGGAAGCTTCGAGGTGGCCACGCCCCCCCTATTGGGCCCGCCCCTGTCTCGTGGGCCCCTCATGGCTCCCCCAACCGACTTCTTTCGCCTATATATTCCCATATACCCTAAAAATATCGAAGCGAACAATAGATCAGGAGTTCCGCCGCCGCAAGCCTCTGTAGCCACCAAAAACCTCTCGAGAGCCCGTTCCGGCACCCTACCGGAGGGGGGATCCCTCACCGTTGGCCTTCTTCATCATCCCAGCGCTCTCCTTGACGAGGAGGGAGTAGTTCACCCTCGGGGCTAAGGGTATGTACCAGTAGCTATGTGTTTGATCTCTCTCTCTCTCTCTCTCTCTCTCTCTCTCTCTCGTTCTCTCTATGGCACGATCTTGATGTATCGCGAGCTTTGCTATTATAGTTGGATCTTATGATGTTTCTCCCCCTCTACTCTCTTGTGATGAATTGAGTTTTCCTCTTGAAGTTATCTTATCGGATTGAGTAATTAAGAATTTGAGAACACTTAATGTATGTCTTGCCGTGCTTATCTGTGGTGACAATGGAATATCACGTGATCCACTTGATGTATGTTTTGGTGATCAACTTGCGGGTTCCGCCCATGAACCTATGAATAGGGGTTGGCACACGTTTCGTCTTGACTCTCTAGTAGAAACTTTGGGGCACTCTTTGAAGTACTTTGTGTTGGTTGAATAGATGAATCCGAGATTGTGTGATGCATATCGTATAATCATGCCCACGGATACTTGAGGTGACAATGGAGTATCTAGGTGACATTAGTGTTTTGGTTGATTTCTGTCTTAAGGTGTTATTCTAGTATGAACTCTATGATAGATTGAACGGAAAGAATAGCTTCGTGTTATTTTAGTACGGACTCTTGAATAGATCGAGCAGAAAGGATAACTTTGAGGTGGTTTCGTACCCTACCATAATCTCTTCGTTTGTTCTCCGCTATTAGTGGCTTTGGAGTGACTCTGTTGCATGTTGAGGGATAGTTATATGATCCAAGTATGTTATTATTGTTGAGAGAACTTGCACTAGTGAAAGTATGAACCCTAGGCCTTGTTTCCTACTATTGCAATACCATTTACGCTCACTTTTACCACTTGTTACCTTGCTGTTTTTATATTTTCAGATTACAAATACTTATATCTATCATCCATATTGCACTTGTATCACCATGTCTTCGCCGAACTAGTGCACCTATACAATTTACCATTGTATTGGGTGTGTTGGGGACACAACAAACTCTTTGTTATTTGGTTGCAGGGTTGTTTGAGGGAGACCATCTTCATCCTACGCCTTCCACGGATTGATAAACCTTAGGTCATCCACTTGAGGGGAATTTGCTACGGTCCTACAAACCTCTACACTTGGAGTCCCAACGACGTCTACAAGAAGAAGGTTGCATAGTAGACATCAGTCGCCGCCTCCTCCCGTAGCGTCGTCGTCCAAGGCGGCCGCCCTCAAGTCGGGGTCGTCCATATCGCTCTCCTCCCGGTGAGGGAGGAACTGACGCTCCGGCCCAGCGGTACCGGCTGATGGCTGCAGGAGGGCGCTCTGTTTCATAGCCAATTGGTCAAGACGGCCAAGCAGAACTCGGCAACTAAAGAGAAAAGAAGAATAGAAGACTTACCATTGGCGGCGGATTCGCACGCGAGTACGGCTCCTTGCCGAACCGCCACTCCGCCTCCGAGAGCTTGCAGTTCGAGATATAGTTCACCAAGTGAGCTACCTCTGAGTGAGGCATGTCCTTGGTGCACATCTGGCTTGGGTCTCGTTGGCCGATCATCTGGCATATCATGTGAGGCCGGCCTTGGAGGGGGAGCACCCGGCGCGCCACGAAGGCGGTCAGCAAGTCGGGCCCAGTAAGGCCCTCCAGCCTCACCATCACCCTGAGCCGCGCAACGGCTGCGGCGCCGAAGGCCGACAGTGACCTGGGCCAGTACGACCAATTAGGCCGCTTCCCAGTCGGCGGGCCGGCTACGTAAGCCGGCAGATTGACCAGTCGCCCTCCGGGTGGACGCTCTTCACGTAGAAGTACGACTGGTGCCACATCTTCACCGACTGAATCAGCATGATAGGTGGGAGCAGTTTGTCGGTAGCCGACATCCGCACTGCGACGAAGGCGCCGCACTGTGCAGCCATGCTCTCGACGATGGTGCCGAGCTTCGAGTAAAAGAAGTCGCCCCAAAGATCGAGGATGGGGAGGACGCCAAGAAAGCCCTCGCAGAGGGTGACTGAGGGAGTCCTGGACTAGGGGGTGTCTGGATAGCCGGACTATCGTCATCGGCCGGACTCCAAGACTATGAAGATACAAGATTGAAGACTTCGTCCCGTGTCCAGATGGGACTTTCCTTGGCGTGAAAGGCAAGCTTGGCGATACGGATATGTAGATCTCCTACCATTGTAACCGACTCTGTGTAACCCTAGCCCTCTCCGATGTCTATATAAACCGGAGGGCTTTAGTCCGTAGGACGAACAACCATTACAACAATCATACCATAGGCTAGCTTCTAGGGTTTAGCCTCCTTGATCTCGTGGTAGATCTACTCTTGTACTACCCATATCATCAATATCAATCAAGCAGGAGTAGGATTTTACCTCCATCGAGAGGGCCCGAACCTGGGTAAAAACATCGTGTCCCTTGTCTCCTGTTACCATCCGCCTAGACGCACAGTTCGGGACCCCCTACCCGAGATCCGCCGGTTTTGACACCGACATTGGTGCTTTCATTGAGAGTTCCTCTGTGCCGTCGCGATCAGGAAGGATGACTCTTCCTGTCTTTAAAGACGGTATCATCACTAAAGGAGCCCTGGCCACCGGCCAAACTATCCGGCTAGGTGGTTTTCTCATGACCACCTGTTCAGCCACCGCTTCGACGATGACCTCTCGGGTCATCGAAAGCAATCTTCACGTCAACTCGGAATTCGCCGAGCAGCTGGATCCAATAGAGCTCTTGTCCGTAAACGAGCTCTTGGATCGCATCGCCGCCCTGGGAGTCGCTACAGACTACAATTAGATTGGGCTTAAAACCGATCTGAGAGAGATTAACTCTACCCAGGTCACCCACCACGTTGCTGTGGTAGAGGAACAACGCGGCGATTCTTCTTCTACATTGAAAACTAGTTATGTCCGGACTCTCGAACCCTTCATGCCGGATTTCCGCGGAGGGACGGACGTCGATCCAGCACTGAACCTAAAGTCAGACATCGGACCAGACTCGTTGGACAACGTCCAGCAATCCAAGCTTCCAAATTCAGAAACTTTCCGGCCCTTGAGCCTCGAGATGGGTAGGGTTCAGGACTCAATTCCACCCACCCACCCAAACATATGCGATCTATCCCAAATCCGGCAAGAGCCCGCTGAAACAGTACATCATTACTGGGCCAGATTCCTTCTGGTTATGGACAGGATAAAAGACTACCGTGAGGAAAGCGCAATTTCAATTTTCTGCAATAATTGCACGGACAAGGGAATCTTGAACGCCGTAAGTTGTCGCGAAATTACACGATTCGGCGACCTGGCGTCCATAGTACACAAGTACTGTGTGATGGAGAGTTTCCGGAAAACCGAAACTAAGTTTTGGGACAATCCGGCTCCGAATACAACCCTAGTACGAAACAAAAGGGTGCATCATACTCAGGCACCAGGTACAAAAACCAAAAAGCAAAAACCCCATAAAGGGCACGGAACTGTACTGGAGGGATGGCTCAGCGGACCCTGTAAAATTCACAGTACAGAAGGCGCCACTCCAACACATAGCCTTCGAGCATGTTGGATACTGTGGCAGGTGGCCAAAAGTGGCGAAGAGCTTCTAACTCCAGAGAACCACTCTAATGGTACCAGTACGGTGTCAACGGTCTTCGAGACTTTCGCATCAAATAATATGCGAAAACGAACAATCCGCAGCCTCGCCGAAGTCTACCAAGTAGCAACAACAAATCCATGGAGCGACACGGCCATCACCTTCAACGCCGGCGACGAACCAAAATTCCGAACAGCCCGAGCACCAGCCGCATTGGTCCTCAGTCCAATAGTGGACGGCTTTCATCTTACCAAGGTACTCATGGATGGCGGCAGCGGATTAAACCTCATATACGAGGAAACTCTTCAAAAAATGGAAATAGACTGGAGCCGCATTGAGCGAAGCAGCACAACCTTTCGAGGAATAATCCCTAGTCGGGAAGCGCGCCGCACAGGAAAAATCACACTTGATGTGGTGTTCGGCTCGCCGGACAATTACAGGTCCGAGGAAGTCACGTTCCAAGTGGCCTCGTTTAGCAGCAGATACCACGCTATATTAGGACGAGAGGCATTCACAATTTTTCAAGCCATACCCCACTACGGGTACATGAAGCTTAAGATGCCCGGGCCCGGCGGAATAATCACTCTCGTCAGTGATCCGAACACAGCGCTCCGCGCCGAAAACAAGACAGCCGCACTAGCCCTGGAGGCACTATCCGAAGCCCTAGCGGCGGAGGAACTCACTGCGCTGCGCTCTACGGTGAATAGGGATGATGTGATACTCGATAAGAGATCCAAGTCCACCTCCTTTAAACCAGCGGATGAAATAGTCAAATTCCAGGTCCATCCAACGGACCCAACAAAGACGGCCTCCATCGGGGCACAGTTAAACCCTGATGTAGACGCCGCACTGCGAGAATTCCTTCGGGAAAATTGGGACATCTTTGCCTGGCACCCTTCAGATATGCCAGGAATCCCACGCATATTGGCAGAACACAGCCTAAACATCCTAAAAGGATTCAAGCCAGTCAAACAGGCACTTCGGCGATTCTCCGAACCCAAAAGACAGGCAATGGGAGAAGAGCTAGCCAAACTAATGGAGGCCGGATTCGTAAGAGACATCAAACATCTGGACTGGCTAGCAAACCTGGTAATGGTACCAAAGAAGGACAAATCCTGGCGCCTATGTGTCGATTTTAAAGACCTTAACAAGGCCTGCCCAAAGGACCCTTTTCCCCTCCCCCGCATCAACCAAATAATTGATGCTACTGCAGGGCACGATTCATTGTGCTTCCTTGACGCATACTCCGGATACCAGCAAATCAAGATGGCGGAGGCAGACCAAGCCGCAACGGCATTCATTACTCCATACGGACCATTCTGCTTCAACACGATGCCCTTCGGACTCAAAAACGCAGGCGCAACATATCAGCGCATGATTCAGACATGTCTGGCTACCCAGATCGGCAAAACAGTAGAGGCATACGTAGACGACGTAGTCGTCAAAACCAAACACGCCGGAACTCTAGTAGACGACTTGAGGGTCACATTTGACAACCTCCGAGCATATGACATTAAGCTGAATCCGGAAAAATGCGTCTTCGGCGTACCTGCCGGAAAGCTCCTGGGCTTCATTGTATCCCGTAGAGGAATTGAAGCAAACCCAGCCAAGATCCGAGCTCTGTCACAGCTGGATATTCCAAAAGACCTCAAACAAATACAAAAATTGACTGGATGCGTGGCGGCTCTAAGCCGCTTCATCTCCCGTTTGGGAGAAAAGGCATTGCCCCTCTATCGCCTCCTCAGGCGCACCAAACACTTCGAGTGGACGGATGCTACCACTGCCGGACTCGAAGAAATAAAGGCCATATTGGCAACAAATCCGGTCCTGGCTGGACCTAACCTGGGCGAACCAATGTTGTTATATATCGCGGCAACACATCAAGTTGTAAGCGCGGTGCTCGTCGTCGAACGAGAAACAGAAGGGCATAAATTCCCTCTTCAAAAACTAGTGTACTATGTATCCACTGTCTTAACTCCCTGCAAGTCCCGGTACCCGCATTATCAAAAGATAGCATACGCGGTGTTCATGGCCTCCCGGAAGCTCCGACACTACTTTCAAGAGTGTTCGATAACAGTGGCCTCCGAAGTGCCCCTCAACGACATTATAAACAACCGCGACGCGACAGGCAGGATTGCAAAATGGGCCATTGAGCTCTTACCATTCGATATAACTTATAAACCTCGGTGAGCTATAAAGTCGCAAGTCTTGGCCGACTTCATCGCTGAATGGACCGAAGCCGAACTACCTAAAGAGTATGGCGCATACTCCAATTGGATTATGCATTTCGACGGCTCCAAAATGTTGGCTGGCTTAGGCGCTGGCGTCGTACTGACGTCCCCAACCGGAGACACAGTCCAATACGTACTTCAGATAATGTACACAGACTCCAACAATGCAGCCGAATACGAGGCCCTCCTACATGGTCTCCGGATGGCAATCTCCATGGGTATTCAATGCCTAGAGGTGCGCAGGGATTCAAACCTTGCAATATCCCAAGTAAATGGAGACTTTGACGCCAAGGATCCGAAAATGGCAGCCTAACGTAACACTGTCCTGAAAATGTCAGCTCGGTTCGAAGGACTCGAATTCCACCACGTAGCCCGGGATAATAACCAAGCAGCCGACGTGCTGGCACGCATCAGCGTAAAACGCGACGATGTCCCTCCAAACATCTTCCTGGAACGGCTCTTTAAGGAGGAGTCTGGAAATAACAACCCGGAAACAACCGCGCCACCCAACACAGAACAGTCTAACATAATCGGCGGTTCAGCCGATGAAATAACACCTTCAGCCCACGAAATATTGGCGGTAATTGCCCCGTGGACAGAACCATTCCTAGCCTACTTAATTACGCAGGAACTTCCCGAATACCAAAACGAGGCCCGCTGCATAGTTCGGCGATCTAAAGCCTACAAGGTCCATGAGGGAGAACTCTACAAGAAAAGCACAACCGGAGTCCTTCAAAGGTGCATCTCCGAAGAGGAAGGGCGAAATTCACGCCGGACTAGGCGGACACCACGCTGCAGCCCGGGCCCTTGTAGGTAAGGCCTTCCGTACATGATTTTATTGGCCGACGGCCCGGGCAGATGCTCAGGACTTAGTCCAAAGATGCGTCGGTTGTCAGCTCTTTGCTAATCAGAGCCATATGCCACCCACCGCCCTCAAAACTATACCCATTACCTGACCGTTCGCGGTCTGGGGGCTTGACATGGTCGGACCCCTCAAAGGGGGAACCCACAAGCAAAGGTACCTATTGGTCATGGTGGACAAATTCACCAAATGAATAGAGGCCAAGCCAGTTAAAATGGCAGAGTCCGGACCGGTGATAGATTTCATATCCGGGGTAGTACACCGTTATGGCGTCCCCCATAGCATCATTACCTATAACGGCACGAACTTCACGGCCGACGAGGTCAAACTCTGGTGCAAAAATATGGGCATCAAGCTCGATTACACTTCAGTCTATCACCCTCAAACCAACGGTCAAGTTGAGCGAGCAAATGGTCTGATAATGAGCGGCATCAAGCCCAGACTAGTGCACTCCCTTACAGAATCTAACACGCACTGGGTAGAGGAGCTTGACTCCGTACTCTGGGGGCTACGAACTACGCCGAACCGTACTACCGGATTCACACCATTCTTCATGGTATACGGCGCAGAGGCAGTTTTGCCCTGCGTCATAATTCATGACTCACCTCGAGTGCGCATGTACGAAGGAAGAGAAACTGAGCTGGATCGGTAGGACAGCTTGGACGCATTGGAGGAAGAACGCGATGTGGCAAAGTCTTGTTCCGCATTCTATCAGCAGCAGGCTCGAAGATATCAAAGTAGAGAAGTACGGGCTAAAACTTACAATGTTGGCGAACTAGTTCTACGACTGCCGGACAAGAAAAAGGACAAGCTCAAGTCCAAATGGGAAGGTCCCTTCATTATCGATCAAGTCCTGACCGGCGGAGCATATCGTCTGCGAAATGCATCGGACAACCGACTCGAGCCGAACCCATGGAACGCAGCCCGCGTCCGCTGATTCTACGCCTAGCGCCGGACTAAGAGTTCGTCTCCTTCCTCCGTCCAAATTTTTACACTTCAGCTGTCTTTCGTTTCTCTCTTTTCTCTCACCTTTTTCATAAAAGCCCTTAAAGGCCTATTTGTGCATTGTTCGCACACACTTGACGTGCTATCCGCACTCATTATACCTGGGGGCTTCTTTAACAGAAGCTTACTTATACGGGCTTCATGCCCAGCACATGTGTCAAACTTCCACATGTACCTTTTATTCACCATTATATGCATCGATATGACTTAAGTTTTGGCCAAGCTGGGTTGCCTGGCTCCTGTGCTTACCCCTACGTTCCCGATTGTTTGGCTAGGAGGTAAAGGGAGCACCTCTGTGGTTGTTACTGCCGGGTCAGCCGGATGTGTACCTCAGACTGGGTGAAGCCGAAAGCTAGCGTTCTTAATTAAGGGAATATTCGGTCGGTGACTTGAAAGATGATTTTTTTACATATTTATTTATCTGCCCCCAGATGTTTTCCTGCTCTTTTCGCAGTCCGGACATGCACTTTAGGGCATGCCTCCCAGGGAAAGGAACCCTTAATGGAACTATTCTCCCTGGAAGATGTTTCTTACTAACCATGTAATATAACATAACTAGTTGGGCACTTGTCTGATAAAGCACTAATGACCCCTACGCCTGGTCTCCATGCATGCCCCGGTTTTTTCTTAACCGAGAAGGTATTCGGACACACTCCGGACTCTAGGGTCCCGAGGTTGAAGCGAAAAGCTCGGCAAAGACAAACGATCTACAATCCGGCTAGAAGGCATTTTACATGTCATTTTAAATACGTCGTCAAATCGACTGACTGTACTCCTCCTCAATCCCGTCTAATAGGCTGTCTAATTTATAGTCCCATTGGGAATATTTAGCGGCCAGCCCTACTTGGCTGTACACTAAGCTCACAGGGATCTCCTTCCCATCGGGCCCCACAGGTCCGACCTCGGCCATGTGGTTTGGATCCGCCTTCTTGTACCGCGTCTTCACCATGGCCCAGGCCTCCCTGGCACCTTGGTGGCAGGCCGATATCTTCCATAAACGGAAGTGCTGCCGCGCTCCCTGAAGCTTCTCCGCAAGCTCTCCAAGGCCCTCGGGTAGGGAGAGGGACGGCCATAAGGCCTGGATGACGCCGCTCATCGCCTGCCGAACAGGTTCGAGCAGTTGCACCAGCTCGGGAAGTTGATCACCCGTTGAGACGGGCATCTCCTCCGCAGGGCGACTTGTCAGCACACCTACAGACATATTTCTATCAACTGACTTCCTCGCTGAACTCTTCTTTTCAAAGGAGTTCGCTCAAGCACTTACTATAGATGCCGCGACGAAGCCGCTGATTCTCCTTCACGGAGCCAGACAGCTCGGCCCGAACACCTTTCAGCTCTTCTCCAAGCTGGGCGTGGGCATCCTGGAGTTTGTTCCTTTCCTAATGCACCTTCGTAAGCACCCTCTCGCCGGCCTTCAGCTGTCGCGGTAGTTGTTGCTTATCCGGATCAAGTCCGGCAACATCTGCAATACCATTGTCAGATTTATACGCAAGCCGCACACCGCTTATCTTTCTGAAATAATGTGTTACCGGAGGGGGTTTCTGTGCCTCCTTCTATGGCAGCTAGTGCGGCCTCAAGCCGGGCCTTGCACTCTGGCAGCTCCTGGGACAATCGGGTATTCTTCTTTGTAAGATCCTGCAAATTATATGATCCTTAAATCAGTTACTTTAACTACTTTAAGTCTCGGGGGCTACTGGCATATACAACTATTAAAATCTCTTACCCGTATGTCTTTTACATATTGCTCCGTGGCTCTGGTTAAACCATCTTGAGCGGCACGGAGGTGCGCTTCTCCCGCGTTAAAGGCATTCAACGCCTCTGGGGAGAAACACGCGTCACGCAGAACTGTCCGGCGACGCCTATGATTCATGGCGCTCTCCACCTCAGACCTGGTGGTGGACAGCTGGTCGGCATCCTCCGCTGGAGGAATATCCCGCTCGCGCCTTGCGCTCGCCTCCCCCTCCAGACCAGGTGTTGGAGCCTGGCGGGCGGAGGCTTGGTTGGCAACCTCTCCGGACACAGTCCGACGAGTGCTCTTTCTCCTGGAAAGGTCACGAGCATTAATACACCTCCTGGGAATCCTTTTCCTAAATAACAGTCGCGAGCTATACCGTTGCGGTGACGTTTCGATCCGCGCCGCACTCCTCTTCCGCCTGCTGGGCCGGATTGACCCTCGTTGGTCAGCCGCCGTGGGCTCGGTTTCCTGCCTTGAAGGCACCTCCTGCGAGACACCATTGTATACGGTGGTCGGAAACACGCAAGGATGAAATAATGGTGTCAGGACTTTGGTCACAATCACCTGGGGAGCTGGAGATAAGCCGGGGTAGTCAGCCGTAATGGCGACTAGAGCATTGTCCATGTTGAGTTGGTGGAACACCCCGTCGATTAGCTCCACCTTTATGTCCGGATCCTCTTCGGAGGCCGGATCAAGGGATCTTCCTGGATCCTCGGGTTGTGGAGCCGGACTATGTATGCCCTCCACATCCCGACACAGCTCCTGCGTCGAAATCGTACAGTAAGGTACTTAACTTTGAAAGCATGGGTCGGATAAATAAAATGTCCGCTTACCCAGCGCCGAGGGTTATTCATGGAGAACCCATTCAATGGGCTCGTCTGGAGGAAGTCCTCCTTCTCCCCCTTGTACAGGCCAGACAGAATCTTCACCAGATCTTCGGCCGATCCCGGCCCTTTGCGGCCATGACGGGTGGCATCATTTTCCCCGTTGAAATCCCACATGGGGTGGCCCCTGTATTGCAGCGGCTGCACCCCCCGCATTATGCACGTGGCCATGACTCCAATCATGGTCAATCCAGAATGGGCCAGCAACCTTATCCGGCCCATCAAATAATGGACACCCTTGTCTACCTCCAGTTGAGGGCTCTGCGGGCGCCAACTTAGGCGTTTCTTCAGAGGAGCCTTGCTGAACGCCGGAAGGCCGATCAGAACTGGGTCCGGCAGTGGAGAGTCTTCTATGTAAAACCATTCTGAAGGCCAATCTTCGGACACCTTCTTTGGGGTTCCGGATGGATATCCGGTCCCGGCGATGCGCCATATTTCGGCACCGCCCACTTGATATATTGACCCCTCGTGAGAACGGGGTACGAGGCAGAATAGCCTCTTCCACAGCGCAAAATGGGGCTCGATGCCCAAGAATAGCTCGCAAAGGGCTACGAAACCCACGATGTGTAGAATAGAGGCGGGCGTGAGGTGATGGAGCTGGAGTCCATAGAACTCCAGAAGCCCGCGGAGGAACGGATGTACAGGAAATCCAAGCCCCCTTATTAGATAGGGGACGAAGCACACCCACTCTCCTTTAGAGGGACTAGGGGTGGCCTCCGCTTGCTTCCCACCTTTGTAGGTGGCCAGCCCGGCTCGAACCGGGACCATAAAGGCCGGAGGAAGATATCCCTCCGCTTGAAGCTTCACCAGCTCGTTGTGCGGAACTGAACATCTCCTCCAATCTCCTGGCGGAGGGCTGGGAGCGCGAGAGGAGGAGCCGCGTCGACGGTCCATGATGGAATGGGTTTTCGGTCAGAAGCGCTCCGATGAGTACTCGCGGAAGGAGGATGGTGTGATTTGGATCCGGATTCTTATCTCTCTTATAGACAGAGTATTTGCGCAGCTAGGGGGTAAAACATAAAAAAAACCTGGCTTTTCGCATTCGTGCAACGCGTGGAAGAGGGCCATTATTGGGCGTGGAAGCCAAGGAGCGCAACATTTGTAAGGGAGCCGGACACTATTCGGCAAGCACATGAAAATTGAAGGAGAACCCGCCTTGCAAACGCCGAAGACTATATATGCGCTGGACTCGTCGTCATTGAAGCCTGGTTCGGGGGCTACTGAGGGAGTCCTAGACTAAGGGGTGTCCGGATAGCCGGACTATCATCATCGGCCGGACTCCAAGACTATGAAGATACAAGATTGAAGACTTCGTCCCGTGTCCGGATGGGACTTTCCTTGGCGTGGAAGGCAAGCTTGGCGATACGGATATGTAGATCTCCTACCATTGTAACCGACTCGGTGTAACCCTAGCCCTCTCCGGTGTCTATATAAACCAGAGGGTTTTAGTCCGTAGGACGAACAACCATTACAACAATCATACCATAGGCTAGCTTCTAGGGTTTAGCCTCCTTGATCTCGTGGTAGATCTACTCTTGTACTACCCATATCATCAATATCAATCAAGCAGGAGTAGGGTTTTACCTCCATCGAGAGGGCCCGAACCTAGGTAAAAACATCGTGTCCCTTGTCTCCTGTTACCATCCTCCTAGACGCACAGTTTGGGACCCCCTACCCGAGATCCGCCGGTTTTGACACCGACAGTGACGAAGGCAGACAGCAGCACCACCGTATTCGGCGTGAGGTGGTGCGACTGAAGGACATAGAAGTCGAGGAAGGCGCAGAAGAAGCCACTCGCCGGCAAGCCAAGGCTGCATAGGCAGTGCGACCTGAAGATGACGTGCTCGCCCTCCTCCGGCGCCGGCAAAATCTCCCGCTCCGGCGCAAGGAGAACCTTCACGTAGTCCTTCCCAGGTAGCTGCCGCGTCCGGCGAAGGAAGTCGATGTGGTCTTCATGGACGTTGGAGCCGTCCCAACCTCCGGCACATGCCATGGGGTCAAAACGCTTGACGGATAAGTGGCACGACGACGAGCGCGAGGCTCTGTGGCAACGAGGTGCGGTGCTGCAAGGTGGCTGGAAGCACGGTGCGGCGGCGGACAGCTGCAGCGGCATAAGGAAGAAGGAGAAGAGAATGGCAGAGGAGGAGGTGGGCGCGCGTGCGTCTGCCGCCCCCTCCTCCCCCTATTTATAGGCTCAGAGCTGCAAAGCCGAGGGGACGGGGAGTGGGGATCGTGGGATTAACTGCGCCCACTCCCCCACGACCCCGCGATTATCGCGCCTTAACGGCGTGTAGTAATTGCAATTTGAATGCCAACCACCTGCCTCGGCCATAGAGGATCCGCACGTGGGCCGAGGCATGGTAGTGGCGGGCCCCAACCTGCGGCGACGTCCCGTCGCGCGCGTGGGCTGGCAGGCTGATCCAACCGGTAGGTGCCGCGTGGCACACGGGCAACGGGCGACTGGCCCAACTCTCGGCGTGCGTGCCATCTGGTTCCCACCTTCGGGCTTCAAAATCTTCCAGATATCGTGTCTGGTTGTGGCCGACCCCTAGCCGTCGGCTCTTCGGAGGAGGAAGCTACTTGGGCTTCTCGTTCCCCATTCAGCCGCGAAGCCCCACCAGCTTCGGGGACTACTGTTAGAGTAAATGACCACGGGTAGTCTAACCGGCTCCCCCTGGCTCTTCAAAAAACATCAGGCCGACTGGGCCCTCAATCATCCAAGACGAAGGGCCGCCTTCTCCTAGCCGGCTGTCCAAGTGGCCGGCTGCTGGAAGACGGCAAGGCTCAACAAGCCCTCCCGAAGTAGGCCGACTCCTAGCAGGTGGCCACCAGAGTGGCCAACTCCTAGCAGGCGGCCTGACTTACACCCTCAAAGTTAGCACCAACATAACGACGATAAGACAGGGCTTGGCTATAGTAAAGCCTGCCACCCCCGAATCCCGGAGCGAGCGTGGCCATAGTGCACCGTACCGGACGGCCATCCCTCGTCCAACGCAGCACTGTTGTCATGTTGACCATGACGTCACCCATGACAGGCTGTTAGTATGGCCCGCGGGCAGCGGGCCCCTCCTGCCAAAGAGTCACCAAAAGGATGCGGGCCCTGACCAGTCAGGATGGGGGGAACCGCCTCCCAGCAGCCGGCCTGCCCCTGCACTAGAAGTTTGTGCACCATTAGACAGATGAGACGGGGTAAGGCTAAAGTGAATGCCCGCCAGACGGGGGTACTATAGCCATGCTTACCCCGACAAAGCCATCATCACCAAGGGCAAGGCTACAGTAACGAGAAGCCGACAGGGCCCACGGGCGGTGGGCCCAACATGTCGACCAAGCGGCCGGCAGCCGACGGGACCCACCAGTCGGCGGGCCCCAGCGGCCGGCGGAGAAGCCGGCGACCATAGACACTAATGGTCTGGACCCGCATCCAGCCGGATTACCATTGTACCCCTGGGGGGTAGACCTATATAAACCCCCCAGGGCACCCATGCAAAGGGTTGATCCATTGGAACTACACACACCACATAGAGAGAAGAGGAGAGCTAGCCTTGCCCTTCTTCTTCCTCTAGCCGAACAGCTCAAGGAGCATCTTGTAGCTACTTTTTGATTTAGTGATCATGCGGAGACCCCGCAGAACTTGACTAGGGGTATTATCTCCTAGGAGAGCCCTGAACCTGGGTAAGATTCGCCGGCGTGCATGTCTTCACCTTATCCCATTTCCAGGCACCGGCGATGTCTTACTGGCTCTCACAATGATTAGCCACCCGTTGGCATATGTCGCACCTACCACCCGACAATATTACATTGATATATAGTATCTTTTGAAGGAAATATGCCCTAGAGGCAATAATAAAGTTGTTATTTTATATTTCCTTATTCATGATAAATGTTTATTATTCATGCTAGAATTGTATTAATCGGAAACTTGATACATG
This sequence comes from Triticum timopheevii, assembly GCA_963921465.1. Lineage (NCBI taxonomy): Eukaryota > Viridiplantae > Streptophyta > Magnoliopsida > Poales > Poaceae > Triticum > Triticum timopheevii. The sequence continues at coordinate 604,825,309 of OY997266.1, read as the reverse complement.
TGTGAATACATAGATAAAACACTGTGTCCCTAGTATGCCTCTACTAGACTAGCTCGTTGATCAAAGATGGTTAAGTTTCCTAGCCATGGACATGAGTTTCCATTTGATAAATGGGATCACATCATTAGTGGAATGATGTGATGGACAAGACCCATCCGTTAGCTTAGCATAATGATCGTTCAGTTTTATTGCTACTGCTTTCTTTGTGTCAAATATATTTTCCTCCGACTATGAGATGATGCAACTCTCGGACACCATAGGAATGCCTTGTATGCTATCAAACGTCACAACGTAACTGGGTGATTATAAATATGCTCTACAGGTATCTCCGAAGGTGTTTGTTGGGTTGTCATATATAGAGATTAGGATTTTTCACTCAGAGTATCGAAGAGGTATCTCTGGGCCCTCTCGGTAATGCACATCATATGAAGCCTTGCAAGCAATATGACTAATGAGTTAGTTACGGCATGATGCACTACAGAACGAGTAAAGAGACTTGCCAGTAACGAGATTGAACTAGGTATGAAGATACCGACGATCGAATCTCGGGCAAGTAACATACCGATGACAAAGGGAATAACATATGTTGACATTGCGGTTCAACCGATAAAGATCTTCGTAGAATATGTGGGAACCAATATGATCATCCAGGTTCTGCTATTGGTTATTGACCGGATAGGTGTCTCGGTCATGTCTACATAGTTCTCGAACCCGTAGGGTCTGCACGCTTAACGTTCGATGATGATATGTATTATATGAGTTATGTGTTTTGGTGACCAAAGGTTGTTCGGAGTCCTAGATGAGATCATGGACATGATGAGGAGTCTCAAAATTGTTGAGAGATAAAGATTGATATATTGGAAGGTTATATTCGAACACCGGAATGGTTCCGGAGTGGTTCCGGAGTGGTTTGGGGATTTTTCGGAGTACCGAGGGGTTACTGGAACAACCCCCCCCCCCCCCCCGGGAAATTTAATGGCCCTTGTGGGCCATAGAGGAGAGGAGGAGGCAGGCCACAGGAGGTGGCGCCCCCATGGGAGTCCGAATTGGACTAGGGGAGGGGGCGCGGCCCCCCTTTCCTTCTCCCTCTCTCCCTCCCTTCCCCCTTTTCCCCCTCCGGAAAGGAAGGGGGGCAGGACTCCCTCTTTGGGGGCGCGCCCTAGCCGACCCTCTCCCCTCTCCCGCCTTTATATACGAGGGCAAGGGGGCACCCCAAAGCACATCAGTTATCTTAGCCGTGTGCGGTGCCCTCCACCGTTTACTCCTCCGATCGTATTGCTGTAGTGCTTAGGTGAAGCCCTGCGCGGATCATATCACCATCACCGTCACCAAGCCGTCGTGCTAACAGAACTCATCTCCTTCATACCTCTACTGGATCAAGAGTTCGAGGGACATCATCGAGCTGAACGTGTGCAAAACTCGGAGGTGTGGTACGTTCGGTACTTGATCGGTTGATTCGAGAAGACGTTCGACTACATCAACCGCGTTAAGTTAACCCTTCCGCTTTCAGTCTACGAGAGTATGTGGACACACTCTCCCTCTCTCATTGCTATGCATCTCCTAGATATATCTTGCGTGAGCGTAGGAATTTTTTTGAAATTGCATGCTACATTTTCCAATAGTGTTATTAGAGCCAGGTCTATGCGTAGATGATATGCATGAGTAGAACTTAAAGAGTTGTGGGCGGTGATTGTCATACTGCTTACCACCAATGTCTTATTTCGATTCGGCGGTATTGTTGGATGAAGCGACCCGGACCAACCTTACATGACCACGTCCATGAGACCGGTTCCACCGACAGACATGCAACTAGTTTTGCATAAAGGTGGCTGGCGGGTGTCTGTTTCTCCAACTTTTGTTGAATCGAATTTGACTGCGGAAGGTCCTTGTGAAGGTTAAAACAACAAACTTGATAAATCACCGTTGTGGTTTTTGTGCCGTAGGTATGTACGGTTCATACTAGAAGCCCGTAGCAGTCACGTAAAGCTTGCAAAAAACAAAGTAAAGGACGTCTAACTTGTTTTTGCAGGGCATGTTGTGATGTGATATGGTCAAGGCATGATGTGATATAAATTGTTGTATGAGATGATCATGTTTTGTAACAAGTTATCGGCAACTGGCAGGAGCCATATGGTTGTTGCTTTATTGTATGAAATACAAATGCTATGTAATTGCTTTACTTAGCACTAAGCGGTAGCGATAGTCGTTGACATGTCCCGGAAGGTATCAGCCTGTGTATATAAAGGGGTGATCCGGTGGAGGGTTAAGGAAAGAAATAAGAGATTGAGAACTAGGTGAAGCGTATTTGCTCCCTGATAATCGAAACACAAGCAATACAACCTAAGGTAGGAGTAGGCTTTTACCTCGTTGAGAGGGGCCGAACCTGGGTAAAACTCTCTGTGTCCTTTGTCCCGTTTTAACCCCTTCAAGCTAACCTAGCGGCGATGGCTCCACACCTAGTCCTCTTGCTCTATGAGGGGTTGCCCGGCGCCGTGTAACCACTCAGGTATCAAATTATCAAAGTAACGAACACGAATCATATGAGCATGATGAAAAATAGCTTGACAGTAATTGTCATGTGTCCTCGGGAGCGCTTTGTGTTGGGGATATAACTATTTGTGTAAGCCGCCCAGGAGGGGCCGGGTTATGCAAGGAAGACTCACCGGAAAGAAGCCCAAGACCAAGTCTGAAGATGGCGGTTCAATAAAGGGCCTAAGGCCCACAGGCGACTTAAGGCCCGTTGTAGTAAACCGCCACAATGGCATGACTTGTATCGTAAGGTAGATTTGAATAGTCACCGAGACGGACACTGTTTATAAGCCGGCCGAGACTCTGTAAGCCACAGGGTGTCAACCCGTGTATATAAGGGGACGACCTGCGGGCGGCTTAGGGCAAGAAACAACTCGTCGAGAGCCAGGCATATCGTATCTCGCTCCCTGGTTATCGAAACGTCTACCAACCCAACTAGACGTAGGCCTTACCTTCACCGTAAGGGGCCGAACTAGTATAAACCCCTCGTGCCTTTTGTCCCAATTAACCCCTTCAAGCTTCCTAGTTGCGATGGCTCCACAACTAAGTCCTTTCACGAGGACATCTGACGTGACAATTCCACAACAGTTGGCGCCCACCATGGGGCCAGCGCACTGTGGATTTGAGTTCTTGAAGGGCAACTTCGAAGGGCTCAAGGGATACATAGTGGGCCGGATGACCAAGAGTCGTCGCGGAAAGATCTACATCGACGATGAAGGCTGGGGCCCCGATGCCGGCTCAATTGAGTACGGGTACCGGGTCCCCTTCAGCGGAATCCACGTCTTCATCGGCCGGATTGGTGAGCCGGCCCTGAGTCGGACAACTGCACCGACCTCGTCGAGACGGCTCAGCGTGCAAGGAAGGCCTGAGTTCAACCTGTCATGAAGTGTGCCTTTGTGGGCTGCATCCACGGAGAGGAACTCTCTGAAGGATCTGAAGAAGGTGGTGAGACGGCCGTCCTCTCGGACGATGATTCGTCCGCCAGTTCAACAGATACGCTATACCAAGTGCAAGACGGCGTGCTTGGGGGCTGTTCCGATGGCACTAGTATTCCGGACCCCTATGAGCCGCCAAGATGAGCAGGAGTCTTCATGGCTAGGACTCAACCCGGCCAAAATTCTATGGCTACTACAGCAATAACGTCCGGAACAGGGGCAGCCAGGGCAGGAGGCCCCGTGTGCCCGCCGGCTCAGGTACTGATAGATCTCATGGACAAGCCTACAGCCCTGTTAACCGCCACGGTCATTCCTGCAAACAAGATGAGCATGACGCGGAGGTGGCACGGGTGCGTGAGGAGATAGCTCGGGCCAAGGAGGCCTTGGCAGCTGAGGATACTACATTAGCCACGGAGCGGGCGGCTCTGGATGCACGGGCACAACGGCTACAGTCAGAAGCTTACCAGCTCACGATGAGCTTAAACGCGTCTAACGAGGTGATGAGGAGGAGACATCAGAAAACCCAGTCTCGTTTACCTCCAAATTATGGCCCTCGGGTTCTTTTTGCTACACCCGGAGCCGGCCCAAGTAACCCGCCGGAGGCCAATCAGTTTACGACAGCCGGAGCAGGAGGACCAGCTCAGCCTCGAGAGATGCCACCCCCTCATGTGAGCATGGCACCACCACGTTATGTGCCGATACCGCTGGGTCACTTTTCCAACCCCATGGAGAACTTAATCGCGGTGTCGGCGTGCTTGGCGGCTCTTCCCATGGATGGTGACGACCCAACAGCAGTGGAGACCCGAAGGGTCAGAGAACTTCTCTAGACGGCCTTAGCTCAGCAAGAGACCTATTCTTACAACCGGGATAGGATTCATTCAACTCCTCCGCCTTGGTTAGCACCGCCTCGTCAGAACTGGAGCCGAGTTACAGCAGACACATGAGAGTCTGAAGCTTTGTCAAGTAACGCCCAGCGCCGTAACCAGCCCGGTGGCTATAATCCGGTGCAAGACCGAGTACGCCAGGAGAACGAGCGGGCGGCTCAGCTAGCAGCTCAACAGACGACACATCAAGATTTCCCAGAATATCCAGCAACTTCCATTGAGATGGGAGTGGCCACTAGAACCGGCGGTGTTCCTTGTCTAGTACCGGCTCTGCGTAATGTGCGCCTGCCCAAGTACTTTGAGGGACCTCGAAAGGTGCCGAATTACACGGCCGACTTGCAGCCCGGAGCTTGGATCGAAAGTTATGAGATGGCCATGGAGCTGTTGGAAGTCAGCAACAAGGTAATGGCTAAGTACTTCACCATGATGTTAGACGGAACAGCCCGGTCCTGGTTAAAAGGTTTGTCACCCAATTCCATTGGTTCATGGGTAGAACTAAAAGCCCGTTTTATCCAGAACTTCAAAGACACTTGCAAGAAGTCTATGTCGATTGTGGACTTGACAAATTGTAAACAGGAGGAGGGTGAATCTACGACTCATTGGGTACGCCGGGTTAAGGAGATAATACATTCGTCTGACAAGATGGATGCCGGTTCTACAGTCCTCGTGTTGGAGAAGAATTGCCGTTTTGAGCCGCTGAGGCAGAAACTGGGCCGCCTTAAGAGTGATTGCAACGATATGGGTATGCTGATGGCGGCTTTAGTCAAATATACCGACTCTGATAGTACCAAGGATCCCGCGTCTGATGAGGAAAAGACCGGGAAGGGAAAGAAGAACGGCAATGGAAAGGGTCAGCGGCATAACCCAATGAATCAAGGAGGCAATAAGCGTAAGGCGGATGGTAACCCGGATTTTGTGGCCAACGCCAATGCGCAAGGTAACAATCAGTGACGTAAGGGCAAGCCGCCTCGATCCGGCGGGTCAGGCCCATCTCTTGAGCAGCTACTCAATGAGCCCTGCCCGAGACACGACAGCCGGGAGCGGCCCGCCACCCACCTATGGAACGATTGCACGATCATGAAGGCGTTTAAGAATTCCAACACCTTTGATGGCAATCATGGGCCTGGCGGTGGCTCAGGGGCTAGCGGTTTTCATGGACCGGGTGGTGGTTCAAGTTCCGGTTTTCAGGGACATCAAGGTGGCTATAATCAACAACAGTCTGGTCAAGGAGAGCAGCACCAGCAGCAGTCAGGTTATCAAAGCAATCCAAAGCATTTGAATAGTGGGCAGTATCGCGTGTTTACCACTAGCTTATGCAAACGCGACCAGAAGGTTCATAAGAGGGCCGTGAATTCTGTTGAACCGGCAGTTCCTCGTTACTTGAGGTGGTCAGAACAGCCCATTGTATGGAGCAGAGAAGATCACCCTCCACGGGTCGATAATCCGGGTCAGTTAGCCTTGGTGGTAGCACCTTAGGTTGGTGGATATAAATTCACTAAAGGTACTCATGGACAGAGGTAGTAGCATTAATATCCTCTATTATGAGACCTTTCGACGCATGGGATTAACTGATAAGAATTTGAGGACATCCAACACTGTTTTCCATGGAGTGGTTCCTGCTAAGTCGGCTTACCCAGTTGGCAAGATTGAACTGGAAGTGGCCTTTGGAGACGAATATGATTCCAGGGCTGAGAAGTTGACGTTTGAAGTGGTCAAAATCAGGAGCCCATATCATGCTCTGTTTGGGCGGCCGGCTTATGCTAAGTTCATGGCACGGCTGTGTTACATTTATTTGCAGCTCAAGATGCCGGGGTACAAGTGCGCCATCACTGTGCATGGAAGTCGAAAGGTAGCTTTGGAATGTGAAGAAGGCGACGCGGCTTATGCTGAGTCGGCCTGTGCAGCGGAAGAGCTCAAACTTTATCAAGATAATGTTGACCCGGCGGATATGACTTCCCTGAAGAAACCAACTACAAAGCATGACCCGACGTTGAAGTTTAAATCGGCCGCCGAGATGAAGCTTGTTGACTTTACCCCAGGTGACTCTTCTAAGCAATTCAGCATCAGCAGCAATTTGGATCCCAAATAGGAAAGCGCGCTCATCGATTTCATCCATGAGAACCGGGACATCTTTGCATGGAAACCTTCTGACATGCCGGGTGTACCGAGGGAACTCCCTGAGCATGCTCTCAATATTGATCCGAAGTATAAGCCGGTCAGGCAATTTCTACGACGGTTTAACGGAGAGAGACGGAAAGCTATTGGAGAGGAAGTTGCCCGGCTCTTAGCGGATGGGTTCATTGTTGAAGTTTTTCACCTGGAGTGGTTGGCTAACCCGGTGCTTGTGCTTAAAAAGAACGGCACCTGGCGGATGTGTGTGGATTACATGGACTTAAACAAGGCTTTTCCGACTGATCCCTTTGCTCTCCCCCGTATTGATCAAATCATTGATGCTACAGCGGGTTGTGAACGTTTGAGTTTCTTGGATGCTTACTCTGGCTATCATCAGATCAAAATGGCAGTTAAGGACCAGGAGAAGACGACTTTCATCACTCCGTTTGGAGCCTTCTGTTATGTATCTATGCCGTTTGGGCTCAAGAGTGCTCAAGCGACTTATCAGCGATGTGTGCAGACTGTCTACACGATCAAATTGGGCGTAATGTTCATGCCTATGTAGATGACATCATGGTGAAATCCAGAGAGAAGGAAACCTTGATATCCGACTTGAAAGAGACCTTTGATAATCTCCGGGTTTATAAGATGATGCTTAACCAGACCATGTGTGTGTTTGGTGTACCTGCAGGCAAGCAGTTGGGTTTTCTGGTCTCAAACAAAGGCATTGAAGCTAATCCGGAGAAGATCAAGGCGATTACCTCTCTGGCTAAACCGGCGTGCATCAATGATGTTCAGTGACTGGCGGGTCGTGTTGCCGCTTTAAGCCGGTTCATAAGCTGGTTAGGTGAGAAGGCCCTACCACTGTATCAGATGATGAAGAAAACAGACACTTCTGTCTGGAGTGATGCTGCTGATGCTGCCTTTGAAGACTTGAAGAGACAGTTGTCTGAACCACCGGTTCTTGCGGCTCCCATTGATAAGGAGCCGTTGCTGTTATATGTGGCTGCTAATTCACGAGCCGTCAATGTTGCCATCGTGGTGGAGCGTAAGGAGGCTGGCAGGGAGCATCCGGTTCAATGGCCGGTTTACCATATCAGTGAGGTGCTCATTGAGTCTAAACAAAGGTATCCACATTGGTAGAAGCTTGTTTATGGGGTGTTTATGGCCAACTGGAAGTTGAAGCAGTACTTTCAAAGCGATCCTATAACTGTGATGAGTTCTGCCCCCTTGGGAGACATCATCCAGAATAGGGAGGCCACAGGACGAGTCGCCAAGTGGGCTATCGAGCTTGGACCTCATGGTTTAAAATGTATGCTGCGTACCGCTATTAAATATCAAGCCTTGGTGGACTTTATCAATGATTGGACAGAGTTGCAGGCACCTGAAGAGAAGCCAGATAACACATATTGGACTATTCATTTTGATGGGTCCAGGCAGTTAGAAGGCTCGGGGGCTGGAGTTGTTTTAACTTCCCCTCGAGGTGACAAATTTTGTTATGTGCTCTGGCTTATGTTTCCTTGTACTAACAATGCAGCTGAGTACGAGGCCTTACTCCATGGTCTCCGGATGGCCAAAGAGATGAACTTATGCCGGGTGAGGTGCTTGGGCGACTCAGATCTCGTGGCCCAACAAGTGTCAGGCAAGTGGGACTCCAAGGATCCCCTTATGGCAGCTTATCGTCATGAAGTAGATGATGTGGCTGGGCACTTCAAGGGTTATCAAGTGGAGCACATTGATCGAAGGAAGAATGAGGCAGCTGATGCTTTAAGCCGGCTGGGATCTCAATGTAAGCCGGTGCCGCCTAACACCTTTCTTGACGTTTTGCATAACCCTTCTGTCAAGGTGCCTACAGAGGAAGAACTAGCAGTGCCACACCCAGAGGCACAGCTGGTGGCAGATCTTCACGTCATCCCGGATTGGACAGTACCATATTTGGCCTATATGACCCGGGGAGAGTTACCTGAGGATGAGACCTTGGCAAGACAAATTGTCAGGCGGTCCAAATCTATGACGATTGCTCATGGCGAGTTACATCACCGAAGCGTTACTGGGGCGTTTCAATGCTGTGTGTTGCCTACGGAGGGCCAAGAGATACTTCATGAAATCCATGAAGGGGATTGTGGTCATCATGCCGGATCAAAATCTCTTGTATCCAAGGCTTTCCGTCATGGTTTCTACTGGCTGACGGCTCATGCTGATGCGGAGGATCTAGTCAGTAAATGTGACGGGTGTCAAAACTTCTCATGACGAGCTCATGTGCCGGCTCAAGAGTTGAGGATGATTACAATTACTTGACCGTTTGCAGTCTGGGGGCTTGACATGGTTGGACCTTTCAAGAGGTCTAAGGATAAAAAGACACACCTCTTGGTGGCAGTGGATAAGTTTACAAAGTGGGTTGAGGCAGAGCCAATCAGTAAGTGTGATGCAGCCACAGCGGTTCAGTTTATGAAAAAGGTCATCTTTCGTTTTGGTTTTCCACATAGCATCATAACTGATAATGGCACTAATCTCTCCAAGGGTGCCATGGAAGAGTTCTGTCAACCAGAACATATCCGGCTTGATGTTTCGGCTATTGCTCATCCTCAATCCGATGGTCAAGTAGAAAGAGCTAATCAAGAGATCCTGAAAGGTATCAAGCCCCGGCTCTTTGTCCCCTTACAGCGGACTCCGTGTTGTTGGGTGGAGGAGTTACCCTCTGTATTGTGGAGCATCAACACTACACCTAACAGATCTATAGGCTACACACCTTTCGTCATGGTGTATGGTGCAGAGGCAGTCCTGCCAAGTGACATCCGGCACGATTCTCCCCGCGTGGCGGCTTAAGTTGAGGCTGACAACAAAGAAGCTCGTCAGGATGCACTTGACTTGTTGGATGAGGAGCAAGACTTAGCAATAGCCCGCTCGGCGATTTATCAACAAGACCTGCGCCGCTATCACAGCCGTCGGGTTAGGAGCCGAACCTTTCAGGAAGGCGATTTGGTGCTCCGGCTCATCCAGGATCAGTCCGACATGCACAAGCTATCCCCACCTTGGGAAGGACCCTTTGTGGTCAGCAAGAATCTGCACAACGGGTCATACTACCTCATCGATGTTCGAGAGCACAAAAATTCACGTAAGTCAGAGGAGGAGACCCGTCGACCGTGGAATATTGCTCATCTCCGTCCTTACTATACTTGAGCCACCGGCTCTCAAGATGTATATATTTTGACAATGTATATGTTATATAAAGAAATAAAGCAGGACCTCTGTCCTTTTTACCCTCAAAGGTTTATGTGTCTTCTTTATCAGGTGGTGGAAATAACCAACAGGGAGTGGATCACATTTCAATCCGGCTTTCCCTTTGGTCTAGCTTATGATCATGTCTGAATCTAGCCATGGTCACTTGGGGGCTTCCTGTTCAAATATAGGTCGTATTCGAACCGAAGAGAACATAGCTGTCGATACCCACTTGATCGGCATATTGCCAAACCCACTTGGGGGCTTCTTGATCATATTTGAATCACAGCTTAACCCCTTTGGGTCTGACGTGGATCGTATCCGAATCAGCGTCATTAAACAACTCTTATGGTCACTTGGGGGCTTCCTGTTCAAACATAGGTCGTATTCGAACCAAAGAGAACATAGTTGTCGATAACCACTTGATCGGCATCGGCAAAGCCACTGGGGGCTATATGATCGTATCCGAATCTTAGCTTAACCCCTTTGGAACGGTTTACTGATCGTATTCGAATCAGAAGCCTGTAAATGTTGTTTATTATCCATCATAAGCATAATTATTTTGACTATCTTGAGACCTTCTTGAAAGCATTATGAGATGGTTTTTGATTCTTCCGGTTTAATATTAATCACCCCAGGTTCTTAAGTGCCAAGTGAACATCATATAAGCAGGGAAGATTATCAAAGGGATCGCAGGTATGCTATTATGATTATGTTTAACAAATATAGTCATAAACCAGCCTGTATATGATGTCTTTGGTTCGTGTTCTGGGTTATCAATACTTTATGTGACCCCCGACGCAATAAACCGCCAAGGGAATTTTGCTTGTTTTATGTGCAGGATAAGGCAAGCAAATTTAAACGTCAAGGAAATAAACGATCAACATAAGCAGAAATATATAGCGATGGCAGCTTATGAAAGTGTTAAGCGCTAGGAACATGCGCGAAGGCATGACAAACGTTGAGAATTTTTTTCTACCGTATTACAAGACTCCCCGAGTCTGAATAAATGGAGCATTGTTTTTTGCAAAACGCCTGGCGATTCACTCCTTCGGCGGGCTTGAAGATTCCGGGTTATCCTTCTCCGCCTCTCCATCGGTTGCTTTTTCCTGGAAGGTTGACGAGGCCCAGTCAATGCCACTCAAGGCTTCAAACTCAGCTTCATCATCTATTAAACCGGCTGGGTCCACTTCAGAGGCAAAAGTATGCTTCCGCGTTGGAGGGATCAGGCTGACTTGATCATATGGAGTGTTTGGAATTCTCCGATTCTCACAGTCATAGCCCGGAGAATACTTGGTGAGGTCAGTATCATTCCCAATAAGGGTAGCCACGGGACGTATGACTTTGACGCAGGAGGTGAAATCATGATCATCAAATACGGTACCATCCTCCTTCAGACTCGGGTATCCAAGAGCAAGGTCGGCCGGGTCTAGTTCTAGAATCCATGCCTTTGCCCGGCTCAACGCGGCTACGGCCCCGGCTCTTGAAGATGCCCGCCTTAAATCCTGGATCCGCTGAGGTAGCATAGCGAGACACTTCAGCACGTCTTGCAGAAGGTGGGGAGTGGTATTTGATAAGGCTACAACAGCCAAAGCATGTTGTGACCCGGTGTATAATTGCTCCACCAGAGTGTAAACCGCCTTAAGTTTGATCAGCATGTTCTGCTTGAGGTTGGTGCTCCTGGGGCCTGTGTGTTCACAAACATAAAAGTGAGCCGGAGATAACGATTACAACAGTCATCAAAGGAAGGATTGCAATGTTTGGGGTTATGGACAGTAACTTACCGAAGATGGCTGAGACCATTTGAGATATATGGCGCTTTAAGTCGGACAGCTCGGTTGTTGCTTCTGCAAGTGATACCTTTGCCGCCTCGGCCCGGGTGACTAGTGAAGCCTTCTCATCAGTCCAGTTTTTCTTCTCTGACTCAAAATTCTTTTTCAACTTCTCTTGTTCAGAAACGCTAAATTCAAATTTGGAGTTGGCCTTTTCAGTTTCAAGTTCTTGAGCTGCCGGACGGCTCTTCAAGTCAGCAATCTCCGACTCAAATTGACTTATGGTGGCCTGCATTAATACCGGGTTATGGTAAGGATCATGGTAAAGTAACCTTAAAGTCCCAAGTACTTTGCAAGCAAAGGTTCTTGGCACTTGGGGGCTAATGTGTATTGCAAGTTCAAACTATCATGCTATAACCGGGTTAAATATATTCTCTTCAAAACCGGACAAACCAACAGTAAGTAGATTTCTAAGTCTACAGCATATTTATTCATAAGCAATAGACTTGGGGGCTGGTACAGTAAGTAAGATTCAGGAAAATAGCATAAGTTATACCTCAGATTTGTGCTGTATTTGTTTCACCATGTCAATTTCCAGGTCACAACTATTATGCACTTGATTCAGATAGCCTGAGACTATATCACCAATAATTAAGTGAGTATAATCAGTAATGTCCAGCTTGGCCTTTCGGTGTTCAATGAGTTCTTCCTTGGCAATGCATTTGGCAAGGACAGTCGGCCGCCCTGGCTCCACAAACTGACTTTTCAGAACCTCAACTTCTAGATCATTTGTCTTGACCGGGCTAGGAGCTTCCGGGTTATCAGAGCTATGAGAGTCTCTTCGGCAGGCGGGTCAGAGGTTGGCACTGGAATATCAGAGGCCGGTTCAGGTGGCGGTTGATGGGAGGAACTGTCAGGAGCAGACATGTCAAGCACCGGTTCAGTCACAACCGGGGCTTGGGACGGCTTATTCTTCTTTACCCTTTTGCTGGGCTTCACTTGCATGCTGTCAACAAAGGTAGAAGGGTGAATACAAAAGCATGAGTAAGGTAAAGCCTAAAGTAAATAACACTACTAGGGAAAACCTTATACACAGAATGTTACCAGTAGCGCTCGTCAAAATGAGGCGCTACTGCTACTTAGCAGTAGCGCGTCTGGCAGAACCGCGCTACTGTTAGCCGCTTAGCAGTAGCGCAATAGGTACAGAAAGCGCTACTACTATAATTGCCACACCGTTCCCGACGTGCTAGGTATAGTAGTAGCGCCCTTCTACGAACAGTGCTACTACTATGGATTTTAGTAGCAGCGCGTTTTTCCTCCCCACGCTACAGTTAAAGCTATTTTCACCTAACCCCCCGCGCGGCCTGATTCCCACTCCTCTGCTTCCTCCCCCAATTCTCCTCTACTATTCCTCGTCGCCTCCGCCTCGGCGCCGTCTCCCCCGACCGCCTCGCCGTCGTCTCCCCCGACCCCGCCTCGCCGCCGTCTCCCTCGACCCCGCCTCACCGTCGTCTCCCCCAACCCCGCCTCGCCGCCGTCTCCCTCGACCCGCCTCGCCGCCGTCTTCCCCGACCCCGCCTCGCCGCGCCTTGGTGCCACCGTCTCCCCCGACCCCATCTCTCTCCCCGCCCTCTGTAAGCACTCTCCCCTTCCGATCCCTCTTCTCTGCTTAGTATGAACCCTAGCTATTTAGTGCTAGTTAGTATGAACCCTAGGCTATTTTTAGTGCTAGTTAGTTAATTACTTAGATGGTAATTAGGGCAGTAGTTCCTAGGTACTTATTTTTAGTAAGAACTAGTTGAATTAATAGAACTAGTTAGTAAGAACTTGTTTCTATTTTTCAGTTAAAGCAATTTTTCCCGCCTCGACATGGACGATGCCTATCCCGCATCCTCGTCGTCGAGTCGGCGGAGGACGACACCTGCTTGACCAGATCGGTCATGTCCGGGACTGGTCTCCGCCGGGGTGGTACTGGGAGGCGCTACCTACCGGGGGGCGCAGGTTGGTGAGGAGCCAGCCTGTCGTTGACCTGAACCTTTTTTGGTGGCGGTCGCGTGGGCCAGTGACGATCCAGAGGCTCGAGGACTCCACGGAGGTGGTGCGTCACCGTGTCAGTGAGGAGGACGCGCACATCCGTCGCTACTTGTTTGCGTTGGAGCACAGGCCGTTCTCCAATACCTGGCAGGTTCTCCGGGGATCTCACTGGAGCTATGATCCCGTGATGGTGCCTTCTCTGTGGGTGTCCACCGCCCGCGCCGATACCCGTCGTGTGCTAGAGTTTTAGTTGTATTAGTGATGTTATATGTATGACACTATTCGTGATGTATTAGTGATAATATTCGACGATGTACTGACGCATGAGATGATCTACTTTTGCTTACTGAATGCATGCTAATTTGAGTCCTATAAGATATTTTGAAATGTATATCTTGTCTTGCTCAATATCCAAGTGGACGGTCATGTTTGCAGGTTACACCTTCGAGTGGCCTATGTTTTGCCGGAGTGTTGATTCATTTCCGTTCCGGCAAATTTCAAGCGCTCGATATGTCCTATTTTAGCAAAGGTCATGTCGGATTTTTCCGTGAATTTTGGCATGACTTGTGCTAGAATATGTAGGAAATATCGAGTGCCCCAGATTTGTGTGTTGAGTATCTTGGTAGTTGTCTTCGATCGATTTTCAATTAATGTTTTAACTATGAACATAGGAAATGCCTGACAACAAGAAGGATTTCGGTATTTGCAAATACTGCGAAGACAAGCGCGGCCTGTGCGACAGAATCTTCCTAGATGATGATAGGCGCTTCAGCATCAAGCTGGACGAGTACTTCGAAGTGGATACAGTAAGTCACAACGACAAGTCTTTTTTCGTAATTAAGCATGACATCTGCTTCATTTGCTTCAACTTATATTTTTTTTTTACTATTCTACTAGCGTATCCCCTGCCATGCAAGAGTTTTTGTATTGGATAAGATAGGTTTCAGTCATAGTATGGAGGAAAAGAAAGTTTACTTGAAGACCGAGCATGGTTATATTTTCCATGCGAAGTTATACAATTCAGACGACTACACCTATTTTGGATGCAAAACATGGTGAGCACTATGCAAGACTTATGCATTTGAGCCTGATATGGTTATCACCTTTGATATTCGTCCGGAAGATGATATTGAAGGTAATACCGACATCTGGGTCAATGTGCAAATGCCTCCAGTTATACCATTATGTAAGTTTCTCAACCATATTTATGTCTTTGATATTGTTTATTCAAAAATAGTTGACAACTAATTTGTATTGTCAGCTTATTTCCGTGCAAGCAAACATGTCCAGCGCTTGGTAGACAGGACCGTATACTGTCCTGGGTCTGAATTCAACTGCGAGGAGCTCAGTCATTATGTTTCATGGCTTGAGGATCTTGATACTGTCAAGACAAATTTTCTTCCTGCATTTAGAAATGTTAGTACTGAAAATGTGCGACCAATAGTGTTCGTAATGAACTACGGTCACATCCATTTAGGAAGGATGGTAAGATTTTTACTTTTTGTCCTCATTGCATCTTTTCCATAAATTATTTTTGAAGCTAAACTTCATTGCTAAGTATGTTACCATACGATGTTCTTCAACAGGGACTCCCGATGAATGTTGTGCCTTATGGGATCGAGACTAAAGGTATCATGAGTGTTATCAGCTTACGGCCAAGATATCCTACAGATTACTTTAGTGCATTCAAGATTAGCGACGGATGCTTAATAGTGCAAGACTGGACCAAATATGTGTTGGGGGAGCGCAGAGAAGTACTAGGGAGCAGCAAACAGAGGCGCCTTCCACGATTAGGAGACAGGTTCATCTGCATGCTCCAACTTGATCAAGGAGGAGAGCTACACATGTTTTATGTTCTTTTACCTAAGAGAGAGCAGCAGGAGTGAGTAGCTGGCTAGAAATGAGTTTCAGGATGATGATGTGCTACACTATTACTATGATGATAAAATAGCTAGTGTTGGTGGTAATGACTATGATGATTATTATTAGCTAGTGTTAGTGGTGATTAAATAAATACTGTTGGTGGTTGAGGGAGTCCTGGACTAGGGGGTGTCCGGACAGCCGGATTATCAATATCCGCCGGACTCCAAGACTACGAAGATACAAGATTGAAGACTCCGGCTCGTGTCCGGATGGTACTTTCCTTGGCGTGGAAGGCAAGCTTGGCAATACGGATATGTGGATCTCCTACCATTGTAACCGACTCTGTGTAACCCTAGCCCTCTCCGGTGTCTATATAAACCAGAGGGCTTTAGTCCGTAGGACAACATACATCTCAACAATCATACCATAGGCTAGCTTCTAGGGTTTAGCCTCCTTGATCTCGTGGTAGATCTACTCTTGTACTACCCACATCATCAATATTAATCAAGAAGGACGTAGGGTTTTACCTCCATCGAGAGGGCCCGAACCTGGGTAAAAACATTGTGTCCCTCGTCTCTTGTTACCATCCGCCTAGACGCACAGTTCGGGACCCCCTACCCGAGATCCGCCGGTTTTGACACCGACATTGGTGCTTTCATTGAGAGTTCCTCTGTGTCGTCACCGATAGGCTTGATGGCATCTTCAACCAGCAACGCTGTCCAGGGTGAGACTTTTCTCCCCGGTCAGATCTTCGTATTCGGCGGCTTCGCCCTGCGGGCCAATTCACTTGGCCATCTGGAGCGGATCGAAAGCTACGCCCCTGGCCGTCAGGTCAGATTTGGAAGCTTAGACTTCACGGCCGATGTCCGCGGAGACTTGATCTTCGACGGACTCGAGCCACAGCCGAGCGTGCCGCACTATGACGATGGGCATGATCTAGCTCTGCCGCCGAACAGTGCCTTGGTGGCCGCACACGGATCTGCTCCGGCCATTAGCCCGGAGCCGATCGCCCGGATCGAGGGCCGGTGGATAGACGCCTCCCTGGGGGCTTCAACATCCACGGCGATGGAGCCGAACACCAATCTTGTCCCCCGCGAAACTCGTGATTCCGAGGCGTCGGACTCCTCGCCGGACTCCGAACCTCCCACGCCCCTGCCAATTGATCCGGATTGGGCGCCGGTTATGGAATTCACCGCCGCGGACATCTTCCAATGCTCGCCTTTTGGCGATATCTTGAATTCACTAAAGCATCTCTCGTTATCAGGAGAGTCCTGGCCGGATTATGGCCAGGATGGTTGGGATACGGACCACGAAGAAATTCAGAGCCCACCCACCACCCACTTTGTAGCCACTGTCAACGATCTAACCGACATACTAGACTACGACTCCGAAGACATCGACGCTATGGACGACGATGCCAGAGACGAACAGGAACCAGCACCCACAGGGCACTGGAAGGCCACCTCGTCATACGACATATACATGGTGGATACCCCAAAAGATGGGGACGACGAAGAAACAGCGGAGGCAGATCCCTTAAAGAAACAGCCCAAGCGCCGGCGTCAGCGGCGCCGCTCTAAATCCCGCCACAGCAAGAATGGAGATTCCGGCACAGGAGATAATAATACTCCAGAGAGTGCCGAAGACAATCCCCTCCAGCAAGACTCAGTGCAGGAGGATGCAGAAGCAAGCCCTCATGAGGGGGCAACAGACGAAGAGGTTGAGGATCATAACTATATGCCTCCCTCCGAAGACGAGGCAAGCCTCAACGATGACGAATTCGTCGTACCCGAGGATCCCGTCGAACAAGAGCGCTTCAAGCGCAGGCTTATCGCCACAGCAAACAGCCTAAAGAAAAAGCAGCAGTAGCTTCAAGCTAATCAGGACCTGCTGGCCGATCGATGGACCGAGGTCCTCGCGGCCGAAGAGTATAAACTCGAACGTCCCTCCAAAACTTACCCAAGACGCAAGCTGCTCCCCCGATTAGAGGAGGAAGCATACGTACCTCCATCACCAGCGCACGATATGGCTGACCGACCACCCTGTGGTCGTGACAGAGAGGCATCCAGGCCCCCAGCCAAGACCACACCCCGGCATCGCTCCAAAAGTACGAAGCCAAGAGGGAACGCGCCGGACTTGCGAGACATATTGGAGGACAAAGCAAGGCAATCCAGATCCATCTATGGATCACGTGGGCGCCCTACGACCCACGACAAATACCGTCGTGCCGGATACAATAACCCCGGCCGGGCCGAACACAGCAGACAACACTCTCTCGGGCTGCGTCGCGATATCGCTCAATACAGGGGCGCCGCACACCCGTTATGCTTCACTGACGAAGTAATGGATCATCAGATCCCCGAAGGGTTTAAACCCGTAAACATCGAATCTTACGATGGCACAACAGACCCCGCGGTGTGGATCGAAGACTATCTTCTCCACATTCATATGGCCCGCGGCGACGATCTCCACGCCATCAAATACCTCCCACTCAAGCTTAAAGGACCAGCTCGGCATTGGCTTAACAGCCTGCCCGCGGAGTCAATTAGGTGTTGGGAAGACCTGGAGGCCGCATTCCTTGATAACTTCCAAGGTACATATGTGCGACCACCAGACGCCGATGACCTAAGCCACATCATTCAGCAGCCAGATGAATCGGCCAGACAATTCTGGACACGGTTCTTGACGAAGAAAAATCAAATCGTCGATTGTCCGGACGCAGAGGCCCTTGCCGCCTTCAAACATAACATCCGGGACGAATGGCTAGCCCGGCACCTGGGGCAGGAAAAGCCGAAGTCAATGGCAGCCCTCACATCGTTAATGACCCACTTTTGCGCGGGAGAGGACAGCTGGCTAGCCCGCAACAACAATCTCCGTAAAAATTCTGGCAGTCCGGATACTAAGGACAACAACGGCAGGTCACGTCGAAACAAAAACAAGCGCCGCATTAACGGCGACGATAAGGAGGATACGACAGTCAATGCCGGATTCCGAGGCTCTAAACCCGGTCAGCGGAAGAAGCCGTTCAAAAGAACCACTCCGGGTCCGTCCAATCTGGACCGAATACTCGACCGCTTATGCCAGATACATGGCACCTCTGAAAAGCCAGCTAACCACACCAATAGAGATTGCTGGGTGTTCAAGCAGGTCGGCAAGTTAATTGCCGAAAACAATGACAAGGGGCTAAGCAGCGACGACGAGGAAGAGACCCCGCCGCCAAACAACAGAGGACAGAAGGGTTTTCCCCCACAAGTACGGACGGTGAATATGATATACGCGACCCACATACCCAAGAGGGAGAGGAAACGCGCACTAAGGGACGTCTATGCGAGGGAGCCAGTCGCCCCAAAGTTCAACCCATGGTCCTCTTGTCCGATCACTTTCGATCGAAGAGACCATCCGACCAGCATACACCATGGCGGATTCGCCGCATTGGTCTTAGACCCAATCATCGATGGGTTCCACCTCACGAGAGTCCTGATGGACGGCGGCAGCAGCCTGAACCTGCTTTATCAGGATACAGTGCGCAAAATGGGCATAGACCCATCAAGGATTAAACCTACAAAGACAACCTTTAAAGGTGTCATACCAGGAGTGGAAGCCAACTGCACAGGCTCAGTCACACTGGAGGTGGTCTTCGGATCCCTGGATAATTTCCGGAGCGAAGAGTTAGTCTTCGACATAGTCCCATTTCGCAGCGGCTATCACGCTCTGCTCGGACGAACCGCGTTTGCCAAATTCAATGCGGTGCCGCATTATGCATACCTAAAGCTCAAGATGCCAGGCCCTCATGGAGTCATCACGGTCAATGGGAATACGGAACGCTCCCTCCGAACGGAGGAACATACAGCGGCTCTCGCGGCTGAAGTACAGAGCAGCCTTCTAAGGCAATTCTCGAGTACGGCCGTTAAACGGCCGAATACATCAAAGCGCGCCCGGAGCAATGCCGACCAAGACCACCTGGCGCGATCAGAGCACGCGTAGAAATGCGTCCCCAACCCTCGCCCGCGTATGATCGCCAGAATAACACTCCGCATACATCATTACGCTTTGGAGATACCATGGGCACAGGGGAGGGGGCACGATCGCAACGGACCCAGAGTGCGGTTCGACCACACCGGGGGCTCGCAAATGTGCCCCTCTTTTTTATTATTTTTCTTCTTTTATGTACACAGGACTCCGTTAACCAGAAGCCCTGTACGGCGGTCAACTTGCCGAACTCATGATGCAACAGTCAGGGATTAAAGAAGGCTGCGACGAACACTCAGGTGGTCTCAATTACGAGCATTAAATTCGATTACATACACCAAATCCGCAGCTCATCCCTGGAGGGGGACATATCTACTTAGTCCAAATCCCTTGCTTACCGCACTATTTGTATCAGTCCGCTCTACTAGCAGACTTTCTTTCATAAATAATGCAGCACCTCTTTATTGCAATTGCATTGTCTTTCATATATATGTTCATTACATGACATCTTGCACCCATATATTTTGGTACGGCCGAATACGCCAGGGGCTTCTGTTCCCCAAATTATGGTGTGATAAAGTCCGAACACTTTCACAAGTGCGGCACCCCGAACTTAATGCATTATATGAATCGGCTCCGAATCATGTCTTGGGTCAATAGTTGGGTTTGCCCGGCTCCCACGTTTTGGTGCCTTACGTTCCGTTCTGTCGGCGAAGGTGGCACTGGGAGAACCACTGCGATTGCGCCCCGGTTGAGCCGGGTTAACGCCTCAGTGGAGAAAGCTAAAACTGACTCGCATGATAAGGCGAGAGACTGGTCGCTGTTCGAGAGGTTTTTTCGGGTCCTTAAAGACTCACGCCGCTTCGAGCGAAGTTCCGGATAATGTCCGACGAAGGCGTGGATAGCGCCCCGGATTCGGTCTTCCGAATACCAGGGGCTTCGCCGAAATTTAAAATTATAGAATTCTATGGCTAAGTGAGAGTGTTCAAGCATTATAAGTCCGGTTGCCTTGCTCGTCGTCTTGAGCGCCTCCCTAGATGGACCCAAAAATGGGAACAAGAGTGCTCAAGTTTATCCCGAACACCCCAGCACTTGTGGCTTGGGGGCTGAAGCCAACGACTTGCCATCTCTCAGATTTTATAAACGGCCGCACAGAAGGTAATATTTTAAATTAAACAAGCGTTGCTCATGGCGCATATGAATGAAGTTTTCAGCGCACAGGATAAATATACAGCGAGTTCACTCAAAAATTACATTTCGGGAGCACTCATCTGCAATATCGCAGGCTCCCTTCAGGACAATTTTATAATACTTCTCCGGCGTACGATACTCCTTGCCCGGCGGAGGTGGGTCCGTGAGAAGCTTCTCCGCATCCAATTTGCCCCATTGCACCTTTATGCGGGCAAGGGCCCGACGAGCGCCTTCAATACAGGCGGAGCGCTTGACTACATCCAGCCTGGGGCATGCATCCACCAGCCGCCGCACTAGGCCAAAGTAGCTCCCAGGCATGGCCTGTCCAGGCCACTGCCGGACTATGAGGCCCTTCATGGCCTCCTCAGCTACCTTGTGGAGTTAGACCAGCTGCTTCAGCTGGTCGCTTGGGGGCACCGGATGGCCGGCCTCAGCGTACTGAGACCAGAAGACCTTCTCCGTCGAGCTCCCCTCCTCGCCACGATAGAATGCGGCGGCATCAGACGCACTACGCGGCAGATCTGCAAACACCCCTGGAGAGCTCCGAATTCGGGTAAGTGTCAGGTAGTTCACATTAACATGCCTGCTTTGCATGAAAAATGCCTTAACCGCAGCTATCTTCTTTATATCCTCAACCTCCTAAAGGGCCTTACGGGCCTCGGCCTTGGCGGACTTGGCACTTTCGAGAGCCGAGGCAAGCTCGGACTCTCGAGTCTTGGAGTCACGCTCCAAACTCTCATGTTTTTCCATGAGAGCTTGGTGCTCTTGCCGAACTTCCGCCACCCGTGCCTCTTGCTTTTCTCGCTCAGCCCGTTCCGCGGCCGCACTGCGTTCGGCCGCGGACACAGCATCCTTCAGGGCTGCCACCTCGTTAGTGGCCCCTGCATTACACATATTATCCTTGTTAATTTTATTTGCAACCAAAATCCTTTTCTGTAAGGTACTTATTCAAATAGGTGTTACTCACCTTCTTTTTCCTCGAGCTGCTTCTTTGCATGGCCGAGCTCTTGCTCGGACCGCTCGAGATCCTTCTTTAGCACGTCAACCTCCGCCGTCAGTGCGGCAGAGGCCAGCAGCGCAGCCTGCAAACCCATATTGACATATTTTTAGCAACCCTGCGAATATCTTGTTAGATCCTCAGTCCGGCTTTTCTTTCCGAACACCGAACTAAGCATCAGGGGCTACTGTCTATGCGGTATTACATTACATAATTTTAACTTCTTACCTCAAAGCCTGTTAGAAGGCTACTGCAGGCTTCGGTCAGCCCGCTTTTAGCGGGCTGAACCTTCTCAATCACCGCACTCATGATAGTGCGGTGTTCTTCCTCGATGGAAGCGCCTTTAAGCGCCTCCAACAGGTTATCCGGCGCCCCCGGTTGGACGGAGGCCACCGGCGTCACGGTCCTGCCCTTCTTTCGAAGGGGCCGCCTGCCGGACTCTGGAACCACTGCGGGTTCCGATGTAGAGTCCGGCACAAAGTCCGGGAGGCTGCCTGACGGCGCCTCCGGAGCCTCCTCCTGGTGGGTCCCTCTCTGGGATCCCACCTCGGCGTCCTCGTCGACGCGTGGGGTAGAGGCAGTCGGGATGGAATTCACATCCGATGAGGCCAACGACCCGCTCGATGAGTCGGGAAGATCGTCACCGGCCGGACTACGGACAAAATGCGGCGTTAGAAGGATACTACGTGACATGAAAGGGATGGCATATAAATGATCCGGATACTTACGATCCTGCCGGACGCCTGGCCCTTGGAGGCCACTCATCCTCGCCAACGCTGATGTTGGCGAAACTTTCCGGGGGGATAGTTCTCCCCCTCTTGGACCCTTCGGCCTCCTCGATTGGGGAAGCCTTCCTCTTCTTCTCTCCCTCCTCCGGGAGAGAATACTCCTCATCCTCGTCTTCAGGGGAGGAGTCCTCGTCGTCGTCAGACGCCTAATTGCGGGAACTCTTTCGAGTCCCCGCGGCCACCTTCTTGGCCTTCTTCTCCGGCACCACGTGCGGTGCCGGAACCAGCAGCCCTGTTAAGCGGGCGTCCACTGGGTCTTCTGGCATGGGAGCCGGGCTGATGAGCAGCTTGGCCTTCTCCATCCATTCCTGTCAAAGGAAGATGCAGAATGAAACCTCACTAGAGTCAATCTAATTATCACAAGTATCCCGTAATGGGGTTGAATCACTTACCTCGTCAGTTGGACACTGCGAGCTGAATCCGCGATCTTCCGTCGCGGATGCGGGGGCTTCGGCGCCCTTGAACAGCACCCTCCAGGCGCCTTCGTATGTTGTATCGAAGAGCCCGCTTAGCGCCTGGTGCTGTTCCGGATTGAACTCCCACAAATTGAATGCCCGTTCTTGGCATGGGAGGATCCGTCGGATGAGCATGACTTGGACCACGTCGACGAGCCTGAGCCTATTGCTCACCATCTTCTTGATGCAGGCTCGGAGTCCCGTCACCTCCACCGGATTACCCCACTGCAAGCCCTTCTCTTTCCAGGAGGTGAGCTGCGTGGGGATACCAGATCTGAACTCGGGGGCCGCTGCCCATGTGGGTTTGCGCGGCTCGGTGATGTAGAACCACCCCGATTTCCACCCCTTGACGGAGTCCACGAAGGTCCCTTCCAGGCAAGGGACGTTGGGCAATTTGCCCAACATGGCGCCTCCGCATTCCGCTTGCGTGCCCTTCACAACCTTCGGCTTGATGTTGAAGGTCTTGAGCCACAGGCCGAAGTGGGGCTGGATGCAGAGGAAGGCCTCGCACACGACGATAAACGCCGAGATGTTGAGGATGAAGTTCGGCGCCAGATCGTGGAAATCCAGGCCGTAGTAAAACATGAGCCCCCGGACAAATGGATGGAGCGGAAAGCCCAGTCCGCGGAGGAAGTGGGGGAGGAAGACGACCCTCTCATGAGGCCCAGGGGTAGGGATGAGCTGCCCCTCGTCGGGCAGCCGATGCACGATATCGCCGGAAAGGTATCCGGCGCTGCGCAGCTTGGTGATGTCCTCCTCCTTAGCGGTGGAGGCCAACCATTTACCTCCCGCTCCGGACATATTCGGAGAAGGTCGAGGCGAGATGTGCGAGCTCGGGCGTTGGAGCTTGAGTTCGCGGGATGGATAAGCAAAGGAGGAAGAAGGCGTAGGTGAGAAGGTGAATCCTTATCCCTTATATATAGGCGGACAAAACTATGCGTCCCCCACCAGCCTAGTAAAACTCGCTTATCTCCCAAGCGCCACCATCAATGGCGCGGTTGGGTTACCCACGCACGTATTGATGAGAATCCCGGAATAAGGGGAACACGATCTCTGCTTCGACAAGACGTGCCAAGGAAGCCGCTTCGTTAAACGTGCTGAGGTGGTATAGTAAAAAACGATTCAAACAAAGGCTTGGTTGCGGTGTGATGTCACGCCGCATAATACGTCAGCAGATTGAGTTAAGTGTGCATTTTATTCTCACTACGGTGGAATGTGGAATTTATTTTGCAGAGCCGGACACTATCCTGGTGTTCATGATCTTCTCTGGATTATTCAAGGGAGGAACCCGCCTTGCAATGCCGAACATTGTGCACGCCGGACTTATCGTCATTGAAGACTGGTTCAGGGGCTACTGAGGGAGTCCTGGACTAGGGGGTGTCCGGACAGCCGGACTATCAATATCCGCCGGACTCCAAGACTACGAAGATACAAGATTGAAGACTCCGGCTCGTGTCCGGATGATACTTTCCTTGGCGTGGAAGGCAAGCTTGGCAATACGGATATGTGGATCTCCTACCATTGTAACCGACTCTGTGTAACCCTAGCCCTCTCCGGTGTCTATATAAACCGGAGGGCTTTAGTCCGTAGGACAACATACATCTCAACAATCATACCATAGGCTAGCTTCTAGGGTTTAGCCTCCTTGATCTCGTGGTAGATCTACTCTTGTACTACCCACATCATCAATATTAATCAAGCAGGACGTAGGGTTTTACCTCCATCGAGAGGGCCCGAACCTGGGTAAAAACATTGTGTCCCTCGTCTCTTGTTACCATCCGCCTAGACGCACAGTTCGGGACCCCCTACCCGAGATCCGCCAGTTTTGACACCGAGAGTGGTAATGACCATGATGATGATTAAATATCTTGTGCTGGCGGATTAGATTCAAGTGGAGGCAACATGTGGTGCACATCGAAAGTACTACTAGTCCAAACTAGATCAAGTTTGGATTAGTAGTATACTTTTGACATGCACCACATATTGCCTCCATTTGAACCTAATCCACCTTCATTTAATACACTGTTATGGACATAATGATGTAAACCTCATAACAGCTGGTATTGTACCAATATTTGTATGATGGCGCATAAATACACTAAAAAAATACTAGTAGCGATGGAAAGAAAACACGCTGCAAGTAGATACCTTAGCAGTAGCACGGTAGTGAACAAGCGTTGCAGCTATTTGTCCTAGCAGTAGCGCGTGATGGCACGCGTTACTGCTAAGCAATAGCTGTAGCGCCTTATTAGTAGCGCGGCCGCCCGCGCTACTAGTGTGCACAAAACACGCGCTACTGCTAGGGTTTTCCCTAGTAGTGTAAGGTTATATTACCCGGGAGTAGTTTTGAAAGCCGGCATGTTTGATTGCATAGACTCGCCGGAGGAAGGAGAGGTATCCTGATAATTGGAGTCAGATGAATTGAGAGGTTGGCGAATTAAACCCGCCAAAGGTAAAACAGAACATAAATCGGAGATAACCTCAGTCCGACGCTTCCTAGTTACATTCGGTAAGCCGGAGGAGAGTTCTGCATCCTTGTTGGTCCGGGTCTGCCTCCGGTTTTTCAAGCTGTTGTTGCTTCAAAAGAAATTGAGGATCTTGATAAGCTAGAGGATGTGAAAATCTTACTTTCCGGGTCACCCTTCGGATTTTTTGCTTTGGCAAAGGCTCTGAGTCGGAGGAGATTATAGTTACCTCTTCATCAACCGCTTGGCTGTTCCCCGTGTCCTCCTGACAGGATGGAATGTCAGTAAAATAGTGACAAAGGAGTTAAGAGAATTAAGGATTACCTCTTCGTCATCCGAAGAAGTGTCATCCAATTTGAGAAATCGGAAGCGCTGGGCTTCTTCTTCTTTGAAGTTCCCATTTTGGCGGCTTTCCTTTCGGTTTTCTTGGCTGTCCTGGCTTGTTTGGCAGCCTCATGGTCATACTTGACCTTCCAGAAGTTGTCATCGGCCTTTGGAAAAGGATAAGGAACTATGAGTACAAATAAGGTATAACACAGCAAAGAGTATTTATTAAGATTGATAACTCACTACAGGGGTCGGGTTCTTCTTGCAGAAGGGAAGTAAGCCGAAGGCATTACTAGTTACAGTGCCCTCCTTTAGCAGCGACTGGGTCGTAGCATCCACCACATCATCTGGTAAGTCGTCAGGGCTATGACGCAGTGGATCATCCTTTTCGCCTGAGTAAGTACACATTAAGCCGGAACGGCGGCTTAATGGAAGTACTCGCCAAGTGACCCAGACTCGGACCAGATCGATGTCGTTTAAGCCATTTCCCAAAAGAGCTTTGATCTTCTTGATGGTGGGATTGAGAGGCAGACACACAATAGCAGACAGTTTATCCGCCAGCGGATGGTTGGACTCAAGGCGCAGGGCGCGGAAGCCGGGCAGAGGGATCTCATCAGCCGGCGAAGTGTCCTGACAATAGAACCACGTCTGATTCCAATCTTTTGGATGACTCGGCAGTTCTGCATAAGGAAAAAGGCAATCTCTCCGCCACTGGATTGAGATGCCACCAAGCTCAAGACTAGGCCTGTTGGCACGTTCATTTTGCCGGTTCAAGTAGAAAAGCTCTCTGAACAAAAGCATACTTGGCTCCTCTCCCAGGTACACCTTGCAGAAGACTTGAAAATTGCAAATATTTGACACGGAATTGGCTCCAATGTCTTGAGGTCTAAGATCAAATAAATTCAAAACATCCCTGAAGAATTTTGAACCGGGAGGAGCAAATCCCCGGCTCATGTGATCTGTAAAAACTATCACCTCCCCTTCTTTGGGTTGAGGTTTCTCTTCAGACGGGTCAGGGGCACAATAAGACATGACCTCCTTTTTAGGCAGATGGCCAGACATCACAAATTCAGACAGTTTACTCCTTGTGACTGTGGATGGGACCCAATAACAGGTCACAGGGGCCTTGGTTGCCTTAGGTGCCATGACAACAGTTGGCCTACGACAAAATAAGAGGTTCCGGTTCAAATTTAACCCGGAGGAAAATATCTTAGTTATTCAAGGTGGCGGCTTAAGAAGGGGCCTAATGATGTATGGGTAATTGTGCAACAAATATTAAGACGCTACAGGTGTCAAGAAAAGTTAAGTTTTCTTAAGTCGCAAGAAGCAAGCAAGGTTTATAAATCAGTATAATTTACTTAAACCGGTCACAGGGACAATTGCGGTTCAACATATTCGATAGAGGCGGTTTTTTACTTCCGGGTGAAGCAAACAGGTTTCACAAGTTGCCGTTATTATTCTGGATCAAACAATTGATCTGGAAAGAAAACTTTCTAGACCTAGAACTGGCACAGATAAATTCAAGAGCTCGAACGGGGCCTCGGTGCGACAGAAAGGGATCTACTTGCAATCAAAGTAGGGGCGAAATATCTACCACATCAAGTTTTTGCCATCTTCAAGATCGAAAAACGACGGTGGTGAGCAAATCTACGAGGGGCTCCTAATGAATGGCGAAGAACACCGAAGAATTCGAAGGTCCTAATGCGGATCTAAGGAGCAAGGGAGAGGAGACTTACAGATGCAGGATTGCGGCGGAGGGTCGTCGCGTTTCTCTGGTCAAACCAGGTTGATGCAGCGGCCTGAGTTGGTGAAGACGAGGAGATCTGCGACGGCGGCGGCGGCGGAGCTCGAGCGGCAGAGAAGCAGCAAGAGGAAGAAGACGAGTGAAGGAGGAGAATGGGAAGATCTAGGTCATGAGTATTTATAGGGAAAGGATGACTAAGACGGCGCGAGAAACGAGGAGATAAGCATTATTATCCAGCGGCCCCGACGCCTCGGTTTTTGGAACAGTCAGTAAAAGCAATGATCCGTTGGAGGATACGATGAAATAAAGAATGAATTTAAAGTAAAGATGACGTCACGACGGGTTAACACGGATCCAAAAGATGACGTCATGGCAGGTTAAAGAAAACCTTCGCACAGTCAGAAGACTGAAGATTTATTTCTTAAGGTATTTTAAGATTGACATGAACATGCTCAAATCAATCTGGGGCCTAATGTTGGGGATATAACTATTTGTGTAAGCCGCCCAGGAGGGGCCGGGTTACGCAAAGAAGACTCGCCGGAAAGAAGCCCAAGACTAAGCATGAAGATGGCGGTTCAATAAAGGGCCTAAGGCCCACAGGTGACTTAAGGCCCGTTGTAGTAAACCGCCACAATGGCATGACTTGTATCATAAGGTAGATTTGACTAGTCACCGAGCTAGACACTGTTTATAAGCCGTCCGGGACTCTGTAAGCCACAGGGCGTCAACCCGTGTATATAAGGGGACGACCTGCTGGCGGCTTAGGGCAAGAAACAACTCGTCGAGAGCCGGGCATAGCGTATCTCGCTCCCTGGTTATCGAAACGTCAATACCAACCCAACTAGACGTAGGCCTTACCTTCACCGTAAGGGGCCGAACTAGTATAAACCCCTTGTGTCTTTTGTCGCAATTAATCCCTTCAAACTTTCTAGTTGCGATGGCTCCACAACTAAGTCCTTTCACGAGGACATCTGACGTGATAATTCGACGACACTTTGCTTTATATAAGAGTTTGTCCAGGCTTGTCCTTTGCTACAAAAAGGATTGGGCCACCTTGCTGCACCTTTGTTACACTTGTTACTTGCTACACGTTACGAATTATCTTATCACAAAACTATCTGTTATCGATAATTTCAGTGCTGCATAGAATATCTTACTGAAAACCGCTTGTCATTTCTTTCTGCTCCTCGTTGGGTTCGACACACTTACTCATGAAAAGGACTATGATAGATCCCCTATATTTGTGGGTCATCAAGACTCTTTTCTGGCTCCGTTGCTGGGGAGTGAAGCGCCTTTGGTAAGAAAAAATTTATATAGTGTGCTGAAATTTACTGACACTTGTTACTATTGAAAATAATCCTTTGAGGGACTTGTTCAAGGTATTTTCGTCTCGACCGAAAGAATAAAGAGTTGCTCCTCAATCTACTGAACCCAGTAAATGCAAGAGATTGAACTCTCGTTTCAGAAGTAATAGATGGAGCGCCGTCATCAGTGAAGACCAGTTGGGCTAGGCCCAACATGGGACGTAATGAAATGGCTTCATGCTTTAGTTGTTTCTACTACTCTCTCTCTCTATAGTGGGTGCTACAATCTTATCCCTTCCTTCTACAGTTCCTGTGCGAGGCGAAAGGGAGGCGACTGATTTTTCCCGTCGATCCGCCGGCGCTGCCGCTGGTTTCCCTCCCCTCTGCCGGCCGCTTCGGCGGCGGGAGGGTGGGGAAACCTCGGATCCGCGCGTCCGGTGTGTAAATAGCTTGTTTTGCCTGATCGTCGTCGGTGCTATGGGGGTGGTGGCGGCTGCGGCATGTTTCGTCCCAGAGCTTTCCCCATGGCGATGCTCTCCTCCGGTGTGGCGTCGTCGAGCTCGTGGGTGGTGGTGGTTGGCCGGCCGGTGGTCGGCTGCCTGGCCGACGTGCTCCTGGTGGTGGCGGCTTACGGTGAGGTCGCCGTTGCCAAAGGATTTTGGTCGCTCGTTCCTTCTTCGTCCAATAAATCTTTGCTTGCTGTTGATTTGTTGGGGAATGGGCGGCGTGTATCTCCTGCTGATCTGCGGATCGAGCGGTGTCTCGGCCTTCCCCTCCGGTGGTGGCAGCATCGGATGGAGAAGTGATTTTGGTCCTCGCGGATCTGTCGATCCCGCGAGTTCTTGGATTCTCAGGCAGGGCGGTGTGGCGGCTTCGCCGTCCTGGCGATGTGAGTATCTATCTCCCCTCCTCTTTGTCGTCGCGCTGGCGAAGTCTCCATCGGTGGCGTGGAGGTGGGGTCCTGGAGCGTAGGAGGTGTTTGGTTGAGCTGCAGGTTTGATTCCCTCTCAAGAGATGCTGGTCGTCTTCTTCCTCTCTGGTTCCGTTCGGAGAGCGTCGTTCTCTCGGAGTATGCTGATGCCGTGGTTGGTTCTCGGTGTCGCCTCCGATATGCGTTCATCGACTTGAGATCCCGCCCGGTGTCGGGTGGCTCATGCGGCTTCAAAACCTTTATGGCGGGGGTTCATGTACCCCTGGGGCGGCCTGTGGGCATGGCGTCTTATCCAGCTTCGGTGAGCTCCGGCGATGGCGCCGTGGTATGCGCATGTTCGGGCGATGGGTGTTTCGGTGGCCGGCTGTGCTTTTCTGTTGTACTATTTTCTTTTTGTTCAGAGGGAGTCTGTGTAATATTGTGCTATGAATAGAGCAGCCCTTTGTCTCAAAAAAAAAACTACTCTCTCTCTATATATATTTATATTTTATATACATTTTCTTGTAGGTCGACCAAGAAAATTATACTCTCTTTGACGGTTTTATTTTGATCCTCAAGGAAATTCTTAGCACTTAAGTTATTTAGAATTGCGGTAATAATTGAGACCAGAAGTGATATAACCTGACCGGCCGGCTTCTGATGAGCTCGTGGACCCAAGAAGCAATGAGCTGTTTAGAGTAACTCCAATGGGGTGACCCTATTTCGTCCGCCCGCGTTTGTTTGGGTCGGCGCGGACAGAAAACACGGCCCAACGCGCCGACCCAAACGGATGCGCGTCCGCTTTCGTCAGCCTACCGACCCATTCCCGGCCCATTTTTGAGCCGGATTTGCATCGGCGCGGACACAAGACGGACACGCGCGCGCACCCTCTCTCCTCCCCGCGCATGCACAATCTCCACCGCCGGCTTCGTGGCCGACGCTGCCGGCCATTTTTTCGATGAAAAAGGATATATAGATAGTTCTTGCATACACAGATAAAAGAAAAGATTAACTACTCGTCGCTTTCCGACTCTGACTCGGTAATGTCCTCCTCCGACGTCTGAATATAGGCGTCAGCAGCATGCTCGTCCGCAAAGTCCCACCCCGATGTTTCTCGCAGCCTCAGTCTCATTTGAGCGGTCAGCTTTCGCACATGCTTGCCCTCCCGATAGGCGGCCCGCTCCGTCCCCCTGGCCTTCCTCTCCGCCCTCCTCTGCTCATAGAACTGACGTTCGCCGACGATGTCCTGCGGGAAGCGTTCACGCCACAGCACCAAGGCTTGCACGTCCATCTCGGCGAGGGCGAGGCGACGCATCCGCCTCCGGTGGACGCGACGATCCTCGTCGGTGAAAAGCCGCAGGAGAGGCGCCAGATCCTGCGCCCGCTGGCTCGACAAGTCAGGAAAATTCATCTCCTGTCTTGGCCGCCGGAGGCGCCATGCCGCCGCGTCGTACGCGCGGGCCGCCTGCTCAGCGGTGTCGAAGGTGCCGAGGATGAGCCGTTTCTCGCCAAACAAGATCTCGGCGGAGAATGCGACGGAGGGGCGCTCACGGACTCCGCGAAAATCCGAAGCGTCGAGGATGCGCATCGACATGGTGGCGCACAGGCGGTGAGGCTAGTGAGAAGGGGCGAGACGAGTGGGCGGCAGTGGCGGACTGAGTGTGGAGGGAGCGCCATCTTTATAACAAGCGCCGGCCATGGCGCGCCAAAATGCGCGCGCGAACATTTCCCACGCTTTGGCGCGCCAAAGCCAGCGCGCGCTAGGCCGAATTTCCCCCGCGCGCAACCTTTCCCGCGCGCTGGCATGGCCGCTGGCATGATCTAAAGCGCGTGCGGTCATGAAATGGGTCGACGCGTTGGGCGCGCTGCCGACCCAAATCTAAAAAAGGACGGACGACGGACGGGCGGCAGACTCAAACGGACAAAAAACGGACAAAAGCGCCGTCCGTTTGGGTCGGCCCGTTGGAGTTGCTCTTAGTGCCCTAGTCTGGTGCATCGAAACTGCAAAGGGCGGAAGGATGGTATGACTCGACGCGATGGTATGCGAAACAGATGTTTTTTCCCCACAGGATACAACACAGAGGTTCACATACATGAATAATATGCATTTACGCCTATAAATACATGCATGTTGTCGACAAGTACGTCACAAACGACTAGAAAAAAAATACCTTTAAATTTTTGAATAAATTGGAAACCTATGTCAAGGCAAGGATGAGCTACACTCAGTTCGTGTAAGATAGATTCTTTCGGTTACTGTGTGCTCTGGTTTGTTTGTTTACTTTTTGCTCTCTTTAGTTACTGCACTTGACTTACATCCTTCACGAGCCATTGATCAACACATTGTATTCCCTTTGTCCTAAAACAAGTCAACTAATTTAGAGAAATTATAATTCAACCTTTTTAAATTTGACTAAATTTATAGAAAAGAGTCTTTTACACTCAGTTTGTATCATTGGATACACTAAATATATTTTCATAATATATTTATTTGGTATCATAGATGTTGATATTATTCACTTTAAAGTTAGTTCAATTCTAAATAGTTTGACTTACAACAACAAAAGACTTGTCATCATACATTGTTATTTGTGGAAAAAAGAGGCTAGAAATTCCGTGGTACTTGTGTGAAGCATGTGGAGAGGTACCTTGAGTGTTTTCCCCATTATCCGGTGAATTGGACACCATCAAAAGCAAAAGGTTCTATGCGTCAGCTCTATATGCCCCTCTGTTCATGGGCATTGCTGGTCCATTCCCTTGTGATCAGCTTGAAAAATTCCTAGACCTAGCCACAAGCATTGCCTGCTTTTGCTTTCATCGCACAAACAAAACACAGAGGGATCAATTCTGTGTGAAAGGAGGGAGCTACTGGTCCATGAGATCTTGTGCTTTAGCTAACGTGTGATGCCACAAGAAGTGTCTTGAATCCTTAAGGTGATCACAGCCTGGAAATGCTAAATGTTATTCATCCTGATAGGTAAAGCATGTGGGCGTGGAACCTTAAAGAGCTGTGGTCCTTCATCCTTTGCACTCCTTAAAGTAATACTCACATTACAAGCAATCATAACTTGATATATTCTCCTTGCGCCACACAAAATTGCACAAAGATAGATTCTTTATAAAAAGATGAGGCAGCCGAAACTTTGTCTATAGTAAGATTAGGAACAAATACCTTATGTTAGGTTTAGTTCCATGTCGATCGAAAACTGATGGTGAGAGAGCATACCATATAAGGTGGAGCAGGCATGAGGCATCACCCATTGGACTAGAGTCCAAGGGCTGCGATGGATCTAGGCCTAATGTGGCACATGCTTATGGTTATAACAAACTGACAGCCGGATCCATTGTGCACTCTCATAAGTGCAAAGCACATGGTCCTAGAACCTAGAACATCTCGGTGTCATATGGTGATGGAGGAGGTCGAGTGTCTTCGCGGACGGTCACACGAGTTGTGCCTGACATGGAGAGAGTTGGACTCGAGACCTTGTATAACTTCTTTTGGTTAGTTTTTTATTAGAGAGAGCAGCCATGCAATAATAAGTAATTTGGAATAGTTTTTAAACACGGACTTCTATTCTTATCAAAATTATAGGTCGTGCATACGAGACTAGTAGTCAAAATTAAACAAGAAACTAGCATCAAAATTGAATTTTTTTTTTTCCTATGCTGCCCCTCCTACTGGAAGGATAGAAGGGCGCCCTTGAAAATTTTACACAGTGAAAATCATACATCCATGCTAGCCGCTCAGCACTGTCTGTTTCTCCCTGGCTGGTGCCACCCTACTTCATCTCCTTTGTCTCCAGCCGTGTCACTGCACTTTCCGTCAATTAATTGCCTCCACGTGGGGCAAAGTAAATCGTCCTTGCTTTTGTCGGTGCGATTGGAATCAATATTTTTATAGGCCATACACATTGAAAATTGTTGGCCGAAATTACTTATGTGGCATGATAAAGGAACAGTTTTTTTTCTTTCGAAAAGGGGTGTTACCCCAGCCTCTGCATCAGAAAGATGCATACGGCTCATATTATTAAAAATGAAACCAGTCTTAAAGTCTCCAGTATCTCAAAGTACGAAAAGAAAAACAGGACTCTCAAGCGAGCCTAATCAAGAAGCCACAACCGGCAGGCAAATAAAATAGGAGCACTACATGCCTATCCTATTACATGACCGTCATCCAAACCGGTTGAAAAAAACCCAAACTACCATCTCCCATCGGGTAGACGCAGTAGCCAAACGCCCCCTGACCTCCGTCGGAGTGAGTAGCGACCACATACGGATCAATGCTGTGGCCCTGAAGATAACCTGCAAAAAGTGAAAGTTCGTTGCTATGTTAAAAACCAAATCATTTCTGCAGTTCCAGACTGCCCATAACAAGGCACAAACTCCAACACGAATGTGTCTTGCTAAATCCAAGTTAACCCCATCAAGCCATGTTCCAAATAACATATTGATAGAGGTAGGCGGAGTAATATTAAAAGCAATATGAATCGAACGCCAAAGAATCTTAGCCAGCGGACAATCTAGAAAGAGGTGCCTGATAGTTTCGTTACGATCACAAAAAGTACACCTAGCAGAACCCATCCAATTGCATTTTGCCAGATTATCCTTTGTCAAAATGGCTTGTTTATGCACAAACCACATAAACACTTTGATTCGCAAAGGTACCTTAACTTTTCAGACGTGCTTCGAGCAAGGAATGACACTAGTGTTTATGACATCCAGATACATGGATTTGACCGAGAACACGCTGTCCTTAGTCAGTTTCCAAAACAATCTATCTGGCTGCTGAGACAGCTGGACATCCATCAGCCTTCGTACAGGATGATGCATCAGCCTTCGTACAGGATGAAGCCAGGCCTCCCAACGATCGCCTACCAGCGTCCTCCGAAAGCTAATATTGAGAGGCGTGGACTGTAAGACAGTTGCAACGTAAGCTTCTCGACGTTGAACAATGTTATACAAAGTAGGATATTGAAGTGCCAGGGGCGTCTCCCCAAGCCACGTATCCTCCCAGAACCTCGTGTTAGCCCCATCACCGACTAAGATTTTTGCCCTGTTAAAGAAGAGGGGCTTGACTCTCATCAACCCTTTCCAAAATGATGAATCAGTCGGGCGCACAGTCACCTGAGCCAATGTTTTAGACTGAAGATACTTATTTCGCAGAATCTGAGCCCAAGTAGCCTCTGTCTCGGACGAAAGTTTAGATAGCCACTTGCTAAGGAGACATCTATTCTTGATCTCTAGATTATTTAGAGGGGACTTTAATCACTTGGCCCCTATATGAAAACATGTAGGTATCAAATTTAAGGAGACATGTGAACCCTCAGCATATTCGGTTTCCTACGATGGAACTTGTATAGATGGCTTCATGTCCTCTATTTAACGCGGGTACATGTAGGGCTGCAATCAAAAAGGGAAGATCCATTTTACCAGGAATCATTTTCAAAAAATT
This sequence comes from Triticum timopheevii, assembly GCA_963921465.1. Classification (NCBI taxonomy): domain Eukaryota; kingdom Viridiplantae; phylum Streptophyta; class Magnoliopsida; order Poales; family Poaceae; genus Triticum; species Triticum timopheevii. The sequence goes on along the minus strand of OY997266.1, from coordinate 604,790,359 downwards.
GATAACATTTATGATCATTTTCGACCACTAACCTATTAATAAAATTTATTTTCTAAGTTATCTATGTACCATAATGATGTTGACACTGAATACTTATTTTAAAATGTTGTGAGTTTCCGGCCGACCAGGTATCATTTTCGTGTAAAAGATATCTTCCCCGATTGTTTTTCAGCCCTACTCGCATTGTTTTGGATTTATTTTAGGATTTAGTTGCAGCGCACTTAAAGCGGTAAGAGACATATACATGTCAACGGTAAAACACGTGTAGTGACTTTGTTAATCTCGAGATCTACAGACTTCGTTTTTGGAGGTGCTCATAGGGGTAGTACATGTTTGCATGTGTCCATAAGGGTAATTGTGCATGTATGATGTATGTAAGCATATGCATTTGTACTGTGACAAAAAAAAAGGAAGAACCTTTAAAAATATATATAACAGGAGGGGTGCGCGCTTCCAGATACCGTTCTTCTTGGAAAAAGGAAGAACCGTAGGGGTGTAGTAAAAAATTAGGAATTTTTTTTCTCCACTGGTCATGGTTTGCTGCGGGTCCAGACTGATTGAGCTAAGATAAAAGCCGGGTCTCATTTATAGATTCTCTTCCTGTCATCTCTATAAATATATATGACCCATGCAACAAGCCAGGAGCGGCAAGCCACTGCAAACCTCATACCTAGCTAGCTTAGTTTGATCTCATCAATCGAGAGCTTCCTTGGTCATCCTAGTCCGTCCTAGCCAACCCAAGCTAGCCAACAAACCATGGCAACCAATGATTTGTGGGCCGGGATTGGATCAGCTCTGGCGTTTTTAATTACCCTCATCACCATGGCTATGAACCAATCCAGGATCAAATTGTTGATCAACAAGATCAGCGCCTACCTCAACCCATACATACAAATCACCATCACTGAGTACGGCGCCGAGAGTTTCAAACGCAGCGACTTCTTCGTTGCGATCGAGGCCTACCTCTCGGCCTTGTGTCATCAAGATGGTCGGGTGCGCAAACTGAAGGCCGAGCTCGAGAGCGACATGCAGAAGCCCCAAGTTTCAGTTGACGACGATCAAGAGATCGTTGATACCTTCAAAGGTGCCACGCTCTGGTGGTACGCCGACACAGAGCTCCCGATGACCACTGTCATCACCTACCGCGCTGGTGATGAGAAGCGCCGCTTCTACCGAGTTGCCTTCCATAAAAGGTTCCACAAACACATCGTGAATGACTACCTGCCCTATGTCATAAAAAATGGCCGTGACGTCATCGCCAAGAACCGCCAGCACCGCCTCTTCACCAACAACGCAAGTAGCCAATGGAGCTCCTACGACAGAGAAAAGAGCCTCTGGAGCCACGTGGAGTTCCGGCACCCGGCGAAGTTTGACATGCTCGCTATGGACCCCGCCAAAAAGGAGGAGATCAAGGATGATCTCAATGCCTTCAAGATGGGAAAGGATTACTATGCCAAGGTCGGCAAGGCATGGAAGCGTGGATACCTGCTGTTTGGGCCCCCAGGCACCGGTAAGTCTATGATGATCGCCGCCATGGCCAACTTCATGGACTATGACATCTATGACATGGAGCTCACGACGGTGAAGAACAACACGGAGCTGCGGAAGCTCTTCATCGAGACCAAGGGAAAGTCCATCATCGTCCTCGAGGACATTGACTGCTCCGTCGACCTCACCGGCAAGCGCAGCGACAAGAAGAAAGCCCGTAAGAAGTCCGGCGACCCGAGCGACATGGCGACCATGCGACAGAAAGAGGATGAGAAGAAGGACGACGAAGACAGCAAGCTGACCCTTTCTGGGGTGCTCAACGTCATTGACGGGCTATGGTCGGCGTGCGGCGAAGAGCGCATCATCATCTTCACCACCAACTACAAGGACAAGCTGGACGAAGCGCTGATCCGGCCCGGCAGGATGGACATGCACATCGAGATGTCCTACTGTGGCTACGAGGCATTCAAGGTGCTGGCCCATAACTACCTGGACATCAGCGAGAATCAGTTTTTCGAGCAGTTCGGTGAGATACACCGGCTGCTGGATCAGGTTGACATGTCCCCGGCGGACGTTGCCGAGCACCTGATACAAACGGAGAAGAAGGATGCCGGCGCGTGCTTGCAGGGTCTCATCCGAGATCTGGAAAATTTAAAAGCCAAGAAGAACTCGGGAGCAGATTGTGATCCATAGGATCCAATTTCAATAGTGGTACCAGATTTAAACCGGACGGTGCTGCCGGATTTAAACCCGACAGTGATCAATATATTTGAGGTAGCAAGGGACAGTACATTGGAATCATAAAGTGCCCCCGTATAAGTAGCTAAGCTATGCTTGCCCCCATTTGTTTAATTAATTTTGTAATCTCTCTATTTTCCCTTTTTGTACTTCGTTCTCTTCTTAATAAATTCACATTAGGGGCTTTGCCCCTCCTGTTTCCTTCCAAAATAAGTACCTAAGCTATGCTTAGTTTGCACAAAACGTTGTGCTTTCAACTACTGCTATCACAAGTCATGACAATAAATTATACTTCCACAGTCCCAAAGTAAACATATTTTTTAGAATTGCTCTAATTAAGTTAAACATTTTTTAAATTTAACCAAATTTAAATAAAAGAGTACTCAATATCAAATTTATACAAGTGGATACACGGAATATATTTTCATAGTATATTTACTTGGTACCATAGATATGTTGGTATTCTTCCCTTTAAAGTTGGTTAAAATTATTTGACTTAGGAGAACCATATAAATCGATATATTATGGGACCGGGAGAGTATATAGTTTAAAATGACCACAATTAAAGTAGAAGCAACTATTCTCTTCAAAAGTCTAACAAAAGACTTGTCATCATATTGTTATTTGCCGAAAGAGGAGGCCGGAGATTCTGTGCTACTCGGTCGTGTGTGAAGCATGTGGAGGGGTACCTTGAGTGCTTATCCCGTTATCTGGCCACTTGGACACCATTAAAGGCAAAACGTTCTTTGCTTCAGCCTTCAGGTGCTCCTCTGTTCTTGAGCTTTGTTGGTCCGTTTCCTTGTGCACACCTTCAAAAATTCCTAGACTTTGGTGCAAACATTGGCCGCCTTTGCTTTCGTTTCCTTCAGCTTGAAAAATTCCTAGACCTAGCCGCAAGCATTGCCTGCTTTTTCTTTCATCACATGAACAAAACACAGAGGGATCAATTCTGTGTGAAAGGAGGAAGCTGCAGGTCCATGAGATCTTTTGCTTTAGCTAACGTGTGCTGCCACAAATAATATGTCGAATACTTACAAGGTGATTTGCACACCCTGAAAATGCTAAATGTTATTCATCCTCATAGACAAAGCATGTGAGCGGAGCACTTTAAAGAACAGTCGTCCTTCATCATTTGCACACCTTAAAGAATTACTCACATTACAAGCAAGCATCACTTGATATCTTCTCTTGTGCCTCACAAAATGCTCAAATAGAGATTCTTTAAGAAAAGATGAGGTAGCAGAAAATATATATAGGGTTTGTCTATGAGTAGTTTAGAAGTGTAGGATAAATTCTAGGTACCGTCCTTCAAACAATTCCCTTGAACGTCCAGTACAGACGTGTGTTAGTTGGTGAGAGATGGACCGCCTGGATGCACCTGGTTCGGAGATTGATAGAAGTTCAACTCTCTGACCAGCCGGATTCAATACAATGGAAGTTAACTACGAATGGATGTTTACGGTGAAATATTTCTATACTGATCAGATTAACTCTGGCCCCCTCTCAAGGTCGTTGCACATTAGGAAAGTTAAGATTCCTTTGCGCATTAAAATCTTCATGTGGTTTGTTCACAAGCAAGTGATACTCACAAAGGATAACTTAATTAAGAGGCGATGGGTAGGCTGTTCGCGGTGCTGTTTTTGTGATCATGATGAAACAATGCAACACTTATTTCTTGAAAGCCCAATTGCTAAGTTACTTTGGAGAACAATTCATATAGCCTTCAATATTAATCCTCCAGTTGATATTACGTCTTTGTTTGGGACGTGGTTAGCTGGGGTTGAACAGATTACTGCGGCTCGTATTCGGATTGGAATATGTGCGCTATTATGGTCTATATGAAACTGCAGGAATGATATGATTAAACAGACAACACACTTTAACTTTTTTGCAGGTTATTTTCAGAACTACAGCTTGGATCCGTACGTGGTCCTTACTCACTCCTATAGACTCCAGGGAGCCTTTGGTTACTGGGTGCAACCAATGGGAGATGGTAGCTCGGGTTATCTTCAACCGGTTCAGATGGCGCTCGCATAATAGGATAGGAGCCTAGGGAGCTTATCCTTTTTATCTTCATCGTGCCAGTTGTCCTGGTTCACATGTAATTTTCCTTTTTTGGTACTTTGTTCTTCTACGTTTTGTGAGCTGTAAGACTTTTTTGACGATTCTGGATTGTTAATAAGATGGCCGCATGCATCATCATGATGTAGAGACCGGGGGCATGCCTCCATTTCAAAAAAAATGAGTATCTTAGAAACGGAGGGAGTAGTTTATTTGTGGGATGGAACCCCTAAAAAATGTGGGATGGATTATGTTGTTTTGAAGCAAATTAACTAGAATTTTCCATGCACTTAGAGAAGTTTTTGCGCTGTCCGTTTTTTTGTCTACTTCTGGTCCGTTACCGTACCATGTTCGTTTCCGATATATTCCAACGTACATATTTGTTTCCATATATGTACCATATTTGTATCTATTCTAAATCTGAAAGGAAAATATGGAACATGATAGGTATGATGATTATCCGCCCAAATCCATCCCGGTCTTATCCCTACGAACACCCTCCGTTGAACATGGTCTATCTTTTGACAACCTTGAAATGACACCAACTTTTGCAAGAAGGTGGGCATGCTGATGATAGGCATGCGTACTTGGTTTGAACAACTTTTGATACATATGCAAGTTATGACATGCCCATCCATTTATCAGCTTTTTTTAACCGACAAAACCCTAGGAAATAGAAAACTTGTCAAAAACCCTAACAACTTACTTAGCATGGTGCTTTAAATTGGTCATACAAGACCATGAAACAAAATTAGGGTCATTTAAGGGATGTCGAGAAACGAAGTGCTCCCAAACGGACCCTTCTGGCCTACCCAAACACTTTTCGTTGAACATGGTATTTTATTAGAAATCTCGGAGACTGACCTCAACCTTTGCAAGAAAGGTGGGCATGCCATGTTGAGCTTCCATGCCTGGTTGGAATGACTTCTGATACCGTATGCATGTTGCGACACGTCCGACCATTTATCGGCCTTTTTTTCACCTGTCAATATGGCACGGTGCCTTCAATTGGTCATACAAGCCCATGGACAAATTGGGGGCATTTCAAGTATGTCGAAAAATAACTTGCTCTCAAACGAAGCCTTCTAGCCCTAACCGAACACCCTGTTTTGAACATGTTCTATTTTTGGACATCCTCAAACTGTGAGGAGGTGTGAATGCCCATGTAGGCACCCATGTCAGGTTTGAACTATTTTTGACACCGTATGCAAGTCGCGACAACCTTTTTTGACCGAGAAAAAAATGGTCACCATGCCCAGGCCCATTGGTGCCCTATTTTAGATAAGTCATTCGAGAGCAGGTCATTCAACAAGTTTTGCACTTTCGACAAGTCATTCAAGGCACACTAAACCTAAAACCTAAACATGCCAACCCTAGACACTCTATGTTGAACTTAGTGTATTTTTTGGACATCCTTAAAATGACCCCAACCTTTGCCACCAGATGGACATGCCCATAGTAGCATCCATGCCAGGTTAGAATGACTTTTGACAACGCATGCAAGTTGCGACACGTCCTGCCATTTATCAGCCTTTTTTGACCGAGAAAACTTTAGAAAGTGCAAAACTTGTCGAAAATCCAATAAACTTGGCATGGTGCCTTGAATTGGGCATACAAGGCCATGGAAAAAAATTACGTCCATTTGAAGGATATCCAAAAGAACATGCTCTTGAATGGAGTCTTCTGGCATACTCGAACACCCTACATCTAAAATTGTGTTGTTTAGTACATCCTTATAATGACCCCAACTTTTGCCACCAGGTACAAATGCACATGGGAGGCATCCATGGCAAGTTTGAATGACTCTCGACACTGTATGCATGATGGGACACATCCGGTGTTTATTAGCCCTTTTTGACTGAGAAAACTCCAAAAAATGGAAAACTTGTTGAAAACACAAACAACTAAGCATGATGTCTTGAATTGGTCATACAAGGCCATGGAAAAAAATTGGGGTCATTTTAAGGATGTCGAGAAACAACGTGCTATCATACGGAGCCTTTTCACCAAAAATGCTACACTTACGGTTAGGGTTTAGGGTTTAGGGTTAGGGTTTAGGGTTTTAGGGTTTAGGGTTTAGGGTGATCTTACAGACCCCTTGGTCACCAATCCCTACTCCCGATTTTCACCACTAGGCCCCTCATTCCTAATCTTCTCCAACCATATTTTTACACATGAGTCCTTAACATCTGTCCCATTGAAATATGTTCATAAGTCTAGCATCGTTGCCTTTTGACCTATCCAGACACCTCCATTGAACATGGTCTATTTTTAGACATTTTTGAAATAATCTCAACTTTTGCAAGCAGGACCATGCCCATTGTAGGCTTCCATGCAAGGTTTGGACTGGACACCGTATGCAAGTTGCAACAGTTCGTCCATTTATTGCCATTTTTTGACCGAGAAAAGTCCAAAAATGCAAAATTAGTAGAAAGCCAAAAAACTTGGCATGGTACCTTAAATTACCCATACAAGCCAATGAAAAAAGTTGGTATCATTTAACTGATGTCGAGAAACAACATGTTCTCAGACGGAGCCTTCAGGCCTACCCGGATACCCAAGATTAAACATGATGTTTATTGAACATTCTTGAAATGACATCAACTTTTGCCAGCATGTAATCATACCCATGCTAGGTTTGAAGGAAAAATATTTAAAATAATAATTTAAATAGGTGCTTGAAACCATTATTTTAAATTTTTAAGATAAATAATAAATAACATGGGATAAAATTGAAAACAGTAAATGCTTTTGTTTAAAAGCATTATTAAATATTCAAGGGAAAAAATAATTTATCACAATTGAAAACAGTTACTCAAAACTGTTATTTCTGTATTCCAAACAATATTTCAAAATTTTGAACATGTTTCTAAAAGAATAATAAATTTCAAAAATGATACAAAATAAACTAACAAAAAATAGAGGAAAAAAAATCTTACGCCTTTGAAAAAAAATTCACGAATTTGGAAAAAGTTTGTAAAAGTTGAAAACTGGATTTGAAAAACATTTGTGCCTTTGTAAAAAGTTCTTGGATTTATCAAAAAGTTCACCGGTTTTTAGAAAAGAAAGTAAAATTAAGATCGAAAAATAAAGAAGAAAAAGAGGAAGAAAACCCGGCCAAAACAAAACTGAAAAAAAAAAGAACCAATCAGGTTCACGTATCTTTGCTAGATCGAAGGAAAGAAAAGAAGGTAAGCAAACAGATCAGGAGAAGTGTCCAGTTGGTTTGTTCGGTGGTGTACTTTTCTTAACCTTTATATCTATAGGAAATAAATGGTGTAAATGGGCCAACTGCGGAGTGGGGTCGGCGACATGGCGTATTCGCTCAAAGAAAAAAAAACATGGCGACATGGCGTATTCGCTCAAAGAAAAAAAAACATCAGTGCGTGTACATACCGGCTGCTTACTTATCGTACATATGAAAATGAGTATAATTTGCAAGAAGTCCATATTGCCATTTATATGTTTTGTGAGGAGGGTTGTACCGAAGCGAAACTCACATTACAAAATATTCTCATCAAAACCTACATTGTCAGCCAAGAAGCATATTGGCAAGCTGGCCACCTAGGTTTCCTAGGGGTGATGCTGCTGAGAGAAAAACATAGTAGCCTTCTATTGGTTTGGCCACATCGGAAAATTCTATTCGTGAGGTAGTGACTGTACCTCCCCTCGGACGAAGTCCGGCACGTACGTAGTTGGGTTCTTGGTGCCTGGTCATTCGGCTGGACAGGTAGAGAGTCGTGACCACCAGCGCAGCCCTCCAGACGGCACGGCCAGGCGCGAGGTCGCCGTAACGAGCTCCATGTCACTCTCTGTGGTGGGGAATCTGGTCAAGCCTCCAGTCCTCCACAAGCCGCCGCTCTAGCCCTGATCCGTGCATGCACTCGTTGTGGCTCCAGACACATGGGCGGATGGCACCGAAGCGGCGAAGCCCCTGGCCTCGATCTGGTCGAGGATCCGTTTGAGGCTGGAACCCGTCGATAAGGGCGGACAGGGCGACTCACTCGAAGCCGGCCATCCTCGATCTGGGTGAGCTGGTCTCAGGGCCAATGACCTGGCGATCCCACCTGCAGGCTACCAAGGACAGAATGGTGCTCGTCCAATCCGCGCACGCAACGTTTGCAAGGCGAGGAGTGGATGACCAGCTAGCAGCCAGCTACAGCCTACATATGCCCCACCCAACAGAGAGAAGACCATCCGCGTAGGATCACAAGGCATCGACAGGCGACGGCGGCTACCCTATCTTCTTCCTCTTCTGTAATTTCCCCTTTCGCAAGAACAGATCCTCCTCTGTAATTCCTGTGTAAGCTACTGCTTCGGAGAGCTAACCGAGATCACCACCTAGACCACCACTCGTACGCTATCAGCTGGGCTCCTCCTCCGCTCCTGTCTATTTTTTCCTGTTCATGGTGAGTTCCTCACATCGTCGTCAAAGATGGACGGTAAGGAGAATTGCAGCCGCCGCTCCGACGAGACGGCGACCGGCATATAGATGGCCGGCTATCTCTTTAGCATGCTCTCCCGTGCTTCCGCTGAGCCACCTCACCGCTTGTCTAGCCCCTACCAGCACCTCAGCGCAGGGGTCGTCGCCGATGGCACGCGACACAGAGTTCCTCATCACCTCCTGTTTCCTGAGTAGCTGAGTCGCTCATAGTCTCCTCAGCAACGGTGTCCGGCCAGGAGGCTGCAAGTAGGCGTCGGCTGGTCGATGCTGGCAATCCTTCTCGGTGTGATGGAGTACAACACACCTGCAGTGCAGAGTATGTGTGTGTGTGGCAATTCGTCAACATGGGCTTCTGCATGCAACGTGCGTGATATTGAATCTAACTCCTAATGCAAGCTGCAGGGCAGCAGGGGGGCACTACTATCTGATGAAAAGAAAATTTTGTGTGGCTGACGTTCACGTGTTTGAATCGGGTGCGCTTGTGTTCTCGTTGGTTTGGGGTCGTGCGTCCTGGTGCTTTGGGAATCAGGACTCGATTTGAAGCCGGCATTGGGGGATTGTGCGCGTATTACCTATTCCTTGGTTTGACCCCCGCGCGTGCATATTATTTTATTTTTCTTCTTTAAATCTCAGCCGTCAATCTTTATGATTAATACTAGCACAAATGCCCTTGCATTGCAACGGAAAAAAAAGATGCTGATGATAAAAATCATATACCGGTTGAGAATGAACATGCACATAACTGATTGAAGGAGGAAACATAATGGGACATACCCTATGCATTCGTGAGACTTTCTGTATCCATGTATCTGTCTTCCCTCGGCTTTCTGATTGAACTCGAATGCACAACATCGAAACATGAATAATTTGCATTTAGAATGCTTGCCTTGCCACTTTAGTCATTGCGTGTTTGCGGTGACCTCCTTTAACTAAAATAACAACGGCTTCATCTCCTGTTCTGAGAAGGCAGGAGGTGAATTAAGTCTGGCTGACCTTCACAAGAGGCTCTTGCAAGCAACGAAATTGAGGTTTCTCAAGCATGCATGCTCCACTGCCCATCAGATCACAAGATGAAAAAAAATATGGAAATTCCATAAGAAAGGCCATATATACTTGATCGCAAGCACATGTGCTAAGTCTGATTAGCGTCGCCGGCTGGTGGACAACACCCGCCGCCGGGGCCGGGCCGCCATGGTGTGTGGTCACCGCCACGCAGACCGCTCCTCTATGTTGGTCCGCCTCGCCGCCGAGCTGTTGCACTATGTGGTCGGCCGATGGCTAGCGCCGGCCAAACTGCCGCGTCGTCCGTCGAGTCGCAGACTCTCACATCAGTTTACCAGCTCGCAGATCCCACATCCCTGTTAACATTAATTCATATCTATACTTTTGAATTTCAAAAATATGATGTCTAAAATGTAAAGGGTTTACAATGCTTGGCGCTCTTTTTGTTGACACATTGCGGCCAGCAGTAGGAGCACAACCCCCATGTCTTCATATCCACTTCTTCCCTCGACATCATCATCGGGCCTCATTGGGGATCATGGTTAGGGCACACAGAGCTATGGGAGTGATGGTAAAAACGGAGGGGAGTGCTGCCCTATCCCAGCTGACGTGCGGGGGCGAAACATAACATGAGCAAGATGAAGTGTTGTCGCATTCTCTCTACTCTTCATCCCTCCCTCCCTCCTTCCTGTCTCACCAACGAAATCGGTGACATCCAGAGTTGAGGAATATCTTAATTGTCAGCAAGTCTGAGTGAGCTCCAAATACCTCCCTTTCAGGGATATCTTGTTCCAATATTTCACTCACTTTTAATTATTATACTCCCTCCGTTTCTTAATATAAGTATTTCCAGAGATTCCAATGCAAACTATATACGAAGCAAAATGAGTGATTTATATTTTAAAATATGTCTATATACATCTATATGTAGTTTATATTAAAAATATTATAGAAAACATATATTTAGTGGTGGAGGGAGTATCTAATAATGTATTCATAAGATGTCATAGGCATGAACATTAAACTATAACAGTAACAACAAACATCAAGTAATTAACCGCAAAAAGATCAAGTAATTATAATCAGCGAAATTACTTTACGTGCGGTAGAATCTAGTACTATTTCCGTCCGACGTGACAGTGGAGGGTGAGGATGCTTTTTACATATGCGATTCGCTCTCTATTCTGCATAGTACAAAAATCATAAAAGATCTGTCGTATGTGAACTCTTATAATCGGTACTCATTTAGATTTATTTTTTCAATCGGCAGAACATATAGCTTCCAGCAGCTTCTGAATGGTGCAACAATTAAAAAAAGCAGTAGACCAAAAATCCCCACCGCTCCCTTATCCACTCATCCAACAATAGTTCGTTTCTAGCAGCGCTGCTGTATCCTCTTTCTCCGCCCAGCAGCACCGAGAGTTCGTGCACTGACTCTTCCTCTGCTCTGACGCCCGGGCTTGTCGCGTTGCTTGGGCCTAAATAGCCATGGAAAATGAAAGTAATGATAGAAAAAAGAATAAACTTTATTTTCTGTTTGGGAACCGTTTATGATGTATCTAGGATGAAAAGTGTTGGGATGCTCCAAGTCGTTTCCGTTGGTGGGAAAAGTATGCCTCTTAAAAATATTTTTATCTCTCGATTTAAGCTTTGAGCTCTGGCACCTCTACAAATCCCTACTTTACTCCACTAGTAGAAAATGGGCCATTTATCCGGGTTCATGAGGCCCATTTGTCCCAGTTGCCGAACCGGGACTAAAGGGTCGGTACTAAAGCCCAATACCTTTAGTCCCAGTTCTCCTAGGAACCGGGACAGATGGGGCTCCACGTGGCCGTTGCGGCTTGCCCAGGGAGGAGGGCCTTTTGTTCCGGTTGGTGCCACCAACCGGGACCAAAAGGCTTCCACGCGTCAGCAGTTCATGGGCTGTGGTTTTTGTTTTTTTTCTGAAAGGCAAGGGGTGGGGGGTTTGGGGGGTTTTGTAGGGTTAATTATTGTGTTAGCTAGCTAATAGAGAGAAGTATCCTCTCTTATCTCCATGCTTGGTCGACGCTACGTAGTACTCGTCACGCTAGCTAGCTAGTAAGAAAATGAAGGAAACCATTAAGTACAGAAGATCGTCATGAACATATACACAGAGAGAAGTGATCGACCTCTCCTTCTCCGATAGATTGGTCGAACAACAAGTTTTTGTATATCTATCCGACGCTACTGGCTACATAGATATATACAATATAAGATCTCTTACAAAATCCCCAAATATCTGAACTCAACTTCCATATGGTATTCTTCGTGTTTGTCGATGACGTGGTCAAGAAAGAATCCCGCTAATTCCTCTTGAATTGCTCGTATGCGATCTTGTGGTAAGAGTTCATCCCGCATCTGAAACATCTAATTTAAAGAAGATGGTCAATACATATATATGAATGAAACTCAACACTAATGATGGTAATAAAATAAAATTGTGAATATTATTGCTTACACACTTCATATTGTTGTTTAGAGTAGCCCCGCTCATAGGTGGTGTGGCGGATGAACTCGCAAATGTAGTATCCACAGAAATCATTCCCGGGTTCTTGCCACAACCACTTTACAAGAAATAGAGGTCAATCAAACTGATAAGCAAGCATGCTAAATGGTATTGATGAAACTAGCTAGAATCAATGGGAGATGCGCGAAACTAGCTAGTAGCTAGTACTTACTTTCGGGTGGTTAAATCGCAGCTGCGCCGACAGTCCCGGAGCTTGTGGGGTGAACTTTTTCCAAACCCTGGCAGACAAAGAAAACAATTACTTGATATCAAGAAATGAACAAAGTTGCCGATATGGTGCGATAATGATCGATTGAACTTACTTCTCGAGTATTTTAGTCATGGTCGCATACTCCTCCGGATTTTTTTCGTTTGGAGTCTATGACGGTTACTAGTCCCTGCTCAAGCTTAATCTCTAGCAGAAGAAAGTGGAAGCTGCGCACGCATGCATAACTCATCAATTACATTACTATAACCTTGAGTAATAAGGGAAACCGAATATGCACAAGACAGTAACACTCACTTGTATTCGTAAGGAAAGAGTATTGTAGCTTTGTTTTGATTTCGAAGTAACGATCATAGCAGGTTGGCCTCGGTATCTTTGGTATCATGTTTAACATTCCATTCATCCATGAGATTTGTGTTAATGAACCCAATATCACCTACTTGTCTTTTCTTCAATTCGGCGATCTTCAATCTGCATAATATAGTGAGGATAATTATATATACATGCAATGAAAGAGCTGACCTATATATAGAGACTTAATTAATTACAGAGAAGTAGTACTTACAGACAGTAGCAAGTGATGATTGTTTTATCGAGGGCCTTTTGATTGAAAAACTGGAAGAACTCCTCATAGGAACAGACAACAGATCAATTCCAACGAGGTCGTGCTCCTCTTTAACTCTCAGCGTCAAAGTATTTGTCCCAGACTTCCTGCAGATGTCCATGTACCAATCATGGAATCTTCGCATCATCGTTGTTAGAGAAGTACCAGGTTTGACGAGAGGCTTCCCGTGCCGGAATCTTAATGTGTCCACCTCCATTGTTTCAAAAAGTGCATCGTCGTCGGGCATGTAATCTCCAGGATTGGTACCGGGCAGTGATGACCCACAAGTGTAGGGGATATCTTAGTCCTTTCGATAAGTAAGAGTGTCGAACCCAATGAGGAGCAGAAGGAAATGACAAGCGGTTTCAGTGAGGTATTCCCTGCAAGCACTGAAATTATTGGTAACAGATAGTTTTGTGATAAGGTAATTTGTAACGGGTAACAAGTAACAAAAGTAAATAAGGTGCAGCAAGGTGTCCCAATCCTTTTTGTAGCAAAGGACAAGGCTGGACAAATTCTTATATGAAGGAAAGCGCTCCCGAGGACACACGGGAATTATCGTCAAGCTAGTTTTCATCACGCTCATATGATTCGCGTTCGTTACTTTGATAATTTGATATGTGGGTGGACCGGTGCTTGGGTATTGCCCTTTCTTGGACAAGCATCCCACTTATGATTAACCCCTATTGCAAGCATCTGCAACTACAAAACAAGTATTAAGGTAAACCTAACCATAGCATGAAACATGTTGATCCAAATCAGCCCCTTACGAAGCAACGCATAAACTAGGGTTTAAGCATCTGTCACTCTAGCAACCCATCATCTACTTATTACTTCCCAATGCCTTCCTCTAGACCCAAACAATGGTGAAGTGTCATGTAGTCAACGTTCACATAACACCATTTGAGGAGAGACAACATACATCTCATCAAAATATCGAACGAATACCAAATTCACATGACTACTATAGCAAGACTTCTCCCATGTCCTCAGGAACAAACGTAACTACTCACAAATCATATTCATGTTAATAATTAGAGGGGTATTAGTATGAATATAGGATCTGAACATATGATCTTCCACTGAATAAACCAACTAGCATCAACTACAAGGAGTAATCAACACTACTAGCAACCCACAGGTACCAATCTGAGGTTTTGGGACAAAGATTGGATACAAGAAATGAACTAGGGTTTGAGAGGAGATGGTGCTGGTGAATATGTGTATGGAGATTGACCCCCTCCCGATGAGAGGATCAATGGTGATGACGATGGTGATGATTTCCCCCTCCCGGAGGGAAGTTTCACCGGCAGAACAGCTCCGCCGGAGCCCTAGATTGGTTCCGCCAAGGTTCCGCCTTGTGGCGGCGGATTTTCGTCCCGAAATCTTGCTTATGATTTTTTCAGGGTAAAAGACTTCATATAACAGAAGATGGGCATCGGAGGGCTGCCAGGAGGCCCACGAGGCAGGGGGCGCGCCCAGGGGGTAGGGCGCGCATCCCACCCTCGTGGACGGTGGGTGGCCCCCCTCTGGTATTTCTTCCGCTTAGTATTTTTTTATTAATTCCAAAAATGACTTTCGTGGAGTTTCAGGACTTTTGGAGTTGTGCAGAATAGGTCTCTAATGTTTGCTCCTTTTCCAGCCCAGAATCCCAGCTGCCGGCATTCTCCCTCTTCATGTAAACCATGTAAAATAAGAGAGAATAGGCATAAGTATTGTGACATAACGTGTAATAACATCCCATAATGCAAGAAATATCAATATAAAAGCATGATGCAAAATGGACGTATCAACTCCCCCAAGCTTAGACCTCGGTTGTCCTCAAGCAGAAGCCGATATCGGAAATAACGTCCACATGTTTAGAGATAGATGTGTTGATAAAATAAAATACGGACATGAGGGCATCATGATCATTCTTATAACAACAACATATATATTTTGTCATATGATTTCTTATGCTCAAGTAATAATCTATTCACAAGATCAAATATGAATCAGAAACTTCATTGAGAACCAACAAACAATGATCTCAGTCATCGAAGCAATTGCAATTTATCATAACATCGGAAAGAATCAAAATAAGAGCTTTTCAGCAAGTCCAAATACTCAACTATCATTTTATCTTCCGCTATTGCTAAAACTCACGCAATACTTATGGTTATGGAGTTTTAATCGGACACAGAGAAAGATAGGGGCTTATAGTGTTGCCTCGCAACCTTTTACCTCAAGGGTAATGTCAACAATAATAGTTCATGCTAACTTACATCCAATTATTTATCCAATAATAGTTCATGCTAACTTACATCCAATTATATATATCAGGATCTTTCCAACACGAGGTGCTTGCCAAAGGATAAAATATAAAAAGGAAAGGTGAAGATCACCATGACTCTTGCATCAGGTATAAGACAGAAGTTAAATATAGGCCCTTCGCAGAGGGAAGCAGAGGTTTTCATGTGCTTTTATGGTTGGATGCATGAAATCTTAATGCAAAAAAACGTCACTTTATATTGCCACTTCTGATACGGACCTTTATTATGCAGTCTGTCGCTTTTATTACTTCCATATCACAAGATCGTATAAAGCTTATTTTCTCCACACTAATAAGTCATACATATTTAGAAAGCAATTTTTATTGCATGCAACATGACAACTTACTTGAAGGATCTTACTCAATCCATAGGTAGATATGGTGGACTCTCATGGCAAAACTGGGTTTAAGGAAATTTGGAAGCACAAGTAGTATCTCTACTTGGTGCAAGGAATTTGGCTAGCATGAGGGGGAAAGGCAAGCTCAACATGTTGGATGATCCATGACAATATACTTTATTTTGGATAAAAGAAAACATAACCCATTATATTGTCTTCCTTGTCCAACATCAACTCTTTGTCATGTCATATTTTAATGAGTGCTCACAATCATAAAAGATGTCCAGGATAGTATATTTATATGTGAAAACCTCTCTTTCCTTATTACTTCCTATTAATTGCAATGATGACCAAACTATGTTTGCCAACTCTCAACAACTTTTATTCATCATACCCTTTTTGTGAAGTCATTACTCTCCATAAGATCAATATGATCTCTTTTATTTCTTTTATTCTTTCTTTTATTTTTATTCCCTCAAGATCATAGAAAGATAGCAAAGCCCTTGACTCAACACTAATCTTTATTATATGTATCTCACGGACTCAATTACATAGAGGGATCATAAAGCAAAACTCAAAACTAAATCATACCAAAACTTTATTCTACTAGATCGAGATATTACTAAAAGGATCGAACTAAGAAAAACGGTAAAGATAGGAGTGTGAGGGTGATACGATACCGGGGCACCTCCCCCAAGCTTGGCAATTGCCAAGGGGAGTGCCCGTACCCATGTGATTATGTCTCCTTTGCTGGTGAAGAAGGTGGCGATGATGATGGATAGTCGCACATCGAGCGTAGGAGCTCTTCCAATTTGCGGATAATGCCCTTGAGTGCGACGATATGATCCTTCAACAAAATATTTTCACGTGTGAGATACTTGTTTTGTATGCGAACTAACTCAATCATCTTGAAAGCTTCAATCTCAGTTGGGGTAAAGAGGTCGGGAAGAGGTTGGATGTCTTCTTCTTCTGCCGCTGGAGCTTGATCCTCCATGACCTTCTTGATCCAATCCTCCTTGTTGATCTCCCCGGGTTCTTCTCTCTTCAGCTCCATCTTCATCATCCAAGCATCGTTGCCCTCATTGTTGGAGGAGGGTGACAACATGATCCCTGGCCTTGAGAAATCAGACAGAAAACAACTCGAAACAAAGACAGGAGATATTTGCATGATACGGTGGTCAAAACCTTCGGGTGATTATATAATGAATTTTTACCGACCAAAAGAAGTATCGTGCAAGAAAACTGAGTCTGGAGAGCACCCGAGGTGCCCACGAGGCAGGGGGGCGCCCAGGGGGGTAGGGCGTGCCCTCCACCCTCGTGGACGCCTCGTGTCCTTCCCGAACTACTTATTTTCCTATTTTCTTAAATATTCCAAAACGGAGAAAAATTGCTATTAGAATTGTTTTGGAGTCGGTTTACTTACCGTACCACATACCTATTCCTTCTTGGAGTTTGAAACTTTCTGGAAAGTGTCCCTTATGTATTCCTCCGGGTTTACGGTTTCAATAACATTAGTTTCAACATTTATAGGGTTGCCTGAGATATAATGTTTGATTCTTTGACCGTTCACCACCTTTGGATTCGTGCCTTCGAAGTTGTTGATTTTTATGGCACCGGAATGATAGACCTCCTCGATGACGTAAGGGCCTTCCCATTTAGAGAGAAGTTTTCCTGCAAAAAATCTTAAACGAGAGTTGAATAGCAACACATAATCATCTAAGTTAAACTCACGCTTTTGTATCCTTTTGTCATGCCATCTTTTAACTTTTTCTTTAAACAGTTTGGCATTCTGATAGGCTTGGGTTCTCCATTCATCAAGTGAGCTAATGTCAAATAACCTCTTCTCACTGGAAAGTTTGAAATCATAATTGAGCTCTTTAATGGCCCAATATGCCTTATGTTCTAGTTCGAGAGGTAAGTGACATGCTTTTCCATATACCATTTTATACGGAGACATACCCATAGGATTCTTATATGCAGTTCTATAAGCCCATAATGCATCATCAAGTTTCTTGGACCAATTCTTTCTAGATCTATTAACAGTCTTTTGCAGAATTAATTTGAGATCTCTATTACTCAATTCTACTTGGCCACTAGACTGCGGGTGATATGGAGATGCAATTCTATGATTAACATCATACTTAGCAAGCATTTTACGAAAAGCACCATAAATAAAATGTGAACCACCATCAGTCATTAAGTATCTAGGGACTCCAAACCTCGGAAAAATAACTTATTGAAGCATCTTAATAGAGGTGTTATGATCAACACTACTAGTTGGAATAGCTTCTCCCCACTTAGTAACGTAATCAACAGCAACTAAAATATGTGTATATCCATTAGAGGAAGGAAACGGTCCCATATAATCAAAGCCCCAAACATCAAATGGTTCAATAACAAGAGAATAATTCATAGGCATTCCTTGACGTCTACTAATATTACCAATTCTTTGACATTCATCGCAAGACAAGACAAACTTACGGGCATCTTTGAAGAGAGTAGGCCAATAAAAACTGTATTGCAATACCTTATGCGCAGTCCTATCTCCAGCGTGGTGTCCTCATTAAGCCTCGGAGTGACACTTGCGTAGGATCTGTTCCTGTTCAGGCTCAGGTACACAACGTCTAATAACACCATCTACTCCTTCTTTATAGAGGAGTGGGTCATCCCAGAAGTAATGTCTTAAATATAGAAGAACTTTTTCTTTTGCTGGTATGTGAAACTAGGTGGTATAAATTTAGCAACAATGTAATTAGCATAATCAGCATACCATGGAGCAGTATGAGAAGCATTTATGGCAGCTAATTGTTCACCTTGGAAGCTATCATCAATAGGTAGTGGGTCAACAAGAACATTCTCTAACCTAGACAAGTTGTCTGCAACAGGGTTTTCAGCTCCCTTTCTATCAATAATATGCAAATCAAATTCTTGTAATAGGAGAACCCATCTAATAAGTCTAGGTTTAGCATCTTTCTTTTCCATAAGATATTTAATAGCAGCATGATCAGTGTGAACAGTTACTTTAGAATCAATAATATAAGGTCTAAACTTATCACAAGCAAATACAACTGCTAAAAATTCTTTCTCAGTAGTAGCATAATTTCTCTGGGCACTGTCTAGAGTTTTACTAGCATATTGAATAACATTTAGTTTTTTATCAACTCTTTGTCCTAGGACAGCACCTACAGCATAATCACTAGCATCACACGTAATTTCAAAGGGTAAATTCCAATCGGGTGGCTGAACAATAGGTGCAGAAATCAAAGCTTTCTTAAGTATTTCAAATGCTTCTACACAATCATCATCGAAGACAAAAGGAATATCTTTCTGTAAGAGATTAGTCAGAGGCCTAGAAATTTTAGAGAAGTCCTTAATGAACCTCCTATAAAAACCGGCATGACCAAGGACACTTCTTATACCTTTAATGTCCTTGGGACACGGCATCTTTTCAATAGCATCAACTTTAGCTTTATCAACTTCAATACCTCTTTCAAAAATTTTATGCCCCAAGACAATGCCTTCATTAACCATAAAGTGGCACTTCTCCCAATTCAAGGCAAGACTAGTATCTTTGCATCTCTGCAAAACTCGATCAAGGTTTCTCAATCAATCATCAAAAGAAGATCCATAAACAGAGAAATCATCCATGAAAACCTCACAAATCTTTTCACAAAAGTCAGAGAATATAGCCATCATGCATCTTTGAAAGGTAGCATGTGCATTACATAAACCAAAAGGCATACGTCTATAAGCAAAAGTACCGAAAGGGCAAGTAAAAGTGGTCTTTTCTTGATCCTCTACTGACACAGGTATTTGAGAGAAACCATAGTAACCATCTAGAAAGCAAAAATGTGTATGTTTGGTTAATCTTTCTAGCATTTGATCAATAAAAGGTAGAGGGTAATGATCCTTTTTAGTAGCTTTATTTGACTTATGGAAATCAATTACCATCATATAACCTGTAATAATTATTTGCGGTATCAATTCATCTTTATCATTAGGAACAACAGTAATACCTCCCTTCTTAGGGACACAATGGACAGGGCTTACCCACTGACTATCTGCAACGGAATAAATTATACCTGCCTCCAGGAGGTTTAGTATTTCTTTTCTTACCACATCTTTCATCTTAGGATTTAACCATTGTTGGTGATCAATAACTGGTTTAGCATCTTCCTCCAATTTTATTTTGTGATGGCATAAAGTGGGACTAATGCCCTTAAGATCATCAAGGGTATATCCAATAGCAGCACGGTGCATCTTCAGAGTTTTCAATAATCTCTCCTCTTCTTACTCTGAAAGGTTAGCACATATAATAACAGGATATATCTTTGATGTCTACTAGACAACCTTCTTCTTGTAGACATTGTTGGGCCTCCAAGTGCAGAGGTTTGTAGGACAGTAGCAAATTTCCCTCAAGTGGATGACCTAAGGTTTATCAATCCGTTGGAGGCGTAGGATGAAGATGGTCTCTCTCAAGCAACCCTGCAACCAAATAACAAAGAGTCTCTTGTGTCCCCAACACACCCAATACAATGGTAAATTGTATAGGTGCACTAGTTCGGCGAAGAGATGGTGATACAAGTGCAATATGTATGGTAGATATAGGTTTTTGTAATCTGAAAATATAAAAACAGCAAGGTAACTAATGATAAAAGTGAGCGTAAATGGTATTGCAATGCTAGGAAACAAGGCATAGGGTTCATACTTTCACTAGTGCAAGTTCTCTCAACAATAATAACATAATTGGATCATCTAACTATCCCTCAACATGCAACAAAGAGTCACTCCAAAGCCACTAACAGCGGAGAACAACCAAAGAGATTATGGTAGGGTACGAAACCACCTCAAAGTTATCCTTTCTGTTGTATCTATTCAAGAGTCCTTAGTAAAATAACATGAAGCTATTCTTTCCGTTCAATCTATCATAGAGTTCATACTAGAATAACACCTTAAGACACAAATCAACCAAAACCCTAATATCACATAGATACTCCATTGTCACCTCAAGTATCCGTGGGCATGATTATACGATATGCATCACACAATCTCAGATTCATCTATTAAACCAACACAAAGTACTTCAAAGAGTGCCCCAAATTTTCTACCGGAGAGTCAAGACGAAAACGTGTGCCAACCCCTATGCAAAGGTTCATGGGCGGAACCCGCAAGTGGATCACCAAAACATACATCAAGTGGATCACGTGATATCCAATTGTCACCACAGATAAGCACGGCAAGACATACATCAAGGGTTCTCAAATCATTAAAGACTCAATACGATAAGATAACTTCAAGAGGAAAACTCAATTCATCACAAGAGAGTAGAGGGGGGAGAAACATCATAAGATCCAACTATAATAGCAAAGCTCACGATACATCAAGATCGTATCACCTCAAGAACACGAGAGAGAGAGAGAGATCAAACACATAGCTACCGGTACATACCCTCATCCCCGAGGGTGAACTACTCCCTCCTCGTCATGGATAGCGCCGGGATGATGAAGATGGCCACCGGTGAGGGATTCCCCCTCCGGCAGGGTGCCGGAACGGGCTCCCGAGAGGTTTTTGGTGGCTACAGAGGCTTGCGGCAGCGGAACTCCCGATCTATTGTTCTCTTTGATGTTTTTAGGGTATATGGGAATATATAGGCGAAAGAAGTCGGTCAGGGACGCTCGAGGGCCCACAAGACAGGGGGTGCGCCCAGTAGGGGGGCGCGCCCCCCACCCTCGTGGCCACCTTGAAGATTCCTTGACTTGATCTCCAAGTCTCCTAGATCGCTTCTGTTCCAAAAATAACGCTCCCGAAGGTTTCATTCCGTTTGGACTCCGTTTGATATTCCTTTTCTTCGAAACACTGAAATAGGCAATAAAACAGCAATATGGGTTGGGCCTCCGGTTAATAGGTTGGTCCCAAAAGTAATATAAAAGTGTATAATAAAGCCCATAAACATTCAAAACAGATAATAATATAGCATGAATGCTTCATAAAATATAGATACATTGGAGACGTATCAGCATCCCCAAGCTTAATTCATGCTCGTCCTCGAGTAGGTAAATGACAAAAGAAAGAATTTATGAAGTGTGAATGCTAGCAGGTGCACAAGTTTCATCAATGATAATTTCAATCACCTTTTCTAGCATTATTATATGTTATAACAGTAGTTCATCTCATAAAACTTCCGAAGATCAAGTAACAAGCTATTCACATGTTAAAACATAGACCATAAACTTTCTTGAAAACTAGCAAACTTCATTCTCAGTCATCAAACAATTACAATTCATCTTATTTTCAGGAAGGGCCTATGTCAGAGCTTTGATTAGCAAACTCCACATACTCAACTATCATATAGTCTTCTACAATTGCTAACACTCACGTAATACTTATGGTTATGGAGTTTTAATCGGACACTAAGAAAGATAGGGGCTTATAGTGTTGCCTCCCAACGTATTCACCTTTGGGTGATGTCAACAATAATAGTTCATGCTAACTTACATCCAATTGGATATATCAGGATCTTTCCAACATGAGGTGCTTGCCAAAGGATAAAATGGAAAGGTGAAGATCACCTTGACTCTTGCATGAATAGGTTAATCCCAAAAGTAATATAAAAGTGTATAATAAAGCCCATAAACATTCAAAACAGATAATAATATAGCATGAATGCTTCATAAATTATAGATACATTGGAGACGTATCAATCTTCTTTTCATCAAGATAAGCATATTTAAGAGAATCAGGTAAGGGTTTAAGCTCAAACACGGGATCACCCTTGGGTGGTGGAGGATCCCCTAGAATTTCAATTGGCAAGTTGTGTTTCAAAATAGGTCCCTGTTTAAAGAATACTTCATCTATCTCCCTTCTTTCATTCATAAACATATCATTTTCATGGTCTAGCAAATATTGTTCTAAAGGATCATTAGGAGGCCAGAATCTTAATGTGTCCACCTCCATTGTTTCAAAAAGTGCATCGTCCTCGGGCATGTAATCTCCAGGATTGATACCGGGCAGTGATGACCCACAAGTGTAGGGGATGTATCATAGTCCTTTCGATAAGTAAGAGTGTCGAACCCAACGAGGAGCAGAAGGAAATGACAAGCGGTTTTCAGTAAGGTATTCTCTGCAAGCACTGAAATTATCGGTAACAGATAGTTTTGTGATAAGGTAATTCGTAACGGGTAACAAGTAACAAAAGTAAATAAGGTGCAGCAAGGTGTCCCAATCCTTTTTGTAGCAAAGGACAAGCCTAGACAAATTCTTATATGAAGGAAAGCGCTCCCGAGGACACATGGGAATTATCGTCAAGCTAGTTTTCATCACGCTCATATGATTCGCGTTCGTTACTTTGATAATTTGATATGTGGGTGGACCGGTGCTTGGGTACTGCCCTTTCTTGGACAAGAATCCCACTTATGATTAACCCCTATTGCAAGCATCCGTAACTACAAAAGAAGTATTAAGGTAAACCTAACCATAGCATGAAACATGTGGATCCAAATCAGCCCCTTACGAAGCAACACATAAACTAGGGTTTAAGCTTCTGTCACTCTAGCAACCCATCATCTACTTATTACTTCCCAATGCCTTCCTCTAGGCCCAAACAATGGTGAAGTGTCATGTAGTCGATGTTCACATAACACCATTAGAGGAGAGACAACATACATCTCATCAAAATATCGAACGTAAACCAAATTCACATGACTACTTATAGCAAGACTTCTCCCATGTCCTTAGGAACAAATGTAACTACTCACAAATCATATTTGTGTTCATAATCAGAGGGGTATTAATATGCATATAGGATCTGAACATATGATCTTCCACCGAATAAACCAACTACACGGAGTAATCAACACTACTAGCAACCCATATATAGGTACCAATCTGAGGTTTTGGGACAAAGATTGGATACAAGAGATGAACAAGGGTTTGAGAGGAGATGGTGCTGGTGAATATGTTGAAGGAGATTGACCCCCTCCCGATGAGAGGATCGATGGTGATGACGATGGTGATGATTTCCCCCTCTCGGAGGGAAGTTTCCCCCGCAGAACAGCTTTGCCGGAGCCCTAGATTGGTTCCACCAAGGTTCCGCCTCGTGGCGGCGGAGTTTCATCCTGAAAGCTTGCTTATGATTTTCTTTCAGGGTAAAAGACTTCACATAGCAGAAGATGGGTACCGGAGGGCTGCTAGGGGGCCCACGAGGCACGGGGCGCGCCCGGGGGGTAGGGCGCACCCCCCACCCTCGTGGACGGTGGGTGGCCCCCCTCTGGTATTTCTTCCGCTCAGTATCTTTTATTAATTCCAAAAATGACTTTCATGGAGTTTCAGGACTTTTGGAGTTGTGCGGAATAGGTCTCTAATATTTGCTCCTTTTCCAGCCCAGAATCCCAGCTGTCGGCATTCTCCCTCTTCATGTAAACCTTGTAAAATAAGAGAGAATTGGCATAAGTATTGTGACATAACATGTAATAACAGCCCATAATGCAATAAATATCGATATAAAAGCATGATGCAAAATGGACGTATCAGGCAGCATCCCCGGAAGATTAGCGACGATATCGCTAGACACACTGAGCGAGGGGCACGATTGCTTTGCTTGTTCACCAAGCTGGGGAAGTTTTTTCCCTTTTCTTCGTTCTGCTAGCCTTTGATCAGTGCAAGTACTTCCCGACCGCTCTGCTTCCTTATATGTCATTTCAATGATGCGGTCATAGTTGGATTGCGGCGGAGGCGGTGCTGGTCGCTGCAGAGCATCCAAAGTGCGCTTCGCTTTCACCGGATCTATCTTCTCCACCAGAGGTGGATATTTCTTAGCTTTTACCGATTGAAAGAAGTCATTCACTTGGCCTTCCAGCTGTGAACAATAAACAACACTGAAAGTAAACAACACGGTTATCACAAAACTTGGATTCCGGATTACAACAATATAGGCAATGAACCACCACTAACGGCCCAGATATCTTCTGGTTTTCCTCACCGCTCCTCTCGTATGGTAACTTCTCTAGAGGCTTGAGTGATGATGGACCGAATTTATATTGCCTCCCGCCTCTGGTTGTACTGCTAGACACCGGGGCAGCCGGAGCAGCTGCGGCTGTCTTCTTTCGTTGCTTAAGAGGCGGAGCAGCCGGAGGCGGACTTCTACGATGCGCCAGAGTAGCCGGAGCGGCGGCGTCTATGTTCCACTGTCGCTTACAAGGCGGCGAAGGAGGAGGTGGGCTGCTCGGATGCGCCGGAGCAGGCGGAGAAGGAGGCGGAGTACTGCCGCCCTCACGCGCCAGAGCAGGAGGCGGAGTGCCCTGATCACTCGCCAAAGGAGGAGGAGGCGGAGGAGGCGGAGTGCCTAGCTGACTCGCCGGAGCCCTGAAGTTCAGAAGGTTGATGTGCTCTTTCCGCCAAAGACACGAGGTCTTCATAGCAAGACCCAGCTGAGTCTCCCCATCACCAGTAGGGTGCTCAAGCTGGAGCTCCTCAAATCCCTCCGTTATTTAGTCCACCATCACAACAGCATAGCCTTGTGGAATCGGACGGCAGTGAAAAGTTACTCCGGGTGAAGGAGGGTACACAGAGCAGACAACCGCCTTGACATTGAGCTGAAGCCATTGCGTCATAAGGTGGCACTGGTGTGAATTCGTGATAAAATCCATGGGGTAGCTATGATCCGTCAAGTTAGGCTATTGAACAAGCTCAGTGGAAGCCATGTTGCTTCTCTGCTAAGATGGCGGGGTAGCTTCTGGGGTAGCTTCTTGGGCAGGATCTCGCAGCTGCTGGTTCTCAACATCTTGTCGTTCCTCTAGCTTTCGTACCCTTGCCTTAAGCTACTGCAGTTTGCTCTGATCCACTTTCCCCCACCTCTCTTGGGTTTTGTAACCGCCTGCGTCGGGAAACCCAACCTTCCATGCAACGGAGCCTGGCGTGCCTCGTGTTTGTCCAGGGTGCTCAGGATCCCCGAGGGCACATGTGAGCTCGTCGTTCTCTCTGTCGGGAATGAGCGACCCTTCCTGCACTTACTTGATTGCTTTCCAAAGCTTCATGACGGGCGTTGCAAGTTGCTCGTCCGTCCAGCAGCGCTTCCCTGTTTCAGGGTCCAAAGTTCTACCATCCCCGAAGAACAAAGTCCTTGAACTGTCTGGCCAGTGCAATGTCTCTGGTTCGACCCCTTGTAACATCCCAAATTTTCAATTTGGAATCTTATACAATAGATCATTATTGCATATCATATTTACTGCATTTTGGCTCGATCCTAGAAATTCTACGCAACTCGAGGACCCACGGAGAGAGTTGGGGATTTCGTTATTTTCATATTTGAGTTTTCTCAAATTTTGAAAATAGGATCATTTGATTTTATTTATTTTATCTTCAATTATTTCTATAAAACAAAATAAGAGAGAGGGAATAAAATGACTTTACCAAAATAAAGAAATATTGATGATTTAATAAAAAATCAAATAAGATTTTATTTTGGATCTTATTGCTATTTTATTTGAATTTAGGAAAAATGCGCGTTTTTCAAAATTGCACTTAGGCCCCAAATAAATGTTCATCTAAACTAGCTTGATTTTAGAAGCCGGGGAAATTTTATTTCGGGATTTGTGGAGTCCATTTAGTATTTCTTTTAATTATTTTTCTGCACGTAATGTTTTTTTTTAAACGAACCGACATAACCGAGTCGTGTCCGTCCGGGACTCCAACCCGGCCGGCCCTTTAAGAGCCGGAAGCCCGAGCCGCTAGCCCCGCCCCCGAAACCCTAGCGTCGCTGCTCCCCGCCGCCGCCGCCGCGTTTCGCCACCGTCGCCCCCGAAGATCGCCGCGCCGCCCCGACGCCCCGCCGCCGGATCCCGCCGCCGCCGACGTCCGCCGCCGCCGCCGCCCGACCGCCCCGCCACCGGATCCCCTCGCCGCCGACCCCGCCGCCCCAAGCAGAGGTAGCCGCCGCCGCCGCCGGTTTTCGCCGGTTAACCGCCTAGTTTTTTTTATATAAAACCGCGGTTGTCTTTTTTTAGATCGGTTTTATTTTTTCCCCGGTTTAGTTGTTTAGCGAACGCCCGTTCGTTCGTTCGTTTTAACAAATAGTTTTCGTTTTTTTCGCAGACAGCGAACGTTCGTTCGTTAGTCTGTTCGTCCGGTTTCTTTTTATCGGATTTTCCGCGATTATTTCTGGTCGCGATTTCTGATCCGATTTTCGTTCTAGTATAACTTTTCGCTCGTTTATCGGAATCAGCCCATTCAAGCGCCTAGAGTTTCGTCTCGAAACCCGCTTTCCCTTTAACCAACTCAAACAAGTTTTTGCTACTGTAAAATTTGACTTAGGTCCAGATTAGTAAACGAAGCTTGTTTCTTTCGCCGTTTGACTTTCGTTGCTTCATTTGATTTGATTCTTTTTGCAAACCGGAGTTCTTAAGTTGAACTTTCTGGTTAGATCTCTTATTTGAGTTTTACCTGTGCATTAGATGAGTACTTATTGTATGCTTGTTTATTTGCGATAGAGTACCCGGAGTGCGCCGCTTGCTACTTCGAATCTCTAGGTTTCACGGATCATCAGCAAGGCAAGTAACACTTTGATCATACCACTTTACTACCCAGTTTTATTGCATTAGATCAATCCTCAAACGATTGCATGATTAGGATCTGATTAATATGTGGGTTTTGGGAAGTAGATGAGTCAGTACCTATTACCTGTTTTATTTTCAAACCCTTGGGAGTTACTCTACGTTTGCTTATTATGCCATGCTATGCTAGTAGACGTGGATTGGGTGAGTGTATCCATGACAGATGTGAGATTGTTAATTTAATGGTTTATTTAAGGTGGCAACTTTAACACACATCTGGGTGGATTGAGGCACCTGGGTATTCCAGTGATTGCCTGTTTTTCTTTTGGACCGCCACCCAGGCTCAAAGGGATCATGAGATTATTCATGCTAGAAACTTCCGTGTGCAGCCACAAGCTACTATGGGCTCTAGCATAGTTGACTAAGTCGTGTGAACTCTTACAGTGGTAGACTAGCAGATGTAGGGGATGTAGGTTGATACTGTCTACCCGATCGTAAGGTGCTAGCGCTTCTGAAAGACTATGTCTCGGTCATCCGTTTCTCAAACATCATGTAGTGCGAGAATCCCAATGGAGGAGATCGAGTCTTGTGGGGAAAAGTGCGCAAACATCTCCAGAGTGTTTAAACTAATTATGGTTAGCCGTGTCCCCGGTTATGGACATCTTGAGTATCTAGTACTTGGATTATCATGTGAATCTCATCATGTTACTTTAAATAATATTGTTGTGTTTTAATGAGGATGCTTAATTGGGATTGAGAGGGTGTCTACGCTCTCAATGTTTAACAACCTCAATGATAGTTAAATAAAATTTATTCCTTTGAAGTAGGGAAAAATTGGCTTTACGCAAAACTGTAACCATAGAGCTTTTCCACCAAGCCATACATGCATGTAGTATAGCTTTTCTTTCATTACTCTCTATGTGTTACATTGCCAGCATATTCCATGTGCTGACCCGTTTCGGGCTGCAACGTTCATGTTGCAGACTTTTTAGACGACGAGTAAGGTGCCTTAGGTCGTGGTTCTATACTCAGTGATGCCGTTGGAGTTGATGGATTCACTTATCTTCCAAGCCTTCCGATGTTATCGTTATTAGAGGGCCTTAAGCCATATTTATTGTAATAAGTTCTCTTTAGAGACATTCGATGAAATAAGTGTGTGATTGCTACTCTGTTATAAATCCTTCAAGTACTGCGCGCGTCAGCATTACTTATCCAGGGATGACACTGATGCACAGAGATCAGACTGTTTGAGGTCTGGTCGCTACAAGATGGTATCAGAGCACACGCTGACTGTAGGACACAACCACTAAGCTAAAGCCCTAGATCACTACTCTCTCTTCTCAATTCTGACTCCTCATCTTTTCCATTCTTTTAGGATGGCGGATGCAAGGAACAAGTTCACGCAACCGGATGAAGAGACACCCTTTGGACGTCACCTGAAGGAAGTCGCTAGATACCTGAACATCGGAGTACCAAGTTTCACCGGGACCTACAACGCCACTTTACCTGCAGAGGAGCGCTGGATGATTCAAGTTCAAGTACCTGGAAGGACGTTCATGCCCGTCACTGAGCCTATAGAGTTTTTTTTGATGCACCAACCTGGAGTCTAGGAAAGAGCATGGCAGCCCACATCACCATGGGACGCATTGGAGAAGTTTACCACAAGGATCTCAAGGATACCATCTACCAGATTTGTGGGCGCCGAGATGAACAATGGGAGATGATCAGCACCAGGAAGGATAGATCAATCATAGCTTTCATCCAGGAGTTAAACCAACACATTCGACGCCAGGAGAACCAGATGAGCGCAGGCATGACGGATCTGAAGAAGGCCATGACCAAAATCACGGAACTGGAGGAAGAAATCAAGTCTACACGCGATGGATATGAGGAGGAAATAGCAACATTAGTGGAGAAGAACGATGATCTGAAGAAGAAGCTAAAAGTGTTTATGGGATTTCCCACAACTGGAGGAGAAGATGATTGCACTTGTCCAGAGAACTACATCATCATCGACGACACCGACTCGGACCCAGATGATAGTGATGATGACTATGTTGATGAAGCTGGAGCAGATATCATGGAGTCTTCATCGAAGCGGTTTTTCTAGTCGACCACCATAACATAGTAGTATTCCCCCATGTATCTAGTATAGTCCGAGCACTTTTGTAACGATAGTTAGACCGTTGTATGCCCTTGTTTGAATTGATTGAAGTGTTATTGTTTGCTTTTGTCTCATGTGCATATGGGTAGTGTTTTCTCTCTAGGTCTCATTCTATTCTATATTCTCATCTTTTCTAAACCCTCAGATGCCTCCGAGACGTGATAATGGATTTGCTTTACCACCAGAGCCCACTCAATTGATCCAGCAGCATAATGCATTGATGCAGATACTAGTCCAGAACCAGAATCAGGGGAACAACAACAACAACAACAACCCACCACCGCCACCACCTGGCGATCACTTAACCCGTTTTCTTAGGCTGAATCCGTCGGTGTTCTCCAGTAGCACCGAGCCGATTGTTGCAGATGATTGGCTCTGCAAGACAGCAAGGGAGTTGACCACTACAGGATGCATAGATGCGGAAAGGGTGCATTTTGCCGCACATCATCTTGAAGGACCCGCAGCATCATGGTGGGAGAATTTCACAGCCACTTACCCTATCGACACTGTCACATGGGATCAGTTCCAGCAGGCTTTCCGTACTGCCCATGTTTCAGGAGGAGCAATGGCCATGAAGAAGCATGAGTTTCGCAACTTACGCCAAGGAGGACGGACAGTTGGCCAGTATGTGGATGACTTTACTAAGCTAGCACGTTATGCCCTAGATGACGTTGCTACGGATGCAGCTAAGCAGGAGAAGTTTCTGGAAAGGCTGAATGATGAGCTGAGCATGCAGTTGATGGTAGCAACTTTCAATAACTACCAGGAGTTGGTAGATAGAGCTCTCATAATTGAAGGGAAGCGGGAGCAGATTGAGAACCGCAAGAGGAAGTATGGACAAGGGAAGTACAATTCTGGAGCTCAGTAGAAGCCACATTTTACCCCAAAATCAGGAGGACAGTTACAGCATACCATGGAGGTGGTAGCTCACACAACCATAATGGTTCCAAGAATGGTAACGGGAATGGAGGAAGCAATGGCCAGAACCATACCAATCCCTCAACACCAGCCAAGAGAGACCTGAGCCAAGTCACTTGCTATAAGTGTCAGAAGACTGGACATTATGCCAATGAATGTCCTGAAGCCCAAAATGGAAATGGCAATGGAAGCTCAGGGAAGAAGAGGAACCCTTTCAACGGAGGATAGGTGAACCATGTTAGCGTGGAGGAGGTTGAAGCCCAGCCAGATGCAGTAATAGGTAAGTTTTTGGTTAAGTCCTTTACTGCACTTGTTCTTTTTGATACTGGTGCATCGCATTCATACATATCAAGGGGATTTGTGGATAATTATAAACTACCAACCCAAGCCCTTAGTTCACCCATGTTAGTAACCTCACTTGGAGCAGAATATATGGCTAGTCTATGGTGTGATCGGTTACCATTAAGAATTGGTAACTATGTGTTTCCCTCGGACCTAATAGTATTGGAATCGCAAGGATTGGACGTGATATTAGGCATGGATCGGTTATCGAAGTATGGAGGGAACATTGAATGCGCCAGTAAGACGATTTTGCTTACAACGCCAGAAGGAAGAAGGATCAAGTATGTATCCTGGCATGTGTCGAGGAGGACTCAAGTAAATTCCTTATCAGGAGTTGTGCAGGAGGAAGTACCAGTGGTGAAGGATTTTCCTGATGTATTTCTAGAAGAGTTGCCAAGCATGCCACCGGATAGAGACATGGAGTTTTTGATTGAGCTTTTGTCAGGCACAGGGCCGATATCTAAGAGACCATACAGGATGCCTGCAAAAGATTTGGAGGAGATTAAGAAGAAGATTAAGGAGTTACTGGATAAAGGCTATATTCGCCCAAGTTCTTTGCCTTGGGGATCGCCAGTACTTCTAGTGGAGAAGAAGGACGGATCATTGAGGATGATCGTTGATTATCGAGGATTGAATGCAGTAACAATCAAGAACAAGTACCCACTACCGATGATCAATGATTTGTTTGACCGATTGCAATGAGGTAAGGTATTTTCCAAGATCGATCTGCGATCGGGATACCATCAGTTGAAGATTTGAGAGCAGGTGTCGGTGTCAAAACCGGCGGATCTCGGGTAGGGGGTCCCGAACTGTGCGTCTAGGCGGATGGTAATAGCAGACAAGGGACACGATGTTTTTACCCAGGTTCGGGCCCTCTCGATGGAGGTAAAACCCTACTCTTGCTTGATTGATATTGATGATATGGGTAGTACAAGAGTGGATCTACCACGAGATCAAGGAGGCTAAACCCTAGAAGCTAGCCTATGGTATGATTGTTGTAATGGTTGTTCGTCCTACGGACTAAAACCCTCCGGTTTATATAGACACCGGAGAGGGCTAGGGTTACACAGAGTCGGTTACAATGGTAGGAGATCTACATATCCGTATCGCCAAGCTTGCCTTCCACGCCAAGGAAAGTCCCATCCGGACACGGGACGAAGTCTTCAATCTTGTATCTTCATAGTCTTGGAGTCTGGCCGATGATGATAGTCCGGCTATCCGGACACCCCCTAGTCCAGGACTCCCTCAGTAGCCCCTGAACCAGGCTTCAATGACGATGAGTCCGGCGCGCATATTGTTCGGCATTGCAAGGCGGGTTACTCCTCCAAATAACTCATAGAAGATTGTGAACACCAGGATAGTGTCCGGCTCTGCAAAATAAATTCCACATTCCACCATAGAGAGAATAATATGTACACAGGTTCAATCTGCTGACGTATTTTGTGGCATGACGTCACACCACCACCAAGCCTTTACGTGAATCGTTTTTTATTATACCACCTCAGCGCGTTTAGCGAAGCGGTTTCCTTGGCACGTCTTGTCGAAGCAGAGATCGTGTTCCCCTTATTCCGCGATTCCCATCAATGCGGACGTGTGTAACCCAACCGCGCCATTGATTGTGGCGCTTGGGAGATAGGCGAGTTTTACCAGGCCGGTGGGGACGCATAGTCTTCGTCCACCCATATATAAGGGGATAAGGATCCACCCTTTTCACCTACGCCTTCTTCCTCCTTTGCCTATCCATCTCCGCGCACTCGAGCTCCAGCGCCCAAGTCCGCACCCCTCGCCTCAACCTTCTCCAACCATGTCCGGAGCGGGAGGCAAGTGGATGGCCTCCTCCATTACGGAGGGGCACATTGAGAAACTGTGCGGCGCCGGATACCTGTCCAGCGACATCGCACACCGGCTGCTCGACGAGGGGCAGCTCATCCCCACCCCCAGGCCCCATGAGAGGGTCGTATTTCTTCCCCACTTCCTCCATGGACTGGGCTTCCCACTTCATCCCTTCGTCTGGGGGCTCATGTACTACTACGACCTGGACTTCCACGATCTGGCGCCAAACTTCATCCTCAACATCTCGGCGTTTATCGTCGTGTGCGAGGCCTTCCTCTACATCCAGCCCCACTTCGGCTTGTGGCTAAAGACCTTCAATGTCAAGCCGAAGGTCGTGAAGGGCAGCCAAGCGGAGTGCGGAGGCGCCATGGTGGGCAAAATGCCCCATGTTACTTGGCTCGAGGGCGCCTTCATGGAAACCATCAAGGGGTGGCAATCGGGGTGGTTCTACATCACCGAGCCGCGTGACCCTAAATGGGCAGCGGTCCCCGAGTTCAGATCTGGTTCCCCCATGCAGCTCACCTCCTGGAAAGAGAAGGGCTTGCTATGGGGCAGTTCGGAGGAGCTGACCGGACTCCAATCCTGTCTTCAGACCTTGGTGAACAAGAAGCTTAAGCTTGTCAACGTGATCCAGGTCATGCTCGTCCGCCGGATTCTCCCCTGCCAACAACGGGCCTTCAATCTATTGGAGTTTGATCCGGCACAGCACCGGACCCTGAGCGGGCTCTTCGACACGACGTACGAAGCTGCCTGGAGGGTGCTGTTCAAGGGAGGAGAAGCCCCCGCATCCGCAACGGAAGATCGCGGATTCAGCACCAAGCGCCCGGCCGGCGAGGCAAGCTTTGTTATTCTTTACGGGACACTTATTTCTTTCATAGTTTGACTCTATGTGGGATCTAAAACTCCCAATGCCTTTAACAGGACTGGCAGAGGACGTCCGGACAGGTCGACTGTCCGGCCCCCCTTCTCGAAGACCCAGCGGACACCCGTTTGACGGGGCTGCTGGTTCCGGCCGTTTACGTGGTGCCGGAGAAGAAGGCCAAGAGGAAGGCCACGGGAACTCGAAGGAGTTCCCGGCGCCAGGTGGTATCGGACTCATCGTCCGATGGCTCCGAGGCGGACTTCTCCCCGAAGACGAGGAGGAGAAAGAGGACTCTCCCCCAGAGGGGGGGAGAGGAAGAGGAAGGCTTCCCCAACGGGGGAGGCCGAAGGGTCCCAGAAGGGAAGGACCCTTCCTACGGACTGCTCCGCCAACGCCGACGATGGCGACGAGGGGTGCCCCTCAAGGGCCAAGCCCCCGGCAAGATCATAAGTATCCGGATTCCTGAATAATTTGTAATTTCTTTTTTTGTGCCACATAATGTCCTTCTAATGCCGCATACAACCTGTAGTCCGGCCGAGGATGATTTTCCCGCTTCTTCGAGCGGGTCCTTGGCTCCGTCGGATGTGGATTCCATTCCGACCGCCTCCACCCCTCCTGATGCTGAGGACGCCAAGGTGGGGTCCCAGGAGGGGACCCGCCAGGAGGGGGAGGCTCCGGAGGTGCCGCAGGGCAACCTCCCGGACTTCGTGCCGGACTCCGCACCGGAACCCACAGTGGTTCCGGAGTCCGGCAGGCGGCCCCCTTCGTAAGAAGGGCAAGACCGTGGCACCGGCAGCCTCCGTCCAACCGGAGGCGCCAGACAACTTGTTGGAGGCGCTCAACGGCGCTTCCATCGAGGAAGAACACCGCACTATCATGAGTGCGGTGATTCAGAAGGTTCAGCTCGCCAAGAGCGGGCTGACCAAAGCCTGCAGCAGCCTTCTAACAGGCTTTGAGGTAAGAAGGTTTTAAAATATGTAATGTAATACCACATAGACAGTAGCCCCTGATGCTCGGTTCGGTGTTCGGAAAGAAAAGCCGGACTGAGGATCTAAAAAGATATACGCAGGAGTTCTAAAAATTATGTCAATATGGGATTGCAGGCTGCGCTGCTGACCTCTGCCGCATTGACTGCGGAGGTCGGTGCTTTGAAGCAGGACCTCAAGTGGTCCGAGAACGAGCTCGGCCTGGCCAAGAAGCATCTCGAGGACAAATAAGGTGAGTAACACCGTATTAAATTTGTACCTTACAGAAAAGGATTTTGGTTGCAATAGAAATGACAAGGATAACGTGGGTACTGCAGGGGCCACGAACGAGGTGGCAACCCTAAAGGAGGCCGTGTCCGTGGCCGAACGTAATGCGGCCACGGAACGAGCGGAGCGAGAGAAGCAGGAGGCGCGGGTGGCGGAGGTGCGGCAAGAGCTCCAGGCTCTCATGGAAAAGCATGAGAGTTTGGAGCGCGACTCGAAGACTCGAGAGTCCGAGCTTGCCTCGGCTCTTGAGAGTGCCAAAGCCGCTAAGGCCGAGGCCCATAAGGCCCTCTAGGAGATTGAGGCGGTGAAGAAAATAGCGGTGGGTAAGGCATTTTTCATGCAAAGCAAGCATGTGAATGTGAATTACCTGTTACTTACCCAAATTCGGAGCTCTCCAGGAGCGTTTGCAGATCTGCCTCACAGCGTATCCGATGCTGCCGCATTCTACCGGGCCGAGGAGGGGAGCTCAACGGAGAAGGTCTTCTGGTCTCAGTATGCTGATACCGGACATCCGGTGCCCCTTAGCGACTAGCTGAAGCA
Source organism: Triticum timopheevii (assembly GCA_963921465.1). NCBI lineage: Eukaryota > Viridiplantae > Streptophyta > Magnoliopsida > Poales > Poaceae > Triticum > Triticum timopheevii. The sequence continues at coordinate 604,755,162 of OY997266.1, read as the reverse complement.
GCTGGTCGAGCTCCACAAGGTAGCCGAGCAGGCCATGAAGGGCCTCATAGTCCGGCTGTGGCCCGAAGAGGCCATGCCTAGGAGCTACTTCGGCCTCGTGCGGCGGCTGGTGGATGCGTGCCCTTGGGTGGAAGTCATCAAGCGCTCCGCCTGCATTGAAGGTGCCCGTCGGGCCCTTGCCCGCGCAAAGGTGCACTGGGGCACGCTGGATGCTGAGAGGCTTCTGACAGACGCGCCGCCGGCGGGCAAGTAGTATCGTACGCCCGAAATGTATTATAAGAGTGTCCTGAAGGGTGCCCGCAAGATTGCGGATGAGTGCCCCAAATATGTAATATGTGAGTAGACTCGCAATGTGTTATCCTGTGCGCTGAAAACTTTGTTCATATGCGCTAAGCAACGCTTATTAATTTAAAATATTACCTTCTGTGCGGCCGTTTATCAAATCTGAGAGATGGCAAGTCGTCGGCTTCAGCCCCCATGCCACGAGTGCTGGGGTGTTCGGGACAAAATTGAGCGCTCTTGTTCCCATTTTTTGGTCCATCTAGGGAGGCGCTCAACACAACGAACAAGGCAACCGGACTTATAATGCTTGAACACTCTCACTTAGCCATAGAATTCTATAATTTTAAATTTCGGCGAAGCCCCTAGTGTTCGGAAGACCGAGTTCGGGACGCTATCCACGCCTGGGCCGGACGAAGCCGGTTCATCGCTCTAAGCGGCATAAGTCTTTAGGGACTCGAAAAGACCTCTCGAACAGCGACCAGCTCTCGCCTTATCATGACGGTCAGTTTTAGCTTTCTCCACTGAGGCGCTCGCCCAGCTCAACCGGGGCGCAATCGCAGTGGTTCTCCCAGTGCTACCTTAGCCGATAGAACGGAACGTAAGGTACCAAAACATGGGAGCCGGGCAAACCCAACTATTGACCCAAGACATGATTCGGAGCCGATGCATATAGTGCTATAAGTTCGGGGTGCCGCACTTGTGAAAGTGTTCGGACTTGTCACACCATAATGCGGGGAACATAAGCCCCTGGTGTATTCGGCCGTACCAAAGTGTACGGATGCAAGATGTCATAAATGAACATATATGTAAAAAAAGGAATGCAATTATAAGCGAAAAGTGATGCATTGTTTATTCCAGGAATTCTGCCATGAGTGCAGAACGATACAAATAGTGCGGTAAGCAAGGGTTGGACTATTAGAAATGTCTCCCTCCAGGGGTAGGCTGTGGAATGGTGTATTAAACAGATTTAATGCTCATAATGGAGACCACCTGAGTATTCGTCGTAGCCTTTGTCCTTCCCTGGCTGTTGCATCGTGAGTTCGGCAGATTCACCGCCGGACAGGGTCTCTGGTGAACGGAGTCCTATGGAAAAATAAAAATAAAAAAGGAAAAGAAAAAGAGCGACACACTTGGGAGCCCCTGGTGTGGTTGAGCTGCACTCTGGGCCTGTCGTGGTCGTGCCCCTCCCCCTATGCCCATGGTATCTCCAGAGCGTAATTATGTATGCAAAGGGCTAGTATTGCAATCATGCAAGGGCTAGGGTTGGGGCCGCATTGCTACGCGTGCTCGGAACGTGCCAGGTGGTCTTGATGTATGTTACTCCGGGCGCGTTTGGCCATGTCCGGTCGTTTAACGGCCGGACTCGAAAATTGCCTTAAGAGGCTGCTCTGTACTTCTGCCGCGAGAGCCGCTGTGTGTTCCTCCATTCGGAGGGAGCGTTCAGTGTTTCTGTTGACCGTGATGACTCCACGAGGGCCTGGCATCTTGAGCTTAAGGTATGCATAATGTGGCACCGCGTTGAACTTTGCAAATGCGGTTCGTCCGAGCAGAGCGTGATAGCCACTGCGGAACGGGACTATGTCGAAGATTAACTCCTCGCTTCGGAAATTATCCGGGGATACGAAGACCACTTCCAGTGTGACTGAGCCTGTACAATTGGCCTCAACACCTGGTATGACGCCTTTGAAGGTCGTCTTTGTAGGTTTAATCCTTGAGGGGTCTATGCCCATCTTGCGTACTGTATCCTGATAAAGCAGGTTCAGGCTGCTGCCGCCGTTGATCAGGACTCTAGTGAGGTGAAATCCATCGACGATTGGGTCTAAAACCAATGCGGCGAATCCGCCATGGCGGATACTGGTGGGGTGGTCCCTTCGATCGAAAGTGATCGGGCAAGAGGACCATGGATTGAACTTCGGGGCGACTGGCTCCATCGCATATACGTCCCTAAGTGCACGCTTCCGCTCCCTCTTGGGTATGTGGGTTGCGTATATCATGTTTACCGTCCGCACTTGTGGGGGGAAACCCTTCTGTCCTCTACTGTTCGGCGGCCGGGTCTCTTCCTCGTCATCGCTATGCAGCCCCTTGTCATTGTTTTCGGCAATTAACTTGCCTGCCTGCTTGAATACCCAACAATCTCTGTTAGTGTGATTAGCTGGCTTTTCGGGGGTGCCATGTATCTGGCAAGAGCGGTCGAGTATTCGGTCCAAATTGGATGGACCCGGAGTAGTTCTTTTGAATGGCTTTTTCCGCTGACCGGGTTTAGAGCCTCTGAATCCGGCGTTGACTGCCGTATCCTTAGTGTTATTGCCGTTAACGCGGCGTTTGTTTTTGTTGCGATGCAACCTGCCATTGCGGTCCTTGTTGTCCGGACTGCCAGAATTTTTGCTAAGGTTGTTACTGCGAGCTATCCAGCTGTCCTCTCCCGTACAGAAGCGAGTCATGAGTGATGTGAGGGCTGCCATGGATTTCGGCTTTTCCTGTCCTAGGTGCCGGGCCAGCCACTCGTCGCGGATGTTATGTTTGAAGGTTGCGAGGGCCTCTGCATCCGGACAGTCGACGATTTGGTTTTTCTTTGTTAAGAACCATGTCCAGAACTGTCTGGCCGATTCGTCTGGCTGCTGAATTATGTGGCTTAGGTCATTGGCGTCTGGTGGTCGCACATATGTGCCCTGGAAATTGTCGAGAAATGCGGCTTCCAGGTCCTCCCAACACCCAATTGACTCTGCTGGCAAGCTGTTAAGACAATGCCGAGCTGGTCCTTTAAGCTTGAGTGGGAGATACTTGATGGCGTGGAGATCGTCACCGCGGGCCATATGGATGTGGAGAAGATAATCTTTGATCCAAACCGCGGGGTCTATTGTGCCATCGTAGGACTCAATGTTCACGGGTTTAAACCCTTCGGGGATTTGATGATCCATTACTTCATTTGTGAAGCATAGTGGGTGTGCGGCATCTCTATACTGGGCAATATCACGACGTAGCTCTAGAGAGCTTTGTCTGCTGTGTTCGGCCCGGCCGGAGTTGCTGTATCCGGCGTGACGGTAGTCGTCGTGGATCGTGGGGCGCCCACGTGATCCGTAGATGGATCGTGATTGTTTTGCCTTCTCCTCCAATATATCCCGCAAGTCTGGCGCATTCCCTCGTGGCTTCGTGCTTTTCGAGCGGTGCCGGGGTACGGTTCTGGCGGAGGGCCTAGATGCCTCTCTATCGCGGCCACGAGGTGGTCGGTCTGCCGTATTGTGCGCTGGTGATGAAGGTTTATATGCTTCCTCCTCTAGTCGGGGGAGCAACTTGAGTTTTGGGTAGCTTTTGGAGGGGCGTTCGAGTTCATACTCTTCGGCCGCGAGGACCTCGGTCCATCTGTCGGCCAACAGGTCTTGATCAGCTCGAAGCTGTTGCTGCTTTTTCTTTAGGCTGTTCGCCGTGGCCATTAGCCTATGTTTAAAACGCTCTTGTTCGACGGGATCCTCGGGCACGACGAATTCGTCATCGTTGAGGCTTGCCTCGTCTCCGGAGGGAGGCATGTAATTGTCATCCTCTATCTCCTCGTCTGCCGCTCTCTCTTGAGGGCTGGCTTCTTCATCCTCTTGTGCTGAATCTTGTTGGAGGGGGTTGTCTTTGGCACTCTCTAGGGTGTTATTTTCTCTGGTGCCGGAATCTCCATTCTTGCTGTGGCGGGATTTAGAGCGGCGCCGCTGTCGTCGGCGCTTGGGATGTTTCTTAGAGGAATCTGCCTTCGCTGCTTCTTCGCCATCCCCGTCCTTTGGGGTGTCCACCATGTATATGTCGTATGAGGAGGTGGTCTTCCAGTGCCCCGTAGGCGCTGGTTCTTGGTCGTCTCCGGCATCGTCGTCCATACCGTCGATGTCTTCGGAGTCGTAGTCTAGCATGTCGGTTAGATCGTCGACAGTGGCTACAAAGTGGGTGGTGGGTGGGCTTTGAATTTCTTCGTCATCCGCATCCCAACCATCCTGACCGCAGTCCGGCCAGGGCTCTCCTGATAACGAGAGATACTTTAGCGAATTCAGGATGTCGCCAAAGGGTGAGTGCTGAAAGATATCCGCATCGGTGAACTCCATGATCGGTGCCCAATCAGATTCGATTGGCAGGGGCGCAAGAGGTTTGGAGTCCGGTAAGGAGTCCGGCATCTCGGAGTCACGAGCTTTGCAAGGGACAAGGTCAGTATTCGGCTCCATCGCCGTAGAAGTTGCAGCCCCCGAGGCGGTGTCCAGCCACCTGTCCTCGATCTGCGCGGTCGGCTCCGAACTATGGGTCAGAGCGGACTCGTGTGCGGCCTCCAGGGTACTGTCCAGCGGCAGAGCTAAGTCATGCCCATCGTGACAGTGCGGCACGCTCGGCTGTGGCTCGAATCCATCGAAGATCAAGTCTCCGCGGATGTCATCCGTGAAGTTTAGGCTTCCAAATCTGACCTGATGGCCAGGGGCGTAGCTTTCGATCTGCTCCAGATGGCCAAGTGAATTGGCCTGCAGTGCGAAGCTGCCAAACACGAAGATCTGTCCGGGGAGAAAAGTCTCACCCTGGACTGTGTTGTTGTCGATTGAAGAAGCCATCAAGCCTATCAGTGACGACACAGAGGAACTCTCAATGAAAGCACCAATGTCGGTGTCAAAACCGGCGGATCTCGGGTAGGGGTCCCGAACTATGCGTCTAGGCGGATGGTAACAGGAGACAAAGGACACGATGTTTTTACGCAGGTTCGGGCCCTCTCGATGGAGGTAAAACCCTACTCCTGCTTGATTCATATTGATGATATGGGTAGTACAAGAGTGGATCTACCACGAGATCAAGGAGGCTAAACCCTAGAAGCTAGCCTATGGTATGATTGTTGTAATGGTTGTTCGTCCTACGGACTAAAACCCTCCGGTTTATATAGAGACCGGAGAGGGCTAGGGTTACACAGAGTCGGTTACAATGGTAGGAGATCTACATATCCGTATCGCCAAGCTTGCCTTCCACGCCAAGGAAAGTCCCATCCGGACACGGGACGAAGTCTTCAATCTTGTATCTTCATAGTCTTGGAGTCCGACCGATGATGATAGTCCGGCTATCCGGACACCCCCTAGTCCAGGACTCCCTCAGCAGGATATACCTAAGACGGCTTCTACCACCAGGTATGGGCTGTACGAGTATACCGTTATGTCATTTGGTCTGACTAACGCACCTGCCTATTTCATGAACATGATGAAAAAGGTGTTTATGGAGTTTCTGTATAAGTTCGTCGTGGTGTTCATCGATGATATTTTGGTCTACTCGAAGAACGAAGAGGAGCATAACGAGCATTTGTGTTTGGTACTTGGGAAGCTCAGAGAACATCAGTTATATGCCAAGTTCAGCAAGTGTGAATTTTGGTTGAAGGAAGTAGGATTCCTTGGACATGTTATATCCAGAGAAGGGATAGCAGTAGACCCCACCAAAGTTGTCACGGTAACAAATTGGGTAGCACCAACGACAGTTGGAGAGATCCGGAGTTTTCTCGGACTGGCAGGATACTACCGGAGATTCATTGAGAATTTCTCGAAGATTGCAAAGCCCATGACAGAGTTGTTGAAGAAGGATACCAAGTTAAAATGGACTGAGGAATGTGAGGCCAGTTTCCAGGAGTTGAAGAAACGTTTGGTTACCTCACCAGTGTTGATTCTGCCAGATCACAGCAAGGATTATGAGGTGTTTTGCGACGCTTCACGTCGAGGACTTGGAGCAGTGCTTATGCAGGAGGGAAGAGTTGTTTTGTATGCTTCACGACAACTGAAACCTCATGAGTTGAATTATGCCACCCATGATTTGGAGTTAGCAGCCGTAGTGCATGCATTGGAGACTTGGAGACATTTTCTCATCGGAACCATTGTGAGGTGTACACGGATCACAAGAGTTTGAAGTACATCTTCACGCAGAAGGAGTTGAATCTCAGGCAAAGGAGATGGTTGGAGCTCATCAAGGATTATGATATGAGATTGCATTATCACCCCGAAAAGGCTAACGTAGTAGTCGATGCGTTGAGCTGTAAGAGCCATGTGAACACACTAATGACCGGAGGATTACCGAAGGAGTTAGCCGAGGATCTTCGTGAGCTATGTTTGGAAATAGTTCCGAGAGGCTATGTATCAGCATTGGAGATTCAATCTACTTTGATGGATAAGATCAGAGAAGCTCAGAAGTCTGACAAGGAGATTGCCTCTATAAAGGAGAAGATGAGCAAAGGAAAAGCTAAAGGATTTCGTCAGGATGAACATGATACCCTATGGTTTGAAGACCAGGTTTACGTGCCTAATGACTCGGAGATCAGGAAGTTGATTCTGCATGAGGCCCATGATTCACCATATTCGATTCACCCAGGAAATACCAAGATGTATTTGGATTTGAAGGATACTTTCTGGTGGACCGGAATGAAGAAGGATATTGCGGAGTATGTAGCAGTTTGTGATGTATGTCAGAGAATAAAGGCAGAGTATCAGAAGCCAGCAGGATTGTTACAGCCATTGCCAATACCCGAATGGAAGTGGGATAAGTTAGGCATGGACTTTATCACGGCATTGCCCAGGACTCGTTCGGGCTACGACTCAATTTGGGTTGTAGTCGATCGTTTGACGAAGGTAGCTCATTTCATCCCAGTGAAGACCACTTACACCAGTGCTAAGTTGGCTAAGATATACATGACCAGGATCATATGTCTGCATAGAGTTCCGAGGAGCATTGTATTAGATAGAGGAACCCAGTTTACCTCAAAGTTCTTGAATCAGTTGCACGAAACCTTGGGAACCCGGCTAGAGTTCAGTACAGCTTTTCATCCGCAGACAGAAGGACAGACTGAGAGAGTCAATCAGATTTTGGAAGATATGCTGAGAGCTTGTGCGCTAGATTATGGATCTAGTTGGGATGACAATTTGCCATATGCAGAGTTCTCCTACAACAACAGTTATCAATCCAGTTTGAAGATGGCCCCTTTCGAAGCCTTATACGGAAGGAGATGCAGGACCCCATTATCGTGGGATGAAGTTGGAGACCGCCAGTTGTTTGGACCGGATTCTTGAGTATGCCAGCCGAGTCACCCACAGCAAGGTTATCAACTTTTGCAAAGTTCAGTGGAGCCACTACACAGAGGATGAAGCCACCTGGGAGCGAGAGGAAGATCTGCTGAAGGACCACCCTCACCTATTTTCTAGCCAACCCGAATCTCGAGGGCACGAATCATCTTAAGGGGGGTAGGTTTGTAACATCCCAAATTTTCAATTTGGAATGTTATACAATAGATCATTATTGCATATCATATTTACTGCATTTCGGCTCGATCATAGAAATTCTACGCAACTCGAGGACCCCATGAAGAGAGTTGGGGATTTCGCCATTTTCATATTTGAGTTTTCTCAAATTTTGAAAATAGGATCATTTGATTTTATTTATTTTATCTTCAATTATTTCTATAAAACAAAATAAGAGAGAGGGAATAAAATGACTTCGCCAAAATAAAGAATTATGGAGGATTTAAAAAAAACAAATAAGATTTTATTTTGGATCTTATTGCTATTTTATTTGAATTTAGGAAAAATGCGCATTTTTCAAAATTGCATTTAGGCCCCAAATAAATGTTCATCTAAACCGTCTTGATTTTAGAAGCCGGGGAAAAATTATTTCGGGATTTTTGGAGTCCGTTTAGTATTTCTTTTAATTGTTTTTCTGCGCGTAATGTTTTTTTTAAAACGAACCGGCCTAACCGGGCCGTGTCCGTCCGGGACTCCGACCCGGCCGGCCCTTTAAGAGCCGGAGGCCCGAGCCACCAACCCCACCCCCGAAACCCTAGCGTCGCCGCTCCCTGCCGCCGCCGCCGCCAGAGATCGCCGCCGCCGCTCGCGCCGTGCCGCCCCGACGCCCCCCCGCCGACGTCCGCCGCCGCCCCGCCGCCCGACCGCCCAGCCGCTGGATCGCCTCGCCGCCGACCCCGCCGCCCCGACCCGAGGTAGCCGCCGTCGCCGCCGGTTTTCGCCTGTTAACCGCCTGGTTTTTTATATAAAACCGTGGTTGTCTTTTTTTTAGATCGGTTTTACTTTTTTCCCGGTTTAGTTATTTAGCGAACGCCCGTTCGTTCGTTCGTTTTAACGAATGATTTTCGTTTTTTTTTCATAGACAGCGAACGTTCCTTCGTTAGTCTGTTCGTCCATTTTTCTTTTTATTGGATTTTCCGCGATTATTTCGGATCGCGATTTCTGATCCGATTTTTTCACTTGTTTATCGGAATCAGGCGATTCGAGCGCCTAGAGTTTCGTCTCGAAGCCCCTCTTTCCGTTTAACCAACCCAAACAAGTTTTTGCTACTGTAAAATTTGACTTAGGTCTAGATTAGTAAACGAAGCTTGTCTCTTTCGCCGTTTGACTTTCGTTGCTTCGTTTGATTTGATTCTTTTTGCAAACCGGAGTTCTTAAGTTGAACTTTCTGGTTAGATCTCTTATTTGAGTTTTACCTGTGCATTAGATGAGTACTTATTGTATGCTTGTTTGTTTGCGATAGAGTACCCGGAGTGCGCCGCTTGCTACTTCGAATCTCTAGGTTTCACGGATCATCAGCAAGGCAAGTAACACTTTGATCATACCACTATACTACCTAGTTTTATTGCATTAGATCAATCCTCAAACAATTGCATGATTAGGATCTGATTGATATGTGGGTTTTGCACTAGTAGAAAAAGGACCTAATATGAGACACATTAGTGCTGGTTTGATTTTGAGCCAGCACTAATGTGTCCATTAGTGCCGGTTCCAACGGCTAGCTGGCCGTTCTCATTAGTACCGGTTCGTGGCGAACCTTTAGTACCGGTTCGTGCCACGAACCGGTACTAAAGAGGGTGGTGGCAGGGTGTTGTCAGTCTGGGGCCCCTCCAGCACCTTTAGTACCGGTTCGTGTCACGAACCGGTACTAAAGGTCGACGTACATAAACCCTTCGTCCACCCGAGCCACTCTATTCTTCCCCTTTCCCCTCACTCGCTCTGTTCTTCCCCTCTCTTCCTCGATCTCCTCACAAATTTTGCCCAAAATTTGTCAAAATTTGAAGGCCCCCATCCATTAAAATGATCACAAAGGTTAGCAACTTTGTCCTTTCAACTCTCATTGCTAGATTAGCTCTTGTAATGCATTGTATAGTGATTAATTTGGGAGGAATTATATTTGCTAGTATTTGATTTATATGCAATTTGAGGTCAAAAATAACACTTAGTTTGCATATGTAGGTGTGGTTTACTTAGTGCCTTCTAAATCTCCGTCGTAACCACCGTCGATCGCCCGCACCATCCCATCGCCGGCACCACCTTGTGGTGAGGCACTTGTTCATGAATGTTTTACATTACCAAATTGATGTTTGTGTGATTTGGATATAACAAATTGATGTTTGTTATACATAGTGCCATGGTTTTTATATCCGTCCCCGTCGGCCCTCGTCCTTGTTATGATTCGGATCTGGTATATTCTCTTTTAAAACTAGTTGTTGCATTTCGTGTTTATGACAAATTATGCCGATCAAGTTGACATAGATATTTTTATCTAGGAGCTATGTGAACCGGAAATTCCAACCGACCCTATTGTCGATAGGTTAAATTTAGTTGAAAGAGAAAATGAGTATTTGAAAGAAAAATTGAAAAGAATTGAGGGGGAGAAGATGGAATTGGAGTTGCATGTTGTCGATGTCGTCGATGATCACAAGATCAAGATGGAGAAAATGAGGTTGAAGATTAGAAAGATTAGAAAATATGCCATTGATAGTGTGGCTTGGTATCATTATGCTGTTGGATCAATTGTTACCTTAGTTGCGATCTTCATCGCATTTGTTGTTGCATTTAAATTCTTTAGCTAGAGAGTTATTTGTATGTTGCATTTAATTAAGTGTTGTATATGAACTTTATGTATGAACTTGTATTAATTTTGTCTATTCGGTGTTATGTAATGAAGATGAGCCGACAATGGATGTATGATGACCGATGCTCTCCCGAGTTCATTAATGGCGTGCATACTTTTCTGCGGGCCGCTGAGGCAAACAAGCGGGCAGATGGTTTTATGCCCTGTCCATGTGCTGGCTGTAAGAATGGTCACAGTTACTCTACGTCAAAAACCATTCACGTCCACCTATTTAAGTCCGGTTTCATGCCCCACTATAATGTTTGGACCAAGCATAGAGAAATAGGGGTTATGATGGAAGACAATGAAGAAGAAGAGGACGACGACGGTTATCCTGGCCATGGGTTCCCTGAATACGATATACAACATGGGGGAAGAAGCTGAGCCGGCAATGCGGGAAGAAGCTGAAGAAGAGGCATCAGATGAACCCACTGATGATCTAGGTCGGGCCATTGCCGATGCAAAGAGAAACTGCGCAAGTGATCTGGAGAGGACGAAGTTGCAGCGCATGTTAGAGGATCACAAGAAATTGTTGTACCCGAATTGCGAAGCTGACAAAAAAAAGTTGGGCACCACACTTGAATTGCTGCAATGGACGGCAGAGAATGGTGTATCTGACAAGGGATTTGGAAAGTTGCTGGTAATGATAAAGAATATGCTTCCAAAGGACAATGAATTGCCTGAGAGTACGTATGAAGCAAAGAAGGCTATCTGCCCTCTAGGGTTAGAGGTGCAAAAGATACATGCATGCCCTAATGACTGCATCCTCTACCGTGGTGAGTACGAGGATTTGAATGCTTGCCTGGTATGCGGTGCATTGCGTTATAAGATCAGTCGCGATGACCCTGGTGATGTCGAGGGCGAGCACCCCAGGAAGAAGATTCCTGCCAAGGTGATGTGGTATGCTCCTATAATACCACGGTTGAAACGTTTGTTCCAAAACAAAGAGCATGCAAAGGCGATGCGGTGGCACGCAGAAGACCGTAAGAAAGACGGAAAGTTGAGAGTACCCGCTGATGGTTCGCAGTGGAGAAAAATCGAGAGAAAGTACTGGGAGGAGTTTGCAGGTGACCCAAGGAACGTATGGTTTGGTCTAAGCGCAGATGGCATTAATCCTTTTGGGGAGCAGAGCAGCAACCATAGCACGTGGCCTGTGACTCTATGTTTGTATAACCTTCCTCCCTTGTTGTGCATGAAGCGGAAGTTCATTATGATGCCAGTGCTCATCCAAGGCCCTAAGCAACCCGGCAACGACATTGATGTGTACCTAAGGACATTAGTTAAAGAACAGCTGTGGAATGTAACAGGTGTACGTGCGTGGGATGAGCATGGACAGGAAGAATTTGACCTAAAGGCGTTGCTGTTCGTGACCATCAATGATTGGCCTGCTCTCAGTAACCTTTCAGGACAGACAAACAAGGGATACCGCGGATGCACGCACTGTTTGGATGATACCGACAGTATATATTTGGATAGTTGTAGGAAGAATGTGTACCTGGGACATCGTCGATTTCTTCCGACAAGGCATCCCGTAAGAAAGAAAGCAAGCATTTCAAAGGTGAGGCGGATCACCGGACGAAGCCTCGCCACCGTACTGGTGCTGATGTACATGATATGGTCAAGGATTTGAAGGTAATCTTTGGAAAGGGTCCTGGTGGACAACCTGTTCCGAAGGACGCTGACGGACGCGCACCCATGTGGAAGAAGAAATCTATATTTTGGGACCTGCCATATTGGAAAGACCTAGAGGTCCGCTCCGCAATCAACGTGATGCACGTGACGAAGAATCTTTGCGTGACCCTGCTTGGCTTTTTGGGCGTGTATGGGAAGACAAAAGATACACCAGAGGCACGGGAGGAACAGCAACGTATGCACGGAAAAGACGGCATACATCAGGGTTAGGCCAGCTACGCTCTTACCAAAGAAGAGAAGAAAATCTTCTTCGAATGCCTACTCAGCATGAAGGTACCGTCTGGCTTCTCGTCGAATATAAAGGGAATAATAAATATGGCAGAGAAAAAGTTCCAGAACCTAAAGTCTCATGACTGCCACGTGATTATGACGCAACTCCTTTCGGTTGCATTGAGGGGGCTTCTACCGGAAAACATTCGATTAGCCATTGTGAAGCTATGTGCATTCCTCAATGCAATCTCTCAGAAGGTAATCGATCCAGAAATCATACCAAGGTTACAGAATGATTTGGTGCAATGTCTTGTCAGTTTCGAGTTGGTGTTCCCACCATCCTTCTTCAACATCATGACGCACGTCCTAGTTCACCTTTGCGAAGAGATTAACGTTTTGGGTCCTGTATTTCTACACAATATGTTCCCCTTTAAAAGATTCATGGGAGTCTTGAAGAAATATGTTCATAACCGTGCTAGGCCAGAAGGAAGCATCTCGAAGGGCCATGAAAATGAGGAGGTCATTGAGTTTTGTATTGACTTTATTCCTGACCTTAAGCCGATTGGTGTTCCTGAATCGCGGCATAAGGGCAGACTGGAAGGAAAAGGCACGCTAGGAGGGCATCAAATAATATGTATGGACGGGCATTCTCTCACTGAAGCACACTACACAGTTCTACAGAATTCCGCCTTGGTGGCTCCGTGTATGGAGGAACATAAGAATTTTCTACAGTCCAAACACCCGGAGAAGTCTGACGACTGGATTACACGTGAAAAAACGAGGACTTTCGCCGGTTGGTTGCAGAAACGTGCCCTGAATGATGGCGATATTCAAAATGAACTGTACTCATTGTCCCAGTTACCATCTTCGAATATAATGACTTTCAAAGGGTACCAGATAAATGGGAATACGTTTTACACGATCGCCCAAGATAAGAAGAGCACCAACCAAAATAGTGGTGTCCGCTTTGATGCAACAACCAACACGGGAAAGGAAACATATTATGGTTACATAGAGGACATATGGGAACTTAACTATGGATCACGTGATTTGAAGGTCCCTTTGTTTCAGTGCAAATGGGTCAATATGATACGAGGCGGGGTAACGGAAGACCCGCAGTACGGAATGACAACAGTGGATCTCAACAATCTTGCGTATGCAGACAAACCATTCGTCCTAGCCAATGATGTGGCGCAGGTTTTTTATGTGAAAGACATGTCTACCAGGCCGAGAAAAAGAAAAGATAAGGAAGCGAATGGATCATACGACGAGCCAAAGCGCCACATAGTTCTTTCAGGAAAAAGAAACATCATGGGAGTGGATGACAACACAGACATGTCAGAAGATTATGAAAAGTTTGATGAAATTGCTCCATTCACGGTGAATATTGACCCGAGCATCCAGTTAAATGATGAAGATTTTCCATGGCTACAGCGCAAAGGGACACACGCGAAGAAAAAGTTTCACACCCAAAGATCTGGGATGTGATCGGCTTCACTATCATCACTTTCTTCTGTGTTTCACACCCAGGAGGGAATGTCTGTAATAGTTAGGGTAGTTATGTGTTTTGGCATTTGAAACGCGAAGAAATTTTATGTGCAAACAAATTCTTTTCATGCATTCACTGATTTTTTCCAGCTAAATGACCCTGAAATTGAAAAGCATTTCAAATGAACTCAGAAAAGGTTGTAAGTTGGCATGGTATCATAATTTCATACAAATAGCATGTGCAAAAAAGTAGAGAGGGTTACGGCAAAAACTGGATGCACTTCGTGTACAAAATGGACAATCTCTTTCGAAGTATCGGGGTTTCCGATGAAAACTGAACTGTTACAAAGGCATTTCATTTTTTAAATAACCTAAGCATTACCAAATTGAATATAATGATAAAACACACTAATATTAAACATAAGAAAAAAAGAATCCCTGAAAAAACTTTTTTCAAAGTTAAGTTATTCACAAACTAGTGATTCACACAAATTTCAAATCTATTCAAATTTGAAAACTACCGGCACTAACAGAAAGTTTGTAATTTTTTGTACCTAAAGCAAAAATATTCATAAAGAAACTCTAAATACAGCAAAAAAACAACGCAAAAATAAATAAAACGAAAATAAATAAAGCCAAAAAATTAAGAAAATAAAAAAGCCCGCCTACTGGGCCAAAGCGGCCTGCATACAACTAGGAACACAACCTTTTGTTGGGCCAGGATGCAGGCCCGCAAAGGCCCATTAGGCCCACTGGGCAGAAGAGCACAGGTAGGCCCAGTAGGCCTACTTAGAAGAGGAGCTCGAGAGAGCTACCGCACTGGGGCTTATAAACCAGTGCGGTAGCCCCTCGGCTAGCGAGGTGGGACTAAACTTGCGAACCGCCTGGAGCCAACGCACCCCCTTTAGTACCGGGTCATGGCTCCAACCGGTACTAAAGACCCCCCTTTAGTACCGGTTGGAGCCACCACCCGGTACTAAAGGGAGTGCGCTTCCCGCCGCTTGGCCTGGCCAAAACAGACCTTTAGAGGGAAGAAATAGAGGGAAACTGAATTTTTTTTTCAAGTGTTGTGTATATAGGATGGACCTTTAGTACCGGTTGGTGGCTCCAACCGGTACTAAAGGTCCATCCTACATACACAACACTTGAAAAAAAAAATCAGTTTCCCTCTGTTTCTTCCCTCTGTTTCCTCCCTCTGTCGCGCCACCCTGCACGATCGACGCCGTCCCCTTCGACGTCGCCGCCCCCGCCCCTCGTCGCCAACCCCGGCTGTCCCCGCCCCTCGTCGCCGCCCCCGTCGACGTCGCCGCCCCGGCCGTCCTCGTCCCCATCGTCCCCGTCGCCGCGCCCCGGCCGCCCCGTCGCCGCGCCCGCCCCGCCCCGTCGTCGCCGCCCCGTCACGTCGCCCCGGCCGTCCCGCCCCATCGTCGCCGCCCCGTCCTGTCGCCCCGTCGTCGCCACCCCGTCCCGTCGCCCCGTCGTCGCCGCCCCGACGTCGCCTCGCCGGTGAGCTCTCCCCGGCCGCCATGTCCACACACACACACACACTACACACACACACACACACACACACACACACACACACACACACACACACACACACACACACACACTACACACACACACACGGCGAGCCCAGCTGAGCTCCTTCTCCGTCGCCAAGTACCTGCTCTCGCCGCCGTCGCCAATTACCTCCTCCGCCATCGCTAATTACCTCCTCCGCCGCCGCAGCCCAGACCTGTGCCACTGCGGTCCCCTCCCGCTGCCTGCGGGCTTCGCCGGAATCTCCTGCCACGTCTTCCTCGAGGCCGCGCGCGTCCCTCGTGGAGCTCCCGCGCATCCTCCTCAAGCTCGTGTGCGTCTTTCCTCGTGCTCCGCGCATCCTCCTGGAGCTCCCGCGCATGCGCCACCGCTCGCCGGAGCTTGCCTCCACAATCCGGTGGACCAGGAGCTCACGCGCGTGATCCTAGATCTCCAGCGCGCCCTCGTCGATCTCCCACGCCCGTGCATCCGTGCTGCTCCTTCTTCCCTGCCCGCGCACCCGTGCAGCTGCTTCTCCCCTGTTTGCCGCAGCTGCTGCTCCTTCTCCCCTGCCCGTGCTGCTGCTCCTCCTTTGATCCTGCCCGTGCTGCTCCTCCTCCTCTGATCCTGCCCGTGTTGCTGCTCCTCCTTGCTCGTGCTGCTGCTCCTCCTCTGATCCTGCCCATGCTGCTGTTGCTGCTACTCCTCTGCACTCCCTAGAAGGTACAGTGCTTGTTCATCAGAGTGTTGTTGATTTACTGCTGCCGATCAAAAAATTAAAGAGAGCATGATTAATTCAGAGATTAGATGATGCTAATTCAGAGTGACACTGTAAAATTCAGATGATGCAAATTGTTGCTTTAATCCAATGTAGATCCAGATGATGCAAACTGTAAAATTCACTCTGCTAGTTCATTGTTAGGATTATCTAGTTAGTTTGCCAACTGTAAAATTCAGAGGGTGTGTATATATTCAGTTTGTGAGGATGCAAACTGTAAAATATCTAGTTCAGTTTGTGATGATGGAGACTGTAATGAAGTGCTTCGGGAACAATATTATCCTTTGTCTGCATGTCATGTAAAAGTTCCATACCCATTTGTTTCCTTTCTTATTTGTGCCAGTTTTTCTAAGCTGAAGCACTAATTGCATGTCCATCTTTCTCGAACCAAAATTTGCTGATTTGTACCTGAAATTCTTTGACAAACTTAACTCAAGATCCTTGAGTAAGGAGATGCTGAAAGCTTACGAAAGACAACTGCAAGGTTGTGGTCCCAGTAATTTGTCTACTTTTTTCACCTTGACAATAAACAAGTTTGCTGAACCTTAAGATTTTTTATGCAGTCTTTGTTAAGGTCAGACCTTATCAAATCTAGTTCTGAGGATTGCTCCTTGCTAAAAAATTTAGGCAGTTGGTTGAGACCTTATCAAAATTTTGTTTACTGAATTTTCTTTAAATGACAGGACTGACAGAATTTTGTTTACTGAATTTTGCTTTCAAAATTGCTGCTGATCATGGTGATGGTCATTTGCAATCTTCAAAATTTGGCTTGAACATGATACTTTTTGTTTAATCTAGACATGTGTATGGATTGTATGGTGGCTCCAGTAATAACTACTCATGATCATATCTACTCATGATCATATCTAGCAGAACTAGTGCAAAAGTGTTGACAGTAGTACTACTTTGTGTGTGTGTATTCTTGTTTGACTAGTGCAAATGCATTTCTTGTTTGACTTGCATACTCATTTTGTGTGTGTATATTCTTGTTATGGTACCATGGTGTACTCATCTTTTGTCATTGGTGGCAGGAAACATAACTATGGATTTGAACTTGATGCCTCAAAAGGAAGAACATGAAACTATTGATTTGAACTTGATGCCTCAAGAGGAAGACGATGAAGGTATTAATTTGAATTGGATCCCTGAACAGGAAGAACCTCAAGTGGCAGAGAATGGAACTATGGATTTGAACTTGATGCCTCAAGAGGAAGACGATGAAGCTATGAATTGGATGCCTGAAGAAGATGAAGGGAAAGAGGATGAAGCTCAAGAGGAAGAGGATGAAGTTATGAATTGGATACTTCAAGAGAAGAGAAGAGAATTGTCAGATAAGGAGAGGCATGGTGTTTACTTTGCCTTGCTGGTAATCAAGCTCAGAGACGGGTCTGTTCAACCAGACACAAGCTGCTAGTCTCAAACCTGTTGGACATAAGTGTACGATCTGTTGAAAGAATCTGGGAAGAAGCCAAAAAGCAAATTGCCGATGGCAAAGAAGTAGATGTCTCAAGCAAGAAGCTGGGAAGATCTAGCCGAAAGAGAAAGGAACTGGATTTAGAGAGGACCTCAACAATCCCACTTAATAAAAGAAGGACAATTCGATCTCTGGCACAGTCTCTAGGTGTGGCCCGATCGACCCTACATAAGAGGTTCCAGTTGAATGAGCTCAACCGCATCACAAGCACCGTGAAGCCTCACCTCAAGTTATAGAACAAGCTTGCGAGATTGAAATTTTGTATGTCCATGGTCGATGACAATTCGATCTCAAATTCTCGGGCTATGTTCAAACCCATGACGAATATGGTTCACATCGATGAAAAGTGGTTTGACATGACGAGAGTGAAGAATAGTTACTATGTACTTCCAGGAGAACCTGAACCGAAGCGCACCGTGTCAAACACTCACAGCATTGGGAAGGTAATGTTCCTAACAGCTGTTGCCAGGCCTCGATATAACAATGAGGGGGAGCTAACATTCGATGGGAAGATCGGCATTTGGGCATTCGTCGAAGAGACTGAGGCGAAGCGGACAAGTCAGAACAGAACAAAGGGAACAAAAGTGTTGACATCAGTAACTAGGCCTGTGTGCAGAGATTATCTAATCAATAAGGTTATCCTGGCAATTCAGGATCAGTGGCCTGACGATAATGAGGGAGCAACAATATTCATCCAACAGGATAACGCAAAGCCTCATGTCCTTCCCAATGATGTAGGTTTTTGAGAAGCTGTGGAACAAACTGATCTTGACATCCGATTGCTACAACAGCCCCCAAATAGCCCTGAGTTAAATTGTTTGGACCTCTGCTTCCATAACTCTCACCAGTCTCTAACCGACTGCAGGTCACCTACAAACATCCAGGATCTGGTACAGGGTGTGGAAGAGGAATTCGAGAACTACGATCCCGACAAGTCGCACAGAAGCTTTATCACATTAGAAGCAGTTATGTTTGAAGTTATGAAAGACAAAGGAGGAAATCAATATAAGCTGCCACACTTGCACAAGGATCGCATTCAGAATGCTGGCAGGGAAATCATCAGTGTATATTGCGATAGTCAGGTAGTTGTCGATACTAGGGCCATTATAGAAGAAATGGAAATTGCAATAGGAAAAGAAAATGAAAGGAAAGAATTGGCTAAAGAAGGGAAAAGAAAGAAAAGTAAAGGGAAGGGAAGGAGTAGCAACAGAAGGGAAAAGAAAGAAAAGTAAAGGGAAGGGAAGGGAAGAAGTGGCCAGAGAAAGGAAAAGAATGTAGTCAAGAGGGGACAAAGAGGCCCTTATGTCATGTAGTCAGGTGCTCCTTGTGTATGTCTTGTGTAATCTTGTGTCAAGAGGGGACAAAGATGCCCTTATGTCATATGCCCTTTTGTATGCCTTGTCTAATCCTTGTATATAAACTCCTTGTTGGAATTTATTGGAATTTGGGTAATTTGGAATTTGAATTATTTGAATTGATTTGGATTAATTTTATTTATTTGAATTAATTTAAAATATTTGGGTTAATTTGAATAATTTGGATTAAAACTGAATTTGTGCTAACTTACTTTGCAATTTGTGCTAACTTACTTAATTATTTACTTACTTTGCAATTTAAACTATGTGGTTATCAGTCAATTCCTATTGAGTTCAGTTAAAAACAAATCCCTTTTGGGAGTTAATATGTTTCTGTTCCTGTTCCTGAAAAAAAAACTCACATGAATCTATTGTGTATTCACTCTATTTTGCTTCTCTGTGCAGGTATTCTTATGTTTGTTCTCTTAGGCTTCTAAATATTTTTCACTTGAGTTTCTGTGGCTGTCACTCACCTTTTGGGAGTTCATATGTTTGTTCTCTTAGACTAATTCGAGTGTCAAGATCAAAATATCACCAGGGAATGATTGTGAATAAATCAGACTTCAATGTTGTGCTAGTGATATCAAGGTTTTCTATTTTCTTACCCACTTGCCACTGCTATGCTATCAATACCAGGTGTTCTTATTTTTTTTTCTTGGCTTGTTGTGTAGGTGTCCTTATTTTTGTTCTCACTGGCTTCTACCTAACTCATCAAAAATTAGTTTACAACCAATTAGGAGGCCCACACTACTATCCTGGAAGATGCAGCTATTACTCATTTCACAGTAGGTTGACAATATGCAAATGATTCCCTAGGGGTTTCAGACCTGCTATGTGTGGCTGAATACATGTGTGTCTGAATCATGTGTCCAAGTCAGTCACAAGCACAAGCAGGTCATGTGTATTAAGTGTGCGTTGAATCATGTGTTTACTGAATTTTAGACTTGCTAGCAATAAGCCAAGCTCTAAAACTGGACTTTTAACTGAATTTTTACTCCAAAATAAGAGTACCATGCCTGCTTAACTGAATTTTTAAAATAATCTCTAAGCGTAGGAGTACTGAATTTTTACAGTAGATTACACTGATTTTCCAACTCAAGCAGTATCCATTCACTTATTTTGATTTTCCAACATTTTTACTCACATTGTGGAGTAACTTTTACTCACATTCACTAAAATTCACAAGTTGACAACACACTTTACAAAAGCACATCTCAGTTTACAGGAGTACATCTCACATTCACTAAAATTCAGTAGACAGAGAATAAGTGGTTGAGAGAATACGCACATTCAGTAAGGGTGAAGTAGAGAAGAGAGGTTCATACCCAGGCTGTAGGCGTTGGTGACAGAGATGACCCAGGCTGAAGATGAAGTAAACAAGATTGCATGGAGAGGGCGCACAAATCCGCGCTGCATGTGTGTTGTTGCTCTCCTGACCTGCACAAATTGGGAACAACACCATCTTGAGCTTCTAGGAAGGGACAATTTGGAGGATTCTACATGCTCCTGCTCCTGCACGAACTGAACCTAACCAAACCTGGAAGGACGAGAGCAGAGGAGGTGGCGGTGTGGTGGATGAGGAACTTGCTCTCCTCGATGATTTGGTCGGCGATTTGGTGAGGAAGATCTCGTCATCGCTGAACCGCACCGTCGAGGTTGACATCGCCATTGGGAGCCAGCAGGTCATCTCGCCGTCCCCCGCGGCGACGGTGGCGGAGCACGAGGCAGCTGCGGCGAGGGAGTGGGGGAGCAGAGGATTCCCCCCCCCCCCCCCCCCCCCCCTGCCGCGGTGTCGTAGGCGCGGGTCTTCCACCAGAGAAACAACAAAGAAGAAGCCGCCGCCGTTGTATTCCTAGTGGAGCTGTCTCATCGCCGTCGCCGTCGTCTTCCACACTCGCAAATCCTATGCCTCCAGGCCTCATCGACCTTTAGATTGTTTGTGGTGGTCAGGATCCAGCGCCTCGGGGCTCACTGATGTCGGTTCCTACGCAGCCGGAGCAGAGCGCGGCGGTAACTGGGAAAATCGAAGATTTTTATGAGGAAGGGGGGAGCTTGGAGAGGTAGGCGAGCGGCAGCTGCGGCGGCGGAGCAGGAGGCAGTTGCGGCGAGGGAGCGGGGGAGCAGGGAAGCTACGACGGCGGGGAGCAGGGCAGCTGCGGCGGGGGAGCGGGGAACCGACGGCGGCGGGGAGCAGCGCATCTTGGGATTCTGTTGGAGGAGGACGACGAGGAGTGCGGGTTTGGTCGGGAAAAACTGAAGTTTTTTTTAAATTGCCCTCGCGACATGTTTTTCGGGACGGAGGGAGTACTAACGTATATAAACATATCTTAGAATGTAGATTCACTCATTTTGTTTTGTATGTAATTCATATTGAAATATTTAAAAAGGCTTATATTTAAAAACGAAGAGAGTACATGTCTTCTAGCCCTTTTGATTCTTCGCTAAAGCATCTTCATAGGTAAAATATATCATCAGAAGATGGTTTGAATAAAAATGATCATGAAAGGAGAAATTGATGAGAGCTCATTGGCTTAAAAAGATGAGAAGGAGAGTGAAGAACAAAAGGAGGAGTAGATTAGCTACTCGTGACCACCTTCTGGTGAGAGCAATTATTTAACTCATACATTGTTTGAATGCCCTCCCCATGCTTACTGGAGGATGAAAATTATGATGCTGAAATTTATGATCATTTGAACTCATTAGATTACAAACCCCCCTTTTGACGACTTTGATTCTTATGGCCAATGATGCCCCTCTTAAAGCTACTTATGGAGGTGAAGTTGCTATTGTTCCTTAAGATAAAAACATAATTGTTGATGTTGCACCACACTTGATAGTTCTGTTAGCTAGAGCCTCGACCGTGAGCTAGGGGTGCATGGTGACTCTAGGGCAGGCCCCGCCCGCCTCCTAGTGCCCCTGCCTTAATATTGGTTGGAACCCCGGAAAACAATTACCGAGTATTTTGTATGTTCCCGCCACCTCCTGTTATGTGATAATCCAATCTGGAGGCTTGTTGGAGCATTCTTCATCGACATTGTTGTCACTATGACAATGTGTGAGTAGTCCTTGGACTATGGGTGAACATACAAATAATTTAAAAGGAGCACAAAGCCAAGAAAAAATGAACAATATAGAAAAGAATAGAACAAGATAATATTTGTAAAAAAAATATCAAAATTAATGAACTATAAAATTACGCAAAAACATATAAAACCGAGCGAAACACACACACAAAAAAAAACCTGAAACAAACCAACACATTGAAAATATTGAACTAAACAAAGGAACCAACAAAAAACAAAGAAAATGCTCAAGCCTGAGAAAGTGGGCTGGACTAGAGAAGGCAAGTGGGGCTACATGTTGTGTCACTGTTTTGTGGCCTACGCGTAGAATTGAGATCTCCATTACAGGAACGAGCCGCAAAACCTTATATCTCGTCTACTGTGGGTTATCCTATTGTCTCGCATGATGCTTTGTCCCCACGCTATAGCTAATGCGGCGAACCATTTCGTCTGTTTTTTTCGTTCGTGGTTTTTTTTGTTTTTGTGTGTGAGGGTTTCTTCTTTGATTTCACTGTTGGGGTATGATTTTGTTTGTTTTTATGTTTTGCATTGTATTTGCTTTGTTTTTTTCTTTCTTCACCGGTTTTCTTGTTTTTGTTCTCTCTCTTTTTGATTTTCTTTTGTTTCTTCCTTAATTTTTCTGTTTTGCACTGTTTTTCTCTGGTTTTCTTGTTTTATTTTTCTCTTTGTTTTTCTTTTCTTTCTTGCTTTCTTTGGTTTTAGCTTTCAATTTCTATATTTTCCTTTTCTTTTTATTTCTTATTTAGTTTCATCAGTTTTCTTTGTTTGTCTTTGGTTTTCTTTTGTTTTTCTTTGTTCTGTGGTTATTCTTTGTTTCCTCATGGGTTTTCCTAGTTTTCTTCGGGCTTTTTGGTTTTTTTGTTTCTAAGGTGCTCCTTTTGTTTCTTATGATTTTTACCACTTTTTATGTTTTTTTGTTTTTCAACACATGTCCACATTTTTCATACACATTTCTACATTTTACATATACATCAAGAACATTTTTTCATTCCATGTTTAACATTTTTCAAATACATTATTAACATTAAAAAATATATGTTTGATGACTACTTATTCCATACACATTATACATTTTATATATCAGAAATATTTTTTAATACATGTTTAGCATTTTTTTAAATAATATGATTAACATTTTGTTTTATACAACCAACATTTTTAAGATTTATGTTTTATGTTCAGTTTTTTTAATACACATTCTACATTGTCCGTATACATCAGGAACATTTTTTTGTACACGTTTAACATTTTTCAAATAGATGTAACATTTCTTCAAATATTTGTGTTTGATGAGTAATGTTTACACACACACACACACACACACACACACACACACACACACACACACACACACACATTGTACATTTGCAGTATATATCAGGAACTTCCAACTCAAAAAAGTATATATCAGGGTCTTGTTTTATACACATTAAAAAAATATGATTAACATTATTTTGATACATGATTAACATTTTTTCGAAATTTATCTTTTTATGTTCAAACTTTATAATACACTTTCAATATCTTTTGTGTATATCAGGAACATTTTAATACATGTTTAAGATTTTTTAAATAGATGATTAATAAAAAAATTTAAATGTTTGATCAGAGCATCTACGACCACAACTTGCAAATTCCGGCCCCAAAAAGCCCACGGATGCACCTAGGCGCGTCCGCGGACAATTGCGGGACATCACACTAAAAATCATTTCCACAAACGGATACCATAATTACGAATCCTCAAATCCATACAATTACATGCACGTGAAATCTAATCTAAAGTGCATCCTATCCGGCTCCGCTATGTCCATGTCCGGCCGTTGGTTGCGCCCGCCCAAATGTTGGTTCGGTCGCCAGCAAGGTAGAATATGACATGGGACACACAACGGCTCATGGGACTCGAGGAGCCGCCGTCTCCCATGCCATACTCTTCCTCATTGAAGCCCGTACCCTGCACATCGCCGGTGGATGTGAGGTCGATCACGGACTCGTTGTAGTCGGAGCCGGACACAACCACCATGACGTGATTGTGGCGGCAGGGATTGCCGGGCACCATACACAATGCCGGAGAGTGCGACGCCTTGGCGATGTCTGCCGCGGCCTCCCGTGCACGCTGCCTTACACGGCCGACATGCTGCACAACATTTGTATTTGATGTGTGGTGATCCAATTCGGCACGCCAACGAAGGGGCTACGGATCCACCACGGCGTTCGGGCGCTAGATAGACCACACAAACTCCGCGTGAGGCAGCCAAACCTACCCTAGGGCCAGATCCATGCGCCACTTGGGTGGACGCAATGGATTCCAGTCGAATGTAGTCTGAGCGCTGCCGTCAGGCGGACTCCTCCGTGGGGCCACGTGGGATGAGTTTCGGGTCAACGGATCGGGAGGTGCAGGACTTGGATCCGCTTCTCGCCATGCCGGAGTAGGCGGGGGATGGCCGAACAGGAACTTGTGGGCGGAAGGGAGCGGGCTGGAGTGGAGTGGAATGTGGCTAGGGTTTCGTTCGGAGTGCAGATAGGGTCCAACTTATGTGGGCTCGGGTGGGCTAAAGTGGGCTGCATCCGACGTGGCGAGTATGCCTGGGCGCGTCTGGGCATCCCTATATCCTCCACATATGGGCTGGATGGGAATGTCGTTCGGTCCAGACAATTGGGATGAATATGCGTTGTCCGGTTGGGTGCCTTTTTTTGTCTGGACACTGATCTGGTAGCCCATCCAGGCGGTATGACAGGTCCGGTTGTAGATGTTCCTAACATGTGTTGTACACTTGATTAATTTTTTTCATAGGTATTCTATTTGTTTCGGAAACATTTTCATATACATCAGAAACATTTTGCTATACACATTTAATATTTTACAAATGCTAAATTAATATTTTTGAAATGCTACATAAAACATTGTTAAGAAAAGTGGTCTTTATGTACAAAAAAAAAGTACAATCTGAATAAATCAAACTAGAAAAATGTTAATTATGTCTAAGAAAAACTGATAATCACGTGTAAGAAATTTGTTTATACATTGTAAAAGTTAGTTTAATACGGAAATTATGTATGTTAATTTGAAAAAATGTTCCCAGATTTCAAAAAATAATTGTCTGAACATTTTCCAAAAATGTGTGTATAATGTATAAAAAATGTTTACTTAGTTGAAAAAAGTTAATCATATTTAGAAAATATTTAACATATATTTGATAAGAAATCCATGCATGCTTTAAAAAAATTGTACATAATGTATTTGAAAATTGTGAAACATTCATAAAAAGTTTATTAGTATAATAAAATACACAACACATATGAGTAATAGTAGACATCAAAACATAAATTAATAAAATTTTAATAATGTCACAAAAAAGCAAACTTGTATAAAAAAATCTAATTTATATATCAAAAGTTACAATACATATGGAAAATGTAGACATATGTTGGAAAAAATAAAATGAAAACCCAACAAGAAAAAAACAAAAACCGACAAACAAACAAAAGAAATGCTAAAACCCGAAGAAAACAAATAAAAATAAGAATGAAAAAAAGAGAAAAAGAGTATAACAAAGAAAGAAAGAAAAACAAAAAAACAAATAAGAAAATAGATAAAATAAAAGTAAAATGAATAAAAAAGCAACAAAAGACTGAAAAAACAAACAAAATGAATTAAAAACGAAAAGAAAACCAACCTACGCTGGTTGAAATGGGCCAGCCTGCTATTGTCACCTGTAAGCGATTCTTATTTGGAATTAGTTCAGGCGGACATATAACTGTGGCAGACACTTCGCACAAGAACGTTTGCTCAATTGGGCCAGTTTATGTAACAACCCACTGTAATAATGTAACGGTTGCTAGCGCCAACTCTGATTTCTTATGCCTCGAAAAAAACTCTGATTTCTTAGTTTATTATTATTTGCGTCTGGTTTTTTGGTTTTTATATTATTATTTTTCAAAAATAATTTTACTTATTTTAAAAAATTAAAATTTAAACAGTCGTATGTTACTTTTTAAGAAAACAATATATATATTTTTTGAACATTTCTTAAACATAGATATTGTTTTTTAAACGTTCAGTAATATTTTGTAAAACCTTGAATACCTTTTGAAATTATGAAAACAATTAAGCATGCAAGCCTTATAAAATTCCACACGATTTTCTTAATTTCTAAACATTTTAGACATTTAAAATTGAAAAGAAAAGGTAAAGACCTTCGAGAAAGTTCCCTAAATGGGCTGGCCAGTCATAGGTTCGGCCAGCTATGTGCAACACATTGACAATTTACCGCAGCTGGCCGCAAGTAGGGAACTGCCATTATGAGACGTTCTACTATTAATAAAGAGGCAAATCAACCAGGTGTAAAGGATGGATGGGTGTCAAGCTAAGATTTTGGCCTAATATATATACTTCAACGATAAAGTAAAACTTATATACATCACAGGAACCTCAAATTTTATATCTCATTTAGTGCAAGACAGAGCACCGCATCGCCTCAAGATTTTGTAGCTACCATCGCCAGTAGAGCGTTTCCAGCGGTGCTCCAAGTAGCGGTTTGGGAAACTTCCCATATTGTTTTAGGAAAGATACAGTCTGCCCCCCCCCCCCCCCCCCCCCCACTCTTTTATGGGTTTTCTTCACGGATTTGTTTTCTGTATTTTCCATAATCATTTTATTATTTTTTTTCCTCTCCGTATTTTCATTTTTTACCTTTTAGTACACGTTGAACATTTTCCTACACAGGTTCAACTTATTTAGATAGACATTGAACATTTTTTTGAAAATATGTTAAACATCTATAGGAATACATGTTGAATATTAAACAAATGCATATTGAATCTTTTTAAAATATGTTGTGAACATCTTTGAAACACACGTTGAACATTTTTTGAAAATTTCATGATCATGTTTTAATATGGGCAAACATTTTTAAGCACTACAAATATATTTCAAATGTCACCAACATATTTTTGAATGGTATGAAACTTATTTTCCGAAATAACACAAATAAAATTTCACATTACATGAACATATCTTTACACATGTGAACAATTTTCTAAATGCAATGATTTTTTTTTTGCATTCTATTAACGTATTTGTATAAATTATGTGAACTAATTTTACATTTCATGAAAATTTATTTAAAACTTGTGTATTTTACACTAGGGAATAGAGAAAATTTAATGGAAAAAAGAAAGTAAAGAAGAGAGAAAATGAGCACTTGTTCGTGCTCGTTACTAGCATTCTTTTTTTCTTATCGAAGTTAGTCGCTATCTTTTTCTAAGCGAAGCATGTCACTACCTATTTTTTAGCATGTCGCTACCTCAGAGGGGAGATGCGTGGACTCAGGTCGTGTTGCTTGCCTGGCCAAGTAAACTTGCGATGCAGGCGATGCGTTGTTAGAGATCGCTAGGAGCAAGAATTAGACATTCCCCACATGAACTTGGTTTTCTTGAAATAACAATCAGGGAAAAGAACCCCAGCTACAATCAGATAGTCTCTCCATTTCTTTTTAGTCCACATATAATTTTTGTCTAAATTTAAACATAGTAAAGTTTGACCAAGATTATAGGAAAAATATCGACATTCACAATATAAATTTGATATCATTAAATGTATCGTTTAATTAACTTTCGTATTATATATCTCTAGTATTGTAGATTTTGATGGTTTTTTATGTAAATTTGGTACAAGTTTATGATGTTTGACTTAAGACGAATCTTGTATGTGACGTAAAAAGAAATGGAGGGAGTAGTTATGCTTGATTCCTAAGACCCTTATTGATCGCAGGACGGGGAAGACTCCTCATTAGCGCGATGTGCATCGAAGCATGCACCTTCACCGGCACCTTCATCAGATACTCCCTCCGTCCAGGTGCATAGGGCGTTTAAGGTGCTGCACCCCGACCAAGACACACTATGAAAGGCCAACATTATACTTGAGGTTGTGGAAACAAGCCTATCATGTGCTCTCAAAAAACACAATGAAAAAAACCACTAAAATTGTGCATGCATGGGAATGAGAAGATTGACATGTGAATGCAGGAAAAAGTCCAAAACAAACCTTGAACTCATAGAGGAAAGCTAAATCGAACCATGAACTTCCAATTCCTGAAACCAGCACACCAAACTCTTCTATACTGGTCTATTTTAAACCTCGAGAGCATTCTCAAACAGGGATTGTCGACGTGGTTGGTTGAATCCCAGGATTGTTGACTGAGGATGCGACTTGCCGGCCCAACATGCACGAAGTGAGATTTTTCTCTCTCTTCCATTTTAGTCTATTTTTTGTTTTTTGTAATACGCGGCGTAAATATACCAAAAAAACAAACAACCGTCGATTGCGGACGCGACTGGGCCAGCCCACCATGTGCAAAATGAGTTTTTTTTCCTTTTCCATAAGGCGCAACATAAAAATACATAGAAAATAGACAATCCCGAGGAGTCAAACTTGTGACCTAGTGCTGCTAAACTCCTCGCACAAGCCGCTAGAACAATTGGATGTTACTGATCTAATGAGAGGCCCGAAACATTTAAACATACACCACAAAATCAAGATTAAAAAAAACATAAGGGCAAACAAATATGAAAATTGTAAACAATTTGTGAAATCTCTTAAAAATTAGAGTGCCACTACTTTTTGAAAACCCGGAATACTTTACAAAAAACGAGCAATTTTTTTTAAAATAGAATCAATTCTTTACAAAAAATGAGCAAATTTTTTAAAATAGAATCAATTTTGAAAAATTTAACACATTTTTGAAGATAAAGATTTTTTTTGAAAAATAATGGAACAAATTTGGAAACCAGAGCAAAATTTAAAAGTGCAAACACTTTTTTTAAATTTGAAAAATGGGGGCAACTTCTCAAACCTGAACAATGTGTGAGAAAAACATTGAGTACTTTTAAAAAAAACACCTATTTGAAAAGGAAATCTATTCTGAAAAAGTAAATACTTTTTGAACATAAATATTTTTCGAAAATATGGGAACAAATTTTAAAACTTGAACAAAATTTAAAAGTTGGAACACTTTCTCAATTGTTTTTAAAATGGCAGCAACATATTAAACAATGTCAAAAAATGTTTGTATAGTTTGTAAAAACATTATTGTCATGTTTTTAGCATCCATGTTTATTGTCATTTAGAAAATGTTAAACGTTTATTTGGCAAAACATTACCATGTATTAAAAAAACTAGAAAACATGTATTTTTAAAAAGTACACAATGTGTTTGAAAAATGTATCATGCACATGAAATGTACTTAAGAACTGAGAAAAATTATACATGTGTAAAAAAGAAAATCGGTTAAAACCGACAAAGAAATGAAAAGAAAAGAAAAAAGATACGAAAAACTGAAGAAAGAAACAAAAGGAAACCAAAAGTATAACGAAGAAAGAAAAACCAAAGAAAACTAGTGAGAAAACAAAATATAATGAACAAAAAAAAGAAAACCGAAAAAAGTGAAGAAAACACAAAGGAAAAAAACCAAAGAAAACTAGTGAGAAAAAATATAACGAAGGAAAAAACCCGAAGAAAAGTAAAGAAAACCCAAAGGAAAAAAACCATAGCAGAGCGGGCGCGTGAGCTACTGCTGTAATGAGCCGAACCCGGTTTGACTTGCCACGTCAGGAAATACCAGCAAAACACTCTCAAGGTTCAACTAGACCGGGATCAGAGAGTTTAATGTGCTGATTTCAGGAATTGGAAGTTTAGAGTTTGATTTAGGTTTCCTCTACGAGTTCAAAGTTTGTTTTGGATTTTTTCCGTGAATGCATGGAGAAGGGAGCACGAGGGATATTAGTTACAACTGCGAGGTCTTAAACAGTTTTTCCAGGCACATTGTACATGACTCGCGCGCATGCATCTTGATCTTCCTGTCCTGTGTACGCCACATAGGACAAGAATATAACTATGAGCAGCACACTGGTCACCGTCGAGTCGGCGGAGATCGCCATTAAATCCGGTGTGCAGAGATTGCACATACATGCTCCGGAAGACACTGTATAAATAGAGATGTTCCAAACTGACAAATCACAATCCACAGCCCCACCTGATCGACCTTCTAATCTCTGGCAGTTGGCGCAAGGAAGATGGCACCAGTAGCCCTCCTCGTCCTGGCAGTCTCGCTTGCCTGGCCGGCGTCGAGCCAGCCTCTGCCGGTGCTTGTTCCGGTGACCAAGGACCCCGCCACCTCCCTCTACACGCTCCCGTTCCACTACGGCGCCAACCTCGTCGTCGACATCGCCGGCCCGCTCGTCTGGTCCACGTGCCAGCCCGGCCAGCTTCCGGCCAAGTTCCCGTGCACGTTCCCCACCTGCCGCCTCGCCAACGCCTACCCCGACCCGGGCTGCCACGAGCCAGGCTGCGAGCAGGACAGGCGCAAGGACGGCACCTGCACGGCGTACACGTACAACCCGGTCACCGGCGTGTGCGCCTCCGGGAGCCTCGACCGTACCAGGTTCGTGGCCAACACCACCGACGGGAGTAACCCGGTGAGCCAGGTGAACGTGAGGGCAGTGGCGGCGTGCGCGCCGGAGAAGCTGCTGGCGTCCCTGCCCCGGGGCTCCACAGGCGTGGCCGGGCTCGCGGGCTCCGGCCTGGCGCTTCCGGCGCAGGTGGCGTCCGCGCAGAAGGTCGCCAACAAGTTCCTGCTCTGCCTCCCCCATTTCGGCGAAGGCAACGGCGTGGCCATCTTCGGCGGCGGCCCGCTCCAGCTCACCGCGCAGACGGGGGTGGACTACACGCAGGAGCTGGTCTACACGCCGCTGGTCACCAAGCAGGGCAACCCCGCGCACTACGTCTCCGTGGAGTCCATCGCCGTAGAGGACGCCCGCGTGCCCGTCCCTGCGCGCGCGCTCGCCACCGGCGGCGTGGTGCTCAGCACTAAGGTGCCCTTCACCTTGCTCCGACGCGACGTGTACCGCCCGTTCCTGGACGCGTTCGGCAAGGCCCTGGCGGCGCAGGGTGGGCCGGGAGGGCCCGTCGCGCGCGCGGTGAGGCCTGTGGCGCCGTTCGAGCTGTGCTACGACGCACAGACGCTATTCAACACGCGGACCGGGTACTGGGTGCCGGACATCAGTCTCGCGCTCGAGGGCGGGATGAACTATTCGATGAACGGCTTGCTCTCGATGGTGAATGTGCCGGGGGGCGCGGCGTGCCTTGCGTTCGCGGAGATGAAGGGGGTGAAGGCCGGGGACGGCAGCGCGCCGGCGGTGATCAACGGAGGGTTCCAGATGGAGAACGTGGTGCTGGAGTTCGACATGGAGAAGAAGCGGCTCGGGTTCTTCAGGCTGCCCTTCTTCACGCGGTGTGGCCACTTCAACTTCACCCGGACCGGATAGACTTTCTCTTCTATGTGACTGATAAAATAAAATATGTATCTCTAGCTAGTTCTCTACTGCTGAACTAGTACTACGGAATATATGCTTAATACAGTATTTGTCATGCGATTCTATCTTGTCAAGATCCCTTTTTCGTGCAAGTCCATTTTTCACGGTTAAATTTGTCGAATTTGTTTGTGTGTTGTTGTTGTTTTAACACAGTACGGACACAAGCGCACACCCTACCCCTGTGAGCACTTTCGAAAGACTGAGCCGACATATAACCTTAAGATTTTACGAAGTCATCGTAGGCGCTTAGCACCGGGACTTGAACCCTGATAGGCTGGGAATACCACTGTCCCTCTAACCATCCAACCACATATTAGTTAGCTTATTTGTGTGTTGTTGGGACAATCAACAGGTAGGAAAACTATTACCACATGGGGAAGCAGCTCCTCTGCCATGCCCTGTGTGCCATTGGCACCTGACATGTGGGCCAAGTTCCCAACGGACCCACATGTCAATGAAAGAAGGGTAGGGTACCGAATGTCAGAGGATCCTCCTCCACTGCATGGTGTGTTAGTGCAGAGGGTTCACATGTTTCAGCTATTGTTCCATTGTTCATCTTGTACTCCCGAGTTGCAAAAATGGAGTCCACTTTGGTGACTTCTCTGCACGCTTGCATGTGCTGCAAAGTCTCTAGGGCGTCAGCATAATCTTGCGGTGATGTTCACTTTGACAGTCGTGAGCGCCTCTCAATTGCAAGGTGTTTTCACGGTTGGCGCTGAAGAATTGGTGTTGGACCATCCGATCGATCGGCTTGTCGAGGACTCCCTCATCAGGTCACTTGTCCACTTTGCGACCAGGTTCAGGAAATGGTGGATCACCTAATGGTGGCATGCCCCTCGATTTGCCACAAGGTGGTGACGGTGCGGGGCAGTGGCATTCACCCTCCCAACCAGCGGATCAACTACTGACATAGTGCACCTCTGGCGAACCCGGGCTGCATAATAGAAAACATCTACCGGCCATCATGTGTCTCACAATTTGGAAATTGTGGAAGCACTGAAACGCCATCAATTTCGAAAATGCAAATCCCACAAAGCGGCTAGCTAGTATTACATACGAAGATCGTGGAGGAAGGCAAGGCTTGCGTTTCGGTTGGGCTTTTAAAGGGGACATGCAACCATTTGTATATGTTGCGTAGGAGGGATATGGATGAGTAAACACATATTTAGTCGTGGACGGACTATTTGGTCCAGTTGTAACTCGGTGGACAAGTATCTTCATCCTTCCCTTGTGTGTCAACAATAGGAGAATTGATCAATTGAAAGAAATGAGAAGATATTGCAATTGAACGTGTACTCCCTCCATTTTCTTATACAACGCCATTATGGAAAATACATTTTGTATCTATACAAGAACACCAACAGTAATCGAGGCAAAAATTAATTATATTTTCTCGTATTAGCAACATGTTTAATAGTTGCATGCATGAAGTCATAATGACACTCAACTATTTCCTTGCTCAACGTCCACTCAGGTTACTATTTCATTCTAGCCTGCAAATGAAAATCAAAGCTAGCCTGCAAAGCAGATATTAAATTTCACTTTAATACATGCGATATGAGTTTCTGGCCTTGCATATAAAAATGGAGGGAGTACTAACAATTTATCATTTACTCCCTCTGTTTCCTTTTAATTTCCATGTAAGTTTATCCTAACTTAAACCTTATAAGGTTTAACCAATTTTATATTTAAAAATGTTAACATCTACTCCCTCGGTTTCATATTAAGTGTTCCATATTAAGGCCATTAAGAAGAAAACATTGGTACGAGAAACTTTAACCAATCGTTAGAAAAAAGATGTAAAAACGAGTCAAAGATGGTGGACCGAGT
Source organism: Triticum timopheevii (assembly GCA_963921465.1). Classification (NCBI taxonomy): domain Eukaryota; kingdom Viridiplantae; phylum Streptophyta; class Magnoliopsida; order Poales; family Poaceae; genus Triticum; species Triticum timopheevii. Next base: position 604,722,183 of record OY997266.1, on the reverse strand, counting down.
TTAAAAATGTAAAAACAGAACTGCAAAATGTACGAGCAATCGAGGAAGTAGTAATGGTTAGGTTTTTTGGTGCGTGTAGACTAAGGCCATTATTTTAAAAAATGTGAAGTGCATAGCAATATGCTTATTTTATTCAACGATTCTAAGCATAAGGATACCCCATGCTTAATCCAACACCATAATAAGAAAAAATAGGATAAATATTAACTCAATGAAACATCATATCTTTTATTATACTTATCACTCAAAATTAAGTTATGTATAGGACACTGGGTTATATCTTGAGTGCCTACACTTTTTTTTCATTTGTTGCAGAGGAAATATAAACATTTCCTGGCAGTTATAAAACAAGCTAATGTGTGTTAAATAAATAAACTTCAATATGTTATTGATCTATTTTCATATTGATCATCCATGCAATCTTCTGCACACAACAAGTATATCTGGTGGCTGCAGACAACAAATGTTCATTAAAAGTATTCAACTAATGTACCATTTGGAAAACTAGCCCATGCAGATGCATGGGTTGATAAATAGTTTATCAAACACAAATTGACCTTAATTGAACACAACAATAATTCAAATTCTTTCGATGCATTTTACGAGATAATTATTAAGTGTCGAAGGAATATTATTTATGTTTCTCATATGTGATGAGACCTATTACATGATATTAAGAATTTACACTTAATTTTTCTGTCAATATTTCACGTTGCCAAAAATGCAAGTACAGTGAATGGTTTTCATGAACTACTAAGTATAACTATGTACAATACTAGCCCGTGTAGATGCACAGGTTGATGACTAGTACAATAGAATGGCAAATCAATTTATTCGAAGAAAAATCAATTGCTTGAGGAATGGCAAATACACGTTTCGGTCCCAAAGCTCCGCAACGCATTGGCAAGAAGTTGATTGATCCGAAGAATAATCAATTGCTTGAAGAATAGCAAATCCGTTAAAAAAGCATATTACAATAAAAACTTTAGGAAAAATTGATCAACCGTTTGTAACAGATATATAGCATATGCTTTTATTTTACTCGTACTAAAGAAGATGGAACAGATGAGCAGTGTTTCAGGCTACTACATAATCCACAGCATATGTTGGGTATGTAGTACTAGTTCAGTAATACACACTTGTAGATAAACAGATTTATTATTGCACGCAGAGACAGCAAAGGTCTAGGCGCTTCGAGTGAAATTGAAGTGGCTGCACTGCATATAGTAGGGCATCGTGCGCAACCCGAGCCGCTTCTTCTCCATGTCGAACTCCAGCACGATGTTCTCCATCTGGAGCCCTCCCACGATCACCGCCGGCGCCCGGCCGTCCCCGGCCTTCACCCCCTTCATCTCCACGAACGCAAGGCACGCCGTCCCTGGCTTTACGTCAACCATCGAGTTCACCCCGTTCATCCTCCAGCCCCTCCCGCCGTCGAGCGCCAGCGTGACGCTCGGCACCCAGTACCCAAACCTCGTGTTGCCCAGCGTCTGCGCGTCGTAGCACAGCTCGAACGGCGCCACAGGCCTCACCGCGCGCGCGACGGGCCCTCCCGGCCCACCCTGCGCCGCCAGGGCCTTGCCGAACGCGTCCACGAACGGGCGGTACACGTCGCGGCGGAGCAATGCGTAGGGCACCCTCGTGCTGAGCATCACGCCGCCCGTGGCGAGCGCGCGCTCGGAGACGGGGACGCGGGTGTTGTCCATGCTGATGGACTTGACCGAGATGTAGTGCGCGGGGCTGCCCTGCTTGGCGACGAGTGGGGTGTAGTCCATCGACTGCGTGTAGTCCGACGGGTCCACCCAGAAGTGAAGCGGCCCACCGCCGAAGATGGCTACGCCGTTGCCGTTGGCGCCGCCGCGGGGGAGGCAGAGTAGGAACTTATTGGCGACCTTCTGCGTGGACGCCACCTGCGCCGGAAGCGCCAGGCCGGAGCCCGCCAGCCCGGCAACGCCCGTGGAGCCCCGGGGCAGCGACGCCAGGAGCTTCCTCGGCGCGCACGCCGCCACGGCCCTGACGTTCACCTGGCTCACCGGGTTCCTCCCGTCGGTGGTGTTGGCGACAAACCTTGTGTGGACGAGGTTCCCGGCAGCGCACGCGCCGGTGACCGGGTTGTACGGGTAGGCCGTGCACGTCTTGTCGCCGTGCCAATCGCGGCGGCAGCCGGGCGCGTGGCAGCCCGGGACGGGGTAGGCGTTGGCGAGTCGGCAGGTCAGGCTCTTGCACGGGAGCTCCGCGGGCAGGTGGTCACGCTGGCAGGTCGACCAGACGAGCGGGCCGGCGATGTCTAGGACGAGATTGGCGCCGTCGTGGAAGGGGAGGGTGTAGAGGGAGGTGGCGAGATCCTTGGTGACCGGAGCGAGCACCGGAAGACGTTGGCATGACGCCGGCCACGCCAGTGCGACCAGCGAGGCTGCCAGGACGAGGAGGAGTCGTGCCATCTTTCTTGCGGCAATGGCCGGTGTAGATCGATCGGGACTACGGATTGACTTGTCAGTGTGGAACTGATGACTGTTTCGACGCGTGTGTGCATCTCTTTTATACGCACCGTGTGGGTTCTGGTCTTGAGCATCCGAGCATGTGCATCTCTGCACACCGGATTAAATGGCGACCACCATACGTCGACGGTGACCAGCTGTGTGCTGCTCATTGTTAAATTGGTTTGGCGTGCGGCGGACGCACAGTGCCCAAATATAGCGTGCGTACACAGGAAGATGCATGCAATGTGCGTACGCAGAGCCGTAGACGCTCCATGGTATACATTCACCGAGGCTGTCCGGAACGCAACGGGAGCATCACAGCTCGAAACTACTTTATGGAGTACAGCTTGCTAGCCCGCCCTTGCACGACGACTGATCCAAGGGTGCTAATCCATGCATCAGACGTAATAAAAGGCTCAGCTCAGTCCCAGTGCAGAAATCGTTCAAACAGCGTCGTGTGTGTGGCATTGCTCATCACATACAGCTAGCATAGTGCATGCCAACTGATAATTTGATGAGATGCCAAAACGCCTCTCTCGTTGTCTAACATACTAATCTACGATACTATGCACTATAAAAACAGTATCATACACTAGTATCGTATGCATGATAATTTATGATACTATTCACTACGGGCAGCTCAGCCATCAATCAATCATCTCGAGACTCGGCTTGTTGCTGCATAGTGAGCCGTGTATAATAATAAAAAAATCAATTACACGGGTGATTGCACATTACCTTTTTTAAACCTAATCGCACTTTACCCTGTGCGGAACAAAGAGTATCCTGTCGAAATCAATGCACAAATAAAACTCTGTCAAAATTATGTTTGGAAGCGCAAAAAAGATCTAAAAACTAAAGTATGTTTCTTTTGCGAGGAAACAAAGTATGTTAATAGGGCATGCAAAATTCCGATTTCAGACACACAATCATTTGCGAGGCTAGATTTTCTTTTGAGCACTTACGTATTTATAAGAAACCATCTTTTCGAGATTTTTTTAAAAAACATTAAAACAATGTTTTCATGCAGTTCCACTGTTATCCACTGTAATTTGGTTTCCACGGGATATTCTATCTACACGGACATTACATGCAGTCGCACACCGGTAATAGCAATACGTTTGATAATCACTGGTAGATGAGAAGCCAATGATAAATTTTTAATTATCTCACTAGAGATGATCCCTGAAAACCCATTACAAAACTAATAAGGTCCTTAGTGCAAAGTTAAGGTGCAACTATAGAGGAACTCCTAAAATAAACCATGAGTAGGATTCAATAATAATTAATTAGCACAACACTTTTGAAAAGTACATACCATACACCTATAGACTATATAAGACCACCACCAAGTTTATAAGAGTTTACTTTGGATATCAAAATAAACATCCTAAAACGTGAGGCTTGGAGTCATGAAACTTGCTCTCCAAAAGTACAAAAGGGGGATGCGCAAGGCACGAGCGGAAAGGCTCAAGGGACATTACTTGGATATTTCTATGTTAGATCTCATTTCTAAATTTGCAATGTATGGTTTAAGAATATGTTTAAAGTGCACCTTTGCGCAAATAGGTTCACATTTAATAATAAAATATGGAGGAAAGGCTACCTTAACCGATAAATATGATAGAAATATGATTTAATAATTGAGATTTATCTGTAATTCTAGTGAAATGTTTGTGAAGTTGGTTGAAATATGACTTAAATGATTTATCTATTTATAAATTCATATTTCTTATTCATTTCTTTTTCAATGTTTTCAATTTCACTACTTCAAAAATGATTTAATTTGTCATTGTTCCAAAAAAAGTTCGCAGCTAGAAGTGTTAAAACGTTCGCACATGTATTACTATTTTCAGTCACAATTTTGGTCATTCCAGAAAAAATTAACACATATTTTCATTATTTCTCTTAGTTATTAAAACATATTCAAGTTCATTTCAGTTTTCGGTCAGTTTTCCATATAAATTGGTCATTTTTTTTCTTCTTAATGCAAAGGCCGAGCTACTGCAGTTCCTCAAAAACAAATATTCCAGTTCATTGAAATACGATTGAAACAATGAAATATAAGCTATCATACATTTAACTTATTCAAAAAATTTATTGCTTATCTTGCCCACATTTTTTGACTATTTCAATGAAATATTGATTAATTTCACACCAAACAACATTTGACATACATTTCACTTTTTTGATCTTGATAAAAAATTATTTATTAAATGTTTCAATTGATAGAGATGTGAATAAAAGCTTGAAAATTAAATTGTCCATACTGTTCATTTAAACTTTTTTGTTTTTATTGGGTTTTGGTTGTTTCAAAACATTTCCCAACTATAGTTCATAAACATCAGTATGCCTTTCTTTCAATTCAATTGATTTTGAGAAACATTTAAAACATATCTATCTCAATTTCAGAAAATATTGAAACACATCCCGGTTGTTTGAAATGTAATTGAAAGGGTGAGACTAAAAGTAGTCATAAATTTTTATTGATTTTTTATTCACTTTTCATTGTTTCGATAAAGTTTCCCAGTGTAGTTCCTAAATATTCACATGTCTTTCTATTATTTCAGTTGTATTTCAATTAATTCTGGAAGACATCTAACACTTATTACAATTATTTCACTCCTTCAAAAAATATTTCACACATATTTCAGTTGATTGAAATACGATTTGAAAAACATAAAATTTAACCTAGTTTTAAATTCATACAAGATTGGTCTAGTTCTGTTTTTTTAAGATATCAATCATCAAAATTATCAAATGAAATAAAATACATGTGTTTTGTTTTGGGGGGAAGGAGCCTAAATCCAAGAGTGCTTGAGTGGGGCCTAATATTGGAAAATATTAATGAATACATGCAGGAATAATAGTGTGGCATCGACACACGTGATTAGGAACGAATGCACTTGTCTCACCTGATTGTTCTGCATAGATCCACTAGTAGGATTGCTTTTTGTGCAATGGTTGATAACGTGTATTGCTGTCCCAATCGATAGATTGGTCAGAGAGAGCCCGGGCGTCCCAAGGGTGATCTAACATGACATGGAAATCGTTGAGTCCTGGATATAGAATACTCTTATGCAATTTCAATTTTCTCATTTGTTTGTGTGTAATATAAGCTGATATGTAAATACACTCTTGTTGAAAAAATACTGCATATTTTTTTTATCCAACAAGTATCAAATTTGACTATAAACTTTGTATAATTTTTTATAAAATATACGATGAAGTTTTTGTTGGAAAGAATTATGGGATATCGATTTTGAATAACATAACACATATGTCCATGAATTAGTTACTAATTAGATGTAGAACTTGCATATGTAGTCATAGCAGGTGTCCTGGCGAAGAAACTAGTGGAAGATTGCGGCTATGGCGGCACAAGTGATGTCACGTGGTGTATCGTCTAGGGGTCGGGGGCCATGCAAAAATTGACCAACGATTCATATCAACGATGAAGGTATGGGGCCGTCGGAGGAGAAGTGCATGGATGAACCCGGGTACATATGAACCCACTTTGAAAAAAACATTTTGAAATGTCAAAAAATTCTGAAAAAAGGTGCGCGCGGACATCTCCATATTCTATGTATGTGCAGAAAGTTGCTCAGAAAAACAACTTTTTTTTAGCCTGTGCAATAAAGATAAAATTTTGTGTCGTGAAACGCTATTTAGAAGCAGTAAAATTTGTCTTTTTTTACTGAGACAAAACAAAAATACTTTTTTACACAAAACTTTGTGCCGTGGACGTACCTTTGCCAACATGTATGCATAATTTATTTTTAGAATTTTTGAACATTACAAAACGCGTGAAAAGTTCATTTTTGAAAAGCGGGTGCAGATGCCCCCGTGTGCAGATCGTCCACTCTTACCGTCGGAGCGTCCCTAATGTGAGATTTTTGCGGTATGTGTCAAGTCTCTCTCTCTCTCTCTCTGTCATGTGCAATCTACGTCAAGTGTGTGTTAACGGGTTTCCATGACTCCGCGGTGACTCATGGTGATTGGTTGTCTGCTTTCTGCGGGTACAATTAGCAGTCACGTGTCTTTGTCCACACCAAGATCATCCACATTCATATTGTCTTCGTTGGGCCAGCAACTGATGGAGGCAACGCACATGTATTTTGTTTAGGGGTGCTTGCTCGAGTATCCAGCCTCAAGCTCTACATGAAAAACCCAAGGTATGACCTTTATTGGTTCTAGTTGGCAATGATGGTTTTTTTCTCAATGTTACCTTGTTGATGGAGTTGTATGAAGGTTGTTTGGACTTGATCCTAGGGGTGAAAACTCATGGTCCGGCCTTTACTAGTTGGATTTGTCAAAGGTGGCTCAGGCGGGTGGACGTTGCTTTTGATGAATCATTCTCATAGTCTTGATTTTTATTTCAAGGTGATTGTTTGGCATGGATCTTAGTTGTTTTTTTCTTCTTCTTTTGATAATTTAGTTGCGTGTGTCCTCAGTGTCTTCACTAGCTATTGATATCATGCTGTTGCAGGAGCCATGTGTAATGAGTATCTTCTTGATATTTATTTATTTTCTACGTTGAGAAAATATGATTTGCACGGGATACTAGCTTCCCATTGTTCTTCCATCTAGGCTGCGGCCAGTGTTATTTGACCGTTCTGAATTCTGGATGGCTGTGGAAGCACGTGACTTTGATTGTTGATTTTTGAGTTTTGACTTTGAGCAGTCGCTGTCTGTATTTAGCCCACAGGCATGAACTCATGCATGCATGGATAAGGACGTGCATGAACTCACTGCTCACACGCAAAGAAGTGGACTGCTACCAATAGCTACGCGCCTAACTTTTGAAAGTTAATTGATGTCGGAGCAGTGGTACGGTCACGGAACACAGCTTCGACTATACAAACGTGCGTACATGTGCTGGCCTGCTGGGGAGTTGACTACTGTACATTCTTAAAGCACAATCAACCAACTTGGAATAGCTGTCGCTTGCAAATTAAACCTGGGAATAGTTTGTAATCTAGATTAAACCCAGCCCAATCCATACAGGTATGAGTCCAACAGCCAGACCAGGCCAGACCAAATTGCAAATGCTATACTCCAAACCAATCCAAACTGTACATATTTTCAAGCCAAACCCATCCAAACCATTCGCCACATACAGTTTGAACCTGAAGTTTCAAACCAAGGGCGTGTCCAATTACTACGGGAAGAGAGGCATTGGAAGGGTGATTAGCTGCTACTGCCGCATGTTACTCACCACCACAACGTACGTACATAGAAGTAGAACAAGCTATAATGCTAGATACTAGCACTGTATGTGACGAGCTGCACTCCATCCATCACGGTATAAGACGAACTTGTTCGCACTGTCGACCTCGGTCGGCCAACTCGCCGGCGCCGCACCGTCCAACCTCGTCGGCCAACTCGCCGGCGCCGTCGAGCGGGAAGAAGAACGGGTACATCTCGTAGGGCGCCATGTGACTGTTGTATATCACACTGTCCGACAGTAGTTGCGCAGCTCGGACACCGCCTGCGCCAAACACAGCCGGCAGTCCACCGCCGCCGCCGCCACGGAGCCGCGCCATGTCCGTCGCCAGCCCCTTGTTCACACCGTCGTCTGAGTTGCAATAAATAAAAGAACATTGACCATGCAGATTATCTTCTCACATAAAATAAAAACGAAACGTGGTGGGGTACTTGAGATGCAAATATATATATATTATGAAGATAGTGATATGTGTAGAAACTTCCATTGAACAGCAAGTTGCTTTCGACCATCTTTGTGTGGTGGAGTACTTGAGATGCAAATATACATATTATGAAGATTGTGATATGCGTAGAAAATTCCATTGAAAAAGATATTGCAGTTGGTTATATAATCAACTGCAATTAGAAAACTACAACCAGAGGCTTAATTTGTCATCCCGTGATAGTCAACTTTATCGAACCAGCTTTTTCGTTAGTTTTATTTTGGAAAAAAATATTTTTAAACAAACTTCAAAATAAATCGAGAACAATGGTGACTGTACTGTTCTGGGACCCTTGATATATATGAATGTCTTACTGCATTGGTCTGTTGCACGGTTTGCAATTATTACTACTCCCTCCGTCCGGAAATACTTGTCGGAGAAATACCTAAAAATGAATGTATTTAGAACTAAAATACATCTAGATACGTCCATTGCTCCGACGAGTATTTCCGGACGGAGGGAGTACTATGTATTGTTTCAGTTCAGCTGTCAACCGTTTTGGATATACATGCTTCATGCGAGTGTTTGTAGCACAGTCGTTTTTAATAACTTGGGCTGTGCTTTGCAGTGCATATCAAAATTCCGGACACAAATTTTACTTTTTGCTGTTTGCGGATGTGTATGGTAGATTCAGATGTTTTTTGACCGCATTATATTAATAATTAAAACAGAGCACAATTGCACACCTGCATGCAGAAACTATCAGAAAGACCTGGACATGATAGATGTCAAGGAAACTTTGCAGAAAGGACACCACATAAAATAATATTACAAATAAGTCTATTGAAGTCCATGCAAGCAACCACTGATATTCCGTCCACTGTCAGTATCGTCGAGACGCACGTTAAGGAAAGAGGCGGAGCACCAACAAACCAAAATCCAGGCCAGTGCCATAGCCTTATAGGCATTGTCAGCCGAAGACCAGACCTGCGAACAGGCGCTTGACGATGTGGCGTGTCGGCCGAGGATGTTCCCCGCGCCGACCTGAATCCAGATCTGACGCAATCCACCGATGTTGTCCAAATCTGCCACTAATGGGGCACCAACCTTGTACCAGCATAAATTTGTCCCACTGTCATGAGAGACGACAACCACTAGACATGGAAAACATAACGCTTACATTGATCAGAACGAATGGCAGGCAGACGAGACCGTTGGCTCAACGACGCCGCTGAAAAGAACACCGCCGTGGTGAGAAAGGGACCGCTGCCACCTTATTCGACACAGCACCAATCTCATCAAACTGGTGTTACTAGACCAATACGAAGCCCTAAATCGGTGAAACAGCTTGAAGAGAAATGTGAGCCCACCCCTGTCCACCAGCCGCCGGAGCAGCGGACGGAGAGGGGTGGAGATCTACGGCTCACCGGCGTTCAAAGAAAGGGCAGGAACTGTGGCCTCAATCGTCTCGAACAGAGCGAAGCGGTTTGCTTGGAGTCCCTCTGGCGTGTGGATTGGTAGATTCAGATGTTAACATATTTGTACTTCACAGTTACTGTATATCCTGTTGAGTGCATGCATGCATCGTTGTCAGACACCAGTGAAAACAATGGTCGTGTTATCTCCTAGAGATCATTGGTGCCGGCCTAGCGCAGTGGGTTACCTGCTTTCGACCATCTTTGTGTGGACTGGCGGTAATTGCAGTATGGCAGAGCCGTGTACGTCCTTACTCTAAACTTGATAAACCAGCGATTTGGCCGAGCCTGAAGTTTAATGGAAATCCAGTGCTGTTTCTGCACTTGCTGCAAGTTGGTTCTGTGTGTGTATTTATTTTGTGATTTTGCCTGTGTTGCGTGAGTCAAATGTTCAAAAAAAGGAAGAGAAGTTTGACAGGAGAAAGGAAAATAAAAAAGAAAAGAAACACCGACCACAGTGGGAGTCGAACCCACGACCTTCTGATCCGAAGTCAGACGCGCTAATCCACTGCGCTATGCGGTCACTCTGCTGCTAAATGTACATTCCGCTAAATTCAATAATTCACTAAATTCATGTTTGGAAACTAGGCATGTTTCCTTTAATCTCTACTAGTCAGATTTGCATCATCGTAAGATTACTAACATGAAAAATCACACACAACTGACTACAAGCATCAAGCACATACACATATGAACCAATGACACATGTCAAGAGAAAGGGGGTCAGACCATACGAGGGCGCCAAAAACTCCGGTCCAGCAGCGTCTCCGGCCATGGTGGTGATCCGCCATAGAGGAAGTAGTTGCAGCAGGAAGATGGGTGTTGAACTTGACCGAGCAGTCACGCAGGGACACTCCTCAAAGACCTGATCATCCCTCACATTGTGCATGTGTTTTCGGAGGCACGGTCTTCTGGACGGTTTTGCGCGTAGTCATTGAGATGAGGTCGTCGGAGAAACAGCTCAGTACAAATGAACTTGACCTGTGTGTGTATTCGTCTCTCCTCTATTTCTTCTCTCTACGATGTCCGAGAGTGAAGCGATGCAACTGGTACATGGAGGTACAAAACGTGTCAACAACGAACTCAAGAATTGAAACACATACAACCAGAGCTAGGTCGTGCACCGCCATGCAAAAATTCAAGGCCAACCGATAAAGCAGCAGTTGCTTCCCCTTCAAAGATGCCATGTTCCCTCTCGAAACCACAATCTTTCATCGAAGATTGTCCAGTTTCAAAGTAATGTACACCACAACTTTTGTGGAATCTTCTCAAACTTTTACCATAGCCTCTAGGTGTCATATGTGGGGATCATGCCAAATTTCATTCTTTTCGGACTTTGTTTGCATTTTTCACAACTAAAAAGAAAGCTTAATGTTCGGGGTCGTCTCCTGGCACCCTCATGTTTGGAATTCATTTTTATTTCTTTGATAAGGACTAGACATGCATTCGAGAACATAAATATGAATTTTTTGTACTCAATTTTTCTATTTTTTATGCATTTACATTTTAAAATTTTATTATAATAACTAAATGCGTAGAAATATATTTAATGATTAAAAATGTAGCGAACAGGTCTAAAAAAAATGCCAAATGTTGACGTGGGTCATTTAACGCTTAATTTTAAGTGAACAAAAGAAACATTCAAGGTCAACGGATGAAGTAATTTGGTCTTGAATGTCCAAATGAATTTTGCATTTTATTGAATGTCCAAAAGAACTTATTTATTACACGCAGTAGTCGACGAATACACTGTAAGTTTTCGCTGTAGATAAGCAGACTTATTATTACAGGCAGTGAGAGCTCTAGGTGCTTCGAGCGAAATTAAAGCTGCTGCAACCCGTAAAGTGCGGCAGCCTGAGAAACCCGAGCCGCTTCTTCTCCATGTCGAAGTCGAGCACGAAGTCCTCCATCTGGGCTCCTCCGAGGATCGCCGCCGGCGCACTGCCATCGCCGGCATCCACCCCCTTCATCTCCACGAACGCAACGCACGCCGTCCCCGGCTTGACGTCCACCATCGAGTTCTTCCCGGTCATCGCCCAGTCACTCCCGCCGTCGAGTGCCAGCAGGACGTTCGGCACCCAGTACCCGCCGGGGTTATTGCCCAGCGTCTTCGTGTCGTAGCACAGCTCGAACGGCGCCACAGGCTTCACTGCGCGCGCCACCGGCGCTCCGTTGGCAGGCTGCGCCGCCAGGGCCTTGGTGAACGCGTCCACCAACGGGCGGTACACGTCGCGGCGGAGCAAGGCGTAGGGCAGCCTCGTGCTGAGCATCACGCCGCCGGTGGCGAGCGCGCGCTCCGAGATGGGGACGCGGGTGTTCTCCACTTTGATGGACTTGAGCGAGATGTAGTGCGCGGGGCTACCGCCCTTGGCGACGAGCGGGGTGTAGTCCATGGACTGCGTGAATTGCGGCCAAGGGAGCGGGCCTCCGCCGAAGATGGCCACGCCAGGGCCGCCGGTGGGGAGGCAGAGGAGGAACTTGTTGGCGACCTGCTGGGCGGACGCCACCTGAGCCGGCAGCGCCAGGCCGGAGCCCCCGAGCCCGGCCACGCCCGTGGAGCCCCGGGGCAGCGACGCCAAGAGCTTGCTCGGCGCGCAGGCCGCCAGGACCCGGACGTTCACCTCGCTCACCGGTTTATTCCCATCGGTGGTGTTGGCTGCGAACCTGGTGTGGAAGAGGCTCCCTGCGGCGCACGCGCCGGTGACCGGGTTGGATGGGTACGCCGTGCACGGCCTGTCGTGCCTGTCGCTGCCGCAGCTGGGCGCGGGGCAGCCCGGGGCCGGGTAGGCGTTGGCGAGGAGGCAGGTGGGGCTACTGCACGGGATATCTGTCGGCAGATCGCCGCGCTGGCACATGGACCAGACGAGCGGGCCGGCCATGTCAAGGACGAGGCTGGCGCCCTGGTGGAAGGGGATTGTGTAGAGGGAGGTGGCGGGGTCCTTGGTGACCGGAGCGAGCACCGGAAGGCCTTTGGACGACGCCAGCGCAGCGAGCGAGGCGGCTAGGACGAGGAGGAGCAGCACTCGTGCCATCTTTGCTGGCACCAATGGACCGTGGAATTATTTGCCGATGTCTGGCGTCGACGCGTCTGCGTCTCTTTATATGGTGGGTTCCGGAGCATGTTGGAGACTTGGAGTGCGACCTCCGCACACGGGATTCAATGGCGACGCGTACACGGGATAACGACGGGGAGACATGCATGCATGTGCGTACACAAACCAAGCTGATCCTACGCGTCAACCTGATCCCGCAAGTTGCGCGCAGAAAGGACTCGCATCCAGTCAACGCATGTGGGGCCCACTACCCCACCAGATTGTAGGCGCCGAACTCTCACACTCTCGTCCCTTCCTATGTGCGTCGGCCGAGCAAACGAAGGGCCACCAGAAATTGACTAGCACTTCTCTCCTGCCGCGAGTAAAATTTGGCGCGCCACCGACTAGGAAATCTTACAACATTAGTTATGAGTCGATTACACCGATGATGCTAAAATTTGGTATAAATGATCACTTTGGTATTACAAGTTGCGGTGTACATCGAAGTAGTGCAAAAACTTAGCTCACGTGTGTAAATACAGTGCTTATCCCGCTTTTCTATACAAAATTTTTGCTGCCTAGACGTGTAGAGTCCGCTGTTAGTCAGTGAACCAGGAAGAAGGGTTTTCTTTGAAAACCCCCTTAGATTTTTTTTTTGAAAAAAGGACCCTATGGACGTGGCATTTTTGTTCTCTATGCCCAATGAGTCCCGCCTATCAATATTTACAGAAAAACATTTCTTGCAGGTTTCGAACCGCGACCACAGGCTACCAAAACAAACAACCTAAATGTTTAGCAAGGACTCATGTCTAGCTTAAATGGGCTGCAGATATTGCGTAAATAAAGATCATGCGCCAATATTTATGTATATCAATATTATGTAAATAAAATCATTGACATATATACCCGTATATTATATATACAATATTTAGTTAACACAAACTTTTAAATGTATATTAGATACAAAGTTTAATGAATACAAAAGAACTATACACATGCAGATATTTAAATTTTAAAATGGTGAATACAAACATTTACTTAATATCTATAAATATTCACATCTCCATATTTTTTACTCATGACTTATATTCGAAAATTATATATTTTGCATATTATACATGGTTGAATATTCATGAAGAGTTAAAACTTAAAATTTTGAATATTTTTAATTATACAAAAATTGAACTATACAAATGTGCTTATAATCATTGAAATGGTTTTATAATTAGAATAATACATTTAAAGTTAACTTTAAGAGAAATTGTATCATTTTAATTATATAAACATTTTTACTATTATAAATATTATTTTAAATATACGAATGTGTTTTGAAATAATATCTGAAGAAGTCTATTTAATATACATTTTAAATGTCAATATTACTTACTTTTTATATAATACATGGGTGTATATTTAAATGTTTTTATTTACTAATCATAGCTTGTTTGTGTAAAATTTATAGCACACAAATATTTAAACATAATTTTTGTTACTTACTTTTTATAAATATCTTTAAAAAGAATCACGCGCAAAACAAGCCGCAATATCTGCAGCCCATTTAAACTTTAGATGTGTCCCTGTGTAATACATATAGGATAGCTATTGATTGAAGATGTCGTAAATTGATCAGCGTACTTTGACAGGCGAGACCCGCCATTTAGAGATGAAGAATGGCACGTCGATAGGGACTTTACTATAAAATATATATATTGAGGGGTTTTCCGAAACAAATCCGGCCACATGCACCCTCTCGCGGCTCTAGTGGCTGAGAGCGGGACCAACAAGCCTAGTCAGCGCAAATTCCGTCTACCAATGCGATAAGCACTGTATTTGCACGCTCGAGCCTTGTTTTTGCATCACTTTAATGTACACCAAACTTCTAGCACCGAAGTGACCGTTTGCGCCAGGTTCTAGCACCACCAGTGTAATTCACTCTTAGTTTATTTGTACACAATCTACCGATCCAGCGGATGGCTTCCCCTCACCACCTCGCCCTGCCCTTGCCCAGCCCTTCCATCGCAGCCATAGGCCCACCACCAACCTTGCCCAGCCTAGCCCTGCCACCCCTGCCGCTGCCACTACCTTGCCACTCCATGGGCTTATACGCCCTCCGACGTGCCCACCTTTGCGCAGGTCCGCATAAACTCCCGAAGCATCCTCTCTGACGAGACCCTCGCCTCAGCCCTCCTCCAGACTTGCATAGGTGGTCCGGTGATATGTATTCAATGTATCTATAATTGTTTTATTGTTTTATGGTATTATATTATCAATCTTGTATGCTTTATATGCCTTTTTATGTCATTTTTTAAGATTAACATATTAACTTAGTGTGCAGTGTCAGTTTCTGTCTTTTGCCTACTTCTTTGTTTCGCAGAAAAACCATGCCAAACAAAGTCCAAATAGAATGAAACTTTACAGTGATTTTTTCTAGACTATGAGAGACCCTAGAGCTTCGGGAGGCACCCGAGGACGCTTGAGAGGGCCACAAGCTCAGGTGGCGCACCTGCAGGGGGGGGGGGCATGTAAGCTTGTGGGTCCCCTGTTGCTCCGGCTGACCTAATTCCAATGCTATATGTGCACAAATATTCAAAAACCCGCAGAGCGAGACCCAAAACAATTTTATCGCCTCCGCATGCCTCTGTTTTTCCATGGTCCCATCTGGAAACCCTTTTCGGTGCCCTACTGGATGGGGAATCCATCAAAGATACATCCATGATGATGTCTGAGTAGTTCCTTCCGGACCTATGGGTCCATAGCAGTAGCTAGATGGCTCTCTCTATCTTTCTCTCTTTATTATCTTCAATACAATGATCTCTTCAAAGAACTATTCGATGTAATTCTCGTGGTGCATTTGTTGGGATCAGATGAATTGTGGGTTTATGATCAGATTATTCATTGAAATTAACTGAGTCTTTTTTATGGCTATGCATGATTTCCGATCTATGAGTTTTCTTTCGACAAGTTAATGACTAGATCGTCAGAGGGAGTGGTGCATAGTAGTGGGTTCAATCCTGCGGTGTCCTTGCTACTTCTTGAGCTTGCATTGCTTTTTCCCTTGAAGAGGAAAGGCTGATGCAGCAATGTAGAGATAAGTATTTCCCTCAGTTAAGACCAAGATATCAATCCAGTAGGAGGAACACACAAGTCTCCAATGATAGCACATGCACAAACAAACAAATACTTGCACCCAACGCGATCAAGGGGTTGGCAATCCCTTCACGGTCACTTGCAAGGGCGAGATCTGATAGAGATGGGTATAAAAGATAAATAACAGTGCAAAATAAAGTAAAGGTAAATAAATTGCACCAAGGTATTTTTGGGTTTTTGGCTTCACAGATCTGAAAATAATAAGATAAAAGATAGACCCGGGGGCCATAGTTTTCAATAGAGGCTTCTTTGAAAGAATGCATACAATGAGTGAATAAATTACTGTTGAGAAATTGATAGAAAAGCGAATAATTATGACGCTATCTAAGCCAATGATTATGAATATAGGCATCACGTCAGTGACAAGTAGACCGACTCCTTCTTGCATCTACTACTATTACTCCACAAATCGACCGCTATCCAGCATGCAGCTAGTGTATTAAGTTGACAAGAACGGAGTAAAGCCTTAAGAAAGATGACATGATGTAGAGAGATAGATCCAATCAATATGAACAAACCCCATCTTTTTATCCTTAATGGCAACAATACAAATACGTGCCTCGCTACCCCTTCTGTCACTTGGCGAGGACACCACAAGATTGAACCAAAAACAAAGCACCTCTCCCATTGAAAGAAAAATCAATCTAGTTGGCCAAACCAAATCAATAGATTAGAGAGAAATACAAAGCTATCTTAATCATGCATAAAAGAGTTCATAGAAGACTCAAATAATATTCATAGATAATCCGATCACAAACTCACAATTTATCGGATCTCAACAAATGCACCGCAAAAGAAGATTACATCGAATAGATCTCCAACAACATCGAGGAGAACATTGAATTGCCGATCAAAGAGAGAGAAGAAGCCATCTAGCTACTAGCTATGGACCCGTAGGTGTGTGGTAAACTACTCACACATCATCAGAAGGGAAACAAGGTTGATGTAGAGTCCCTACGTGTTCGAATCCCACTCCGGCAGAGTATTGGAAAAGGTCTCCAGATGGGATCTCACGAGGACAAAAACTTGCGGCGGCGGAAAAGTATTCTTGGTGTGCCCTCTTGTATACGGGGGAATATTTTGGTATTTATAGAGTTGAGAATAGGGTTGGAGGAGTCCCCAGGTCCCACAAGCTCATATGGCGCGCCCCCCTCCTAGGGCGCACCTGGTGACCCTGTGGCTCACCCGTGGTTCTTCTGGCCTTCTCTCGAAGCTTCGTGGGTGTCTTGTTGTCCAAGAAAAATCGTCAAATAGTTTCCATTTGGTATTGATTTTATGTAAAAGACAAAGACAAGGAAAAAACAACATCTAGCACTAGGCACTAGGTTAGTAGGTTAGTCCCAAAAAATGATATGAAATAGCATAATAATGCATATAAAACAACCAAGATGGATAATATAATAGCATGGAACAATCAAAAATTATAGATACGTTGGAGACGTATCAAGCATCCCCAAGCTTAATTCCTGCTCGTCCTCGAGTAGGTAAATGATAAAAACAGAATTTTTGATGTGGAATGCTACCTAGCATATTTCTCAATGTAATTTTCTTTATTGTGGCATGGATGTTCAGATCCAAATGATTCAAGATAAAAGTTCATATTAACATAAAAATATTAATACTTCAAGCATACTAACAAGTAATCATGTCTTATCAAAATAACATAGCCGAAGAAAGCTTATCCCTACAAAAATCATATAGTTAGGCTATGTTTCATTTTTGTCACACAAAATACTCCCATCATGCACAACCCCGGTTTCAGCCAAGCAATTGGTTCATACTTTTTAACGCGCTTCAGCTTTTTTCAACTCTCACGCTAGAAAACAACAATTTGGGTTGGGCCTCCGGTTAATAGGTTAGTCCCAAAAATAATATAAAAGTGTATAATAAAGCCCATAAACATCCAAAAAGGTTAATATAATAGCATGGAACAATCAAAAATTATAGATACGTTGGAGACGTATCAAGCATCCCCAAGCTTAATTCCTGCTAGTCCTCGAGTAGGTAAATGATAAAAACATAATTTTTGATGTGGAATGCTACCTACCATGTTTATCAATGTAATCAGTGTAATCTTTCTTTATGTGGAATGCTACCTAACATGTTTATCAAGCATCCACAACCCCGATGACAGGCCAAGCAATTGTTTCATACTTTTTGACGTTCTTAAGCTTTTTCAACTCTAACGCAATACATGAGCTTGAACCATGGATATAGCACTATTGGTGGAATATAATATGAAGGTTGAGGTTGTGTGGAGAAGACAAAAAAGGAGAAAGTCTCACATCGACGAGGCTAATCAATGGACTATGGAGATGCCCAACAATTGATGTCAATGCAAGGAGTAGGGATGGCCATGCAACGGATGCACTATAGCTATAAATGTATGAAAGCACAAACAGAAAACTAAGTGGGTGTGCATCCAACTTGCTTGCTCACGAAGACCTAGGGAATTTGAGGAAGCCCATCATTGGAATATACAAGCCAAGTTATACAATGAAATATTCCCACTAGTAATATGTGAAAGTGACAAATAGGAGACTCTCTATAATGAAGAACATGGTGCTACTTTGAAGCACAATTGTGGAAAATGATAGTAATATTGTCCCTTCTCTCTTTTTCTCTCATTTTTTTCTGTTGGGCTCTTTGGCCTCTCTTTTATTTTATTTTGGGCTCTTTGGCCTCTTTTATATATTTAATTCCGGAGTCTCATCCCGACTTGTGGGGGAGTCATAGTTCCATCATCCTTTCCTCCCATGGGACAATGCTCTAATAATGATGATTGAGGGAGTCCTGGATTAGGGGGTATCCAGACAACCGGACTGTATACTTTGGCCGGACTGTTGGACCACGAAGAAACAAGACTCAAGACTCCGTCCCGTGTCCGGATGGGACTCTCCTTTGCGTGGAAGACAAGCTTGGTGATCTGGATATTATATTTCCTTCCTTGTAATCGACTCCATGTAAACCCTAGCCCTCTCTGGTGTCTATATATACCGGAGGGTTTTAGTCCTTAGGATCACAATCATAATCATCATAGGCTAGCTTCTAGGGTTTAGCCTCTACGATCTCGTGGTAGATCAACTCTTGTACTACTCATATCATCAATATCAATCAAGCAGGAAGTAGGGTTTTACCTCCATCGAGAGGACCCGAACCTGGGTAAACATTGTGTCCCTTGCCTCCTGTTACCATTAGCCTAAGACGCACAGATCGGGACCCCCTACCCGAGATCCGCCGGTTTTGACACCGACATTGGTGCTTTCATTGAGAGTTCCTCTGTGTCGTCACTACAAGGCTTGATGGCTCCTTCAATCGTCAATAACACGGTCCAGGGTGAGACTTTTCTCCCCGGACAGATCTTCGTGTTCGGTGGCTTCGCACTGCGGGCCAATTCGCTTGGCCAACTGGAGCAGATCGATAGCTATGCCCCTGGCACCAGGTCAGGTTCGGAAACCTGAACTACACGGCCGATATCCGCGGAGACTTGATCTTTGACGGGTTCAGGCCTGCGCCAGGAGCGCCGGACAATCACGATGAGCACGGCTTAGACCTGCTGTCGGACAATGCTCGGGTTATCGCCCTTGTAGGAGCCCCAGACCTAAATCTGGAGCAGATTTTGTTGCCAGAGGACGGGTGGATGGACCCCACCCCGCAGGCTGCACACCCATCGGCGGTAGAGCCGAACACAGGCCTCACCCCCAAAGAATCCTGTGACACCGGACCCCCGGACTCGTATCCGGCTGTAGGTTCCAGTCCGCACGCTCCCGAGCCCGCCGAACCTGGTTGGGCTCCGGTCATGGAGTTCACCGCTGCGGATATCTTCCAGCACTCGCCCTTTGGCAACATGCTAAACTTGTTAAAGTCTCTCTCTTTGTCAGGAGACTCTTGGACGAACTATGTCCGGCCCGAGTGGGAAGCGGACGACGAAGGAATTCGTTGCCCACCCACCACCCACTTCATTGCCACGGTCGATGATTTAACTGACGTGCTTGACTTCGACTCCAAAGACATTGACGGTATGGATGACGATGCAGGAGAAGAACAGGAACCACCGCTCACGGGGGCTGTGGACAGCCACCTCCTCATATGATATATATATATATATATATGGTGGACACTCCGAAGGAAACCAATGGCGATGAGGCAACGGAGGATAACCCCTCAGGGAAGAAAGCAAAGCATGGGCGTCGTCGGCGCCGCTCCAAGCCCCGCCACAACAATACCGGCATAGGAGACGAAAACAATCCGGATGGTGCCGAAGATAAATACAACCCTGATCAGCCTGCCTTCGAGCAGGATGAGCAGGAAGACGGGAAGGTCAGCCCAGATGAACAGGCGACGGACGGATATCCGGAGGAGGACAACTACATGCCCCCTCCAAAGACGAGATTAGTCTCGGCGATGACGAGTTCGGCATGCCTGAGGACCCCGTGGAGCAGGAGCGCTTCAAGCGCCGGCTTATGGCCACCGCGAGGAGCCTGAAGAAGCAGCAGCAGCTCCAAGCTGATCAAGACCTGCTCGCAGACAGATGGACTGAAGTCCTGGCAGCTGAGGGATAAAACGGCATACCAGCCTGAATACCAGCCCTCACCCCCACGCCAATACACTACGGCCCGGGGCAATAGGCAAGACCTACAAGATATACTGGAAAACAAAGTAGGACAGCCAAGATCGATCTATGGATCACGGGGGCGCGCCCCAACACGCTGCTACCTCTTGAGCACTGCGTTGGATTTCCCCGAAGAGGAGAGGATGATGCAGCAAAGTAGCGTAAGTATTTCCCTCAGTTTTTGAGAACCAAGGTATCAATCCAGTAGGAGGCCACGCACAAGTCCCTCGTACCTACACAAAATGATAGCTCCTCGCAACCAACGCGATTAGGGGTTGTCAATCCCTTCACGGTCACTTACGAGAGTGAGATCTGATAGAGATGATAAATAATATTTTTGGTATTTTTGGTATATAGATGCAAAGTGAAAAGTAAAAGGCAAAGTAAAAACAAAGCAAGTAATAATGTAATGGAGATTGATATGATGAGAATAGACCCGGGGGCCATAGGTTTCACTAGTGGCTTCTCTCAAGAGCATAGATATTCTACGGTGGGTGAACAAATTACTGTTGAGCAATTGATAGAATTGAGCATAATTATGAGTATATCTAGGTATGATCATGTATATAGGCATCACGTCCAAGACAAGTAGACCGAAACAATTCTGCATCTACTACTATTACTCCACTCATCGACCACTATCCAGCATGCACCTAGAGTATTAAGTTAAAAATAGAGTAACGCCTTAAGCAAGATGACATGATGTAGAGGGATAAATTCATGCAATATGATAAAAACCCCATCTTGTTATCCTCGATGGGAACAATACAATACGTGCCTTGCTGCCCCTTCTGTCACTAGAAAGGACACCGCAAGATTGAACCCAAAGCTAAGCACTTCTCCCATTGCAAGAACTACCAATCTAGTTGGCCAAACCGAACGTATAATTCGAAGAGACTTGCAAACATAACTCAATCATACATAAAAGAATTCAGAGAAGATTCAAATATTATTCATAGATAAGCTGGATCATAAACCCACAATTCATCGGTCTCAACAAACACACCGCAAAAAGAAGATTACATCAAATAGATCTCCACGAGAGAGGGGGAGAACATTGTATTGAGATCCAAAAAGAGAGAAGAAGCCATCTAGCTACTAGCTATGGACCCGAAGGTCTGAAGTAAACTACTCACACTTCATCGTAGTGGCTATGGTGTTGATGTAGAAGCCCTCCATGGTGGATGCCCCCTCCGGCGGAGCTCCGGAACAGGCCCCAAGATGGGATCTCGTGGATACAGAAGGTTGCGGCGGTGGAATTAGGTTTTTGGCTCCTGTTCTGATCGTTTGGGGGTACGTAGGTATATACAGGAGGAAGGAGTACATCGGTGGAGCAACAGGGGTGCCACGAGGCAGGGGGGGGGGGGCGCCCTAGGGGGGGCGCCCCCCACCCTCGTGACCGCCTCTTTTGTTCCTTGGAGCAGGGTCCAAGTCTCCTGGATCACGTTCGGTGAGAAAATCACATTCCCGAAAGTTTTATTCCGTTTGGACTCCGTTTGATATTCTGTTTCTTCGGAACACTGAAATAGGCAAAAAACATCAATTCTGGGCTGGGCCTCCGGTTAATAGGTTAGTCCCAAAAATAACATAAAAGTGGAAAATAAAGCCCAATATAGTCCAAAACAGTAGATAAAGTAGCATGGAGCAATCAAAATTTATAGATACATTGGAGACGTATCAGGCACCCCCAAGCTTAATTCCTGCTCGTCCTCGAGTAGGTAAATGATAAAAAAGAATTTTTGATGCAGAGTGATACTTTGGCATAATTTCAATGTAAATCTTCTTAATTGTGTTATGAATATTCAGATCCGAAAGATTCAAGACGAAAGTTCATATTGACATAAAAATAATAATACTTCAAGCATACTAATCAAAGAAATCATGTCTTCTCAAAATAGCATGGCAAAAGAAAGTTCATCCCTACAAAATCATATAGTTAGGCTATGCTTCATTTTCGTCACACAAAGATGTTCCCAACTTCTATACCCCCGATGACAAGCCAAGCAATTGTTTCATACTTAAATAATCTCAAACTTTTTCAACCTTCACGCAATACATGAGCGTGAGCCATGGATATAGCACTATGGGTGGAATAGAATATGATGATGGGGATTGTGTGGAGAAGACAAAAAAGGAGAAAGTCTCACATTGACGAGGATAATCAACGGGCTATGGAGATGCCCATCAATTGATGTCAACATGAGGAGTAGGGATTGCCATCCAACGGATGCACTAGAGCTATGAATGCTCAACAAAAGAAAACTAGTGGGTGTGCATGCAACTCGCTTGCTCATGAAGACCTAGGGCATTTGAGGAAGCCCATCGTAGGAATATACTAACCAAGTTCTATAAAAAAAATTCCCACTAGTATAAAAAGACAACTTATGAGACTCACTACATGAAGAACAAGTTGCTACTTTGAAGCACAATATATGAGACTCACAACATGAAGAACAAGGTGCTACTTTGAAGCACAAGTGTGGAAAAAGAGATAGTAGCATTGCCCCTTTCTTTTTCTTTTCTTTGGCCTTTCTTTTTTTTTCTTTTTGGCCTTTTTTTTCTTTTTTTTTCTTTGGGGACAATGGTCTAATAATGATGATCATCGCACTTCTATTGATTACATCATAAGGATTACAACTTGAAACTTAGAACAAGATATGACTCTATATGAATGCCTCCGGTGGTGTACCAGGATGGTGCAATGAATCAAGAGTGACATGTATGAAAAATAATGCATGGTGGCTTTGCCACAAATACGATGTCAACTACATGATCATGCAATGGCAATATGACAAAAGTAATGTATGTCATGAATATGATGATGGAAGTTGCATGGCAATATATCTCGGAATGGCTATGGAAATGCCATGATAGGTAGGTATGGTGGCTGTTTTGAGGAAGATATAAGGAGGTTTATGTGTGATAGAGCGTATCGTATCACGGGGTTTGGATGCACCGGCGAAGTTTGCACCAACTCTCGAGGTGAGAAAGGGCAATGCACGGTACCGAAGAGGCTAGCAAAGGCCGAAAGGTAAAAGTGTGTATAATCCATGGACTCAACATTAGTCAAAAGAACTCATATACTTATTGCAAAAATTTAGAAGTCATCAAAAATCAAGTACTACGCGCATGCTCCTAGGGGGATAGATTGGTAGGAAAAGAGCATCGCTCGTCCCCGACCGCCACTCATAAGGATGCACAAGCCAGGTACACTTCATGTTTCAAATTTGTTACACAACTTTAACCATACGTGCATGCTACGGGACTTGCAAACTTTAACACAAGCATTTCTCAAATTCACAGCTAATCAACTAGCACGAATTTGATATTATCACCTCCATATCTCAAAACAATTATCAATCATCAAACTTATCTTAGTATTCAACGCACTCAAAAGAAAGTTTCACATATCTTGAATTCCAAGCATTTTAATATTAAGCAAATTACCATGCTATTAACGACTCTCAAAATAATCTAAGTGAAGCATGAGAGATCAATAGTTTATTTAAAACAAATCCACCACCGTGCTCTAAAAGATCTAAGTGAATTACCTGAGCAAAAATTATCACGCCCAAAAGATATAATTGAAGCACTATGAGCAAAACTATCAAGCTCAAAAGATATAAGTGAAGCACATAGAGTATTCTAGCAAATTCCAATTCATGTATGGCTCTCTCAAAAGGTGTGTACAGCAAGGATGATTGTGGTAAACTAACAAGCAAAGACGCAAATAATACAAGACGCTCCAAGCAAAACACATATCATATGGTGAATAAAAATATAGCTCCAAGTAAATTACCGATCGATGGAAGTAGACGAAAAGAGGGGATGCCTTCCGGGGCATCCCCAAGCTTTGACTTTTTGGTGTCCTTGGATTATCTTGGGGGTGGCATGGGCATCCCCAAGCTTAGGCTCTTGCCACTCCCTGTTCCATAATCCATCAAAATAATTCACCCAAAACTTGAAAACTTCACAACACAAAACTCAATAGAAATCTCGTGAGTTCCGTTAGAGAAACAAAACAAAAGACTACTTTAAGGTACTGTAATGAAATCATTCTTTATTTATATTGGTGTTAAACCTACTGTATTCCAACTTCTCTATGGATTATAAACTATTTTACTAGCCATAGATTCATCAAAATAAGCAAACAACACATGCAAAACAGAATCTGTCAAAAACAGAACAGTCTGTAGAAATCTGTAACTAACGCAAACTTCTGGAACTCTAAAAATCCTACCAAAATAGGAAGTCCTGGAAAATTTGTCTATTGAACGGTAGAAAAAAGAATCAACGCAAAATCACGTTTCTGTGATTTAACAAAATTATATTCGTGCGTGCAAAGTTTCTGTTTTTCAGCAGAATCAAATCAACTATCATCGTAGGTTATCCTATAGGTTCTACTTGGCACAAACACTAATTAAAGGATAAAACCACATCTAAACAGAGGCTAGATGGATTATTTATTGAGTAACAGCAAGGAAAAATATTGGGTTGTCTCCCAACAAGCGCTTTTCTTTAAAGCCTTTTTAGCTAGGCATTGAGATTTCAATGATGCTCACATGAAAGACAAGAATTGAAGCACAAAGGGAGCATCATAAAACATGTGATAAACACATCTAAGTCTAACATACTTCCTATGCATAGGCATCTTGTAAGCAAACAAATTATCAAGGCAAGCAAAAACTAGCATATGCAAGGAAGAACAAAGAGATGATAGCAATTTCAACATGAAGAGAGGTAATTTAGTAACATGAAAACTTCTACAACCATAATTTCCTTTCTCAGAATAATTAAATGTAGGATCATAAGCAAATTCAACAAAATAGCTATCACACAACATATTCTCAACATGATCCACATGCATGCAAAGTTGACACTCTTCCAAGATAGTGGGATTAACATTAACTAAAGTCACGACCTTTCCGAACCTACTTTTATCAAAAATATCAAAAGATTGAACATACTCCAAATATGTGCGATCTAAAGTTGGCACTCTTCCAAACCCACTTTCAATATTATTGCAAACACTATTATCAATCTCATATTCATCATGGGGCTTAAATAAATTTTCAACGTTATAAGAAGAATCACCCCAATCATGATCACTGAAACAAGTAGTAGACATAGCAAAACTAGCATCCCCAAGCTTAGGGTTTTGCATATTACTAGCACAATTGACATCAAGAGAATTTATAGGAAAATCATTGCAATCATGCTTTTTATTCAAGGATTTATGGTGAATCTCTTCAAAAATTTCTTCATCATAATTTTCAGATTCACGAATTTCAAGCAAAACTTCATAAAGATAATCTAGTGCACAAAAATCACTAGCAATTGGTTCATCATAATTGGATCTCTTAAAAAGATTAGCAAGCAGATGAGGATCCATAGATCTTAGGTTCTCTGTTTAGAAATAAATAAGCATCTATTCCGACCAAACGAGCAAACAAAAGGGCAAGCTAAAGAGAGGAGGATATTGGGAAAGAGAGGGCGAATAAAATGGCAAGGTTGAAGTGGGGGAGAGGAAAACGAGAGGAAAATGGCAAATAATATAATGCGAGAGATAGGGATTGTGATGGGTACTTGGTATGGTTGACTTGCTATTGCGTGAGCCTCCCCGGCAACGGCGCCAGTAATTCTTCTTGCTACCTCTTGAGCACTGCGTTGGATTTCCCCGAAGAGGAGAGGATGATGCAGCAAAGTAGCGTAAGTATTTTCCTCAGTTTTTGAGAACCAAGGTATCAATCCAGTAGGAGGCCACGCACAAGTCCCTCGTACCTACACAAAACGATAGCTCCTCGCAACCAACGCGATTAGGGGTTGTCAATCCCTTCACGATCACTTACGAGAGTGAGATCTGATAGAGATGATAAATAATATTTTTGGTATTTTTGGTGTATAGATGCAAAGTGAAAAGTAAAAGGCAAAGTAAAAACAAAGCAAGTAATAAAGTAATGGAGATTGATATGATGAGAATAGACCCGGGGGCCATATATTTCACCAGTGGCTTCTCTCAAGAGCATAGATATTCTACGGTGGGTGAACAAATTACTGTTGAGCAATTGATAGAATTGAGTATAATTATGAGTATATCTAGGCATGATCATGTATATAGGCATCACGTCCAAGACAAGTAGACCGAAACGATTCTGCATCTACTACTATTACTCCACTCATCGACCGCTATCCAGCATGCATCTAGAGTATTAAGTTAAAAACAGAGTAACGCCTTAAGCAAGATGACATGATGTAGAGGGATAAATTCATGCAATATGATAAAAACGCCATCTTGTTATCCTCGATGGCAACAATACAATATGTGCCTTGCTGCCCCTTCTGTCACTGGGAAAGGACACCGCAAGATTGAACCCAAAGCTAAGCACTTCTCCCATTGCAAGAACTACCAATCTAGTTGGCCAAACCAGATGGATAATTCGAAGAGACTTACAAAGATAACTCAATCATACATAAAAGAATTCAGAGAAGATTCAAATATTATTCATAGATAAGCTGGATAATAAACCCATAATTCATCGATCTCAACAAACACACCGCAAAAAGAAGATTACATCGAATAGATCTCCACGAGAGAGGGGGAGAATATTGTATTGAGATCCAAAAAGAGAGAAGAAGACATCTGGCTACTAGCTATGGACCCGAAGGTCTGAAGTAAACTACTCACACTTCATCGGAGGGGCTATGGTGTTGATGTAGAATCCCTCCGTGGTGGATGCCCCCTCCGGCGGAGCTCCGGAACAGGCCCCAAGATGGGATCTCGTGGATACAGAAGGTTGCGGCGGTGGAATTAGGTTTTTGGCGCCTGTTCTCATCGTTTGGGGGTACGTAGGTACATATAGGAGGAAGGAGTACGTCGGTGGAGCAACAGGGGGGCCACGAGGCAGGGGGGCACGCCCTAGGAGGGGGAGGGCACCTCCCACCCTCGTGACCGCCTCTTTTGTTCCTTGGAGCAGCGTCCAAGTCTCCTGGATCACGTTCAATGAGAAAATCAAGTTCCCAAGGGTTTTATTCTGTTTGGACTCTGTTTGATATTCCGTTTCTTCGAAACACTGAAATAGGCAAAAAACAGCAATTCTGGGCTGGGCCTCCGGTTAATAGGTTAGTCCAAAAATAATATAAAAGTGGAAAATAAAGCCCAATATAGTCCAAAACAGTAGATAAAGTAGCATGGAGCAATCAAAAATTATAGATACGTTGGAGACGTATCACACGCGACGATGATCGTCACTCCGGATACACTATGAACAAGTCCGGCTAGGCCGAATACAGCTACCCATGCTCATTCGAACTGCGTAGCCACATAGCCCGGCATAGAGGCACCGTACACCCCCTCTGCTTCACTGACGAAGTGATGGATCATGAATTCCCAGAAGGGTTCAAACCCGTAAACATCGAATAATACGATGGCACAACAGACCCTGCAGTATGGATCGAAGATTTCCTTCTCCATATTCACATGGCCCGCGGAGACAATCTACACGCCATCAAATATCTTCCCCTTAAGCTCAAAGGACCTTCCCGACACTGGCTAAACAGCCTGCCGGCAAATTCCATTGGCAGTTGGGAAAACCTGGAAGACGCGTTCCTCGACAACTTCCAGGGCACATACGTGCGACCACCGGACGCCGATGACTTGAGCCACATTACTCAACAGCCCGGAGAGTCAGCCGGGAAATTCTGGACTCGGTTCCTAACTAAAAAGAACCAAATAGTCGACTGTCTGGACGCCGAAGCCCTGGCGGCCATTAAGCATAATATCCGCGACGAGTGGCTCGCCCGACACCTCGGCCAGGAAAAACCCAAGTCCATGGCGGCCCTCACGACAATAATGACACGCTTTTGCGCGGGAGAGGAGAGCTGGTTGGCTCGCAGCAGCACCACACCACATTCCGGCACCTCGTATGTCTGCGACAATAACGGCAAGCCACGGAGCAACAAACATAAGTGACGGAACAACGGCGACAACACTGAAGACACGACAGTCAACACCGGAGTAAGCGAATCCAAATCCGGTCAGCGGAAAAAGCCGTTCAAAAGAAACAATCGGGGACCGTCCAGTCTGGACCGCATACTGGAACGCCCGTGCCAAATTCATGGCACCCCGGACACGCCAGCAAGCCACACTAATAGAGACTGCTGGGTGTTCAAACCGGCCGGGAAAATAAACGCCAAAAGAAAGGACAAGGGGCTGCACAACAACGATGACGAGGAGCCCCAACGTCCGAATACGGGGGGACAGAAGAAGTTCCCCCCCCCCCCCAGGTAAAAACGATCAACATGATCTATGCCACCCACATTCCCAAACGGGAATGGAAGCGAGCACTACGGGATGTCTATGCGATGGAGCCAGTCGCCCCAAAATTTAACCCATGGTCAGCCTGTCTGATCACCTTTGATCGTAGGGATCACCCTACCAGCATCCGTCATGGCGGTTCAGCCGCATTGGTCCTAGACCCAATCATCAACGGATTCCACCTCACGCGAGTCCTTATGGACGGTGGCAGCAGCCTGAACCTGCTTTATCAGGACACAGTGTGCAAAATGGGCATCGACCCTTCAAGGATCAAGCCCACCAAAACTACCTTTAAAGGTGTAATTCCAGGAGTAGAGGCCCGTTGCACGGGCTCTATAACATTGGAAGTGGTCCTCGGATCTTCGGATAACTTCCGAAGCGAAGAGTTTATCTTCGATATCGTCCCTTTCCGTAGTGGTTACCACGCACTGCTTGGACGAACCACATTTGCTAGATTCAATGCGGTACCACACTATGCATACCTCAAGCTCAAGATGCCAGGACCTCACGGGATCATAACAGTCAACGGAAACATGGACCGCTCTCTCCGTACAGAATAACATACTGCAGCCCTCGCTGCGGAAGTACAATGCGTCCTTCTCCGGAAAACCACCAATCCGGCGACGACAACCTCGAACACCGTCAAGCGGGTCCGGAGCACCCCGCAACAGGATCGCCAGGCACGCCAAGAGCGCGACTAGCAGTCCGGACTCCGCTCAAGCCCCATCAAAGCAGCATTCGTGCCGCGCGTACACAATTACGCACTCAAAACACCATGGGCATAGGCGGAGGCGCCACAGTGACTCAGTCAACAGTGCAGTATAACCGCAACATACTTTAATAACCCCCCTTTATCTTTCAGGACACTGCTTTAGGGCAGCCTCTTCAGAAGAGCCGGATTGTCGGACTTACACAGGAGAGAAAACCAAGGAGGCAACGGGCTTTGCGCACAAAGGAAATACCCAGGTGGAATCTGTTCACGATCGTTATACCTGTTTTATATACCTACATGCAGCCCGCCCTTGGATAGGACATGTTAAATAGTCCTATTTACTTCTACTTAACCGTACTCATTGTAAACATACACTTAAACATATTATTCATCAATGGGAGATAATATATAGCATCAACTTATTATTCCTATTTGCACATTTTTCCTATAAATGTTTATTTAAATCCGTACACCTTGGTACGTTCAGTTTGCCAGGGGCTTCTTATGGCGCCCCATAATATGGCAAGACAAGTCCGAACACTTTCAATAGTGCGGCACCCAGAACTTATAGCACTATATGCATCAGCTCCGAATCATGTCTTGGGTCAATAGTTGGGTTTTCCCGGCTCCCTTGTTTTGGTACCTTACGTTCCGTTATATCGGCTAAGGTAGTGCAGGGAGAACTACTGCAATTGTGTCCCGGTTCTTCCGGACGAGCATCTCAGTAGAGAAAACCAAAAACTGACCGGCAAGATGCGGCGAGAGCTGGTCGCTGTTCGATAGGTCTTAAAATCCTTAAAGATTTTTTCCGCTTTAGGCGAGGAATCGGCTTTGTCCAATTTAGGCGTATATAGCGCCCCAATTCGGCTTTCCGAATTCTAGGGGCTTCGCCGAAATTTAAAATTGTAGACTTCTAGGGCTAAGTGAAAGTTATAAAGCCGCATAGTCCGATTGCCTTGTTCGCTGTGCCAGATACCTCCTTAAGGGACCAAAAATTTGGATAAAGAGTGTCCGGGTTTTTCCAGGAACACCCCGGTACTTGTTACGTGGGGGCGGAAGCCGACGACTGGCCTACTTTCAGAATTCTATAAACAGCCGCACAGAAGGTAATATTTTAAATCAGAAAGCGCTATATAGCGCAAGTAGCTTCGTCTTTATATTACAACAACGACATAAGTACATTTACTCAAGGATCATGTTCTTGGTACATTCATCGGCCACGAGACGAGCGCCTTTCATAACGTCGTTATAATACTTTTCGGGACAGCGATGCACGTTGCCCTCCGGCGGTCCGTCTTTCACCAGCTTCTCCGCATCCAGCTTGCCCCAGTGCACCTTCGCATGGGCAAAGGCCCGGCGGGCACCCTCAATGCAAACGGATCGCTTGATCACCTCAAGCAGCGGACAGGCGTTTACCATCCGCTTTATCAGGCCGAAGTAGCTGGCAGGCAAGGGCTCACCAGGCCACATCTGGACTATGAAATCTTTCATAGCCACTTCGGCCGCCCTGTGGAGTTCAACCAACTGCTTCAGTTGGTCACTCAGAGGCACTGGGTGTCCGGCTCCGGCATACTAGGACTAGAATAGCTTCTCCGTTGAGCTCCCCTCCTTGGCACGATAGAACTCCGCAACATCAGATATGCTGCATGGCAGATCTGCGAATGCCCCTGGAGAGCTCCGAATCCGGATAAGTAAAAGAAATCTCTCCTCCACATGCTTGCTTTGCATAAAGAATGTCTTACCCGCCGCTATCTTCTTGGCCGCCTGGATTTCTTGCTGTGCCTTTTCAGCTTCGGCCTTGGCGTCTTTCACACTCACAAGGTCCTTCGCAAGCTCAGTCTCTTTCATCTTAAGATCATGCTCCAAGGACTCGAACTTCTTGCCGAGCTCCTCGAGCTCTTGCTGTAACTCACCCACTCTAGCATCTTGCTTTTCGCACTCCTTGTGCTCGAGGGCCGCCTTGTCTTCGGCCTCGGACAACGCTCTCTTCAGAGGCGCCACTTCGGTGGTGGATCGTATCACAAAGTCACGAGGCTTTGTCGTTAGAATCACCAATTTTTGTCTATTCTTTATAAATATGCAAACGGGGTATCACTCACCTTTGTTCTCTTCGATCTGCCTCTTCGTGAGGCCGAGCTCTCCTTGTACCTGCTCCAGGTCCCGTTTAAGTCCGGCGACCTCGGCCATGCAGGAAGCAGTGGCAAGCAGCACCGCCTGTTTATTAACATGTAAACCTACTATTAGACTCCTGCAGATTATAATCGACCCTCCGGTCGGCTTTCCGTTTCGAACACCAAATAGTGTATCATGGGCTACTACCTATCGGGTGATAATTTCACACATTTTTGATTACTTACCTCAAAGCCCGTCAGGAGGCTGGTGCAGGCTTCGGTTAGTCCGCTCTTGGCAGACAGAACCTTTTGAATCACCACACTCATAAGAGCATGGTGCTCTTCATCTATGGAAGCACCACGAAGCGCTTCCAGCAGACTATCCGACGCCCCTGGCATAACAGAAGTCATCAGCACGGACGGCTCGCCCTCCCTAGCGGGGGGCTGCCTGCCCGAGTTCAGAACCATCGGAGGTTCCGGTACAGTATCCGGCTGAGAGCCCGGCTGGCCGCGGCTCTCGTCGGCACAATCCGCAGGGATCTTATACCCCGTGTACCCGGCGTCTGGAATTCCGCCTTGGGGCGTCTCCAGAGTCACCTCCCCCTACTCTAGGAGCCTTTGGGACAACACCTCTGTGTCATCCGCAGGCCGAGGAGTAGTGGCCGTCGGGAGCAAGTTCATCGCTGAATCACTCAAGGACCCATCCGAAGATGATACCTCGGGATGGACCCGGGCCGGACTGCATATATGTTCGGCATTATAATAAGACTATGAAGCGAAGTCGCACTAAAATACAATAGAGTGCGGATACTTACGATCTTACTAGGGGCTTCCCCCCTGGGCAGCCACTCCTCCTTGCTATAGGCGGCAGTGGTGGAGTAACCCGGAAGGGACGCCTTTCCCTTTTTTGGGCATCCTAGCCTCCCCCTCCGGGGCGACTTTCGTCTTCTTCTCCTCCCCAGTGAGGGGAGGCAGAGTTTCTTCGTGTTTCCCCTGCCTCCGTGGGAGGAATCTGCCTCGTCGTCTTCAGACGATGAGGGTATGACGGCCTTGCGCCGGGGACCCTTCTCGGTCCCCTGGCCCGTCTTCTTAGGCCCCCCATCCTCTCTGGATGGGGCGGCCCCTTCCTCTTCTTCCTCCCCTTCGGGGGAGGAGTGTGCCTCGTCGTCTTCGGACGAGGCACCCGGTACAACCTTACGCCGGAGACCCTTCCTGGTCCCCGGGGCCTTCTTTTCGGCCTTCTTCTTCGGTGCCTTGTAGGGCGCCGGGACTAGCATCTCTGTCAGGAGAGCATCTGCTGGACCCTCTGGCAGTGGAGCCGGACAGTCAATCCGCTCCGCCTTCTCCACATACTCCTGATCAAATACACACAATGACTTAAGATTCCCCCATGAGTACATTGGGAAAAACCGCATCCGGTTGTAGTCAGAAAACTCACCGGACGGGGGAGCCGCATGGCGTGAAGTCCGCGGTCCTCGGATGTGGAAGGAGGTACTTCGGAGGCCTTGAACAGAGCCTTCCATGCGCCCTTGTGCGTCATGCCGTAGAGATTTTGAAGCGTCTGGTGTTCGGCCGGAGCGAACTCCCATAGATTAAAAGCCCATCTTTGGCACGGAAGAATCCGGCGGACAAGCATGACCTGGACCACGTTGACAAGCTTGATTTTCTTGTCCTTCATATTCTTGATGTAGTTCTGAAGTCCGGTCAGCTCTGCAGGTTCGCCCCAGACCAGGCCCTTCTTTTCCCAGGAGGTGAGCCGCATGGGGATTCCGGATCGGAACTCGAGGGCCGCCGCCCAGTTGGCGTTGCGCGGCTCGGTGATGTAGAACCACCCCGATTGCCACCCTTTCACGGTCTCCGCGAAGGAGCCGTCAAGACAGGTGACGTTGGGCATCTTGCCCACCATGGCGCCTCCGCACTTTGCTTGCTGGCCGCCGACGATCTTCGGCTTCATGCAGAAGATTCGTAGCCACATGCCGAAGTGAGGCCTGATGCGGAGGAAAGCCTCGCACACGATGATAAACGCCGAGATGTTGAGGACAAAATTTGGGGCTAGATCATGGAAATCTAGCCCGTAGTAGAACATGACCCCGCGGACGAAGGGATGAAGTGGAAATCCCAGTCCACGGACGAAGTGGGCGAGAAATACGACCCTCTCATGGGGTTCCGGAGTTGGAGTGACCTGCCCTTTGTCTGGTAGCCGGTGCGCGATATCTGCGGCCAAGTATCCGGCCGCCCGGAGCTTCGCAATATGTTCCGCCTTCACGGTGGAGGCCACCCACTTGCCTCCTGCTCCGGACATGTTTGGATATGCGGAGAAAGCATGAGCCAGGGCGCTGGAGGTCGAGGGTGTGGGAATGGATAAGCAGAGGAGGAAGAAGGCGTGGGTGAAAATGGGGAATCCTTATCCCTTTATAGAGGCGACGAGAACGGTGCGCCTTCCCACTTTCCCGTTGAGAATCGCTTATTTCCCAAGCGCCATGATTGATTGTGCGGTTGGGTTACCCATACTCGTATTGATGGAAATCCCGGAATAAGGGGACATGATCTCTGCGGTGACAAGATGTGCCAAGGAAACTGTCGGTGTCAAAACCGGCGGATCTCGGGTAGGGGGTCCCGAACTATGCGTCTAGGCGGATGGTAACAAGAGATGAGGGACATGATGTTTTACCCAGGTTCGGGCCCTCTTGATGGAGGTAAAACCCTACGTCCTGCTTGATTAATATTGATGATATGGGTAGTACAAGAGTGGATCTACCACGAGATCAAGGAGGCCAAACCCTAGAAGCTAGCCTATGGTATGATTGTTGTAATGGATGTTGTGTCCTACGGACTAAACCCTCCGGTTTATATAGACATCGTAGAGGGCTAGGGTTACACGGAGTCGGTTACAATGGTAGAAAATCTACATATCCGTATCGCCAAGCTTGCCTTCCACGCCAAGGAAAGTCCCATCCGTACACGGGACGGAGTCTTCAATCTTGTATCTTCGTAGTCTTGGAGTCCGGCGGACGATGATAGTCCGGCTATCCGGACACCCCCTAGTCCAGGACTCCCTCAGAAACCGCTCGCAATATGCGTTATGGCTGGTTGTGGGAAAACGGTTCGAATAATGACCCAACCGTAGTGTCATGTCACTTTGTCTAAAGTTGTCAGAAGATTATATTTGTGAAATATCATTCTCTCTACGGTGGTGTATGAAGATCATCTTGCAGATCCGGACACGGTCCAAGTGTTCGATAATTATTTTGGAGTATTTGGAGAAGGAACCCGCCTTGCAATGCCGAAGACAAACTGCGCGCCAGACTCATCGTTATTGAAGCCTGGTTCAGGGGCTACTGAGGGAGTCCTCGATTAGGGGGTATCCGGACAGCCAGACTGTATACTTTGGCCGGACTGTTGGACCACGAAGATACAAGACTCAAGACTCCGTCTCGTGTCCGGATGGGACTCTCCTTTGCGTGGAAGACAAGCTTGGCGATCCGAATATTATATTTCCTTCCTTGTAACCGACTCCATGTAAACCCTAGCCCTCTCCGGTGTCTATATAAACTGGAGGGTTTTAGTCCTTAGGATCACAATCATAATCATCATAGGCTAGCTTCTAGGGTTTAGCCTCTACGATCTCGTGGTAGATCAACTCTTGTACTACTCATGTCATCAATATCAATCAAGCAGGAAGTAGGGTTTTACCTCCATCGAGAGGGCCCGAACCTGGGTAAACATTGTGTCCCTTGCCTCCTGTTACCATTAGCCTAAGACGCACAGATCATGACCCCCTACCCGAGATCCGCCGGTTTTGAAACCGACAATGATCATCACACTTCAATTGATGTCAATGCAAGGAGTGGGGATTGCCATGCAACAGATGCACTAGAGCTATAAGTGTATGAAAGCTCAAACAGAAAACTAAGTGGGTGTGCATCGAACTTGCTTGCTCATGAAGACCTAGGGCATTTGAGGAAGCCAATCATTGGAATATACAAGCCAAGTTCTATAATGAAAATTTCCCACTAGTAATATATGAAAGTGACAAATATGAGACTCTCTATACTGAAGAACATGGTGCTACTTTGAAGCACAAGTGTGGAAAATGATAGTAACATTGTCCGTTCTTTCTTTTTCTCTCATTTTTATTTCTTTTATTTTGGGCTCTTTCACCTCTCTTTTATTTTAGTTTGGGCTCTTTGGCCTCTTTTATTTATTTAAGTCTGGAGTCTCATCCAGACTTGTGGGGGAATCATAGTTCCATCATCCTTTCCTCACATTGGACAATGCTCTAATAATTATGATCATCACACTATTATTTACTTATGGATGAAAAATTAGAAATGAATACTAGAACAAAGATATGACTCTATATGAATGCCTCATGCATATGATTATGCAAAGTACTATGAAAATATGGTGTGTGTCATAATAAAACAAAACGATGGAAGTTGCATGACAATATATCTCGGAATGGCTATTGAAATGCCATAATAGGCAGGTATGGTGGCTGTTTTGAGGAAAGGTATAAGGATGGTTTAATGCACCAGCGAAAGTTGCGCGGTACTAGAGTTGCTACCAAAGGTGGAAGGGTGAGAGTGCGTATAATCCATGGACTCAACATTAGTCAGAAAGAACTCACATACTTATTGCAAAAGTGTATTAGCCCTTGAAACAAAGTATTAATACGCATGCTCCTAGGGGGATAGATTGGTAGGAAAGACCATCGCTTGTCCCCGACTGCCACTCATAAGGAAGACTATAAAAAATAAATCATGCTCCAACTTCATCGCATAACTAGAGACCATACGTGCATGCTTCGGGAATCACAAAACTTAACACAAATATTCTTACTAATTGGCAATTAATCACTAGCATGACTCTAATATCACCATATTTATATCTCAAAACAAATGTAAGGAATCAAACTTCTCATATAATAAATGATAATCATGAATTTTTTATTATATCCCTCTTGAATACCTTATCATATTAGGACTAAATTCATAATACAAGCAAATTGCCATACTATTTATATGACTCTCAAAATAATATAAGTGAAGCATGACAGTTCATCAATTTCTTCAAAATAAATCCACCACCGTGCTCTAAAAAGATATAAGTGAAGCACTAGAGCAACTACCAAGTTCATAAGATACAAGTGAAACACATAGAGTATTCTAATAAATTCACAATTAATGTGTGACCCTCTCAAAAAGTGTGTACAACAAGGATGATTGTGTCAAACTAAAAAACAAAGACTCATTTAATACAAGACGCTCCAAGCAAAACACATATCACGCGGTGATTAAAAATATAGCCTCAAGTAATTTACCGATAGATAGTAGACAAAAGTGGGGATGTCATCCAGGGCATCCCCAAGCTTAGATGCTTGGTTGTACTTTAATATTACCTTGGGGTGCCTTGGGTATCCCCAAGCTTACGTTCTCTCCACTCCTTATTCCATAGTCCATCAAAACTTCATCCAAAACATGAAAACTTCACAAGACAAAACTCAACAGAAAACTCATGAGATCCGTTAGTGAAACAAAGCAAATAACCACTTTTAGGTGATGTTGTAAACTCATTCCAATTTTATATTGGTGATATATCTACTGTATTCTAACTTCTCCATGGCTCATACCCCCCGATACTACCCATAGATTCATCAAAATAAGCAAACAGCACAATGAAAATAGAATCTGTCAAAAACAGAACAATTTGTAGTAATCTGGACTTTAGCCAAACTTCTGCAACTCCAAATTTTTTGAAACACTAGGACAACTTAGGCAATTTGTATAACAATCTTGTGTAATAAATTCAGATCAATAACACGTTTATGTGAATTTACAAAATTCCAGAACTAAGCGCAAAACTTTCTGGTTTTTCACAGAATCAAATCAACTATCACCCAAATCATCCCAAATGTCTTACTTGGCACAAATACTAATTAAAACACTAAAACACAATCATAACAGAAGTATAATTGCATATTTTCATAAAATTGGAAATAAAAATATTGGGTTATCTCCCAACAAGCGCTTTTTTAAAGCCTTTTAGCTAGGCGTTGATAATTTTAATGATGCTCACATGAAAGACAGAAAAATGAAGCATAAAGAGAGAATCATATAGCATGTGAAAAACAAGTTTGAGTATAACATACTTACAATGCATAGGCCTTTTATAGGGAAAATATAATCAAGACAATCAAAAACTAGCATATGCAAGGAAAAAGAAAGAAACAATAGGAATCTCAACATAAAGAGAGGTAATTTAGTAACATGAAAATTTCTACAACCATATTGTCCTCTCTCATAAAAATTACAGGTAGGATTATAATCAAATTCAATAATATATCTATCATATAAAATATTCTCTTCATGATCCACATGCATAAAAGTTTTATAATCTTCCAAGATAGTGGGATAAACATCTACTAAACTCATGACTCTTCAAACCCAATTTTATGAAAAATTTCATAAGATTGATCATTCTCCAAAGTAGTGTATCATTATTACCTAAAGTCAACACTCTTCTACTTTCAATATTATCGCAAACATATTCATCATGAGGCTTAAATAATTTTTTAAGATCATAAGAAGAATTGCCCCAATTATGATCATTACAATAAGTACTGGACATATCAAAATTAGCATCCCCAAGCTTGGAGTTTTGCATATTATTAGCACAATTGACATTAATAAAAATTTATAATAACACAATTGTAATCATGCTTTTCATTTAAGGAGCTATCATGAATAACTTCCTCTTTTAGCACATGATCACAATATTCAGATTCACGAATTTCA
This sequence comes from Triticum timopheevii, assembly GCA_963921465.1. Lineage (NCBI taxonomy): Eukaryota > Viridiplantae > Streptophyta > Magnoliopsida > Poales > Poaceae > Triticum > Triticum timopheevii. The sequence goes on along the minus strand of OY997266.1, from coordinate 604,683,852 downwards.
AGCAAAATCTGATAAAGATAATCTAGTACACTCAACTCACTAGCTATTGGTTCATCATAGTTGGATCTTTTAAAAAGATTAGCAAGTGGATGCGGATCCATACGTTTTTTTGTCTTTGGTTTCCAATAAACATGCAATTATACCAAACAAACAAGCAAAGCAACAAAGTAAAACGTAAAGGCAAACGAAAAGGCAAATATTTTTGTGTTTTTCTGAAAACGTTTAGAAGTGGGGGAGAGGAAAATGAGAGGCAAATGGAGAATAATGTAAATGCAAGAGATGAGAGTTTATGATAGGTACTTGGTAGGCTTGATGTAGAACCTCCCCAGCAACGACGCCAAAAATTCTTCCTGCTATTTCTTGAGCTTGCGTTGGTTTTTTCCTTGAAGAGGAAAGGGTGATGCAGCAAAGTAGAGATAAGTATTTCACTGAGTTAAGAACCAAGGTATCAATTCAGTAGGAGGAAACACAAGTCTCCAATGATAGCACCTGCACAATCAAATAAATACTTGCACCCAACGCGATAAAGGGGTTGTCAATCCCTTCACTGTCACTTGCAAGGGTGAGATCTGATAGAGATAGGTATAAAGATAAATAAAAGTGCAAAATAAAATAAAGGTAAATAAATTGCAGCAAGGTATTTTGGGGATTTTGGTCTTATAGATCTGAAAATAATAAGATAAAAGATAGACTCGGGGGCCATAATTTTCACTAGAGGCTTCTCTCTTGAAAGAACGCATATGGCGGGTGAACAAATTACTGTTGGGCAATTGATAGAAATGCAAATAATTATGACGATATCTAAGGCAATGATCATGAATATAGGCATCATATCAGTGACAAGTAGACCGACTCCTACTTGCATCTACTACTATTACTGCCCACATTGACCGCTATCCAGCATGCATCTAGTGTATTAAGTTGACAAGAACGGAGTAACGCCTTAAGCAAGATGAAATGATGTAGAGGCATAGATCCAATCAATATGAATAAACCCCATCCTTTTATCCTTAATGGCAAATATAAAAATACGTGCCTTGCTACCCCTTCTGTCACTGGGTGAGGACACCGCAAGATTGAACCCAGAACAAAGCACCTCTCCCGTTGCAACGAAAAGCAATCTAGTTGGACACCCAAATCAATATATTGGAGAGAAATACAAAGCTATCTTATTCATGCATAAAATAATCTGTCATAAACTCAGAATTCATCGGATCTCAACAAACTCACCGCAAAAGAAGATTACATCGAATAGATCTCCAAGAACACCGAGGAGAACATTGTATTGAAGATCAAAGAGAGAGAAGAAGCCATCTATCTACTAGCTATGGACCCGTAGGTCTGTCGTAAACTTCTCACACATCATCGGAAGGGCAACAAGGTTCATGTAGAGCCCCCCGTGACCGAATCCCCCTCCGACAGAGTACTGGAACAAGTCTCCAGATGGGATCTCACGAGGACAGAAACATGCGATGGTGGAATTTTTTTGGTGTGCCCTTTGGTATCAGTGGAATATTTTGGTATTTATAGAGCTGAGATTAGGGTTGGAGGAGTCACGGGGGGCCACAAGATCATAGGGCGCGACCCCTCCAAGGGTGCGCCTGGTGAGCTTGTGGCTCGCCCATGGCTCTTCTGGCCATCTTCCGAAGCTTTGTGGGTCAACCTGGCAGTCGGGTCGGGTTTGGTAGGGTCGGCCTCTACCAGACCCATGCCCTATAAGTAAATGGGTCTACCCCTATGCCTATGACCCTACCCATGGGCATAGGAGTAGACCCACGCCCATATCCATAGGGTAACCCGACCCAATGGTTTACCCATCGGGTTGCTGTACAGTACATACATCCTATACAATACATGTAGTACACTTCATACATGCGTGTTGGAACCAAATAGATGGCCACCGACTAGTCTTATATAGTGCTCCATTGCTCCTCATTCCTCAATTTCTCATACCTAGGTGAGGTGGTACTAAACTACTGCGTGAAGTGATGTAGCAGCTGATACGTCTCCAACGTATCTATAATTTTTGATTGTTCAATGCTATTATATTACCCATTTTGGATGTTTATGGGCTTTAATTTACACTTTTATATCATTTTGGGACTAACCTACTAACCGGAGGCCCAACCCGAATTGCTGTTTTTTTTGCCTATTTCCGTATTTCGCAGAAAAGAAATATCAAACGGAGTCCAAACGGAATGAAACCTTCGGGAGCGATCTTATTGGAACAATCGCAATCCACGGAACTTGGAGTGGATGTGAAGCAACGAACAAGGCGGCCATGAGGGTGCCCGGCGTGCCCCCCACCCTCGTGGGCCCCTCGAGCGTCCACCGACCTACTTCTTCCTCCTATATATACCCACGTACCCTGAAAACATCCGGGAGCACCACGAAAAACTATTTCCACCACTGCAACCTTTTGTATCCGCGAGATCCCATCTTGGAGCCTTCGTCGCCGCTCCTCCGAAGGGGGAATCGACCATGGAGGGCCTCTACATCATCTCCAAGGCCTCTCCGATGAGTTGTGAGTAGTTTACCACAGACCTTCGGGTCCATAGTTATTAGCTAGATGGCTACTTCTCTCTCTTTGAATCTCAATACAAAGTTCTCCTCGATCTTCTTGGAGATCTATTTGATGTAACTCTTTTTGCGGTGTGTTTGTGTAGATCTGATAAATTATGGGTTTATGATTAAGTTTATCTATGAGAAATATTTGAATATCCTCTGAATTCTTTTATGTATGATTTGTTATCTTTGCAAGTGTCCTCGAATTATCAGTTTGGTTTGGCCTACTAGATTGATCTTTCTTGCAATAGGAGAAGTGCTTAGCTTTGGGTTCAACCTTGCGGTGTCCTTTCCCAGTGACAGCAGGGGCAGCAATGCACGTATTGTATTGTTGCCATCGAGGATAAAAAGATGGGGTTTATATCATATTGCATGAGTTTATCCCTCTACATCATGTCATCTTTCTTAATGCGTTACTCTGTTCTTCATGAACTTAATACTCTAGATGCAGGCAGGAGTCGGTCAATGTGTGGAGTAATAGTAGTAGATGCAGAATCGTTTCGATCTACTTGTCACGGACGTGATGCCTATATACATGATCATGCCTAAATAATCTCATAACTATGGGCTTTTCTAATAATTGCTCGACAGTAATTTGTTCACCCATCGTAATACTAATACTATCTTGAGAGAAGCCACTAGTGAAACCTATGGCCCCCGGGTCTATCTTTTATCATATAAAGTTTTCTATCTACTTCTATTTGCATCTTTTACTTTCCAATATATATCATAAAAATACCAAAAATATTTATCTTATCATATTATCTCTATCAGATCTCACTTTTGCAAGTGGCCGTGAAGGGATTCACAACCCCTTTATTGCGTTGGTTGCGAGGTTCTTGTTTGTTTGTGTAGGTGCGTGGGACTTTTGAGGAGTCTCCTACTGGATTGATACCTTGATTCTCAAAAACTGAGGGAAATACTTATGCTACTTTGCTGCATCACCCTTTCCTCTTCAAGGAAAACCAACGCAAGCTCAAGACGTAGCAAGAAGGATTTCTGGCGCCGTTGTCGGGGAGGTCTTCGCTCAACTCAAGACATACCATGTACCCATCACAAACTCATCTCCCTCGCATTACATTATTTGCCATTTGCCTCTCGTTTTCCTCTCCCCCACTTCACCCTTGCCGTTTTATTCGCCCTCCTTCCGTTCAATCTTGTGTTACCATGCGCCTTCTTTTTGTTTGCATCTTCGCTTGCTAAGATCTATGGATCCTCATCCACTTGCCAATATTTTTAAGAGATCCAATTACGTTGAACCAATTTCTAGTGATTTGAGTGCACTACATTATCTTTATGAGGTTATGCTTGAAATTCGTGAATCAGCAAATTGTGATGAAGAAATTTATGAAGAGATTCACGATAGCTCCTTGAATAAAAAGCATGATTGCAATGATGTTATTATATATTCTCTTGATGTCAATTGTGTTAATGATATGCAAAACCCTAAGCTTGGGGATGATAAGATTGCTATGTCTACTACTTGTTGCAATGATCATGAGTGGGGTGATTCTTTTTATCATCTTGAAAATTTATTTAAGCCCCATGATGAATATGAGATTGATAATAGTTTTTACAATATTATTGAAAGTGGGTTTGGAAGAGTGTCAACTTTAGATCCCACATATTTTGATTTTGATCAATCTTATGGTATTTTTGATAAAAGTGGGTTTGGAGAGGTCATAACTTTAGTTAATGATGATCCCACTATTTTGGAACAGTGTCAACTTTGCATGCATGTGGATCGTGTTGAAAATATTTTATGTGACAGCTATTTTGTTGAATTTTCCTATGATCCTACATGTAATTATTATGAGAGAGGAAAATATGGTCGTAGAATTTTTTATCTTACTAAATTACCTCACGTCATGTTGAGATTACTATCATCTCTTTCTTCTTCCTTGTATATGCTAGTTTTTGCTTGCCTTGCAAATTGTTTGCTTCTAATATGCCTATGCATAGGAAATATGTTAGACTTAAGTGTGTTTGTCACATGTTTTATGATGCTCTCTTTATGCTTCAATTCTTGTCTTTCTTGTGAGCATCATTGAAATCCCAATGCCTAGCTAGGGGCGTTAAATGATAGCGCTAGAGGCAACCCAATTTTATTTTACTTTTTTGCTTTTTTTCTTCTGTTTAGTAATAAATATTTAATATAGCTTCTGTTTAGATGTGTTTTTATGTTTTAATTAGTGTTTGTGCCAAGTAGAACCTCTAGGATAACCTACGGTGATAGTTAATTTGATTCTGCTGAAAAACAGAAACTTTATGCGCACGAAAATAATTTTAGTACTTTACAGAAACATGATTTTGCGTTGATTATTTTTGCCGTACATCAATACAAAAATTTCCCAGGACTTCCTATTTTGGAAGGATTTTTTGAGTTCCAGAAGTATATGAAAGTTACAGATTGCTACAGACTGTTCTGTTTTTGACAGATTCTATTTTTCGTGTGTTGTTTGCTTATTTTTATGCATCCATGGTTAGTATTGGTGGGTATGAACCATAGAGAAGTTGGAATACAGTGGGTTTGACACCAATATAAATAAAGAATGAGTTCATTACAGTACCTTATGTGATTTTTCTTTCTTGCACTAACGGAGTTTATGAGATTTCCTGTTGAGTTTTATGTTGTTAAGTTTTCAAGTTTTGGGTAAAGATTTGTTGGACTATGGAATAAGGAGTGGCAAGAGCCTAAGCTTGGGGATGCCCATGGCACCCCAAGATATTCAAGGATAACCAAAAGCCTAAGCTTGGGGATGCCCCGGAAGGCATCCCCTCTTTCGTCTTCGTCTATCGGTAACTTTACTTGGAGCTATATTTTTATTCGCCACATGATATGTGTTTTGCTTGGAGCGTCTCGTATGATATTAGTATTGGCTTTTTAGTTTACCAAAATCATACTTGCTGTACACACCTTTTGGGAGAAACCCACTTGTTTGGAATTTATTAGAATACTCTATGTGCTTCACTTATATCTTTTGAGCTAGATAGTTTTTGCTCTAGTGCTTCACTTATACTTTTTAGAGCACGGCGGTGGCTTGATTTTGTAGAAATTGTTAATCTCTCATGCTTCACTTATATTAATTTGAGAGTCTTTTAGAACAGCATGGTATTTTCTATGGTTATAAAATTGGTCCTAGAATGATGGGCATCCAAGTTGGGTATAATAAAAACTATCATAGGAAGTGAATTAGATGCTATGATCAATTTGATACTTGATAATTGTTTTGAGATATGGAGGTGGTGATATTAGAGTCATGCTAGTTGGGTTATTGTGAATTTAAAGAATACTTGTGTTCAAGTTGGCTAGTCCCGTAGCATGCACGTATGCTAAAAGTTGTGTAACAAATTTATTGCATAGGGTGCTCTTTTGATTGCCTTCCCTTGAGTGGAGGTCGGGGGCGCGCGATGGTTAACTCCTACCAACCTCCCCCCTAGGGGCATGCATAGTAGTACTTTGCTTCGAGGGATAATAAAACTTTTGCAATAAGTATATGAGTTCTTTATGACTAATGTGAGTCCATGGATTATACACACTTTTACCTTTCCATCATTGCTAGCCTCTTCGGTATCGTGCATTGCCTTTTCTCACCTTGAGAGTTGGTGCAAACTTCGCCGGTGCATCCAAACCACGTGATACGATACACTCTATCACACATAAACCTCTTTATATCTTCCTCAAAACAGCCACCATACCTACCTATTATGGCATTTCCATAGCCATTCCAAGATAATATTGCCATGCAACTTTCCACCGTTTCATTTATTATGACATGTTTCATCATTGTCATATTGCCTTGCATGATCATGTAGTTGACATCGTATTTGTGGCAAAGCCACCACGCATAATTTTTCATACATGTCACTCTTGATTCATTGCATATCCCGGTACACCACCGGAGGCATTCATATAGAGTCATATCTTGTTCTAGTATCGAGTTTTAATTCTTGAGTTGTAAATAAATAAAAGTGTGATGATCATCATTATTAGAGCATTGTCCCTTAACAAAATAAAGGCTAAATAAAAAAGGGGAAAGGCAAAAAAAATGAAGGCCCAAAAAAGGGGGGGGGGACAATGTTACTATCCTTTTCCACACTTGTGCTTCAAAGTAGCACCATGATCTTTATGATAGAGAGTCTCTTATTTTGTCACTATCATATACTAGTGGGAATTTTTCATTATAGAACTTGGCTTGTATATTCCGACGATGGGCTTCCTCAAAATGCCCTAGGTCTTCATGAGCAAGCAAGTTGGATGCACACCCACTTAGTATCTTTTGTTGAGCTTTCATACATTATAGATCTAGTGCATCCGTTGCATGGCAATCCCTACTCCTCATGTTGACATCAATTGATGGGCATCTCCATAGCCCATTGATTAGCCTTGTCAATGTGAGACTTTCTCTTTTTTTTTCTTCTCCACACAACCTCCATCATCATATTCTATTCCACCCATAGTGCTATATCCATGGCTTACGCTCATGTATTGCATGAGAGTTGAAAAAAGCTGAAGCGCGTTAAAAAGTATGAACCAATTGCTTGGCTGAAACCGGGGTTGTGCATGATGGGAGTATTTTGTGTGACAAAAATGAAACATAGCCTAACTATATGATTTTTGTAGGGATAAGCTTTCTTCGGCTATGTTATTTTGATAAGACATGATTACTTGTTAGTATGCTTGAAGTATTAATATTTTTATGTTAATATGAACTTTTATCTTGAATCATTTGGATCTGAACATCCATGCCACAATAAAGAAAATTACATTGAGAAATATGCTAGGTAGCATTCCACATCAAAAATTCTGTTTTTATCATTTACCTACTCGAGGACGAGCAGGAATTAAGCTTGGGGATGCTTGATACGTCTCCAACGTATCTATAATTTTTGATTGTTCCATGCTATTATATTAACCTTTTTGGATGTTTATGGGCTTTATTATACACTTTTATATTATTTTTGGGACTAACCTATTAACCGGAGGCCCAACCCAAATTGTTGTTTTCTTGCCTATTTTAGTGTTTCGAAGAAAAGGAATATCAAACGGAATGAAATCTTCGGGAGAGTTATTTTGGAACGGAAGAAATCCAGGAGACTTGGAGTAGACGTGAGGGAAGCTTCGAGGTGGCCACGAGGTCCAGGGCGCGCCCTACCCCCTGGGCGCGCTCCCACCCTCGTGGGCCCCTCGTGGCTCCCCTGACCGACTTCTTTCACCTATATATATCCATATACCCCAAAAACATCTAGCAGCACCATAGATCGGGAGTTCCGCCGCCGCAAGCCTCTGTAGCCACCAAAAACCAATCGGGACCCTGTTCCGGCACCCTGTCGGAAGGGGGATCCCTCACCGGTGGCCATCTTCATCATCCCGGCACTCTCCATGAGGAGGAGGGAGTAGTTCACCCTCGGGGCCGAGGGTATGTACCAGTAGCTATGTGTATTAAGGTGTTATTCTAGTACGAACTCTATGATAGATCGAACGGAAAGAATAGCTTCGTGTTAGTTTACTACGGACTCCTGAATATATCGATCAGAAAGGATAACTTTGAGCTGGTTTCATACCCTAAAATAATCTCTTTGTTTGTTCTCCGCTATTAGTGACTTTGAAGTGACTCTTTGTTGCATGTTGAGGGATAATTATATGATCCAGTTATGTTATTATTGTTGAGAGAACTTGCACTAGTTAAAGTATGAACCCTAGGCCTTGTTTCCTACCATTGAAATACCGTTTACGCTCACTTTTACCACTTGTTACCTTGCTGTTTTTATATTTTTGGATTACAAATACTCATATCTACCATCCATATTGCACTTGTATCACCATCTCTTCGTTGAACTAGTGCACCTATACAATTTACCATTGTATTGGGTGTGTTGGGGATACAAGTGACTCTTTGTTATTTGCTTGCAGGGTTGTTTGAGAGAGACCATCTTCATCCTACGCCTCCCACGGATTGATAAACCTTAGGTCATACACTTGAGGGAAATTTGCTACTGTCCTACAAACCTCTGCACTTGGAGGCCCAACAACTTCTACAAGGAGAAGGTTGTGTAGTAGACATCAATTATGCAAAGCAATATGACAATGATGGTGTGTGTCATAATAAAACGAAACGATGGAAGTTGCATGACAATATATCTCGGAATGGCTATGGAAATGCCATAATAGGTAGGTATGGTGGCTATTTTTAGGAAAGGTATAAGGAGGGTTTAATGCACCGGCGAAAGTTGCGCGGTACTAGAGTGGCTAGCAAAGGTGGATGGGTGAGAATGCGTATAATCCATGGAGTCATCATTAGTCATAAAGAAGTCACATACTTATTGCAAAAGTTTATTAGCCCTCTAAACAAAGTATTAATACGCATGCTCTTAGGGGGGTAGATTGGTAGGAAAAATCGTCGCTCGTCCCCGACCACCACTCATAAGGAAGACAATAAAAAATAAATCATGCTCCAACTTCATCGCATAACTAGAGACCATACGTGCATGCTTTGGGAATCACAAACCTTAACACAAATATTCTTACTAATCGCAATTACTCACTAGCATGACTCTAATATCACCATCTTTATATCTTAAAAAAATGCAAGGAATCAAACTTCTCATATATTAAATGATCTTCCTGAAATTTTTATTATATCCCTCTTGAATACCTTATCATATTAGGAGTAAATTCATAACCCGAGAGAATTGCCATACTATTTATAAGACTCTCAAAATAATATAAGTGAAGCATGAGAGTTCATCAATTTCTTCAAAATAAAATCACCGCCATGCTCTAAAAAGATATAAGCGAAGCACTAGAGCAACTACCTACCTCCAAAGATATAAGTGAAGCACATAGAGTATTATAATAAATTCACGATTAATTTGCGTCCCTCTCAAAAAGTGTGTACAATAAGGATGATTGTGGCAAACAAAAATCAAAGACTCATATAATACAAGACGCTCCAAGCAAAACGCATATCATGTGGTGAATAAAAATATAGCCTCAAGTAATTTACCGATAGATCGTAGACAAAAAGAGGGGATGTCATCCGCGGCATCCCCAAGCTTAGATGCTTGGTTGTCCCTGAATATTAGCTTGGGGTGCCTTGGGCATCCCCAAGCTTTGGCTCTTGCCACTCCTTATTCCATAGTCGATCGAAACTTCACCCAAAGCATGAAAACTTCACAACACAAAACTCAACAGCAAACTCATGAGATCCGTTAGTCAAACCAAGCAAATAACCACTTTTAGGTGCTGTTGTAAACTCATTCCAATTTTATATTGGTTCTATATCTATTTTATTCTAACTTATCCATAGCTCATACCCCCTGATACTACCCATAGATTCATCAAAATAAGCAAACGACACAATGAAAATAGAATCTGTCAAAAATAGAACTGTCTATAGTAATCTGGACTTTAGCCAAACTTGTGTAACTCATAAAATTCTGAAATATTAGGACAAGATAGACAATTTGTATATCTATCTTGTGTAATAAATTGAGATAACACGTTTCTGTAATTTTACAAAATTCTAGAACTGAGCACAAAAGTTTCTATTTTTTTCACAGAATCAAATTAACTACCACCCAAATCATCCCAAAGGTCTTACGTGGCACAAATACTAATTAAAACACTAAAACGCAATCATAACAGAAGCATATATTCATAATAACTAAAAATAAAAATATTGGGTTGTCTCCCAAGAGGCACTTTTTTAAAGCCTTCTTAGCTAAGCATTGATAATTTTAATGAAGCTCACATGAAAGACAAAAAATGAAGCACAAAGAGAGCATCATATAGCATGTGAATAACAAGTTTAAGTCTAACATACTTACTATGCATAGGCATTTTATAGGGAAAAGATTTATCAAGACAAGCAAAAACTAGCATATACAAGGAAGAAGAAAGAAACAATAGCAATCTCAAAATAACGAGAGGTAATCTAGTAATATGAAAATTTCTACAATCATATTTCTTATCTCATAATAATTACATGTAGGATCATAATCAAATTCAACAACGTAGCTAGCATATAAAATTTTCTCTTCATGATCCACATGCATAAAGTTTTATAATCTTCCAAGATAGTGGGATTAACATCTACTAAAGTCATGACCTCTTTAAACCCACTTTTATTAAAAGTTTCATAAGATTGATCATTCTCCAAAGTAGTGGGATCATTATTACCTAAAGTTGACACTCTTCCGAACCCCCTTTCAATATTATCGCAAACATATTCATCATGAGGCTTAAAGAAATTTTCAAGATCATAAGAAGAATCACCCCAATCAAGATCATTACAATAAGTAGTTGACATATCAAAATTAGCATCCCAAGCTTGGGGTTTTGCATATTATTAGCACAATTGACATTAATAGAACTTATATTAACACCATTGCAATGATGCTTTTCATTCAAGGAGCTATCGTGCTTCATAAATTTCCTCTTTTAGCACTTCAGCACAATATTCAAATTCACGAATTTCAAGTAAAATCTCATAAAAATAATCTAGTGCACTCCACTCACTAGCAACTGGTTCATCATAGTTGGATATTTTAAAAAGATTAGCAAGTGGATGAGGATCCATAGGTTTTTTGTCTTTGATTTTAAACAAACATGCAAACATACCAAACAAACAAGCAAACCAACAAAGTAAAACATAAAGGCAAATGAAAAGGCAATTTTTTTTGTGTTTTTCTAAAAATGTTTTAGAAGTGGGGGAGAGGAAAACGAGAGGCAAATGGCAAATAAAGTAAATGCAAGAGGTGATAGTTTATGATAGGTACTTGGTAGGCTTGATGTAGAACCTCCCTCGCAACGGCGCCAGAAATTCTTCCTGCTACTTCTTGAGCTTGCGTTGGCTTTTCCCTTGAAGAGGAAAGGGTGATGCAGCAAAGTAGACACAACTATTTCCCTCAGTTAAGAACCAATGTATCAATCTAGTAGGAGGAACACACAATCTCCAATGATATGACCTGCACAAACAAACAAATACTTGCATCCAAAGTGATAAAGCGGTTGTCAATCCCTCCATGGTCACTTGCAAGGGTGAGATCTGATGGTGATAGGTATAAAAGATAAATAAAAGTGCAAAATAAAGTGAAGGTAAATAAATTGTAGCAAGGTATTTTTGGGTTTTTAATTTTATAGATCTGAAAATAATAAGATAAAAGATCGACCTTGAGGCCATAGTTTTCATGAGAGGCTTCTCTCTTGAATAACACATACGGTGGGTGAACAAATTATCGTTGAACAATTGATAGAAAAGCGAAGAATCATGACGATATCTAAGGCAATGATCATGAATATAGGCATCACATTCGTGACAAGTAGACCGACTCCTGCCTGCATCTACTACTATTACTTCCCACATCGATCGCTATCCGGCATGCATCTACTGTATTAAGTTGACAAGAACAGAGTAACGCCAGCAAGATGACATGATGTAAAGGAATAGATCCAATCAATATGAAAAAAACCCATATTTTTAGCCTTAATGGCAACAATACAAATACGTTCCTTCCTACCCCTTCTGTCACTGAGTGAGGACATCACAAGATTGAACCAAAAACAAAGCACCTCTCCCATTGCAAGAAAAATTAATCTAGTTGGCCAAACTAAATCAATAGATCGGAGAGAAACACAAAGATATCTTAATCATGCATAAAAGAGTTCAGAGAAGACTCAAATAATACTCATAGATAATCTGATCATAAACTCACAATTCACCAGATCTCAACAAACGCACCGCAAAAGAAGATTACATCTAATAGATCTCCAAGAACATCGAGGAGAACATTGTATTGAAGATCAAAGAGAGAGAGAAGAAACCATCTAGCTACTAGCTATGGATCCGTAGGTCTGTGGTAAACTACTAACACATCATCGGGAGGGCAGCAAGGTTGATGTAGAGGCCCTCCGTGATTGAATCCCCCTCCGGCAGAGTATCGGAACAGGCCTCCAGATGGGATCTCATTAGGACAGAAACTTGCGGTGGCAGAAAAGTATTTTTGGTGTGCCCTATGGTGTACGGGGAATATTTGGGTATTTATAGAGCTGAGATTAGGGTTGGAGGAGTCCCAGGGGTCCCACAAGCTCATAGGGCGCCCCCCTAGGGCATGCCTCATGAGCTTGTCGCTCACCCGTGGCTCTTCTGGCTTTTTTCGAAAGCTTCGTGGGTGTCTTCTTGTCCAAGAAAAATCGTCAAAAAGTTTCATTTCGTTTGGTATTGATTTTCTGTAAAAGACAAAAAACAAGGGTAAAAAAAGCAACCGGCACCGGGCACTTGGTTAATAGGTTAGTCCCAAAAATGATATAAATTAGCATAATAATGTATATAAACATCCAATATTGATAATATAATAGCATGGAACAATAAAAAATTATAGATACGTCGGAGACGTATCAGTCCTTACTCTATGATAGGAAGGGTTGCAAGACACATCTTTTATTGCTGCTACTAAGAATAAAATGATGGGATTTGAACATATTGTTTGATCTCACCTTGTATACTTTATGTCATCTTGCTTAAAGCATTACTCTGTTTGTCATGAACGTAATACTTTGAGATGAATGCTAGACAATGGTCTTGGAGTCATGTAATAGTAGTGGGTGTTAGTAAGTTTAACGGTCTACTTATCATAAAGTAGTTTTCTCGTAGTGATTGGACCAAATAGAAGCCAAAAAACCACATGTGAGCACATGGATATAAAGATCTAACCAGTTGTAGGTATCCCGTGCTACCATCTCCCAACGATTGCGCCCATAAGTCATATGATTCCAGACTTCAGCACAGCTGAGTAATGACCACATACGGATCCAAATAGTCGCTCGGAAGATGACCTGCACAAAATTGGTGATGATTTGTTTGTTGTTAAAATATATTTTTGACAGTTCCAACACACACTCCAACTCGAATAGCCGTGTTGTCTTAGGCTCTACCCCATTTAACCAAGTCCTAAATAAATTGACAATGCTATTAGGTGGACTGATATTAAAGGACGCATCTATTGTACACCACAATGACTTGGCTAGTGGACATTTGAGAAAAAGATGTTGGATTGGCTAGTGTCAAACAACCTGTAGCTCTTCAAATTAATGGATGCTCTGGTCTTATTGATTTAGTAATCGTGGAAATGCATGAAGATCCAATAGCTACAATTATATTGGGTGGACCCTTTTTACGCACTATAAAATCAATAATCAATATTTATAAGGGACATTTAATATTTGATCTTCCCTCGCAAGACCCTTTTGCAAAACATTCTCCTAGGAAGAAGGAATCAAAGGTCTACACCAACAAAGGAATTGTCCTAAATGCCAGGAGCTACAATATGTATGTACTCTTACCAAAACAATGTGAATGAAGTCTTACTCTTTTAAGTAAATATCCACTAAGATCCATGTCGGTGGTCGCGTCTTGGCCCTTGGTGCTTGGCGCTCATTTTCTTTCATTACATAAGGCCTGAACATAGACTAAGTACCACAGATAAGAAAGTGGAAGCCATTGCTGGCAATTATTTCATGTACCTGTAGTTCAAATTTGAGTTGTGTACATTAAATCCCTAGAAATGCACTTAATAACTTGAATATAGCAAACAAACCCGAAACAAATACCAAAATTTTACATGTTAAATGTACTGGTGTGTTGAGAGTTGAAAGAGTTTCAAGTTCAACGTATGAAGCAATGTCGCTTCGGATGCAAACTTGACATGTTCCCTTGCGAAACCTTGTTTTTTCTCGTGGATGGTCCGGTTTTTAAGCAGTCTATGTTGCAATTTATTTGGAATATTCTCATGTTTTTACCAAAACCTTCAAGGCCATATCATGACCCCATGCCGATTTTCATGATTTTTGGGTTTTGTTTGACATTTTGAGAATAAAATAACAACTAAGTTCCATGTTGGTGGTTGAGTTTCATCCCCCATAATGTTTGGAACTCCTTTTATTTCATTACATTAGGATTAAGCATAGATAACTACCACCAATAAGAATTACCAACCAATTTCTGACAATGATTTCATGTACCTGTAGTTCAAATATAAACTATTTCCATTAAATATCTAGAAATACACTTATATAGCTCATGGATCCAAAAAATACTAAACTTTGACATATCACACTTAATGATGTATCTCAAGTGTAGAAAAAGTTTCAAGACTACTTGATGAAGCAACGTCATTTCGCCTCGAAATCTAACACAAGAAGAAAGAAAAGAAAAAAAATAGAAGTCAAGAAACAAAGAAATAATTAAAAGATAAAATAAGAAATCAACGAAAAACTAAGAAAAAAAGGGAAGAAAGTAAAGCAGAGAGGGAGAAAAAACAGAAATGCTTTGCCGAGTACTATTTGTCGGACACAGCAATGACGATCGCATGACACTGCCATCAACCGCAATTGCAAACACATGTAATGCGTGAAACTTCCATCAACCGCGATTGCAAACTCATGTAACCTTGTTCACTTTAGCTATATGTCAGTCAGCTGAAAATTCTTTTTGGGTCAGTCGATTTTGTGGTCGTCCGATTCCTCTTGAAGATGTGTGTTTTGTTTTTTTCTATGTCATTTTGATGGTGGGTTGGGCTATGTGCAATAGATTGACCCCTTTTTTGGGTCAGTCGAATAGCTTCTTGGGCTCGTTTTTGCTCGTCTGGGTTGTGTTTTTCTTTTTTCCTTTTTCTTTCCTTTATTGGTTATTTTTTGGGTTTTTGGCTGAGTGTGGTTACGTACATATAAATACTATGTAACATGTGCAAAATTTTCATGATTATATTATTATTTTGCATATTACCATTAAGTGCAATTTCGGTGCAAAGTTGTGAACAAGTTTTTATTATTTATTTTCTCTTTTCTTAAAGGAAATACCAATGCCACTAATTCATTCTTTTTAGGAAAAATCATTATTTTCATATTGCTTTAGTCTTTAATTCATTTTCATTCTACTTTAAGGTTAATACCAATCCCACTATTCATTTGTTCTTAGTTTTTTTTTGCAAAAGTTCCACTTTTATATGCTTATTCTTGCATATTTTTAAAATATCCAATTTTTATATATATTTCGTGCAAAATTGGTCATTATTTGCTTTAGATTATTTTCTCATTTTCTTTGTTCTTAAGAGGTAATACCAATGCCACTAATTCATTCTTCTATACAAAATTTAATTCTTTCTTTTGTGGGTATTTTTGTTTTTTTTATTTTTGTTTTCTGTTTCTATGCGTTTTTATTTTCCCTTTTCTCTTTTCTGGATTGGTTATTTTTTTGTGGGTTTTTGGCTGAGTGTAATTATATACAAACTACTACTATATAATATGTGCCAAAATTTCATGATTGTATGAGTACTTTTGCATATTACGATAACGTGCAATTTCAGGGCAAAGTTGAGCGCAAGATTTTTTATTTTTCTTTTTCTTTCTTCTTAAAGGAAAATACATTATTTGAGTTACAGTATGTGTAAATTATAGTAGAATGCAAAAAATGCACTGTTATGTGCTTATTCTTTGCATATTCCCAAATTTACAATTTCAGTGCAAATTGTGTGTAAGTTTTGAGAATTTGTTCCTTTTTATTTTCTTTCTTCTTAAGGGCTTGTTCGGTTGAGTGTGGATCCGAGTGGATTGAACAGGTTTGAGGAGGATTTAAACCACTTGTAAGTCAAAATACATCCCAATCCTTGCCAATCCCCTTCAATCCTCTTGAGGAGAGGATTAACCGAACAAGCCGTAAAGGGCTTCATTCTTTTTTAGAAAACCTCATTATTTTGATTTAGTTTTACTTACTTTTTCTGAAAGGGAAATACCACTGCCACAAATTTATTCTTCCACAACAAACATTCCTATTTTTCTAAAAAATTGTTTTATTTTTTCTATTTTATTTTTTTGATTTTGTTTTAGTTTTCATTTCTTTTCTTTTGTAAGGGTAATACTGATGTCACTAACCCATTACTTTTTAGAAAACACTTTTTCATAAATCTCACTATAATATGCTCAGCTTTGCTTTGTTTTTTTTCATGTTTTCTGTTTCTATGCATTTTTCTTTTACCTTTTGTTCTTTCCTTTATTGGTTATTTTTTGTTTTTTCTGGATTTTGGCTGAGTGTAATTATATACAAGCAAATACTATATAATATGTGCCAAAATTTCATGATTATATAATTATTTTGCGTATTACGATAAAGTGCAGTTTCGGTGCAAAGTTGTGCGCAAGTTGTTTTTAATTTTCTTTCTTCTCAAGGGAAATACATTATTTCAGTAAATTATGTGTAAATTGTAGTAGTATGCAAAAAATGCACTATTATATGCTTATTATTTCCATTTCAAAAGTGCAATTTCAGTGCAAGTTTTGGAATTTTTTCTTTTTCAATTTCTATCTTCTTAAAGGGTTTCATTTTTTCTTAGAATAATTCATGATTTTGAATTGGTTTTAGTTTTTTTTTTCTAAAAGGGTTTCATTTCTCATTAGAAAACTTCATTACTTTGTTTTTTTATTTTCTTTCATTTGAAAGGGTAATACCAATGCCACGAATTCATTCTTCCATTGATTTTTTTTGTTTTTATTCATTTTCTGATTTTGTTTAGTTTTTCATTTTCTTTTCTTCTGTAAGGATAACACTGATGTCAGTAATCCATTACTTTTTAGAAAACTCTTTTTTTTTCAAATCTCACTATTATATGCTCATGTTTTCATAGTAATAATGCAAATTATATATATGTATGTATATGTTTATATATGTATTGTATGCATGTATAAAAGAAATATACATATGTGTATAGTCACTAACCTTTGTATGCCAATGTGTGTGAGATTTTTTTAGCAAAGCCAATATGTGTGAGAGTGCTATTCATTGCTCTTGTACAAAGGCTTGGCCAACAATATTGCTACAGCAGCCCGTAATCAATGTAATAATAATACTCCCTCCGTCCGGAAATAATTGTCATCAAAATGGATAAAAATGGATGTATCTAGAACTAAAATACATCTAGATACATCCATTTCAATGACAAGTATTTTCGGACGGAGGGAGTAATAAACTGGCTTGGGACTGCAGCTTGCACCTGTGCGTAGTTGGGCTTCTGCTGATGTTGCTGCTACCGATCAGAACCACAAGCTTCACGAGTTCAGAGTTCATTGAGCTGACATAACTGGGCTGCCTAATTAGGCTCGACTGAAACAGAGTTTGGGGTCAATCGACTGACCCAAAATTCATTTTCAGTCGATTAGCCAGTCTCAACCTTGTTTGCCGAGTGGCTATAAGAAAACGCCTGACATAGGTAATCTTTGCCGCGTGCCATGTTTTTTTTTTTTTGCACATCGTGTTTAGGTTGGCTTTACCAAGTGTGTTTTTTGTTGACACTTGGTTTAGGTGGCTGTTTCGGCAAACAGCCGAGCACTGGGCATGAAGCTATTTTCTGGTAGTGATTGGACCAAATAGAAACCGAAGCATGTCGGCACATTGATGCGAAGAGCTAGCCAAGGTTTACATGTCTTGACTTTATATTGTCAACTCCTCGGTATCTGAAAACAACTGGAAAGATCGATTATGAAACCACTGCTAATTCACGTTCCATGATTCCAAAACTGGTATAAATACAGTCGCCAACTCATTTCTTTCGGCATCAATCCAAACCATCTTCCCTAGCTAGCAATTAGAAATGGCTGACCTAGCCAAGCTTTCCCACCACAACCCCTATAGGAACCATGTATTCCATCGTGTCATCGTCTCGGCACTCGTCCTGCTGCTGTCCTGCACGGCGGCGACCAGTGACCGGCAGCCACCACTGATCTCCCAGCTCGCCAAGGACCCCGAGACCTCCCTCTATACCATCTCCGTCAAGGCCGACAAGTCGCCGCTCCTCCTCGACCTCGCCGGCTCGCTCGTCTGGTCGACGTGCCCGCCCTCGTCGGCG
Source organism: Triticum timopheevii (assembly GCA_963921465.1). Taxonomy (NCBI): domain Eukaryota; kingdom Viridiplantae; phylum Streptophyta; class Magnoliopsida; order Poales; family Poaceae; genus Triticum; species Triticum timopheevii. Next base: position 604,665,390 of record OY997266.1, on the reverse strand, counting down.
CACAGCACGGTGCCGTGCGAATCCGACACGTGCGCCGTGGCCAAACAGCAGTCCTCGCGTCGCTGCCGGTACGTGGACGGCGGCCGGTTCTGGGAGAACCGCGAGCCGGGGTCGTCGTGGTGCGCTTGCGCTGCCCGCCCGCTCAACCCGGTCACTGGCGAGTGCTCCACCGGCGACCTCACGAGCCTCACCATGAAGGCCAACACCACCAACGGCACCATGGTGCTGCGCCCAGAGGAGTCGTTCGCGGTCGTCGGCGCGTGCGCGCCGGGCCGCCTACTGAGTTCGCTCCCCGCAGGCGCCGCCGGCGTCGCGGGGCTCTCCCCGCGCTCGCTCTCGCTGCCGTCCCAGCTAGCGGCTCAGCGCGGCTTCGGACGCAAGTTCTCCCTGTGCCTCCCCGCCTTCGCGACCTTCGGCGACACGCCGGTGTACCTGCCCACGCCGGACCCGCGACGCCTCATCGACTACACGACCTCCATACCGTACACCCCGCTCCTGACCAACCCGGCGAACGCCGGCGGATACTACATCCCCGTCAAGGGCATCTCCGCGTCGTGGCACGGGGCGGACGCGGCGGCGGCTCTGCCCCACGGCGCGCTCGACATTGACGTCCGCACGGGCCGCGGCGGCGTCGTGCTGAGCACGGCCACGCCGTACACGATCATGCGGCCCGACGTGTTCCGCGCTTTCGCCAAGGCCTTCGACCACGCCATAATAAGGTACAGTACATATTAAAAGCTTTCAACGCAAACCACCGCACCATTACAGAGTTCCTGCTAAACTAAGCTCCATGATGGGCGTCCGAAATGGCGTGCAGAGGGAAGGTGAGCTTCATGGAAAGGGTGCCGGCGACGAAGCCGTTCGAGCTGTGCTACCACGGCGCGTTCCCAATGCTGAAGCGAGCTGGCCTCGACATGCCTTACATTGAGCTTGAGCTGGGCGACGGCGCCACGCGCAACTGGACACTGTTCAACGATAACTACATGGTGCCTGTGGACGGGGCGATGTGCGTGGGGATCCTGCCGATGGGGCCCGGCGGCATGCCGGTGGACGGCGAGCCGGCGGTGGTGATCGGCGGGAAACAGCTGGAGAACAACCTGCTGGTGTTCGATCTGGAGAAACAGGTGCTCGGGTTCAGCATGCTTCTGAGCGTCCAGTTGTCCGGCTGTCGAACCTCCTATTTCTTCGGAAACTAAACACTAGTGGGTTTGCCAGCCGGCTCGTTGTCCGTCCACCTTTTCAGCAGTTGTAAAAGTATGTGGGTTTGTCAGGCTGACATTCTACACACACACTATAGTCACTTCAATTTCACTTGGACCGGTTGGAACTTTCACTGTACCTGTACTGTGTACTTGCAATAAACACGCATGTTTTTTACTTTCGACCTAAATGGACCCTTTATCTCTACACAATAGCTGTATGTAAGTCACCTGAATTTGCAATTTGGGTCAGTCGATTTTTTGAAGAAGAAGTAAGTTGGCCGGAGGCAAAGGAAGAAAGGAAGGAGCAGCCGCGGGAGATCTATCTTAGGGTGGCAGACTTGCTGACAATCTATCTTAGCGTGACAGGCTCGCCGACGATCTATCTTAGGGGTGTGGGGGAGTGCCGGCTCGACGGAAAATTACGTTCCTCATCAGGGTTAGAGGGATGGCCATGGGCGGGCCAGGCGATCGCGTGGGGGGAGGTGGGGGGTTGGGTCGGCGAGGCAGGCGCTGGAGCACCTCCGGCCGAGGGCAGCGGCAACAATCGGAAGATACAAGGTGATGGTATCAACCCTCATGACATGAAGGATGACTTCTGAGGACGGAACGAGCACCGTGCGTCGTCCAGGACGACCCAAGAGACCATCTTCCATCGCCTTAAGGAAGATATGACAACAACAGAGAGCAAGCACCTGATCCGATGGAAAACTACTTGATCTAGTCGAGGAATGGTCGGGAAGAGCGGCTGGTGACCGGCCAACGAACAAAACAATGGATTCAAGAGACACGGGACCATACCACCCAATGGCTGGAAACAAGCTGTCAAGATACTCCTGAGTCCTGAACCCGTCAAGCCAACACAAGATATGGTGAGGATGACCAAGGTGAACAAAGAGAAACGAAAAAAACGTTGGAGGACAGAGGCACAACAAAAATGACCTAAATAAATACTCCCTCCGTTCCAAAATAGATGACTCAACTTTATACTAACTTTAGTACAAAGTTGGGTCATCTATTTTGGAACGGAGGGAGTAGTCGTCGCACTGGATTTGGTCGCGGTTGGCGACAAGGAGGCGAGGTGAGGGAGAAGTGGTGCACCACGATCACCTGGACCAAAGGCTCTAGCCGAGATGGCATGCTACAGCCACCCAATCGACCACTACAATGTAATGATGATACAACATGCAATCGTGCCAACACACCTTCAAAGTAGGGACCAACGACGAGGAATTTCCCCATTGCCATCGTTTCCATGCGTCTTTGCCTGGTTGCAAGGGAGGGAGGCCGCGCTAGGCTTTCTATTTTGGGAGGACCATGGTGGAAGTGGCACCATTCAAGGGGATTTGTTTCTCCCTCTATATTGGCTCTTAGCCATGCTTAGGGCATCTCCAATGCTATCTCCTAAAACAGACACCCTATCCATCCACAGACCACTTTGTGGCATGACACATGAGCTGGCCATCGAACCGTGTCACTTGAATAAGCATAAAAATCAAAATAGCGAAGGTGGGCCAGGCAGACCTAGAGGAAAAAACACATTGGTTGTGAGGACATGTGATCCAACTGACATTGGGCCAAGAGGACTCCCACATGGTGTTCGGACTCCCACAAAGTTATCCCTGATTTGCTACCGGTTTGCATGAAAATGGAGATGTCGATTGGTCTGCAAATGTTTAGGGGACCGCGTTGGATGCAAAAAAGTGTTCGGGCCACGCCTTTCCAAGAGTTTTGAGGCTCCGTGTGGAGATGCCCTTACTATCTATGATATTGTCAAGGTCCTACAAATGGATTCCGATGTATTTAGTATTTTCCAAATTGGTTAGAATGAAACAATAGGACAAATTAATGAAAGGCTTTGGAATTTTCATACTTGAAATGACCTAACTCTATTGATAAACCAAACGTAGCACATTAGATCAAAAAATTTGAAGCATGTATGACATGAAAGATCCGCGGTAAAATCAAATATTACATCAAGCTTCTTCGAATTCACCGTCTATAGTTCCATCTTTTGCATCTTTGCTTTTCCTCCACTATTGAGGTGAAAATAGAAAATTGAAGCTGCACAAGCTGGTCTAACCTGAAAGGATTTGGAAAAAGCAACTTGATATGTTGATCCAACTGTTGAGAAACTAATATAATCAAGCAATGTGGTTTGGGATATAACCCTTGCGTGACAAGTTCTCGGATCGCTGATTTATTGCCATATTTGTCTATGAAGTATGAACAAGACCGAGAGCAAAAAATATTAAAACGGGAGAATCCCTAATGAAAACTCGCTTAACACTATCATCTCCAACACCATCGCTAAGAAGTGCCAACGTGTTGGGAATCGGAGCCATGAGGCTTTTGTTGTGTGCATCACCATCATATATCCATTTTGCATCATAATTTCATACTGTTATTTATAATGTTTTTATGTATAATAATTCTTTTTGAAGTAATTCTAATGCCTTTTCTCTTATAATATGCAAGGTCTACACAAAGAGGGAGAATGTCGGCAGGTGGAATTCTGGACTTGAAAAAGCTACGTCACAGTTACCTATTCCGCACATCTCCAAATGAGTTGAAAATTTATAGAGAATTATTTTAGAATATATAAAAATACTGGAGCAAATAACTACCGGAGGGGGGCCACCTGGTGAGCACAGGCGCCCCCTGGTGGGTTGTGCTCAGCCCAGCCCACCTCTGTTGGAAATATGCCCTAGAGGCAATAATAAAATGGTTATTATTATATTTCTTTGTTCATGATAATTGTCTATTGTTCATGCTATAATTGTATTATCCGGAAATCGTAATACATTTGTGAATACATAGACCACAACAAGTCCCTAGTGAGCCTCTAGTTGACTAGCTCGTTGATCAACAGATAGTCATGGTTTCAAGTTTTCAAGTTTTGGATAAAGATTTGATGGACTATGGAATAAGGAGTGGCAAGAGCCTAAGATTGGGGATGCCCATGGCACCCCGAGATATTCAAGAATAGCCAAAATCCTAAGCTTGAGGATGCCCCGGGAAGGCATCCCCTCTTTCGTCTTCGTTCATTGGTAACTTTACTTGGAGCTGTATTTTTATTCGCCACATGATATGGGTTTTGCTTGGAGCGTCGTGTATTGTATTATTATTTGCTTTTGATTTTACCACAATCATCCTTGCTGTACACACCTTTTGGGAGAAGCCTACTTGATTAGAATTTGCTAGAATACTCTATGTGCTTCACTTATATCTTTTGAGCTTGAAAGTTTTTGCTCTAGTGCTTCACTTATATCTTTTAGAGCACGGCGGTGGCTTAATTTTGTAGAAATTGCTAGTCTCTCATGCTTCACTTATATTATTTTGAGAGTCTTTTAGAACAACATGGTATTTGCTATGGTTATAAAATTGGTCCTAGAATGGTAGGCATCCAAGTTGGGTATAATAAAAACTATCATAGGAAGTGAATTGGATGTTATGATCAATTTGATACTTGATAATTGTTTTGAGATATGGAGGTAGTGATATTAAAGTCATGCTAGTTGGGTGATTGTGAATTTAAAAAATGCTTGTGTTGAAGTTAGCAAGTCCCATAGCATGCATGTATGGTTAAAGTTGTGTAACAAATTTGAAACAAGAAGTGTACCTGGCTTGTGCATCCTTATGAGTGGCGGTCGGGGACGAGCGATGGTCTTTTCCTACCAATCTATCCCTCTAGGAGCATGCGTGTAGTGCTTAATTTTTGATGACTTCTAAATTTTTGCAATAAGTATATGAGTTTTTTTGACTAAGGTTGAGTCCATGGATTATACGCACTGTTACCTTTCCACCATTGCTAGCCTCTTCGGTACCGTGCATTGCCCTTTCTCACCTTGAGAGTTGGTGCAAACTTCGCCGGTGCATCCAAACCCCGTGATACGATACACTCTATCACACATAAACCTCCTTATATCTTCCTCAAAACATCCACCATTCCTACCTATTATGGCATTTCCATAGCCTTTCCGAGATATATTGCCATGCAACTTTCCACCGTTCCGTTCATCATCATCATGACATACTTTACTTTTGTCATATTGCCATTGCATGATCATGTAGTTGACATCGTATTTGTGGCAAAGCCACCATGCATAATTTTTCATACATGTCACTCTTGATTCGTTGCACCATCCCGGTACACCGCTGGAGGCATTCATATAGAGTCATAACTTGTTCTAGTTTCGAGTTGTAATTCTTGTGTTGTAATCAATAAAGTGTGATGATCATCATTATTAGAGCATTGTCCCAAAGAAAAAAATAAAGGCCAAAAAAAAAAGAAAGGCCCAAAAAAAGACAAAGAAAAAAATAAAAAATAAAAATAAAATAAAAGGGGCAATGTTACTATCTCTTTTTCCACACTTGTGCTTCAAAGTAGCACCTTGTTCTTCATGTAGTGAGTCTCATATAGTGCGCTTCAGAGTAGCACCATGTTTTTCGTATAGAGAGTCTCATATGTTGTCACTTTCATATACTAGTGGGAATTATTCATTATAGAACTTAGCTTGTATATTCCTACGATGGGCTTCCTCAAATGCCCTAGGTCTTCGTGAGCAAGCAAGTTGGATGCACACCCACTAGTTTTCTTTTGTTGAGCATTCATTTATAGCTCTAGTCCATCCGTTGCATGGCAATCCCTACTCCTCATGTTGACATCAATTGATGGGCATCTCCATTGCCCGTTGATTATCCTCGTCAATGTGAGACTTTCTCCTTTTTTGTCTTCTCCACACAATCCTCATCATCATATTCTATTCCACCCATAGTGCTATATCCATGGCTCATGCTCATGTATTGCGTGAAGGTTGAAAAAGTTTGAGATTGTTTAAGTACGAAACAGTTGCTTGGCTTGTCATTGGGGGTGTAGAATTTGGGAACATCTTTGTGTGACGAAAATGAAGCATAGCCTAACTATATGATTTTGTAGGAATGAACTTTCTTTAGCCATGTTATTTTGAGAAGACATGATTGCTTTGATTAGTATCCTTGAAGTGTTACTATTTATTATATCAATATGAACTTTTATTTTGAATCATTTGGATCTGAAAATTCATGCCACAATAAAGAAAATTATATTGAGAATTATGCTAGGTAGCATTCACATCAAAAATTCTGTTTTTATCATTTACCTACTCGAGGACAAGCATGAATTAAGCTTGGTGATGCTTGATACGTCTCCAACGTATCTATAATTTTTGATTGTTCCATGCTATTATATTACCCCTTTTGGATGTTTATGGGCTTTATTTTACATATTTATATCATTTTTGGGACTAACCTACTAACCGGAGGCCCAGCCCGTATTGCTGTTTTTTTTTTGCCTATTTCAGTATTTCGAAGAAAAGGAATATCAAACGAAGTCTAAACGGAATGAAACCTTCGGGAGTGTGATTTTTGGAACGAACGTGATCCGGAGTACTTAGAGTGCAAGTCAAGAAGCAAACGAGGCGGCCGGGAGATAGGAGGGCGCGCCCACCCCTCTTGTGGGCGCCCCCTGTCTCCTGGGCCCCACGAGCAGCCACCGATGTACTTCTTCCTCCTATATATACCTACGTACCCCGAAAACATCCAGGGAGCCAACAAAAAAGAATTTCCACCGTTGTAACCTTCTGTATCCGTGAGCTCCCATCTTGGAGTCTTCACCGGCGCTCCACCGGAGGGGGAATTGACCATGGAGGGCTTCTACATCAACACCATAGCCCCTCCGATGAGTTGTGAGTAGTTTACCACAGACCATCGGGTCCATAGTTATTAGCTAGATGGCTTCTTCTCTCTTTTTGGATCTCAATACAATGTTCTCCTCCTCTCTTGTGGAGATCTATTCGATGTAAACTCTTTTTGCGGTGTGTTTGTCGAGATCTGATGAATAGTGGGTTTATGATCAAGTTTATCTATGAGAAATATTTGAATCTTCTCTGAATTCTTTTATGTATGATTGAGTTATCTTTGCAAGTCTCTTTGAAATATCACTTTGGTTTGCCCTACTAGATTGATCTTTCTTGCCATGGGAGAAGTGCTTAGCTTTGGGTTCAATCTTGCGGTGTCCTTACCCTGTGATAGAAAGGGTTGCAAGACACGTATTGTATTGTTTCCATCGAGGATAAAAAGATGGGGTTTATATCATATTGCATGAGTTTATCCCTCTACATCATGTCATCTTTCTTAATGTGTTACTCTATTCTTATGAACTTAATACTCTAGATGCATGCTGGATAGCGGTCGATGTGTGGAGTAATGTAGTAGATGCAGGCAGGAGTCGGTCTACTTGTCACGGACGTGATGCCTATGTACATGATCATGCCTAGATAATCTCATAATTATTCGCTTTTCTATCAATTGCTCGACAGTAATTTGTTCACCCACCGTAATACTTATGCTATCTTGAGAGAAGCCACTAGTGAAACCTATGGCCCCCGGGTCTATCTTTTATCATATAAGCTTTCAATCTATTTTTATTTGCATCTTTACTTTTTGCATCTATATTATAAAATACCAAAAATATATTTATCTTATCATACTATCTCTATCAGATCTCACTTTCGCAAGTGGCAGTGAAGGGATTGACAACCCCTTTATTGCGTCGGTTGCGAGTTCTTTGTTTGTTTGTGTAGGTGCATGGGACTTTTGAGGAGCCTCCTACTGGATTGATACCTTGGTTCTCAAAAACTGAGGGGAAATACTTACGCTACTTTGCTGCATCACCCTTTCCTCTTTAAGGAAAACCAACGCAAGCTCAAGACGTAGCAACGCCCTTAGTGGCCACGCCCACGGCCTTGATTCTTGAACTGACCGCGCCCCCTGTACACCGCATTAGATGAGGATTTGAAACCCCCATCGGTGCCATCCACGGTGATGACAGATTTGACAGTGCCAATGGCCGCCACAACCGGATCATAATATCGGTCTAGACCTACAAGTACATAATCTACCATCTCGGGATCAGAAACCGGACGACCTGCTGCTGCAAGTTCGTCCCCAAGGTTCTTCATCTTGGCAATGTAGGCGCTGCTGGACATGGCGCCCTTCTTTGTGGTAGTGATGGCGATCCGCAGGTTCGTGATTCTGGATTGGGACTGCGATGCAAAAATTGTGGTGATTGCAGTCCATAGAACGAAGGTGTTTTCCTTACCAAGAACTTGAGCAAGGATCTCCTTGGAGAGTGAATTCAACAGGTTACTTAGGACCTGCTGATCCTTCGACAGCCACGGTGCGTACAGAGGATTTGGTACTGCAACCGTGGTCTTGTCCGACTGCTACTGCTCCATCGTGGTTGGGGGCGCCGCGTCGGTTCCATCAAGAAGCCCCGTGACCTGCGCTCCTCGCAGGCCGGGCATTACCTGAGCTTTCCACAAGAGGTAATTCCCCTTTGAAAACTTCTCGGATGGAGGAGGACTGAGGTTGAGGACGACCATGGTCGAGGTGGAAGACATGGCGATGGAAAGATGTTTTCTAGAAGCTAGATTAGGAAGAGGATGGCTCTCACAAACCTCTTTTTACCGGTTCCTGGAGGTACCGGCAAACCATCCATCGTTCGTCTTGTTTGCGATTCATGCATTTATGTGGCCCACCTATGGTATAGCATTTGTATTCTCATAACCCACCTCTTGTATAGCACTGTTGTATGTCAGATAGCTGGCCCACCTCTTTTCACCACTTTGCACTAGTATGTCAGCTACAGGTACTACTTCTGTCAGCACATTGTATGCATGCATGCAACTTCTTTCCTCTCTCTGCCCTTTCAAACAAATGCATCTTTATTTATTTTTTTGCTTACAATCTTAGATGGTCACTGTCTTTCACATTAAAAATCCATTATTGAATTTTTTATATATATTCAAATTCCTTGCAACAAGATATACAGAACAAGTTCAATCTTGAATATTTTTCGACTAGATTTAAAAATAACGTGTTTCATAGTCTCCGAAAAATATTTCGTTTTACGCTGTGTTTGGATGTCTGTATTGGAGGCCTCCGTATTGAATTGGTTTCAATACCAATTCAACAAGGAAACTGTAATGGACATGAATACGAATTCGCTTGTTTGAATGCTCATTGAATTGGCTCATGGAATCTTAGTGGGGTTTCAATACCAAATCATGTTTGGATGGCAAACTATGGAATTGCATAGTGCTTTTGTTCTATATGCATCAAATCAAAATCTCAGATACTAAACTGTAAGCCGGTTTAGTAGTGCAGCCTTCCAGTTCCAGATACTAAAGTTCAGATGCATACAGACCTAATCCCATTACCATCAATCTAGACAAACTCACGGAACAAAAGTTCAGCTCATGGGTACAGAACTAAATAGCCACAAGATCATACAGTTTATAGACCAGAATAAGCCTATGCAGCGGCCGTTTAGTGCAGCTGTACTAAACACAAAATCACATCAAGACTTGACTGCATAGCTTGTCGTCCTTGAGGTAAAGGACCATGCTGGTACCCCTGCCGAGCTGCTCCCCTGACAAAACTGAAGAAAAACAATAGCTAGCTAACTGAAAGATGTGCAGCAGAGGGAGGAAAGCCAAGTCCCAAGCGAGGAGGAGGGGTCCGGTGGCATGGAGGGATGCCGGAGCATAGGTAGAGGATGAGGAGCGGCGGCGGACGGCTAGGTCCTGGTCGTGGCGGCCATGGACGGAGGACATGGAGCGGCAGAGTAGATGGGGCGCCATGGAAGGAAAGGGAACGAGCTGAGGCGGAAGGGATGCCGGTATGCCGGTACCGGCGTAGTAGGAGGAGCAGGAGGGTCGGCGAGAGGAGCTGCCGTGGGTGCCGCCGTCGGTGTGCCGCCATGGATTTGGTCTCGCAGGGGGGAAAGAAGATATGTCCCGTGTGGGGAGGTCGCCCCAATCGTTTTCTTCTGCGGGAGTAGGCCAATTCGACCCAAATCGGAGCGGTGGAGGTCTGTATTGCGGGAGGCCTCGGCGCATGAGAGCGAATTCGCTGCTGTATCTGGACGCAATACAGACTGACGTTTCGGTGCGCATCCAAACAGCTGAATTGGTAATAGAACAATACCAAATCTAATTCGAGGCCTCAATACAGACATCCAAACGCAGTGTTAGTACAAAAAATAAATTTCACTAAGTTCATAGATATAAATCATTTCAAGGAATTGAAACATATATTTGAAGTCAAAATGATTGAAAATCAATCTTTTATAAGGACTGAAATCAGTTTTCTAAAATGAGTGAAATAATTCAAGCACTTCTTTTCAAATGAAACGAGCAAAATTTGTAATTTCAAATGAGTGAAATCAGTGAAACCCTTTATTGTGAGTGTAGTAGTTTTCTGAAACTACTAAAATGAGTGAAATCTATCTTTTGTAACGAGTGAAATCACTTTTTTGAAACAAGTGAAATATAGTATTTCAATTGAGTGAGTGTAATATGTTTTCGAAATTAGTTTCTTGAAATATTATATTTCTGAAAAATTATATACCAGCTTATTGACATATATGAAATCAATTTGTAAATGAGTGAAATCTGTATTTTCAAAGTAGTGAAATATTTTTTTCGGAATGAGTAAACGCTGTTTATTGAAATGAGTAAATCGTATTTTTGGTAATGTGAAACTAATTGAAATAGTAAAATTCAATCTAGCCAAATTGTATCCAAGACCGGTCTTATTTTAAAGGTCTTATCACCCTGACTTCAAATGTACAAAAAAATTCATGAACTGAAATTTGGTTCATAAGTTATTAACCATTCAAAATATGATCAGGAAATAAAATGCAACTACTTTGTTTGGGGGAGAGAACCCATGCGCCGTCCTCTTTATCAGTCACCCATTCCTGTCACATCAAAAGCTGTCACACATCTGACATGCACAGATGTATTCCTTTGTCTAATGTCTATATTGCGTGGCAAATTACTTTTACTTTATACACAAAAGATTGGCACGAATCTCAAAGAAACCAAGTGAATGGCAGATTCTCCACCGGTAGCTCCCAGCTCCGATAAAAAAACTTAGTCGAGATGGCTCTGTATACCATGTAAACTTTCAAAACCATGTAAACTTTCAAAGCGTTCCTACTCCTTGTAAGGAGCGGCGTGGTGTTTATTTATGTGCGACAGAAAAGCCTCTGTTCGTGGCGTACAAGGCAAGGCCGATCGCTAGGATACAGCGTTACAGGAGAAAGAGAACGAGGTAGCTACGAGAGGGAATAGAGATAAGAGATAGTTGGGATTACATCAGGTTTAAAGAATATCATCTAACAGGAGTGACAGTTCTAAGCGCTTCGAGTGAAATTGAATCTGCTGCAATCCATATAGTGTGGCAGCCTGAGAAACCCGAGCCGCTTCTTCTCCATGTCGAAGTCGAGCACGAGCTCCTCCAACTGGGCTCCTCCGAGTATCACCGCCGGCGCCCTGACGTCGCCGGCCTCCACCCCCTTCATCTCCACAAACCCAACGCACGCCGTTCCCGGCTTGACGTCCACCATGAAGTTCTTCCCAGTCATCCACCAGTCATTCCCGCCGTCGAGCGCCAGCCCGACGTTGGGCACCCAGTACCCGCCGGGGTTGTTGCCCAGCGACTTCGTGTCGTAGCACAGCTCGAACGGCGCCACAGGCTTCACGGCGCGCGCCACGGGCGCTCCGTTGGCAGGCTGCGCCGCTAGGGCCTTAGTGAACGCGTCCACCAATGGGCGGTACACGTCGCGGCGGAGCAATGCGTAGGGCAGCCTCGTGCTGAGCATCACGAGCGCGCGCTCTGAGACGGATACGCGGGTGTCCTCCACTTGGATGGCTTTTACAGAGATGTAGTGCGCGGGGCTGCCGCCCTTGGTGACGAGCGGCGTGTACGGCATCGACTGCGTCAATTGCGGCCACGGGAGCGGGCCGCCGCCGAAGATGGCCACGCCAGGGCCGCCGCTGGGGAGGCAGAGGAGGAACTTGTTGTCGACCTTCTGGGCGGACGCCACCTGAGCCGGCAGCGCCAGGCCGGAGCCCCCGAGCCCAGCCACGCCCGTGGAGCCCCGGGGCAGCGACGCCAGGAGCTTGCTCGGCGCGCACGCCGCCAGGACCCGGACGTACACCTCGCTCACCGGGTGATTCCCGTCGGTGGTGTCGGCTACGAGCGTCGTGCGGGCGAGGCTCCCGGCGGCGCACGCGCCGGTGACCGGGTTGTATGGGTACGCCGTGCACGGTTTGTCGTCCCTGCCGCTGCCGCAGCTGGGCGCGGGGCAGCCCGGAGCGGGGTAGGCGTTGGCGAGGAGGCAGGTGGGGCTACTGCACGGGATGTCTCTCGGCAGATCGTCGCGCTGGCACGTGGACCAGACGAGCGGGCCGGCGATGTCAAGGACGAGGCTGGCGCCCTGGTGGAAGGGGATTGTGTAGAGGGAGGTGGCGGGGTCCTTGGTGACCGGGGCGAGCACCGGAAGACCTTTGGACGACGCCAGCGCAACGAGCGAGGCGGCCAGGACGAGGAGGAGCACTCGTGTCATCTTTGTTTGTCAGTGTGGAAGTGGATGTCTGGGTCGACGCATGTGCGTGTCATTATATAGTGGGTTGGGTTCTACGGAGCAAGTGTGATCTTTGCACACCGGATTCAGTGGCAAGCGGGAAGATATGCATGCAATGTGCGTAGACAAACCATGCTTGACCCTATTGGATCGCGCAAAAAAGTATGGGTCTGTTTAGGACATATTTACATGTGACATAGTTAAGCTGATGTCCCCTCTATTTGTGGTCTATTTTTTTTAGTTTTTTTTGTTTTTTGTTGTTGCATTATGTATTTCTGAAAGATAAACATCATTAAAAAATATCTAGATGTGAATTAGATAAACTGAAAAAGTATACTCGCATGCACGTGTGTATGGAGCCCACTACCCACCAGATTGTTCGTTCTCTTGTAGCCGCCAAACTTTCGCTCTCTCGTCGCTTCCAATGTGCGGCGGCCGAGCAAAAGCACGGCCCGCAGAAATTGACGAGCACTTCTCTCCTGCAGCGACCAGCGATAGAAGGCCGCCGACTAGGAAACTTTACGATGTGTACACAACATCGTCACTGTGTTGTTCCTATATGTCAACCGCAGTAAAACATAGTCAAGTATTTGGTGCGTATATCTACTATATACTAAAATAAAAATACGGTTCAAAAATAGCGAAATAAGCTAGAAATGCTCATGTTAATCAGAAATATCCAACCCTCAATTTAATATCTTAAAAAACAAGACGACTAGAGGGACTGTGGTATCCCTAGCCCACCAGGGTTCGAATTCCGGTGCTCGCATTTATTCCTGGATTTATTTCAGGATTCCCGGCGATGCGCATTCAGTGGGAGGAGACGTTCCCGTCGACGACGATGTGCCTATAGTGACTTCGTAAATTTTACGATGATATGCCGGTTCAGTCTTTCGGAGGTGCTCATAGGGGTAGGGTGTGCGTGTATGCGTGTATGCGTTCATAGGAGTAAGTGTATGCACATGTATATGAGCGCTTGTGTCTGTACTTTAAAAAAAGACAGGTATTGGATCTCAACCATTACCTATTTACATTAAAGAGGAAATAAATTATCTCGCAAAAAAAGGAAAAAAAGTTACCCACCTATGACATACACTTTTTTTTGTCACGTGCATCTTATCTTATTTATGTGAGGTTTTTTAACATGCTCCCTCGTATTACTTGATTGCAAACAAGAAAGAAAGATCTGGCCGAGCTGTAAATCCTCACGCCTCTGTCATAACCGATATGAATTCACAAGGCAGGAATATTCATCATTCTCCATGAGCTTGATCTGCAATTCTCCATGAAGTTTGTTGGCAAACGGAGAATCCGAGATAGACATAGCGTGGAGATCAAATTGATATTATCTAGGCAAACGAAGATAGACACAGCGTGGAGATCAGATTGATATGATCTAGGCAAGCGGAGATAGACATAGCGTGGAGATCAGATTCATTTGTACTCGCTTGTTCAGCAGCAGCGGCCAGGCGGCGCATCTTCCTTTCCTTCTTCGTGTCTTCTATATTCGACGCACTGATCTTAATTTTGTTGTTGATATCATTTCGTGAGGTTGCTGCCCCGGGCCTGTTCAACCACTTCCTCCTTTCTCCTTCGATCGACGGTGGGGGAGGAGAAGACGTCGTGACGGCGGCGGTAGGGAGCACCGCCAGACAGGGGAGCAGGGGAGCGGGGGAGCACGAGAGATCGGGGAATGATGCGCTGGAGGTGGAGAAGATGCGGCGGCAGCGACTCGCGCTGGATCTCCTTATCGACCATCGTCGGGTGCTCGCCAAGACTTGAGCGTCGGCAATAGGATTCCGTGGGGAGGCGCAGAGAGGTGGTGGCTCGGGCCAGAGAGAGGGAGGGCAGAGGAACGATGTCGTCGGCTAGGATTCCTCCGATTCCAATCACTCTCTCGCCTCTAAGCATGACCAGCCACACACGAAGCGCCACGTGAGGGCAATAACATGGAGTGGCGAAATTGCCCTCAGCTACCACCCATTTGAACTTGCACCGGTCGCACAGGGCTCCAGAGTCACTGAGAGTGGTGGACCACCCAGGGTGTGGCTCACCAGTCAGCGAGTTAAGGAAAAAAACCAGAAGTAAGAAAGATGCAGCACTATTCATTGGTTGTAACATCAGTTTCGGTCCAACGGCCCGCATCCATCCATCAAGAATCCAACGGCCTGGATTTTTTTGGACGGCCAATCTGACGGCTCAGAGAGCAAACGTCATGAGAAGGCTTCATTTTGCTCCACAATCTAACAATGGGATTCTTGTTTCGATGAACTTTCAGGCTGAAGGGGCTACTGGTTATGTTGATGCTACAGTTACCAAGTCGTTTTACTTTGCTCCTGAAATATTTGCCAATCCGCCTTATGGTCTTCTCAGTACTTGATATTTAGCAATCTTTATGCCTCATATTTTGCTTTTCTGCAGAATTGATTTGACCGCTTGATAAGTGGTCTTCTTAATAGTCAACTTTTAGTGTGTTTCCTGTTTGCATCCTTTGTTGTAGCTGACAATGAGAATATGCGTATTTTTCTCTTTGCTGCCTTGTACAACACCTTGGGGTACAACTTTTTAAATTTAATTACTTGCATGTTGCAGACTTGTCAATGAAGCATTCTTATAATTCAGTTTTCTACTGCATCCACCACCGTGAATGGTGATTGTCTGTGTTTCTTGGTTGTAACCAGGATGGTATTGTTCTGCGACCCCTGAAATCTGTGAATATTTTATAAGTAGCATTTATCCGTTGCACGGTTTACAATTATTACTAGCTCCTGGAGATCATTGGTTCCGGCCTTGCGCAGTGGATTACGTGTTGTGCTTTCGACCATCTTTGTGTGTACCTCCTTACTCTGAACCTGATAAACCAGCGATCTCGCTTAATGGAAATCCAGTGCTGTGTTAATGTTTTGCCGCTTGTTGCAATTTGAATCTGTGTGTACGTTCACCAGCACAGTGACCGCATAGCGCAGTGGATTAGCGCGTCTGACTTCGGATCAGAAGGTCGTGGGTTCGACTCCCCACTGTGGTCGTTTTTTTTCTTTTTTTGTTTCTCCTGTCAAACTTCTCTTCAGAACAACAGTGCGGAAAGACAACTCTCATTAGACCACGGGTCGTACCCTTTTTTTTCCCAGCAGTTTGACTCACGCAAACACGGGCAGAATCTTGTTGTCGAGGAGCACGTTTTTCGGAGGCACAATCTCTCGAACGGTTTTGCGTGCAGTCATTGAGATGGGTTCGTCGGAGAAATAGCTCAGCACAAATGAACTTGGCAGTGTGTGTATTCGTCTCTACATAGAGGGAACGCGCCCGATAGTGAAACGATGCAACTGGCACGTAGAGGCGCAAAACGTGTCAACAACGAACTCAAGAATTCATACATACACCGAGAGCTAGGCCGTGCACTGCCATGCAAAAAATTCAAGGCCAATGGATAAAGCAGCAGTCGCTTTGCCTTCAAAGATGACATGTTCCGTCTCGAAACCATGATCTTTCCTTGAAGATTGTCCGCTTTCTAAGTAATGTACGCCACAACTTTCGATAACCTTCTCAAACATTTCCCTTAGCCTCTACGTGTGATATGTGGGCATCATCAAAAGTTTCATTCTTTTCTGACTTCGTTTACCTTTTTCATAACTAAAGAAACTTAATGTTCGGGGTCGTCTCCTGGCACCCTCATGTTTGGAATTCATTTTCATTCTTTGATAAGGACTAAATATGAACTCGAGAACACAAATATGAACTTTTACTCAATGGTTTTCTATTTTTTTCATGCATTTACAATTTAGCATCATAATAACTAAATGTGTAGATATCTATTTAATGACTTAAATGTAGCGATCATTTAATGGTGTATTTTAAGTGAACAAAAAAACATTCAAGGTCAATAGATGAATTTTGGTCTTCAATGTCCAAATGAATTTTGCATTTTATTGAATGTCTAAAATAACTTATTTATTGGGCACCGTTAGGCATCAAACTACTGGTAGTTCACATTCTATCTGACTAGGCAACTAGTCGTAGGCCGTCGGGTCAAAGTAGAAACTCATTAAGTGCTTCTTAACTGTCGGTGCCCATCCTGGAGGCGGAACTTCCCTATCTCTTCGAGGGGGAGTGGGACTGGCAGGTGACGGCGATCGGCGACAACTTGTTCTCGGTTGTCTTCCCCAACAAGGCCATGCTGTGGATGGCGACACGCAGCGGCAAGCTCTTCCTCTCCCTCAACAACATCATGGCGGACATCAAAGAATCACTTCCGGAGGAGCCCAAGGCCGAGTTAATGCCAGATGTGTGGGTCAAGCTATGGGGCGTGCCTCCCAAGCACCGTCGTGTGGATCGCCTCATGGACGGGACCGTCATGATTGGCCGTCCCATGGAGGTGGATCAGGCGTCGCTGGCGGGGCTCGGGCCGGTGCGGATGCGTTTCGCTTGCCGCACTCCGTCCAAGTTGTGCGGCTATGTACAACTCTGGTTCAACAGTGAGGGCTACACCATCAGGATGGAGGCCGAGCCGGCTGATCTGCAGGGCGCTGCGCCCCTCCCCCTCCCCCAGCTAACTTGGACAAGGGACCGTATGGCAAGGACAAGGATCATGACACGAGCATGGGCGATGACTCGATTGATACGGCATCGTGGGACAAGCTTGGTCTCAAGGACAAGGATTCGATGGCCGTCGCTCCTGCAGAGAGGGTGCAACTGACAAGGGCGAGCGGCAAGTTGGAGTGGGCAGCAACGAGATGGCGTTCAACCAGTATGACTCCAACATGTCGCTCGGCCTCGACGGCGACAAGGGCGTCTCGGCCCCTGCGACTCGGGGGGCCGCTCGATGCTCTTCTCCCTGGTGGCTACAGACGCGGGTGGGGTGCGTGTGTTCAAGGCACGCTCTCCTCCTCCCCAGGCTGCGGTGGGCATCGTCGAAGGTGGAAAGCGGGTTCCCAAGAAGACGGCGGGTCGCAAGACTCCCACGGTGACGCCGGCGAGCCCCTCGTCGGTCGGTGCGGGCGTGCCTGCCTCGCTTCGGCCGATGGTGATGGCGCTGGCTTCCCCTGGTGGGAAGGCTGGCGGGACTGCGGTGACTGCTCCTCCCCCCTCCTCGGATGTGCTTCGGGAGGAGGTGACCAAGACGGCGCCCTTCTCCATGGCCAAGCGTTCCAAGGCGGTAGCGACGACGTCTTCGTCTCAGGAGCGGGCCAGCTTGCGCTCTAAAGGCGCCAAGGGCAACCTCCCCTCGCTCCAACGCGCCCAACTCCTTCTGGCGCAGAAGAACATGGAACTTGAAGGTAATCCCCCACCCCGCTTTACGATTTTCGAAGAATATTCAGATGAGCGTCTAGGTGGTATCTTAGAGGACTGTGGAGTTGATTTGTCAGATCGAGGGCGAGGCTCGAGAGCTGCTTTCTCTCCTTCGCTCGAAGGAAAAAGCGCAGACAGCGTTGGCTCAGGCAGCTGCAGCCCGCGTGGCGCCATCGACAGACGAAGCAGGGGCTTCTCTGGAGATTGTAGTGCGGCCCGTCCAGGGGGACACGGCAGCAGGGGCTGCGCCGTCCCCCCCCCCCCCCCCAACCCGTTGTCCTACCAAGACACATCGTGTGGCCAAGGCGGTTACCGCTAGGAGTATCCGCCTCCGCAATCGCATAATCTAAATGTGTTTCATCTTTTGGAACATTCAAGGCTTCGGCCACGCTGGGAGGCGGACCCAGTTGAAGGAATACATCCGTCGAGAGGGGATCGATGTAGTGGGCTTGCAGGAAACCATCAAGGCAGATTTTCCCCGCCAGGATTTACTAGCTATCGATCCCCTGGAGCGGTTTGTGTGGCATTGGGTGCCCGCGCTAGGTCACTCTGGGGGTATGCTGCTTGGTGTCAACCAAGTATGTTGCGAGGTGTTGTCGTGGGATGCTGGCAGTTTTTTCATCTCTGCCCACGTTCGACATTGCGCGTCCCTGCGTGAGTGGGAGGTCATTGTGGTTTATGACCCGGCCGACCACTCGCGCTCACAGGAGTTCTTGGGGGAACTCCAGGTGAAGGTTGCGGCCTTGGGTACACGCAATTTGCCTCTTCTTGTGGGGGGCGATTTCAACTTGATCTGCTTGAGATCGGACAAGAATAATGGGATCATCAACTAGATAAGGGTGTCCATGTTTAATAATGCGATTGCGTCAATGGCACTCAGGGAAGTGGCCCGCGTAGGAGCCCGTTACACGTGGACTAATAAGCAGTTAACGCCGGTTCGGTCGGTGCTGGACCAGTTTTCATGTTCGCGGAGTGGGAAGTGTTATTTCTATTGTGCTCCCTGCAAGCAGAAACCAGGATTGGGTCAGACCATATCCCTCTAATCTTCTCCTCAGGGGAGGACAGGCTGAAACGCAACCTGCATTTCTTCTTTGAAACCGCATGGCTTGAGTCTCCGGGCTTCAAGCAAATCTTCCTCTCCAAATGGGCGACATGCGTGGCCCGGATCGGGTCCTCGCGTGGCCCTATGGAGTTTTGGATTACCGCAAGGGCGAGCATGCGCGCGACGCTCAAAGGTTGGGGGGACAACCAGGGCCGCGAGGATAAACTTCTCCGGGATCGCATGACCGCGGAGTTGGCCCAGATGGACGCAATTGCGGACTCGCAGGGCTTCTCAGAGCAGGATTGGGCTCGGCGTTACGCGTTGGAAGCCCAAGTCGTGTCCCTCCTTAGGGCTGAGGAGGAATATTGGCGTAGGCGTAGTGGTATCAAGTGGACGCTGAAGGGTGACGCAAACACCAAGTACTTTCATGCTTACGCTAATGGTCGGCGACGTAAGTGCGCCATACTGAGGTTGCAATCCGAGCAGGGGCTCCTCTTGCGACTACAGGACATAGTTCGCCACATCTACGATTTCTACATCCAGCTGATCGGCTCCAGGGAGGAGTCGCGTGCTCGGCTACAGGCAGACGTCTGGAACCTCGCGTTGCGGGTCTTAGACGAGGAAAACGAGGGCCTGGGCTAGCTTTCCTTCCTCAAGAGATTGATGTGGCGGCCCTAGGGATGAAGTCGGACACTGCCCCGGGTCCTGATGGTTGGCTGGTGGCGATGTTTTAAGCACTTCTGGCCGGTGCTTAAGGGGCCTATTTTCGACGTTTGTAATGGGTTCATGCGGGGTTGCGTAGATATCTCCCGCTTTAACTTTGGGGTTCTTTCCCTGATCCCCAAAGTCCAGGGTGCGGACTGTATTAGACAATTTAGACCAATAGCTCTCATTAACGTTCCGTTCAAAATATGCGCTAAGGCCTGTTCCACGCGTCTTTCTCCGGTAGCTCGGTGTATCATTAGTAGGAGTCAGACGGCCTTCATCAGGGGCCGCAGTATTTTGGAGGGGCCGCTCACCCTCCAGGAGATTGTTCACTCTCTTAAACGCTCCCGTCAGCCAGCGATTCTTCTGAAACTAGATTTTGAGAAGGCCTATGACCGAGTAAACTGGGATTTTCTCCGGCAAGTCCTCCTAGACAGGGGTTTCTCGTCGGTGTGGGTTCACCGCATGATGCAATTGGTCTTGGGGGACCAAACAGCGATTGCGGTGAATGGAGAAGTAGGGAACTTCTTCCGAAACAAACATGGGCTGCGTCAAGGGGACCCGGCTTCACCGTTGCGTTTCAACTTTGTATGATGCCTTGGGCGCCATGTTAGATCAAGCCCGTGCTACTGGTCACATTAGGGGAGCGGTTAGCAACGTGATCCCGGGGGGCGTGTCGCACCTGCAATATGACACGCTTCTCCTTTTCGAGCCAGACTTGCATAGTATCGCAACGGTTAAGGCTATTCTGTTGTGTTTTGAGATTATGTCTGGGCTCAAAATTAACTTCCAGAAGTGTGAAGTAGTGTCCATAGGGATGGACGCGGCCGAAAGTTCACGTGTAGCTAACTTGCTTAATTGCAAGCTTGGAAAACTACCGTTCACTGGCCTTGGCCTCCCGATCGCTGAAAAAAAGTGCTTGATCTCAGATTGGGAACCTCTCTGCAATAAGGTGGCAGGTAGAGTCTACCCGTGGAGAGGGAGATTTATGTCTTCAGGGGCAAGACTTATCTTAACCAACTCCAGCCTTTTGTCCCTGCCTATGTTTGTCATGGGTCCGTTCCTGCTGGCTGACGGGGTTCACACCAAAATGGACACTCCTAGGGCTCGTTTCTTTTGGGAAGGGGCGGGGACGAAACGCAAGTACCATATGGTAAAGTGGCAGCCAGTCTGCCGGCCCAAAGCCCGGGGGGCCTTAGGATCATCAACTCGAAGTTGATGAACATTGCACTCATGTGCAAATGGATTTGGAAGCTGTCTCAGGGCGAACTGGCCTCTAGATGGACCTCCCACGTGTCAAATACTTCCCCGGTGGGAACTTTTTTGAGGCCGCAACCCATGGGTCTCCTTTCTGGAACTCCATCCAATCCCTAAAACCGTGCTTTGCCGGAGGGGCAAAATTCACGGTTAATAACAGTTGCTCCACGCGATTCTGGCTTGACCTTTGGATCGGCCACCAACCCCTTTGGTCAGAGTTTCACGATCAATATTCCATCGCTGTTGATCTCAACCAAATGGTTGCCTCGGCCTTCAGTTCTTCCCCGCTTTCCATTTTCTTCAGAAGGGAACTCTCAGGGCCTAAGGTGGTTAGTTGGGACCGCCTGCGAGCTCTCATCGCCGGAGTGCATCTGTCGTCCGATGCGGACTCGGTGTCATGGAGGCTCACGGGTTCTAGCAAGTTCTCGGTCAACTCTCTATATCGAGAGCTGGCTCGCGGTTCGGCTTTCCAGGCTACCACGGGGCTCGGGAAGACACGAATCCCGCTTAAAATCAAGGTTTTCCTCTGGCAATTGTGCCATGATCGCCTTCCTACCTCCATTAATGTAGCTAAGCGCAATGGGCCGGCCACAGGGCCCTGCGCGCTTTGTGGTGTCCCCAAAGACGCGGACCACGCGTTCTTCCGGTGCCATCTAGCTCGCTTCGCCTGGAGCGCGGTCTGTGAGGCTGCGGGCGTGGATTGAGATCCACGCTCCCGCTCCGAACTAGTGTCATCTTTGTCCTCGGTCCAGGGCTCCTACCGCCGTATCATGTGGACATGTGCGGCTGCTATGTTGTGGGCCCTTTGGCGAACTCGCGACAAGTTTACGATTGAGGGTGTTTTCCCATCTCACACTGACGTAATTTATAAATGTATCATTTTCCTACAGTAGTGGGCCCTGTTGGGAAGACATTAGGACGCTGATCTCCATCACCACGCTCTCGACCGTCTCCGCCTCATCTACTCGGCGGCCCGAGCTCCGTCGTCCGCTACCTCAGCTACCTAGGGAAGCGTAGCTCCTCTTGGATGTGATCTATATGAGCGTGCGCGCTCTTACGTTGGCTGCTATGCCTTGTACCACACTATGCTTTTGGGCTGGCCGTCTTTGTGTTTGGTTTGTGTTGTCCCGGACGTTGGTTACTGCTCTTGTGTACGTTGCCTATGTTGTGAGCTTTATTAATTTAAAGCCGGACGTCCCTGGCGTCTTTGTTCTGGGGCACATGTGCAGGATGTGCAATTGCACAGGGCTCCCCAATAAAATGAGGCCCCCAAATTAGATTTTTACTACAGCCATTCACTAATGAAGAAATGAATCAAATTAGTTCCGAACACATAGCACTAGCTACAGAGAGTATTTATTCCTGGAGAATCGGGCCATGACTTCTGTCGTGGGAACGCACGCACTTTTCACTCTTTGCCTTCGATCTTCCAGATTCTATTTAAAACTACTTATTTCCTCCTCGGTGAATAAGTCATTCGCTTAGTTCTAGGTTGATGATTTAACTATTTAAATATGTATTATATGTGATAAAAAATATTTATTTAGAAACTACATCTGTGTAGAAATCTAGTGATATACTTTTCATGACATATAACATATATTTAATTCCTCAAATCGATGACCTAGAACTACGAGAATGACTTATTCACGTAGACGGAGGTAGTAGTGATTCTATTTAAAACTAGCGATTTCCATGGTTGCGGAGGAATTGAGGAGTACAACCGAAATTCTACCAATTCCATTTAAAACTATTGATTTCCGTGGCAGCGGAGAGATAGGATTAAATGTAGGTAAATTATGTATAAAGAAAACATCTAAATCAAAACTACTATTTTAATTTAAAAATATTCTGCGCTTGCATCGTTTATGAACCAAAAGTATACATGAACATCGGACCATAGTCGCCGCAACAATTAAATAAGAACATATCCCATCCTTTAGAAAGTAAAAAAAATAAATAATTTCCAATTTAGCATAAATGTCTAGTAACAAAAATTAAGCATGCTGGTGTGGATTTTTTTTTCCTGATTTTTTAAAAATAGCACTTCAACTACCAAAGGATCGTGTTCCTTTTTTGTGGTTTCATTTTAACTAAAATGGAATAGACGGGAACTGTTTTCTACAAATATAGTGCTTGGAAATATTTAATAGAGATAAACTTCAAGATTTTTTAAACGAAAGTTCTAGAAAGATTGCTCGTTCCAACTAAAATACAGATTACGTATTTATTAATTCACAACTTCGCATTTTTGCAATACATTTTTTTTGCAACATTCTTGGAAAAAATGTGTTGCGCATATCTTAAATTTTAAAAGCTTATTTCCCTATCTATTTTTCTTAATTTAATTACCATGCCTGAACTTTGATTTTGCACCGGGCCCCCAAATTCTCAGGTACGGCCCTGCATAGTTGCATCCTTCCTTAAACCAGGTCCGATTACCTGATTCCTAAACGAACGGATGTGGTCGACATAGATTGTTTGTGATGGAAGCATTATTTGTGAGAAGCAAACACGTTACGTTGGTGGAAGTCACTTCATACATTTTTCCTTAAAAAATGCTTCCATATAAAACTAGCCATCTAGGCATAATGCACCACCGGCCGATGATCGAATGATGGCATTTGGTATGTGTCCTTTCCTATGATGGTTGTGCTTCCTTTCTACGCCGTCCATTCATCCTGCCGACGGTGTCCTTCCAATGGTGACGGTGCTTCCATTTGATGGTGGACGTGCTTCCTTCAGGTGGTAGGCATGCTTCCCTCGTTATAATGGTGGTTTGTGCTTTCTTTGCTGCATAGTAGAGGAGCGACATGAATGGAGCGACACTGCAACATGTATGCACTATTAGCCAAGAGTCGTGCTTCCTTCAAATGGCGTGTGTGTTCTCTTCCGCTACCGGTCCAAGAGATAGGTACAACGTCCATGTGGAACAGCATTAACAGAAAGACGCTGCCGCATGGATGAACCGTCTGCCGAGAGCTGTGCTTCCTTGTGATGGAGGTCGTGCATCCTTCCTGATGATCCTCCTGCTCCCTGGTGATGAAGCACGTATTGGATATATATGAAGCATCAAATCTCTGTACCAAAAAAAAAACTTGAAATCACAACACATGCGATTTGTGAACTGTGAAGGGTCAGTATCACATTAGCATCCTTGATCAAAGATGTAGATGTAGATGCAAAAAAATTGGGATCAGTATCACAACACATGCACTTTTTCTTATGTTTCCAACACAAGAAATTTTTGCTTCCATGCACAACAAAAGTGTTTCCACCGCAAAAATAATTTGCTTCCAAGGAAGCATAAGATTTCTCCATGCTTCGTCCGTTCATATAACATGTTTCGTATCCATTGTACAGTGCTTCCTAAAATAAATATATTTATGTTCCCTAATAGTTCTTTCTGGTTCATACAACGAATTTGCCTTTTCAAGTCACAAAATAGTCCAGTGATTCCTAAGTTAATATTGTATACTCCCTCAAGATTCTGGACTCGCTTCCCTTTATCTAGCGAGCGGTCGTCTTCATTGCGAGGTAGATCCAGGTGTTGCCTTGTTTCTTGGTGCATGCACTAGTTTCCTCCATACATACATGTCTCGTCGGCATAGATAGGCCCCGAAGCCATAAGACGGCTGCTTGAAGCATATATCATGTAGGCATAATGCATAAGTATCGAAGGTAGGAAACAACAATGGCACTATGTGTATGCTGCAGTACTGATAAAGAGAATGCAAACAATACAATAGAACCGTGCATACAAATTAAGACCAAAATTTGGAACCTAGAAGGCTAGAACTATGGAAGCAAACTACCTAAAACGAAGAAACATATGCATAATCATATGGGAGCATGCCATGTGTCCAATGGTGATAACAAAAACAATAACTAAATTGTAAAATAAGACACAAGATGCATTGGTAGCAAAACTATCTACACTTCAAAAATATTTGTAGCTTCATATATAGGAAGCATATAAAGGTTAATATCTCACCAATTCTCATCTTCATTGGAACCATTGAATTTTGAAACTAGGTAATTAGTATGATTGCTGCCAACATACGTACGCAAGCTTTGATGATCTAAATACCACAACAATAAAAGAATTCTAGACTAACAAGAAAATTATTAGATGATCAAATGGCCTAATACATGAGAAGATCAACATATAGGCACACAATGAGTAGTCAGCACACAATGTTTAGAAATGTTATTGCAATGTTGAAATTACAAATCGTCAGATTGGAAATAACCTGAAGCAAGCATGGATGATGGGGGGGGGGGGGGGGCATAACAAATCGTCAGATTGGAAATAACCCGAAGATTCGAAGAGAGGGGAAATACCGGAGGCCGCTACTGGTTCCCTGGCCGGCGGTTGCACCCAATAGGCGTTTGAGCAACCTGACGAAGCACCAAGCATGGAGTAGATGAGAGGATAGCTCCTCCTAAGGGCATTTATAACCGATCCCCAAACGTCTATAAGGGAGTAAGTTTTTTGGTTTACTCCTTTACAACGGACCTAGCCGATCCCCTAAAAACGCTAACGGAGTATAATTTTTACTCCAACTCCCTATCCCCTGTTGGGAACGTAGTAATTTTAAAAAAATTCCTACGCACACGCAAGATCATGGTGATGGTATAGCAACGAGAGGGGAGAGTGTTCGTCCACGTACCCTCGTAGACCGTAAGCAGAAGCGTTAGCACAACGCGGTTGATGTAGTCGTACGTCTTCACGATCCGACCGATCCAAGCACCGAACGTACGGAGCCTCCGAGTTCAGCACACGTTCAGCTCGATGACGATCTCCGGCCTCCGATCCAGCAAAGCTCCGGAGATGAGTTCCGTCAGCACGACGGCGTGGTGACGATGATGATGTTCTACCGGCGCAGGGCTTCTCCTAAACTCTGCGACGATATGACCGAGGTGGAATAAGGTGGAGGGGGGCACCGCACACGGCTAAGGAACGATCCGTAGATCAACTTCTGTGTCTATGGGGTGCCCCCCGCCCCCGTATATAAAGGATCAAGGGGGGAGGCCGGCCGGCCCTTGGGGCGCGCCAAGGAGGGGGGAGTCCTCCTCCTAGTGGGAGTAGGACTCCCCTTTCCTAGTCCAACTAGGAAGGAGGAAGGGGGAAGGAAAGAGGAGGAGAGGGAGAGGGAAAGAGGGGCCGCGCCCCCCTCCCCTAGTCCAATTCGGACTCCCCTTGGGAGGGGGCGCGCCACCTCCTGGGCTGCTGCCCTCTCTCTCCCCTCAGGCCCACTAAGGCCCAATACTTCCCCGGGGGGTTCCGGTAACCCCTCCGGCACTCCGGTTTTCTCCGAAATCACCCGGAACACTTCCGGTGTCCGAATATAGTCGTCCAATATATCAATATTTATGTCTCGACCATTTCGAGACTCCTCGTCATGTCCGTGATCACATCCTGGACTCCGAACAAACTTCGGTACATCAAAACTTATAAACTCATAATAAAACTGTCATCATAACGTTAAGCGTGCAGACCCTACGGGTTCGAGAACTATGTAGACATGAACTAGAACTATTCTCGGTCAATAACCAATAGCGGGACCTAGATGCCCATATTGGTTCCTACATATTCTACGGAGATCTTTATCGGTCAAACCGCATAACAACATACGTTGTTCCCTTTGTCATCGGTATGTTACTTGCCCGAGATTTGATCGTCGGTATCCAATACCTAGTTCAATCTCGTTACCGGCAAGTCTCTTTACTCGTTCTGTAATGCATCATCCCGCAACCAACTTATTTGGTCATATTGCTTGCAAGGCTTATAATGATGTGCATTACCGAGAGGGCCCAGAGATACCTCTCCGACGATCGGAGTGACAAAACCTAATCTCGAAATACGCCAACTCAACATGTACCTTCGGAGACACCTGTAGTACTCCTTTATAATCACCCAGTTACGTTGTGACGTTTGGTAGTACCCAAAGTGTTCCTCCGGTAAACGGGAGTTGCATAATTCTCATAGTTACAGGAACATGTATAAGTCATGAAGAAAGCAATAGCAGTATACTAAACGATCAAGTGCTAGGCTAACGGAATGGGTCATGTCAATCACATCATTCTTCTAATGATGTGATCCCACTAATCAAATGACAACACATGTCTATGGTCAGGAAACATAACCATCTTTGATCAATGAGCTAGTCAAGTAGAGGCATACTAGTGACTATATGTTTTGTCTATGTATTCACACGTGTATCATGTTTCCGTTTAATACAATTCTAGCATGAATAATAAACATTTATCATGATATGAGGAAATAAATAATAACTTTATTATTGCCTCTAGGGCATATTTCCTTCAGTCTCCCACTTGCACTAGAGTCAATAATCTAGATTACATAGTAATGATTCTAACACCCATGGAGTCTTGGTGTTGATCATGTTTTGCTCGTGAGAGAGACTTAGTCAACGGGTCTGCAACATTCAGATCCGTATGTACCTTGCAAATCTCTATGTCTCCCACTTGGACTTGGTCCCGAATGGAATTGAACCGTCTCTTGATGTGCTTGGTCCTCTTGTGAAATCTGGATTCCTTTGCCAAGGCAATTGCACCAGTATTGTCACAGAAGATCTTCATTGGTCCCGATGCACTAGGTATGACACCTAGATCGGAAATGAACTCCTTCATCCAGACTCCTACAATTGTTGCTTCAGAAGCAGCTATGTACTCCGCTTCACATGTAGATCCCGCCACGACGCTTTGTTTAGAACTGCACCAACTTACAGCTCCGCCGTTTAATAAAAACACGTATCCGGTTTGCGATTTAGAATCGTCCGGATCAGTGTCAAAGCTTGCATTGACGTAACCATTTACGACTAGCTCTTTGTCACCTCCATATACGAGAAACATATCCTTAGTCCTTTTCAGGTATTTCAGGATGTTCTTGACCGCTGTCCAGTGATCCACTCCTGGATTACTTTGGTACCTTCCTGCCAAGCTTATTGCTAAGCATACGTCAGGTCTGGTACACAGCATTGCATACATGATAGAGCCTATGGCTGAAGCATAGGGAACATCTTTCATTTTCTCTCTATCTTCTGCTGTGGTCGGGCATTGAGTTTGACTCAACTTCACACCATGTAGCACAGGCAAGAAACCTTTCTTTGCCTGATCCATTTTGAACTTTTTCAAAATTTTGTCAAGGTATGTGCTTTGTGAAAGTCCTATTAAGCGTCTTGATCTATCTCTATAGATCTTGATGCCCAATATGTAAGCAGCTTCACCGAGGTCTTTCATTGAAAAACTTTTATTCAAGTATCCCTTTATGCTATCCAGAAATTCTATATCATTTCCAATTAATAATATGTCATCTACATATAAAATCAGAAATGCTACAGAGCTCCCACTCACTTTCTTGTATATACAGGCTTTTCCAAAAGTCTGTATAAAACCATATGCTTTGATCACACTACAAAACGTTTATTCCAACTCCGAGATGCTTGCACCAGTCCATAAATGGATCGCTGGAGCTTGCATACTTTGTTAGCACCTTTTGGATCAACAAAACCTTCTGGCTGCATCATATACAACTCTTCTTCCAGAAATCCATTCAAGAATGCAGTTTTGACATCCATTTGCCAAATTTCATAATCATGAAATGCAGCAATAGCTAACATGATTCGGACAGACTTAAGCATCGCTACGGGTGAGAAAGTCTCATCATAGTCAACCCCTTGAACTTGTCGAAAACCTTTTGCAACAAGTCGAGCTTTATAGACAGTTACATTACCATCAGCGTCAGTCTTCTTCTTAAAAATCCATTTATTCTCAATGGCTTGCCGATCATCGGGCAAGTCAACCAAAGTCCATACTTTGTTTTCATACATGGATCCCATCTCAGATTTCATGGCTTCTAGCCATTTTGCGGAATCTGGGCTCATCATCGCTTCCTCATAGTTCGTAGGTTCATCATGGTCAAGTAACATGACTTCCAGAATAGGATTACCGTACCACTCTAGTGCAGATCTTATTCTGGTAGACCTACGAGGTTCAGTAGAAACTTGATCTGAAGTTTCATGATCAATATCATCAGCTTCCTCACTGATTGGTGTAGTCGTCACAGGAACCGGTTCTTGTGATGAACTACTTTCCAATAAGGGAGTAGATACAGTTATCTCATCAAGTTCTACTTTCCTCCCACTCACTTCTTTTGAGAGAAACTCCTTCTCTAGAAAGGATCGATCTTAGCAACGAAAATCTTGCCCTCAGATCTGTGATAGAAGGTGTACCCAATAGTCTCTTTTGGGTATCCTATGAAGACACATTTCTCCGATTTGGGTTCGAGCTTATCTGGTTGAAGTATTTTCACATAAGCATCGCAACCCCAAACTTTAAGAAACGACAACTTTGGTTTCTTGCCAAACCACAGTTCATAAGGTGTCGTCTTAATGGATTTTGATGGTGCCCTATTTAACGTGAATGCGGCCGTCTCTAAAGCATAACCCCAAAACGATAGCGGTAAATCAGTAAGAGACATCATAGATCGCACCATATCCAGTAAAGTACGATTACGACGTTCGGACACACCATTTCGTTGTGGTGTTCTGGGTGGCGTGAGTTGGGAAACTATTCCGCATTGTTTCAAGTGTAGACCAAACTCGTAACTCAAATATTCTCCTCCACGATTAGATCGTAGAAACTTTATTTTCTTGTTACGATAATTTTCCACTTCACTCTGAAATTCTTTGAACTTTTCAAATGTTTCAGACTTGTGTTTCATTAAGTAGATATACCCATATCTGCTCAAATCATCTGTGAAGGTGAGAAAATAACGATATCCGCCGAGAGCCTCAACATTCATTGGACCACACACATCAGTATGTATGATTTCCAACAAATCAGTTGCTCGCTCCATAGTTCCGGAGAACGGCGTTTTAGTCATCTTGCCCATAAGGCACGGTTCGCAAGTACCAAGTGATTCATAATCAAGTGATTCCAAAAGCCCATCAGTATGGAGTTTCTTCATGCGCTTTACACCGATATGACCTAAACGGCAGTGCCACAAATAAGTTGCACTATCGTTATCAACTCTGCATCTTTTGGTTTCAACACTATGAATATGTGTATCACTACTATCGAGATTCAATAAAAATAGACCACTCTTCAAGGGTGCATGACCATAAAAGATATTACTCATATAAATAGAACAACTATTATTCTCTGATTTAAATGAATAACCGTCTCGCATCAAACAAGATCCAGATATAATGTTCATGCTCAACGCTGGCACCAAATAACAATTATTTAGGTCTAAAACTAATCCCGATGGTAGATGTAGAGGTAGCGTGCCGACCGCGATCACATCGACTTTGGAACCATTTCCCACGCGCATCGTCACCTCGTCCTTAGCCAATCTTTGCTTAATCCGTAGTCCCTGTTTCGAGTTGCAAATATTAGCAACAGAACCAGTATCAAATACCCAGGTGCTACTGCGAGCATTAGTAAGGTACACATCAATAACATGTATATCACATATACCTTTGTTTACTTTGCCATCCTTCTTATCCGCCAAATACTTGGGGCAGTTCCGCTTCTAGTGTCCAGTCTGCTTGCAGTAGAAGCACTCAGTTTCAGGCTTAGGTCCAGACTTGGGTTTCTTCTCTTGAGCAGCAACTTGCTTGCCGTTCTTTTTAAAGTTCCCCTTCTTCTTCCCTTTGCCCTTCTTCTTGAAACTGGTGGTCTTGTTAACCATCAACACTTGATGCTCCTTCTTTATTTCTAGCTCCGCAGCTTTTAGCATTGCGAAGAGCTCGGGAATAGTCTTGTTCATCCCTTGCATATTATAGTTCATCACGAAGCTCTTGTAGCTTGGTGGCAGTGATTGGAGAATTCTGTCAATGACACTATCATCAGGAAGATTAACTCCCA
This sequence comes from Triticum timopheevii, assembly GCA_963921465.1. Lineage (NCBI taxonomy): Eukaryota > Viridiplantae > Streptophyta > Magnoliopsida > Poales > Poaceae > Triticum > Triticum timopheevii. The sequence continues at coordinate 604,634,528 of OY997266.1, read as the reverse complement.
GTTGAATCAAGTGATTATTATACCCAGACATTTTGAGTATGTGTTCACTGACAGAACTATTCTCCTCCATCTTGCAGCTATAGAACTTATTGGAGACTTCATATCTCTCAATCCGGGCATTTGCTTAAAATATTAACTTCAACTCCTCGAACATCTCATATGCTCCATGACGTTCAAAACGTCGTTGAAGACCCGATTCTAAGCCGTAAAGCATGGGACACTGAACTATCGAGTAGTCATCAGCTTTGCTCTGCCAGACGTTCTTAACGTCGTCAGTTGCATCAGCAGCAGGCCTGGCACCCAGCGGTGCTTCCAGGACGTAACTTTTCTGTGCAGCAATGAGGATAATCCTCAGGTTACGGACCCAGTCCGTGTAATTTCTACCATCATCTTTCAACTTTGCTTTCTCAAGGAACGCATTAAAATTCAACGGAAGAACAGCACGAGCCATCTATCTACAAACAAACATAGACAAGCAAAATACTATCAGGTACTAAGTTCATGATAAATTTAAGTTCAATTAATCATATTACTTAAGAACTCCCACTTAGGCAGACATCTCTCTAGTCATCTAAGTGATCACGTGATCCAAGTCAACTAAACCATGTCCGATCATCACGTGAGATGGAGTAGTTTCAATGGTGAACATCACTATGTTGATCATATCTACTATATGATTCATGCTCGACCTTTCGGTCTCCGTGTTCCGAGGCCATATCTGTATATGCTAGGCTCATCAAGTATGACCTGAGTATTCCGCGTGTGCAACTGTTTTGCACCCGTTGTATTTGAACGTAGAGCCTATCACACCCGATCATCACGTGGTGTCTCAGCACGAAGAACTTTCACAACGGTGCATACTCAGGGTGAACACTTCTTGATTATTAAGTGAGAGATCATCTTAAAATGCTACCGTCAATCAAATCAAGATAAGATGCATAAAGGATAAACATCACATGCAATCAATATAAGTGATATGATATGGCCATCATCATCTTGTGCTTGTGATCTCCATCTTCGAAGCACCATCGTGATCACCATCATCACCGACGCGACACCTTGATCTCCATCGTAGCATCGTTGTCGTTACGCCATCTATTGCTTCTACGACTATCGCTACCGCTTAGTGATAAAGTAAAGCAATTACAGGGCGTTTGCATTTCATACAATAAAGCGACAACCATATGGCTCCTGCCAGTTGCCGATAACTTCGGTTACAAAACATGATCATCTCATACAATAAAATATAGCATCACGTCTTGACCATATCACAGCACAACATGCCCTGCAAAAACAAGTTAGACGTCCTCTACTTTGTTGTTGCAAATTTTACGTGGCTGCTACGGGCTTAGCAAGAACCGTTCTTACCTACGCATCAAAAAACCACAACGATAGTTCGTCAAGTTGGTGCTGTTTTAACCTTCGCAAGGACCGGGCGTAGCCACACTTGATTCAGCTAAAGTGAGAGAGACAGACACCCGCCAGCCACCTTTAAGCACGAGTGCTCGTAACGGTGAAACCAGTCTCGCGTAAGCGTACGCGTAATGTCGGTCCGGGCCGCTTCATCTCACAATACCACTGAACCAAAGTATGACATGCTGGTAAGCAGTATGACTTGTATCGCCCATAACTCACTTGTGTTCTACTCGTGCATATAACATCAACGCATAAAACCTAGGCTCGGATGCCACTGTTGGGGAACGTAGTAATTTCAAAAAATTTCCTACGCACACGCAAGATCATGGTGATGGTATAGCAACGAGAGGGGAGAGTGTTCGTCCACGTACCCTCGTAGACCGTAAGCGGAAGCGTTAGCACAACACGGTTGATGTAGTCGTACGTCTTCACGATCCGACCGATCCAAGCACCGAACGTACGGAGCCTCCGAGTTCAGCACACGTTCAGCTCGATGACAATCTCCGGCCTCCGATCCAGCAAAGCTCCGGAGATGAGTTCCGTCAGCACGACGGCGTGGTGACGATGATGATGTTCTACCGGCGCAGGGCTTCGCCTAAACTCCGCGACGATATGACCGAGGTGGAATATGGTGAAGGGGGGCACCGCACACGGCTAAGGAACGATCCGTAGATCAATTTCTGTGTCTATGGGGTGCCCCCCCCCACCCCCGTATATAAAGGAGCAATGGGGGAGGCCGGCCGGCCCTTGGGGCGCGCCAAGGAGGGGGGGGGGACTCCTCCTCCTAGTGGGAGTAGGACTCCCCTTTCCTAGTCCAACTAGGAAGGAGGAAGGGGGAAGGAAAGAGGGGGAGAGGGAGAGGGAAAGAGGGGCCGCGCCCCCCTCCCCTAGTCCAATTCGGACTCCCCATGGGAGGGGGCGCGCCACCTCCTGGTCTGCAGCCCTCTCTCTCCCCTCAGGCCCACTAAGGCCCAATACTTCCCCGGGGGGTTCCGGTAACCCCTCCGGCACTCCGGTTTTCTCCGAAATCACCCGGAACACTTCCGGTGTCCGAATATAGTCATCCAATATATCAATCTTTATGTCTCGACCATTTCGAGACTCCTCGTCATGTCCGTGATCACATCCGGGACTCCGAACAAACTTCGGTACATCAAAACTTATAAACTCATAATAAAACTGTCATCATAACGTTAAGCGTGCGGACCCTACGGGTTCGAGAACTATGTAGACATGAACCTGGATGCCCATATTGGTTCCTACATATTCTACGAAGATCTTTATCGGTCAAACCGCATAACAACATACGTTGTTCCCTTTGTCATCGGTATGTTACTTGCCCGAGATTTGATCGTCGGTATCCAATACCTAGTTCAATCTCGTTACCAGCAAGTCTCTTTACTCGTTCTGTAATGCATCATCCCGCAAACAACTCATTTGGTCATATTGCTTGCAAGGCTTATAATGATGTGCATTGCCGAGAGGGCCCAGAGATACCTCTCCGACGATCGGAGTGACAAAACCTAATCTCGAAATACGCCAACTCAACATGTACCTTCGGAGACACCTGTAGTACTCCTTTATAATCACCCAGTTACGTTGTGACGTTTGGTAGTACCCAAAGTGTTCCTCCGGTAAATGGGAGTTGCATAATTCTCATAGTTACAGGAACATGTATAAGTCATGAAGAAAGCAATAGCAGTATACTAAACGATCAAGTGCTAGGCTAACGGAATGGGTCATGTCAATCACATCATTCTTCTAATAATGTGATCCCACTAATCAAATGACAACACATGTCTATGGTCAGGAAACATAATCATCTTTGATCAATGAGCTAGTCAAGTAGAGGCATACTAGTGACTATATGTTTTGTCTATGTATTCACATGTGTATCATGTTTCCGGTTAATACAATTCTAGCATGAATAATAAACATTTATCATGATATGAGGAAATAAATAATAACTTTATTATTGCCTCTAGGGCATATTTCCTTCATCCCCCCCCCCCCCCCCCCAAGATTTCCCTAAATATACTCCATCCTGCGGCGGCAAAAAGCTTGGGGATGACAAAGAACCACTGGGTCCAAGCTCCCGCCTCCAACGCCAATTGTGTCCGGGGTGGCCACCGCGTCTCCGGCAACGGCACGCCGCCCTCCCACCGCACCTACCGGAGGCAATCGGGCTCACTCGTGAAGAAATCTTGTCCTCTCTTCAGAATGTTGGTGCTGACCAAGGGGGTGATGGTGATGGTGGCCGAGGGGGTGGTGATGGTGGTCGAGAGGATTTCGAGGTTGATTTCTTTCCCGAGGACGTCGTTTGAGTGGTAGTGGCGGAGAGGGTGGTGGTGCATGCCAAAGATTGGCTCGATCCACAACATATACCACCCGTAAGTGTAGCATTTTTGGATCAAACGTTTGTTGTTATGCGGCGAATAACCATAACCGTGCAATGCCACCCGTAAGTGTAGCATTTTTGGATATGAAGGGGGAGGGTCGGAGCCTCGGAGGGATATTCGTGCGGGAGATTTTGGAGGGGGTTCTGGCGGCGAATGATTTTTTTTTTTAAGGGCGACGGGATAAGAGGTATCTTGACCGTGAGATTCAACCAGAATCAACGGACGACGATGGGTCTGATGGCTGGTTCTTATCAAACCACCGATGGAAAGTGTTTTCTTCCCTTATTTATTACACGCAGTAGTGGACGAATCCACCTGTCGTTAAACAGATTTATTATTACAGGTCGCCGCAACCCGTAAAGTGCGGCAGCCTGCTAAACCCGAGCCGCTTCTTCTCCATGTCGAAGTCGAGCACGAAGTCCTCCATCTGGGCCCCTCCGAGGATCACCGCCGGCGCCCTGCCGTCGCCGGCCGCCACTCCCTTCATCTCCACGAACGCAACGCACGCCGTCCCTTGCTTAACGTCCACCATCGAGTTCTTCCCGGTCATCGTCCAGTCACTGCCGCCATCGAGCCCCAGCTGGACGTTGGGCACCGCGTACCCGCCGAGGTTGTTGCCCAGCGTCTTCGTGTCGTAGCACACCCCGAACGGCGCCACAGCATCCACTGCGCGCGCCACGGGCGCTCCGTTGGCATGCTGCGCCGCCAGGGCCTTGGTGAACGCGTCCACCAACGGCCGGTACACGTCGGGGCGGAGCAAGACGTAGGGCAGCCTCGTGCTGAGCATCACGCCGCCGGTGGCGAGAGCGCCCTCCGATACGGGGACGCGGGTGTCCCCCACTACAATGGACCTGGCCGAGATGTAGTGCGCGGGGCTGCCGCCCTTGGTGACGAGCGGGGTGTACGGCATCGACTGCGTGAATTGCGGCCACGGGAGCGGGCCGCCGCCGAAGATGGCCACGCCAGGGCCGCCGGTGGGGAGGCAGAGGAGGAACCTGTTGGCGGCCTTCTGCGCGGATGCCACCTGCGCCGGCAGCGCCAGGCCAGAGTTCGCGAGCCCGGCCACGCCCGTGGAGCCCCAAGGCAGCGACGCCAGGAGCTTCGTCGGCGCGCACACCGCCAGCACCCCGACGTTCACCTTGCTCACCGGCTTGCCCCCGTCGGTGGTGTTGGCTGCGAACCTGGTGTGGAAGAGGCTCCCGGCGGCGCACGCGCCGGTGACCGGGTTGTATGGGTACGCCGTGCACGGCTTGTCGTGCTTATCGCTGCCGCAGCTTGGCGCGGGGCAGCCCGGGGCGGGGTAGGCGTTGGCGAGGAGGCAGGTGGGGCTGCTGCACTGGATCTCCGCGGGTGGCTGGCCGCCATCGCACGTGGACCAGACGAGAGGACCGGCGACGTCGAGGACGAGGCTGGCGCCGTCGTGGAAGGGGATTGTGTAGAGGGAGGTGGCGGGGTCCTTGGTGACCGGAGCGAGCACCGGAAGGCTTTGGCACGACGGCAGCGCCACGAGCGAGGCGGCCAGGACGAGGAGGAGCAGTCGTGCCATCTTTCTTGCACAGATGGAGCGCGGAATTGTTCGTGGGTGTGGAAGTGGATGTATGGATCGACGCATGTGCGTCTCATTATATAGCGTGGGTTCTACGGAGCAAGTGCGATCTCTGCACACCGGATTCACCGGCGACCCTACACCGTAGACAAACCATGCAATGTGCGTAGACAAACCATGCCGACCCTACAGCTTGGATGGTACTGCTACCGCTCAGCTGCAAAAATGGACTACTCGCGTCCACGTGTGTGGAGTCCCCTACCGACAAGATTGTTCTTTCTCGCTTACTTTTTTCTTTTCTTTTTTGAGGTGTTCTCGCCGCTTCCAGTGTGCGGCGGCCGAGCAAAAGCAGGGCCACTAGAAATTGACTAGTAGCACTTCTCTCCTGCTGCGAGTAAAATTCGGTGGGCCACTGACTAGTAGCACTTCTCTCCTGTAACATTCTCACACGTGTTCTTTTGTGTTTCTCCTATACCAAAGGCACTAAAAAATAGTGCAACTATTTCGTGTGTGTTTGTGTATATATAAAAGTAGACTAACTCATTGCAACAAAAACTATTAAAAAACGGGTTAGCTACTTGTCAGTTGCCTGAAAAAGTTTTATGCGTCAGTTGATTTTATTTTTCCTTGTTCAGTCCGTGTTGACGCACTGGCCCAGCCGGTGCGCGTATCTCTCTCTGGCTGGATACATTGACCAAAGCCAGACCACTCATGGTTTTTCTGTCAGTTTGTTTTGTTTAATCTATCACACATTGTAAGTATAACCGGTGCAACTGTAGCTAGCTTAGTGGGTACAATGAAGTTGCCACTCTGCCATATGTACGTATCGGCTCAACTTTTTTCAGTTCAGTTGTTTTTCTTTTGTTCAGTCAATTTCTACTATTTTGTGCAAATTCTGTCATTATTAGTGTTTTTCCTTCTTCTTTAAGGGTAATACCAATTCCGCTAATTTATTATTTCTTATAAATTTATTTCACAACATTCAACTATTATATGCTTATTCTTGCATATTATTAAAAAGTGCAATTTTTGTGTAATTTATGCGCAAATTTTGCCCATATTTGTTTTAATTTTTCATTTTATTTCTTCCTAAATGGTAATACCAATGCCACTAATTCGATAGTTCTTAGATAACTTCATTATTTTGATTTTCTTCTAGTTTTATTTTAGTTTATTTCTTCTTCAAGGGTAATACCAATGCCACTAATTCACTACCACTTAGAATTTTATATTCTCAAAATTCATTATATGCTTATTCTTGCATATAATAAAAAAAGTGCAATTTCTTTGTAACTTATTTGCAAATTTTGTCACTACTTTTTTTTTATTTTTCATTTTCTTTCATCTTGAATGGTAGTACCAATGCCACCAATTCCTTCTTAGAAAAACTTCATTACTTTAATTATATTTTAGTTTATGTTTCATTTTCTTTCTTCTTTCAGGGTAATACCAATGCCTCTAATTCATTGATGATTTAAACTTTTTCTGCGAAAAATCCACTATTGTATGGGTATTGTTGCATATTATAAAAAAAATTCAATTTATGTGTAAATTGTGTTCAACATTTATCATTTTAGTTTTAATTTTATTCATTTTATTTTCTCTTAAAGGGTAATACCCATGTCACTAATTCATTATTTCTTATAAAACTTTATTATTTTGATTTTGTTTAATGCCACTTCATTCCTTCTTAGAAAACACATTTTTGGGAAAAACTCCACTATCATTTTCTTATTCTTGGATATTATATAAAAGTGTAATTTATGTATGAAAATTGTGAAAATTTTGTCATTAATATTTTTTTTCATTTTTCTTTCTTCTTGAAGGGTAATACCAATGCCACTAATTCATTTTTTTAGACAACTTTATCATTTTTATTTGGAAATAATAATGCCCACACGTGTGGGCGTTTGCATCTCGCCCACGCGGGTGTATCCACGTCCGTTTGTGGTTGCACGAATCTTGGCATGTTTGTGGTGCCACGTAGGACTGGGCTAGTGTGTAGGTGCATTCATCCGGTCGCCCACACGTCCGTTTCACCGCATGGGAGGGCCGGTATGTGGGCGTTTAGTAGTTCACCCACACGTCTGTTTTCACTCACGCACAAGGGCTGGTGTGTGGGCATTTGCCATCTCGCCCACTCGCGCGTCTCCTCTCCCACACCCAAAGCTGCCAGTTGCCATGTGTTTTGCAGTGTACATGGCAACTAACCTAGTGTGCTTGTAAGCAGATGGCAACTCTCTTTTTTTTTTACCCGAACATGTCAGTTGCCATGTGTTTTGCAGGGTACACGACAACTGCTCTAGCGTGCTTGTAAGCAGATGGAAACTCTCTCTTTACCCGAAACATGTTATTTTGCCATGTCTCTTTGTAGCGCTACACGGCAACTGCCTAGTGTTAGTAGGTGGCAACTTCTAAGATTTTCAAATCATGGCAACTGTAGTAAACCAGACCATACATGGCAACTGCCTAGTGTTAGTAGGTGGCAACCCCTAAAGTTTTCAAATCATGGCAACTATAGTAAACCAGACCATACATGGCAACAGCTGCAGTTGTCCAAAATGGCATCTGGCACTTGACCTGAGATGGCAACTGCAGTTGAGCAACCATGGCAACTATAGTTGTCCAACATGGCAACTGTAGTTCAGCGACATGGCAACTGCAGCTAAACGGACATTGAAGAGGGTCTAGACCATGGCAACTGCGGGGACGCTTGGTGACTGTCACGCGGGGCATGCGGGACCGTGAGGTAGGTGGCTGAGAGAGGTCGTGTGGGCGTTATCCATTTTGCCCACATGTAGGCGTGTGAGAGGGGCCGCGAGAAAAAAAGAGGCGTGTGGGCGCTAGTTGTTTTGCCCACACGTAGGCGTGTGGGCTGGTCCTCTTAGACACCACACAAAACGTGTGACTAGATCCCTTAACGCCCACACGTGTGGGCGTTATTTTACTTTAGTTTCTATTTCATGTTCTTTCTTCTTTAAGGGTCATACTAATGCCACTAATTCAACCCTAGAAAACTTCTTTTTTGTGACAGTTCTACTATTACACGCTTATTCTCACATATTATGAAAAGACCGACTTTTTATAAATTTGTATGCAAAATTTGTCTTTTTTATATTTTCTTTCTTCTTAAAGGTAATAGCATTGCCGCTAATTCATTTTTCCTTAGAAAACATCATTTTTTTTGTTTGGCTTTTGTTTTTTCTGCATTTTTGTTCATTTATTTTTGTTTTGTCTTGCGTCTTACTATCAGGGATCAGGCTAGTTTCAGACCAACACAAGTATTTGGCGGGATCTCGTTTTATGGTTGCAAAGGGTTGTACTACTATTTTATTTGAGTATATGTCTTGTTCATTGATGCATAATTTTTTCTGTCGGATGTTCATTGATGCGTTTTAATGTTGCAGTAGAATTATAGTACCTGGTTTTGTGTTTGAAATTTCAAATGTATTTCTTTTATGTTGAGGTGGGGTTGCCAGTCATTATTTTGATTTTTAAGTTTTTATTTCATTTTCTTTCTTCTTTAATGGTAATAGAAATGTCACCAATTCATTCCTTCTTAGCAATCTTTATTTTTTGTAAAAAATCCACTAGTATAAGTTGATTCTTGCACATTATAAAAAACACAATTTCTGTCTAAATTGTATGCAAAATTTGTTTTTTCTTTTTATTCTATTTAAGGGTAATACCCATGGCACCGATTCATTCTTTCATAGAATACTTTTGTTTGTTTGTTTGATTTTTGTATTTTTTTTCATTACTTTTTGTTTTTGTCTTTTGTCTTATCGGGTATCGAGCTAGTTTATGTTATGTTTTAGGACAAGCCCAAGTATCTAGTGAGCTTCTGTTTTATGGTTGAAAGGGATGAGTTTCTGTTTTACTTTAGTATATATCTTTGTTCATTGATGCTTACTTAATTTTTGTCATCTGATGTTTGTTGATGCGTTTTGATGTTGCAATAAAATTACAGTACTTGATTTTGTGTTTAATATTTAAAATGAAATTCTTTTATGGTGAGGTGGGACTGCCAATCGCAAATGGGAAGGTGAAGGGGGGACCACAAGCATGGTGAGGTGCAAAATCACAGTCGTAATTGATGATCGGCGCCACATCTTGACAATAATGTCTACTGTTTGTCTGCGTTTGCGCTAGATTGTGGTTGTTTTGGTGCTCGATGGCATTGAATTCCGGGATGTGCTAAAAGCTTGAGAGACTATAAGATTTTATTTTATTTTATTTCCATTTATCACCAATCTAATTAGTCTGGACCTGAAGCATATAAATCGATTTTTTGAAGCTGAAAATGTTGAAACTGTATAGTAGCAGAGAGGATTAAAAAATAACAACGAGTTTATAATGAGCGGTACCTGTCGTCGACTCGCCGAATGCTCACACACTGTGAGTAGAAGGACCCAGGGGCTAGGTGCTTGTGATCACACAGTGATAAACCTATTCGAGGGCACCCAATGGCAGGGTTTTTTCCCGGCAATGTTAAACACCAACGGTGTGCACGTACGTGTACGTGCGACCGATCCACGGACGTACTGGTCAATACCTGTTCAGTCATGTTTAGTTTACACGCATGCAAGCTCCTCAAGACAAAAAAAGTGACTGACCCAATCTCAAAAAAAAAAAAAGAAGTGACTGACCCAAATAATGAATTCAATCACTTGACCCCTAGCTACTCCCATTAAAAAATGGTCGCATGTTTAGTTCGCCACTTTTTTTCTTTCTTTCTTGTAGTTTCTTTTTCTTTTTTTATTTTATTATTCTAACTGGTTTGTATTTTATTTCTTTTCCCTTTTTCCTTTTTTCTTTATATACGATGAACATTATTTTCATATAAAACAAACATTTGTAAATGTAGGCTCAATTTTTAATATACACTGAACATTTTATATGTACAGTGAACTTTTTAAAATGTATGGTGAGATCTTTTTTAATGTATGGCGATCATTTAATAATATATGCAACACACAAACCTTTTTTAAGTACACGGCAAACAAATTTCGGAAAAACAATTGTAAAGAAAAAACATAAGAGCAAAACATCAAACAGTTAGTTTAAAACACAGGGAGCTCCTAGTCAGCGCTGCAGGCGCCCGACGGGCGCCTGCAGCGTCGCTGGCATGGGCCGGCCCAACGCGCGCTTGCACTGGTTCGCTGTTGAAATGAAAAAACAATAAAAACAGAGGATCATTGGGATTCAAACTCAGGATCACGTTCTTGCGAGTGCACCTCACTAACCACTTAACCAAACAAACTTTGTTGTTAGTACAAGAAAACAGTCCTATATAACCGTTTCGCGCAGTAAAACATTAATATATACTCAATACAAATTATCTCAAAAAATAAAACGTAAATTCAAAAAAAAGTTCAAAAAAATGAAAAAGGTTCATCGATTTTCAAAAAAGAGTTCATTCAATTCGAAAAAAGTTCACTGAATTCAAAGAAAGTTCATCGGATCCGAAAAAAGTTCATCGAATTCAAAAAAAGTTCATCAGATTCGAAAAAAGTTCATCAGTTTTGAAAAAATTTCATCGAATTTGAAAAAAGTTCATCCAATTTGAAAAAAGTTCATCAAATTCGAAAAAAGTTCATAGGTTTTGAAAAAAGTTCATCAAAATCGAAAAAAGTTCATCGGTTTTGAAAAAAGTTCATCAAATTCGAAAAAAGTTCATCAAATTTGAAAAAAAGTACATCAGATTTTGAAAAAACAAATCCTTCGATTTGGCCAAAAGAATAGAAAACTGAACAAAATAGTTCCAACTAAAAAGAAAATGGAAAAGGAGAAAAGAGGGAAGGACATAGAAAAAAACGTGAAGAAGGGTATTTTTAGACAAGATATGGTTACAGTCTAGTGGTTAGTGCAGTCACCCCTCGAGCAGGATGTCGCTGGTTCGATCCATCCTAGCGCACCTCCTTTTTTGTTTTAGAAAATGCTAAGAGATAGCAAGATGGGCCGAGCCCAATTCGACGAGCCTGCAGGCGCCGGTTGGGAACTGGCGCATATGCGCCAAATAGGATATGCCTAAAACAGGCGAATCCTATTTAGCGCCACAGGCGCCTGTAATAGGCAATTTTGCAAACCGGCGCCTGCAGCACACCCCCCGCTCGCGGTGCTTTGGGCCGGCCGAGTTTGCCTTCGTTTTGTCTTTTTAAAGAAACAAAAAAAGGTGCTTCCCTGGGGATCGAACACGTGCCATCATGCTACAAACAAGACACAATTTATTCTCTTGCCTTTTAACCACTAGACCATCACAGTACATGTGATTTCATTCTTCTTTGCTTTCTTTTTATTCTCCTTGTCCAGGTTTTTCCAGTTCGCTACTGTTCTGGACGGTGCACTCGGTTTTTCTTTTTCTTTTTTGTTTTCTTAAATGCGCGGATTATTTTTTCAAGTTCTCGATCCTTTTTCAGTTTTATGAACTTTATTTTTCAATTTTGATGAACTTTTTTGAAAGCGATGAACTTTTTTTCTAAATCGATAAACTTTTTTCAAAATTAAAGAACTCTTTTTAAATTCGATGAACTTTTTTCAAGTTTGTCGAACTTTTTTCAAAATCCATGAACTCTTTTCAAATTCGATGAACTTTTTTCAAACGATGAACTTTTTTTTCAAAATCGATGAACTCTTTTTAAATTCGGTGAACTTTCTTTCAAATTTGATGAACTTTTTTTAAAAATGATGAACTTTTTTCAAATTTATGAACTATTTTTCAAATCGCTGACCTTTTTTTGATCTATTTTTCAAAAGTCAAAGGTCAAATGGTCTGAATGGTTAACAGTTATTTTTTTCGAAATTGACCGATCAGATGACTTGGCTTGCGAGCGAGCGAAGGAACGGGGTTGCGGTCGAGCGAAAGGAAATGGTCGAGCGAAGTTGTTTGTTGGGCCGGCCCATAAGCTCCAGGCTGTGAGCGCCAGCTTACCTAATTGGCGCCTGCAGCGCCAATTAGGAGCTCCCCCTAAAACACATAACATTTAAAAAAAGCCATAACAAAAACGCTGAAGTGGAGCTCTTTAAAATTTGGCCGGCCCATTGGTGCTTGGTTCAGGAATCACATGCACTGCTTGATGCCAGTGGACATTGAATTTCTTGAACATGAGATCTGCAGGCCATGCCAGGTTATGAGCCCATCATGTGAACAAAAATAGATACAAATATTTCCAATTTAAGTGTTCGAAATTTTTTCCAATTTATAAAAATATATTTAAAGTAGATACAAATATTTCAAATTTAAGACATGCATGAAATTGTTTTTAAAAAAGTGATCGCATGTTTGGTTTGACATATTTTTTTTTCATTTTGTACTTTCTTTTTCTGCTTTTTTATTTTCTATTCTAACTGGTTTGTATTATATTTATTTTCCTTTTTTTTCTTTGGGTTATTTTATTTTTTATTTTTTTTATTTACATAAGATGAACATTATTTTAATATACATAAATAGTTTTGTACATGTACCTAAACGTTTGATATATATATTGTACGGTGCGCATTTAAACATATGGGTACCTTTTTATTTTACAAGGTGAACTTTTAATAATATATACTGCACATTTTATTACACACAATTTATTTTTAACACACAGCCAACAAATTTCTTAAAAACAGATGTAAGGAAAAGACATAAGAGCAAAACATCAAACAGCTAGTTTAAAAAATGTAATAAAATCGCTCTAGTAGAGCTCTTCAAAATTGGACGGGGCCATTGGTGCTTGGTTCAGGTATCGCGTGCAATGCTGGAGGCCAGTGGGCGTCGAATTTCTGGAACGTGAGGTCTGTATGGATAGGTATGGATCTGCAGGCTATGGCAGGTTAACAGCCCATCAGCCGAACAAAAGTTGATACAAATATTTCCAATTTATACAAAATATATTTAAAGTAGATACAAATGTTTCCAAATTATATGAAAAATGTAAGATGTGCATGAAAAAATTAGACACTTGTAAAAGAAATAAAGAAACACAGAATATGGAAACCTAAATAAAAGCGTTGAAAACAGACATAGAATTTAGTGAAAAATCCACCTAGAAAACCAAACACAAAGAAAAAACAAAAAATAAAGAAAGGAAAAAAGAAAAAACATGAGAAACCAGAAAAAGTTGATAAAAGAAACACATAAAACAAAATAATCGCTGGGAACAAGTCTACAGAACCTTTCAAAAACTGTTTTATGTGGCAACCCACTAAAAGAACAAGCCCCGGCGACACAAGTATTAGAGCATCTACATCCCTGAAACATCCATGAACGTGTCCGTTTTGACCCCTTTACTTTTTCTGTCACACATATACACTCTTTAAAATCAGTTTGTCTAATTCACATCTAGATATTTCTTAACAATGTTACATCTAAGCTCCTACAAATATATAATGCAATAACAAGAAATAAAAAAACTAAAAACAATAGACCACAAACAGAATAAACATCAGCTTAGATGTATCCTAGACAGACCCCCCTAAAATTGTCGGCCTTACTTTAACGAGAAAGCTATTTTCCAGTCGGCAGTAAATTAGTGACAGATCCGAACGCTTTTATCTCCGTACGTATTAAATCGTGTGGCTCCCGTCGGTCGCTTTTTTTTTTTGCGCAAAAAAGAAGCAGCGACCGGAATTGAACTCGGAACCTGATCGTTCGGTGTCAAGTGCGCTACCCTCGGTGACAAGCTGGACCGGCCTTGCTGAGTGTTATGACAAAGGCTGGGTGATTTATATTCGTTTAGGCCACTAGGCCACTACTCTGCTTCAGTCGTCAAGGTTTTTTTCCCCTTCTGTTAGAAACTTGTAATAGTCAAAAAATTTCTCAAGAAAAAAATGGCATCACTCGAATTTTTTCTCAACAAAGAAATGGTGACCCTCAAATTCAAGTTCTTGCGGGAGGGACAAAAACACTATTCCCATGTTGAGATTCAAACTATGGTCTCAGGCTCGACATGGTGTAATTGTTGTAAAGCAACCAAGCTATTTAACCCTCTTTTACCACTGGAAAAACTCGACATGGTGTAATTGTTGTAAAGCAAATGTATACCATGCTATTTAACCCTTTTTTACCACCGGAAAAGCTACTTTCTGAACCATCAATTTTTTACGATAGATCCGAATGATTCCTCTCTAGTTTGATTATGATGGCCCCGAAAGAAGATGACCATATGGTTTGCGCTTCGCCGCTCCTGGGGGAGGCCGCCCAACGGTGGCACTCGGACTCCTTCCGTCGGGAATCTATTGTGTCTCCACAAATGGTGCATTGATCCGTCGGCAGGGGTGCCATCGCTGCCTCACCGGAGGCGGTGAGGTCTGTCTGGCGTCCGAACGCGGTGGCGGATGCGCCCTTCCGTTGGGGCACCGAGCTGGGGGACGCACCATGGGCGTCCTCAGACACAAACATGGCGCGGCGTGCCCGTTGTGCAAGGCAGTGAGCGTGGAAGGCTGATAGTCCTCGCAACAGTGGACGTTGTCGAGACGGAGTCGCATTCTCCAGCGCCCTGTATGGTGCACCAGTGCTGGCTCTGCAACCGCGTCGTCATGATGTCGGCTCCTCCTAGAACGGCTCATCATCAATCTCATGCCCAACGGCACCGTCCCAGTTGTGGGCTCCAACGAGAAAGAGTAGGGCATGGGAGACGGCGACACCTCGAGTCCCGTGAGCCGGTTCGTGTGAAGAGCATGGTAATTTACCTATCTTACACCCGATAACTTACGTACAGACACTATGGTAACTTTGACTGTGGTGGGGTTGTTGAATACACCTCTGATAACTTCTGTGTGAATAGCATGGTAATTTACGCACCGTAGACCTGATAACTTATGCGCAACACGTCGATAACTTTTGTCCCCGGGAAAATAAAGTTGAAGAAACATGTCCCCGGTAATTCTTGTGTGAATTACATGGTAATTTATGCACCGCAGACATGATAACTTATGTGCAAACACGCTGATAAGTTTGACCCGGGAGAAAAAGTTGTTGAAGACATCCCCGATAGCTTCGTCGTAAATAGCATGATAACTTACACACCACAAACCTGATAACTCATGCACAAACACCGTGATGACTTTGAACGGGGGGGGGGGAGGTGTTTAAAAACAGCCCCCAATAATTTCCGTGTAAATAGCATGATACTGTACGCAAGTATACATGATAACTTACAAATAAATACCACGGTAAGAATGATCCGGGGGTAGTTGGAGGGGATGAAGTTGTTTGGAAACATACCCCCCATAACTTCCATATATATATCACGATAATATACACATCATAGACTTGATAACTCATGTACAAACACTGTGATAACTTTGACCCCCGGGACCGAAGTTGTTTGAAAATATACCCTCGATAATTTAGGCATAAATAGCATGGTAATATACGGACTGCAGGCATGTTAACTCACGCACAAACACCGCGGTTACTTTGTCATAGAAAAATTTATTGTTGAAAATGTACCACGATAACTCATGTGTAAATAGCATGATAATAGACACACATCAGACCTGATAACTTACTTAGTCCAGGCTTCGTAACTATTTGCAGGAAAAAAAGTTGGCAGAACATATCAACATGAGATCTAATTTCGAAATTCTTGTAGAGTTGAATTTTTTATGTGAAACAATTTTTCAATCAAACCAACAGTTTTGAGCTATAAAACATTTTGAAGTTTCAACTGGGGGGGGGGGGGGGGAGAACCAGGATGACATTACTTTTTTCTATCTAATGCATGCACGCATGTGCTTGTGAAGAGAAGGTTGAAGGAATTTTTTATGCCCGATAATTTCTATGTAAACAACATGATAACTTATGCACCACAAGCATGATAACTTGTGTATAACACGTGGTAACTTTTTACGGAAAAAAAAATCATCGAAACATATCAACATGAGATCTAGTTTCGAAGATCTAGTCGCTACGAATCTTTTATGTGAAAATAGTATATCAACATGAGATCTAGTTTCGAAGATCTAGTCGCTACGAATCTTTTATGTGAAAATAGTTTTTCAGTTGGAGGGACGGTTTGAGCTACAAAACATTTTGAATTTTCTCATTGGGAAGAATCTTTGATGACATCATCAATTCTGTCTTTTACTACATGCATGCAATTAGTTACTCTAATCAAGAGGGAATATTAGGCACATGCATGAGAAAGTGAAATTATGTGGAAGCATCGCACACGCACTACGGATCTGTTCCATATTTCAAAATGATCGAAAGATAGCGTGCGGATCTGTTGCAGAATTCCTGCCGGCAGGAAGTTAGCACAGTCCTACTTTAAACATTGGACGACAGCGCAGAGCATGCACGGAGCACGCTCGGACGCCACGGCAACCATGGATGGAGGCGCTCATCGGGCAACTGACGCATGCATGCCGGTGCTCCGCAGCCAGCTACGCACACGCACACGCGGGGCCTCGGCGGCAGCCAGCACGCACGTACGAGGTGGCTCGGCGGCTAGCCTTCACCGCACGCAGCGAGAACACCGCCGAACGCAAATTCCACATGAAACCACGTGCGAGAGCTTGTCTTGGTTGCGCGGAGAGATCTGGATCCAAGCAGAGTTTCCTTTATAAATTGATCTACTATGGACGCCACCCGGATCAATCAGTAAACTAGTGCATATCATCGTGGACTCATCGCTCTCGCTCATGGCCATCAACGAGAATCCCGGCACGCTCATCGGGTCTACTCTCTACTCTTCCGCTTCCAGCCAAAAACTTGGTTAGAAAACCAGCAAACATTATCTCTCACGTACACACTGTCGATCTAGCCACAGCGCTCTGCGCGCGGTATATAAGGAGCTAGCAATGGCACCTCGATCGACCACAGCACAGCACTGGCCAGTCCAAATTTCAAAATGTGGCTACCAAAAGGCCTCCTCGTCGCCGTCTCGCTCTGTGTGCTTGCATGCACGGTGGCGGGCGACGGCGGCGGCAGGCCGCTCGTGACGGCCGTCACAAGGGACGCGGCCACCTCCCTCTACACCATCCCCGTCAAGTCCGGCCGCCCGCTGGTCCTCGACCTCTCCGGCCCCATCATCTGGTCCACCTGCGACGGCGGCGCCTCCCACGACACGCTCGAGTGCAACAACATGGACTGCATGCGCGCGCACCGCTTCCATCCGCCCAACTGCCAGCATACCGGCTACGGCATGCCCGACCCCGGCAACCCCTACCGCTGCAAGTGCACCGCGCACCCGCACAACCCCGTCTCCGGCGACACCGCGTCAGGGGACATGACGCGCGTCACGCTCTCCGCCAACGCCACCGACGGCAGGAGCCCGTTGGGAACGGTGTCGTTCACCGCCGTGACGTCCTGCGCGCCAGACTCCCTGTTAGCGGGGCTGACGGCGGGGCTCGCGCGCTCCGGCCTCGCGTTGCCCGCTCAGGTCTCGCGCACGCAGGGCGTCGCTAACTCGTTCGCGCTCTGCCTCCCAAGCGGCCAAGGAAACGGCGTCGCCATCTTCGGCGGTGGCCCGCTCTTCGCGGCGAATGGGCGGTCCATCACGGAGTTGCTTGGCAGCGGTACCCCGCTCCGCAAGCACGGGGAATCCCCCGGCTACTACATCTCGGCCAGAAGGGGCATCGCCGTGGACGGAGCGCGGGTGACGCTGGACTCGTACGCACCGCTCACCATTGGCTTCTCCACGACGATCCCCTACGCGGAGCTGCGCCGCGACGTGTACCGCCCGCTCATCAACGCGTTCGATGAGGCCATGGAACGCCAGGGCGCGATTACTACCGGTGCGAGGGTCCCCTCACCGGCTGCGGCGCCGTTCGAGCTGTGCTACAACACGTCCAGGCTTTCGCCGACGCGGGTCGGCTACTTCGTGCCAACGGTCGAGCTGATGCTGGAAGGCGGCAGCAACTGGACGGTGTTCGGCATCAACTCCATGGCGCAGGTGAACCGCTCCACGGCGTGCTTCGCTTTCGTCGAGATGAAGGCGGGGGACAAGTCCGGGTATGGCGGCGTTGCCGCGCCGGCGGTGGTGCTCGGAGGGTTTCAGATGCAGCAGAACCTGCTAATGTTCGACGAGGAGAAGCAGACGCTCGGGTTCACCAGGCAGCTCACCGGCAGGGGGCTCTCGTGCGGCCATTTCAATTTTACGATGCCCGCCTAACCCTGGTGTTGCAAGTTCAAATGCTGTGGTCGTGTTGCCTGGATTTCGAATTTCCTCGCGTCTACCTAACACGTTTTTTCCTCTCCTTTTCCCGCGAACCAAAATACTCTGTGAAGCCAGATGCCTACACAAAATATTTTTTTCCATTTGTATAACATCATAAATAGTGTGTGTGTGTGTACTCACATATCTAGGGTATTGTTGAACTCAAATTGATGTACTATCTCTGTCCTAGTTTATTAGTCCCCCTCATATTTAGCGTCATATTTTGACCAGGATTTTCAATAATTAAATGATTTAAATTTTGGTGACATGCATTAACATTTTGTTAGTTAAATCTATGGTCAAATTTGATACAAAATAAGAAGGGGGCAATAAACAAGACGGAGATAGTAATTGATAATTTCATTTTATGTTGTACGAAAATAAGATGGAGATAGAGTTTTATTTTCACTGGTGTCCGCAACGGGGGTGTCTACACCTATCATTTGCCATGGAGGGAATCAAGAGGCTGAGGGCACTGGATCAACACCACACAAAAAATAACCATAGAAATGGGACCACCGCTTTCGACTTCAAGCAACCCGCCTACAATGTCAACTCGAGGTAGTAACAATCATGGTATTTCTACTGATGCCTGTGCTCAATTCTGTGTTACTCAACATGATCCTGGTCTTAGGAGACCTATTGAAAGTTTAGTTCCAGACATTAGAGATGCTGCTAGATGGATTTATATAAATGTGGGTCCATGCCAACCAACTAATCATAAATATAAAAAACACCCCCAGGAAAGTCTTGAAAAAAGGAGCTTTCATGCAAATTGGTTCAAGAAGCATGGTGATTGGCTGGAATATAGTGTTGATAAAGAAGCAGCCTTTCGTTTCTATTGCTTTCTTTTTAAGAACCCAAGAGCGAAAAAATAGCATTGAGGCATTCGCAAGGGTAGGATTTAGAAGTTGGAAGGATTGACCTAGTGTTCTAGATACATATGTGTTGGGGAACGTAGCAGAAATTCAAAATTTTCTACGCATCACCAAGATCAATCTATGGAGATACTGGCAACGAGAGAGAGGGGAGTGCATCTTCATACCCTTGAAGATCGCGATGCGGAAGCGTTACAAGAACGCGGTCGGTGGAGTCGTTCACGAATCGATTCAGATCGCGGCCGAATCCGATCTAAGCACCAAAGAAGGGTGCCTCCGCGTTCAACACACGTGCAGCCCGGTGACGTCTCCCGTGCCTTGATCCAGCAAGGAGAGAGGGAGAGGTTGGGGAAGACTCCGTCCAGCAGTAGCACAACGGCGTGGTGGTGATGGAGGAGCGTGGCACTCCAGCAGGGCTTCGCCAAGCACTGCGAGAGACGAGGAGGGAGAGGGGTAGGGCTGCGCCAGAAGAGAGGGAAACTCATGTTCTTGGCAGCCCCAAAACCCCCCACTATATATAGGGGAAGGGGAGAGGGGGCCGCCCCCCTCCAGATCCCATCTAGAGGGGAGGGGCGGCGGCCAGGAGGGGAGGCTTGCCCCCCAAGCAAGGTGGAGGCGCCCCCCTCCCCTAGGGTTTTCAACCCTAGGCGCCTTGGGCCCTTGGGGAGGGGCGCACCAACCCACTAGGGGCTGGTTCCCTCCCATATTCAGCCCATCAAGCCCCCCGGGGCAGGTGGCCCCACCCGGTGGACCTCCGGATACCTTTCGGTGGTCCCGGTACAATACCGATAACCCCCAAACTATTCCGGTGACTGAAACTGGACTTCCCATATATAAAACTTTACCTCCGGACCATTCCGGAACTCCTCGTGACGTCCGGGATCTCATCCAGGACTTCGAACAACATTCAGTAACCACATACAAACTTCCTTTATAACCCTAGCATCATCGAACCTTAAGTGTGTAGACCCTACGGGTTCGGGAATCATGCAGACATGACCGAGACAGCTCTCTGGCCAATAACCAACAGCAGGATCTGGATACCCATGTTGGCTCCCACATGTTCCACGATGATCTCATCGGATGAACCACGATGTCAAGGATTCAAGCAAACACGTATACAATTCCCTTTGTCAATCGGTATGTTACTTGCCCGAGATTCGATCGTCGGTATCCAATACCTCGTTCAATCTCGTTACCGACAAGTCACTTTACTCGTTCCATAATGCATGATCCCGTGACTAACTACTTAGTCACATTGAGCTCATTATGATGATGCATTACCGAGTGGGCCCAGAGACACCTCTCCGTCATACGGAGTGACAAATCCCAGTCTCGATTCGTGCCAACCCAACAAACACTTTCGGAGATACCTGTAGTGCACCTTTGTAGCCATCCAGTTACATTGTGACGTTTGGTATACCCAAAGCACTCCTACGGTATCCGGGAGTTGCACAATCTCATGGTCTAAGGAAATGATACTTGACATCAGAAAAGCTTTAGCAAACAAACTACACGACCTTGTGCTATGCTTAGGATTGGGTCTTGTCCATCACATCATTCTCCTAATGATGTGATCCCGTTATCAATGACATCCAATGTCCATGGTCAGGAAATCATAACCATCTATTGTTCAACGAGCTAGTCAACTAGAGGCTTACTAGGGACATGTTGTGGTCTATGTATTCACACATGTATTACGGTTTCCAGTTAATGCAATTATAGCATGAACAATAGACAATTATCGTGAACAAGGAAATATAATAATAACCACTTTATTATTGCCTCTAGGGCATATTTCCAACAGTCTCCCACTTGCACTAGAGTCAATAATCTAGTTCACATTACTATGTGATTGTAATGAATTCAACACCCATGGGGTTTGATCATATCTCGCTTGTGAGAGAGGTTATTAGTCAACAAGTCTGAACCTTTCAGATCTGTGTGTGCTTTACAAATCTCTATGTCATCTCCTAGATGCATCTACCACGCGCTATTTGGAACTATTCCAACTAACTGCTCTACTATACGAATCCGGTCTACTACTCAGAGTCATCTAGATTAGTGTCAAAGTTTGCATCGACGTATCCCTTTACGATGAACTCTTTTACCACCACCATAATCGAGAAAATTCCTCAGTCAACTAGTTACTAAGGATAAGTTTGACCACTGTCATGTGATCCATTCCTGGATCACACTTGTACCCCTTGACTGCCTCATGGCAAGGCACACTTCAGGTGCGGTACATAGCATAGCACACTGTAGAGCCTACGTCTAAAGCATAGGGGACGACCTTCGTCCTTTCTCTCTCTTCTGCCGTGGTCAGGTCTTGAGTCTTACTCAAAACTCACACCTTATAACACAACCAAGAACTCCTTCTTTGTCGATCTATTTTGAACTCCTTCAAAATCTTGTCATGGTGCATACTCTATCAAGCGATTTTGATCTATCCTTATAGATCTTGATGCTCAATGTTCAAGTAGCTTAACCCAGGTTTTCCATTAAAAAACACTTTTCAAATAACCTTGTATGCTTTCCAGAAATTCTACATCATTTCCGATCAATAATATGTAAACAACATATACTCATCAGAAATTCTATAGTGCTCCCACTCACTTCTTTGGAAATACAAGTTTCTCACAAACTTTGTATAAACCCAAAATCTTTGATCATCTCATCAAAGCGTATATTCCAACTCCAAGATGCTTACTCCAGTCCTTAGAAGGATTACTGGATCTTTGCACACTTGTTAGCATCTTTCAGGATTGACAAAACCTTCTGGTTGTATCACATACAACCTTTCCTCAAGAAAATCGTTGAGGAAACAATGTTTTGACATCTATCTGCAAGATTTTATAAATAATGCAGTAACTGCTAATGTAATTCCAACAGACTCTTAGCATCGCTACGAGTGAGAAAGTCTCATCGTAGTCAACTCCTTGAACTTGTCGGAAAACATCTTAACAACAAGTCGAGCTTTCTTAATGGCGATACTTACCATTATTGTCTGTCTTCCTTTTAAAATCCATCTGTACCTAACAGCCTTATGACCATAAAGTAGTTCTTCCAAAGTCTATACTTTGTTTTCATATATGGATCGTCCCGGATTTTATGGCCTCGAGCCATTCGTCGGAATCCGGGCCCACCATCGCTTCTCCATAGCTCGTAGGTTCATTGTTGTCTAGCAACATGACCTCCAAGATAGGATTATGTACCACTCTGAAGTAGTACGCATCCTTGTCGACCTACGAGGTTTGGTAGTGACTTGATCTGAAGTTTCATGATCACTATCATCAGCTTCCACTTCAATTGGTGTAGGCACCATAGGAACAACTTCCTGTGCCCTGCTACACACTAGTTGAAGTGATGGTTCAATAACCTCATCAAGTCTCCACCATCCTCCCATTCAATTCTTTCAAGAGAAACTTTTCCTCGAGAAAGGACCCATTTCTAGAAACAATCGCTTTTGCTTCCGGATCTGAAATAGGAGGTGTACCCAACTGTTCTGGGTGTCCTATGAAGAAGCATTTATCCGCTTTGGGTTTGAGCTTATCGGGCTAAAACTTTTCCACATAAGCTTCGCAGCCCCAAACTTTCAAGAAATGACAACTCAGGTTTCTCTAAACCATAGTTCATACGCTGTCATCTCAACGGAATTACGTGGTGCCCTATTTGAAGTCAATGCGGTTGTCTCTAATGCCTAACCCATAAATGATAGTGTCAATTCGATAAGAGACATCATGGTATGCACCATATCCAATAGGGTGCAGTTATGATGTTCGGACACACCATCACACTATGGTGTTCCAGGCGGTATTAGTTGTGAAACAATTTCCACAATGTCTTAATTGTGTGCCAAACTCGTAACTCAGATATTTATCTCTATGATCATATCATAGACATTTTATCCTCTTGTCACGACGATCTTCAACTTCACTCTGAAATTACTTGAACCTTTCAATAATTCAGACATGTGTTTCATTAAGTAAATATACTTAGAATCTACTCAACTCATCTGTGAAGCAAGAGTATAACGATATTCATTGCGTGCCTCAGCACTCATTGGATTGCACACATCAAATGTATTACTTCCAACAAGTTGCTCTCTTGTTCCATCTCACTGAAAACGAGGCCTTTCAGTCATCTTGCCCATATGGTATGATTTGCATGTCTCAAGCGATTCAAAATCAAGTGAGTCCAAACGATCCATCTGCATGGAGTTTCTTCATGCGTATATACCAATAGACATGGTTCGCATGTCTCAATCTTTTCAAAAACGAGTGAGTCCAAAGATCCATCAACATGGAGCTTCTTCATGCGTTTTATACCAATATGACTCAAATGGCAGTGCCACAAGTATGTGGTACTATCATTACTATCTTATATCTTTTGGCATGAACATGTGTATCACTACGATCGAGATTGTATAAACCATTCATTTTATGTGCAAGACCATTGAAGGTATTATTCAAATAAACAGAGTAACCATTATTCTCCTTAAATGAATAACCGTATTGCGATAAACATAATCCAATTATGTATATGCTTAACACAAACACCAAATAACAATTATTTAGGTTTAACACCAATCTCGATGGTAGACGGAGCATGCGATGCTTGATCACATCAACCTTGGAAACACTTCCAACACATATCGTCAGCTCTCCTTTAGCTAGTCTCTGTTTATTCCGTAGCTTTTATTTCGAGTTACTAACACTTAGCAACTGAACCGGTATCTAATACCCTGGTGCAACTAGGAGTACTAGTAAAATACACATTAATATAATGTATATCCAATATACTTCTGTCGACCTTTCCAGCCTTCTCATCTACCAAGTATCTAGGGTAGTTCCGCTTTAGTGACCATTCCCCTTATTCCAGAAGCACTTAGTCTCGGGTTTGGGTTCAACCTTGGGTTTCATCATTAGATCAGCAACTGATTTGCCCTTTCATGAAGTATCCCTTCTTGCCCTTGCCCTTCTTGAAACTAGTGGTTTTACCAACCATCAACAATTTATGCTCCTATTTGATTTCTACTTTCGCGGTGTCAAACATCGCGAATTGCTCGAAGATCATCATGTCTATACCTGATATGTTATAGTTCATCACGAAGCTCTAATAGCTTGGTGGCAGTGACTATGGAGAACCATCACTATCTCATCTGGAAGATAAACTCCCACTCGATTCAAGTGATTGTAGTACTCAGACAATCTGAGCACATGCTCAATGATTGAGCTTTTCTCCCTTAGTTTGCAGGCTTAAGAAACTCGTCAGAGGTCTCATACCTCTTGACGTGGGCACGAGCCTGAAATCTCAATTTCAGCCCTTTGAACATCTCATATGTTCCACGACGTTTCAAAACGTCTTCGGCGCCTCAATTCTAAACCGTTTAACATTACTGAACTATCACGTAGTCATCAAAACGTGTATGTCAGATGTTTGCAACATCCACAGACGACATTCGAGGTTCAGCACACCGAGCGGTGCATTAAGGACATAAGCCTTCTGCGTAGCAACGAGGACAATCCTCAGTTTACGGACCTAGTCTGCATAATTGCTACTATCAACTTTCAACTAAATTTTCTCTAGGAACATATCTATAACAGTAGAACTAAAGCGCGAGCTACGACATAATTTGCAAAAACCTTTTGACTATGTTCAGGATAATTAAGTTCATCTTATGAACTCCCACTCAGATAGACATCCCTCTAGTCATCTAAGTGATACATGATCCGATCAACTAGGCCGTGTCCGATCATCACGTGAGATGGACTAGTCATCATCGGTGAACATCTTCATGTTGATCGTATCCACTATACAACTCATGTTCGACCTTTCGGTCTCTTGTGTTCCGAGGCCATGTCTGTACATGCTAGGCTTGTCAAGTCAACCTAAGTGTTTCGCGTGTGTAAATCTGGCTTACACCCGTTGTATGTGAATGTTAGAATCTATCACACCCGATCATCACGTGGTGCTTCGAAACAACGAATTTTCGCAACGGTGCATAGTTAGGGGGAACACTTTCTTGAAATTATTATGAGGGATCATCTTATTTACTACCGTCGTTCTAAGCAAATAAGATGCATAAACATGATAAACATCACATGCAATCAAATAGTGACATGATATGGCCAATATCATTTTGCTCCTTTTGATCTCCATCTTCGGGGCTCCATGATCATCATCGTCACCGGCATGACACCATGATCTCCATCATCATGATCTCCATCATCGTGTCACCATGAAGTTGTCTCGCCAACTATTACTTCTACTACTATGGCTAACAGTTTAGCAATGAAGTAAAGTAATTACATGGCATTATTCAGTGACACACAGGTCATACAATAAATAAAGACAACTCCTATGGCTCCTACCAGTTGTCATACTCATCGACATGCAAGTCGTGATTCCTATTACAAGAATATGACCAATCTCATACATCACATATATTTCATTCATCACATCCTTCTTGGCCATATCACATCACACGGCATATGCTGCAAAAACAAGTTAGACGTCCTCTAATTGTTGTTGCATGTTTTTACGTGGCTGCTACGGGTTTCTAGCAAGAACGTTTCTTACCTACGCCAAAACCACAACATGATATGCCAATTGCTATTTACCCTTCACAAGGACCCTTTTCATCGAATCCGATCCGACTAAAGTGGGAGAGACTGGCACCCGCTAGCCACCTTATGCAACAAGTGCATGTCAGTCGGTGGAACTTGTCTCACGTAAGTGTACGTGTAAGGTCGGTCCGGGCCGCTTCATCCCACAATACCGTCGAAGCAAGATAGGACTAGTAACGGTAAGAATATTGAACAAAATCAACGCCCACAACAACTTGTGTTCTACTTGTGCATAGAATCTACGCAATAGACCTAGCTCATGATGTCACTGTTGGGGAACGTAGCAGAAATTCAAAATTTTCTACGCATCACCAAGATCAATCTATGGAAATACTAGCAACGAGAGAGAGGGGAGTGCATCTTCATACCCTTGAAGATCGCGATGCAGAAGCGTTACAAGAACGCGGTCGGTGGAGTCGTTCACGAAGCGATTCAGATCGCGCCTGAATCCGATCTAAGCACCGAAGAAGGGTGCCTCCGCATTCAACACACGTGCAGCCCGGTGACGTCTCCCATGCCTTGATCCAGCAAGGAGAGAGGGAGAGGTTGGGGAAGACACCGTCCAGCAGCAGCACAACGGCGTGGTGGTGATGGAGGAGCGTGGCACTCTAGCAGGGCTTCGCCAAGCACTGCGAGAGACGAGGAGGGAGAGGGGTAGGGCTGCGCCAGAAGAGAGGGAAACTCATGTTCTCGGCAGCCCCCAAAACCCCCACTATATATAGGGGAAGGGGAGAGGGGGCCGACCCCCTCCAGATCCCATCTAGAGGGGAGGGGCGGCGGCCAGGAGGGGAGGCTTGCCCCCCAAGCAAGGTGGAGGCGCCCTCCTCCCCTAGGGTTTTCAACCCTAGGCGCCTTGGGCCCTTGGGGAGGGGCGCACCAGCCCACTAGGAGCTGGTTCCCTCCCATATTCAGCCCATCAAGCCCCCCGGGGCAGGTGGCCCCACCCGGTGGACCTCCAGACACCTTTCGGTGGTCCCGGTACAATACCGATAACCCCCGAACTATTCCGGTGACTGAAACTGGACTTCCCATATATAAAACTTTACCTCCAGACCATTCCGAAACTCCTCATGACGTCCGGGATCTCATACGGGACTCCGAAAAACATTCGGTAACCACATACAAACTTCCTTTATAACCCTAGCGTCATCGAACCTTAAGTGTGTAGACCCTACGGGTTCGGGAATCATGCAGACATGACCGAGACAGCTCTCTGGCCAATAACCAACAGCGGGATCTGGATACCCATGTTGGCTCCCACATGTTCCACGATGATCTCATCGGATGAACCACGATGTCAAGGATTCAAGCAAACACGTATACAATTCCCTTTGTCAATCGCTATGTTACTTGCCCCAGATTCGATCGTCGGTATCCCAATACCTCGTTCAATCTCGTTACCGGCAAGTCACTTTACTCGTTCCATAATGCATGATCCCGTGACTAACTACTTATTCACATTGAGCTCATTATGATGATGCATTATCGAGTGGGCCCAGAGACACCTCTCCGTCATACGGAGTGACAAATCCCAGTCTCGATTCGTGCCAACCCAACAGACACTTTCGGAGATACCTGTAGTGCACCTTTATAGCCACCTAGTTACGTTGTGACGTTTGGTACACCCAGAGCACTCCTACGGTATCCGGGAGTTGCACAATCTCATGGTCTAAGGAAATGATACTTGACATTAGAAAAGCTTTAGCAAACGAACTACACGATCTTGTGCTATGCTTAGGATTGGGTCTTGTCCATCACATCATTCTCCTAATGATGTGATCCCGTTATCATTGACATCCAATGTCCATGGTCAGGAAATCATAACCATCTATTGGTCAACGAGCTAGTCAACTAGAGGCTTACTAGGGACATGTTGTGGTCTATGTAATCACACATGTATTACAGTTTCCAGTTAATACAATTATAGCATGAACAATAGACAATTATCGTGAACAAGGAAATATAATAATAACCATTTTATTATTGCCTCTAGGGAATATTTCCAACAATATGTTGGTAAATATGTTAGTGCTCACAATAAAGGTAGAGCACATTATGAGGCTTTCAAAAATCAAAGGCAGTGTGTGGCACATTTGATGGAGTGTGGTATCGAAAAGAGTGAAAGGAGACTAAAAAGCTCATCTTAACATTACTTTGGTATTACCAGATTTCTTTTGTTACAAGCTCATGCTTTTTTCCATCATGATGAGAGTTCGATCTCAAATAATGGGGGGGGGGGGGGGCTTTTGGACATGATGAGTTGATACAAGAAAAAAGGGTCCAATTGCTGTGACACTACTTGATAGTGCAGGCAGGAACCATTTGATGAATTTCAGTTGTGCGAAGCTTATGCAGAAGGGACCACCAAATCCATTATTGTTGATATGACTTTTTCTTTACATGTTGATGAGTTCATACATGCATATATAAAAGAGCAAATGGCTATGGTTTTAAGGTTAGTAGCTTAGTAATTGTTATGTTAATTGTTGTTATGTCCACTACTAACAGTAACACCTAATTGTTGGTTACTTGTGCCTCTTTGTCTCATGTAGGTGTGTCAACAACCATGGGTATATGTTGGTTACTTGTGCCTAATTGGATGGTACTCCCTCCGTTCATTTATGTAAGGTGTATTATTTTGGGCACGGTGACCAAGGCGCACAATTATAAAGGTGTTAGGACAAAAGTACCCTTGGCAAATTTCTTGGTTAGTGGTAAGTAAATCAATAATTCCAGGAAAGTAAGATATACATGCAATCATGAGAGACATAGTTTCCTTTTTTTGATATAGGGAGAGATACAGGAAATCAGGAGGGAGATACTTTCCTGTTTTTGGAGGGATAGAAAGGGAATTAAGAGGATTTAGAAGAAATGCACCTTACATTGTGGAATTTTAGCAAAAAACAAATACACCTTATATAAAGGAATGGAGGGAGTATGTTTCTTGACTTGACTTACCTATGTCTAAATAAAGAGGGCAAGAGTATAATGGATCTTCTAACATGACAGGGCAATTTTGTGGGTTGAAAAAGTTGATATAGGATGAAAATCCTTAAGAATTTTATATCCATTGCTTTGCCCATCAGTTGCAGGTTGTGGTTATTGCTGTTGCAAGTGTTGTTCCTCTCTAATGGATTTCTTTAACCACTTAACTTTTATTGTCAACACCGTCAATGCTTGTTATAAGAGACATGATGAACTAGCCTAACAACGACATGACAATATTGAAAGCCAATTGGAGTGTGGGGAAATATTTGAAGAGGGAAAGACCACGCAATGAGCCTCGTACAACCTAGGGATACACGGTGGGGCACACATCATAAAACTTTGTGTTGATTTCTAACCATGTGGAAATCTATTTTGAGTGTTAGAGAACATTCATGATGTTGCAGAAATTTTAAAACAAAGAAGCACAGTAGGTCGCGTGATTTCTCAAATTGAAAGCTTTGAATATGTTTTCATGTTGCATCTTATGATCAATCTATTGGGCTAGACTAATGAGTTGTCACAACGTTTTCAAAGGAAAGATCAAACATTGTTCTTGAAGTGAGTGTGAATGGGGTCACATTGGAGAAACTTCAAGATATAAGAGAAAATGGTTGGGATCAGCTCTTGGAAGAGACAAATGTCTTTTGTGTTAAACATAACATTATATTTCCTAACATGGACGATATGATATCTGCTTGTGGTTGTTCAAGGGGGCATGGTGGTCAAATGATAACTTATTATCACCACCGCAGATATGAATTGTTCAATGTTGTCATGACCAAATTATTACAGAGTTAAATAACCGCATTGCTGAAAGATCTACTCAATTGTTAAGATGGATTTCTTGTCATCATACAAGGAACTTATTTGCTAATTTTGTAGAAGACAAACTTGTTGAGCTTGCTAAGTTGTATGATGATGACTTCTGCACATATGAGATTTCTTTTGTCCTTTGAAATCATCTTCAAACATTCATTGCTGATGTTTGTTATCAGATGCAAAGCTATGTGCAAATGAATGAAGTATGCCAGTGTTTAGTTCAATTTCATTCACGTGACTTGTTAAGAAGTATGAGAATTGACCAGTGCCATTTTGTATGTTTACATTCAATCTTGTCTGAACTATCAATAGAAAAGATGGATAGCTAAAAGGAAATCTTTATACCCTTGAGATACAAAGTGGAGGTGGTTATTCATACAAGACTTCCTGTGTCGTTGACGACATTGGAGGCGGATACAAACATGGAACCCTTCGGTGCTACCGAGAGTATTGGAGGCAGTTTCTACAACTGCCTTGACTGGATTGAGTATTAGCGAGACAGGCTTTGAGGTAGAATCGGGAACCGCCGGCGGTTGCAAACCTTGATTCTCTCCTATTGGTTATAGATAGGAAGTCACAGGGCATTGCCAGGAGGTGCCAACAACGAAGATTTGAAACATGTACCATCGACCTAGAGAAGTTAATTGTAGGTTTAAGAGATTCAACACCAAGTCGGATGAGCATGCGAATGACATTCCAATCTTTTCTTTTTCTATTCATGTTTTCTACAATCATGTGAATCAAAGAGAACCTTGGATGGATGGATAGATATGGTAGGTTTGGAACACATAAAAGATTTCCCCGTAGCGGGCTGGCAGCTCATAATTCGAGCAGCTCGGCCTCCCAAGAACACCGCACGTCTGCACAGGGCTTCTCTAGGAGCTCTTATTGGGCGGATATGCGCCAAATAGGCTCGCGACGCACACATGGAGCCCCAACTGGGCCAGCCCATTGTCGTGGATGCGAATTTACCCTCCTGGTACTGTAGCACAACAGAAAAATCACAGAAAGAGCAATGTCCTCATTAGGAATCAAACTCTCAACTCTCGCTAATGAAGGACGGTCCCTAGCTAGTGGACCTGAGGATTGTAAGTAAAGAATGAGGAGCACAATCATTTAAGAACTAACTGTAACCCCAAATCTGAACATTTTTTGAGCTTTTTTTTGGAAATTATGAACAATTTTTTGAAGGCAAATAATGCTTCCAATCCAAACAGTTTTTGAACCAAGCAAACAAATTTTGATTTTTTTTAATTTCGAAAAACTACGAGAATTTTTTGAAACTGTCAACCATTTTCGAACAATGCGTTTTTTTGCAAATTTCAATTTTTTTAGGAAGCACAAATAATTTTTGAAAAATGTGATCATTTCTTTAAACTGTGAAAAATTATTGAAAATATGATATTTTTTCAAAGTGTGAACAATTTTAAAACCCTGAACAGTTTTTGAAATTCTGAATTTCTTTGACGGTTTTTTTAATATTTATTATTTGGAAATCCCAATCATTTTTAGAAAAGGTACCAAATTGGAAATTCCAAACATTGTTTCGAAAAAGTGAACAAATTTTGTAAATCTGAACAATTTTTGAAGATTAACAACAGAATTGAAAATTGTGAATCTTATAAAAGTAAATGAAAATAGAAAAGAAAAAGAAAAAGTAAATACAATAATTAAAAAACTTGAAGAAACTAGAAAAAATGGTTCAGGAACAAGAAAGTTCCCGAAACAGGTAAAAAACCATTCCAGAAAAAAAAAACCATGCTACGGTACTAGATGTGTACCTACTGCATTGCACTCTCCTGTGGCCACATATACCTCATTTGAACACAATTAAACTAGAAATAGCTACGTAGTAGAGGTTTGTCGAGATGCACCTGTAGTTACTAATCTTTTGTTTGATGATGATTCAGTGATATTAATGAAGGCTGATGTGACAAATGCTATCTGTTTGACGTCCATCCTGGATCTTTATTGTGCATTGTCAGGACAGCTTGTAGTTACTAATCTAAGTCAAGCATATTTTTTAGTCCAAGCATGGAGGTTAATATGCAAGCTGATATTTGTTCCTCTCTTAGTATAATGACTGAGGCATTGAATGATAAGTATTTGAGTGTTCCTGGGAACCTTAGTCTCGATAAAAGTGAGAACTTTCAGTATTTGACTGATCATCTCATCCAAAGGATAATGTGGTGGAAGGAAAAGTGTCTATCGTGTGGAGGCAAGGAGATTCTCTTAAAATTTGTTGCACAAGCTATACCAACTTATGCAATGTCGGTTTTCAAAAAAAAAAATCTTTTGCAAAGGAATTAGAGATACGATGTCTTGTTTTTGGTGGGGTGATGATGCAACACATAAAAAGATGCACTAGTTCGCATGGTGGAAGATGTGCATACCCAAAAAGAATGTTGGCATGGGCTTCAAAGATATTCATTGCTTTAATCTTGCATTATTGGCTAAACAGGCGTGTTGAAAACCCCGACTCTTTATGTGTTGTTATACTCAAAAGCAAAATACTTCTGTGATGGAGATCTCATGAGTGCTACTTCGAAGAAGAAAACATCGCACACATGGCGAAGCATTATGGAAGAGTGGAGACGTTGAGGTGAGGGTGCTAATATTTGGGAGAACCTGTGGATTCCACGGTCCTCCTCTAGGAAGGTGTTCACAGTCCGAGGAAACAACCTCCTTTTGTGTGTTTGTGATCTTAATCTGGAGATTGTGATGAACAAATGGTGAACCAAACTTTTTGGCCAGGATCCTAGCCATCCCACTTCCTCTACATGAAATTACAGACTTTGTTGCGTGGAGTCCTTCGAGGACTGGAAATTTTTCGGTACGGTGCTTACCATGAGGAGTGGGAGTTTAGTATAGCCGCAAGTTGCAGTCGAATTCAGGAACGTCTACACCTACTGACACTTGGGATTCGGTATGCAGTTTTTTATGCCCCGCCAGGATCAATATTTTCATTTGGAGAGCATTTCATCGTGCTATACCATGTCGAGCTATCCTGGCTGTGAAACACATGAAGATGCAACCTTACTGTCCGGCCTGCAACCTTGTCCCGGACAACATCAGGCATCTTCTGTTTGAATGCCCCAAGGATGTTGCAGTTTGCAAGCTTCTCAGGATTTATGATGTCATAAAAAGGGCCTGCCAGGTCGACCAAGAAGGAGAAATAATGTTGGAGCATTTACTCTGTTTACTGGATCAGGACGTTCACGTCCTTGGGTTGCCTAATTTGAGAAACAATAGCCACAGCAACTTGTTACCTATTGTTCGAACGGAGGAAGCTGACTCATGAAGAATTAACCTAGTGGTAAGAGGATTGCTGGCAAATTTCATTATTGCATGCAAGCCAAAGGCAAAGGCTCGAACTGCTACATGGGTGAAACCCCAAACATGATATATAAAACTAAATGTTGAGGCCGGGTTTGACCCTGATTTGCTAGATGGGACAGTTGGTGCTATAATCCGATACCTCAACGGCAAGTTCATACCTGAGGCAAATGAAAAGGTGTATTTTTGTTTTGATTCCTTTTCAGCAGAGGCAATAGCGGTATGATTTGGTTTAAACCTAGCACGAATTGTAGGCTGCAGCAAGATAGAGGTTATGTCTGACAATGCAGAGGTCGTTGCATCCTTGCAAGATGGTAGTTTGAGTTCTATATTGCTGGAGCCATCATTGACGATTGCTTCTATATGACATTATATTTTAATCATGTTATCTTTGATCATTGTATTAGAGCAATCGATAGCTCATGAATTAGCTAAGTTAGCTAGGTTCTGTCCTCCAGGTGTCTGGTTGGAATCGCCCCGAGAGGCCTCAGTATCCATTATTGTTAATGATGCAACTATGATTATCGAAAAAAAGCTATGTAGTAGCAGATTTCCCATACTCCCATGGCCGCCCATTATCCATACACACCCATTTAAGAGCATCTCCAACAGTGGCTGCAAAAAAAGTGCGCACGGTAAAATGTGATTTTAACGCCCGCGGGACGGTTTCGCGCGCTCCAGCGGAGGCGGGAAACTCGGGCGTGCGGAAAATGATTGCGCGCGCACGGGAAAAAAGCGTCCGGTCGCG
This sequence comes from Triticum timopheevii, assembly GCA_963921465.1. Taxonomy (NCBI): domain Eukaryota; kingdom Viridiplantae; phylum Streptophyta; class Magnoliopsida; order Poales; family Poaceae; genus Triticum; species Triticum timopheevii. The sequence goes on along the minus strand of OY997266.1, from coordinate 604,600,621 downwards.
CGCTAGATTTGCCGCATGGCATCCGGCGCGCCTATAAAATGCAGCGCCCGCCACGTGCCCTCCCATAGCTCTCCACCTCGCCACACGCCCTCTCCCGCTTTCTCTGCCGCTTTCTCGCCTCGCTGTTGATGCGCCACCACCGCGCCACCATGCCGCCACGCCGTCGAGGAGCTTCGGGCTACCGCAGTGTACGTGCGTGCTCCTCCGGCACTTTCCACGCCGAGATTCGGTCCGGCGACGTGCGCCTCGGCCTCAGCACCTTTGACACCCCCCACGAGGCCGCCCACGCGTACGACGCAGCGGCGTGGCACCTCTCAAGGCCTCGCGCACAGATGAACTTTCAGGACGTCTGGACGCGCGAGCAGGCGCATGACCTTGCGCTTTCGCCGCGACTAGTAACTGACACCGACCGTCAGGAACGCTGTCAGCAGCAGCGTCCACTACTAGGGAAAACCCTAGCAGTAGCGTGGGTATTTTGCTTATCAGTAGCGCGGGAGGGCGCGCTACTAATAAGGCGCTACAACTATTTCTTAGCAGTAGCGCGTGCTACACGCGCTGCTGGTAAGACATATAGCACCAGCGTTTGTTTACACCAGCGCTACTGCTAATATAGCTAGTAGTAGCGTGTTTCCTCTCCATCGCTACTAGTATTCTTTTTATCATTTTTTTTAATTTTTAGTGTATTTATACGCCGCTATACAAATTTTGGTACAATACCAATTATGAGGCTGTTATACCAGTATGTCCATAACAGTGTGTCAAATGAAGAAGGTGGATAGGTTTAAGTGGAGAGAACATGTGGTGCATGTCAAAAGTATACTACTAATCCAAACTTGATCTAGTTTGGACTAGTAATATTTTCGATGTGCACCACGTGTTGCGTCCACTTGAATCTAATCCACCAACACAAGCTATTTAATCATCATCATAGTCATTACCACCAACAGTAGCTATTTAATCATCATCATAGTCATTACCACCAACAGTACACATCATCATCTTCAAACTCATTCTAGCTAGCTAATCACCACCAACACTAGATGCGATGGCTATCTAATCACCACCAACACTAGCTAATAATAATCATCATAGTCATTACCACCAACACTAGCTATTTAATTATCATAGCCATAGTGTAGCACATCATCATCTTCAAACTCATTTCTAGCTAGCTAATCACTCCTGCTGCTCCCTCTCAGGTAAAATAACATAAAACATGTGTGTAGCACTCCTCCTTCATCAAGTTGGAGCATGCAGATGAACCTGTCTCCTAATCGTGGGTTGTGCTTCTGATTGCTGCCCCTAGTACTTCTCTGTACTCCTCCTTCACAGTTTTGGTCCAGTCTTTCACTATTAAGCATTCCTTGCTATTAGAAATCCTGAATTCACTAAAGTGCATTGTAGGATATCTTGGCCGTAAGCTAACAATACTCATGGTACCTTTAGTCTCGATCCCATGAGGCACAACATTCAGTGGGAGTCCCTGTTGAATAACATCGTATAGTAACATACTTAGCAATGAAGTTTAGCTTAAAAAATAATGTATGCAAAAGATGCACCGAGGACAAATAGTAAAAATCTTACATATTTCCTAAATAGATGTGACCATAGTTCAGTACGAACACTGTTCGCACGTTTTCAGTACTAACATTTAAGTGCAGGAAGAAAATTTGTCTTGACAGTATGAAGATCCTCAAGCCATGAAACATAATGACTTATCTCCTCGCAGTTTAGTTCAGCCCCGGGACAGTAGTAGGTCATGTCTACCAAGCACTGGACATGTTTGCTTGAACGAAAATAAGCTGACAATAAAAATTAGTTGTCAACTATTTTTGAATAAACAATATCAAAGACATAAATATGGTTGAGAAACTCACATAATGGTATAACTGGAGGCGTCTGCACATCGACCCAGATGTCGATATTACCTTCAATATCATGTTCCAGACGAATATCAAAGGTGATAACCATATCAGGCTCAAATGCATAAGTCTTGCATAGTGCTCGCCAAGTTTTGCATCCAAAATAGGTGTAGTCGTCTGCGTTGTATAATTTTGCATGGAAAATACAACCATGCTTGGTCTTCAAGTAAACTTTCTTTACCTCCATAGTACGACTGAAACTTATCTTATCCAATGCAAAAACTCTTGCATGGCAGGGGATACGCTAGTAGAATAGTAAAAGAATAAATTATAAGTTGAAGCAAATGAAGCAGATGTCATGCTTAATTACGAAAAAAGACTTGTCGTTGTGACTGTATCCACTTTAAAGTTCTCGTCCAGCTTGATGCTGAAGCGCCTATCATCATCTAGAAAGATTCCGTCCCACAGGCCGCGCTCGTCTTCGCAGTATTTGCAAATACCGAAATCCTTTTCGTCGTCAAAGATTTCCTATGTTCATAGTTGAAACATTAATTGAAAATCGATCAAAGACAACTACCAAGATACTCAACACACAAATCCGGGGCACTTGATATTTCCTACATATTCTGGCACAAGTCATGCCAAAATTCACGGAAAAATCCGGCATTACCTTTGCTAAAATAGGACATATCGAGCGCCTGAAATTTGTCGGAACGGAAATGAATCAACACTCTGGCAAAACATAGGCCACTCGGAGATGTAACCCGCAAACATGACAGGCCACTTGGGCAAGCACATATCCTATTTGAGCAACACAAGATATACATTTCAAAATATCTTATATGACTCATATTAGTAAATCATCTCATGCGTCCCTACATCGTCGAATATTATCACTAATACATTCTGAATAGTATCATACATATAAGTTCACTAATACAACTAAAACCCTAGCGCATGACGGGTATCGGCGCGGGCGGTGGACACCCACAGAGAAGGAACCATCACATGATCATAGCTCCAGTGAGATCCCTGGAGAACCTGCCAGGTATTGGAGAACCTGTGCTCAACGCAAACAAGTAGCGACGGACGTGCGCGTCCTCCTTACTGACACAGTGATGCACCACCTTCGTGGGGTCCTCGAGCCTCTGGACCGTCACTGGCCCACGCAACCGCCCCCAAAGAAGGTTCGGATCAACGACAGGATGACTCCTCACCAACCTGCGCCTCCCGGTAGGTAGCGCCTCCCAATACCACCCTGGTGGAGCCCAGTCCTCCGCCGACTAGACGACGAGGATGCGGGATAGGCATCGTTGACGTCGATGCGGGAAAAATTGTTTTAACTAAAAAAGTAACAACAAGTTCTTACTAACTAGTTCTATTAATTCAACTAGTTCTTACTAAAAATAAACTTACTATAAATAAAAATAAACTAGTACCTAATTAGTACCTAGTTCTTACTAATTAATTAGTACCTAGGAACTACTGCCATAATTACCATCTAATTTGATGAACCTACGGGTGAAAAGTGGTAGCGGATATTCCAATTATCCAACTTAAAAGTGAACTAAGTTGTTAAATTTTACTCATTTTATTATGCATTACAATAGTGTTTATTCATCATCTAAGAAAACATCATCTAAGAAAACATCCCAGCCGCATCCGTATCCGATTCATTTCCACTCATAGATGAACCCTAACTAATTTGATGCAACTAAAATTTGAAGAACCCTATCTAGGCAGAGGTAGGGGAGGGGGAGGAGTAGACGTGCTCACCTCGGGTGCCTGCGGCGAGAGAGGGGCAGGCGGCGTCGAGGTCAGGTCGGGGCTCGGGCGCGCGGCGGAGGGCGGCGTCGAGGTCGGGGTTGGGGGCGGCGTCGAATCCGGGGTCGGGGGCGGCGTCGAGGGTGTGCGGAGAGTGACGGGAGAGCGCGCGGCCATCTAAATATGAACTGAAACTTGCCATCTAAATATGAACTAAACATGCTTGATAACTAAAGTTGCCATCCTCGGATAACTAAATTTGCCATCAAAAAACGCTAGGCCAGAATTGCTTTGTGCCACACGTGTGACACTCATCAAGACCATATTTATTTCTCCCTTTCTTTTGGCGAACAAACTCCCTGCGTCAGAATAACACAGTACAGCACAGGAGCGCACACACGTCCTTTTTTTTCGAAAAAAAGGAGGTTAAACCCTTCATTATTATGATACACACAATATTTTTTATCAATTATTAAATAGAGTACAAAATAAAGGTAATCATGGTTGAATCATTACAAAAAGTGAAATAAAAACATAGACGACTAAGTCGACTATTTTCACAACAATGCCAAGAAGGAATAGGCGCCCTTACTACCAGGGACGGAGTTGGAGCTTAAGTCAGCGTGATGCACTGCTTTAACATGGCGTTAAAAATTTCAAACAACGATGTACTCCCTCTGTAAACTAATATAAGAGCATTTAGATCACTACTTAGTGATGTAAATGCTTTTGTATTAATTTACAGAGGAGTACTATATGTATCTTCCGTAACTTCTAGTGTAGATTATCCTACATGATAAGAAAAGATGTATAAATTCATAATATACCAATCAATGGGCTAACTATAAGGTTGAGAGAAAGAATAAAATTACTTGGAGAAAATGTCTTGGATTTCTTAATTACTTTATAGTAGATTCACTTCCTTCATTATTTTTGACTTTTTCATTTCTTCTATTTAAAGATAACAAATAAGAGCATCACTAATGTTAGTTGTACGCACGTATACAGTGGTGGCGCGCGTGATACCGAGATGTGGCGTATGAATGTGTCTTTATATGGCTCTGCCAACACATAAAAACGTATAGAATGGATTATATATCAGAACCTAGAATTGTGCTTTCACAAAATCAAGTTTACTACTCTAGTGGTGATGAATCCGAAACCTTGAAAACGCCTTCATTACTCAAGCGTCATCTCACTTGGCCTCGTTCCTTGTTATTACTATTTTTATCTTCTAGTTCATAGCTTAGTTAAATCCCGCTTTATACTGCAACAAAACTACTCATGTGAACAAAAGACCACAACAGTTGGTCCAAAAGAAATTTCATTTGTCTCATCGACTGCACATGGTTTGCATGCATTGAGAACAAGAACCGGTCAATTTTGTCCAAAAGGGTACATTTAAAATCGAGTGCTCCTATTCCACTGTCTGTAGGGTGATCTGGCCCAGTTGTGTGTTGCTCACTGGTTTCGAGCATAACTGTTATAATATCGGTTTTCTACCTATTTCAATTGGTTTTCATTTTTCTTTTCTTTTTCCATACAACGTGGATATTTTTATTTAGAGCAAACATTAAAAAATATTGTGAATATTTTTAAAGAGTTGTGAACAATTCTTTAATTAAAGTTTGAGAACATTTTCGAAATTTCATGAATACTTTTAAATTTTTGTGAAAAAATTCCATGCGTGGTTGCATGGTATTTTCCATGTTAAGAGAAATATTTTAAGGATTTGTCTAGGGCATATATAGATGTGCCCTAGTTATTGCACATTTAAGTGATTCAATCAAGCATAAAGGAAATGAAAAAAAAAGAAGCTACCCACATGAATCTCCATGTAAGATCAATGACATAGGACTTAGATGTGCAATACTTATGGCACATCTAGATGTGCTTTAGCAAAACTGATATTTTATTAAGGACCACTAATTTAGTACTACATATCATATAGGATGAGTATTCCTTTTATTACAATAGCAAGATATATACATTGGTTGAGTTGTATCAAAATACACATCTAAGGTGTAAGTTACTAGAATATGTAATCCATGAATAATTCGATTTTAGGATTCCAGGTGAGTGGTTTTGTGAAAACCAGAGATAACATGACGAGTCTCATAGGATCCAAACCGTTGTCTCCGAAAAGTCCAACGCAGTTTCGTAGCATTTGAAGCCTAGTCTCTACAGCTAAGCATCATGTACAAATTGGCCAAGTAACCTACTCACTTTACTACAATTATTGTCGAATAATCTAAAACTAAACTATTTGACCTTATACTACTGGATTGGAATAAAAAACTATTTTATGTTTTCCTTCATGGGATTTGCTAGTGCATTATCGGTGTTGCACTTCATGGGACAAGTTAAGCTGGTGCTCTCTCTATGCTACTGACTTCAAGGTAGAACTAGATGGAGTTTTGGTATGGTTTGTTAGGTTTTGGAGTCTGCATGCCAGTAGGATGGGCAGCGAAGGTGATGAAACATTGCAATAAGTATCTCTAGCCCCGCCCCGTCGTGGTGATGTTGGTTCCGACGTTGTCGCGGTGAGGATGGTGAGGGCTGGTTCCCCTTATTCGACCCGTGGGGAGGTTGGGGGAGAAGCGTTAACCATGACTCTTCCACATCGGTTCTCCTCCGATCGAGGCTTTAATGTCAGACTTGGAGTCGAGCATCCTAGTACAACCTTTATCTTGTCTAGGTGGATGGTCCATGCTTTATATAATCGTCGTTGGCACCTCCTGCCAATGTCAGATTACTTCCTACCTGCAATTGGAATGGCTATTTGTTCCGCGCTATGAAGTATATGCGGGGTCAAGCTACACTCATGACACATCATTGAGTTGTGTGGGTTAGAGATGGTGTTGAATTCCCTTTTAAGAAGAGTGCTATTTTTATTACCAAAAAACCCGCTTTATTCAATAGTTGTAATGTTACATGCATCAAAATGAGGTACAATTGAGGGTGGGGGGATCATCAAGTCAGACCCTACAGATCTGGAACTTAGCCAACTGGACTAGTCCATGATCTACATAATTTGTCCCTAATTGCATGCTCATACTTAACCTTTACAAGGTCTCGCTCCATGGAATAACAAACATGAAAAATCGCTGCAGCTATACCCATAGGTGGTCTCTCATTCTTCAAAATTTATATTGATTCTATACCTATTAGAGCGCACAACAACTCTATTGCAACCCATGGATCTCCTAAGAGCAAAACATGTTTTAGAGCCAAAGTTCAGCTGAAAGAACATCTTGAACCCTATCCAACTGTATAATACTCTTAAAATTTCAGGACAACACTTGGTAGTTGATTTGGCACCATTTAATCAGAAATGAGGAGGCAGTAAGGTTAATCCGTACATTCACGTAGAATACCATCTCCCTTGTCTTTTCTGTGGGGTGGGACATAGGGCCAGTTCTTTTAGCCTCATGATTCTCGAGAATATGATTCTGGGAAACTGCCCACAGAATCGTCTGCCCAGTTCTTTTCTGTGATTCTAGCCTGTGATTATTGTCTGAGTTATGTGCTGAAATGTCTGTAACGCCCCTAGATCGAAGGAGGTCACCAACGCAGGCGAAGTGGGCTCGGTCGATGCTGGTGCCTCCTGCTGCAGAGCGGTTGGGTCGGGGCGGGGAAGCCGGTTCGCCTCCTGCTGCTGGGCGGTTGGGGCGGGGCGGGGAAGCCGGTTCGTCGTGGAGGAGAAGGGGAGGCCGGCGTGGAGGGGTCCGGGATGGCTTTGGACTGGACGGGTATGCGCCGTAGAGGATCGCCGGCGGCGGAACTGACGACTTCAGGGCGGGGAATCTGCAGGCTGGCGGCGCCAACCCTAGGTCGACAGGGTTCGTTCTCGATGGGGATGAGCGACTGGGGGGGGGGGGGGGGGGGGACGAGCGACTGGGGGGAATCGAGTACTTTGGGCCTCTGTCGGTCGGCTGGCCTGAGTGGCATATTGGGTGTAATTTCTAGATCCAATAGGGGTATTTGCTAAAACTGGATCGTTTTGTTTTCCAGAATCGTCAACTTTCCATGATTATGAAATACACTATCGATTGTGGGTGATTCTAGATTGTGGGTGATTCTAGACGATTCCTTAAGAAGCGATGAGTTCTTTTGCGATTGGGATTTTCCAGGCAGTGATTCTTCAGAATCAAGTCGAAAGGACTGGCCCATAGAAGAGAGAGAATATCATAGTCATACACACACCTTGCGAACACTCTCTCTGACGAAAGGTGATGGAATCTACATGGTGGTTTGACAGTGCTATACAGGATGCGAAATAGTCAAATACCCAAGTACAACGGAATAATTTTGTGTGAGCTTCTGACTTCTCAGATCTCCACGTGCTTGGATGTGTAATTTATTTTGGTGCATGGGGTTGACGTTGTTTGCAGGAAAAAATTGAGGTGAAAAAACTAGTCAAATAGACGCACGGAAATTCGAAATCCAAGCAACACAATGACAACATCAATTAGACCATGCAACAGTCGGCTAGGCGGGCATCGTAAAATTGAAGTGGCCGCAGGAGAGCCCATTGATGAGGTGCTGCCCGGCGGTGAATCCGAGCGTCTGCTTCTCCTCGTCGAACACCAGCAGCATGTTCTCCATCTGGAACCCTCCGATCACCACCGCCGGCGCCGCACCGCCGCCATAATACCCAGCCTTGTTCTCCGCCTTCATCTCGATGAAAGCCAAGCACGCCGTGGCGCGGTTCAACCGCACCACAGAGTTCATGCCGAACACCGGCCAGCTCGTGCCGCCGTCCAGAATCAGGCTGATCCTCGGCACGAAGAAGCCGAACCGCGTCTGCGGCAGCTTCGAATTGTTGTAGCACAGCTCGAACGGCGACGCGGCCGGGGAGGGGACCCTCAAAGCGGCAGCACCCCAGCGCTCCATGGCCTGGTCGAACGCGTTGATGAACGGGCGGTACACGTCGCTGCGCAGCTCTGTGTAGGGGGTCGTCGTGGAGAGGCCGATGGTGAGCGGTGCGTGCTCGCCCGGCAGGATCCGCACTCCGTCCACGGCGATGCCCTTGCTGGCCATGATGTAGTAGCCGGGGGAGTCCCTGTACTTGCGGAGGGGGGTGCTGCCGCCCAGCATCTCCGAGATGGGCTGCCCCAGGACGAAGAGCGGGCCGCCGCCGAAGATGGCGACGCCGCTGCCAGGGCCGCTCGAGAGGCAGAGCGCGAACGAGTTAGCTACGCCCTGCGTGGCCGTGACCTGCGCGGGGAACGCGAGGCTGGAGCGCGCGAGCCCCGCGACTCCCAAGGCCCCCGCCGGCAGCCCCTGTAGCAGGGTGTCCGGCGCACAGGACGTCACGGCGGTGAACGACACCGGGCCTAACGGGTTCATGCCGTCGGTGGCGTTGGCGGAGAGCGCCACTCGGGTCATGTCCCCCGACGCGGTGTCGCCGGAGACGGGGTTGTGCGGGTGCGCGGTGCACTTGCAGCGGTAGGGGTTGTGCGCGTCGGGCATGCCGTAGCCGTTATGCTGGCAGTTGGGCGGGTGGAAGCGGTGAGCGCGCATGCAGTTGATGTCGTTGCACTCGAGCGTGTCGTGGGAGGCGCCGTCGTCGCAGGTGGACCAGACGATGGGGCCGGAGAGGTCGAGGACCAGCGGACGGCCCGACTTGACGGGGATGGTGTAGAGGGAGGTGGCCACGTCCTTGGTGACCGCCGTCACCAGTGGCCTGCCGCCGCCATCGCCCGCCACCGTGCATGCAAGCATAGAGAGTGAGACCGCGACGAGGATGGGGTACTTTGGTTGGCACATTTTGGACTGGCCAGTGCTGTGGATCTGTGGTGCATCGAGGTGCCATTGCTTGCTCGTTATATACGGCGAGCAGAGTAGACCCGAATCCGATGAGCGTGCCGGGATTCTCGTTGATGGTCGCTTCACGACGGAGCCAGCCATGAACGATGAGTCTGTGGTAGTTTACTGCTCCGTACATAGCGGATCTAGCTTGCTGATAATGTGGCACGTACCGACGCGCGCGGCTATCGTTTGTCAAACGGTCGATCAATCTATAGAATAAACTCTTTTTGGATCCAGATCTCTCCGCGCATATAATTGCCCGACTTTAGAGCATCTCTCCGAGGATGAGGCAGCAGCGTAGGAGGAGGAGGTGGGCATGGAGGTGCAGGTGAAGGATGCCAACATCAAGGATGAGGTGTCAAGCATGGAGGTTGAGCCTGGTGGATTTTACATGGAGGAGGCGGAGTTCCATCTCGCACATGCTGCAGAGTTGGAGGTGGAGTACCTCACAGACTTAGTTGGAGGCGGAGAAAGCGGGTGCTGTCGCCTTCACGATGCCCATCACCGATCCCGGCCTCGTGGCCGGAAATCAGGCCATCCCCGACTCGCTCTAGTACGAACCGGGACAGAAAGGGTTCCACGTGACCGCTGCGGGGCGCCCAGGCAGGAGGATCTTTAGTAACGGTTGGCAATACCAACCGGGATCAAAAGGCATCCACGCGTCAGCATATGGCAGGAGATTGGGTTTTTGTTTTTTTTGAAAGGCGCGGGGGGGGGGGGGGGGGGGGGGGGGGGAGGGGGTTTTGGAGGGCTAATTTAGGGGTTTCACATATTGTGGTAGCTAGCTAATAGAGATAAGTGACCTATCTTTATCTCCGTGCTTGGTCGATGCTATCTACTATACGTATAGAGAGAACTCGACACGCTAGCTAGTAAGCAAATGAAGGAACCATTAAGTACACAAGGTCGTCATGAACATATAAAGAGAGAAGTGACCTCTCTTTCTCTGAGAGATTGGTCGAACAACAAGTTTTCGTATATCTATCCGACGCTACTAGCTACATATATACAATATAAGATCTCTTACAAACCCTAACATCTAATGTCTATTTGAACTTCCACATGGTATTCTCCGGCTTTATTTATGATGTGGTCAAGAAAGAATCCCGCCAATTCCTCTTGAATAGCTCGTATGCGATCATGTCGTAGGAGTTCATCCTGCATCTGCCACATCTAATTTAAAGAAGTGGGTCAATACATATATATGAATAAAACTCAACACAAATGATGGTAATAAAATAAAATTGTGAATTCTTTTGTTTACGTACATCATATTGTTTTTCAGAGTAGCCACACTTAGAGGTCGTCGAGTTGTAGATAAACTCGCAAACGTAGTATCCACAAAAATCATTCCCGGCTTCCTACCACAAGCACTTTACGAGAAATAGAGTTCATCAAACTGATAATGAAGCATGCTAAATGGTATTGATGAAACTAGCTAGAATCAATGGGAGATGCGCGGAACTAGCTAGTAGTACTTACTTTCGGGTGTTTAAATTGCAGCTCCGTCGGCAGTCCTGGCGTAATTACGGTGAACTCTTTCCAAACCCTGACAGACAAAGAGAATACTTACTTGGTATCAGGAAATGAACAAAGTTGCCGATATGGTGCGATAATGGTCGACTGAACTTACTTCTGGTGCATATCAGTCATGTCCGCATACTCACGGGGATCATTTCTTCTCGAGTCTAAGACAGTTACTATTCCAACTTCAAGCTTAATCTCTAGCAAAATAAAGTGGAATCTGCGCACGCATGCATAACTCATCAATTACATTATAATTAACCTCAAGTAAGGGAAACCGAATATGCAAAAACAGTAACACTCACTTGAAATTGTTAGGAAAGAGTATTTTATCTTTGTTTTGATTTTTAAGCAACGATTGTACCAAGTTGTCCTCGGTTTCTGTGACATTGTGTTTGACCGTCCATTCATGTATGATATTTGGGTTAATGAACCCAATGTCATAGATATTTGCTTTTCTGCATTTGACGATCTTCAACCTGCATAATATAGTGAGGATAATTATATATACATGCAATGAAAGAGCTGAGCTAAATATAGAGACTTAATTATTACAGAAGTAGTACTTACAGACAGTAGCAAGTCACGAGTGTTTTGTTGAGGGCCTTTTGATTGTATAACTGGAATAACTCGTCAAATTCAACATTCAAAATATCCATTGCAACGAGGTCGTGCTCCTCTTTAATTCTCATTGTCAAAGTATGCTTCCCAGACTTGCGGCATCTTTCCATGTACCATTCATGGAGTCTTTGCATCATCGTTGTTAGAGGAGGATGATCAGGTTTGACGAGAGGCTGCCCGTACATGAACTGAACTCGTCCACGTCCATTGTTTCAAACTCTATATCATCGGTCAGGTAATCAGCAGGATTGGTACCGGGCACCATCCCCCGATGATTAGCGACGATATCGCTAGACACCTTGAGCGGGGGGCACGTTTTCTTCGCCTGTTGCCGAGCTAAGGAATTTTTTCCCACTTCTTCGTTCTGCTAACCTTGCATCACTGCAAGTACTTCCCAACCGCTTCGCTTCCTTATATGCCTTTTTAATAGTGCGCACATAGTTGGAATCCGGCAGAGGTGGTGGTGGTCGCTTCAGGGCATTGATAGTCCGCTTCACTTTCATCGGATCTATTGTTTCCTTCGGAGGTGGAGGTTTCCATGCAAAAAAGGCCCTCACTTGGGCACGACTGATCTCCTCGTTTTCCTTGTCGGTCCTCTCATATGGTAACTTTTTCGGAGCCTTGAGAGATGGACCGTATTTGAATTGCTTCCCTCCTCTACTTGTAATGCTAGCCGCCGGAGCAGCGGCCTCTCTCTTCCGCCATTGCTGACGCGGCGGAGTCCACTAACACACCGGAGGAGGCGGAGTGCTCTGACGTGCCGGAGGAGGCGGAGGAGGAGCCAGAGTTCCCTCACGCGCCGGAGGAGGCGGAGTGCTCGCCGGAGGAGGCAGAGAAAGCGGGTGTTGCCGCCTTCACGATGCCCATCACCGATCCCTGCCTCGTGGCCGAAAATCGGGCCATCCTCGACTCTCTCTAGTCCTAGCAGGAGGTGCTGACGAACAACCGCCGCGACGTGAGTCAGAAGCGGCTCTTCACAGACAACGACAAAGAAGAGGAGACACCAGACATTCACTCCACCGTCAATGACCACAAGGCCGATAACTCCGGTAAGCGGTCATCAACATCTCCACAAATATGTTGGATTAGTGTAGTCATGTAATATCCTTTTTAGTCTTTTGTATGAGTGACCTATGGTTAGATCTACATTGTATGTAGTTACATGAAATTGAGGGTCTGAAAATGGAGGATGGGGTTGTCGGGCAAACAAATGAGGGGTGAGCGTACAGTATGTACCGATATATGCGCATGCGTCCGTGGACATATAAGGAATTTCTCATGATGTAAACAAAAAGAATAGAAGCTCTCGCACGTGTCTTCGCAAAATTCGCGTTCATGTTCATGTTCTCCAAGAGGACGGAGAAAACCCCAAGAACCCTATATATCACTTATAGCAATCGTTAAGCACAGAAATCGTTCATGGTAGGCTGGCTTGGTTTGGGGTATTTGGTGTTGGGAACTTCTTGTGGTTTAAAGAAGGTTCGAATTGTTTTTTGTTTCGTCTTTTTTATCTTTCTTGTATGCTGATTTTCCTATTTTATTTCATATTTTTATCATTTTCCTTTTCATGTTTTAAATTTTCTTCATTTGAAAAATTACCAAAAAGAAAAAATTTGTGAACAAATTTTATTCGTGATTTTTTATAAAATTCTTGTATATTTTTAATTTTTGCACATAATTTTCAAACTCATGAATTTTTATCTAATTCACGCATAATTTTCAAATTCATGAACATTTAATATTTGTTAGCTTTTTCAATTTCTAAAATATTTTTTGAATTAACCAATATTGTTTTCCCAATTTTCATGGAACATTTTTTGAATTCCCAAGAGGAAGGGATGATGTAGTCCAGCAAGCACTTATTTTTCCTAGTTGGGAACCCACATTTATTGACCTAGTAGAACAATGAGTATTCGGTCAATGATCAGTATCTGCACAAAGTTAACAAACTTCTGGTTGTCCCTAACTTGGCCAGGAAGGTTGTCAATCTTGTGGTCTTTGCTTGGAATTGATGATTGCAAGTAATAAATGAAACCGATCAATATATATAGTAAGTGCTCAATGTGTAAAGCAATTGGAATAAATTAACTAGAATCCATAGTTTCACTAGAGACATCTCTTCAAAAAGCATATCGTAGGTGTCCTGAACATACTACAATTGCGTATTAATTAAACTACAACTTTTATGACTGATTATTCATGGCATGATTGCATGTAGGCATTACATCCTTAAATCCCCAAATTGTTATCCGACTGCATCTATAGCTAATGCTCCACCCCGAGAACGCTATCCAGCATGCATCTCAAAATATTAAGTAAAATAGGGCATTGCATTAAGAAAGATGACATAATGTTGATACTATATTGTCTTTACCTCCAGATATTTCACTGAGACAAGTACACAACTATGTATTTATCCTTAGTGGCAACAACACAAGACAAGCCATTTCCACTTTCTGTCACTGTGGTAGTTTACTTGCATGATTAAACCAAACCAAGAATACACAACACCCTCTTGAAGATCTTGCATCTAAACATGGCTAGTGGAAGACAAATAGATCGAAGAGCATATAATTATATGAAGCACACAACGACAAAAATCAAAGTAATTCATAATGAATCATGAATAGATTTTTTTATAAATCAAAAATTCATCACACTGCAACAAGCTCACCATGAATTACATCATATTGATGTCAATCATGTAGGGCAGCTCATGAGATCTTTGTATTGAAGAACAAGGGAAAGAAGATGCCATCGAGATACTACTATGAACCCATAGTCCAAGGAGGACTACTCACACATAGGCATGATGGTACCAAGGTTGATGAAGATAGATCCGTCGATGGATTCCCCCTTGGCAGAATACTAGTACATGTCTCCAAATTAGATGTTCATGGAACTAAGAGATGGAGGCAGTGAAAAATTCCTCGATAATTATGACGAAGGATTTTAGGAGTATATTATGGCCGCAGTGAAAAGATACGCTTGAGATGACCTCCATGGGACTCGCGCCACCCTTCACACAAAACCATTCCTAGGCGCGAGCTAGGGTTGTGTGGAGCCCACGAGGCACCCTCGGTGGCCTCCGGTGCTGGCTGGGTACGCCCCTTCCTGAAACTTCAGGTGGTATTATTTCTTTATTTTTTGGTCCCGTAGAATGTTTTTCTATAGAATTATCAAAACTGAGAGAATGACAATTGATTATAGACACTGAGTTAATAGGTTACTTCTGAAAAATGATATAAATTGGTGCCAAAGGTATGCAATTATGATATAAAATTAACACGAAAGAACCAAAAATTGTATGTATGTTTGACAAGCATGATCATCCCCAAATGTAGTCCCTACTCGTCCTCAAGTAGGTAGATAATAAAACGAAATAAATTTTGATTGTGAAAGCTACCTTAGCATGAACTTGATCATCTGATGTATCTTGCAAAAGATTAACTCAAAAGATAAAGCGATGCAATGCAATTGTCTACAGTCCATAATAAGCAAGTAACACTAAAACATAACAATAATCACATTCTTGCTTCTCATGGATGAGTGCTTTCAAGTTTGTGTTCTTGTTGGAAAAGGTCAAAAAAGAACGCCAATATTATGTTGGGAATTCAACATTATTTTCGTCTTTCATACATGTACTATGGGCAATTTTAACATAAATTAACCGAAGACCGACCAAGTGACATTAACTACTTGGTCTTTCTACATTATCCATTGAATACCCATGCTTCAGCGTGAGTATAGGCCTTATCGCTTACAAGATAAAGAGAATAATGATGGGGTCTATGAGAAGTAAAAAAGAAAGATAGTTTTGCATCAACGTGACCGATCATTAGGCAATATAGAAGCCTTACAATCAATTTTAATTCAAATACTAGGGATTGTGATGCAGCGAATGCACTAGACCTATGAATATATGAAAGCTCTCCTATGGGCTAGTGGGATGTGCATCCAACTTGGTTGCTAATGAAGACCTATTTCCAAACTATCTCAAAACAATTGCAAAGAATCCAATTCAGAAGTTTATAACTTCCACAGATTTTTCATGCAAGCTTTTTATTTATATGACCAATGCATGCATATCAGTTTTAATACGGAAATATTAATCCACGCGAACAACCAATTACTATTTAACTCTCCAAAAAATTATAAGTGAAGCAAGAACTAGTACAGGAAAGTCTACTAGGAATATAACGGTAACGTTGAAACAAGTAAGTGGCACAACTGGGTCAGATTGCCCTACAAACAGTCATATAAGAGGACTCGAGTGTGTGTGTGTGTGTGTGTGTGTGGGGGGGGGGGGGGGGGGTAGTATAGCACGCTCGTGTCTGCCTCTTGTCCCCCCAAAAGGCCAAAACCACGTCTCATATATACCCTTTTGGACGGAATTGAGCGGTTCTTGTTCTTAGTGAAAACCTCGTGTGGTGGATGAGACTAGTGAAATTCCTTTTGGACCAACTGGTGTGGTCTTTTCTTCGCATGAGTACTTTTGTTGCTCTCTTATCTTGTATTTGGCGGTGCGTGTTTGTTTGGACTATCTGCTAGCGCAGCTGATCAGAGCATATGTAGATACTAGCTTGAGTCCAGCAAAACGATTTCATTTGTTCCATCTGTGAAAAGTGAATAGAGTAGTACGTTCAAGTTTGTAAAATGTTGACACCCTTGCGGTGAGGTGAGCGAGGCGATGATAGCGGGAGGTTCTTGGGCAATGCAGCCGCATTAGGCCAGACCATTCCACCTGCTAATCAAAACTTCAATGAGGTGTATCATTTCATACTTCTACCGTTTATGTCTTCAGCAAAGGCATCACCTACCCGGCGAGCTTCGCCACCTCAGAACGAACTGTGTCCTCATCCTCATTAAGTACGCCTTCAGGCGAGAGACCACTTGCTTGTGGACGATTTTCTGAAGAAGTTAAGCATGCTTAAAGTGTAGCATGTGGAACAAAAGTATTAGAAACAATGCGTACATCAAACTGTACGTAACCTATGAATAAAAATTGAAGTTCATCGGAAATTCAGAAATTTTCCTAGTAAACATCAAATGTTTTGGGACACGGACTTTCCTCTAATAATAGTGCATGACTAATAAACAATCTCATTACATTACGTATTCTTCGAAGATAACTTAGACTTCGTAAATATTGACTTCCACTCCAGGACCACACATGATCTGGATCTTCTCACATACCTCCTCACTTAGTTGAGTAACATCATCTGTTAATGTAATTTCCAAACGTTGAAGTTTTGCTACGCTGCATCTGGATGTCAGCACATCTATCAATTTCATCTGCTCATTTGCTCCACTGAATCTATTGATTTCTATCTCTTCAACTGAACAAAGGTTTATTTCCCCTGCCATATCTCCCTCCGGCAAGCGACAAGGGCAAGCCGACAAGCTTGGGTAAAACTGGAAATGAAATAATGTATTATCAGATAAGACTATATATCTGGGAAAAATAAATATGTTTTTGATGGTTGGTATGTTCTGGCCCCAAATAATAGATGGATGCTAATGGTTTTCACCGAAACGAGTAAACATGCATATTTCTCACAGAAAATCTCCCCATGCATGTAAGCACATATAATAGGGAAAAGGTGGTTTAAATCTGAGCTGTTGGCTGTTTTTTAATTTGAGTTTAATTTTATTTGAAGAGCACCTAGCATAATCAATCTTATGTAGTGACGCCCGACATTTTCTGAACTTCGCACTTGCATCATCATCTTTCCCACCAAACATACTCCTACATGTACACCACTCAACACGCTAATCACCAACTATGGCTTTTTAACTGAGACATATATGGTGTCCTTAAAAATCCTAAGGCATATGCTGAACACTAAGCTAGGGAATCCGGTTATGCTGTGGGAGGCTCCTGCCCAAAAACTAAGGTTAAGGAAAAAAAATACAGATATTGATTTGCACAAATCATGATGCTATGTCAATTTTGATTCGGAACTCATAGATTCGGATTCATTGAAAAGTGGGGTTACCTTCACAGGGTCGTTGTCAAACACTAGCTTCCTTACACCATGGACTCTCTTGAGTAGATGTAGTATGCTCGGCACGAAGCAGCGGTGACCCATAAATGATGATACATGCAACACCTCACACCTGGGAAGATGCTCTATGTCATCTAAGAAGCTTTGGTATCCTTCCTCTGTTCCCTAACAAGTTCAAAGCACAAACAAAGTGGTCAATTAAAAAAAAGATCAGCCAACATCAGGACATTGGGACATTTGTACGATTAGTTTCAGAAAACAATAACATGGATTCAGTGGTACTTTATGAGAAGAAGAGACCTACCAAGGAGAGACCATGCAGTTTCAGCTCGTCAACCGTATCAAAACAACGCATCGATGGCGCCATTGTGGAGCAATCTCTGACATCTAGCAATCGGAGACGACACCCAGAATCAGCAAAAATAAACTTCAGTTCCTCTTCTCCCGCGAAGTCATCCCAAACGACCTCAGACAGGTTTGGGGCTGCGACATAGGTCTGCACAGGGTACCCTGCCACTAGACGTCTAAGAATAGGGGCTTTGACCTCGAGCCGGCGGGCCTTTTCGACGATGAAACTCAATTGCTCGAGTGTGGCGGAGTAGGGCTGGACGTACGAGCGAGCATTTTAGCTCGGCTCGAAGCTCGTTCTAGCTCGGCCCGACTGGGCTCGGCCCGACAACTAAAAAGGACGAGCCGAGCTGGAAATATAGGCCTGTTCAGCGACCGAGCCGAGCCTGTTTTCGCTCGGTCCAGCTCGGTGGCCCGTTTCGTCGCACACTCAAATTTTAAGATTCCGCAGCCCAGCGCTACACGAGCAGGCCAAGCCCAATACAAAGCAAAGCCCTTTTCTCTGACCTACACGAGCAGCACGCACCCACGCACCCCATCCAGAACCATCCCCGCCGCCGCCGCCGCACACATCGGTCGCCCCCATCCTCCCTCCTTGCAATCTCTTCTTCTTCCCGCCGCCATCCATCGATCTGCCATTCTCTTTCCAAGCAAGATGAGGAGGGGGTGACGTTGCGGCGGCGCTGGGCAACATGCCGACAACACGACCCCGCTGGACGCCGCGCCTACGCATGCCGTCGTCGGCGCGCACGCATGCAGGCATGACATCGCCGCCGAGCCCACGCACGCACGCCGGTGCTCGCGTGCTACACACCCACGTCCTTCTCTGCTCCTAGTCGTCCCCAACGTTGGCCGCTGCGTTCCCGAAGCCGCGCCGCCACACTGCCCACGTCGCTTGCCGTCCCGTCACGAGCCGCTCGGGCTGGACCGAGTCAGTGAAAAAACGAGCCGAGCCACCCATATGCAGCTCGTTGGTTTCACGAGCCGAGCCGAGCCGAGCCGCTCCAGAGCGAGCTAAAGCGTGGCTCGGACCTAACTCGGCTCGGCTCGGCTCGTGTCCAGTCCTATGGCGGAGTGTATGGAGATGTTGGATTCAGCGGAGAATTTGACGAACAGGTCTAGGTTCTTTAGGCGTGGGCACATACGGGACACAAGCCCTTCCAGCTCCCGTCCGTCTATGGTAGCACCACGGATGTTCAGGTCAGTTAGTGCGGTAAAGACAGCAATGTCGTTGCGGCGGTGCCGGAGGGTGAATGGGAGTCTCAGATCAATTTCCGTCGCTGTTTCACACGTGGGCAGCTCGAGCTCGTCTTCTTCTGCAGAGGAGGAAGTATGATATATGTCGAGATAGAGCGAGTCAACGAGGTGTCGTGATGCGAAGGCTAGCCACGAAGCGACACGGTAAGCGGGGACACGAAGCTCATTGTCCGTCGGGGTGGTGATATACAGGGACGAGAGTTTTGGTGCAGAGTAAGCAGCGAGGGCACCATCAATGGCGTCCAGGGAGTAGTTGGGCTGCGGGTCCTCAGCAGATTCGCCGAAGAACAGGTCGGGAAGGCTACCCCAGACGTGGCGCCAGCGGTGGGAGAGGACGCTTGTGCGAGCCGCCGCCGCGGGAGTCGTCAGGTCCAGCCGGAGGAGGATGTCGTGGAGGAGCTCGTCGGGAAGGCCGCTGATGTGGTCGATCCCACTGCCGTGATCTGAATCCATCTATTGATCACGACTTTGTACGGATCTCTCGAGGAGGTTGAGCGATATTAGGGATAGGGTTCGGGGTTTGACGTCAAAAGATATGAGCTGGGCCTAGTCATGCATAGACAATTAGGCAGGCACCTGAAATTCTCTTGTCGGTCACTTTTTTTTTCCTAGGGAAACCCTTCTTGGCGCACTTTTTTTTTCATATTATAAATAACGAAACATCGTTTATCACATCTGTAGCAATGAAACCAGGAGGATCATCATCCCAAAACATGGAAGAGGTCGAGATAAAAACATGTCTAGCTAAATTATGTGCCACATAGTTCCAGATGAGAACATGTCTAGCTAAATTATGTGCCACATAATTATGCATGCATTAGAGCACGAACAGCAAAAGCTGTGCGAGGCGGAGGGGCAACCTGCTTCCCATTAACAAATTTTCTTCATTGCCACCATATGCACCAAGAACCTACAAGAATAATTTCCTTAGCCCGACATGGCCCAGAACAGGTACCTTGTTGCTTTGCCGCATAAGAAGCTCTTCAAGAACAATGGAGCCCGATCGATCCACATTTGTAGCGTAATTTATTATATCCAGGAGACCCAAAGTACTTCATACTCCTGTGCACGACTGCAAGTGAACATGAAATGTTTTACTTCTTCTAGCCCCATTGAGCAAACCGGATAATGATTATTGATAGGAATATGTTTGTTAGCAAGCACTGAAAGACCCGGAACGATCCCATGAAGAGCCTTCAAGGCGAAAATCCTAACTTTAATAGGTACCTAAATCCATAATATATCCCAAACGGGTTTGCGAGCTAATGTCACTGGCCATCAGGTCTACTCAGTCGGTGCCTATGACCGTGGTCCCATTCAATATAAAATGCCGAACTGACCGAGAACACATTGACAAGCCACAAAGTCCTCATCGAAGATGTTCACCTAAAGGAACCGCATAATTCTTTCCACATCAACCAGATTAAATATGTCGTTGATTAGCATATCATCCCATCTTCCCGTAGCTAGGTCAATCAGTTAATTAACTGTTTGTAGTAGGATCTTGCACCTTGGTGTTTGGACCATTTGGTTTGGGCTTCCTGGGATCCAATGGTCCTCCCAAATATTAATCATTTCACCATTACCCACTCTCCAAATGTGCCCTCTATGAAAGGTGTTCAGTCCAGCCACAATGCTTCACCATGTGAAAGAGGATCCTGTCTTCGGGCCCACCTTTAGTAAGTTACTATTTGGATAGTATTTGGCTTTCAAAACATGAGCACATAAAGAGTCAATACTTGTGTTAAGTCTCCAAGACTGCTTTGCCAGCATAGCTAAATTAAAGAACTGAAGGTCCTGGAAGCCCATACCTCCATCCTTTTTTTTGAGGGAAAGCGTTCATGGAGCACTTTATTTCACTTTAAAAGGAGATATATCGCTTATTACATCAGAAACCAAAAAACTAGGTGGGGTATCATACCTCCATCCTTCTTCGTAATACACATCCTCCATCAAGCCATCCAATGCATCCATTTAATTTGATTGGTCTCACCCCACCAGAATTCAACCATTGCATCCGTCATTTCCTTCAAAGCTTCTTGGGGATATTGAAAATTGACAATACAAAACAAGAATTGATTCTATCAATGCCCTCAAAAGGATTTCCTTACCTCCCATAGATAGGAGTTTTTCTTTCCAACTTTTCTATTTATTTATAATCCTCTCAAATAGATTAACAAAACTATCACTTCTATCCACCTCAACCATGGCTGGTAAACCCAGGTATTTATCTAACAATGCTTCAGACATAATATTTAGTTCCGTACAAATATTAGCTTTCATGGTAGCATCCGCATTTGGGCTAACAAATATGTACACTTTGCTTCACTTACCATTTGCCCAGAGGTTGAACAATATTAATCTAGTACCCGTCTCAACGAGGTTGCATTAGTCATATATTATTTCATAAGGATAAGCGAATCATCAGCAAATAATAAATGCGAGAATGATGGTGCATTTCTACAAACAGTGACGCCTTCGATGCCATGAACCTCTTCTTTATGAGCCAGAAGACTAGATAATCCTTCTGGACAAACCAAGAACAAATATAGTGACAGGGGATCTCCCTGTAGGAAGCCCATTCCCGAGATAAAGGGGTATGTCTCTTGATGGTTGAATCTGAACTTATATTTAATAGACTGGATACAAGCCATCAACAATGTCACAAAATCAACATGAAACCCCAACTGAATCATCATACCACGCAAAAAATTCCGTTCAAACCGGTCATAGGCCTTCTGCGTATCCAATTTTACTGCATTTTAGCCCAATGACCCTTCTTCTTATTTTTAATTGCATGTAAGTACTCATATGCCAACAAGATATTATCTTTGGTCAGTCTATATGGTACAAATGCGCTTTGCACCGGAGATATATTATAAAACATCTAGAATATATTTCAAATGAATGGCGGCCATTTTGGAGATTACCTTGTACAGAACATTGCGTGATAAACTCTAGATCTACTATCTTGTGTATGAGAACAATCAATGTATCGTTCCATCCTACTGGAATCACCTTATCAGTTATTGCATTTAAAACTACCAAGGTCAAAGAATCATCCAGGATATGCCAACATTTTTTCAACAAAATATCATGCAGCACATCACAACCCGGCACATTCAAATCTCCAATCAGAAAAGTGTTTTCTTCACCTCTTCAGCCTTGTAGGTTTTCAGCAGATTTCCATTCATGGCCTCTAACACCCTTTGTCTCAGTTTACCTAGAACATCCGGGTCTGGCTCATCAACTGCAGTCACAAACATCCCCGCAAAATATTGCGACACATTAGGGTTCAACTTTGTACTTCCTTTCAACCACGTACCGTTGTCCCCCCTCAATTTGTTTTTATCATGTTTCTTTTGCAACGAGCAGAAACAAAATTTTGGAAGTATGACATATTCCTATCTCCAAATCACAGCCAGTCCAACCTGCTGCATTGTGCATGATGAATTTCCTCCTGTTCATGTAACAATTCGACCTCCCTTACTATTTCTCTTTCCTTTATTATATTTTCATCATTTATAGTTCCACTAGCAGCCTTCTCCAAGTCTCACTCTGCAGACTGAATTCTTCTTTTAGTGTTCGGAAGCACACATTAGTCCCACTTAGTATATAGATGATCATGCACCATAAAACTTCTCCGCCAAGGTATTTTTCAAACTTCGAACACTAGCCCTGCTGTCACATCCCTGGTCTTGTTATGCACTAGGCTAGACCTCATCTGAGCATCATGTTTAAATTTTTGAAACCTGAAACTGAGGAATTTTGGAAGCCTCAAAAACTTAAATAAAAGAAGGGCAAAAACCCTAAAAATCTCATTCATTGCTCCAAAATGCTCTTCTTAAATGTTTGATAAATTTTGGTAGGGGTTCTGGCTCCAACCAAAATATTGAACATTTTTAAGGAATTATTTTTGGGACTTTGGATTTAATTCATTAGCTATTTGAATTTGAATTATATTCATATAATTAGAATATAATTTCAAATACCCCTGAAATATTTTATAAGCTTTTCGAAGAGTCCATCTAGCAATATAAAATATTCAGAGGAGTTTTTGGCATTGTTTGAATTATTTTAAATTCAAAACAGTGGCAAAATAAATTAAATAAAACAAAACAGAAATAAAAGACAGAGGAGAGAAACCTTACCTGGACTTACCTCTGCAGCCCACCAGGCCCACCTGGCCAGCCCAGCCCATCTCCACCCCCCCCCCCTGTCGTCTTCCTCCCTGCCAGGAGGACAGACACCGCGACGCCGCCGCGCGTGCCACCTCCTGCTTCCCCTGGCCACCTCCTGCTTCCTCCCCGAGCCCTCTAGCGACGCCACGGAGTCGTCCCCGACCGCTATCCCTCCCTCTGCTCGCTCTGGCTCTCTCCCTCTCCCGATTTGGAGCACCACCGAGAGCCACCGGGGGGCGCCGCCGTCGCATCCATAGCCACCGGCCACCCCTCGCCCTTCCGATGAGCTCAGGAGCTCCGTTCCGACCCCATGGAGCTGCACACCGACGCACGCGACCAGAGGAGGCCCCAGTCGACCGGAGCATCGTCGTCTTCATCCCCGGTGCCCGGAGAACGCCGCCGTAAATTCGCCGTCGCAGAAGCTTCCCCGAGCTCGCCGACCCCTCCGTCCAGTCCACTGTGAGCCCCTCTTCCTCTTCCCCCTTCCCTCAAGCTCGCGCTCATACCCTAGCCCCTTCCTCCACCGCGGCCGAGAGTTTCTCGCCGCCGGCCATGGCGCAGCCGTGGCCATAGCCGCGCATGCCCACGACGAAGTGCTTCACCGTGCTCATAAAGCCCCCAGGAGCCCAACACACCAACCAGCTCCCCCTCCCGCGCACCGCAACGCCAAACCCGCGGGTGCCCGAACTCCGGCCGCCGCAGAAGTGCTCGTCGCCGTCGACTCAGGCCATCCCAGCTGCTGTCGCTGCTACCACTAAATGCGCAAGAACGCCAGCAAGCCGTAGCCACAAACCGCGCTCAAAATGGAGCCCTGTAGCGTTTTTCCAAAACGCTCCGCCGTCGTTTTGGTCGCCGCCGGCGTAACTCCGGCGAGGGTGACGTGGCAGATTAATTCGGGCTAATGACGCACTTAGTCAACACCTAGTGACACTGACAGCGGGCCCCACCCCTGGTCAAACCCCAGTCAGCGCTGGGTTTGACCGGGATTAGGTCCTGTGTCACTGACGTGTGGCCCCCACATGTCAGGTTTGACCGAGCCAGCCCAGTTGACCCTGCTGACGTCACTGTGACGTGGTGCTGACGTCATAATCATTTCTGGATTTAATATTATTCAGGAAATTCCAGAAAACTGTATAAACTTCTAAAAATCATAGAAATTCAACCGTATCTCCAAATTAAATAAATTATATATGAAAAATTATCAGAAAAATTCAAGGAATCCATCTGTACCATTTTCATGCATGTTAGAACAACTTATAGCTGCTGTTTAGCACAAATCAATTAAAGGGCATTTAAATAATCACATATGGAGTTTGAATTTGAATCTTGTATTCAAACCAACTTCATTTAATCTGTTGCTAGTTGCATTAGCTCAAAACACATTCATTTTGCCATGTCATGATCATGCATCATATTGTGCATTGCATTGATTGTGTTCCCTTCTGTGTTGCCGGTATTTGTCCCCTCTCGATAGACGTGATACCGATGATGTGATCGTTGACACTGATGAAGACTCAATGTTATCTTCAGAAGTGCCAGGCAAGCAAAACCCCCTTGTTCATTCCGATACAATCCTACTCTCTCGCCCTGCTCTCTTCTACTGCATTAGGACAACAACGATTCATCTGTTACTTGCTGCGGTAGCTGAACCCCTTTATCCTTTGCATGACCTGTCATTCCACAGTAAATAGATGAAACCCACTAGCATGAGTAGGAGTTGTTTGAGCCCTGTTGTGCCTACTCATTCATGCTTGTTTGTCATGCCTGCTATGCTTAGAGTTGAGTCGGGTCTGATTCATCGAGGATGAATCAGAGGTGTGTGAACATGTCCTACGGTGTGTGAGCTAAGTGTGTGAACACGATTTGGTAAAGGTATCGGTGGGAGGCCATGTAGGAGTACATGGTGGGTTGTCTCATTGAAGCCGTCCTCAGGAACTGAGTTCTGTGTTTGTGATCCATGATACAGCTACTACCACGCATTGGGCCCGAAACCAATGGACCCTCTCGGCTTCTTATTCACCCTAGTCTTCTATCCAGGAGTTGCAAGTAGTTTCTGGTGTTTGTAGCCTGCTGGAGGCCGTGGACAGCGCTGACCGTAGGGGTGGGCTGTGATGCGGTAGGTACGTGGCACGGTGTACCGGATGCCCGTTTGGTATCTCGGGAACCCTGTTCACATCGTTTGGGGCTGTGAGCGAAACTTCGGCCGGATCTCCTCATGGATGGAACCCAAATAGGCGATAAACCTGGACTAGGGACTTGAGTGTTTAGGTAGGTCGTGGCCGACACCCACGTTGGGCTTCCGCTTGAAGGTTGCCGAGTACATGTCGTGTAAACGGCGGTAAGTGGTGAGAGCGTGTGTGAAGAAGTACACCCCTGCAGGGTTAACATCATCTATTCGAATAGCCGTGTCCGCGGTAAAGGACTTCTGGGTTGCTTATATCAGTTCATAGACAAGTGAAAGTGGATACTCTAAAATACGCAAGATAAGCGTGAGTGCTATGGATGGCGTTCTCGTAGGGAGGCGGGAGCGGATCCATAGTGGTGTATTGATATGGTGAATATGTGGACTCGTGTGCGCCACCTCAAAGAGTTACATTGCAGTCGTAGTTCAGGTTAGCCACCGAGTCAAAGCTGGCTTGCTGCAGTTAAACCCCACCGTCCCCTTGTTGATAATGATGCATATGTAGTTAGTTCTGATGTAAGTCTTGCTGGGTACATTTGTACTCACGTTTGCCTATTTTATGTTTTTGCAGAGAGACTTCAGTCTCGCTAGTAGTTCCACGTGGACTTCGACGTTTAGCTTGATACCTCAGCTACGATCTTGTGCCCTCGGCAGGATCTAGTAGATAGTCAGGCTTTCAAGCCTTTTTCATTTGTAGATGTCTGTACTCAGACATACTAGCTTCCGCTTGTGCTTTGACTTGTATGCTCTGAATGTTGAGTCATGAGACCCCTGCTTGTAATTTCTCGCTCCTCGGAGCCTAATGAATAAATAGTTGAGTCGTAGAGTCATGATGTGATGCCATGTTGTATTTGCACATATCGAGCATATTGTGTGTATGTTATTGAAATGCTTGGTATGTGTGGGATCTGACTATCTAGTTGTTTATCTTTAGTAGCCTCTCTTACTGGGAAATGTCTCCTAGTGTTTCCACCGAGCCATGGTAGCTTGCTACTGCTCCGGAACACTTAGGCTGGCCGGCATGTGTCCTTCTTCGTTCCTGTGTCTGTCCCTTCGGGGAAATGTCACGCATTGAGTACCGGAGTCCTGTTAGCCCGCTACAGCCTGGTTTACCGGAGTCCTGCTAGCCCAGTGCTACAGCCCGGAACTTACTTGCTGATGACCGACACGTTCGATGCTGGGTCATGGATGCCTGTCCCTGTAAGTCTGTGCCGCTTTGGGTTTACGACTAGCCATGTCAGCCCGGGCTCCTTATCATATGGATGCTAGCGACACTGTCATATACGTGTGCCAAAAGGCGCAAACGGTCCCGGGCAAAGGTAAGGCGACACCCGTGGGAATACCGTGCGTGAGGCCGCAAAGTGATATGAGGTGTTACATGCTAGATCGATGTGGCATTGAGTCGGGGTCCTGACAGCGTTTGGTATCAGAGCTTGACTGCCTGTAGGATTACCAAGCCAAACTGGTCGAAGTTGAGTCTAGAAATGCTTTAGTTATGTAAGGGAATTGATTGTGGGATGGAACGTAAGGCTCTTTTTACTTCTTATACCTCATGGCCTTCTGATCTGAGTCAACCTCTTCTCTTCTACGGGGATTAAGAACTAGGCCTTCTCATCTATCTATCAGGATGACATGTTATTAATCCATAGACTTATAAGATTGTTAGTTCCAAATCTCAGTTCAGTTTTACTACTTCCGTATGTTCATAACTGTTGATCTCGAAACCCTGATATCGTGCTTCGGAGTGGCTATGCCACCATTTTTGAAGGATGTCTCCAATCTTTTGAGCATTTACAGCCGTTATGCTTTCCGAGTCATTCCAGGTTTCTAAAACAATCTGATGCGCTTGCAAATCCTTTCCCTCTGGTGTTTATGTCCCTTTGGGCCAGGTTAATCACACCAATTGCTGAGTTGAGGTATTATTTTACCTCGACATATATGTTGGAGTTAATATTATGACCCTAGGTGTCTTAGGGGATCATCTAGTAATCTAGCCATGATTTGTATCCCAGTGTGATGATTCTGGCCATCATTCCCGAAAGCATCCCATGATGCCATTTAGTTAGTAGGCATTCTATTCTTGGGTTTTGAGCCCAAAATTCACCCTACTTACTTCATGTTGATAGTGTTTGCTAGTTCCTTTAGGTTATTAGTAACCTTTGCATTAGTCCTCGAGGTCCGTGGTATTTCCTTCTTCCAAATACTATGAACCACTTATGGCAGAAGTTCTTTGAACCAAAAGATCACAATAAGAATGCTCTTGATGAGTTCTTCATTTTATATTGTGACTCCGCCAGTTCTACCTTTCCACATGGATTATCTGGAAGAAAAATGTTGAACTTGGTTCGACATACTAATCTATGCATCCACAACTCAGAAAATCATATGTTCCTTTGAGTTGTCTCTCTTTAGTTGTGTCCTGACCCTCGTCTGTCAATTGATAGTCAAGAGTATGCGAGCATTCGTTTACCGATGCCTATTACTCTTGTGCTCCGTCAAGCCATTCTATCCGGAATGACTAGGAGAAACAAACTCCAGTACCTCATCCATATCCAGGATTGGGTCAAAGAAGTTGCGCTCCGCAGATCAAATACTAATCCAACTTTTGTTCTGTTCTACCTTGGAGTATTACCATCTTTATATCAAGAATGTCATGGGAATTGCACGCCATCCTATGAACTCTTGATACAGTGATACTTCTTGCCATCATTGTTCATTCCTCGGTTTCCTTGTTATTGTAACCGGAATGCAGACAAGTGAACTGTGATGTGTGAAATCGATACTTCCAGCAACCTCGTTGCTTGGTAGTAAATGGACAATATTCTCATTCTTAGCGTGTTGATTACTGAATCGTCACCCTAAGGTTGATTGTGCTACCTAGTCCTTATTTCTGGTGCACTCCTCGATCAATGAGTTAGGATTATTCAGTCCCTTGCTTATTTGATCATATCGTCTTGCTCTGAAAGCAAGATTGCTCTCGAGCTTAGTAACATACCGGTGGTTCGTGATTTTTCCGTATATCTTCTCGGAAGTATTACCAGGTTGTCACCTGACCGCTATGCTGAGTTCGTGATCAAGTTGGTTTCTTGTAACCACCCCTTCTCCAAGAATCTGTGTTGTATACCCCTGAGCTAGTTGGTTAAGCTAAACAACAACTTGGAGAGTTGGAAGATAAAAGCTTGTCCGACTTAGCTCATGTTAAGGGATATCCTGTATATGTGTTGAAGAAAGATGATATCCCCATTGATTGGTCCTCGCGATCAGTTGTTGGATCTATTGCGTTGTCAAAACTTTGACTTGAGTATGGGCTATTCTCAAATCAAATCAGTACCAACGATGTTCGTAATGTTGTCTTACTCGTGGATTTTCCTCGAGCATACACCATTATATCTTTTGGGTCTGACCAATACTATCGCCTTGCTCACATAGTTATGGAATTCCATCTTCATGGGAATCTTGATGAATTGTTGTTGAGCCCATCGACAACATCCTTGTCTTCTCCATAATTTTGTTGAACATTAAGCTAGTGTTGGAAACTTTTTAAAGCATTTGTTCATGCTAGCTCATGAAGCATATGCTCGGATGTAAGAAGTGACCTCCTCTAATTCATGTGCACTTGGAGCAAGTTGCCGCCGTGGATTCGAGAAAGTCAATGTTGCTTCCTTTGGAATCATCCCAAATCAGTCATGCATACGTGCGAAGTGTTCGGTGGTTCGAAGACTTGCAACCTTCATTCTATATGTATTCCTAGCACACCAAGCCACTGATTGATTGCTCAAGGAGAAGAAGTTCCTTCTTAAGAGCTAGACTTATGTAAGGACTCCGATATCCTCGATGATGGTTCCCCACCTGAACTCGGTAGTGTTTTATTATAAGACTACCACGTGGACATGCTTGTCTGGGACAACGTGTTCACATGTTTGTAGCAGAACCGGCTCATATTTTGGAACTTACTACCGTAGTCCATTTCCCGAGAATCTCGCAACGTCTTCTCGTCGACCTGTGTTGCAAACTTTCATTTTACTTTCTAGACTTGATGAGTCTGGAATACTCTGACGCCAACCAGATCTGAATCTCAGGCAGATATGATGGATGGAACATCTCCCAAGAACTATAATATTGGTCTCTCGATAACCGGTAAAGAGGATGTCATGGCCAACACACCCCGCCGGAAGACCTATTATTGTAGTATCTTGATTGAAGAAGTTGGCCACCTCCCCATAAGGATTTCGTAGGATTTACTCCGTAGTTATTCCTTGTGGATTCTTGTGCTCCCGAAGTCCGACCTTTTACTTGATGATCTAGTTATCAAACCATATCTATAAATGGGATACACTAGCACATCAAGGAGAACATTAGAAGCGGAGTGCTAAATGTCTCTCGGTCGATCATCCAGATTCTGTTCCTTGGCCTCGCTAAGGTGAAATCTGAGAAAGTGTTATCTTCCTTTGCATCTGCATCGTCCATCGCTATTCATCATGGTGGTATGTTGTGTTGTCAGCACCCTTGACACGGATGTTGGTAAAACCTTGATGAATATGGAAATGCTCAAGTCCTTGAGAGCACGCACAAGCATTAGGTGCTATCCTAGTTACTAACCGGGATTGTTCTCAGTTTCCTCGGTTATGCTATAACCATTTCAATAGTGGAATCACTCTCTGCTGTTGGGTTTCTCCCCAGTTACCAGAATCATTCCTAGCATTTGCATTTTGTTCCCAGCTTGCACCGCCAATGTGCCATTCTACCATGGGTCTCTTCCATTTCCGGTGATAAGCAAATTCATCCATTACGTTGTCTTCAACAAGGTAATCCACATCATCCAAGTCCGAGTATGCCATTCTACCGACCCCCTCCAAACGATCGCTCGAGAATTGTCTTAGGCTGGTTTAAAGAGTTTCAATGATCTATGAATCAAAGGTAATTCTTTTTGCCACTTAAGGGGATATTTCTACGAGTCACCTTCCCTAACGTGCCTCGTTGTGGTTTCATGGCAACTCAACTCCTCGCTACGTTGACAATCGATTACCACCTTCTTAAGCGTGAAATTGTTGTCTACCTAGTGAACCTTCGTCATCCGTTCTTTCCACCCCTCTTGATGTGTATCTCGTGTCTCAACCCGAGAGATGGTCCTATGTCTCATTCCGTGAGTTGTTCGATCTTCCAGAAGATCGACCCTTCTAGAGTCTCCTTCTTCCCTCCATGTCATGTTGACAGGATTTCTCAAGGCAAGACTTCAAGACAATGATGGTGAATGAATCAACGTTCAATTGAAGTGCACCCTGGATCGTGAAGATTATACTAGTTGCGTTTTCCTTCACCTTACCCTACGCTTGAATCTCGGGACGAGATTTTTGTTTAGTGGGGGTGAGTTGTCACATCCCTGGTCTTGTTATGCACTAGGCTAGACCTCATCTGAGCATCATGTTTAAATTTTTGAAACCTGAAACTGAGGAATTTTGGAAGCCTCAAAAACTTAAATAAAAGAAGGGCAAAAACCCTAAAAATCTCATTCATTGCTCCAAAATGCTCTTCTTAAATGTTTGATAAATTTTGGTAGGGGTTCTGGCTCCAACCAAAATATTGAACATTTTTAAGGAATTATTTTTGGGACTTTGGATTTAATTCATTAGCTATTTGAATTTGAATTATATTCATATAATTAGAATATAATTTCAAATACCCCTGAAATATTTTATAAGCTTTTCGAAGAGTCCATCTAGCAATATAAAATATTCAGAGGAGTTTTTGGCATTGTTTGAATTATTTTAAATTCAAAACAGTGGCAAAATAAATTAAATAAAACAAAACAGAAATAAAAGACAGAGGAGAGAAACCTTACCTGGACTTACCTCTGCAGCCCACCAGGCCCACCTGGCCAGCCCAGCCCATCTCCACCCCCCCCCCCCCCTGTCGTCTTCCTCCCTGCCAGGAGGACAGACACCGCGACGCCGCCGCGCGTGCCACCTCCTGCTTCCCCTGGCCACCTCCTGCTTCCTCCCCGAGCCCTCTAGCGACGCCACGGAGTCGTCCCCGACCGCTATCCCTCCCTCTGCTCGCTCTGGCTCTCTCCCTCTCCCGATTTGGAGCACCACCGAGAGCCACCGGGGGGCGCCGCCGTCGCATCCATAGCCACCGGCCACCCCTCGCCCTTCCGATGAGCTCAGGAGCTCCGTTCCGACCCCATGGAGCTGCACACCGACGCACGCGACCAGAGGAGGCCCCAGTCGACCGGAGCATCGTCGTCTTCATCCCCGGTGCCCGGAGAACGCCGCCGTAAATTCGCCGTCGCAGAAGCTTCCCCGAGCTCGCCGACCCCTCCGTCCAGTCCACTGTGAGCCCCTCTTCCTCTTCCCCCTTCCCTCAAGCTCGCGCTCATACCCTAGCCCCTTCCTCCACCGCGGCCGAGAGTTTCTCGCCGCCGGCCATGGCGCAGCCGTGGCCATAGCCGCGCATGCCCACGACGAAGTGCTTCACCGTGCTCATAAAGCCCCCAGGAGCCCAACACACCAACCAGCTCCCCCTCCCGCGCACCGCAACGCCAAACCCGCGGGTGCCCGAACTCCGGCCGCCGCAGAAGTGCTCGTCACCGTCGACTCAGGCCATCCCAGCTGCTGTCGCTGCTACCACTAGATGCGCAAGAACGCCAGCAAGCCGTAGCCACAAACCGCGCTCAAAATGGAGCCCTGTAGCGTTTTTCCGAAACGCTCCGCCGTCGTTTTGGTCGCCGCCGGCGTAACTCCGGCGAGGGTGACGTGGCAGATTAATTCGGGCTAATGACGCACTTAGTCAACACCTAGTGACACTGACAGCGGGCCCCACCCCTGGTCAAACCCCAGTCAGCGCTGGGTTTGACCGGGATTAGGTCCTGTGTCACTGACGTGTGGCCCCCACATGTCAGGTTTGACCGAGCCAGCCCAGTTGACCCTGCTGACGTCACTGTGACGTGGTGCTGACGTCATAATCATTTCTGGATTTAATATTATTCAGGAAATTCCAGAAAACTGTATAAACTTCTAAAAATCATAGAAATTCAACCGTATCTCCAAATTAAATAAATTATATATGAAAAATTATCAGAAAAATTCAAGGAATCCATCTGTACCATTTTCATGCATGTTAGAACAACTTATAGCTGCTGTTTAGCACAAATCAATTAAAGGGCATTTAAATAATCACATATGGAGTTTGAATTTGAATCTTGTATTCAAACCAACTTCATTTAATCTGTTGCTAGTTGCATTAGCTCAAAACACATTCATTTTGCTATGTCATGATCATGCATCATATTGTGCATTGCATTGATTGTGTTCCCTTCTGTGTTGCCGGTATTTGTCCCCTCTCGATAGACGTGATACCGATGATGTGATCGTTGACACTGATGAAGACTCAATGTTATCTTCAGAAGTGCCAGGCAAGCAAAACCCCCTTGTTCATTCCGATACAATCCTACTCTCTCGCCCTGCTCTCTTCTACTGCATTAGGACAACACGATTCATCTGTTACTTGCTGCGGTAGCTGAACCCCTTTATCCTTTGCATGACCTGTCATTCCACAGTAAATAGATGAAACCCACTAGCATGAGTAGGAGTTGTTTGAGCCCTGTTGTGCCTACTCATTCATGCTTGTTTGTCATGCCTGCTATGCTTAGAGTTGAGTCGGGTCTGATTCATCGAGGATGAATCAGAGGTGTGTGAACATGTCCTACGGTGTGTGAGCTAAGTGTGTGAACACGATTTGGTAAAGGTATCGGTGGGAGGCCATGTAGGAGTACATGGTGGGTTGTCTCATTGAAGCCGTCCTCAGGAACTGAGTTCTGTGTTTGTGATCCATGATACAGCTACTACCACGCATTGGGCCTGAAACCAATGGACCCTCTCGGCTTCTTATTCATCCTAGTCTTCTGTCCAGGAGTTGCAAGTAGTTTCTGGTGTTTGTAGCCTGCTGGAGGCCGTGGACAGCGCTGACCGTAGGGGTGGGCTGTGATGCGGTAGGTACGTGGCACGGTGTACCGGATGCCCGTTTGGTATCTCGGGAACCCTGTTCACATCGTTTGGGGCTGTGAGCGAAACTTCGGCCGGATCTCCTCATGGATGGAACCCAAATAGGCGATAAACCTGGACTAGGGACTTGAGTGTTTAGGTAGGTCGTGGCCGACACCCACGTTGGGCTTCCGCTTGAAGGTTGCCGAGTACATGTCGTGTAAACGGCGGTAAGTGGTGAGAGCGTGTGTGAAGAAGTACACCCCTGCAGGGTTAACATCATCTATTCGAATAGCCGTGTCCGCGGTAAAGGACTTCTGGGTTGCTTATATCAGTTCATAGACAAGTGAAAGTGGATACTCTAAAATACGCAAGATAAGCGTGAGTGCTATGGATGGCGTTCTCGTAGGGAGGCGGGAGCGGATCCATAGTGGTGTATTGATATGGTGAATATGTGGACTCGTGTGCGCCACCTCAAAGAGTTACATTGTAGTCGTAGTTCAGGTTAGCCACCGAGTCAAAGCTGGCTTGCTGCAGTTAAACCCCACCGCCCCCTTGTTGATAATGATGCATATGTAGTTAGTTCTGATGTAAGTCTTGCTGGGTACATTTGTACTCACGTTTGCCTATTTTATGTTTTTGCAGAGAGACTTCAGTCTCGCTAGTAGTTCCACGTGGACTTCGACGTTTAGCTTGATACCTCAGCTACGATCTTGTGCCCTCGGCAGGATCTAGTAGATAGTCAGGCTTTCAAGCCTTTTTCATTTGTAGATGTCTGTACTCAGACATACTAGCTTCCGCTTGTGCTTTGACTTGTATGCTCTGAATGTTGGGTCATGAGACCCCTGCTTGTAATTTCTCGCTCCTCGGAGCCTAATGAATAAATACTTGAGTCATAGAGTCATGATGTGATGCCATGTTGTATTTGCACATATCGAGCATATTGTGTGTATGTTATTGAAATGCTTGGTATGTGTGGGATCTGACTATCTAGTTGTTTATCTTTAGTAGCCTCTCTTACTGGGAAATGTCTCCTAGTGTTTCCACTGAGCCATGGTAGCTTGCTACTGCTCTGGAACACTTAGGCTGGCCGGCATGTGTCCTTCTTCGTTCCTGTGCCTGTCCCTTCGGGGAAATGTCACGCATTGAGTACCGGAGTCCTGTTAGCCCGCTACAGCCCGGTTTACCGGAGTCCTGCTAGCCCAGTGCTACAGCCCGGAACTTACTTGCTGATGACCGACACGTTCGATGCTGGGTCATGGATGCCTGTCCCTGTAAGTCTGTGCCGCTTTGGGTTTACGACTAGCCATGTCAGCCCGGGCTCCTTATCATATGGATGCTAGCGACACTGTCATATACGTGTGCCAAAAGGCGCAAACGGTCCCGGGCAAAGGTAAGGCGACACCCGTGGGAATACCGTGCGTGAGGCCGCAAAGTGATATGAGGTGTTACATGCTAGATCGATGTGGCATTGAGTCGGGGTCCTGACACCTGCTCCTAGGCTTCTTCAACAACCTGACGAAAATGGGCCTCTTTGAGCCACTTTGCCTCACATCTTAACACTACCGGTCCACTATTTTCCTCCGTAGCTATTGGTTCTATGTTAATCATAATTGGTATATGATCTGACTTGCTATAATCAAGGTTTTCAAAAACTGCCTCCCCAAACTTTTGGTTCCATTTGACAGAGCTCGGTCAAGCCTCTCGCGAATTTTCCCTTGATGGCACATGAATTTTTCTCCCCCATAACCAGTGTCAGCTAAGTTACAATCTTCCAAAGCCTCTCTAAAGGCTTGCATGACGTGAAGGGGTTGAGGGTTCCCCCCTTCTTTCTCGAAAGGATAGATAATTTTATTTAGGTCTCCCATCTCAAACCAAGGAATATTAGCCATAGCATGCAGATCTCTCAGCCGCTGCCATGTCAAGTGTTTGTGCTGCCACCCCGGTTCACCGTACATCCGCGTGAAGTGCCACACGTTATCCTGTCTACTCCCAATATATACATCAGTGAAACAACTATCTGTGTTGTTCTTCCAAAGAAGCAGCAATCCTCTTGTTTTTCGTTGGAAAAACCAACGCCGACGTCAAGATTAGTCTCCTTTCCTTTCTCTTTTCGGGAGCAGAGCTGAAAAAGATGGGAAATTCCAATGATTCTTCGTTCATTATCATGTCGATTCCTCACAATCGTTCTTTGTGATGCTGCGGGATCCCCTGAAAGAACAAAAGCAAATGATGGGGCAAACGAGGCAGGCCCGTCTTCTTCGCGGAAGCGTAAAAGGTGGGATGATGATTCGGGGTCCGAAGATGATGATTCGGGGGGGGGGGGGGGGGGGGGGGGGGGCGAGGAATCTCCAGATCCAGTGGAAATCGTTACGATTGGAGATGTATGCTCGGTCATTCATCACACATGATGCGTTGCAAGGAGCATATAGATTACTTCATCCATCGCACATGTTTCCTACAACATAATATTTTGTTTGGTGGTTCATCAATCTCACACAGTTATTTCATAGCGCCCCTGTGTGTTGGAACTATTCATCGCATGTACACCTTTGTATGAAACCATATGCAATACAATTACCAAATAAGCATGTGTATTAGCCCATTATAAAGTCCCTGTAATAAGAAAAATTCACATTTCATATCCAACAAATATTCACCATGATTTCATATCCAACACATTAAATATTTATTTTTTATATCCTTCCAATGCCCATCATGATTTCATCATTTGTACTTTACAGTACACCATATAGCTAGTACACAAGCACCAAATGAAATAATTGGCACAGAAGCATTTTACATGTAACTTCTAAAAGCCTTGAAAAGTAGCATCATGGATGGTAAATAGACATATGAATCTGTTGGTTGAAAAAATAGATTGATATTACGTTCTTCATTGTTGAGCAATGCAGGGGCGTTGGCTAGGGTTTGACATGGAAAAGATGAGCATGGGACTAAATATGTGTTGTATAAGGAAGTATGTAATTTGGTGCCATACATAATATGGATTGCGGTTGTGATTGATGTTTTTGCATCGCATATATAGCACTTCGTAAACACATATAGAAGTTCATGATGTGGGTCTTTTGAATCGCATCAGCCGGGCCCAACCGAGGGTTGTGTTTTGAATGGTTTGGCAATTTAGGGTTGCGATAACAAGTTTTAGAGTAGTGATTGAGTATTAAATGAAGCGGTAAGTTGAGGGTTGAAAAGTGGAGTTCTCTCAATAATTTCTAGTGAAACGAGTAAATAAAACTTCACATCTAAGCACATAATAGGGAAGTCGTAGTTTGTCAGGTGTTAGCTGGTATTTTCATAACTTCCAGGATAATCAATTTTGTGTAGTGATGCGTGATATTTTCATAACTTTGCGCTTGCGTTGTCATCTTTCCCCTCCAACGTACTCCAATATGTACAACACATGCGTAGCCAACTATACATTTTTTGACTCATAAATATGGTATCCCAAAAAATTACGCATATGGTGGACACTGAGCGAGTGAATCTGGTTGTACAGTATTCATTGAAGCTTCATGTTCCAATAGAAATTGGCAAGGATCCACAAATTGTTGTTTGTGGTAATGTGAAAAAAATCATGACTTTTTATTTTATAAAAAAGATAAAATATAAAAATTCATGAATTACTGGCCGACAACCCTCCTCCCGCCCTTAATTGCAGCCTCGGCGTGTGCTGCAGTTGCGTGTTGAAGTTGATCTTCTAATTGGGAAAAAAATGAGCCGCCTCAATGGCGTGTCAATTGTGGACTTGCAACTAGGAAAAAATGGGTTGGGCCCCAGTTGCATGTCGAGATGGAATTGCAATCGAGACAACAAAAATGGTGGCCCTCCACAATTGCATGGCGAGGGTGGAGTTGCAACTCGATAAATTTGTTGGACTTCCAGTTGCATGTATAGGATGGACTTGCAAATGGGACAAAATGGGTCGGGCTCAGTTGTGTATCAAGCGTGGACTTGCAACTGGAACAGAAACAGGTGGGACCCTCAATTGCATGTATGGGAGAAGTTGCGACTAGAGACGAAATCCCCCCGACTCCTAGTTGCATGTCGAGGGTGGGCTTGTAATTCAAACAAAAATGGTTAGGTCCCAGTTGTATATAGAGGGTGGATTTGGATCTAGCACAAAAGGGGTGCCCTCCCAGTTGCATGTCGGGTGTGAAGTTTCAACTGAGACAAAAAAGTGCACCCCTCCCCCCTCCCCCCCCCCCCCCCGGGTTGCTGTTTGCATGTCAAGAGTGGACTAGCAACTAGGACATAAATGAAGTTTGAGCCGAGTTGCATATAGAGGGTGGACTTTCAACTAAAAAGGTGTGGGCCTCTGAGTTGCATGTCGGCGGTGGAGTTGCAACTGGGAAAAGAAAAATGTCAGGCCGCCACCTATTGCATGTCAAAGATGGAGTTGCAACTGGGAGAAAAAGGTTCAGACGTCGAGTTGCATGTCCATGGTGGACTTCCAACTGGGACAAAAACTAGGACGGGCCCCGGTTGTACATAGAGGATGGAGATGCAACTGGGACTTCCAAATTTCATGTAAAGGTGAATTGCAACTTGGGACAAAATGGGTCGACACCTCAATTGCATATTGCGGGTGGACTTGCAAATAGAAAAGGTGGACCCGGTTCCTTGTTAGGAGTTGCAGCTGGGACAAAAATGGTTGCCCCCTCTACCGAAAAACAGCTTGCATGTCGAGGGTGGATTCGATATTAGGACAACAACAAAATACGAGCCCGCAGTAGCATGGCGGGTGTGGAATTGTAACTAAGACAAAAAGGGTCGGAGACACCCCCACGCTCAGTTGCATCTCGAAAGTGTGACTTGCAAGTAGCACAAAAAATGGATCAGACTCAGTTGTGTATCGAGGGATGGACTTGCAACTGGGTCACAAAAGGCAATTATGTTGCATGTCGGAGGTGGAGTTACAACTAGAACAAAAAAGGTCACCGCATAATTTAATCTATGATTGATCCGTTAAGAACTTTCTTTGTAGGTTTTGTAGCATCTTAGGAGATACCTACAGAGTAAGCCACACTACTAACATTTATTCGGAACGCCTTAGAATTAAGAATTTCTCTTTTACGCAAAACATACGACATCATCATTGTTTCAAGCACATGCCACCCACACACGACTGTAGCTTATAAAATGATTTACTATTTGGCAAATTTTGATACATCATAAGAAAGGTACAAATTTGTATGTTCCCTGTAGACAAGAGTGTGTAGGTTTGGAGATATAGCTAAATTTAAAACCAAAAATAAAATGTACCGAATCATCTAGATGTATATTTGTGTTCTAAGAAAAAACTTGAGTTCACATCTACTTACATGTGTAACTTCATAGTCTCAATTGGACTGCT
The DNA here is from genome assembly GCA_963921465.1 of Triticum timopheevii. Lineage (NCBI taxonomy): Eukaryota > Viridiplantae > Streptophyta > Magnoliopsida > Poales > Poaceae > Triticum > Triticum timopheevii. Next base: position 604,561,704 of record OY997266.1, on the reverse strand, counting down.
CTAGACCTATTTGCTATAAGTGACCATAGCGTTTCATTAATGATTTTTTTGTAAAAGCTTATATGAAAAATCAATTGATGTAGACGAACATATGGGCACCAATATTGAACAGGAAATGGATCGACATGCACCTTTGAGTGACACTTATGCATTTCTCAGCTTTCATTCGGCCTAAAAAATTTGTAACCACAATTTCAGTCCATATTATTGTCATTAGACTGTCAAATCTTCTTTAAGTTATCAAAATTTCACACTGTCCATGTTTTTTCTGAACTTTATCTTATATCATAACTACACACATTTGTATATTCAACTCTCCTTTCTTATGTCTTTCTCAATTAGCTTGCAAGATCGTATTTTCTTTAATATTTTACTTACCAGGAACCTAATTTGTTTTAGAAACTAATGGATTGTTTCTGTGTTAATTCGCAGAAAACCAAGTGAATGCCAATACATCAAGGGCTAAATCCACTCAAACATCGGTGTAACATTGGTTAAGTCCATTCGTATTAACGACTTTGAATGCAAGAAAAACATGAAAACCATACAAGAACAAAATAACGGGAAGCCTACTCTTATAGGAGGCGCAAACACATGACAATTCCGCGACGGTGAAGAAAGACACATTCCACAGGACCCGAGAATGCTATTGGACTAACTTTTCTTAAGTTCACTATCTTTTTATAGTAAATCGCAACAATTGTTACCTTAGAAAGAATTGCATGGTTCACTTTGTGTATTTCTGGATTATTATTACTGTTCTAGGACAGGTTTAGCCTACAACTGTTCCTTGGAGCCGACGAGACTTATTTATCATGCCAAAAATGGCCGATAGTATATTTCTCGTTATGTGTTACTAAAGGGAAGCGTAATGTCAAGGAGGTCGTAAAGTGGGTAACAAAATGATAAGCTCGCTCTCCATCTGATTGATTTAGTCCTTCAGAATGCCATGAACACCTACTTCTAAAAGAACAACATTTACTAAGTGAACTGAATATATTGCTACTTATTAAATTATTCAGTCGCACTATAAAGTACATGCATTTTCCATATTTCAAAAATAATATATAAATGGCTCAATATAGTAAAAAAATATTGGGTCATATCAAGAGATTTAGTATGTATAAGATTTACACTGATTAAAAAATGAAACATATGTATTATATAAACAAGTGCATGGCGACTAATCATAAAAGTAGAGTTCGTATGGCACACACAATTAGAAGGTAAATGACAAATGGACACCATATGTATTCATATATATAAATAATTAACCAGAAATACCTAATACAAAACTATGTATGCACAATTCTTATATTTGTAATGTCATCAGATATGCCTCCAATTTTTCTTTAGATAAACCAAATAGTATATATGTTCTCATTGTTAAACAATACAAAATGCTAACCCGCGCATCGAGCGGGTCATTGTGCTAGTGATCATAATATCATTTGCAGCCTCCCCTCTAAACTTAAATCCCTAAATCCCCTTTAGGGGGAGAGGGGCTACTTTGGATACTTTTTTTTTGCCGGTATGCCAACAATTCTGTCTAAATCCACCACCTCATGTTTTTTCATTCCATTTTCTCAACAGAAAAAAAAACAGAAATAGTGGATCGTGGCTAGGAAATTCAGTCGATCGACAGCAACAATTTGAGTGGGCTTTTGTTCAAGATCCTAAAGCTGGGACAGTTGGGAGAGGATTGCAATTGTTCGCAGACATGCAGAAAATGCAGCCATTCCCCTCTTCTGCTGCCTCTTGTAAGGGCCAGTGGTGCTATCCAGGGAGTGCCATGTAGGATAAATGCTCAGGTGGAGGGAGAGAAACCATAAAGAAAAGACTTATCCTCTCTTAGTTAAATGTGATCTCTTAGCAATAATATCTCTCACTACATATTCTTTTGTATATCTAGTTACTAGAGATAAGACTAAGAGATCATTCATCGTACATCATTTTTTATTGCTATGTCTAGATAATCTGACTGTTTAAGACAAGACTACCTTGTCAACCAATGTACATGCCCTAAATCATGGAAATGAGTTCAACCTTTTCCCCTTGTTGAAATCCTCAAATAATATGGTTACTTTTGTAAAAGTCCACACCTCTCTTGTCGGATATATGAACAAAAAGAATCTTATAGTACCCTTGTTTTCATTCTTACTCAGGATCAAATGAAATATTCGTTAGGGTTATAAGTTATAGCTGCAAATGATCGATTTACTCATAAAGACGGCACGCCAAGTTTCGTTTGGACGGTGGTATCCCCGGCCCACCAGGGTTGAAATCCTGGTGCTCGCATTTATTCTGGATTTATTTTAGGATTTCCAGCGTTGCACGTTCAGTGGGAGGAGACGTTCCCGTCGACTACGAGGCGCCTACGGCGACTTCGTAAAATCTCAAGATTATATAACGGCTCAGTCTCTCGGAGGTGCTCATAGGGATAGGGTGTGTGCGTGTGCGTTCATAGGGATGAGTCTATGCGTATATATATGAGCGCTTGTGTGTATATTGTGTTCAAAAAAATATTGTTTAATATATTTTTTTATTAGAAGTGGCGATGAAGGGAAATAGGGATATATCTCATTGGTCATAACAAACGAATATCGAAAATAAATAACAAAGGAACATAGATTGCGGAGCCAAACGGAGAATGTTTGATTAAGTTTTTTTTTTAAAAGGACGATCAGCCCCAGCCTAATGTTCGGTTAGCTATAAGAGGCATTTGACACATGTTGCTGCTTACATCAAAATAACAAGTTATACAACAAATGCATATGGGATAAATCACGGTAATGGACAAAAGACTTGGACGCTTGTAGCTAGATAAGGACATCTCTGCGCTCATATCGTCATGCATGCTAAAGACAAGATACAATATTGCATGGGCACTGCTATGCGTCAACGCGCTGGCCCAACAGTTCGGATGATCGCGCCCCAGCCAGCCCGATGCAGCGAGCCCCAGCCGTCTGATCTGCCCCGCGTTGACTTCTCCATCTCCTTCTTCCAGCGCAGGTACTGCCCCTCCCTCCCCCCGCCCATCGGTTGGACGTCCGCCCTGGCCGCCGGCCACCACCCCCTTACCTAGAGTTCCTCCCCCCGCAGTCCCGCGTTGTTGGATGCACTCTCTGTCCCCGCCGCCGTCTTCATTCTTACTCCGGATCAAATGAAATCTTCTTTAGGGTTATAAGTTATAGCTGCAAATGATCGTACTCCCAGGTATACATACTCCCACCTATTAACAGTTTTTTTTAATTGGATATTCCCGTGGAAGTAGCACGCCGGCCGATTGGTAGAAATTAACTGTAGCCAATTTTTTAGGGTCCACGGAACTACTTTCTTCCAGCGTGCATGCATGTGCTTCATCCTAGAATTGAGGGATAAAAAACCAGATACCATTTTTCACGAAAAAAACCGAGATACCTTTATCTACACGTGTGTTCCATTCATATACTCCAAGTTTTCTTTAGAAGCCATTCATATAGTCCATAGAAGAATATATCTTCGACTTGAAAGGAAGTAGTATAAGTACGTTCGAAATATACGAATTTGCTGAGCTTGGATACATTGTTTATTTCATATAGTATGACATACATATATATTATTTTTTATGAAGTATATATTATTTTTTATGAAGTATATACTATTTCTTGAGGGAGCACACATATACCACATTTTTGGGATGAAGTATGTACCACTTCCTTGTGAAGTTGTGATGGATATACCATATATTGTGGGTTGGAGTATGTACCATATATTTGGTGATGGAGTATATATCATCTTTTGGTCATGGGTATATTTTCTCGCCATGGGTATATTTTTTTGCCATGGAGTGCATACAAAAAAAAGTTTGTTGGAATATATACCACATCTTTTCAATGCAGTGTATGCCTTATTTTCTCTGATGAGTACATACAAATTTATGATGATTATATCCCTTACAATGGAGTATATACCATATCTTTTAGATGAGGTACATACACTATTTTAGCGATGGAGTGTACATAGCAACCTAAAAACAAGTACAATTTAATTCTAAAAGAAGTAGAACAAAATAAAGAAGTATAATTCATTTTGAATGCTGCCATTTGCCCACTCAAATACAACACTTAAAGCTATGTATGTGTGTCACATGCGGCATCGATCAATCTTGGCCGGAGTTCCACGATTGCGTAGACTGCGGAGTGTCTTGCATCATAAGTCTTTTGGGTAGCATCTGTCGATCTTGATTAGAGTTTCACGTTGGCCTGTGAAGATGACTCGCCAATCTGGTTCAGATGAGGTGAAGCTTCAACGTAGTCATGTGGAGCACTGGAGCGGACGTCATCTAAATCCATCACGAATAGTATAAATTAATTAGTACTACAAGGGATGCAAGTAATCACATTATGCATGCATTCATGCGTAGGAATTAATCGTCAGACATGCCATACCTTGCCATGATACATGCTGATTTGAATAACATGCATGCGAGGCGCTCCATCGTGCATCATGATCCATGTCCATACCTTGGCGGCTTCTCGTCTCCATCTGCGAATGGCCGCCAGATTCATCCGCCTCCATCTTCTAAATGCCACGGGTCGAGTCATCGCCAGCTGCATCCTGTCTCCCCTGTCGAGCCGCCGCCGGTCACTTCTTGTCTCCGAGTCCAGATCCTCATCAAGCCTTTGTTTATAACGTGAATGCTTTAATGGAAGAAGAAGAAACAAATATCCTAATATGCGGCCAACAAGTGCAAGTGGCTTATCCCTATTAATATGGAACAACTTTTCAAGCGCCATGTGATCTCTTCTCTTCCTGCGATATTACCATATATATTTAAATAACGAACTAACTAATTAAGCGCTAAACGGGTATATATATATATATATATATATATATATATATATATATATATATATATATATATATATATATATAGGGAAAATGCATCCTACTACCGGGTGTAGTTACACCCATTTCTCATATACTACCATGTGGTAGTATATACTCTACTTTATTATTTGTAGTATGTTTATATACTATAACTAAGATACTCCAAAGTGAATGATATGAAAAAATTGCAAGTGAGCCCATAGTTTTATTGTATTTGTGAAATACGTACATATTTGTACGCGAAATGGAGTATGCACAAAATATGATACATACTATCAAAAAAGTAGTATGTATACTACCTAAACATTCTTATATACTACATACTACGCGTACATACTCTTTGATGTGATAGATACTACCTAGAACGTACGAAACAAAAGTGGGAGTAACTACACCCGGTAGTAGCAAAAATATGTACACACACACACACTAGCAAAAGAGCCCGTGCGTTGCAACGGGTGAAAAATCCACACGTCCCTAACACAAAAACCATGACTGAAGACTCCAATAGATCCACCGTGCATCCCATCTGTGTTGCCACTTATCCTTCTTTCTACCCTTGTCAATGGTGACCGCTGTGCTCACACAATTATAACACATTTGAATGCGGTCAATTCTAAGGTATTTGTCTCTCTGCGTAAGATGAGGAATCTATTTTTTTCCTAGAGGGTTTCCCAAGGCGTACATGCATGGTAATGATGATTTCTTTCGCCTTCAAACTTACTTTGTTGAGGTTTTGATTTCCAATCCAGATATACGCCGGTATGAAGGAAAGCTGGATTGTGCACTATTGATTAAACTTGTATCCTAAATATCATTAAATAAATGTTGAATAGATAAAAGAACATCATATTCAGATTCTACATATTTTTTTAGTCAATTTTCATATATAACATGCAAAATTAGAGTTAGGTTTAAAAGATATGGATATTTTTTAAAATCATTTGAATCTACCCAAAAATAGCGGATGGACCGCGGGTTGATTAACCAAAAGAATATAGGGTTTTCTAAAAAGAAGAGCAAATCGTTGACGGACAGATGCACTTCTCCCTTTATGAGTAGATATAGATTAAAATAGGACCGCGGATTAATTTCAAAGAATGGCAGGGGGGGTTTCCGCAAAATTACAACGGATGGGTACTTCTCCCTATATTAGTAGGTATAAAGAAACTATGTGTTGCAAAGAGAGAAATAAATCCGTACACAGCACTAACGATCCAAACCGTGGAGATCTTATGGAACTCAGCCTAGAAAGCAAACTTTACCTGAATAGATATCATTTACGACGAGCCAACAGAAGTGCAAATAAGGTCAAAGTGAATCAATGGAGATGTGGATGGAGGTGTGGGCAAATAGAAGGTAGCCGTTGACGATGAATCATATGGACCCATTGGCGACACGAAGAATAGCATGCGACACATGGTGGCGTGGGCGAGGTCGGCTTGAGGGCCTTATCATTGACGGATGCGTGGGTCAGTGTTGTGAACGAACTTCCTGTTCTTGTGCTTCATGGCATATGCTCTCCACCGTAGTGTCTTCCATCATCCAAGTGATCGATCTCGTAGCCGTCGAAGTCCTAATCACCTATGATCGCCGCCGGCATAGACACAACCTCCACGATGTTGACGATGGACGTGAACATTCAATCTTCATGGCTAACTTGTCTTTTTTTTTTTGTTAGATTAAGTACTCATCGGTCCAACTGAATTTTGCTAAGAAAAATGTTGCGTATTCGATAATTATAGTTTATTTGGTTTGTGCCACAAAGTAACTTATCGGCAAAGAAATTTGAGTTTATATTGTTGATGCGCCATTTTGAAATGGTTGGAATCATGATGTAAATAGAAAAGATGTAGTTAAGCGGAGTAAAATTCCATTTTAAAACGGCAAGACCTACACCATTTACTTAAGAGAGGAATAACGTTATTACCAACTACACACCATGAGATTCATGAATAAGAGGTTGATGCATTTATGTAGTCTAGATATAGGTTAGACTTAGTCTGCTCTCATCCTTACGTCATATAGTTCAAACTTAATCTACATCCGCATCGCTTGTTTAAATTCACTTGATCAAGCTCGTAACTCAACCAAATTAATTTGTTCCTTTATACCTTTCATTTGATATTGCGTACTCGGCGACCTACTCTCCTTTATGGAGTGAATTGCACGTACGGTCCTGGTACTCATGGGTTAGGTCCAAAACAGTCCCGGAGCTCGCTAACCGCCTCGCTACGATCCCGCTACTCGTGAAATAGGTCCATCTACGGTCCTAGGCCGGCTCGCTGTACGTACGCGTGCACTCAATTAAAAAAAAAGCCCGTATCCAGTCACGTAAGCACAGCCAAACAAGGGCCGAATCAGTTTTCCCTGGACCGAGCGAGACCAGGTCAATTCCCCTGTTCGATCCCCAATTCGTTTGAAATCCCTAGCCTACCGGCAGCGGCGGGAGTGAGTAGCTCTGTCTCCGGCGCCGGCGCCGGCACCGTCGAGCGTCACATCCTCTGCGGGCGGAGTCTTAGCTATCCCAGTCGTGGCCCGCGGCGGCCGTAGCAGGAGCGCCGCTTGCTGTGCAGGCGGAGGCGGAGCCGTCCCAGCCATGGCCCCAGGCGGCGACTACACCATCGGCGTGCACGGGAGAGCATTCCCGCAGGAGGTGTGGCTCCGCGGAAAGCCATGTCTCCGCCCGGAGAGTTGTCGTGTCCTCCTGGCTTACACGCCTGGGACGGACGCGCTGGAGGTGAGCTAGTGCGAGCGCCTGCTGCTAGCTAATGCCGTCAGCGAGCGGAGGGCGGATGTGGCACTGTCGGCTCTACTTGCGGCACTGGAGAAAGAGGGTGTGCTGCTAAGCTACTGTCGGCTCAGTACTGCCGTGGGCGTGTGCTGCTAGGTACTGCCATGGGCGTGTGCTGCTTAGGTACTGCCGAGTGCCGACAGTGCGTGGTTGACGGACTCGTCAACGGCGAGCTGATTGGCATCGAGCCGCCCTCCGGTAGGCGGGAGCTGCAGGTCAATGCATGGTTGCGTGCCGCCAGCAACTCTGGAGAGCACTGAATTTTTTTGAAGTTCAGAACCTTGGCTTGTGTAACGGCGCTGTTGTTAGTTATACTCTTGTTTGAGATGGTGTTAGTTGGAAGATCTGGGCTATGTGTGATCTTTAGGTAATTGCATAGTTGTGATCTGGGCTATGTTGTGTAAGATGGATGAGATTTGTAAACTGAACAAAATATTTCCATGTGATATATGATGTGTTGGGATCTCGTCATATTGGTGCCATTTGCCATCTATGGGCATGTGATTTGCTTTGTCATTTGAACATTACATGGATTATATGATCATCTGATGTACCATTTGGTCATCGCTGTGCACTTTCTACATGATTTAGACATGAAGTTGCAATGTTAATAGAAACAGGGCAATATGTGAACATCGACAGTATGTATATGAACAGTGCATGGATTATTTGGACATGTGTTTTACCATTTGGCCATTTCTTTTCACTTTCTACAGGATTTAGACATTAACTTGTAATGTTCGTAGAAACTGGGCAATATGTGAACTGAACAGTACATGGATAAATGTGTATGAACAGTACATGGATTATTTGGTCATGTGTTGTACCATTTGGCAAGGGAAATTTGCATTTTTCAGCATATCACTGGAAATATCAGGAAATAAAAAAAATCATACTTTTGCATATAACATGTCACTGCATCCTCCCTGAAAGATAGTAGTCATTACAGCCAGGGTATCATGATCATGAACACATTTTAGAAAATAAACAGTCTCCTGAACACATCTCACAAAATAAAAATAGTTTCAACTACATGGTAATCCAAAATAAACTGAAATTGGCAGATCACATGAACTAAACTATTCCCTCAGATAATCAAACATACTAACTTTTCTTGGCATCTTAAATCGAGTGTTTTGCGGACTGAGAAGAGTTCTTTTGTTTGAAGTGCCTTGTTGACTGTTTGCTTGCTCCATCTGCTCTTCTTTTTGCAGCCATGCCCTGTACCTCTCCTCATCAACTCTTAACCTCATTGCTTCCATATCATCTAGCTTTCTTTTCTCCACAATGGTTTGCCTTGCTGTAGAAGAATGAGCCCTACTAACCTCCTCTTCTCTTGCTGTAGCAGCTTGAGCCCTATTAACCTGTGTTACGACAGGATCCTCCCAAGCTTTTTTCTTTGCTTCCTCCTCTTGCTGTTGATATTCTTTAAATCTCTGCTGCCTTTCCTGCTCATCTTGCTGCATGAAAATAAAGTTCATTTCCTCCCTTGCATATGCTTCTTCTGCCTCTCTCTTCTTCTCTTCTTGAATTCTTTTTTTTTCTTCTGCCTTCTTTTGCTTTGCCTCTGCTGCTTCTCTTTTTTTTGCTTGCATAGCTAACCTTTTTGCCTCTGCAAGTGCAAATTTCTCCTCTTGAGCTTTCCTTTTTTTTTCTTCAGCAGCTCTTTTTCTTGCCTCAGCTTCTAATTTTTTCTGCTCCAACATTACTTTTTTTTTCTCTTCAGCAACTTTCCTCTTTTCTTGCAGCTCTTGTTTTCTCTGCTCAGCTGCTAGCATTAGTTTGTTCTCTTCTTCTTTAAGCTTTGCCATGGCTGCATCAAATTTGGCTTGATCCGCTACGTCCCTTCTCTCGGCTGCTGCTTTCAATTTGGCCAAAGCTAACACCTCTCTCTTCCTATGAACATTTCCATGGATTGTGGCAGTTGTCTCTTGCACACGGGGCTGCATTTGGACATTTACTTCAATGAAAGCACTTTCTGGTAAAGCAGTTGGTTGGACAATCGATCTCTGGCTTGATTGTGTTTGCAATGTTAAATATTGGATTTCAACAATGCATGTTGTATAGATAAATATTACAGAAATGGCACTAGAAAGCACATACAAACAAACCTCAGCTATCAATGTAGAAATGACCTCTGCTTCATATGTAGTATGTTCTGGTTGACTCATACCCATGGTTTGCATATTTTGCTCCTATATTAATAATGCCAGTTGCTATTAATTATATATATGGGAAATGATACATGAAATTAAATAAATAATGGGAAATGCCACATACTATTATATACATTACCTGAGTTAGGACTGGATCCTCATTTTCTGAATCAGAGGAAACCGGTGGCTCAGCTCTAACTACCTTGCCCTTTTTCTTTGGTTTCAAACCAAGCTTAAATTCAGTGCATCCTCCGATATTGTGGCCCGCAGCACCACAATAGCTGCAATGGATAACAGCCCCTCCTCTGCCCATTTTTCGCCATGCCCTTCCCTCTTTCTCTTCTGGTTGTTGTCTCCTATTTTTCTTTCTCCTTCCTTTCTTTTTCAGAATTGGTGGAGGAAGTATTTCTCTTCCATACATCCTCTGCCACTCAGCCACATCTTTGCATGGCATGAGTGCACCATTTCTTCTGGAGGTATTTGTTCATGCCTACAAGCAGCCACTCCATGACAACATGGTATTCCAGTCAAATCCCATCTCTTGCAGCTACAAGTCCTCAACCTGATGTCCACTTCAAAATCTGCACCTCTGTCATTAACTTGGAATATCCCAAGTCCTACTGGGTCAGCCGTGCATGTATTAGCAGCTTCCACATGCCTCTGAAGTCTTTTCCTAATTTTTGGACATATGGTGCCATGCCACTTCCCTGCTTCTTCCTTCTTGGAATAAACTCTCGCCATTATCTGCCCCTTTATTGTCTGCACCATGCTTAAGAAGGGCATTTCTCTTGCTTCTAATATGTACTTATTGAAGACCTCACAATTGTTATTCAGTAGCACATCACACTTAGGGAATTCTCTTTGATAAGCTCTAACCCATGTTTTCGGATCTAACTCATCCAACCAATCATGAGCTTCTTTATTTAAAATCAACATCTGATCCATGTTGGCCGTAAATTGACCTGTTGTAGTACTTCTTGCACATCTCCATAGTTGGTTCTTCAAGATTTCACCTTTAAAGTTTTTTGTGAAATTCTGCCACAAATGCCTAACACAAAATCTATGCTCTGAGTCACTAAACAGTTCCTTAACAGCCCTAATTAATCCCTGGTTGAGATAAAGCAATGTAAGCATGCCGAATTGATTTGAAAAATAAGATGCATGTGAACATTAATAAAATACACATATGATCTTACTTTCTGCTTGTCTGACATAATGCTCCATCGGGAGGTGTTGACAATGCCTAGGTCTTCTTTCAAAGCAGTCAAGAACCACCTCCAACTTTTTGTATTCTCAACTTCAACAACACCAAAAGCTATTGGAAAGATGCAGTCATTGGGGTCCATTCCAATAGCTGTCAAGAGAATGCCACCAAATTGGGTCTTCAAATGGGTTCCATCAACAAAAAGGACTGGCCTACAAGAAGATAGAAACCCCCTCTTGCATGCATCAAATGAGAAATAACATTTCTAAAACTGACCATCATCGGCAAGCTCAACAAAGAAAGTGCTGCCTGGATTGGATCTCCTCAACTCATGCCCATAGTCCCATAACTTATTGTATTGTGCAATTTCATCTCCATATATTATGTTGTGTGCAATTTTCCTAGCTCTCCCAAGTTTTCCCCTCTTCACTTTCATGTTCCATTCTTGTTGCACTAGTGACCCTAAACCCTTAAGTGTAATCTTCTCATCAGCTCTGATCTTCTCCACATACTTATGAGCTATATATCTGGCTGTAAAAGCTTTTACTTGCCACTTTTTGCAGCAAGTGTGTTCATCTTTGAATGTATTGATCATAATGGATTGTGTCCTGTTGTCATATGATGCATACAAGTACCAAGGGCATCCATCATTGCATTTCGCTCCAAGCCTAGTTTTGTCATTCTTCGGAAACGTTATGTTCAACCTCTCCTTGCAACTGTACTCCCTAATTGCTTTCCTCAACTGATCAATAGATGTGAAGACCTGACCCAAATGAAACTTGGGCGCATTCATATCTGCATCTGTAAAATGCTTGAAATTGAATTTCATGTCTTCTTCATCTGAATCTGGAAGCTCCAGTTTATCATCTTCAGAAATGTCATCTTCTACAACTTCTTTACTTTTCCCTTTGCATTCCTTCTCTGCACCATTCTACTTCCTATCAATGAACAAATCAGCATCGCCATCCTCTAGATCATAGTCACTGTCTACTAATGATGCAACGTAATCAGAGTCACATGATTCATCATCACTACACACATCATCTTCTTCCTTTGCTTTTCCTCTCCCTTTGCATGTACTCGACCCTTCTATTCTACTCTCATTGCTCTTCTCCAAAACACTCTCATGCTCCTGGTCTGTACCGCAATTCATAGGGCTGATAACATTGGGCAACTCAGTGGTGGGGTTTGCAATAACATCATCCTGTGTTTCTGCGGCAATTTTATCCTCATGCTCAAGGTAAAACATGAGAAACCTATGTCCCTCTCTAACCATTGCCCCGATGCACGTTGTGTCGCTGTCCTTTGATAACAACCGCAGACCATCTTCATTGATTTGCATACCGGGCAGCAAAAAGTATATGTTAATTCTGCCCCTTCTTTCATAACCCAATGCCTTAATTAACTCACCAAACATGGCCATACATATTACATCAGCTTCACAGTAATCATATGAAACCTTCTTGCCATTAACATAGGAGCTGTTGCCTCCTGTCCCCATGAAAACTCCATCATAAATGAACTCCACAGTGAAGTAATCAGTCTCTTGTGCTGTCAAACGCAGAAAAGGAAATTCAGTTTTTCAGTTCATCCATACAAAAACCCTATGGTTGTGTCCAAACCCTAAGAAAATCAGTGCCGGATTGAACTAAACTGATGACCAGAAAAATTCCAACTATCAAAATCAACATAATTCCCCTACTCACAACTCTAGAGAAGAAGTAATGGGATGAATCAAACACACCGTATTTGGGTACTGGACCCCTGTTGTGCCGCTGGACGGGAGCCATCACCGCCGGTGACGACGCACAGTTGATATGTCGTCGCCACCGTCACCGTTCGCCTCCTTCACTCTCCCTCAATGATCGTTGCGTCGCCGCCGATCGCTGCCGATCTCAATCGCCGCCGCCCTGTTCGTCCTTCCAACCCGACTGCCCAGTTCGAAGGCTGTACTGCGGGTAGGATTGTACTGAAAGGGAGGGGCCGCATTGCAAATAACGGATTCGGCCCTTGTTTGGCTGTGCTTACGTGACTGGATACGGGCTTTTTTTTAATTGAGTGCACGCGTACGTACAGCGAGCCGGCCCAGGACCGTAGATGGACCTATTTCACGAGTAGCAGGATCGTAGCGAGGCGGTTAGCGAGCTCCGGGACTGTTTTGGACCTAACCCACGAGTACCAGGACTGTACGTGCAATTCACTCCTCCTTTATGCAAACTTAAGGCACGTTTCCCGAAAAAAAAGTAACTTAAGACACGTACTGCTTGCTGATTGGAGGGAGACAGTGACCAAGAAAAATATTGAGCAAGCGGCCCGCATGAGGTCTTTTCGTCGTGTGCCCGCCCACACGGGCACTGGGCTGCGCCTTTTGCTCTTTTAAGGAGTCCCGTATCTCCTACAAGCGGCCGGTGTTGTGCAGCGGATTTTTTCTTATAATATGGCTCTCTTTGCTTGTTTGTTGATGCGGCTGCTCTTTTATAGGTAAATCTCGTGGCTGATCCTGTTTAACTACAGCTGCCTAGCTCTTCTATACGACGGACATGGACATCGTGACTCCCTGGTCGAACTCCATGGTGGCTGGGACGTGATTGTGGGCATGCATGGCTCTTGGCTCTATATAATTATTAAGTTGCTCTTCTCGCAGGGAGAGCCATGCATGTCCCCCGAGTCCTTCTTTTATTGGTCGTCTCTTTTTTTCACTGGCTGCTTGATTCTCATACAACTGGACGGCCTAGCACAGGCAATACATGGCGTGATTGGTTGTAGGGCAAGAGATGGAAAGAAACGTCCTAGGTTCGATCCCCACTGGACTGCGTTTGGTTGGTTTGTTTGATGGGCTGAGCCCACGCTAGCTGGTTGTGGCGTATCAGGTTTCGTTTGGACAGTACCGCACTAAGTTTTCGATGGTAAGAAGTAATAGTACCACCTCGGATGTAGAAAAAAATATAGGTGAAAAAAACTGAAAGCGTATTATGACATGAGAAGAAAGCGTATTGTGACGGTGAACCCGGAGACCCAATCCATGCTTTATTATTAAAAAAAAGGGATAGGGATAGGGAATAGGGATAGGGATATATATATAGAGTAGCACTATTCTGATCACAGAATCAGAATAGTTATTTGGATCACGTTATGCCTATATAGGGCTCGATGGACACGATTCCCGAACTTCCAAACTTGCAAAAAAAAGCCCACCCACGACCACAGCTGTCCTCCACCTTCCCCCGATCCCTAATCTCCTCCCGATCTCTCCTGTCCCAGCCACTGAAAAAAATAGCGCGCTATAACGCCGCTAATAGCACGCTATAGCATATAGAGAATTGTCTCGCTAAATAAATCAATGTACAATACCTCGCTAATAGCACGCTATAGCGCGTTATAGCACGCTAATAGCATATTTTCAAGGGCCACGCTATTTTCTGTAGTGCGCTATTTTTTTCATTGGTCCCAGCCCAAAAAAAATCTCCTCCCGATCTCCCCTGTCCTAGCCCAAATCTCATCCCCGGCAGTCACCGACCCGCCGCTGGCCCAGCTCCGGACCACCGCCGCCGCACCATCCCACCACCTTCACACGACGCGCCGCTGACCCCGCCTCCTCCCGGCGCCGACGCCCGCGCCTCCTCCCGGCGAGCCGCCGCCTCCCGCCATCGCCCCTGCAACCCCGGGGGTCACCGGCAACTCCCGCGCGGTGCTGCGAGATGGATCTCGTCTCTGCCGCGAGATGGATCTTCTCCTTCCTCCCCGCTGATGTCGTTCTCCCACCCTGTCGCGCCGGCAACAACATACCCCGGCCAGATAAGTCGGCGCCCGTGTTGGATCCTGCATCACTGCCGTTTCCCGCGACCTAGCAAGCCGGTCGATCGGTCAAGCCGTTGCAACCCCTGCAAGAAAGCTCGACGGCGGCTTCCCCTGCTTCTTCCTGTGCTTCGCTGGAAGGCCCACGTCCCCGCGCGACGCCACAGTCGGAGAACAACCCGTGCAGTAGCAGGTCGCCGCGGAAAGCTCGGGCTGCAACAGCTGGATCCCACCGCCATGGCCACTCATCTCGCGCGGCCGACGAACTGCTGAGGCCTAAGCAGCGACCTGTCCAAGGCCAAAGCTCGACCTTCATGCTTGTATCTTCTCCAAGTTGCTGCTACCTGCAACAGAGAGGGGGAGGCTGTAGGCGATGTTTGTGTTCTTCCCATTGTTGATCGTTTTTCTGAATTTTTGCTCTGTCCATTCATGTGTTCTCACTGAATCTGTATATTTCTCTGCACTTCAGAGTGAATGTGGCTTAAGGTTCAGAGATGTACAGTATTTTTTCGGATTTGCTAAAACTCATTCAAATGAGAAACTAATTGGTCTCATTCACTTCTTTGACTGTCCGATCGAGCCGCGCGACGATTCGTGCTTCCTCCAGGTGGAGAGCTTCGTAGCGACCGGAGGCGCGGCCCATCTGTTGTCCCGCTCGCGGACCGTTCTGTTTTTTTTTTGTCGCATGATTTTTTTTCTTCTTTGTTTGACGAAGGCCACGTGCATTCCGGCCAGGAACATTTTCCATGCAGAAGCCCAAGTAAGCATATAGGATATACAAAGCCCTGTCTCATCGGCCCTGGTGGCGGCTGAGACATTTTTTTAGTTGATTTTTCATTGTAATCAACTAACAGTTTGTTTCGGCTACTATAGACTGCAATAGTGAATAGCCAGTGTAAATGCATATTTTAGGTTTTTTTTACAGTTATATCTCTACTGTAGTTTCATTCTATAGTAGTCTATCTTACACTGATTTTTCACTGTAAATGGCCAGTGTAAACGCAATTTTTTAGGTTTTGATTCTAGATTTTGATTTTTTTTTCTACAGTTAAGCCAGAGTTTGTTTGGTGTACTTGGCATGAATGTTTTGTGAACTGAATCAACACAGAGACTAGGTTTTTCTTGTTCTCCAGAACATATATCGCCTGTTAGCTTTTTCAATAGATCAAAATTAGGTGCTATCATGATTTTTTGATTGTATAGTTTAAACAATGAAAATAGTCTATGCTTTGTATTTTTACAGTGTCGTTATCACTGCAAAATAATTCGTCGTGTTTTTCTTTTTTGTCTTTGCTTGTGCAAACTGATTGTGGAATATATTTTTATATGTGAGTTTATACTATGCAGGATGTTGTGCCTAGATTGCGATTCGTACTGCAAGAACGACGATGAGGATAGCTTTGGCATTTTCATTCACGACGGGTTTGGAGATTTTGCGGTAATCTCTTCTCCTTTTGTTGGATGTGTTCCTTTTCCTTTATGAAAGGATTCTTCTTTTTGCTAATTGTTTTGACATTTTTTCCTCTCTTTTTTTTACGAGCAGAACATCCCATGCACCGCAAGGAACCAGTTCAAAGATGAGTGGCCTGAAGTTTAAAGCACACGGCCGTAGGTACGTTGTTATGTGTTCATTTGGACACTCAACAATAGTGATTGGAGGTGATGATTGGGCGAAGTTCAGACACGATCTCAACGTGTGCCAGGGCAAAATAGTGGTGTTCGACATGTTTTGGACGGATGCCCCAGGCTTGTGTGTGTTATGTTGGAAGTGGGCTTGCAACACATCACGGGGGTGCAGCGAAGGAGATGGCAGGAGATGTTGCAAGGGGGGGGGGGGGGGGGCAACAATTTTATTGTGCATGGACCGGAAGAGGTAATCAATGCAGGTCATGGTGTTGAAGCTGCCCCACACATCATTTATACCAGGGGTGTTGTTCTCAGCGATGGCGAAGCACAAATGTTGGGACTGGTAATAACCATTGAAGATGGATACATTGGACCACATTTTGTGCACCGCCTCACGCCCACGAACATCACAAGCAAGTTTATGGTACATCTTCTCAATCTTCAGTACCTTTTTTTGTTATGTTTTCTTTGCCAATATGTTTTGCTTTTTTTCCTCAATTTTTCTAACACATTTTTCTCCTTTTTCCCTTTTGTATCTGTTCTGTATTTGTTGACATCACATAGAAAATCACCAATAAAATAGTTCAACGAGTGAACTTGGCTCCAAAAGGGGTTGTTGGGCTTCGCATCCGTGTAGGAGATCTCATGCAACTTGGATATCACATGGATCGTGATGGACGGATGGTCTTCGACAAAGATTGGGGTGTTTTTTAGCCCAGAATTACCTCCAGGTGGACAATCTGTCGTTTTCAACTTCAAGAAGAGCAATGCACGGGGCATCAACATAACATGCGTCGTCATTGGTTTGAGGTCGGCTCAAGGATTGGAGTTATTTTTTTGCTAGAAACAGTGTAACCGCATTTCCTAGGGCGTCCAATTTTTGTGACTTAGGCTATATCCAACTACCATCCCTTTTTTTATGTCTTTTTGTTTTCTAAACTATGTAAGCATTGGGATGGATGTTTTTCTGAACTAGGGTATTTTTGTGGCATAAGTGTTTTCCCATGCACCCCCCTATGTTTTTTTGTATAAAATGGCATGTGTTGGAAGAAGTTTATTATCCTTAAGTTGTTGTTTTTTTAATCCTTTTTAGTTGTACTTGCAACCGCTCCAACCCAAGTGCAATTGCAACTCAACACACCTAGCGCAACTGCATGACATATGATGTGACCGCAACCATGGAGTCGGAGGGAGGGTTGTCGACGCCTATGAAAACATATCATTTTTTATTTTTTTGTTAGGTTTTTTGTTGCAGTTGCAACCGAACCCAAGCGCAATTGCAACTCAGCACACCCAAGCACAATTGCAGGACATATAATGTGACAGCAACGAGGGGGTCTGTTAAAGGGTTGTCGGCGCCGATGAAATCGGTACCATTTTTTTGTATAATCTTTTTTCTTTGTAGTTGCAAATGCCCCAAACAGAGCGCAATTGCAACTCAGCATACCCAAGCGTAGCTGCAAGACATATAATGTGACCGCAACCAGGGGCTTGGGGAAAGGGTTGTCGGCGCCGATGAAATCGGTTCCATTTTTTGTATACTCTTTTTTGTTTGTACTTGCAACCGCCCCAACCCGAGCGCAATTGTAACTCATCACACCCAAGCACAACAGCAGGACATATAATGTGATCGCAATCAGGGGTCGGGAAGGGTCGTCGACACAAATGAAATTGGTTCCATTTTTTGTTCGGGAGTCGAGTCCACCATCGACTCACAAATTTGGGGCCCGCATGCCACTTGCAACTCGACCCTCGACTTGCAACTGGGGTTCTTTTATTCGATGCGACTTGAAAGTAGATCATCGACTTGCAACTTGGCTTTTGTGTGTGTAGTTTATAATTGCCGCAATTGCATGACCACCATTGACTCGCCACTCTGGGCCCGCATTCCACTTGCAAACCCCTGTCTTGCAACTGGGCTTTTTGTGTGTAGTTTTGTAATTGCCCCAGTTACAAGTCCACCATCGACTCGCAACTGTGGGGCTTGCATGCCACTTACAACTCGATCCTCGACTTGCAACTGCACTTTTTATGTGTAGTTTTGTAATTTCCTCAGTTGCAAGTCCACCATCAATTCGCAATTATGGGGCCCGCATGCCACCTGCAACTCGATCCTTGACTTGCAACTAAGGTTCTTTACTCGACGCCACTTGCAACTCAACCATGGACTTGCAACTAGTCTGTTTTTGTGTGTTGTTTTGTAATTGTCCCAGTTGCAAGTCCCCCATCGACCTGCAACTATGGGGTCCGCATGCCACTTGCAAGTAGACCATCGACTTGCAATTGGGTTCTTTTTTGCGTAGTTTGTAATAGCCACAGTTGTAAGTCCACCATCAACTCTCAACTGTGGGCCCGCATGCCACTTGCAACTCAACCCTCGACTTGCAACTGGACTTTTGTGTGTGTAGTTTTGTAATTGCCTCAGTTGCGAGTCCACCATTGACTTGCAACTGTGGGGCCCACATGCCACTTGCAACTTGACCCACGACTTACAACTGGGATTGTTTACTCTAGGCCACTTGCAAGTAGAGCATCGACTTGTAACTGGGCTTTTGTGTGTGTTGTTTGGTAATTCTCCAGTTGCAAGTCCACAATCGACTTGCAACTGTGGGGCCCACATTCCACTTGCAAGTCGAACCTCGACTTGGAACTGCACTTTTTGTGTGTAGTTTTGTAATTTCCCCAATTGCAAGCCCACCATCGATTCACAACTGTGGGGCCCGCATGCCACCTGCAACTCGACCCTCGACTTGCAACTGAGGTTCTTTACTCGACCCCACTTGTAACTCAACCATGGACTTGCAACCGGTCTGTTTTTGTGTGTTGTTTTGTAATTGCCCTATTTACAAGTCCCCCATCGACCTGCAACTGTGGGGCCCGCATGCCACTTGCAAGTAGACCATCGACTTGCAACTAGGTTTTTTGTGTGTGTAGTTTGTAATAGCCACAGTTGTAAGTCCACAATTGACTCTCAACTGTGGGCCCGCATGCCACTTGCAACTCAACCCTCGACTTGCAACTGGAGTTTTTTGTGTGTAGTTTTGTAATTGCCTCAGTTGCGAGTCCACCATTGACGTCCAACTGTGGGGCCCGCATGCCACTTGCAACTCAACCCATGACTTACAACTGGGATTGTTTACTCGATGCCACTTGCAAGTAGAGTATTGTCTTGCAACTGGGTTTTTCGGTGTGTTGTTTTGTAATTCCCCAGTTGCAAGTCCACCATCGACTCGCAACTATGGGGCCCGCATGCCACTTGCAACTCAATCCTTGACTTGCAACTTGGGTTCTTTTATTCAAGTAGACCATCGACTTGTAATTGGGCTTTTGTGTGTGTAGTTTGTAATTGCCACAGTTACAAGAACACCATCGACTCGCAACTGTGGGCCTGCATTCCACTTGTAAGTCAACCCTCAACTTGCAACTGCACTTTTTGTGTGTAGTTTTGTAATTTCCCCAGTTGCAAATCCACCATCGATTCGCAACTGTGAGGCCCGCATGCCACTTGCAACTTGACCCTCGACATGAAACTGGGGTCGTTTACTCGATGCCACTTGCAACTCGACCCACGAGTTGCAACTGGTCTGTTTTTGTGTGCTGTTTTGTAATTGCCCCAGTTGCAAGTCCATGACCGACCCGCAACTGTGGGGCCCACATGCCACTTGCAAGTAGAGGGTCGAGTTGCAACTGGGCTTTTTGTGTGTGTAGTTTGTAATTGCCACAGTTGCAACCGGGGGTCGAGGGAAGGTTATCGAAGGTGGCGACATTTTTCTCTTCCTCTTTTCTAATTTTTTTGTAGTAGTTGCTGGCGCCCCAACCCGATTGCAACCATAACTCATCATACCTCAGCGCAACTACAAGACGTATAGTGTGACCGCAACCGGGGGGTCGGGGGCAGGGTTATCGGCATCGGCAAAGTCTATCATTTTTTAGTTTTTTTTGTAATAGTAGTTGTAGTCGCCCAGATGCCCTAGTTTTTCATCTACAAGTCATTATACTGAAGCGCAACTGCAAGGGGTATGAAACGATCACAAAAAGTTTTTTTAAATATTTTTATGTGTTTTTCATTAGCGGTTTTCTTAAGAGGGCGAGGAGGGTTGTTAATAGTCATAGTTTTTTTTCATATATCCTAGTCACAAAGTATTTTCCCATACACATATAATCGTTTCTAAGGTTGAAAAACAGAAGTATAGCAAGTTGTTTTTGTATATTATTATTTTTAATTTTTTCTCAAGTCTCTGGCAGATGACCCCTCCTGTAAGGCCTTTTTCCAGAAGAGCTCCCCCATTGGGGGGGGGGGTGATTTTTGTGTTTTCCGTAATCAGCATGTATGGATAGAGTTGAATGGCAACAGAGATTTGCGCAAATCGCAAGAGGTCCACGCCAAACCCCCACTATTCACCACCTTAAATTCGCCTCTAGGGTTCACGGTTTTTGATTTTTTTTGCGAAATAAGCATGGAGGCAGAAGTTTGAATCACAAGAGAGAAGTGCAAAGTCGCATAGGTCTAGTGATTTTTGGGTTGTCAGTAACTGAAAGAGGTGCTCAAAATTTGTAGCCGTTTGAGGCCTGAGTATTTTTTGACGAATCATTTTCGTAAGATTAATGGCATGTTCAGAAAACCTTACTTCTTATATCAATTCTAAGCTTAAACTTGTAAATGCAGGTCTTGTTTCTGTCCTAGATTGCATTTGACTACTCCAACCAAGCTAGTATGTGTGACATCTGTACCAAAAGTCCGCTTTGAAGTATTCAGCTAACAACTAGTTTGCTAGCTGCAAGGAGTGTGTGCCCTTCACCACATTTCAGTATAGCAATGAGCAGTTTGGTTGGAAGGCGACAGGGATGGTTGGTAGTCGTTAGTTGGCATTCCTATGTCAGCTGTACATTGGATCCAGGCTGAATCTCAAATGATTAATTAGGGTCCAAATGACACCATCACAAGTGCATTTGGCATTCCAAAAACAACCTAGCTTGATGAGAAACCGGCAGTCACAAGCAACGTTTCTCTTTTCTGTACACCGGTCCCTTGCCTTTTTTTTCCTTTTTTTGTTAAATAACATTTTTTTTCAGAGAGTCCCACAAGGCCACAACCCAAAACAAACAGCCCAAAAAAGCCCACAACCTAAAACAATCAACCCATAACTGAAAAATGAAAAGGAAAAACCCACCACCTGGGCCATTTATCTGTTTTGTGCGGGGGAAAAGAAAGAAGTCTTGGTTCGGTCTGCCAGGGGACCAACGGGGAGAACAACCAGCATCAACGTCATCAATACGTCATGTGACTGAGACCATTTTATATCTCATTCGAATGAGTCCCAGGCGCTCCCATATTTTTTTAGTACATTCAGAGTGTCTTGTGCCGCCACCACTCGTCGGCCACGCGCCCTTCGCCCCGCCCCAACCTCCCCTGCGGCACGCCCTTTCCTCCCGTCCGGCACAAACTTCCTTCTATGCCGTGACGACCTTCCCTCCCCTCCGGCGCAGCCTGCCCTTTGGTCCGGTGCGCCCTCCTACTCGTTGGAGCTGAGCAGGAGGTCACTCTTGAGCTGCAGGTCCTGCTCGACGTACTCGTAGCTCATGGCCTTCATCCGCAGCGCCACCTTCACGCGGATCACCCAGGGGCTCATCCACGTGCCAAGCAGCTGCAGCTCGCCTCCTTCTCCTCCTCCTGCCATTGCAGAGTGCAGAGGCAGCCTTCATAGTTCAGAAAGACTTGCGTAGTGCTTTTTTGTTCGATTTTGTGCTGTAGTTACTAGTGGATTGATTTTGACTGGTCAACTTGCAAGTGGAGAGTCGTGGATGTTACATTTGGTGCTTCACGAGGTGGAGAGTCGTGGATGTTACTTGCTACTATTTCTTCATTTTATTTTACCTAGAAGTTCATATAAATTCACGCGACAGAAAATACCATTTACATGTAAATGATGTGAGGAGGTTGAATATAAAAAGCACACATTCAAATATAGTAAAACTAGTTTACAAAAAAACTAGGATTTTTTGCCGTTACTAAAATAAATAAAACCAAGAAGTCCAAATTTTAAAAAAGGAGTAGTTTGATGTTTATACAAAATTCATATTTTTCTCATAATTAATCAATGAAAAACAAGAAGTTCAAAAATAAAAATAGAGAAGTTCAATTTTTTAAAATAGAGAATTTCAAAATTCACAAAAAAGGATTTTCATTGTTTCAGAAACAAAAAACTCTAGAAGTTCAAATTTTAATAATGGACCGGTTCAATATTTATACAAAACTAGGATTTTTTTTCATTACTAAATGAAATAAAAAAAGAAGTCCAATGTACAAAAATAATAAATAAAAGTTTAAAAGGTTTGTTGAAAGAAGTTCAAGTGTTCTTTCTGGCGAAGTTCAAAAATCCTTGCGAGAGAGGTCCACCTTGTATTTCCATGTTCGATTTTTTCCGTATAAAAATTGATTACAATTCTTTACTCAAAAAATTAAAAATGTGAAGTTCAAATTGAAATAACATAGAAGTTCAAAGTTTACAATTACTAAAAGAATAAACCAAATAAGTTCAATTGGAAATAACAAAGAAGTTCGATGTTTCTAACAGAACTCCAATTTTCACATTTCTAAAAAAAATACACAAAAAAGTTCAAATAAAAAGTTAGAGAGGTTCGATGTATATAAAAAACTGACTTTTTCTGTTACGAAAGCAAAAAAGAGAGAAGTTCAGTTTGATAATTGTCAGAAGTTCATTTACTGTGTGGTGTGCATTTCGGATGAGAGAAAAAAGAATAAAAAGGCAAAGTCCAAAAAATTTGTTGCTACAAGCTCAAGTGCTCGACCGAGAAAGTTCAAAAATTCTTGTGAAAAGAGGTTCAACAAAAATATGTGACAGAAGGTCAAGGTGAAAACAACGAGACGTTCAACTAGTGCAATGAATGCATTTCAGGTGAGAATAAAAGTATAGAAAAATAAAACTTAAAATGTTTGTTGAGAGAAGTTCAAGTGCTCTGTCCGGGGAGGTTCAAAAATCCTTGCGAGAGAGGTTCACCTTGTATTCCCATGCTCGATTTTTTCGTATAAAAATCGAATACAATTCTTTAATCAAAATATAAAGAGGTGAAGTTCAAATTGAAATAACACAGAAGTTCGGAGTTTATTAAGAACCTAGGATTTACATGTTCAAAAAATTAAAACACACAAAGCCATTTTTTGCACTTTTAAAACAACTCATAAACGAAAAAAATGGTTGCTACAAGTTCAAGTGCCAGGCGAGGAAAAGTTCAAAAAATTCTTGTGAGAGATGATCACCGTGTATTTAGACATCCGAAATACATAAAAATATGTTGTTTTTTGTGTTTCAAAATAATTCTCTCAAACCAAAGAGAAGTTCAAAGCGATAACAACCGGAAGTTCACGTACTACATGGTGTGTATTTCCTACAAGAAAAATACAATAAAGTGAAACAGAGTGAAGTTCAAACAGACATGCCCCAGAAGTTCAACTACTTCACGCAGTGCAAAAAACAGCACGTCAAAAACAGAGTGAAGATCAAACAGACATGCTCCAAAAGTTCAACTACTTCACGCAGTGCATTTCCATTCACAATGAACGCAGAAATCATGATCTCGCCATTTTCTAATTTACCTCGAAACGACGGTAATATCATTTGTGTAAGTTCAAGTCCTTGGTCGGAGAAAGTTAAAAAAATTATTGTGAGAGACGTTTGTACAAAAGGAATATTATTTGTGTAGCACTAACGAATGGATGAGAAAATTACAAACAAAAATACGTCCCAAAAGTTCAACGTGAAAACAGCAGGAAGTTCAACTACTACGCTAAGTAAATTTCAGATGAAAAACTTTCAAAATCGTCACGAGTATGAAAAAATGATCAACACGAGAAAGTTGCGCGTTTACAACAGCTTTCCATCGGTATATCACCCGCTCAATTCCCGTGAGTGGAATGGAGAGCTACGAGCAGTGGATGAAGATCTACGAGCAAAAAAATCACGTGAAAAATAGAGTGAAGTTCAGGTACACGCACCGAGAAGTTCAGGTTATTCAAGCGGTGCATTTTCGAAGAATCTGTTTCGCGGTAGAAGCAGAACGAATGATTCCGCCGTTTTCGAAATTACTTGAAAACGACTATGAATCAGAGAAAACCATCAACATGAAAAAGTTTCGCATTTTCCGTAGCTTTTCAATGGTATATTATCTGCTCAATTCCGATAAAGTTTATAGAAATTACGGCGAAAATACGTTTTTCGCCATTTTCGAAACTGACTTAAAACCGTAAAGAATTGGGAGAAACGATACGTACCAAAAAGTTTCGCATTTGTTCATGCTTTCCAACGCCATATCATTTGCTGCATTCAGATGCACGGTTAAAAAATTAGCTCAAAAATACAAACTCGGTAGGACTTGGACCATTTTCTAAATTACTCTTAAACCATTCAAAATTAGAAAAAAACTTTCAAGATGAAAAAGTAGCGCATTTTCATAAGCTTTCCAACGCCACATCATATGCCACCATTGGATTAGCCATTTAGAAATGACATCGAAAAAACGAACTCAGCTGTTCGGTTTACGAAATTTTACGTTTTTTCAAATTACTCTTTAACCATAAGGAATTAGAAAAAACTTTTAACATGTGGAAGGAGCGGTTTTGCAGCAGCTTCCAAAAGCCAAATTATATGCCTCATTCCGAGAAACGGTTTAGAAATGCGATCGAAATTACCATTCACGTTTTTTGTGTGAAGAAAAAAGGGTTTTCAAAACTACTCTTAAACCGCTTACATTTTGCGAAAATTTAACTTGGGTCATGATACACGTGTCCATAGCTTTCGAACGGTATATAGCAAGACCTATTTGGGCAATGTTGCGGGAAGTTCAAGCTAGCACAGGGGGAAGTTCAGGTCGAACAACTCAGGCAGTAAAATCGCAAAAAATGCGAGTTCTTCACGACCCGAGTGCAAAATCCACCTATGAGCGAGATTCCTATCTAAAACGAGTATTTAGTTGCTAAAAATCGTTTGAAGATTACATTTACATCACATGGAACACGACTAACCAGAAAAACTCGCGGTAGAAGGCACGGTTGCGAAGATAGCCCGAAGGTCGGGTTCGTACAGAGAGAAGTTCAGGCGCGTTACTCAGGCAGTTCAGGTTGTGATCAGAATATTATTCTGATCCCGTGATCAGAACAGTGTTTATGTGTGTGTGTGTGTGTGTGTGTATATATATATATATATATATATAAACCCTCGGTGAAGAATATATATATATATATATATATATATATATATATATATATATATATATATATATATATATATCGCGCTATTCGTCACCCTGGGTGAAGAATAACAATTCTTCACCCCAGCCGTACCATGCGCCCCTCACGCAACAGCCAAGCCACGGTTGGAAGGTCGTGAGGTAATTTACCTCATGCATGTGGTAAGATTACAACGTTGCCTCAAAGAAAAGGTCTCACGGTCAAGAAGGATCGTAAGAGAAATATGAGCGTGAGGTAAAATTACTACACACCTTACGTCGTGGAGCCCAAGATGGCCGCACCAAATGCACCAGCTGAAAAACAAATGCTGCCGTAAAATTACATCAATGAATAATGGTTGCAGGTGAAAAAAATATCTGGTTGTATTCCTAGTTTTGTTTAGATAAGACTGGGTTCTTCTCTCTTTTTTAAAGGGAAAGACTGGGTTCTTCGTAAAGTACTGTACTAGTACTACATTACGTGATCTTCATTTTTCTATTATAAGTCTGAATTTGGACTCAAAATTAGAACACCGATCTGGAAAAAGTCATTATTTATAGAACCATTGGTCTAAATGGTCTCAAATGTTTCCAGATATCAACTTGGCACTTTCATGAGTTACTGATTTTTTTTATTATATCTAGACAGTTTGATTTTTAAACTCTAAATTCAAGCAATGATCTAAAAGAAGCACTTATCAAATTCTGGGCATGTATGTTAGTTTTGCAGTGTGGGGAGTCTTTTGTTTACCTAAGAACTTTAAAGAAAATTTTCAGTAAGTATGAGATAATTCGGAGAACAAATAAAAGAGTTGCAACCAGATGAAGAATACTACGTTAAGACTTCATCGACTATAACCAAGTTCTACATGGAAGAGAAACCGGCCAAAAGCCTACACAATCAACATGCTCGGGAAATTTCAAGATGAGTTGAAAACAACAATGTATTGTGCTGATATGCCAAGTAAGCTGATGGTTCATTTATTAATTTTGATGTGTGGAGTTTCAAGACAAACAAACATGAGCTAAGAGAATGAATGGATATTTCTAATAAAGTATGGTGTTATGGTTGGCAAAAGATGTCAAGATGTAATAATGATGCAACACACTTAACCTTGCATAAATAATTTTTTGCAAACAGAAGATTGTAGAAAATGCTAAGCATCAATAAAGCAATTAGTATCCTTCTATTAACTGGAGTGCAAAAACTCAATTTCATTTTTGTAAGGAGAGGCCAAGTAGTTTTACATATTCCGTTGTACGTACAAAGGTATAACCAGATAAAGAAGATGCAAATCATTGGCCTAAGCTATAGTTTCAGTTAAGTCATTACTATACTTGTGGCTACCCGCAAACAAAAGTAATATACTGGTGGCAGATGACATTCTAGTTAAAGACCCAAAACATGAAACGAGCATTCATTGTCTGATGGGATGTTCTATTGGACTGGCTGCGTCATTATCACATCCAGGATGAGCCAACGTAATTTCTTGTCTCGTCATACGTAACTGAAAATGCAGATGAGAAGGCAATCAGAATACTGGATTTTATTTAAAAACAAGGAAGCGGGTGTGAAAAAGAACAATTGGCAACTAAAAGATAACCAACTAGGACAGGAGTACTTACTGACCACACATCATTTTAAGGCCATCATTTTCTCATTGGGGAGTCGCATCACATGCTTGTGACAAGTTTTCGGAGTGATCTCTATGGTGCTTTGGTGTCTTGTCAAACACGGGCGGAGGTACATTATTAAACTACAAAAGAAAATGCATGCCATGTAAAAACAAGAACCCAGACAACAATTTTGGATTTCATTATTTCTATAAAGAGCACCAGTGAGCCATGTGCTGAGCAACCATAGTTTTGAGCCCAGCATCTCAAAGATATTCAGAGGCCTCCGATGGTTCTGTCACCATTAATTTCAGTGCCATCAACAGATGGGGTCAATGTTGTTCCTAAGAAAAAAAAATAGATGGGGTCAATGAGTCAAGTTGATGCTTTGGTGTCTTGTCAAAGGAGGAAGTAATTGCTGAAACTGCGAAAATAAAAGGAAATCCAGGTGACAACTTACCTCCCATACATGATTTAATGTTTTTATTACTTGTAACTATAATAACACCACTCTACCTCGGCAACCATTGGTTTCGAGATTCATGAAGTTAAAACAAGCTAGTAATAAAAATTCAACCATGACAAGAAGCCACAAATCAATGAAAAACTAAAATGGGGGTAAAATTTAAATCTTTCAGTCTCCTAATTGTAGAGCTTCATTTATTGAGAAATAAGACTTTTTAGGAAACATGTACATGGATTATGACAAATACTGAAAACTCTTCCTTCAATCATGGCGTATACATGACGAGTGAAGGTAAACTATAATTGACATGATCTATGAACACATACAAACTGGGCAAAAAGATATTACAGTCCGAGTAAACCGCACAAATTAGAGGATGAGACCAAAAGCAAAACCACAATAATGCTTTGCCTCTTCATATTGGGACATAATCTATCTAAATTCAAATAACTAAATTCGAGCAGATACTTTCCATGGGAGAATAAATCAACATATACTCATGTACATTGATGGAGAGAGGGTGATACTAATGAGCTCCGCCGTTTAATTAGCTATGCCCAAAACAACTACATTTTGGGATGAAATCAAGACTGAATACATCTAAACTTCTTGCTAAATCTTAAACACTCAAAAAGTGCTTTGCCATGAGAAAATTATTCGACACATACTCATGTAAATTAATAGAGAGGAAATAATAGTAATGAAAAGCTCTGGCGCAAAGACCTGGTTGCAAACTCTCGTGGTGGGAGGAGATGCAGACTGCATAAAGAAGCATGCCAATGGCCACCGTAACCTGACGGAATCCACGACCACCCACCTCAGTGCAAAAATTAGAGTGTTCCTAAGAAAAAAAAATACTGTTATCTGCAAAAAAGCTAATCAGTAAATTGTAGGTGCATCTAATGAGGCCTAAACTCCAACCCATTCCAACAAATAAATTAAATTAATTCAGAAGCATGTAAATACTGAATGATTTCCCACAGGGCACTGAAACAAAACTCCATATCTTCATTGTGGACTGTGAAAAATCAAACTTAAATACTGTAAAGAACAACAAATATTCTCCCTGCATACTTTACTTGTACCTGGCAAAATTTTAGCCATTTCGTAGCAGTTGATGCTTCCATGTCAAGGAGCACATATATTCTACACAAACATTGCACTACACCTCTGCCCTGGCGTGGATTGGAAGAAACAGCAGATCCAAATTTCCTAATCTAAAAAGACATCCAACAAAGCTACTTGGAGATACAAATAAACAAGAATTAGAGTGTTCATAAGAAAAACCAATTACAGAGCATGCATGCAAAAATGCAAACACAAGCAAGCATATATTGTAAAATTCAAGTTACCTCATCGGGTAGGAGGTCTGTTCTCGTGATCACTCCAGTCTGCAGCCTCCACAAAAACTGAACGCCGATGTAGACATTTGGGAAGAACATGACGAGGTGTAACAAACATGAAATTGATTGGAACTGAAAGCATTAGGATCAGGGTTGATCGCGCCTCCTGTGAGCTCCTCACCTGCACACCAACCAAAATAAACACAAAACCTCAGACAATGTCGTCGCCGTTAAGGGAGGTAGTGCCACCACGACAACCCACCGCAGCACCGCTGCGACAACTGCGATAAGAACAACATCATGGTACAACAACTGAGATAAGAAAATCGTTAACCCCCTCTAAAGAGAATGACAATATACTGATGTATTTAGCATGCGCACGCAAATGTTAAGCCGAAATTAGAAGAACTTCCAATCAACCAAGAAGCTATAACAGGGACACTACAACACATAACAAAGAATTTTGGTTTTAATTACCTGCAGCTAAATTTTTTTTTGGTTTATGTACCTGCAGCTAAAAACAGGGAACGACTTAATGACAAAAAGGCATGTACGCGTGAAATAGTAGTACAAAGATCAGCGAATGAGGAATAAAAGGCAAAGAAAGAAAGGGAGATGGAAGGTGGAAGGGACGGGTCTATGAGGCGAGAGGGAGGAAATCACAGGGCTCGAGCTGGCTGTGGAGGATTAGAGGCCCAGATGCTGACCACCACAAATAGCGCCGGCTCCGCGTAAACATCAATGTGACCATCCGCCGCAGCGCTGCAATGATCACTCACCGTAGCACCGCCCGACACCAAGGCCAGCCGCCGCTCACCGTGCTGCCCCGCCTGCCTGTCGATCGCCGCACCGACCACTCATCGTGGGAGTTGATGCATCCATTTTCACTGGAGTGAGAAACGAAATTCTGGAACTTTCCTATTCGCACTGTTCGTCTTGCTCGTTAGCTATGCAGATGATGGCTGCCATAGATTCACACGGTGACATCGAGTGTACATGGATGCCGCTGCGCACATCGCGCCTTATGCCAGTCCAACATTTAATAAACCCCTTCCCAGTTGAAAGAGCACGTTCCTTTAGGACAAAATGGAGAATAAGTAATTTATTCCAAACCAATTTCGCAGTACTAATTTGTGATGAAGACCATCTGCTGTCAAGTTTAAAGGATTAAATCAATTCACATGTGCTGGCAGCCAGAGAATCTAAGACACTAGAAACAAAGCAAGCAAGCATAAGGCGCGATGGATCCTTTCATACGCAGACGCCGAGTAATTAGAGAAGGATTGATAAAATATTAGTTACTTATCCGGGATTGTTGCCCATATGAATTATTTTAGATATCAAGCATTGCCGTGAAATTAAGGATGTAAACTGAACATTGAGAAGGAGACTGACGCTAGATGGATCCTTTCATACGCAGACATGCTTAGCTTTGGCTGGACTAGTGAAGTAATAGCATCCGAATGCAGAGCTAACCACATTGGACTTCATAAACTACATGGCAGATGTATATAGAACATAAGATTCCAAAATTAGTAATTGTACAAAGATGAAACAAACAAGAGGATAATCGATCATGGCATACCTATCAATATATCACTGTTAAGCGTCTTCTTTGAGCACATTGTCAGTAGCAGTTCCCATTCAAACATTAAAACAAACACCTCGTGGGCAAGAAATGCCAAGTAGTTAGGCAAAGAATGAGATCCAAAGGGAATTAAGCAGTGAAATTTTAGAAGCAATCAGATCAATAAAAAGATGCTACCTAGCAGGAGGAAGGGGGCTAGCAAAACAAGAAAGCGACATGGTGTAAGAGGAAGGGCATCATGCAAGGAGAAGGGCAGCGTGCTCGCTGTGTTATGTGTGTGAGAAAAAAGGGAGGAGCACGAACTTAAATACCGGTGGCGGCGCTGGATGCTCGTCCTTCTGCAGTCCGTGGCGACCGTGGTTGAACCAACGCCGCCGTGACCACCATTTGCAGCGCGGCCACGACCACCACTTGCTGACTTGCAGTGCCGTCGCGACATCCAGGCCACACGCCTTCTCACAACGCTTTGTAACCCGCGAATCCATTGCCGGCGATCTAACCCGCTGAGCACCATGTCGCCGACCAGCAAGCCAGCTGCGGTCCGCCATTCGCCGTCGAAACTGCCGCTCACCACTCACGCGCTGCTGAGGAACTGGCTGGGGACACGGGGTCGTGACCTAGTGGCCTACCATTAAACGGTTTGTAAGTTTCGGTTCGGGTAGCAGTGGACTCTGGCCCGGGTCAGCCCATGTGATCGGGGCGAGGGGGAATCTGGCTCGCTGGATCGCTGGATCGACCGGGGTGAAGAATTACTTATTCTTCACCCTGGATCGAAGTGGCGATGAAGGGAACTAGAGCTATATTTCATTGGTCATAACAAATGAAAATCTTTTTTACCAAAATAAATAACAAAGGAACAGAATTGAAGAGCCAAGCGGGGAATGCTCGATTAGCTTTTTAAAAAAAAAGGAGGATCGCCCCCAGCCTAATGTTCGATTAGCTAGAAGAGGCATTGGACACATGTTGCTGCTTACATCAAAACAACAAGTTATACAACAAATGCATATGGGATAAGTCTCTAGAAGACTTGGTGCTGATTGAAGCTGTTCTTGGGCAAAACATGGTGATTAAGATCATAGTCTTGACCCGCACTCGGAAAGTAATCTCCAAAGCCAGGATCGTTTTGCCCTGCAGTAGCGAAGTCGCTGAACGACTCGAGGAGCACTTGAAGTTCCGGATCCTCGACGTAGAAAAACTGCTCCTGTGGCAGCATGCAGAATTCTTGGTTCGTGAGCGGCGGAACCGTGCCATAGTCCACAAACTTCTCCGGGAAGTGTGTTTCTTGGTCGATCTGCAGTGGCATGCCTATTGAATTCATGCTCCAGCCAACTCATCCAAAAGTCCGAACTGATGGAGGGAAGCGGGCAACTTCCCCTCACGTCTAGGCTATTTTAGTCCTTAGACGTGGGACCTCAAGACCTCTTGGCTCAGATACCATATTGAATTCATGCTCCAGCCAACTCATTCAAAAGTCCGAACTGATGGAGGGAAGCGGGCAATATATTTCAACAATGCCATCATCCATGCCCGATGCGGTAGAAGTCGAAGAGAAGCCGCCAACATGAGCAGGTGGTTGCATAGCTTGATCATCAAACTGCTGTGTCGTCGTCTCAGTGTAGAGTTCTTCATAGTTCCTAGTTGGCTCTGCTTCTCCTTCTGCCACGACATAGCTAAACACATGGGGTTGCATCATACCGTCATCCACGGCCGACACAGGGGAAGTTGACGAGAATCCCGGCAAGCAGCCAACATCAATCAATGGTTGCGTATCTTGATTATCAAACTGCTGCATCGCCGCCGTGAAGGGTTCTTGATAGGCCCAAGTTGAATCTGCTTCTCCTTCCCCTCCGGCATCTTCGTCTTGGGGTTCTGAATAACACGTAGTCGTGGAAGATGGCAGCGCGGCCGCGAGTCGACGAGTAGCGGCGCGGGCGCTATCACAGTCGTCGACATAGCCATCGGGCACCCGTTGCCGCTTCTGGCCGTAGCCGCTAAAGGAGATCTTGCACACCTTGATGGAAGCGCAGTCGGCCGGTGCGACGATGGAGTACTCGAGCATGACCCACCCCGTGCTGCCGGTCCTCCTGCCGACGCCCCACTGATAGTTCATCCTGTACACCTGCCATGCAAAGGTCTCCCCGCCGAGGCGCAGCTTCCCCTTGCTGCCGACCTTCATCCCGACCCACGTCCCGCCAGCGCAGGCACGGACCTTGCGCTTGGCGCTCTTGGCATGCTCGCCGGACGCGAAGAAGAAGGCATGTTCCACGTCCACCTCGTCCAGCCCGTTGCGCTCGAAGAGCTTCCACGGTGGCGCGCTCCGTGGGTCCTCGTCGATGATAACGCCGTCCAGCGGCAAGGGCTGCCCGCGCAGGCGTGGGATGAGGTAGAACTCGATCACCTCCTCGTCGGCCGGCATGAACTTGTAGCCCGGCGTGAGGCCCCGGATCTCAGTCACCGGGGCCATACTTTTCTTGGATACGATACGAGATGGACCTAGCTAGGGTATTGATTGATTGTGGTCGAGGATTGCTTTTCGTGTATTGCTAGCTTTACCTGTATATATATAGACTGACAACCCTAGCTAGGTAGCTAGCCCACGTGAGTACGCACTCAATAGTATGTGGCTTGCGATCGAAGCACGTGCACTTAATTGTCGGAATCAGTACCGGTTAGCTCGTTTTCCTAGCCATCGCTTGGTCTTAGGGTAGCGATCCAACACGTAATAAGATGTTACGGTTATCAAAAAATAACACATAAGACGTCCGGTTATAAAAAAACAAATAAAACGTTCGGGTTATCAAAAAAAGAAGGTAAGACGTCCGGTCACTACAATTTCTGAAATGAAATGCAGTGGAAAGTAAGGTCTTTTAGGAATCTAACACAGAATGTTTTATAAAAGTAAGGTCAAATATTTCTTTTTATTTATAGAAAAAATAAGGTTAAATATTTTCTAGGACAACGCTAGGCGTCAGCCGCCTGATACACCATCACAGCCCTCTGATTTTGCTGTATCAATTATCCACCATCACAGCCCTCGCGGCATTGGCAGGACACCACTTTAGCAAAGGCGCCCCTAAGCACCGGCGAGCCCTTAGGACCGACTTGCATCACGACTGTGCCCTTCAGCACAAGCTCATAGCAGAATGGCCGGACGCCCCCTCCTCCCCTCGAGCATACACAACCATCGCATGTTCGGCACAAGCCGGCTTCAACACCAATTTCTCCACAAGTGCAGCAAACCGTCCCACATCATCCGACCTTTATGGCGGTGGTAGCCCGCCTTGTAGCAGCTTGGCAGCCACCCCCAAGCGGTAGCTCCGGGCCAACCTTGGATGATGCTAAAAATCAGTAGGCTAAGGGCTTTCTCGGATGAGGCTAAGAGTCAAGCAGGTAATATACCATCAGAACCCTCCGCTCATGCTCCAGCGACCCTTCACACCACACGGACCGCCTCGCAGCACCGGCAGCACGTCATCGCAGCAAAGCGCCCCCCCCCCCCCCCCCCCCCCCCCCCCAGCACAACTGAGCCCCCTACAACACCGGCTTTTGAAAAATTAGGTAAATTTGTGACTAATTTCAGTAAATAATTCATGGCTAAGACAATTATTATTTGCTTGCTAGATGAACATAACAACAGCGCCGCACATGCAACGGCTATCATAATTAGAGACATGATCATATCAGGATGCACCTATTGATTGTTCGTACATGAAGTAGTTGTGGTTGTTACAAAGGCGGGGCGACGATGTTGGTGAAGAGCAGTGGAAGCACACCTCGCCTTGGAGGTAGACGATCCATGATGACAAAGGCAAGCAGTCATGTGAAGAGCTTTCCAAAAACCTAATTCGTCCTCTGTCGGTGTATGATCACAAGGACTAAAGATCCCGGAGACTTGCTGCCCGCTCTCCGGTGTGCACTGGCGCAAGTAGCAAGAGAGCAAAACCCTAACTTGTTTTGGTCTATCTTTGGCGGTGGCCGGTTAGACATATATGTAGGAGAACCTACAAGGTCTTATGTCGTGATCATGGTCTAAACCTACCAGGTTTTCAAAACTTAATGAACAAGAAACCGTCTCAAAACATGCTGGTCAAGAAACCAAAAAATAAAACAGCAAAATGAAATCGCGCTCCTGCAAGGCCACAGACCGAATTTTGGTGGATCATTAACCACTGCTAGAAAACAGGGCATTAGTCCCGGTTCCAGAGGGCCTTTAGTCCCGGTTCTAAAGGGTCGGGACTAAAGCCCAAAACCTTTAGTCCCGGTTTGCTTACGAACCGGGACAGAAGGGGCTCCACGTGGCCGCTGCGGGGCGCCCAGGCAGGAGGACCTTTAGTCCCGGTTCGTAACACCAACCGGGACCAAAAGGCATCTGGGGTTTTTGTTTTTATTTTAAAGGGGGGGGGGGGGGGGGTTAGGGGTTTTGGATGGTTAATTTAGTGGTTTGATCATATTGTGTTAGCTAGCTAATAGAGAGAAGTGACCTCTCTTTCTCCGTGCTTGATCCGCGCTGGCTACTATACGTATAGAGAGAACTCGACACGCTAGCTAGTAAGCAAATGAAGGAACCATTAATTACAGAAGATTGTCATGAACATATATGTACAGAGAGAAGTGACCTCTCTTTCTACGAGATTGGTCGAACAACAAGTTTTCGTATATCTATCTGACGCTACTACATATATACAATATAACATCTCTTACAATCCCTAACATCTAAAATTCATGTCCACTTTCACATGGTATTCTCCGTCTTTATGTATGACGTGGTCAAGAAAGAATCCTGCCAATTCCTCTTGAATTGCTCGTATGTGATCATGTGGTAGGAGTTCATCCTGCATCTGCCACAACTAATTTAGAGAAGGGGGTCAATACATATATATGAACGAAACTCAACACAATAGATGGTAATAAAATAAAATTGTGAATATTGTTTATGTACTTCATATTGTTTGTCAGAGTAACCCCGCTGAGAGGTCGAGCTGTAGATGGACTCGCAAACATAGTATCCACATAAATTATTCCCGCCTTCCTGGCACAAGCACTTTACAAGAAATAGAGTTCAATCAAACTGATAATGAAGCATGATAAATGGTATTGATGAAAGTAGAATCAATGAGAGATGCGTGG
Source organism: Triticum timopheevii (assembly GCA_963921465.1). Taxonomy (NCBI): domain Eukaryota; kingdom Viridiplantae; phylum Streptophyta; class Magnoliopsida; order Poales; family Poaceae; genus Triticum; species Triticum timopheevii. Next base: position 604,525,876 of record OY997266.1, on the reverse strand, counting down.
AACGGGCTAGTCCTACTTACTTTGGGGTGTGTAAATCATAGCTCATTCGGCAGACCCGAAACCATTTCGGTGAACTGTTTCCAAACCCTGCCAAGCAAAGGAAATGATTACTTGATATCAGCAAATGAAAGAAAGTTGCCGATATGGTGCGATAATGATCGATTGAACTTACTTCTGGAGCATTGCAGTCATGTTCGCATAATCCTGGGGATCTTTACGTCTCGAGTCTAAGACAGTTACTATTCCCCGATCAAGCTTAATCTCTAGCAGAATAAAGTGGAAGTTGTGCACGCATAACTCGTCAACTACATTACTGTAACCTCGGGTAAGCGAAACCGAATATGCACAAGACAGTAACACTCACTTGAAGTTGTAAGGAAAGAGTATTTTAGCTTTGTTTTGATGTCGAAGTAACGATTGTGGCAAGTTGTCCTCAGTATCTTTGACTCTCTTTTTAACTAGTCATTCATTTATGGTATTTGGGTTAATGAACCCAATGTCATATATTTATCCTTTCTTGCATTCGATGATCTTCAATCTATATAATATAGTTAGGATAATTATATATACATGCGATGAAAGAGCTGAGCTATAGAGACTTAATTACATAAGTAATACTTACAGACAGTAGCAAGTCATGAGTTATTTGTCCAGGGCGTCTTGATTGAATAACTGAAATAACTCCACAAATTCAACAGGCAGCAACTCAACTCCAATGAGGTCGTACTCATCTTTAATTCTCTTCATCATACTATCCTTCTCAGACTTCCTGCAGGTATCCATGTACCATTTATGCAATCTTCGCATCATCATTGTTAGAGGAGGATGATCAGGTTTGACGAGAGGCTTCCCGTACTCGTATCTGAAGATCTCTACTGCCTCTAATGTTTCAAACTCTACATCATCGCTGAGGTAATCACCAGGATTGGTACGGGGCAATAGCCCTAGATGATTAGCGACGATATCGCTAGACACCTTGAGCGGGGGGCACGATTGCTTCCTCTGTTCGCCGAGCTGGGGAATTGTTTTCCCACTTCTTCGTTGTGCTAATCTTGCATCACTAGAAGAACTTCCCGACCGCCGCGCATCTTCATATGTCTTTTTAATACAGCAGACATAGTTGAATCTGACGGAGGCGGTGGTGGTTGCTTCAGGGCATCCAGAGTGTGCTTCACTTTCACCGGATCTACCGTTTCCTTTGGAGGTGGAGGTTTCCGTGTAAAATGGTCCTCCACTTCGGCTGCCATGATGCCATCGGTTTCCTTGTCATTCCTCTCATATGGTTGTTGGGGAACGTAGTAATTTCAAAAAATTTCCTACGCACACACAAGATCATGGTGATGATATAGCAACGAGGGGAGAGTATTGTCTACGTACCCTCGTAGACCGAAGCGGAAGCGTTGACGCAACGTAGAGGAAGTAGTCGTACGTCCTCCCGGTCCGACCGATCCAAGCACCGTTACTCCGGCACCTCCGAGTTCTTGACACGCGTACAGCTCGATGACGCATCCTCGATCTCCGATCCAGCAGAGGTGCTGAGGGGGGGGGGGTTCCGTCAGCACGACGGCGTGGTGACGATCTTGATGTTCTCCTGTCGCAGGGCTTCGCCTAAGCACTGCTACAATATGACCGAGGTGTAATATCGTGGAGGGGGGCACCGCACACGGCTAAGGAACGATCAATGATCAACTTGTGTCTAGGGTGCCCCCCTACCCCCGTATATAAAGGAGGGAGGGGGAGGCCGGCCGGCCCCCTTGGGGCGCGCCAAGGGAGGAGGAATCCTCCTCCTAGTAGGAGTAGGATTCCCCCTTTCCTACTCCTACTAGGAGGGGGAAGGAAGGAGGAGAGGGGGGAAAGGAAAGGGGGCGCCGCCCCCCCACTAGTAGAAAAAGGGTCAAACGTGCAGCACATTAGTGCCGGTTTGTATTAGAGCCGGCACTAATGTATACATTAGTGCCGGTTCCAACGGCTAGCCGGGCCGCTCTCATTAGTACCGGTTCGTGGCTAACCTTTAGCACCGGTTCGTGCCACGAACCGGTACTAATGAGGGTGGTGGCAGGATGTTGTCAGTCTGGGCCCCCTCCAGCACCTTTAGTACCGGTTCGTGCCACGAACCGGTACTATAGGTCGACGTACATAAACCCTTCGTCCACTCGAGCCACTCTGTTCTTCCCCTTTCCCCTCACTTCTCCTCTGTTCTTCCCCTTTCCCCTCGAGCTCCTCACAAATTTTGCCCAAAATTTGTCAAGATTTGAAGGCCCCCATCCATTCAAATGATCACAAAGGTTAGCAACTTTGTCCTTTCATCTCTCATTGCTAGATTAGCTCTTGCAATGCTTTATATAGTTACTAATTTGTGAGTTTAGTAATTTGGGAGGAAATATATATATGTGCTAGTATTTGATTTATATGCAATTTGAGGTCAAAAATAACACTTAGTTTGCATATGTAGGTGTGGTTTACTTAGTGCCTTCTAAATCTCCGTCGTAACCACCGTCGATCGCCCGCACCGTCCCGTCACCGGCACCACCTTGTGGTGAGCCTCTTGTTCATGTAATTTTATATAAAAAATTGATGTTTGTGTGATTTGGATATATAGTTAATCATGTAATAATTATCTTACCCATACGTTGTTTGTTATACATAGTGCCATGGTTTTGATATCCGTCCCCGTCGGCCGTCGTCCTTGTTATGATTCGGATGTGGTATATTCTCTTTTAAAACTATTAGTTGCATTTCATGTTTATGACAAATTATGCCCATCAAGTTGACATAGATATTTTTATCTAGGAGGTATGTGAACCGGAAATTCCAACCGACCCTATTGTCGAGAGGTTAAATTTAGTTGAAAGAGAAAACGAGTACTTGAAAGAAAAATTGAAAAGAATTGAGGGGGAGAAGATGGAATTGGAGTTGCATGTTGCCGATGTCGTCGATGATCACAAGATCAAGATGGAGAAAATGCGCTTGAAGAATAGAAAGATTAGAAAATATGCTATCGATAGTGAGGCTTGGTATCATTATGCTGTTGGATCAATTGTTACCTTAGTTGCGATCTTGATCGCATTTGTTGTTGCATTTAAATGCTTTAGCTAGAGAGTTATTTGTTTGTTGCATTTAAGTGTTGTATGAACTTTATGTATGAACTTGTATTAATTTGGTCTATTCGGTGTTGTGTAATGAAGATGAGCCGGCAATGGATGTATGATGACCGATGCTCTCCCCAGTTCGTTGAGGGCGTGCATACTTTTCTGCTTGCGGCTGAGGCAAACAAGCGGGCGGATGGTTTTATGCCTTGTCCATGTGGTGTCTGTAAGAATGGTCACAATTACTCTACGTCAAGAACCATTCACGTCCACCTGTTTAAGTCCGGTTTCATGCCCCACTATAATCTTTGGACCAAGCACGGAGAAAGAGGGGTTATGATGGAAGACAATGAAGAAGAAGAGGACGACGACAGCTATCCTGGCCATGGGTTCCCTGAATACGATGATACAACAATGGGGGAAGAAGCTGAGCCGGTAATGCGGGAAGAAGCTGAGCCGGCAATGCGGGAAGAAGCTGAAGAAGAGGCATCAGATGAGCCCGTTGATGATCTAGGTCGGGCCATTGCCGATGCAAAGAGAAACTGCGCAAGTGATTTGGAGAAGAAGAAGTTGCAGCGCATGTTAGAGGATCACAAAAAATTGTTGTACCCGAATTGCGTAGGTGACAAGAAAAAGCTGGGCACCACACTGGAATTGCTGCAATGGAAGGCAGAGAATGGTGTATCTGACAAGGGATTTGGAAAGTTGCTGGTAATGATAAAGGATATGCTTCCAAAGGACAACGAATTGCCCGAGAGTACGTACGAAGCAAAGAAGGCTGTCTGCCCTCTAGGGTTAGAGGTGCAAAAGATACATGCATGCCCTAATGATTGCATCCTGTACCGCGGTGAGTACGAGGATTTGAACGCTTGCCCAGTATGTGGTGCATTGCGCTATAAGATCAGCCGCGATGAGCCTGGTGATGTCGAGGGCGAGCGCCCCAGGAAGAAGATTCCTGCCAAGGTGATGTGGTATTCTCCTATAATACCACGGTTGAAACGTTTGTTCCAAAACAAAAAGCATGCCAAGGCGATGAGATGGCACAGAGAAGACCGTAAGAAAGACGGAAAGTTGAGAGTACCCGCTGACGGGTCGCAGTGGAGAAAAATCGAAAGAAAGTACGGGAAGGAGTTTGCAGATGACGCAAGGAGCGTATGGGTTGGTCTAAGCACAGATGGCATTAATCCTTTTGGGGAGCAGAGCAGCAACCATAGCACCTGGCCTGTGACTCTATGTTTGTATAACCTTCCTCCTTGGTTGTGCATGAAGCGGAAGTTCATTATGATGCCAGTGCTCATCCAAGGCCCTAAGCAACCCGGCAACGACATTGATGTGTACCTAAGGCCATTAGTTGAAGAACTCTTACAGCTGTGGAATGGAACAGGTGTACGTGCGTGGGATGAGCACATGGGGGAAGAATTTGACCTCAAGGCATTGCTGTTCGTGACCATCAATGATTGGCCTGCTCTCAGTAAGCTTTCAGGACAGACAAACAAGGGACACCGCGGATGCACGCACTGTTTGGATGATACCAACAGTATATATTTGAATAGTTGTAAGAAGAATGTGTACCTGGGACATCGTCGATTTCTTCCGAGCAGGCATCCCGTAAGAAAGAAAGGCAAGCATTTCAAAGGTGAGGCGGATCACCGGACGAAGCCTCGCCATCGTACTGGTGCTGATGTACATGATATGGTCAAGGATTTGAAGGTGATATTTGGAAAGGGTCCTGGCGGACAACCTGTTCCGAAGGACGCGGACGGACGCGCACCCATGTGGAAGAAGAAATCTATATTTTGGGACCTGCCATATTGGAAAGACCTAGAGGTCTGCTCCGCAATCGACGTGATGCACGTCACGAAGAATCTTTGCGTGACCCTGCTTGGCTTCTTGGGCATGTATGGGAAGACAAAAGATACACCTGAGGCACGGGAGGACCAGCAACGTATGCACGGAGAAGACGACATACATCAGGGTCATGCAAGCTACGCTCTTACCAAAGAAGAGAAGGAAATCTTCTTTGAATGCCTGCTCAGTATTAAGGTACCGTCTGGCTTCTCGTCGAATATAAAGGGAATAATAAACATGGCAGAGAAAAAGTTCCAGAACCTAAAGTCTCATGACTGCCACGTGATTATGACGCAACTGCTTCCGGTTGCATTGAGGGGGCTTCTACCGGAAAACGTTCGATTAGCCATTGTGAAGCTATGTGCATTTCTCAATGCAATCTCTCAGAAGGTAATCGATCCAGAAATCATACCAAGGTTACATAATGATTTGGTGCAATGTCTTGTCAGTTTCGAGTTGGTGTTCCCACCATCCTTCTTCAACATCATGACGCACGTCCTAGTGCACCTATGCGAAGAGATTAACGTTTTGGGTCCTGTATTTCTACACAATACGTTCCCCTTTGAGAGGTTCATGGGAGTCTTAAAGAAATATGTTCATAACCGTGCTAGGCCAGAAGGAAGCATCTCCAAGGGCCATCAAAATGAGGAGGTCATTGAGTTTTGTATTGACTTTATTCCTGACCTTAAGCCGATTGGTGTTCCTGAATCGCGGCATAAGGGCAGACTGGATGGAAAAGGCACGCTAGGAGGGGAACAAATAATATGTATGGACGGACATTCTCTCACTGAAGCACACTATAAAGTTCTACAGAATTCCACCTTGGTGGCTCCGTATATGGATGAACACAAGAATTTGCTACGCTCCAAACACCCGGAGTGGTCTGATGAGTGGATTACACGTGAACAAACCAGGAGTTTCGCCAACTGGTTGCAGACACGTACCATGCATGACACCTCTATTGAAGATGACCTGTACTTGCTGTCCCAGTTACCATCTTCGAATATAATGACTTTTAAAGGGTACGAGATAAATGGTAATACATTTTACACGATCGCCCAAGATAAGAAGAGCACCAACAAAAACAGTGGTGTCCGCTTTGATGCAGAAACCAAGATGGGAAAGGAAACATATTATGGTTATATACAGGACATATGGGAACTTGACTATCGACGTGGTTTAAAGGTCCCTTTGTTTCGGTGCAAATGGGTCAATATGACACGAGGCGGGGTAACGGAAGACCCGCAGTACGGAATGACAACAGTGGATCTCAACAATCTTGCGTATGCAGACGAACCATTCGTCCTAGCCAATGATGTGGCACAGGTTTTCTATGTGAAGGACATGTCTACCAAGCCAAGAAAAAGAAAAGATAAGGAAGCGAATGCATCGTACGATGAGCCAAAGCGGCACATAGTTCTTTCTGGGAAGAGAAACATCGTGGGAGTGGATGACAAGACAGACAAGTCAGAAGATTATGAAAAGTTTGATGAAATTGCTCCATTCACAGTGAATATTGACCCGAGCATCCCGTTAAATGATGAAGATTTTCCATGGTTACGGCGCAAAGGGACACACGCGAAGAAAAAGTTTCACACCCAAAGATCTGGGATGTGATCGGCTTCACTATCATCACTTTCTTCTGTGTTTCACACCCAGGAGGGAATGTCTGTAATAGTTAGGGTAGTTATGTGTTTTGGCATTTGAAACGCGAAGAAATTTTATGTGCAAACAAATTCTTTTCATGCATTTACTGATTTTTTTCCAGCTAAATGACCCTGAAATTGAAAAGCAATTCAAATGAACTCAGAAAAGGTTGAAAATTGGCATGGTATCATAATTTCATACAAATAGCATGTGCAAGATAGTAGAGAGGGTTACGGCAAAAACTGGATGCACTTCGTGTACAAAATGGACAATCTCTTTCGAAGTATCAGAGTTTCCGACGAAAACTGAACTGTTACAAAGGCATTTCATTTTTTAAATAACCTAAGCATTACTAAATTGAATATAATGATAAAATACACTAATATTAAACATAAGAAAAAAGAATCACTGAAAAAACTTTTTTCAAAGTTAAGTTATTCACAAACTAGTGATTCACACAAATTTCAAATAATTCAAAATTTAAACTATTCAAATTTGAAATCTACCGGCATTAACAGAAAGTTTGTAATTTTTTGTACCTAAAGCAAAAATATTCATAAAGAAACTCTAAATACAGCAAAAAACAACTCAAAAATAAATAAAACAAAAAAATAAAGCAAAAAAAAAATAAAGCAAAAAAAAATTAAGAAAAAAAAGCCCGCCTACTGGGCCAAAGCGGCCTGCATACGACTAGCGACACAACCTTTCGTTGGGCCAGGATGCAGGCCCGCGAAGGCCCAGTAGGCCCACAAGGCGAGGAGGACAGGTAGGCCTAGTAGGCCTGATTAGGAGAGGAGCTCGAGAGAGCTACCGCACTGGGGCTTATAAACCAGTGCGGTAGCCCCTCGACTAGCGAGGTGGGACTAAACTTCCGCACCGCACCTGCGCCAGCGCATCCCCTTTAGTACCGGGTCGTGGCACAAACCGTACTAAAGGGGGGGGGCCTTTAGTACCGGTTTGTGCCACCACCCGGTACTAAAGGGGGTCGCTTCCCGCCGCTTGGCCTGGCCAAAACAGACCTTTAGTACTGGTTGGTGGCTCCAACCGGTACTAAAGGTGCCTTCTATATAAGAAAACACTTCAAAATTTCGTCAGTTTCTCATCTCCCTCTGCTTCTTCTCCTCTGCACCGTCGCCCGCCGCCCCGGCCCGTCGCCGCCCCCGTCGCCGCCCCGTCCCCGTCGTCGCCGCCCCCGTCGCCGCCCCGTCGCCGTCGTCGCCGCCCCATCCCCGTCGTCGCCGCCCCGTCGCCGCGCGCCCCGTCGCCGCCCCTGTCGCCGCCCCGGCCCGTACGTCCCCGTCCCCGTCGTCGCCGCCCCGTCGTCGCCGCGCCCGTCGCCGTCCCCGTCGCCGCGCGCCCCCCGTCGCCTCTCGCCTAGCCGGCCGGTGAGCGCGCACACACACACACACATACATTTTTAGTTATAGATTTTTCTGTTTTTAAGAAATTGTTAGACATTTTTCTGTTTTTTAGAAATAGTTAGAAATGTTAGAATTGTTAGATTTGTTAGAAATGTTTGAAATTGTAGAAATTTTTCTGTTTTTTAGTTATAGAAATATATAGTTATAAAAAAGTTAGAATTGTTAGAAATTTTTCTGTTTTTTAGTTATAGAAATAGTTATAAAAATGTTAGTTATATATATAGAAATGTTATAATTTTTTTCTGTTCTTTAGTTATAGAAATATTAGAAATGTTATAGAAATGTTAGTTATATATAGCATTGTTAGAAATGTTATAGAAATGTTAGTTATATAGAAATGTTAGAAATTTTAGTTATCAAAATCCAATCATTAAAAAAATGTTACTTTTTGCGGGCATATAGCTAGTATTTGTTCTCGACGATGCCCGGCCCGCATCCTCGCCGTCGACCCGTCCGCGACGACGTCCAGCCGACCCATGTCCGGGACTGGGCTTCGCCGGGCTGGCACTGGGAGGTGCTGCTTGGAGGGGCGCGCCGCTTGACGAGGAACCTGGCCGCGGGTCCAGTCGTCGACCCTGATCTCGTTTGGTGGCGTTCGCGTGGGCCAGTTTCGGTGCGGAGGGACCCGGCCCCGCCGGAGGTGGTACGTCGCCGTGTCAGGGAGGAGGACGAGCACGTCCATCGCTACATGGTTGCGTTAGAGGGCGGCAGATTCTCCAATACGTGGCAGTATCTTCGGGGATCTCACTTCAGCTATGATCCTGTGAGGGTTCCTTCTCTTTGAGTGTCCACTGCCCGCGCCGGAGGAACCGCGAGTGTCCTAGATTCTTCTGTAGTATTCGATCTTTATTAGCTAATAGCCAGTGATGTACTATTCAATATTATATATTATTCAAGACGATGTATGCGAGATTATATCTATTATTCTGGACGATGTATTCGAGATTATATCTATTATTCGAGATTTGAATACTAAATTGTTTTATATTTCTTTTGTATTAGTTAAACAAAAGCTATGGCAGACAATACCGACAGAGAGGGAGAACAGACCATGTTCGATATGATACGCGGGGCAGATGATAATCAAAATGAAGAAGATTATGACGGCTCCGAATTTCTAAACAACATCGGAGAGGGTGATATGATATTCGATCACGACGAAGTCATGAATGATTATGACGATGACAAAGAACATGATCCTGAAACAACAAACACCGACGAGGTATATATATTTATATAAGCAGGCATCTGGTGATCATCACATGTTTTAAATGACTTGAAGACATATTAACGAATCGATCTTTGTTCTTTCAGCCATCCGGATCGAGCAAATCTTCAGACAAAAGGACGAAACGAGGCCCGAACAAAAAGTTGAAGCCGGGCGTAAAGTACAATATCGAGGCATGCGGCCCTACTGGCAAACCATTAGCGCCTAAGAAGATTGCGGACAAGTTCGTTCGTCAGTGCGGAGTTCTTGTGAAGGACCAACTCCCGATCAAACTTCAAGAATGGAGAGCGCCAGCAAAGCCACGTCCAGATGTTACTTATGTCGATAAGAATCAAAAAGATCTGCTTTGGGATACTCTCATGGAACATTTCACCCTACCAGATCATTTCACAGAAGCAGATGTGCAGAAAGTCAAAGAGGCTGCTCTTAAGATGATGGCGACTGCATTCAAGAACTACAAGAATGGTGAATGGAACAAGTACGTCAACGGAGGAAGGAAGACACCAGTATTCAAGGGAACACTGGAGAACCAACGTGATCATTGGGCCGATTTCGTGAAATTCAAGGATTCGGAATTAGCTAAGGAACGGTCGAGAATAAACAAGAAGAATGCCGAAAAAAGGATAAATTCCATAAGCTGGGGCCAGGTGGCTATGCGTTGGCAATGCCTAAGTGGGATAAGTCTGAGAAAGAGATGGAGGATGCAGGTGTCACTCCGGCTACTAAGAGCTGGCCCGCCAGGGTCAGGACTTGGTTCTATGCGCATGGGGGGGAGTTAGACCGGGAGACAGGCAATGTTTCGACGAGGGCAAGTCTGAAGGGAGCCGACGATGCGATACTTGTTGCAATAGAAGAGGCACGAACGGGGGTGTTCCAGCCCAACAGAGAGAACGACGAGCTTACGCGTGCCCTGGGAAATCCTGAACACCCGGGAAGAACACGAGGCAAGGGCGCTCTGCCGTAGTATGAGGGGTTTTCAGACTGGAACAACGACTACAGAACCCGTGCGAGAAAGAAGATTGCGGAGGAGAAGAAGAGGAAGATGGAGGAGGAGCAGAGGAAGCGGGACTATGAACGCCTTCAAGGCCTAGAAGCAAGTCAAGCGGAATTGGCAGTCAAATTCCAGCGGCAGCAGGAGCAGATCGACTCACTTACCCATCAAAGGGGGTCTCAGCAGCTGCAGCAGCTAGCGGATGATCCAGCATTGGATAGCACCGACCCATCCATGCCGAGAAGCAGCGTGGGTTCCGTCCCGGACGACCCAATGCTGGGTAGATACCCCGTGGATGACATCACGGAGAACACTAACTGCGAGCTACACGTCAAAATGAAGAACATATCCATGAAGGTGGCGGACGGCTGTGCTTTCACAAATCCCCCCGAGGCAACCTTCCATTGCAACCCGATTCCAGCGGGCTTTGCTCGTGTCGTGGTTGATGAGGTGCTGGACCCATATTCGGGGCTACAGCTTGACATTGCTGGAGGTGACGGCGAGCGCTTTCTCGGAGAGGCCAAACATCGTATCATCCTATGGAAAAAGGATTGCATCATCTTTCCAAGGCCACCGACACCGCGTCACCCGAGTCCTCGTCGAAGTCCGCCACCGAGTCAGCAGACTCCCGCTCCTCCAAGTCCGGCAAAGTGTCAGGACAATCCTCCTCCTCCAAGTCCGGCAAAGTGTCAGGACAATCCTCCTCCTCCAAGTCCGCCACAGTGTGAGACGTCCACTCCTCCTCCAAGTCCGGCAGAACCTCAGGCCACTCCTCCTCGTCCAACTCAGTCCTGTCAGCCGTCTCCGCCGCCTCAGCAATCGCAGAAGAGACACCCCGCAGCTATGGTGCGTAGCGGTACGAGTTGAGGTAGTACAGGAAGTACAGGCGGAGGCAAGCGATATAAATATGGTCCAAGCCTCAAGCCTCTTCCACAGAGGTCTTATGACAAGTCCGAGGAGGAAATCACAGACATATCGAAGGCCGAGGTGGAAGCCCATTTTGCACCGAAACCGCCACCGCCGCCAAGGGAGAAAGTGCCTGAGGAAAAGATTGACCACTTCATTCGTATGGCTCAACCACCAGCTTCCAAGCATGTTGACATAGACTATGAGCGCCACATCAGGAAGTTAAATCGAGCACGTCTACAAAGGGAGGCGAGCACGTCTACATCGGGATCGAGCAAACAAGAAGCAGCTGCCAAAAAATGCGGGAAAACCATTCCCCAGCTGGGAGAACAGGCGGCGCAATCGATCCCCTCGCTTGTTGTGCCAACAACAGGTGGCAGTACGCGCCCCCAATATTATTGTGGGCAAACAGTGCATGTTCCCGAGGTGGGCAATGTGGTAATAACAGAGGAGCATATAATGCAGGCTGAAGTTCTCAACATCACTGTTGGACAACTCCTCGAGATCTAGCCCATGCCTTTGCTTAGAGAGGATGAAGTAAAACGGAAATATGTCCGGGGCCAACCTTTGATCGCGCCAGACAAGGTCAAGAAGCTCCCAACGAGAATGTATGAATTGCATCAATGGTACATGAACATGACCAAGATTTCAGATCGAGTGTCCCTCATGGTGAATGTCAAGAAGGACCATTACTACCATGAGAAAGCTGGGTCCGTTGAGTATTTAGAACTGTTTCAGTTATACAATCAGGACGCACTCGTCAAATCTATCGTCAGTTGCTATTGTCTGTAAGTGATCTCTTTCTATAATTTAAGTCTCAAGCTAGCTGTAGTGATCCTTTTGATCAATCATTACCTGTAATTATCCTCACTATATTCTTTTCTGTGGTATTATGCAGGATGAAGATATATGAAATGAGAAAAGGTGGACGCTATGGCATTGGGTTCATTGACCCAAACACCGTTAATGAATTCACATGGAAGATAAATGAACATCATGCAAAGGAAGTAGAGGACAGCATGCTAGAGTTCTTGAAGTGCCTCAAATACAATGAAGATATACTACTTCCTTACCACTTTGGGTGAGTCACACTGTCTTGTACTACAAATTCTCTGTTTTTGCCTACTAGCTAGCTACATGTTTTTGCTTACATATGCCCGCTTAATTAAGACATGTAAACGTGTGTGCATGCAGATTTCACTGGGTCTTGTGTATCATTAAAGTTGATGACGGAACAGTTGAAATACTGGACTCATTAATCTCAAAAAACACTGACTTTAACATCTTGTATCGGATAGTCAACAGGTAATTTCAATCATTATTAACTATATATCTCGGCCTATTTAGTTCGTCATTTCATGATATGAACTATTTAATAACCCCTTTATTCATTTTCTTTGTCGCCGGGCAGGGCTTGGGCAAGATTCATCAGCGTCACGGAAGGTGAATGGAAACAAAAGCTTCAATGGTTTCGACCCAAGGTAAGTAATTAAGTAGTACTAGCTAGCTAGCTAGCTGCCATCTCTTTAATTATCATGCTTGATTAATTTTTATCTGATCAAATTCCATTCTCGTAAATGCCCTGAAGCAGGCACAGGGGACTGATCTGTGTGCATTCTGCGTTTGCGAGAACATTCGCATGATGGCGTCCGAAAGGAGCAGATCTCAAAGACAGCAATGGGTACGCTTGTCAGAACACTATTCACAATTTTGACACCATTATCGATATCTAGTCACACAACTAATACACATGCATATTGATCTCCTTCTTAACAGTTCAAAGAGGTGCGGGAGAAGCTCATAGAAACGGAGCGCGTAGAAGCACTTCAAGAGGAAATAGCGGGATTTTTGCTCGACCAGGTCATAAATCCGAATGGAGAATTCTATTACCCGCTACCGCCCCCATGAAAACCACTTTCAATTGTCATCGTGCTCCGAAGGCACCAATTAGACTGGCTCCGAAGGCAACATTCGTATGTAGGAGAAATTGTATATAGCTATACATGTGTGTATGTGTGAATTAATTAATATGGTGGTTTAATTTGTGAGACATTGATGTGATATATATATGCATGATTGGTTCTACTAGAAATTATATATATATATATATATATATATATATACACACACACACACACACACACACACACACACACACACACACACACACACACACACACACATATATATATATATATATATATATATATATATATATATATATATATATATATATATGCATAACGTGTACAATGTGTAGTATCGTAAAATACCAGCAAACAAAAAAGAATTAAAATGGAAACACAAAATTAAATGAAAAAGAAATCATAAAACTAAAAACCCACCAAACCTTATAGTACCCGGTTGGTGTTACCAACCGGTACTAAAGGGCTCCAGGCCCCCGGAGCTGGCTAGTGCCAAGTGGTTGCCCTTTAGCACCGGTTCGTGCTGAACCGGTACTAAAGGGGGGGGGGCCTTTAGTGACCACAAATTAGTGCCGGTTATGTAACCGGCACTATAGGTCCTTACGAAACGGTGCTAATGCCCGGCTCTGCACTAGTGCCCCCTCCTAGTCCAATTCGGACTGGAGGGAGAGGGGGCGTGCGGCCCACCCTGGCTGCCCCTCTCTCTTCCCACCTAGGCCCATGTTGCCCATTAACTCTCCCGGGGGTTCCGGTAACCCCCCCGGCACTCCGGTTTTCTCCGGAAACTTCCGGAACCTTTCCGGTGTCCGAATATAGTCGTCCAATATATCAATCTTTATGTCTCGACCATTTCGAGACTCCTCGTCATGTCCGTGATCACATCCGGGACTCCGAACAAACTTCGGTACATCAAAATACATAAACTCATAATATAAATGTCATCGAAACCTTAAGCGTGCGGACCCTACGGTTCGAGAACAATGTAGACATGACCGAGACACGTCTCCGGTCAATAACCAATAGCGGGACCTGGATGCCCATATTGGTTCCTACATATTCTACGAAGATCTTTATCGGTCAAACCGCATAACAACATACTTTGTTCCCTTTGTCATCGGTATGTTACTTGCCCAAGATTTGATCGTCGGTATCCAATACCTAGTTCAATCTCGTTACCAGCAAGTCTCTTTACTCGTTCTGTAATACGTCATCTCATAACTAACTCATTAGTTATATGCTTGCAAGGCTTAGGTGATGAGTATTACCAAGAGGGCCCAGAGATACCTCTCCGACAATCGAAGTGACAAATCCTAATCTCGAATTATGCCAACTCAACATGTACCTTCGGAAACACCTGTAGAGCACCTTTATAATCACCCAGTTACGTTGTGACGTTTGGTAGCACACAAAGTGTTCTTCTGCTAAACGGGAGTTGCACAATCTCATAGTTGCAGGAACTTTGTATAAGTCATGAAGAAAGCAATAGCAAAATACTAAACGATCAAGTGCTAGGCTAACAGAATGGGTCATGTCAATCACATCATTCTTCTAATGATGTGATCCCACTAATCAAATGACAACACATGTCTATGGTCAGGAAACATGACCATCTTTGATTAATGAGCTAGTCAAGTAGAGGCATACTAGTGACCATAGTTTTGTCTATGTATTCACACATGTATTATGTTTCCGGTTAATACAATTCTAGCATGAATAATAAACATTTATCATGATATGAGGAAATAAATAATAACTTTATTATTGCCTCTAGGGCATATTTCCTTCAATGGTAACTTTTCCGGAGCCTTAAGATATGGACTGTATTTGAATTGCTTCCCGCCTCTGCTTGTACTGCTAGCCCCAGGAGCAGCGGCGTCTCTCTTCTGCCATTGCTGACATGGCGGAGTCCGCTGACATGCCGGAGGAGGCGGAGGAGGAGGCGGAGTGCTCTGACGCGCCGAAGGAGGCGGAGGAGGAGGCAGAGTTCCCTCACGTGCCGGAGGGGGCGGAGGAGGAGGCGGAGTGCCCTATTCACTCACCAGAGGAGGAGGAGGAGGAGGAGGCGTCCAGTTTGGAAGCTTGATGTACTCCTTCCTCCATAGACAGGTAGACCTTAAAGCAGCTCCCAGATGAATGTCCCCTTCACCTGTAGGGAAGTCAAGCTCCAGCTCCTCAAATCCCCCCATTATTTCATCCACCATCACAACAGCATAGCCATGTGGAATCGGATGGCAATGAAAAGTACCCTCAGCTTGAGGAGCTATAACAGAGCCGACTGTCGCCTTCAAAGTCAGGTTCTGGCATTTCGTCATTAGCTCGCAATTTTCAGCCTCCGTTATACTATCCACGGGGTAGCGAGGAGCTGTGAAATTAGGCTGAACAAGCTTCATGGAAGCCATGCTGCTTCTCCGCTGAGATGGTGGGGTAGCTTCTGGGGCAGCGTCGAAGCAAGGATCTTCGGGCTGCTGAGATGGTTGGCCGGTAGCTTGGTGGCTCTCAAGTTCCTCTAGCGCTGCTAATCTTGCATTGAGCTTCTCCATTTCGCTCGCGTCCACTTTCCTCTTTCTCTCTCAGCTTCGGTAACCACCACTGCCGGGAAACCCATGCACCCAAGGAACGGAGCCTGGTATGCCTCATGCTCGTCCAGGGTGCTCGGGATTCCCGAGGGCCTCTGTCAGCTCGTCCTTCTCTCCATCGAGAATGAACGTCCCTTCCTGCGCTGCCCTGATATATTTTTGAAGCTTCTTGATGGGTATTGCAAGTTGCTCATCCATCCAATGACACTCCCCAGTTTCTGGGTCCAAAGTTCCCCCAACCCTGAAGAACCAAGTCCATGAATGATCTGGCTAGTTCAATGTCGCTCGTTGGACCCCTTTAGCAAGAAGGTTTTGCTCAGCTTTGTCCCACAGTGGCCGGGCTTTCTAGTAGCCACCTGACCCCATGTGATGGTGATACTTCTTCTTTGCAGCATTTTTCTTGTTTGTCAGTGACCTTTTTAGACCCTTCTCCGATTTCTTGTAGGCCACAAATGCGGGCCAGTGATCTCTTACCTTCTTATATCGTCCAATGAATTCTGGAGTCTTCCCTTTCTCAACAAACTTTGTGTTCAACTCTTTCTTCCAGTTCCTGAATAGATCTGTCATCTTCTTAAGAGCAAATGCCTTGACCTTTGGCTCTATAACTGGGTTATTTGGATCTTCCTCTGGCGGGAGGCTGAAATTTCTCATCAACGAGGTCCAAAGATCAACTTTCAGTCTATCCTGGACATAAGAAACTTTAGGGTCTTCCTTACACTTATTCCATTGCTGGATGCTGATCGGGATGTTGTCCCTAACAATAGCTCCGCACTGAGATACAAATGTGTCCTTGGTCCGCTTGGGAGAAATCGGTTGGCCTTCGTCCGCGATTTTTGTGATCGTGAACCTTTCATCCTGGCGCAAACTTTTCTTCGGGCCTTGTCTCCTTACGGAAGTTTAGCTCGATCCAGAGGGCTATAAAAGAAGAAAGAAGCGTTAATATATGTAACCAAAAAAATTAATGCATCAAGTCAGCACATGCTTAATTAATATATATACCTCGCCGGAATTTGCAACAGCTCCCTCCTCCGTTCGGTCACCGGAGCCATCATCATGATCTACTTCCTCCGCCATTTGGTCACCGGAGCCGTCATCATCTCCTTCCTCCTCCATTGTTGGATTATCGGAGATGTCATCCTCTCCTTCCCGACCATCGGTGTCATTGAGAAACAACAAGGGATCACTTCCGTCGCGGATTATATCCCCCAACAACTCTTCTTATTCCAAGTCTCTGTCCATGGTTTCTGTAAATATTACAACATGGAAATATATACAAACATGAGAGATGTATATATTAATGGTAAACATAGACCTATAGCTAATCACAACAGGAATCATATGCATATATGAGCAATGGATTAGTTGGGGGCCGCCTCTCTCATGCATGTCCGACGTCCCCCTCATGTCGAAGTTATCAGGGTTATATTTTCAGGAGATGACACTTTGCAAAAAATAATCGCTATGCCTCGACAACGCTCTTTTAACATGGTAAAATTGGGTGACCTTGACAACGCTTCTAGGGTTTGGGGTGGCCTCGACAATGCTTCTAGGGTTTGGGGTGGCCTCGACAACACTCTTTTAACTTGGTAAATTTGGGTGGCCTCGACAACGCTTCTAGGGTTTGGGGCGTGGCCTCAACAACGCTCATTTAACTCATTTAACTTGGCAAATTTGGGTGGCCTTGGCAACTCTAATAGGGTGTGGGGTGGCCTTGAAAACGCTTTTTCAGTCCCGGTTTGGGTCGACTCGAGAGTTGGTCGGGCGAGAGGCAGTTAATCGCGCCCCCGCATGTCAAAGTTAACAGAGATTTCTATGAACAAAAATTGGCCGGGCAGGGACGGCGTCGGGGGCCAAGTTTTCATACATCATCATCATATACTACAAAAAAATAACCAAGTTTTCATATATATATATATATACACTACAGAAAAAATTATCTAACAAAACTACAACAGAAAAAATCATCATCATCATATCATCTATATATCATCATCATCATCATCATCATCATCATACCATCATTTCATCAAAGGAACTCATATCATCTATATATATATATATATATATATATATATATATATATATATATATATATATATGAACAAAACAAAAGCATATTTACATCCATCCATCAATCCATATTCAAAATGTTCATATTCTACAATATCACCCAAAAAATTCTATGAACATAAAAAATTCTAACTTCTGCATATTTTTTGCATATGAACATACATACATTTTCTTTTTTTCTTAAATGTAACTTTTGCATATGAACATACATACATAAAAAATGGAAATTTGTATAACTAATGAACATATATATCTCCTAATAATACTTCATATGAACAGAAATCTATATGAACAAAAAATAGACTTTTTTGATCTATATATATATATATATATATATATATATATATATATATATATATATATATATATATATATATATATAGTGCATAATGTCCAATACGGTGCATATATATATATATAGTGCATAATGTCCAATACGGTGCATATATATACATTGCATAATCTCCAATAATCTTCCTTACATAATTCAACTTGAACCAATGAAAAACAACAAAAGAGAGGCGGTCGTTGGAGCGGCTGGAGCGCGGGAGGCATCGGCGTCGGGGGCGGGCGACGGTGTTGGGGCGTAGGGGGAAAGGAGGAGAGGAGGGGAACGGCGAGGCGGGGCTCACAGTGTTGCAGGGGAGCGGGGACGGCGATGGCAAGGTCAGGGCAGGGCGCGGCAAGGTCGGGGCAGGGCGCAGCGAGGTCGAGGCAGGGCGCGGCGTCGGGGTAGGACTCGGCGACGGCGAGGCGATGTCGATCTCCGGCACAGCAGCCTGGCGGCGTCGTGCTATGGTTCAGCCGTCGGGGAAGAGAATGGGAGATTTGGGGGAAAAATCTAAGTCTGACCTTATATACCACAACCTTTAGTCCCGCTTGGTGGCTACAGTCGGGACTAAAGGCCCCCCCTTTAATCCCGGTCCGAGACACCAACCGGGACTAAAGAATTTCATCAGCCCAAATGGCGGGAGACCCAGGCCTTTAGTCCCGGTTGGTGGCTCAGACCGGGACTAAAGGGGGGGCATTAGTCCCTGTTGCAGCCACCAATCGGGAGTCCCGGTCTGAGCCACCAACCAGGACTAAAGGGTTGGTGCTGGCACTTGCGCGGTGCGATGGGAGTTTAGTCCCACCTCGCTTGCCGAGAGGCGTTCGCAGTGGTCTATAAGCCCCGTTGTGAAAGCCATGTCGAACTCCTCTCTAATGCAGGCCTATTGGGCCTATCTGAACTGTGTCTGCCTGTTGGGCCTAGTGAGCCTGCGGGCATTCATCCTGGCCCATAAGTAGGGTTTCTAGTCGTGTGCACGCCGTGGGCATATTAAGCGGGCAATTTTTTATTTTTTGCATATGTTATTTTCTAATTTTTAATATTATTTTTTGCATATGTTAAATTTAGTTATATAATTTCAGATGCATAAATTTTATATAAATTTAGTTTCATAATTTTATTTTTTGTTGATTCTTTTTAGTTGATTCCTTTTGCTATTAGAGTGTTATAAAAGCTTTTTAGTTTGCTATTAAAGTTTGTAACAAAAAATACTTTATGAAAAAATTTAGTTGCATAAATTTTATATAATTTTAAGTTAATATCACCAGGATCATCTCGTCAGATCTTATACCGCAATGCACCGCATACCGGGCATGCGTTCAAATCCTCGTATGCACCGCGGTAGAGGATGCAGTCATTAGGGCATAGAACCTTCTTCGCTCCGTACGTACTGTCGGGCAATTCGTTATCCTTTGTGAGCTTCTTCTTCAATATTTTCAGTAGCTTATCAAATCCGTTATCAGATACACCATTGTCGGCCTTCCATTGTAGCAATTCCAGTGCGGTACCAAGCTTTGTGTTGCCATCTTCGCAATTTCGGAACAACCCTTTTTCGTGATCCTCTAACCTGCGATTGAACTTCAACTTCTCCCTTTCACTTTGGTATTGTCTCTTTTCATCAACAATGACCCGGCGAAGATCATCATCGGGCACATCGTCTGGTTCCTCTTGATCTTCAGCTTCCCCCGTTGTAGCATCACCGCATTCAGGGGCGGATAGTTGTCATAATCCTCTTCTTCTTTGTTGTCTTCCATTATAACCCATCTTTCTCCATGCTTGGTCCAAACATTATAGTGTGGCATGAAACACTTCTGAAGTAGGTGGATATAAAGGGTTTTCCGGTTAGAGTAAGACTTCGTATTCTCACAAGTAGGGCATGGACAACACATAAAACCATTCTGCTTGTTTGCCTCAGCCACTTCGAGAAATTTTTGCGCGCCCTTAATGTACTCGGAGGTGCATCTGTCACCGTAATTGCTGGTTCATCTCCGCGCATTCTATATAATTAAGTGTGTCAAAAACCATTACAGAACATCATGAATAGAGAAGTGACAAAATTAATAGAAGTTGATCATCACACTAAAACCAAAGTACAATAGTGATCAAATGTTATTACTGAAAAAATAAATACATAAAGTCCATACATAGTTCTCATTGAACAACATATAGCTCTCTAGAGCATCTAATTAAACCATACATTGAAACTATGTAAAACATTTCAATGCAACAACAAATGCGATCATAATTGCAATTAAGATAACAATTGATCCAACGGCATAATGATACCAAGACTCAGTATAAATGGCATATTTTCTAATATTTCTAATCTTCAAGCGCATTGCATCGATCTTGATCTTGTGATCATCGATGACATCCGCAACATGCAACTCCAATTTCATCTTCTCCTCATCAGTTATTTTCAATTTTTTCTTCAAGTAATTGTTTTCTTTTTCAACTAAATTTAACCTCTCGATAATAGGGTCGGTTGGAATTTCTGGTTCACATAACTCCTAGATAAAAACATCTATGTCACGTTGGTCAGCATATTGTCGTAAACACTAAATGAAACAAATGGTTATAAAAGATAATATATACCACATCCAGATCATAGATAGGAGGAGAGCCGACGGAGGCGGAAACCAAAACCATCACACTATATAATAATAAATAATAATAAAAGTAAGAAAATTATACAAGTATCTATCTAAATCATACAAGTAAGATTTTTTTTCTTTTATAAAGAAGATAAGAACAAGAGGCTGACCACGGTGGTGCCGACAACGAGATCGGTGCGGGCGATCGACGGCGGTGAGGACGGGGACGGGACAGGACAGACCACCAAACCTAGACAAATCTTGATGAAAATGGAGCTTTGACAAGGAGCTTCAAGAGGAGAAAGCTTAAGTGTGGCTCGGACATTTTATCGAACACCTCATATGCATAGGAGGTGAGCTAGAGCACCACAAACCTCTCCCACGGCCGGCTAAAAAAATAGAGCAATGGCTCTGTTGGCTGGCAGGGCCGGAGGTATGTATAGGCCTCTCTTTAGTCCCGATTTGTGGCTAAAACCGAGAATAAAGGACAACCTTTCGTCCTGATTCAAGCCACCAACCGGGACTAATGGTGGTGGGCCAAGAGCGAGGCCCATTGGACCCGGTTCATGCCTGGAACCGGGACCAAAGGGGTCAGACAAACCGGGACCAATGGCCCCCGAGGGCCGGTTGGCGGCCTGGCCTCACGAACCGGAACTGATGCACCCTTTGGTCATGGTTCGTGAGTGAACCGGTATTAATGCCCTTACCCAGGCCTCAACCAAAGCCTTGTTTTCTACTAGTGAACGTGCATGTCGCATCTCTTATCTCGCACGCCCGCGCCCTTAGCCTCAAGTCATTCCCATGACTGCATTGTTGTACGAGTTGTGTCCAAACGTGCTTTAATGATACACGACATGTACATGTCGTTTATATTTGAACTAATAATTAGCATGTATAACTCATTTGGGTGCCAGATCTATTTGAGCTGTGATAACCGATCGATTGTGTTTTTATACAAAGATCCATAGGTTATATTTTGTTTAGGCATAGTTATGTTTATCTAGCATATATGATATTTTAGAATTAACATGCATTTTTCTTTTAAAGTTACAATAATAATTAACATGTGGGCCTATTTTTGTGTGACATTTGTCGAAATGTGATACGTCGTAAGCATACTTATATTGTTTCCATTTCACATGCTAAGTTTATATTACTTTGGCATAGTTTTGATGACTTATTTCATTATTTTCTGGACTAACCTATTAATCGGTGCTAATTGTTAGTTGATGATTTCTGGACTAACCTATTCAAGAATATATTTGTTTGCATCAAGCTTCCAGGGAGCACCGGAACCAACCGAGGGCATTCTATGGGCCCCACGAGGTTAGTCATGGTCGTGTAGGAAGGGCCTCTAGGCCACACAGGGGTCACCTCCATCACCACTTTCTTCCTAGGCTTTATATTGCTCTAGAACCCGCCAAAATAATTATTAAGGATTTCTTTTCCGCTGCCACAACCCTTTGTTTTGCCGCAATCCAATCTGGTGGCCTTTATAACAACTCTATCAGAAGTGTAGTTCATCAAGGTGGCCATCTACATCAATCTTGTTGTCTCTATGATCAGCCATCACTAACTTTCATTCGACCATGGATCCATAGCAGTACCTCGATGTCAATCTCTTCCTTATTAATCAATCCAATGCTCACATGATCTTCCCTACATGACTGTCGTCCATTTGATCTAATCTTTATTGGTGTGTTTTTGGTAGTGTGATGAATTTACACATTATGATCAGATCTATATATAATTCTTTGTTGGATTCTTATGAGTTCTTTGTTGCATAATTTATAATTGTATATGATCTCCAATTTATTAGTCTTGCACTAGCCATGTTTAGATGAATGATATCAAGCAGTTTTGCATATACAACTATCTTCTCGAGGGAAAAAACTACTACAAACCTTTGCACTTGGGGGACCAACACCTTCCTAGATTAGAGGAAGCAAATCCTTTCACTACTAGGGAAAAGCCTAGCAGCAGCGCGGGTTTTAGGCCTATCAGTAGCGCGGGCAGGAGCGCTACTGATAAGACGCTACTGCTAAATTGACTTAGTAGCAGCGCTTCTTCAGAACAGCGCTACTGGTAATTA
Organism: Triticum timopheevii; assembly: GCA_963921465.1. NCBI lineage: Eukaryota > Viridiplantae > Streptophyta > Magnoliopsida > Poales > Poaceae > Triticum > Triticum timopheevii. Next base: position 604,503,164 of record OY997266.1, on the reverse strand, counting down.
GTAGTAGTGGTTCTCCTTTCCCGCGCTACTAATATTATTTAGTATTTTATTTCTTTTTTATTTCATGTTGTATTCATACACCTTTACACAAGTTTTCATACAACAGGAATTTAGAGATTGTTTTTACATCATAATGAGTTATTACATCACGGGGTGAAAGAACCGTGGACTTGTTTCAAGTGGATGTCCATCCACTTGAAACTAAACCGCGTTTCTTTCACCCAATGATATAATAATATCATTATCATCATCATATAATTAACAACTTATCATCATAATACATCATTGTCATATAACACCTCCTCAAGATCATCGTTTTCATCAATGACATCACATAGCAAATTGGTCACTAGTCGTAATCACAAGTACTCCTCATTATCAACTCTAACACATTACCACATAATAAACATATTGTACCTCATAGGACCTATTACATTTGATTAAGACCTACTACATTTTCTAAGGTAAAATAGCAAAAAACAAGATAGCCCCTGACTCTCCATTATGGAGAATGGAAATTAGCCTGTCTCCAATTCTTGCCTTTCGCTGAGTGTTACTTCCAGGAACCTCCTTGCGAATGTCCATACATTTCTTCCATTCTTTGATGAACATGTGTTCATGGGTTTTAGAAATCCGATATGCACAGGTGAGCTCCGTAGATTTACCTGGCAGTATGTTCAGAATTGAGAGGCGACCATGCAGAGACATCAGATGAGGCACACAATCCATCGGGAGTTTCTGTTGAAAAACATAATAATAACTTCGTAGTTAGCAATGATGTACTAGTTTTAGAAGTATGCAAAAGATGCACGGATGTCGTAATAGTAAAAAATCTTACCAGGGTATCTCCAGAGAAGTTACCGTGGTTCAACACATGCACTAGTGGCACATATTCACCATAATTTGGAGGAGTTCGATAATAGTCATTGTAATTCTCAAGAAGAGTACAAAATGTGATCAGATGATTTTTCTCCTTATATGTTAATTTGGTGCCATCGGTGTAGTGGGTTTTATCTACCATCTTCCGCACAGTCTTTGAAGAATCAAAATAAGCTGTCGATGGAAATAAGCTATCAACTATTTTGAAATAAACATTATAAATTAGTTAATAACTATGTTTGAGAAACTCACATAGAGGTACAATCGGAAGCGTATCAACAAGGACCCAAATGTCCATATTGTCTTGCTTGATGTCAGGATCACCAAGATCCATGGTGACAATCATACCCTCATAAAAACCATACATTTTGCAAAGTGCTTCCCAATTTTGGCAACCAAAATGGGTTACGCTTTGAGCATTGCACATATTTACTTCAAAATCCATATCATGATGGGTCCGTAGGTGTATTTTCTTTGTTTCAAAATTTTAGTGGTCTTCAAAACCCATCCTCTCCAAGACAAAGCGTCTTGCATGGCATGGGATAAGCTAGTCGAATTGTAAAATATGAAAATTAGACGTTGAAATAGTTGAAGTCATGCTTAATTACGAAAAAAACACTTGTCGTTGTTGCGTACCGTTTCAACTGAAGCGCCTCGAGCTTAATGCTGAAGCGCCGATCTTCGTCCAGCTGAACGAACCTGTCGCACATACCTCGATCGTCGTAGCACCAGTTACACTCCCCCAAGAGACTGTCGTCGTCCGAGTACGACATTTCCTATGTTCATAATTCAAAGATTAAAGTTGTACATATTCTAGCACAAGTCATGCCAGAATTCACGAAAAAATCCGGCATGACCTTTGCTAAAAAAGGACATATCGAGCGCCTGAAATTTGCCAGAACGGAAATTAATCAACACTCCGGCAAAACATAGGCAACTCGGAGATGTAAACTGAACATGAACGGCCACTTGGGCAACCACATATCCTATTTGAGCAACAAAACAAGATATACAAGGATATTTGGCTGGTCTCACCTCGATGTCGAAGGGGGTCGGTGACTGGAACGACGGCAGGGATGTCGGAGGGGGTCGGTGACGGGAACGACAGTGGTCACCTGAAACCATATAAGTTATCACTAATACATCCCAAGTAATTGCTTAAACTAAAAAATAACAACAAATATGACATGTTCAACTAGTTTTATTAATTCAACTAGTTCTTACTAAATATAAACTTACTATAAATAGAAAAAACTAGTTCTTTCTAAAAATAAAGTAGTTTAACTAGTTATATTAATTATCTTACTAAAATATAGTAGTTCTATTAATTCAACTAGTTCAACTAGTTTATTAATTTACTTACTAAACTAGTTCAACTACAACTAAAGTAGTTCAACTACAACTACTATTAACATCTACTACTAGTAAAAATCTAGTACTAACTAAGAAACATCTAGTACTAGCTATGAACCCTAAATTAACATCTACTACTACTAAATCTAGTACTAACTAGTGGCAGGGGGTGGGGGACGACGGAGAGGTAGCTAGGGGCGGCGAGGTCGAGGGCGGTGGGAGGAGGGCTGCCGGCGGAGGAGGGAGGAGGGGCGGCCGAAGGCGGAGGGAGGAGGGCGGCGGCAGAGGAGGGAGGGGCGGCCGCAGGCGGAGGGAGGATGTGCGAGGAGGAGGGAGGAGGGACGGAAGGAGGGGAGTACCTCGGCGGCGGACGGACGAAGGCGGCGACGGCGGCGACGCACGACGACGGTTACGCAGGCGAGAGTGAGAGTGTGAGTGAGAGGGCCGGTCGTGCGCGTGGGGATAAGGTAGGGATAGTTGTAGCGCTTTTGCCAAAACGCGCTACAGCTAATCTGAATAGCAGTAGCGCTTTGCATATAAACCGCTACTGCTAAGTGTAACTATACAAAAAATACGTCAATGCAAAAATACAGTGCCCATCAATGATCTTTTTGTGTACAATCTGAATTGTCAATATGAGTCCACTCCGGTAGGAACCGGAGAGGACTCATATTGCGGCCACAAATTTTACACATAGAGTTCAGTGAAGACCAACTGGTTGTGGTAGTTTCAGAAATAACATATTTAAGGTGGTAAACACCCTGTTCACGGAGCGAGGTGGGACTAAACTTGTGGGCTGATCTTAGCAGTAGCGGTTTTCCTAGAAGCGCGCTGCTGCTAACTTCTATAGCAGTAGCGCTGTTCAGTATAGTGCGCTACTGCTATAACTAGCGGGGGATGAGGTAATGGCAACTATAGCAGTATCGCTGTTTGCAGTGGACGCGCTACTGCTATTTTCCTGTCAGCAGCGCATTTTGGTAACACGCGCTGCTGCTAAATAGAAGTAGCATGGTATTTTGAAGAGCACTGCTGGTAAGATTCTATGTATAGGCTTTTCTCTAGTAGTGTTTTTAGCACCTTTACGAAGAGCCTTTTGTGTACTAGCATAGGTCATACACTCCTATACTCTACTTCCTTTTTATCCATCCTTCTTAGCTAATTTTTTATTAGTTGTTATCTTGCTTTCTGCTTTCCGAAAAATAGAAAAAGCACAAAGAAATCATTATAGGAAGTAGTTACTATTGTTTTAGGCTTGAAATCGTGTCAATTTCTACTCAAATTACCAAACTTTGTGACTTTAAAAGTAGTAGTAATGATGATTTCAATAGCACACCAATTGCTTCATGAGCAACTAGTGCCAAATGGTATGAAATCAAGCCCGCTTTATTGAACTTGGTAATGAAAGAACAATTCTCTTGTTCTTATAATGAAGATGTTGCTTCTCACTTAATAATTTTTTGAACTATGTGATATGCAAAAATATAAAGAAGTGGAGTATGTACTATCAAGTTGAAATCTTTTCCGTTCTCATTAAGAGCTAATGATGGAGAGTGTTTGGTACCTCTGTCCAAGAATAGCAGTAATTCGTGGATTAAATGGCTAATAGTATCGCCCTGCTAAAATTATTCAACTAAGGAATATTATCTCAAATGTTAAACAACTTGAGCATGAGACTGTAGCCCAAGCTTGGGAAATATTAAATATGATGACTAATAATTACCTTGCACATGGTTTAAGCGAGTGGATAATTTTGTAAAATTTCTATTATGGCCTTAAATATATGTCCAGAAATTTGCTAGACTCTGATGAAGGTGGCACCTTTATAGCTAACACCTTGGGGAATGCTGCTAAGCTTCTTGATGAGATGACATCAAACTAGTCCCAATGACATATTGAAAGAGCTCCAACTAGTAAGAATGTAAATTATGATGACGACATCTCTTGTCTGAATGAAAAAGTTGGTATGATTGTGTATATGCTTGCTTCTAAACATGTTCCTAATGATCCTAAAGATGTTTCTATTGCTGCACTTGTTGAAAAATAATAATGATTAAGTGAATGTGAACTTCATTAATGGAAAAAATTCAATAACAATGCATATAGGAACTACTTTTACTCCCTCCATTTCTATAATAATTTCATTATTATACATGAACAAACCACATCCATTAGATCGTCATAATTATACTAAATATTTCATAACCATTAGGTCTCCCTAATGGTATATTTACACAATGTGTCTAAATAGATCATACCCGTTAGATCTAACTAATCACACCTAAATAGATGACATCCATTATATTTACATATTTCATAATTGAATCAAACGGGTATGATTTTAATATGTTAGTTTTCACTACATACATCGATGCTAATCTAATGTAATAGATATGTACATACAGTGGGTATAGGAAGCACATAGTCAACGAAAATATTCTTCTTATCATGTACTCCCTCTTTCCACTTCTTGTGCCTAATACATTTTTTAAGATTGCCTTTGACCTTTGATGTAATTAATAATATATGAGATGTATGATATAATAATTATATGAGTAGAAATTTCTTGCACATAGGAATTTGATGCTATGTGATGACCCACAAGTATAGGGGATCTATCGTAGTCCTTTCGATAAGTAAGAGTGTCGAACCCAACGAGGAGCGGAAGGAAATGATAAGCGGTTTTCAGCAAGGTATTCTCTGCAAGTACTGAAATAAGTGGTAACAGATAGTTTTGTGATAAGGTAAATTGTAACGAGCAACAAGTAACAATAGTAAATAAGGTGCAGCAAGGTGGCCCAATCCTTTTTGTAGCAAAGGACAAGCCTGGACAAACTCTTATATGGAGAAAAGCGCTCCCGAGGACACATGAGAATATCGTCAAGCTAGTTTTCATCACGTTCATATGATTCGCGTTCGGTACTTTGATAATTTGATATGTGGGTGGACCGGTGCTTGGGTGCTGTTCTTACTTGAACAAGCATCTCACTTATGATTAACCTCTATTGCAAGCATCCGCAACTACAACAAAAGTATTAAGGTAAACCTAACCATAGCATGAAACATATGGATCCAAATCAGCCCCTTACGAAGCAACACATAAACTACGGTTTAAGCTTCTGTCACTCTAGCAACCCATCATCTACTTATTACTTCCCAATGCCTTCCTCTGGGCCCAAATAATGGTGAAGTGTTATGTAGTCGACGTTCACATAACACCACTAGAGGTTAGACAACATACATCTTATCAAAATATCGAACGAATACCAAATTCACATGACTACTAATAGGAAGACTCCTCCCGTGTCCTCAGGAACAAACATAACTACTCACAAAGCATATTCATGTTCATAATCATAGGGGTAATAATGTGCATAAAGGATCTGAACATATAATCTTCCACCAAGTAAACCAACTAGCATCAACTACAAGGAGTAATCAACACTACTAAAAGCCTACTAGCACCAATCCCGGACTTGGACACAAGAATTGGATACAAGAGATGAACTAGGGTTTGGAGATGAGATGGTGTTGCTGAAGATGTTGATGGAGATTGCTCTTTCCCGATGAGAGGAGCGTTGGTGATGATGATGACGATGATTTCCCCCTCCCGGAGGAAGTGTCCCCGGCAGAACAGCTCCGCCGGAGCCCTGGATTGGTTCCGCCAAGGTTCCGCCTCGTGGCGGCGGAGTCTCGTCCCGAAAGGTTGCTTATGATTTTTTTCTCATCGAAAGAGCTCATATAGGAGAAGATGGGCATCAGAGAGCCACCAGGGGGCCCACAAGGTAGGGGCGCGCCCAGGGGGAGGGCGCGCCCCCCACCATCATGAGCAGGGTGTGGGCCCCCTGGCCTTCATCTTTGGCGTCGATTTTTCTTTATTTATTTTAAGGTATTCCGTGGAGTTTCAGGACTTTTGGAGTTGCGCAGAATAGGTCTCCAATATTTGCTCCTTTTCCAGCCAGAATTCCAGCTGCCGACATTCCCCCTCTTCATGGTAAACCTTGTAAAATAAGAGAGAATAGCCATAAGTATTGTGACACAACGTGAAATAACAGCCCATAATGCGATAAATATCGATATAAAAGCATGATGCAAAATGGACGTATCAACTCCCCCAAGCTTAGACCTCGCTTGTCCTCAAGCAAAAAGCCGATAACAATAAATATGTCCTCATGTTTAGAGGTAGAGGCATCGATAAAATAAAATACGGACATGAAGGCATCATGATTATTCTCATAACAGCAACATATATAGATTTGTCATATGATTACTTATGTTCAAGTGATGATCTTTTCACAATGCAAAAGTATGAATCAGAAACCTTATTGGGCACTAACAAATTATAACCTCAGTCATTGAAGCAATTGCAATTTATCATAACATCGGGAAGAGTCTATGTTACAGCTTAAAAGCAAGTCCACATACTCAACTATCACTTAGTCCTTCATAATTGCTAGCACTCACGCAATACTTGTGGTTACGGAGTTTTAATCGGACACACAGAAAGATAGGGGCTTATAGTTTTGCCACACAACCTTTTACCTCAAGGGTAATGTCGGTGTCAAAACTGGCGGATCTCGGGTAGGGGGTCCCAAACTGTGCGTCTCGGCGGATGGTAACAGGAGACGAGGGACACGATGTTTTACCCAGGTTCGGGCCCTCTCGATGGCGGTAAAACCCTACGTCCTGCTTGATTAATATTGATGATATGGTAGTACAAGAGTGGATCTACCACGAGATCAAGGAGGCTAAACCCTAAAGCTAGCCTATGGTATGATTGTTGTAATGTATGTTGTCCTACGGACTAAAGCCCTCCGGTTTATATAGACACCGGAGGAGGCTAGGGTTACACAGAGTCGGTTACAATGGTAGGAGATCTACATATCTGTATTGCCAAGCTTGCCTTCCACGCCAAGGAAAGTCCCATCCGGACACGGGACGGAGTCTTCAATCTTGTATCTTCGTAGTCTTGGAGTCTGGCGGACGATGATAGTCCGGCTGTCCGGACACCCCCTAGTCCAAGACTCCCTCAGTAGCCCCTGAACCAGGCTTCAATGACGATAAGTCCGGCGCGCATAATGTTCGGCATTGCAAGGCGGGTTCCTCCCTTGAATAATCCAGAGAAGATCATGAACACCAGGATAGTGTCTGGCTCTGCAAAACAAATTCCACATTCCGCCATAGAGAGAATAAAATGTACACCAGTCCAATCTGCTGACGTATTATGCGGCGTGACATCACACCGCTAGGGCACTATTTCGGGGAAGTTATGCGTGGTGCTCGTGTAATAGAGTCGCAGTGCTCAAAAAATGTCACGCTCAAATGAACGTTTTAGCTTGTAAAATGATGATTATGCTATAACTGCTTTTTATACTTGTGCGTCCCAAGTAGTAAAACTTCTCCTATGCGGCCGTTTACGTATACATTTGTATAACATGAAAGATTGCAGTCTTCGGCTTCAGCCCCGATGCACAAGGTGCGGGGGTGTTCACAAAAATAGCGCGTGTTCACACTTAATCTGACGTCTTGGTCCTGTTTAGGAGGTGGTAGCATAGCAAACGAGGCAATCCGGACTATAATGCTTTATCACTTTCACTTAGCCAGTGGAGTTCGAGGGTGGGGCTACGATATAGCCCCTGGGGGCACCGCACTTCTCCGATTTCGGGGCGCGTGTGTGCCTGACCGGGAAACGGTCCTTCGTCAAAGCGGGGAATTCTAAACATTCCGGTAGTCGATCGAGTGGTTGACCAGTCTCTCGCTATATCATGACAGTCAGTTTTCGGCTTTCTCTACTGAGGTGCTCACCCAGCCGAACTGGGTCACAATCGCAGTAGTTATCCTGGTGCCGCGTTAGCCGATGATACGGAACGTAAGGCAGCAAAACATAGGAGCCGGGCAAACCCAACATTTGACCAAAGACATGATTCGGAGCTGGTGCATATAATGCCTAACTCGAGACGCCGAACACTCCCTAAGGTGTTCGGTCTTTATGATAATGGGCAGAATAATGCCCTAAGCCCCTAGTGTCCAGGTACGGGCATGGTCTTCTGACGCGGCCGATGCCAAAACGTCAGGCTCCGCTTTGGTTATAGGAAGAAACCAAGGGAGAATAACAACAAGAGACAGTAAAAAAGGTTTACGTAGGGTCTTAGTCTGAAAAGAATCCTCGCAACGGGTCCCTACTGCACGTCTGCGCCTGTGTCTCCGTTGTGCCATTATCCTGGACGGGTATGCATGTTGTTCATCTGTAAAAAGAGAGGAACGCTTAGTTAGAAAACAATTCGCGCGAAAAAAGGTATGTGTGAAAGAAAAAATATGAATAAGCAAAGCGGGGTTTGAATGAACCCGCGGTTGTTTGTGCGCGCAGCCCCTTATGAAGGGGTGTGCGGCTAGGAAGCCCCTAGCCTACTGATGCCGGACTCGTCTATCCGAGTCCGGGGTCTTTGGGTGACCCTCGCACTGAGATGATGCCACACGGACCGGGCATCTTGAGTGTAAGAGACGCGTAATGTGGTATGGCGTTGAAACGGACAAAAGCCTTTCGTCCCAAGAGTGCTTGATATCCACTTTTAAATGGGACGATATGAAAAATTAGTTGTTCGCGCCGAAAGTTGTTCGGTGATCCGAACACGACTTCTAGTAATAGGGAGCCTGTGCACTTGGCATAAGGGCCCGTTGTCACTCCTTTGAAGGAAGTGCGGCTGTGTCGAATTTTGGTAGGGTCTATCCCCATCTTGCGGATTGTGTTTGAATACAGCAGGTTTAAGTCGCTGCCTCCGTCCATTAGGACTTTAGTAGATTGTAATCCGTCGATTATGGGATTCAATATCAGGGCAGTCCGTCCCGCGTTTCGAACGCTTCTGGAATAGTCCAGGTGGTCGAAAGTGATTGGTTTTGATATCCAATCTCTATGGTCTGCTGGGTTGGACCGTGCGAGGCTCTTTTTAGGAAGTGCCGCACTATTTTTCCGTATTATCACATGAAGTGAGCTTACTGCTTTGACCTCTTGTGGGAAAGTCTTTTGTTTTCCGGTGCTCTGCTGGTGGGGTTTATCGTCTTCGCTTGACGCATCGAGCCCCTTGTGTTCGGCGTTTAGTCGGCCGGACTGTTTGAAAACCCAACAGTCTCGATGGGTATGGTTTGCAGGCCTTCCGGGGGTACTGTGGATTTGACATATCCGACCCAAAATCTTGTTTAAGTTGGACAGCTCATCGCCGTCATCCTTAAGAGGTGGTGTTTTGTTGTTTGGCTGCGAGCTTTTGAATCCGGCGTTGACTGTCGTGCTCTTTGGGCTTTTCTCTTGATTCCGGCGCTGCTCTTTTCTGCGCCGTGATTTTCCGTTTCCATCTCTTATCTCGGATGTACTTGGGTCGCTGGTGCTGCATCTTGCTAGCCAGCTATCCTCTCCCGCGCAGAAGCGGGTCATGAGGCTTGTTAGCGCAGACATTGTCCTCGGTTTCTCTTGGCCGAGGTGTCTGGCAAGCCATTCGTCTCGGACGTTGTGTTTAAAAGCTGCTAAGGCTTCGGCGTCCGGACAGTCAACTATTTGGTTCTTTTTAGTGAGGAACCTGTTCCAGAATTTGCGCGCTGACTCTCCGGGCTGTTGAGTTATGTGACTTAGATCATCTGCATCCGGAGGGCGGACATAAGTCCCTTGAAAATTTGCTCTAAACGCGTCCTTGAGCTCTTGCCAACTTCCCACAGTGTTTTCTGGGAGGCCTTTAAGCCAATGACGGGCTGGCCCTTTGAGCTTGAGGGGTAGGTATTTTATGGCGTGGAGATCATCTCCCCTGGCCATGTGTATATGTAGTATATAATCTTCTATCCAGACTCCAGGGTCTGTTGTTCCATCGTAGGCCTCTATGTTTATTGGTTTGAATCCTGCTGGGAATTCATGGTCCAGCACCTCATTGGTGAAACATAGTGGGTGTGCGGCGCCCCTGTATTTGGGTGTGCCGCTATCTTCGGACACTTGACGTGTTGCCTTGCTTCCTGGGGCCTTCTTCTTTGGCCCGTAGATGGACGTGGCTGGGCCATCTGTCCTTCCAAGTTCATTGGTTGGTTTATGTGTGGCGCCGCTTCCAGAATTTGGCCTGTCATCCGGCCGTCTATCCAACCAGGCAGCCTCTTTATTTTTTTGACTGTGGGGGATCTATGGCCTCGTCGTCGAATTCTGGTAGCAGCTTGCGCTTCGGGTAGCTCTTTGATTGGTGGCCATTGCCGTATTTATCCGCGGTTTTGAGTACTTTGCTCCACCTCATTCTGAGTGTGTCTTCCGCTGTTTTGAGCTTCCGCTTTTCCTTCTTCAAGCTTCTTGCAGTGTTGACGAGTCTTTTCCGAAGGTTTTTACCTTCCGGCGGCGTGTCCGGCGTGAGATCGTCCAAACCGTCGTTTTCGCCGGGCCTGGACTGATTATCTGACTCGTCCTGTTCGGACGGTTGCTTATCTGCATGTTCATCGTCCACTTTTGTGCCCTGCTGTATTGCGGGGTCCTTAGGAGCGTTGTTGTTGTCGAGGCGGGGCTATCCTCTGCCGCGGCCCATTGGTCCTCGTTATCGCTCTCTTTTGGGGTATCCACCATGTATATGTCGTATGACGAGGTGGTCCTCGCGTGCCCTATAGGCGCTGTTTCTTGTTCATCTCCGGTGTCGTCGTCTATACCGTCGATGTCTTCGGAGCCGTAGTCTAGCATGTCGGTTAGATCGTCGATAGTGGCTACAAAGTGGGTGGTGGGTGGGCTCTGAATTTCTTCGTCGTCCGTATCCCAACCATCCTAGCCATAGGCCGGCCAGGGCTCTCCTGATAACGAGAGATGCTTTAGTGAATTTAGGATGTCGCCAAAAGGCGAGTATTGGAAGATGTCCGCGGCGGTGAATTCCATAACCGGCGCCCAATCCGATTTGGTTGGTAGGGGCGTGGGAGGTTCGGAGTCCGGCAAGGAGTCCGGCACCTCGGAATCACGAGTTTTGCGAGGGACAAGATTAGTGTTCGGCTCCATCGCCGTGGAAGTTGAAGCCCCCGAGGTGGTGTCCATCCACCAATCCTCTATCTGGGCAATCGGCTCCGGACTAATGGCCAAAGCGGATTCGCGTGCGGCCACCAAGGCACTGTTCGGCGGCAGAGCTAGATCATGCCCATCATCACAGTGCGGCGCGCTTGGCTGTGGCTCGAGTCCGTCGAAGATCAAGTCTCCGCGGACATCGGCCGTGAAGTTTAGGCTTCCGAATCTGACCTGACGGCCAGGGGCGTAGCTTTCGATCTTCTCCACATGACCAAGCGAATTAGCCCGCAGTGCGAAGCCGCCGAATACGAAGATCTGTCCGGGGAGAAAAGTCTCATCCTGGACAGCGTCGTTGGTTGAAGATGCCATCGGGCCTATCGGCGACGACACAGAGGAACTCTCAATGAAAGCACCAATGTCGGTGTCAAAACCGGCGGATCTCGGGTAGGGGGTCCCGAACTGTGCGTCTAGGCGGATGGTAACAGGAGACGAGGGACACGATGTTTTACCCAGGTTCGGGCCCTCTCGATGGAGGTAAAACCCTACGTCCTGCTTGATTAATATTCATGATATGGGTAGTACAAGAGTGGATCTACCACGAGATCAAGGAGGCTAAACCCTAAAGCTAGCCTATGGTATGATTGTTGTAATGTATGTTGTCCTACGGACTAAAGCCCTCCGGTTTATATAGACACCGGAGGAGGCTAGGGTTACACAGAGTCGGTTACAATGGTATGAGATCTACATATCCGTATCGCCAAGCTTGCCTTCCACGCCAAGGAAAGTCCCATCCGGACACGGGACGGAGTCTTCAATCTTGTATCTTCGTAGTCTTGGAGTCCGGCGGACGATGATAGTCCGGCTGTCCGGACACCCCCAAGTCCAGGACTCCCTCAGGTAATGTCAACAATAATAATTCATGCTCCCTTACATCCAATTATATATATATATATATATATATATATATATATATATCATGTTCTTTCCAACATGCTGGGCTTGCCAAAAGATAAAATGAAAAAGGAAAGGTGAAGATCACCGTGACACTTGCATAAGGTAGAGGATAATAATAAAAGATAGGCCCTTCGCAGAGGGAAGCAGAGGTTGCCATGCGCTTTTATGGTATGATGCACAAAATCTTAATGCAAAAAGAATGTCACTTTATATTGCCCCTTGTATGTGAACCTTTATTATGCAGTCAGTCGCTTTTATTTCGTCCACAACAAGTTCGTACAAAGCTTATTTCTCTGCACTAATAAGTCATGCATATTTAAAGAGCAATTTTTATTCCTTGCACCGATGACAACTTACTCTAAGGATCTTACTCAATCCATAGGTAGATATGGTGGACTCTCATGGCTAAACTGGTTTAAGGGTATTTGGAAGCACAAGTAGTATCTCTACTTGGTGCTGAGAATTTGGCTAGCATGAGGGGGAAAGGCAAGCTCAACATGTTAGAGGAACCATGACAACATACTTTATCTCAGATGTAAGAAAACATAACTCATTATGTTGTCTTCCTTGTCCAACATCAACTCTTTAGCATGTCATATTTTAATGAGTGCTCCCAATCATAAAAGATGTCAATGATAATATATCTATATGTGAAACCTCTCTCTCCTTATTACTTCCTATTAATTGCAACGATGACCAAAGCTATATTTGCCAACTCCCAACAACTTTTAATCATCATACTCTTTTTATGTGAAGTCATTACTCTCAATAAGATCAATATGAACTCTTTGTTTCTTTTTATTCTTTTCTTTATTCACCCAAGATCATGGCAAAGTAATCAACCCCTTGACTCAACACTAATCTTTATTATATATAGCTCACGGACTCGATTGCATAGAGGGATCATAAAGCAAAACTCAAAACTAGATAATGCCATGACTTTTATTCTACTAAATCAAGATACCACTAGTAGTATCAAACTAAGAAAAACGGTAAAGATAGGAGTTGTGATGGTGATACGATACCGGGGCAACTCCCCCAAGCTTGGCAGTTGCCAAGGGGAGTGCCCATACCCATGTGATTATGTCTCCTTCTTTGTTGTTGTTGGTGGAGGTGTTGTTGATGATGCAAGCTTGTCGTCCACCTTCCATGGCATAGACTCACCCTCATAGAAGGATGATCGAGTCTCCGGAATCCTCAAATCTGCAACGGAAACAGCTCGAAACGAAAACAGAGGATATTTGAGTGATACGGTCGTCAAAACCTTTGGGAGAATATATAATGAATTTTTACCGACCGAAATGCGTATCGTGCAAGAAAAACGGAGTCCGGAGGGCACACGAGGTGCTCACGAGGTAGGGGGGCGCGCCCAGGGGGGTAGGGCGCGCCCTCCACCCTCGTGGAGGCCTCGTGTCCTCCCTGGACTGCTACTTATTTTTCTATTTTTCTAAATATTCCAAAACAGAGAAATATTGCCTTATTTGTTTTGGAGTCGGTTTACTTACCGTACCACATACATATTCCTTTTCGGAGTCTGAAACATTCCGGAAAGTGTCCCTTATGTATTCCTCCGGGGTTACGGTTTCAATAACATTGGATTCAACATTTATAGGATTACCTGAGATATAGTGTTTGATTCTTTGACCGTTTACCACCTTCGGATTTGTGCTTTCGAAGTTGTTGATTTTTATGGCACCAGAACGGTAGACCTCCTCGATAACGTAGGGACCTTCCCATTTAGAGAGAAGTTTTCCTGGAAAAATCTTAAACGAGAGTTGTATAGAAATACATAATCACCTACATTAAACTCACGCTTTTGTATCCTTTTCTCATGCCATCTTTTAACTTTTTCATTAAATAACTTGGCATTTTCATAGGCTTGGGTTCTCCATTCATCAAGTGAGCTAATATCAAATAACCTCTTCTCACCGGCAAGTTTGAAATCATAGTTGAGCTCTTTAATAGCCCAATATGCCTTATGTTCTAGTTCGAGAGGTAAGTGACATGCTTTTCCATAAACCATTTTATACGGAGACATACCCATAGGATTCTTATATGCATCTCTATAGGCCCATAATGCATCATCAAGTTTCTTGGACCAATTCTTTCTAAAACTATTAGCAGTATTTTGTAATTAATTTGAGCTCTCCATTACTCAATTCTACTTGACCACTAGACTGCGGGTGATAAGGAGATGAAATTCTATGATTAACGTCATATTTAGCAAGCATTTTACGGAAAGCACCATGAATAAAATGTGAACCACCATCAGTCATTAAATATCTAGGGACTCCAAACCTCGGAAAAATAACTTCCTTAAGCATTTTAATAGAAGTGTTATGATCAGCACTACTAGTTGGAATAGCTTCTACCCACTTAGTAACATAATCAACAACAACTAAAATATGAGTGTATCCATTAGAGGTAGGAAAAGGTCCCATATAATCAAAGCCCCAAACATCAAATGGTTCAATAACAAGTGAATAATTCATAGGCATTTCTTGACGTCTACTAATATTACCAATTCTTTGACATTCATCACAAGACAAAACAAACTTACGGGCATCTTTGAAGAGAGTAGGCCAATAAAAACCAGATTGCAATACCTTATGTGCAGTTCTATCTCCAGTGTGGTGTCCTCCATAAGCTTCGGAGTGACACTTGCGTAGGATTTGTTCCTGTTCATGCTCAGGCACACAACGTCTAATAACACCATCTACTCCTTCTTTATAAAGATGTGGATCATCCCAAAAGTAATGTCTCAAATCATAAAAGAACTTTTTCTTTTGTTGGTATGTGAAGCTAGGGGGTATAAATTTAGCAACAATATAATTAGCATAATCAGCATACCATGGAGTGCTACGAGAAGTACTTATGACATTTAATTGTTCATCAGGAAAGCTATCATCAATAGGTAGTGGGTCATCATAAACATTCTCTAACCTAGATAAGTTATCTGCAACGGGATTCTCAGCTCCTTTTCTATCAACAATATGCAAATCAAATTCTTGTAGCAAGAGAACCCATCTAATAAGTGTTTAGCATCTTTCTTTTCCATAAGATACTTAATAGCAGCATGATCGGTGTGAATAGTTACTTTAGAATCAACAATATAGGGTCTGAATTTATCACAAGCAAATACAATTGCTAAAAGTTCCTTTTCGGTAGTAGCATAATTTCTTTGAGAATTGTCTAGAGTCTTACTAGCATAATGGATAACATTTAACTTCTTATCAACTCTTTGCCCTAGAACAGCACCTACAGCATAATCACTAGCATCACACATAATTTCAAAGGGTAAATTCCAATCATGTGGCTGAACAATAGGTGCAAAGACTAATGCTTTCTTAAGTATTTCAAATGCTTCTACACAATCATCATCAAAGACAAATGGTACATCTTTTTGTAATAAATTAGTCAGAGGCCAAGAGATTTTTGAGAAGTCCTTAATGAACCTCCTATAAAATCCGGCGTGACCAAGGAAATTTCTTATACCTTTGATGTCCTTGGGACATGGCATCTTTTCAATAGCATCAACCTTGGCTTTATCAACTTCAATACCTCTTTCAGAAACTTTGTGCCCCAAGACAATATCTTCATTAACCATAAAGTGGCACTTTTCCCAATTCAAGACAAGGTTAGTTTCTTCACATCTCTGCAAAACTCGATCAAGATTGCTCAAGCAATCGTCAAAAGAGGAACCGTAGACGGAAAAGTCGTCCATGAAAACCTCACAAATCTTTTCACAAAAGTCAGAGAATATAGCCATCATGCATCTTTGAAAGGTAGCAGGTGCATTACATAAACCAGAAGGCATACGTCTATAAGCAAAAGTACCAAAAGGGCATGTAAAGGTAGTCTTTGATTGATCTTTAGCCGACACAGGTATTTGAAAGAAACCAGAATAACCATCTAGAAAGTAATAATGTGTATGTTTGCATAATCTTTCTAGCATTTGATCAATAAAAGGTAAGGGTTAATGATATTTCTTAGTAGCTTTATTTAATTTGCAGAAATCAATTACCATCCTATAACCTGTAATAATTCTTTGCGGAATCAATTCATCTTTATCATTAGGGACAACAGTAATACCTCCCTTCTTAGGGACACAATGGACAGGACTTACCCACTGACTATCAGCAACGGGATAAATTATACCTGCCTCCAGAAGCTTGAGTATTTCTTTCCTTACCACTTCTTTCATTTTAGGATTCAAACGTCGTTGAGGATCACGAACTGGTTTGGCGTCTGCTTCCAAATTTATTTTATGCTGACATAGAGTGGGACTAATGCCCTTAAGATCATCAAGAGTATATCCAATAGCGGCACAGTGCTTCTTCAGAGTTTTCAATAATCTTTCTTCTTCATGATCTGAAAGGTTAGCACTAATAATAACAGGATATATTTTCTTCTCATCAAGATAAGCATATTTAAGATTATCAGGCAACGGTTTAAGCTCAAACACGGGATCACCCTTGGGTGGAGGAGGATCCCCTAGGATTTCAACAGGCAAATTGTGTTTCAGAATAGGTTCTTGTTTAAAGAATACTTCATCTATTTCCCTTCTTTCATTCATAAACATATCATTTTCATGGTCTAGCAAATAGTGTTCCAAAGGATCACTAGGAGGTACGACAATAGAAGAAAGACCAACAATTTCATCCTTACTAGGCAATTCTTCCTCACGATGTTGTTTACTAAATTTAGAGAAATTAAACTCATGAACCATATCATCCAAGCCAATAGTAACAACATTCTTTTCGTAATCTATCTTAGCATTAACAGTGTTCAAGAAGGGTCTACCAAATATAATGGGACAAAAGCTATCTTGTGGAGAACAAAGAACAAGAAAATCAGCAGGATATTTAGTTTTCGCACACAAGACTTCAACATCTCTAACAATTCCCACTAACGAAATAGTATCTCTATTGGCAACCTTAATTGTAACATCAATATCTTCTATATCAGAGGGTGCAATTTCATGCTTAATTTCTTCATACAAGGTAATAGGTATAACACTAGCACTAGCACCCATATCACATAAGTCATGATAACAATGATCTCCTATTTTAACAGAAATAACAGGCACGCCTACCACAGGTCTATGTTTATCTCTATCACAGGGTTTAACAATTCTAGCAGTTTCACCAAAGAATTCAATGACATGCCCATCAATATTATCAGACAAGAGATCTTTAACAATAGCAATATTAGGTTCTACTTTGACTTGCTCAGGAGGTGTATAAGTTCTAGTATTGCTTTTACAAACAACAGTTGAAGCTTTAGCATGATCCTTTACTCTAGCAGGGAAAGTTGGTTTCTCAACATAAGAGGTGGGAACAATAGGATCATTATAAGTGATGGTATTTTCTTCAACTTTAATAGGTGCAGCTACTTTTACTTCTATGGGAGGATGATATTTAAACCACTTCTCCTTGGGGAGATCAACATAAGTAGCAAAACATTCACAGAAAGAAGCTACTATCTCAGAGTCAAGTCCATATTTAGTGCTAAACTTACGGAAGATATCGGTATCCATAAAAGCTTTAACACAATCAAACTTAGGTGTCATACCTGACTCCTTACCTTCGTCGAGGTCCCAATCTTCAGAGTTGCGTTTAATTCTATCCAATAAATTCCATCTGAATTCAATAGTCTTCATCATAAAAGAGCCATCACAAGAAGTATCGAGCATGGTTTGATTATTATGAGAAAGCCGAGCATAAAAACTTTGCATAATTATTTCTCTTGGAAGCTCATGATTGGGACATGAATATAACATTGATTTAAGCCTCCCCCAAGCTTTAGCGATGCTTTCTCCTTCGCGAGGCCAAAAATTATATATATAATTGCGATCACGATGAACAAGATGCATAGGGTAATACTTTTGATGAAATTCCAATATCACTCTTTTATAGTTCCATGATCTCGTATCATCACATAGCCTATACCATGTCAATGCGTCTCCCTCCAAAGATAAAGGGAAAGCCTTCTTCTTAACAACATCATCGGGTATACCTGCAAGCTTAAATAATCCACAAATATCATCCACATAGCGTAGATGCTCGTCAGGATGCTTTGTTCCATCTCCTGTAAAAGTATTAGCCAGCAGTTTTTCCATAATACCCGAAGGAAATTCAAAAGGAGTTTCATTTTCAATAGGTTCAGTAGGTTGAGGAGAAACTCTTTGCTCTACTGGACGGGGTGAAGATACCCCGAACAAGCCCCTCAAAGATTCACTTTCCATAGTAACAAGTGACAGAAAATTTCAGCACACTATATAAATTTTTCCTTACCAAAGGCGCTACACTACTCGGCAACGACGCCAGAAAAGAGTCTTGATGACCCACAAGTATAGGGGATCTATCATAGTCCTTTCGATAAGTAAGAGTGTCGAACCCAACGAGGAGCAGAAGGAAATGATAAGCGGTTTTCAGCAAGGTATTCTCTGCAAGTACTGAAATAAGTGGTAACAGATAGTTTTGTGATAAGGTAAATTGTAACGAGCAACAAGTAACAATAGTAAATAAGGTGCAGCAAGGTGGCCCAATCCTTTTTGTAGCAAAGGACAAGCCTGGACAAACTCTTATATGGAGAAAAGCGCTCCCCAGGACACATGGGAATATCGTCAAGCTAGTTTTCATCACGTTCATATGACTCGCGTTCGGTACTTTGATAATTTGATATGTGGGTGGACCGGTGCTTGGATGCTGTTCTTACTTGAACAAGCATCCCACTTATGATTAACCTCTATTGCAAACATCCACAACTACAACAAAAGTATTAAGGTAAACCTAACCATAGCATGAAACATATGGATCCAAATCAGCCCCTTACGAAGCAACGCATAAACTAGGGTTTAAGCTTCTGTCACTCTAGCAACCCATCATCTACTTATTACTTCCCAATGCCTTCCTCTAGGCCCAAATAATGGTGAAGTGTTATGTAGTCGACGTTCACATAACACCACTAGATGTTAGACAACATACATCTTATCAAAATATCGAAAGAATACCAAATTCACATGACTACTAATAGCAAGACTTCTCCCTTGTCCTCAGGAACAAACGTAACTACTCACAAATCATATTCATGTTCATAATCAGAGGGGTAATACTGTGCATAAAGGATCTGAACATATAATCTTCCACCAAGTAAACCAACTAGCATCAACTACAAGGAGTAATCAACACTACTAACAACCTACTAGCACCAATCCCGGACATGGAGACAAGAATTGGATACAAGAGATGAACTAGGGTTTGGAGATGAGATGGTGCTGGTGAATATGTTGATGAAGATTGCCCTCTCCTGATGAGAGGAGCGTTGGTGATGATGATGACGATGATTTCCCCCTCCCGGAGGGAAGTGTCCCCAACAGAACAGCTCCGCCGGAGCCCTAGATTGGTTCCGCCAAGGTTCCGCCTCGTGGAGGCGGAGTCTCGTCCTAAAAGGTTGCTTATGATTTTTTTCTCATCGAAAGAGCTCATATAGGAGAAGATGGGCATCGAAGAGCCACCACGGGGCCACGGAGGTAGGGGTGCGCCCCCCACCCTTGTGAGCAGGGTGTGGGCCCCCTGGCCTTCATCTTTGGCGACGATTTTTCTTTATTTATTTTAAGGTATTCCGTGGAGTTTCAGGACTTTTGGAGTTGCGCAGAATAGGTCTCCAATATTTGCTCCTTTTCCAGCCAGAATTCCAGCTGCCGGCATTCCCCCTCTTCATGGTAAACCTTGTAAAATAAGAGAGAATAGCCATAAGTATTGTGACATAACGTGAAATAACAACCCATAATGCGATAAATATCGATATAAAAGCATGATGCAAAATGGACGTATCAGTATGCTTTGTGTAACATGCATGTAATATATGATTGCTCTAACCCGTGGTCAAAGGTAACCTCGAAAAATGTTTCATCCCTTTCCTCCTATGGGACTAAAACTGAATATTACCTTCATTCGTGTTGATAGCAACACGATCGTTTTTAAGAACGGTATTTTTAGGTTAATCGGACATGTAGAATGGCATTCTAAATCCATTATAATGAAACTTAAGGAACATTCATTTATGAGTTTTAATATGAGCACATCATATAGGCATGATGGAAACACTTGGTCCTAAAACATACAAAGCATTGCACTCAATGTTATTAATGGTGATCTTCGTAGTAGGTTTCCAACCATTTTCTAGTTTCCAAGGCACGGGAACTTCATGCTCGAGTTTTTCTTCCCTACATTTGAAGATAGCTTCAGCAATATGTTGAGTAAAAGTTTTATTTTGTTCTTGGACATTAGGTGAATGAACTATAGCATGTGATACTTTAATAACTTCATTAATATAACAATCATTATAATCAAAAAAATTGCCATCCAAACAGTGGCAAAAATACTATCTGAAATCTTGACCTCTCCAAGCCCACTTTTTACCATTTTACCATGAGATTGAACACTCTTCGAAGATGTGAGATTATTACTACCTAAAATCATGACCTCTCCCAGCCCAATTTATTTACATCATGACTAATGTTTAAATTGACATAGTCCATCCTCCAAAGGGGTTTCAAAACAACTGTCTCAACAAATAACAAAGCCAGTAGATTTTTCCTTTTCGCCAATCTACCCCTAATAATAATAAAGAGGCTATTGTTTCTGGTCATCTGTCATATAGATTGCCGAAGTTTTCCATAATTACCCACCATGCCACCGTAAGTAAAGAAAACAATTCATTTTAAAAAAGAATCGCCGTCAAATTTGGTTTTTATAGAGCCTGATACACTCATATAACACTAGCATGAAGCCAACGCAATTGGTAAGGCCATAGCCATCCACACGGGAGACCGGGGTTCGATCCCTTTTTCTCTTCCCCCTGCAGGCGGTAATGGGCCTGCCGGTAGGGGCGCCGTCTTTTTTTTTTGTTGCCTTTTCCTTTCTCATTTTGTTTTTCTTTCTTTAAATTAGTACAGGATTTCCAAAAAGTCCAAATTTTAAAAAGTTGCGAGTACTGAAAAAATATATAGATACATCATAAAATGTTTGTGAATTGAAAAAAAATGGGAAATCCTAAAACGTTCGTGATTTAAAAAAATGTTCGCATATTATTAAAAAACACGAGTTAAAAAACAATGAAATAACAAATGTTCATGATTTTTTTAAATATGATTATGTATTTAAAACTTATTCGGGAATTTGCAAACAATATCCATTAAATTTTAGAAAATTTTCACAAATATTAAAACCAATTCTTAAGTAACGAACAAAAAAAACCATCACTTGGGTAGAGGTTTTATGATCTGTAGAGGTCGTTTTATAATTTTATTTAGTCTCTCGCTCATCGGGTAAAAAAATGTTTCCGTGTTCACTTCAGTGCTAAGCCCAAAAAAATTGACCCATCTTGGTATGGGTTAGTTTTTGTAAACTATATGAAAATGACTAAATGTCTATTTTGCCTCCATACAAAACTATTCCGGTACCATAGTTCTACTAGTTCTGGAAAACATCGCTACGCTAGGTCAATGCGAGACACATCATCCATTAGTCTAGCTCGGGCAGGGGTCCATCAATGTAATTTGCTTAGCAAAAAAATATATTTCGTTGTTGCACCTTAGGAAATCAAGATGTGATGAGACCATCACATTTTCACTTTTTGAAATGGCTTTTTAAAAGTCCCTTCTCATCATAACATCACTCACACATAGTTTGTGAAATGACATATTGAAAATTCTTATCTCATCCTGGCATTTGATTCAGATTTTTTTTTTATCTCTATGACATCTACATAATCTGATAGTTTTTCTCCCGTTGCAAAGCCAGTAGATATATGGGCATTTTAATTGACAAACTGGGTCGGGCTTTGATGGGCCAACCTAACATGATCTGTGGGCTGCACACTCGTGTTGGTCAATCACGGTGCTCCGCCCTCCAATTTGCTAAAATGAAAAAAAAATAACTCGACTCTCCACTTCAGTCTCCAACCTCTGTTCTCCGGCCCAACGGCGGCCGGACAGAAAGAAGGGGAGGCGCCGGCGGTAACCCCGGACCTCCCCGTACTCGGCAGCAAGCAGAAATCCGAGGTCAGGAAACCCCATTCCCTTCCTCTCTTTCTCCATCTCCTAGTAATAATTCTCGCTTTTGTGTTACTTCCTTTTCTTGCGGAAATCCCTAGCCTGATATTAATTTCCCTCCTAAACCCTAACTTTCCCGTACTGCAACACTGGGGAGAGGAGAGAGGGTGCTGTGATAGGTGATGGATCCAGCTGAGATTATTCCACGCCGGTAACGTCCAGTTTCTCTCTTCATAACTCTGTGTATGTGTATGCTGGATGAAATTAACCTGCGAAAAGAAAAGAACAGATCAGAAGTGTCGTCTATGTAAAAAGAAGAAAAAAAGAACTGATCCGAACTGTAGTCTGTATTATCAAACATGAGTCAACAACTCAACACATGATTTCTCTATCCAATTTAAGGCTATATAATAATGTTTATCTTCATTTTGGAATCTGAACCTAATATTTGACAGTCTGAATTTTGACACCACATGGGCTGATTGTGCAGGCTTTGGATGAGTACTTGCCAGTTCTTCTAGCTACCCAACTGAATCCTTTTGGAGTGGCTCCACGCTTACTGTCTTCGATTCTAGCAGCGGCCACCACCGGAACTGTGTGTGGTATATACTCCAGTGTTAAATGTTTGACCAGGTTCCTTAGAGCTAAGACACACCACGTTTTGATGATAAGCATCTGTCTCCCTTGGTCCCATTATTGGTATGCTGGACTATATATATAACCTGTAGGTTGTGCAGGTCTGCTCAATGGGTGGGCTCCAGGAGGATGTTCAAGCTGGTGTGATGCAAATGCAGCAAGCCGCTTGCAAGCCGGAGGATGCCTCGAGGTAACGTTCCGCTTAGGGCATCTCCAGCCGCGCCCCCAAGAAGGCCTCCCCAGGCGTTTTTTTCGCGCCGGCGCCGAAAAAACGGCCCAGTCGCGCCCCCAGGAGCCCGATTTTCGCCGGCTTGGGCCGAAAACAGCGTCGGCGGACCCAGCCCGAACCCGGCGCGCTGGGGGGGCGCTCGGGGGCGCCGGGCGAACTTTTTTGGCGCGAAGAAACCGCGGGCCCAACGTGTCAGCGACCGGGTTACTTCTCGGCCCTTCGTCGTCCTCATCGCCTCGTTTCCCGCGGCGAATTAATGCCAAAGCTGCCGCGCTGCCGCGCCGGTCAGCCTGCGTCATTGATGCTTCACGGGCGGCGCAGTGAAGGCCGGACGACGCGCGTCCCTCGCCCTCGCCTCGCCGGCCACGCGTACGCACGGTGCCACGCGTGTGGGCGGCGCGTCGGCTTATATATGCCGCGCCCCGGCGCACTCGGTCGTCACACTTCCCCTCCGCCGTCCTCCTTCCCCTTCGCCGTCGCTCCTTCCTCCCTCTCCTCTCCTCCTTTTCGCCGCCTTCCAATGGCCGAACGTTTCCCAGGCGACGGCGCGGCGGCGAATGGCTTCGACCGCCGCCATCTCCATGAAGACGAGGCTGGCCTCCTTTACGAGGCCGAGTACCCGGTCCCGCCGGACATGCGGGTGCCCGGGGCGTGGAGGATCAGCGCGGGCGGCGTGCCGGTGCCCCCGGTACCCTCCGGCGCGGTGCGGCGTGCGGAGATCGCCCGCATCCGCTCGAACCTGCCGCCTGCGGCGAGGGAGGTGCCACGGTACGCCCCCGACAGCCCGCTGTGGGAGCCGTACTTCCGCTGCCGTCACGCCCAGCAGCTCGAGGCCACCAACGGCGTCGTGCCCTCCGGCAGGCAAAACTCCGCCGGCCGGCGTCGATGGTGGGGCGTGCCAGGGCGCACGCTGGACGCCATCCTCGAGTACATCGAGGGCGGCAACACGCCGCGCCTCGACTACCCCGCTCCCCCTTCCTTTTCACGCCGCCGGGGAAGCTCCTGGACCCCGAGGCGCATGGAGACCGGGGGGGGGGGGGGGGGTCCTCCTCTTCATCCGGCGGCTCGCCCTGCCTCCGCCCCGTCAAGCCGGAGCCCCAGGGCACGCCTGTGGCCGCGCGCACTCGCAGCTCCGGCGTCCGTATCGGCGCCCCGTCAAGCCGGAGCCCCACCGGCCGTTTTGTCCTCGTCGAGCCCAAGCCTGAGCCCGGCCTCCCCGCGGAGTACGAGGAGATAGCCCGGCGCGGCTTCTCCGACGAGGACGCCATGCGGTGGGCGCGGGAGGACTACCTCCGCGAGGAGACGGTCCGGCAGTGCCGGGCCCTGGAGGAGATCGCCGCCCGCAAGCGCGGGCGCGAGGACGAGCACGGCGTCGTGATCCTCGACAGCGACGACGACGACGCCCCCGGACCTTCCAACCCGCCGCTCCAACCGGGGAGGGGTGCAGCAGGGACGGCGTAGGTTTAGGCGGGAGCGGCGGCGGCGGCGACGACGACGACGACGACGACGGCGGCGGCGGCGACTACACGCGGTTCTACAGCCTCCTCGGCATGTAGCCGCGTGGGCGGGCGGCGAGGCGGGCGGCGAGGGAGACGGCGGGAGTAGCCCGCCGGTTTTTTTTTTTTTTTTTTGTAAAATATGTTTAAGTTTGAACGAACTCGCCGAAGTTTGCAATGAATTTGCGCCGTGTTTGTGCCGTGTTTAAATTTTCTAAAATACCGTGGGCGCCGCGACTGAGGGGCATCACGCCCCCAGTGCGCCGTTTAGCGCCGGTGCGCCCCCAGGGGGCGATTTTTTGCCCCTCCTGGGGGGCCAACGGCTGGAGATGCCCTTAACTTGTTTGCTTGTCTCTGTTCTGTAATTAGTTTTGGTGGTGTAGAACATATGAGGTTTCCCTCTAAGTGCTGCTACCTTTTCCGGTACTTCTTCTGCATATGTGATTCTCCAAGTATCTCTGTTCGTTTTCCTTTTATTTGGCTGCGCAGTTGAGTATTATTTATCTTGATGTCTCGAAGAGATATACGGCACACCCTTCTGTTTTGTGAGAAGCTGAGAATATCAGGAGACGTGTAATTTTTCTTTTTTATTTTCCTTGCGGTGCATTATTGCCCATTACTGTTTGGATGCTTGGCGTTATATGCATTAGCTATGCATTTGATTCCAATCAGAATGTCGTCCTTTCAGCCTTCGCTTTACTCGACACACTCAACTGCAGCCACAGTAAATTATTGTCCTTTGAACAGCAGCCGTAAAATTATTGTCCTTTCAGCCTTCCCATTGGCTTGCCCAATAATCAGTCATTGAGAAACATTGCCAGCAATACTTCCGCATCTATCCATTCCTTTCCCATCTATCTGGTTCCTGCAGCTTCAGGATCTGGAGTTTTGCCCTGCGCCAAGCAAAGCCATGGCCTCCGAACAGATGGTGCATATGAGTCAAGGACAAGGGGAAACTAGCTACGCTCGCAACTCCAGTTTTCAGGTATCTTCAACACTCTTGATTAATTTGCTAATGTTGTTCCTACTACCTTTTCTTCGACACTTGGCTTCCAAAACTGCACTTGTTCACAATGTAGCCTATATTACTGAGATTCAAAAGAACTAGAGGTGTTGATTAGCAACTATTAAGCCACAAGATTAGTAGAGATTTTCTAAAGGGCTACAACTCAATTGCAGAAGGCTGAGCAGAACAGGATGAAGTCCCTGATAGAAGCGGTCATCGCCAACTTATGCGGCAGCAGCAGTACCTTGTTGCACGGAAAGGTAGTAATCGCGGACTTGGGATGCTCCTCTGGCCCAAATGCGCTAGCACTGGTATCAACTGCCATCAATGCCATCCACAGCCGATGCCTTCACTTACAGCAGCCACCACCTGAAGTATGCGTGCTACTCAACGACCTGCCTGACAATGACTTCAACACGGTGGTGAAGAGCCTGGTCACGCTCCGTCAAAGCAAGGATCCTGTTGTCCTGACCATGGTTTTCAATTTCAGTGAGATTCCGGTGAAATTCACTGAATTTCAGTAATTTCAGTAGGCACTGAAATATTACGTTTCAGCCAAAATATTTCAGCAATTTCAATACAACACCGGAATTCAAATATTTTTCAAAATATATTTTAAAATTTTCAAATTTTTAATTGAATTCAAGTAAATATTTCAGTCATTTGGCTGAAATGGAAACTGAAATCACTGAAATTCACTGAATTTCGGTTGGCGCTGAAATTTTCCTGAAACTGAAATTGAAAACCATGGTCCTGACCGGTGTCATACCGGGGTCGTTTTACGAGCGGCTCTTTACTAGTGACTCCTTGCATCTTGTATGCGCGTCCAACAGCTTGCAATGGCTATCAAAGGTGAGAGCTCAACGAATTAGTCCAACTGGATTACTTGTGGGTTTTCTAAGTACTTACCTTTACAGGCTCCTGAGGATCTAACGAGAAACCGCATCCCAGCGTTTGACACTGATGAACATGTTAGGCGTGAAAGGCTCCCAATCGTCCGTGAGGCTTATGCACATCAGTTCAGGGAAGATTTCACACTTTTCCTGCAGCTGAGAGCCAAAGAATTGGTCTCAGGAGGCCGAATGGTTATTTCCCTAGTAGGGACACGTTCTGATGTAATTGCCTCCAAATTCTTTCTTTTCCCAGGAATTGTAGCTCAGATTCTAAGTGCCATGGTCGCTGAGGTACATTTATTCACCTTTTTTTTAGCATAACATTTTATCTACTTCAATCAAGCGTGAGGCTATTTCACCTACCGATCATACGACTGACAGGGTGTGATCGACAAAACAAAGTTTGATTCTTTCTATGTGCCGGTGCATGGACCTTCCGGCGAAGAGGTGAGGGGAATCATTGAAGAAGAGGGCTCCTTTTCCATCAGGGAGATGCGGGTGCACGACCCTACGACCGAAATGAACACTGCTCTGAGCACCCCAAGGAAGTTCGTGAATAATCTGAGAGCCTTATTCGAGCCGATAATAGTCCAGCATTTTGGAGACATTATGGATGAATTTGTGAGGACTGCGGAGCTGCACTGGAGCCTGGATCCGGATGGGAGCTTGCAAGAGCAGCGGGCCAGAACCTCTCGAGCTATGCTGGTTGTATCCCTCGCAAAGGTGTCATGATGAAGTAAAGGTGCCTGAAGATTACATGCACCGAATTTCATGAAATTGTACTATTGCTTACTTTGAAGCAACAATGGGTGCCCACTTAATTGTGTGAACTACTGTAGTAGTGGTGTTCCGTGAATGTATTCATGGATGCACCAAATGAACTTCCATCTAGCATATAAATAAGCAAAATGCCGTTGCCTGTGCAATGTGGTGTGATGTATGGTGTGGACAAATTCAGCCAGACATTTGTGTCATGTATCTGTTTTAGTAAGATCTGCAATGAGAGTGAAGCAGCCAGAAATTCCAACCTTCGTTACTTTTTTGTCCCTGTTCGGTGATGAGATTGATGATGCAAACATATGAGGTTTCTCTGCTACTTTTCAGATATTGCTTCTTCTACGCATACGCCTGATATGTATCTGTTATAGTTTTTTGCTTCATGTTTTCAAGTGAAGATGTCAACTGGTGGTGGTGGTCCATCACCTCCTCCTTCCTTGTGATGCTTAATTTGATTCCAAAGTCATGATAAAAATACCGGAAATGTGCTGCTAACATATAGCATCATACGAGTGACGGGTCACACAAATTAAGCTTGGCATTGCTGCTGCTTTTGTCTGGGCTACGCTTTTAGCTAGATCTAGCTTGTTAATATGTTCTCTCTTTTGGAGACAACATATTAACAAGCCAGACAACAAGCCATGGGTTGCACCCCGCTAACTTCCAGTCAAATTCCAGCAAGATTTTAGAGAGAATCAGACAAACTTTTTCTTCTTTCCGTCATCTCCGACTACAACGCCGCTTCTCCTCGCCGTACCTAACCTGGTGGTGCTCCTGCCCATCATCCCCAGCCACGAAGAAAGCCGTATCATACGAGAAAGTGGTTTCCGACCTCCATCCCCTATCAAGATGAATCCTTGTGTTTCAAACCACGACATCGCGCCGCTAGGAGAATGATGAGGGAAAGAACCCATTCAGATGAATTCCGTCTACTTTCTTGTGGTGAACCTCTATAAAAATTACTTTTGCCGAGATCCCCAGCATGAGGAACGTCCATCCCCGCCCTTTCCACCAACCGACGGTCGCCGGTGCAATACTCTCGCCAGGCATGCTTGTAGCCACCATAGAAGGACTCTCATTGGGCGGCTAAAGCTCCTCAGTGTCCTATGCCGGTCGTGTTGTCGTGGTGGCCAAAGACAACATCTAGACGGGCGTCGATGACCGCCTCATGCCCAAAATCAACGTTCCGCCAGCACCGCCAACCGCCAGCTCCTCTTCCTCTTCAACTACACCGTACAACCAGCGGTCGGGTTCGTCAACGTCATGTGCCCGGGGACGACGGTCGTGTGTGGCTTGCTGCACGGTACAAACACTACTGACACGGGGTTGTGGCCAGGCGTGTGACTGATGTCTACTACACAACCTTCTTCTTGTAGACGTTGTTGGGCCTGCAAGTGCACATGTTTGTAGGACAGTAGCAAATTTCCCTCAAGTGGATGACCTAAGGTTTATCAATCCGTGGGAGGCGTAGGATGAAGATGGTCTCTCTCAAGCAACCCTGCAACCAAATAACAAAGAGTCTCTTGTGTCCCCAACTCACCCAATACAATGGTAAATTGTATAGGTGCACTAGTTCGGCGAAGAGATGGTGATACAAGTGCAATATGGATGGTAGATAGAGGTATTTGTAATCTAAAATAATAAAAAAACAGCAAGGTAACTAATGATAAAAATGAGCGTAAACGGTATTGCAATGATAGGAAACAAGGCCTAGGGTTCATACTTTCACTAGTGCAAGTTCTCTCAACAATAATAACATAGATAGATCATATAACAATCCCTCAACATGCAACAAAGAGTCACTCCAAAGCCACTAATAGCGGAGAACAAACGTAGAGATTATGGTAGGGTACGAAACCACCTCAAAGTTATTCTTTCGGATCAATCTATTCAAGAGTTTGTACTAGAATAACACATTAAGACACAAATCAACCAAAACCCTAATGTCACCTAGATACTCCATTGTCACCTCAAGTATCCGTGGGCATGATTATACGATATGCATCACACAATCTCGGATTCATCCAACCAACATAAAAGTACTTCAAAGAGTGCCCCGAAGTTTCTACCGGAGAGTCAGGAAAACGTGTGCCAACCCCTATGCATAGGTTCATGGGCGGAACCCGCAAGTTGGTCACCAAAACATACATCAAGTGGCACGTGATATACCATTGTCACCACAGATAAACACGGCAAGACATACATCAAGTGTTCTCAAAGTAAGGACTCAATCCGATAAGATAACTTCAAGAGGGAAACTCAATTCATCACAAGAGAGTAGAGGGGAGAAACATCATAAGATCCAACTATAATAGCAAAGCTCGCGATACATCAAGATCGTGCCATAGAGAGAACACGAGAGAGAGAGAGAGAGATCAAACACATAGCTACTGGTACATACCCTCAGCCCCGAGGGTGAACTATTCCCTCCTCGTCACGGAGAGCACTGGGATGATGAAGATGGCCACCGGTGATGGGTTTCCCCTCCGGCAGGGTGCCGGAACGGGGTCCCGAGAGGTTTTTGGTGGCTACAGAGGCTTGCGGCGGTGGAACTCCCGATCTATCTTCGTATTCGATGTTTTTAGGGTACGTAGGCTTATATAGACGAAAGAAGTCGGTCGGGAGGTGCTCGAGGGGCCCACGAGACAGGAGGCGCACCCTACAGGGGGGCGCGCCCTCCTATCTCATGGCTACCTCGAGGATCTTCTGACGTGGACTCCAAGTCTCCAGGATCATATTCTTCTGAAAAATCACGCTGCCGAAGGTTTCATTCCGTTTGGACTCCGTTTGATATTCCTTTTCTTCGAAATACTGAAACAGGCAATAAAACAGCAATATGGCCTGGGCCTCTGGTTAATAGATTAGTCCCAAAAGTAATATAAAAGTGTATAATAAAGCCCATAATCATTCAAAACAGATAATAAAATAGCATGAATGCTTCATAAATTATAGATACGTTGGAGACGTATCGGCATCCCCAAGCTTAATTCCTACTCGTCCTCGAGTAGGTAAATGCTAAAAGAAAGAATTTATGAAGTGTGAATGCTAGAAGGTGCACAAGTTTGATCAATGATAATTTCAATCACCCTTTCTAGCATGATAATATATCATAACAGTAGCTCATCTCATAAAACTTCTCACGATAAAGTAACAAGCAATTCACATGTCAAAGCATAGACCATAAACTTTCTTGAAAACTAGCAAACTTCATTCTCAGTCATCAAACAATTGCAATTCATCTTATTTTCAGGAATAACAGACTCCACATACTCAACTATCATATAGTCTTCTACAATTGCTAACACTCATGCTATACTAATGGTTATGGAGTTTCAATCGAACACTGAGAAAGATAGGGGCTTATAGTGTTGCCTCCCAACATATTCACCTTTGGGTGATGTCAACAATAATAGTTCATGTTAACTTACATCCAATTGGATATATATATCAGGATCACCCCAACACAAAGTGCTTGCCAAAGGATAAAATGAAAAAGGGAAAGGTGAAGATCACCTTGACTCTTACATAAAGTAAAAGACATAAAGTAAAAGATAGGCCCTTCGCAGAGGGAAGCAGAGGTTGTCATGCGCTTTTAGGGTTGGATGCACAAAATCTTAATGCGAATGAATATCACTTTATATTTCACTTGTATATGGACCTTTATTATGCAGTCCGTCGCTTTTATTGCTTCCATAACAAGATCGTATAAAGCTATTTTCTTCACACCAAAAGATCATACAAATTTAGAGAGCAATTTTTATTGCTTGCACTGATGACAACTTACTTGAAGGATCTTACTCAATCCATAGGTAGGTATAGTGGACTCTCATGGCAAAACTGGGTTTAAGGATATTTGGAAGCACAAGTAGTATCTCTACTTGGTGCAAGGAATTTTGGCTAGCATGAGGGGGGAAGGCAAGCTCAACATGTTTGAATGATCCATGACAATATACTTTAACTGAGATGTCGGAAAACATAACCCATTACGTTGTCTTCCTTGTCCAATATCAACTCTTTAGCATGTAATACTTAATGAGTGCTCCCAATTATAAAAGATGTCTACAATAGTATATTTATATGTGAAATCTTTCTTCCTTCAATATTCTTTCATGAATTGTTCAAATGACCAATACAATGCTTGCTAACCTTCAATGAATTTACAACCTCTACTTCTTAGATGTGAAGTCATTACTCCCATGGGATAAGAAAATGAGGCATATATAATTTCAGATTTATGACAATCAACTCATTCAACAATTTACTCATAGGATATAAGTGAAGCACACAAGTAACTGACAAACTACTCCAAAAAGATATAAGTGAAGATCAATGAGTAGCTAAATAATTATGTAACTATGTGAAGACTCTCTCTCATTTAAGAATTTCAGATCTTGGTATTGTATTCAAGCAGCAAGCAAAACAAAATAAAATGGCATTGCAAGGATAGCACAACTCATGTGGAGAAGCAAAAACTTAGGCTCAACCGATACTAACCGATAATTGTTGAAGAAGAAAGGTGGGATGCCTACCGGGGCATCCCCAAGCTTAGATGCTTGAGACTCCTTGAAATATTATCTTGGGGTGCCTTGGGAATCCCCAAGCTTGAACTTTTGTGTCTCCTTAATTCCTCTCATATCATGGTTTCTCTTTGTATCAAAAGCTTCATCCACAACAAATTCAACAAGAACTCGTGAGATAGGTTAGTATAAACCAATGCAAAACCTTATCATTTTCTAATGTAAAAAATCACTAAAATTATTATTCAACATTGCATACTAAATGCCTCTGCATATTTAATACTCCTATCCTCAAATAGAATCATTAAACAAGCAAACATATGCAAACAATGCAACCATAACAGCAATCTGCCCAAACAGTACAGTCTGTAAAGAATGCAAGATTCATCATACTTCCCTAACTCCAAAAATTATGAAATAAAATTCCCAATGTAGTACATTTATCAGAGCTCATTATGCAAAAAGTTTCAACATTATATCATGCTCTGAAGTTTCTAGGGAATTTTTGCAACAGTGGTAAACTTTCTGTTTTCAAACAGCAACATGTATACTAGCAAAATAAGCATGGTAAAGGCTATCCTTGACTTTTTTTTATTGAAACTAAAGATGCAAAAAATTATTATAAATAACAGCAAGCAAAAACTAACAAAAGAAAATGATGCTCCAAGCAAAACACATATCATGTGGCGAATAAAAATATAGCTCCAAGTAAAGTTACCGATGAACGAAGACGAAAGAGGGGATGCCATCCGGGGCATCCCCGAGCTTAGGCTTTTGGTTGTCCTTGAATATTACCTTGGGGTGCCTTGGGCATCCCCAAGCTTAGGCTCTTGCCACTCCTTATTCCATAGTCCATCGAATCTTTACCCAAAACTTGAAAACTTCACAACACAAAACTTAACAGAAAACTCGTAAGCTCCGTTAGTATAAGAAAATAAAACCACCACTTAGGTACTGTAATGAACTCATTCTAAATTCATAATGGTGTAATATCTACTGTATTCTAACTTCTCTATGGTTCATACCACTTAATACTAGCCATAGATTCATCAAAATAAGCAAACAACACATAGAAAACAGAATCTGTCAAAAACAGAACAGTATGTAGTAATCTGTATCAAACGTATACTTCTGGATCTCCAAATATTCTACAAAATTAGGAAGTCATAAGAAATTTGTGTGCCAATCCATAGCAAAAATAATCAGATCATAATCATGTTTCTGTAAATTAACAAAACTAATTTACTGGGTGCAAAAGTTTCTGATTTTCAGCAGGATCAACACAACTATCACCGTAAGCTATCCTAAAGGTCTTACTTGGCACTTTATTGAAACAAATGCTATAAAGAATTATTACTACAGTAGCATAATCATGTGGACACACAAAAACAGTATGTATAAATATTGGGTTGTCTCCCAACAAGCGCTTTTCTTAAATGCCTTTCTAGCTAGGCATGATGATGGCAATGATGCTCACATAAAAGATAAGACTTGAAACATAACGGGAGCATTATGAAGCATATGACTAGCACATTTAAGCCTAACCCACTTCCTATTCATAGGGATTTTGTGAGCAAACAACTTATGGGAACAACAATCAACTAGCATAGGAAGGCAAAACAAGCATAGCTTCAAAATTTTAAGCACATAGAGAGGAAACTTGATATTATTGCAATTCCTACAAGCATATGTTC
Organism: Triticum timopheevii; assembly: GCA_963921465.1. Classification (NCBI taxonomy): domain Eukaryota; kingdom Viridiplantae; phylum Streptophyta; class Magnoliopsida; order Poales; family Poaceae; genus Triticum; species Triticum timopheevii. The sequence goes on along the minus strand of OY997266.1, from coordinate 604,469,672 downwards.
CTCCCTCATAATAATTTTCAGTAGCATCATGAATGAATTCAACAATATAACCAGAACATAAAGCATTCTTTTCATGATCTACAAGCATAGGAAATTTACTACTCTCCACATAAGCAAAATTCTTCTCATTCGGAATAGTGGAAGTATCATAAAAGACTTGAACACTAAAAATTGTTTCCACATTAAAAGAGTAATGTTCAGAAAAAGGGTAATCATAATCATGACAATATTTGTAAATATAATCATCACTACTTTTTATAGCATAAGTTTCATCACAATAATCATCATAAGTAGCAACTTCGTTCTCATCATAATCGATTAAAACCTCTCCCAAGATAGTGGAATCACTCCTAAATAAAGTTGAGACTCTTCCAAATCCACTTTCATATTCATCACAATAAGATTCAACATCCTCCAAAATAGTGGGATCACTACTTCCTAAAGTTGACACTCTTCCAAACCCACTTTCATCAATATAATCATCATACGTAGGAGGCATGCTATCATCATAACAACTTTGCATATCAAAACTTGGGATGCTAAAAATATCATCTTCATTAAACATAGCAACCCCAAGCTTGGGGCAAACATTAATTTTAGCAAATATATTCTCAAATATTTCATCCTCATCAAACATATCTTCCCCAAGCTTGGGCCCTTTCATATCATAAGCATAATCACTCTCATCATTAAAAATATGGATAGCACCAATAGTGAAGCAATTATCATCATCACAATGAGTAGTAGGAGCAACATCATTTGGGAGGGATACCTTTTTACCTTTGTTTCTCCTTCTTTTCTTTTTCTTCTTCACATTATGTGTGGGTTCAACCTTCCTCTTTGAGCTCCCTATTGATGAGATTGGTTGAATAGAAAGCTCCTCCTCGTTACCTGATTCATCATAAGAAATAATAGGAGGATATTGGGAAGCCTCTTCCCTTTCATTAGTATTATCTTCATCTTTTATTTGCTTCCTTTTCTTTAGGTAATTGGCAATATAAGGATTTTCCATGCAATTCTCCACACAAAACATATAAATCTTTTCTAGATCAATATCAAGGAAATGCTCAAGATTAAATTCTGGAATAGGCTTAGTTAAACGTTTCAACTCTTCATAACCCAAAAGCAGACTAAGTTCATTATAATGTGCAAGGGAAATCAAATCATCACAAATTTTGGACATGATTCGGTCATGAAACAATTTGCATTGGAGATGTAGATGACCACGTTCATTGCATAGTTCACAAGTACGGCAAAGGAAATTTAAATTTTCAGCACTAACATTTAGCCTTTCTTGCAACCATTTAGTTTCTAAGTGCTTATGCTTCTTGCAATATATATCTTCTCTATTTGGTGTGTTCATGCAAACATGCACTCCCCAAAAGTTGACATGCTTATAAAAGATATTTTCATCATGACTAGAGCAATCATCATTAGTACTAACAACATTGCAATCATGCTCATCATTCAGAGATTTAGTACCAAGCATTTTAATGCATTCTTTTTCTAGCACTTGAGCACAATTTTCCTTTCCATCATACTCACGAAAGATATTAAAAAGACGAAGCGTATGAGACAAACTCAAATCCATTTTTTTTGGTAGTTTTCTTTTATAAACTAAACTAGTGATAAAACAAGAAACAAAAAGATTAGATTGCAAGATCTAAAGATATACCTTCAAGCACTCACCTCCCCGGCAACGGCGCCAGAAGAGAGCTTGATGTCTACAACACAACCTTCTTCTTGTAGACGTTGTTGGGCCTGCAAGTGCACAGGTTTGTAGGACAGTAGCAAATTTCCCTCAAGTGGATGACCTAAGGTTTATCAATCCGTGGGAGGTGTAGGATGAAGATGGTCTCTCTCAAGCAACCCTGCAACCAAATAACAAAGAGTCTCTTGTGTCCCCAACACACCCAATACAATGGTAAATTGTATAGCTGCACTAGTTCGGCGAAGAGATGGTGATACAAGTGCAATATGGATGGTAGATAGAGGTACTTGTAATCTGAAATAATAAAAACAGCAAGGTAACTAATGATAAAAGTGAGCGTAAACGGTATTGCAATGATAGGAAACAAGGCCTAGGGTTCATACTTTCACTAGTGCAAGTTCTCTCAACAATAATAACATAGATAGATCATATAACAATCCCTCAACATGCAACAAAGAGTCACTCCAAAGCCACTAATAGCGGAGAAGAAACGTAGAGATTATGGTAGGGTACGAAACCACCTCAAAGTTATTCTTTCGGATCAATCTATTCAAGATTTCACACTAGAATAACACCTTAACACACAAATCAACCAAAACCCTAATGTCACCTAGATACTCCATTGTCACCTCAAGTATCCGTGGGCATGATTATACGATATGCATCACACAATCTCGGATTCATCCAACCAACATAAAAGTAGTTCAAAGAGTGCCCCAAAGTTTCTACCGGAGAGTCAGGAAAACGTGTGCCAACCCCTATGCATAGGTTCATGGGCGGAACCCGCAAGTTGGTCACCAAAACATACATCAAGTGGAACGTGATATCCCATTGTCGCCACAGATAAACACGGCAAGACATACATCAAGTGTTCTCAAAGTAAAGACTCAATCCGGTAAGATAACTTCAAGAGGGAAACTCAATTCATCACAACAGAGTAGAGGGGGAGAAACATCATAAGATCCAACTATAATAGCAAAGCTCGCGATACATCAAGATCGCGCCATAGAGAGAACACGACAGAGAGAGATCAAACACATAGCTACTGGTACATACCCTCAGCCCCGAGGGTGAACTACTCCCTCCTCGTCATGGAGAGCGCCGGGATGATGAAGATGGCCACCGGTGATGGGTTCCCCCTCCGGCAGGGTGCCGAAACGGGCTCCCGAGAGGTTTTTGGTGGCTACAGAGGCTTGCGGCGGCGGAACTGCCGATCTATCTTCGTATTTGATGTTTTTAGGGTACGTAGGCTTATATAGACGAAAGGAGTCGGTCGGGAGGTGCTCGAGGGGCCCACGAGACAGGGGGGAGCGCCCTACAGCGGGGCACCCTCCTATCTCGTGGCTGCCTCGAGGATCTTCTGACGTGGACTCCAAGTCTCCAGGATCATATTCTTCCAAAAAATCACGCTGCCGAAGGTTTCATTCCGTTTGGACTCCGTTTGATATTCCTTTTCTTCGAAATACTGAAACGTGCAATAAAACAGCAATATGGGTTGGGCCTCCGGTTAATAGGTTAGTCCCAAAAGTAATATAAAAGTGTATAATAAAGCCCATAATCATTCAAAACTGATAATAAAATAGCATGAATGCTTCATAAATTATAGATACGTTGGAGATGTATCAGTGACTACGTGATCGGGTTGGTGGTTGGGCCGTTGGTGTCAGGCACGAGCGCCGGGAGTGGGTACCCATGGCTGCTAAGGTAGGGGTACATGCTGAATTGGTGGGCATCGGTCGGGAACTACACTGCGTGAGCGCTAGTGGCGGTCAGTGCAGGTATGACTCCGGTGTCGAGGGGTTTATGTGTGCTTGCACCCACAGACACATAGGAGGACCTTATAGTCGACCGCACCAGCGGCTTGCAGCCACCGGTGCAACACTCTCCTAGCGTTCAACCCAACTACACACTATAAGTATTCAACAAAATGCGTGAGCCAAATGTAATATGTAGAAATACTAGTAGAAAAAAGGGCTTTTGTCCTGGTTGATAAGGCCCTTTAGTCCCGTTTTTGAACCGGGACTACAGGGTCGTTACTAATGCCTCTCCCCTTTAGTCTCGGTTCTTAAACGAACCGGGACTAAAGGCCGCGGCCACGTTGAGCTCCACCTTTAGTCCCGGTTGGAAACACCAACCGGGACTAAAGGAAATCTTATGATTTTTTTTCAAATTTTTTTCTGAATTATTTTAACCTCTAATCTCTAATCACCACCCCTCATCACTGCTCAATTTATCCTCTAATCTCTAATCACCCCTCATCATTCCAAATCATCTAACTTCCTAAACGGTCACCCATCCTCCCACTCCCCCAGCCTGAGCACGCTTAACTTCCGGGTTCTATTCTCCCTCGTTTCCAAGTCTGCACTTGTTGTTTTCCTAACAATAGTAAGATGTCAATCCTATTAACCCTCAGGAATTTTGCTTGAGCATGAAGTGACACATTTCACTTTTGAGTTTGAAACTATTGTTTTAAAAAACAATAATTATTTAGTAACACTAATATTTCTTGAATAATTAGTTTTACCATTGTTTGACCACAGTTTGACCATAGTTTGACCAGATTTGACCAAAATTCAAAATAACTGAAATAATTATTTAGTAACACTAATATTCTAGAATAATTAGTTTGACCATTGTTTGACCACAGTTTGAAATTGTTTGAATTTTTTTGCCTCTCCAGATCTTAAAAGCCCCGTATCTTTTTTCTGTTAGGTTTTTGAGGATTTTGAAAATGTTTAACGGGGTTCCCCCGGTTAAATTCGGATGTAACTTTTCGAGTAGATGATTTTTCATATAAAAAACTTTTTCATCCGAGTTCGTATGCAAAAGTTATGCCCATTTTACTAAATTCTAGAGAGATTTTGCAAATAAAGTCGAAATTCATATTTGTAAATTTTCCCAACAACTAGACCACATATCACATGGGAAACTTATTTTCTTTTATTTTTTTGACATTTTCATCATTTTCTTTTATTTTTTAAAAAACTAAAAAGGCGATCCACAGGGGGGGGGGGAGGGTAGAGTTTGAAACTGGGACATTTAGTACCGGTTCATGCCATGAACCGATACTAATGCCTCAAACCCCATTAGTACCGGTTCGTGGCTCGAACCGGGACTAAAGGTCTAACCTTTAGTCCCGGGTGGTGCCACGAACCGGTACTAATGGGCATCGCACCCTTTAGTCCCGGTTTGTGGCACCAACCGAGACTAAAAGGCCCACACGAACCGGGACAAATGGCCCACGTGGCCCGGCCGGCCCCCTGGGCTCAGGAACCGGGACTAATGCCCCCATTAGTCCCGGTTCTGGATTGAACCGGGACTAATGGGCTAACCCGGCCTGGACCAAAGCCCTCTTTTCTACTAGTGAAAGTTAAGTTTAGGGGTTTGGCTAAGATCCACTTTATTGGCTCTCAAAAGTGTGAGTTTAAAACTGCTCGTTGGATTTATCCACTGCTTTTCTTGGTTGGTTCTGTAAGCAAAACCTTATCTCTATAGGCTCCTGAGGATCTAACAAGGAACCAGATCCCGGCGTATGACATTGATGAGCACACTAGGCTTGAAAGGCACCCTATGGTCATTGAGGCTTATGCACAACAGTTCAGGAAGGATTTCAGAAGTTTCTTGAAGTTCAGAGACAAAGAATTGATCCCAGGAGGCCGGATGGTCGACTCCCTTGTAGGGAGGGACTCCGGTGTAATTGCCCCCAAATTCTCTCACATGTGGGAATTCATAGCTCAGATTCTAAGCGCAATGGTCTCAGAGGTACATTTTAATTTTTTTTCTTCTAGTATAGTAATATTATTTATAATTTGTTAACACACGTGAGTATTTGACCTCCAAATCTTTTGGTATGCTTTTGACAAGGTGTGATCGACGAAGCGAAGTTTGATTCTTTCTACGTGCCGTTCTATGAACCTTCCGACAAAGAGTTGAGGAAGATCATTCAAGATGAGGGCTCCTTCTCAATCAGTGAGATGCGGGTGCACGGCCCTCAAAGCAGGGTCGACAGCGCACTCATGGTACCAAGCAGGTTTGTGAATACGACGAGAGCCGTATTTGAGCCAATTATAGTCCTGCATTTTGGAGAAGTCATGGATAAATTCGTGAGGACCTTGGAGCAGCGCTGGAGTGTGGAGGGCATCATGCAAGACGACTTCGCCAGAAGCCCACGACCGAGGGTGGCCGTATCCCTCAAGAAGGCATGACCTGCAGGTAACCGGTGGAGTCCCTGATTTCTTCAGAATACAACGAATTTGATGGGAACCGCTTGTTGTCGCGTTGAAATGGTTGGTATGGTGAACATTACACCTTGATAGGTTGGGCAGGTCTGTTCACGTAAGGTTTCCTGATTTGGAGATGTTCAAGCAGGTGCGGGTAAGTGCAGCAAGTGGTGCACAAGCTGCAAGAGCCTTAGAGGTGAAGTCCACGTCGCCTTTGATGTGCCAGCGGCTCCCTATGTTCTTCAAGCCTGGGCTCATCAATTGGTGTTTTGGTTTTCTTGCCTCTTGTCTATGTAGTGTGTTCTGTTATAAGATTGCAATAATTTGAAGGTATGGATGGTTTTCTACTAATGCTGCTTATGCATGCCTGATAGCAAGGCTCAACTATGTAGTACTTTGTTTCTCTATGTAAAGATGAAGCACAACGTTCCCCTTGCTCTAGTTTTTTCTGTTTCTGCTTTCGTAACTGTCGACGGCATGCAGAAGGTCAAGAAAACTATTTTGTTTGGTACTGTCGTCTACATATGGTGGATTGGCACGCTGCCCGGTTTGAAACTGAATTGGCTTCCCAAATGTTGGGTACGCAAATTACAGAACTAGTTGGGTTGTTTTGATATAACCGGATATTGGCTTCCCAAACTGATATGTCTTTTTGCTGCAAACCAAATATTGCCCTAAAATTCCAGTAGGGCACCAAATTCAGCCTGAGGTTTTTGTTGTGTCTGTCTTGGTAAGATGTGTGATGAGACTGAAGCAGTTATAAAATCAATAATAGTTGGCACTCATGTGTTTTAGTTAACTATAGATGAATCCCCACGTGTTGCTGCGGGAGTTGGATGCAATTGTTTCTATGAGAATTAGTAGTATGAAACTTTAGTATTTGGATTAGCAGTATGAGAGTTGGAAGTAAAGTATATATAATTTCTTATATTTGATTATTACATAGTTGCAAAATATTTATTGAATATGAGTAACATGCACAGTGCATATTAAGGTGGGGTTTTCCTTGTGCAAAGTGTTGCATGTTGAGACAATTAAATTTAGTGGGGCATGCATGATAGCATGATGAGTTGACATAGTTGCATGTTAAGATAATTGGGTTAGTGAGGATCAACTAGTTTAGTAGGTATATAGGATTCTGTGTTGCTGATCTCCGTGTGGTTGATTCATGAAAGGAACTCCTTGTCGACATTGAGTGTCAGCTATAGTTAATGTTCCATACGTATCCATGCTATGAACAAACTAACTACTACTCTAAAATTAGTATAAAGTTGGGTCATATATTTTGGAACGGAAGGAGTAGCAACCAACTAACTAATGCATAAGCAAAGCACTAGCTCTGTATGATCCTTCCTTCAGCGATGGGAGCACCATGAGCGGTGTAGAACGCTCAGGCCTCGGGAGCACCACACCATGAACAAAAATGAAATGCAACAGAACATTTCACTTGAAAGTTGACTATCATGCAACCATTCTACTCCCTCCGTCCCGAAAAACATGTCGCGCTGGCATTTTTGCAATTTATTCCTCAATGTTTTCCCGACCAAACCCGCGGTCCTCATCGTTCTCCTCAGTCCTCACTCGTCTGACGCTGACAGATTTGCTCGCCCCCTCCCTCCCCATGCCCCTGCCGCCTTGCTTCCCCTCCCCCTTGCCCCGCACCCTTGCTCCCCCACACCCCCGCCGCCTCCGCCTTGCTTCCGCCCCGCTGCCCCACGCCGCTGCCTCGTTTCCCTCCGTCCGCCGCCTGCAGAGGAACACGAAGATTCAGTTTTTTGGAGAAGACCGCCCAACGCCCGCTCTCCTTCCGCATGTGCCCGTCGTCCACCACTTCCTCACCGTCGACCACGAAGCTAGCACCCTCCATGGTGGTTTTCGACCTGAGCAGTGGGAAGCACGTGTGCCCCTTTTCCACTTCCGAGATGGAGCACTACGCGGCTTCACCGACATTTATTACATCTCGTCGGAGCATTACGCGGCTGCACCAAGGAGCTCGTCGGAGTCAAAGGTCTCCTTTCCCCCCTTCGGTCTCTTGAAATTTATTTTTCATCTTCTTCGATTGGTCTACCAAAAATGGAACAGAGCTAAACAGAGCAAGCTAGAGTTGCATGGTGGCGTTTGTGGTGAGGGACAAGCCATCAGGTTGAGAGTATCTCTATTCTTTAGGAGAGCCTGCACCATGTTAAACCTCCACTTGCAGAGTTGTTGTTTTCAGTTAACTGAAATTACACCAAAGAACTTCAGTTAAAAGATGTCCTCTTGCACTGAACCTGAACTAAAACTGATTGATATTTTAGCATTTTCTGTTTTTGGATTGGCTAAAATAGTGCTGAGATGGATGGAAGAACCCTTAAGTTTGTTGTTCCTCTATTAAAAAATAAAAGTTCGTTGTTCCTGCATTGAACGATTAAGCAGGGTCAGGTTGTGATAAATCCCTTTGTCAATTTCAGGTGTCCATCAAGCATGGATGGGTGGAGTATGAGAATCTTGCTTTGTGTCAATATCAGTTGTCCATCAAGTATGACAGTAAATTTCAGGTGTCCAACCAGCTAGTGCTCAGTCCTTATCTTTATCTATGACCTAATCATCTTTGTTTTCTGAGAGACAAAATCTTTTTGAGTTCTGTTTATGGTGGTAAAAAGAAAAGAATGCAGCTTAGTCCTGCTATCAAACACTTTGCTCTAACAACTTCTACTCATAATTATTTGAAACATTATTCATTGTAGTCTTAGTTAACTGAATTTTCTGAAGCCATTTTCTTGCTCACAAGTTGACAGAAAACTGTTTGAAACAAATTTTGACATAAGTTAACTGAAACAAATTTAGAAATGATAGTTCTCCTGTGATTTAGATTCAATAAACATGACAGTATAATTGCTCTAAGAGTACTGACTAAATTCAGGGCTTGTTGTGTTAAGCAAATCAATTTACTACCTATTCTTTTTTGCCTAACTGAATGTTGACACAACTAGTGGAAGATCCTACTAGTGGGAGTAAAAAATTGTGGATTAGCTCACATTGTCACAAGATAGATGCTCACATTGTCACAAGATAGATGCTCCTTTTCCTTCTGTTATTATTCACATTATAAGAGATTTCAGTTAACTTAATTTGAAAGGTCTTGTGCACAGAATTTTGACACATTTAATTATGGAGTAGAATAGTTAGAATAATTATGGAGTAATTATGAACAGATGCTGATTGCTTGTGTCTTGTGCACTGAAGCAATATTTGACTAAGCGTTTTTGCGTCAAGTCCCAAAGTCCCAACTGTTAAATTCAGTTAACATGTTTAACACTTGGTAAATTTAGTTAACTGAATCTCAATTGCTTTTTCTTCTTCTTAATGCACTTCTTGTGGTATGATTGTTTGGGAGGGATGGGGCTGAAATTGTTGTGCTCATTGTTAGGGAGGGGTGGGGCTGAAATCGTTGCCTTCCTAGGAAAAGAGGTCCTATGATTATTGGACCATGTGATTATTCATCTAAGGAGTAGAGAGTATTCTAGATCTTCATATAGACCAAGAATTTTGCCCTATATCATGAACTAAGTAGTAGGCAGCATATTGCTCTATTTACATTAGTTAGCATATTGGACTATTTGCCCTACTTACCATATTGGACTATTTTCACATAAATCCAAACAAATTCAAATAATTCCAACTAATTCAAATAAAATCCAAATTAATTCAAATAATTCCAACTAAATTAATCCAAATCAATTCAAATAAATCCAAATAACCCAAATTAATTCAAATTAATCCAGTTAATCTAAATGACCCAAATAATTCAATTAATCCAAATTCCAATAAATTCCAAGGAGTTGATATACAAGGATTAAACAAGGCATACACAAGGACATGACATAAGGGCCTCTTTGTCCCCTCTTGACACAAGATTACACAAGACATACACAAGGAGCACTTGGTATCAACAACTACCTGACTACATGACATAAGGGCCTCTTTGTCCCCTCTTGGCTACATTATTTCCTTTCTCTGGCCATTTCTTCACTTCCCTTCCCTTCCCTTTACTTTTCTTTCTTTTCCCTTCTATTGCTACTTCTTGCCTTCCCTTTACTTTTCTTTCTTTTCCCTTCTCTAGCCAATTCTTTCCTTTCATTTCCTTTTCCTATTGCAATTTCCATTTCTTCTATAATGGCCCTAGTATCAACAACTACCTGACTGTCGCAATATAACCGGTTATTTCCAGTCCAGCATTCTGAAAGCGATCCTTGTGCAAGTGGGGCAACTTATATTGATTTCCTCCTTTGTCTTTCATAACTTCAAACATAACTGCTTCAAATGTGATAAAGCTTCTGTGCAACTTGTCGGGATCATAGTTCTCAAATTCCTCTTCCACACCCTGTACCAGTTCTTGGATGTTTGTAGGTGACCTGCAGTCGGTTAGAGAGTGGAGAGAGTTATGGAAGCAGAGGTCCAAACAATTTAACTCAGGGCTATTTGGGGGCTGTTGTAGCAATCGGATGTAAAGAACAGTATGTTCCACAGTTTCTCGAAAAGCTACATCATTGGGAAGGACATGAGGCTTTGCGTTATCCTGTTGGATGAATATTGTTGCTCCCTCATCATCGTCAGGCCACTTATCCTAAATTGTCGGGATAAACTTATTGATTAGATAATCTCTGCACACAGGCCTAGTTATTTTCACTAATGTCAACACTTTTGTTCCCTTTGTTCTGTTCTGACTTGTCCGCTTCGCCTCAGTCTCTTCGACGAATGCCCAAATGCCGATCTTCCCATTGAATGTTAGCTCCCCCTCATTGTTATATCGAGGCCTGGCAACAGCTGTTAGGAACATTACCTTCCCAATGCTGTGAGTGTTTGACACGGTGCGCTTCAGGTCAGGTTCTCCTGGAAGTACATATATAGTAACTATTCTTCACTCTCGTCATGTCAAACCACTTTTCATCGATGTGAACCATATTCGTCATGGGTTTGAACATAGACCGAGAAGTTGAGGTTGAATTGTCATCGACCATGGACATACAAAATTTCAATCTCGCAAGCTTGTTCTCTATCTTGAGGTGAGGCTTCACGGTGCTTGTGATGCGGTTGAGCTCATTCAACTGGAACCTCTTATGTAGGGTCGATCGGGCCACACCTAGAGACCGTGCCAGAGATCGAATTGTCCTTCTTTTATTCAATGGGATTGTTGAGGTCCTCTCTAGATCCAGCTCCTTTCTCTTTCGGCCAAATCTTCCTGGCTTCTTGCTTGAGACATCTACTTCTTTGCCATCGGCAATTTACTTTTTGGCTTCTTCCCAGATTCTTTCAACAGATCGTACACTTATGTCCAACAGGTTTGAGATTAGTAGCTTGTCGTCTGGTTGAACAGACCCATCTCTGAGCTCGATTACCAGCATGGCGAAGTAAACACCATGCCTCTCCTTATCTGACAATTTGCTTCTCTTCTCTTGAAGTATCCAATTCATAACTTCATCCTCTTCCTCTTAAGCTTCATCCTCTTTCCCTTCATCTTCTTGAGGCATCCAATTCATAGCTTCATCATCTTCCTCTTGAGGCACCAAGTTCAAATCCATAGCTCCATTATCTTGAGGCATCAAATTCAAATTAATACCTTCATCGTCTTCTTCTTGAGGCATCATGCTCAAATCCATACTCCTGCTATCAATGACAAAAGATGAGTAAATCATGGTACCATAACAAGGATATACACACAAAAAATTTACTAGAATGATAGGAGCCTTGCAAGCATTACAAAAATGTGAACTACTGACTAAGAAATGTTATGACTAAGAAATGAAGCTGCTCCTTTGTAACACCATTTCATTTCTTATGAAACTTCCAACTCCTGTCATTTCAGAAAGAATTCCAATCCATCATGACTAATTTTCAAGTTTATGTCATTAGTTTATAAACTTCATTTTTGATGACTAATTTTGCTTAACTTTATGTAATGTTGTTAAGTGATCTGCTGCTGTTTGTGGTACAACTCCTGTTAATACAAGAGTAGTAATTTACTGTCACAACAGTACAATTTACTGACATTGTTAAATGTACTCCTATCAATAGAATCAAAACTGACTTATTACCTTTGCATATAAACTACTCTTAGTGTGAAACAAGTGCATAAATCCTGATTGGAGTAAATTTTCACCGAATCTTAACTGGAGTACAATTGGATTTCAACTCCTATCATACAATTAGATTTTACTTTATGTATCTTAACTGAATTTTGACCATGTCTTGTTCCTTTCTTGCTTGCTTGCTTGTCTTGACTTCCAATGGGAAGTTACTTTCTGTATGCGTATATATTGTCAATTTCTGTAACAAGATTTTTATGTGAATCTCAAATCTAAATTAGTTCCAGAGAAATGCATTCTGTGTACCTTCATGTCAAACTAATCCAGTTTACTGAATTTTACTCTAGTTAGAGTAGTTTTGCTGAATTTTACTCTACTTACAGTAGTTTTAACTAAAGTTACTCTACTTACAGTAATTTTAACTGAATTTTACTCTACTTACAATAGATTCAAAGTGTTAAGAAAAATATCAATATCAAGAAAATATCAATTAGGTAAAAATGCAGTCCTACCATTTACATATGCATGATCACTGAAGTAAGTAAACAAAATATCGATCACTGTCATTTAAATTGTAAATCAAGATCACTGTCATTTAAATTGTAAATCAAGATCACTGTCATTTAAATTGTAAATCAAGCAGCAGCAAGCAACATCATGAACATTGGTATCCCCCAGGCAGATCTTGCCATGTCAAGCATAGATAGGTTCAATTAATTTGCTTGAATTATCAAAATTACTGTCACTACTACTATATGCTTTGGCACTGTCGAAACTGAAAATTTGCAAGAGTTTTGCTTGATGTTATACTGATGTCGAAGCTGAAATTTTGATCTGAAGGACTTATTGGATCATGGAGCAAGAGGTAAGTACATATTCTTCTTGCAGTAAGTGGTTTAGCTGTTGTTAGCTGGACATGAAAAATTCTCCTTCCTATTGTTAGCTGTTGAACTTTGTACTCCTCCAGTGGTAGAGGTTACTAATCCATGCTAAATTGGAATGGAGTACATTTTTTTGAACACATGTCAGTTACTTAATTATCAGGTCTATACTCATGTGCCATGCATAAATAGTGTTATCTTGAATGACTGATCTAAGTCACATATCTTACGAGTTAATTTTTGATACAACAAGCAACAACATGACGAAGAGATTACAACAACAACAGTCGCTACAGATCAATCGATAGGGGAAGAACAGCAGAAGACCAGAGATTGTATTGTACCTTCTTCTTCAGAGAAGATCAGCAGCAAAGAACAGCAGGTCAGCACGAGCACGAGCTCCACCAGCAAGCATGCAGCATGGGCGAGCGTACACGCACCTGAGCGTGGGTGATACTCCAATGGCAGCGGCGCCGGTTTTTGGTCACCAGAGGAGCTACTAACAAGCTCCAATGGCAGCAAGCGGTAGACCACCATGGCCAGGTGAACCAGCAACCAATTGACAGGGGAAAAGTGACCTGGAGGACCAGAAGATCACCCTGAAGCTGTTGAGCCGCTCGGGGAAACAAGAGGAGGAGCGACAGCACTGAGCTCGTGTGCGGAATCGGCGGCCGGAGTGGGAGGAGATGAGATCGATTCCGTCGATCAGCGGCTTCCCAGCAAGCGTGGCTCAAGGAGGGTGTTGGTATCGACGAGGCGGAGCTCCTGGTATGCTCGGGAAGGACTGAGGAGGTGTGACGGTGCCGAGCCCCTGTGCGGGCGCCGCTGCTGGAGGGGGAGGAGACGGGCTCGTTTTTGGAGTGGGGGCAGCTCCTGTGCGGAAGCAGCGGCCGGCAGCTGGGGAGAATCTGCAGGATAAGATGCAGCAGCGGCAGGAGCTCCACCGGCAGCAGTGGTACGAGCTCCACTGGCCTGGAGCCCGGCCGGCGGCAGGATCTTCCCGCGACCTGGGCCTGCGTGCGGGTTGCTTTGAGAGAATTCATAGTTGTGGGAGGGTGTTTTTGTAAAAAATGCGGTAGTTCAAATTTGAAGCCCCCTGCGACATGTTTTTCGGGACGGAGGGAGTATTTCGTAACTATTTTAGCACTATCATTCTATTTAACTTTTTTGGGTAAAATCATTCTATTTAACTAGGGCACGGTTAGCACCTGAATGACTGATTGGCCTGAAGCCCAGAAGAAGACCAGGCCCAAGACAGATGCAGCCCAACGCACTAGCCAGCGTACTAGCAAACCAAGTGTCCGAAGTTGTCTAAAGAAAAAGTAAACCAAGCCAGTTTTTTTTTTGAAAAGGCAAACCAAGCCAGCTAGTGACACAAAGGGATATGAAACCTCACCACCAATTCCATTATTTGTGCATTGCAAACAAATGAGTTTTCATCGCTCGATACGAAACAAATAAGGTCCTAGTTTTATGTTCCTTCTTTCCAAGAAGAAACATCGGCTATTAGAAGAGGTAGCAGTTTGTTTAAGAAAAAAAATGGCACTAGCTAGATTATAAAGTATTGCTTAAGAAATTACTTTGTGGCACTATTGAACCAATAAGCAAACAGATATAGTGGTTAATATATATGTGAAAATATCGATAACAAAGGTTGTTGCCTTCATCCCAACGGTCGCGGACCTGTTGTTGTCCACGGCTCCGTCCAGCGTGAAGGACCAGAAGGTGCCACTGCTCAATGCTTGCTCCGAGAACAAGTTCATGCAGCTGATGGAGGCCAAATTTCGTGTTTTGACCCTTTTTCCTAACAATTTCGGGATCTGACCCTCGTTTGAAATATTTTCGGGATTTAACCCTTTTGCTACCGCCAGGTCCTCTTGCGGTAGGGTTAGACAGGCTACCGCCAAAGCCCCTGGCTATAGGGTGTGATGGAGGGGGACGGCAGCCGTTTGCCTGTGCTGATGTGAATAAGTACCTTATCGCCAGGGGACCTCGCGGTAGCCTGGCTAACCCTACCGCCAGGGCCGTGTAAAGTTCCTATAACGAAATATGCAAGGGCCCTGGAAGTAGGTTCACCCTACCGCCGTGGGGGCTGGCGGGATGTCCAACCCTACCGCCAGGGTGCCTGGCGGTAGGGTCCTCTGTTTTCTTGTTTCAAATTCATTTGGTTGCTTGTTTTCAAATTCAATATGACAGCAATATCATAGCAAGTTTCACAAAATATGACAACCAATATCACAGATTTCAAACAATTAAACTTGGGCATCACATAGATCCATATTAAGATAAATTGATGTGCATAGAACATTTCAAACATACTTCAACTAATCAGTAAATGGAGTTCCACATAGTAGCAAACACATAGATCCACAAATAGCAAATACATAGTTCCACGTAGTTTCACAACCACTAGACAAGTTCAACCAAACGAAGTTCAACCCAACTACAAGAGCCAACTATCGAAGAGCATAATCACTTGCTCCTTCCTCTCTTGGAGGTATGGTCCTCGTTGTTCTTTGAACGAAGCTCTTCAGTCTTCTTCTTCGGCCGTCGAGGAAGTGGTCTCTGGAAAGGGTCCGGATTCAGCAAATCCTTCTTCTTCGGATTCCTCTTCGGCGGCAGCTGAGGTGCTTGAGATGATTGAGTTGTTGGAGGTCCATAATCTTCATCGTACTCCTCCTCCCCGTTGCTCTCATCCTCCTCCTTCTCCATTTCTTCATGTGTGGCCTCCTCCTCCTCCTCCTCCTCCTCCTCATCATCATCATCATCATCATCATCATCATCATCATGAACCAACCTAGATGACAAGGGAGCATGGCTCGATGAGGCGATGTGACCCTGTGTGGCTACAGACTGATAAGCTTCAACCGACCCAGCTCCAGCACACCCAAGCAGCCCTACCAGCTTGCGACAGCGCTTCACAAACTTCTGCACTCACAATGAAACAAGGGTATAATAAGTATCACGTTTATGTTTGCGAGTGAAGAAGATGCATCTATTCCGAGGAGGCTGAAATTGTACCTTCATCGTCCCCCTCATTTTGTTCTCGGATTGTACTATCCCGGGGATATCACCTAGTGCATCTGAGGCTTCAAAGATGCATCTGTTCAGCTACCAGACTGCAACGGCATAAGTCAGTCCAGTTGACGAATACAATAATTTAAATATAACCTCTTGGTTCAAACTTACCACTCTGTTGATGAGGGGGGCAAACTCCCTAAATCCACTGTGCATGTCTCTGATGCTGGTCTGGTAGGCCTGTTCCTCGGGGTCATCCCTCTCCAGCTCCGCGATGTCTTTCGCCATCCACCGAGGCCTGAGACGAAGACAGTGCTTCTGGCCATCATTGTACCACTTCATGTGTCGGTTCAGGTAAGCATCCCAGTCAGTCACCCTCCTCTCCGCGTCTTTCCAGTACCTCCATTGGTTCCACTCCGCCACATGATTTTTATGATGCTCTCCCCAGTCTGTGATCGACTGATTCTTCTGCCGGCTCATCCTGCAAGGCGTTAGCAACAAGAAACATCATAACAAAGTCGAACGCAATGAATTCATGGGCAATAAGAACAAGCGCGGGCAGTCACAAGTGGAGCGCGTGGCCGCCGGTATCAGTGTGTTTGCCCGGTGGGGTATGTTGAAAAATCCCAAACTGCGTGGCCACGCGTTGTGGCAAGTGCCACTCGACGGCGTACACACAGATCATGGGCGTACCACTCCACAGTCGTCTCATCGGCGTCTTCGGGGCATGTCTTCTGGTGCCCCGAGAGCCAGGACAATGGCACACCGGATGTACGATTGCCCTTAGCATCGGGGTAGCCGCCGATGAGGGTGGTAACCCTCTCCTGTCAGTTGGTCCTCTCCACTCGCCCGGTCAGTGCATGACCATCGAGCGGCATGGCAGTAATCATCGCCCAATCCTCGAGGGTCACCGTCATCTCCCCGCATGGGAGATGGAAATAATGGGTCTCCGGTCGCCACCGGTCAATCAGAGCTGTCAGAGCTGCATGGACAAGCGTCGGTGGCTGAAGCTTGAACTGCAACACGAAACCCAACAGCCGGGCTTTCTTGAAGAACGGCGCATAGCGCTCGTCGTAGTCCATATGCCCATGAACCCCGTGACCCCTCATGCGCAGTGGCTAGAGCATCTGTCAAAAAGTGAATGCCAAAAGTTAGGAAATTATTTTCATCAATCCAAAAACTTTGATCAATATTTCTTTGATATTACTCACCTCTTCGTTCTCTATGAAACGGGCACGATGACCCTTGTCAAATGCGTAGTCAAGCATGGAGTACCGTGGGGCGATATTGTCCGCAAGAGGTGGCCGCCTTAATAAGAATTCATAAACAAAAACATCGTAAGCACATCATATCAAAATCATATCACCATGCATCATATCACAAAAAAATCAAACACCATGCATCATGTCACCATGATGGATCAAATCATATCAACATTACTCATATCAAAAAAAAAATCCTTCCCCTCTTTAATCATATCAACATGCATCATATCACAAAAAAAATCCTCCAACAATAATCTTCAATGTATTATCACCCAACAACATGTTCATATTATCATATCAACATGCATCATCACTCCAACATGCATCATATCATCATATTTTTAAACAAAAAAAATCATCCAACATGCATCATATCATCATATTTGTGAACAAAACAAAATCCTCCAACATCTTCATATCATCATATCAACATGCATCATCAACCTACAATCAATTCCTCCCACATGCATTACATCATAATTTTTTTAACAAAAAAATTATGAACTAGGGTTCATCTTCACACTAACATATGAACTATTGATTAGAGTTCATATTCATTACCACTACTTAGTAAAGAACTAAGAACAAGAACTAGAATCAAGATAAAACAATCTTAGGCCAAAAAATCCAATCTAAGTTCAAAAAAATGAGGGATTTGAAGCAAATAATGCGTCGAATCGGAAGCAAGTTTGCAAAAACTAATTGGAGGGATCGGAGGAGCTTACGATTCTGTCTTCGGGGCCATCTCGATCTGCCAAAATGGTGAAGAATCGGTGAAGATCCAAGGAGGGGAGTGGAGGAGATGAGAGAGGGAAAGAGGGGCGACTTGGGGGAGAAAATGAGGAACTGCCGACGGGGGGAGGGGGAGGGGTGGGGAGATGGGCAGGGGCGTGGGGGTTTCGGGCGAAATAACTGTCCGGACGCTGCCGCCAGGGGATCTGGCGGTAGGGTTAGACAGCCTACCGCCAGGGGCCCTGGCGGTGACGTGGATAAGTACCCTACCGCCAGGGCCCCTGGCGATAGGCTGTCTAACCATACCGCCAGAGCCCCTAGCGGTAAGAAAAAGGGTCAAATCCCAAAAATATTTGAAACGGGGGTCGGATCCTAAAATTGTTAGGGAAAAGGGTCAAAACACGAAATTTTGCCGCTAATGGAGGAGCTGTTGCGCAGGTCGTTGATCAACCATGGTCCTGCGTCGTCGTCCCCTCTACGCAACCATGACGTTCAGATTGGATGCCACGTCAAGTAGGAGGCACTGTCCGCATCGCCAATCGGGCCCTCGGCGGAGGCGAACCCTCTCGCCTCCACCACTATCTCAAAGGCGTCGGCATCGGCAGTGTGTCTTCATCCAAATGCAACCATCATTGAGTAATGCGGCATTCGCCAAGACCCAGGTGGCTCATGCGTGGGTGCTCATGGAGACTTTTGGTTCGATACCACTGGCAAGTCGGACGCCCACCGCCGGCACTAGGTCAACACCCAGCTCCTCCAAGTGAGATCGGCAGAGTCCGAGTGTACCATCTGTCTCCAAGACCCGGTGACAGGCGGTGCAATGCTATCGAGGATGCATTGAAGCGTCTGCCTGCGAGAGCACCTGTCGCATCAGTGACCCACCAGGAGGGTGACACAACACGGCAGATAACCGGTGGGGCCGAGGCATCAGGGACAAGTGGCTGAGAGCCGTGGGTGTGAGTGCAACCGCACCAGGATTGTTGGGGTGGTGGCGTGGGTGGTGTGAGTGTTAAATGTAGCTGGATGTGACTCCTGTAGAGGCATCGAGAAAGTAAACAAATGAAAGAAAAGAGAGGAAGCTGATCTTCCCTCACCTCTCCTCACCTACCTTATCCCCTCCTCGCTCCAGATCTCAAATCCTCCTTCCCTTCTTCCTAGATCAGCCCGTAACAACTTGGTATCAGAGGTCAGGCGTCAATCTGGAGCCACCGGACTACCTGCGGAAGCCGCGCTACAACACCAAACAAGCCCTCCGCGCCGCCGCCATGGAAGAGCAGTTAGCAACCCTGATCCAGAGTGTCAACGAGAGCCGCGTCACCAACGATGCTATGCTCGAGGCCATCCAGGTCTCCCTCGAGCTCTGGCGCCCCGCCGTGACCAACCTGCAGCACCAGCTCGGCGAGCTCCACACGCAAGTGGGCCGGATCACGCTCCACCCGACGCTCGCCGATCTAGCGGCCGCAGTGCTAGATCCGGTGGTGCAGCCCGTCGCGTCGCCGTCAGCGGCCGATCTGGAGCACCATGGGCCAAGTGGCCACGGCGCCGTCTATGATTCCGGGGATAGGGCACCTGGGGTGGTCACCACCCTAGCGCCGCCTCCGGCAACGGTGCGTACAGCTTCCCGTCTTCTTCTTAGTTTCTGCGCATGGCAGTAGAAGTAGGGGATGGGGGAAAGGAGCTCGATCATAGACAGTTTTCCCCACACAATTGGGCTCTGCCTAAGTTGGATTTTCCTTCGTTCGATGGTGACAACCCTCAATTCTGGCGGAGTAGGTGTGAGAAGTACTTTGACGTGTATGGGGTGCAGCCGGAGTTGTGGGTGCGCGTTGCGACACTCCACTTCACCGGCAACGCTGCTCGCTGGTTGCAGTTGCAGGAATCACGGAGGGCATCCTTCACTTGGGAGGCTCTGTGCGCAGCGCTGCGGGGAAAATTCGGTAGGGAGCAGTATCAGGCGCAGTTGCGACAATTTCGTACACTTCGTCAGACAGGCACAGTGCATGCCTACATGACACAGTTTGAGGAGATTATGCACCAACTCTTAGCTCATAATTCTTCATTTGATTCAGTGTTTTTTACCATGCAATTTCTTGAAGGGCTTAAGCATGAGATTCGCATGGGTGTGTTGTTACATCAACCGAAAGATTTGGACTCTGCTTTTTCCCTTGCTGCATTACAGGAGGAACTGGTGGAGGCCCTTCCTCATCGCGAATTCAGACAGCAAGACGTGTCGGTCGTTAGCCAGAAAGCACAGCCGCTGCTGGCATTGGGGGCTCCGCCCGTGTGACCCCTCCAACACAGGGTCCCCACGATGGCTGATGACAGGCATGTCCTGGACGCGGCCAATGCTCCAGAATGCCAGGCGCGAGGGGACGACAGAGTCGCGGCACTACGTAACTACTGCCGTGCCCGCGGTCTGTGCTTCAAGTGCGGCGAACGGTGGGGGCAAGGCACCAATGCGCTGCTACCGTGCAACTCCATGTAGTGGAAGAGCTGCTGGATCTCCTTCAGGCCAATGATCCACTCCCTCTTCCTGAAGAGTACCTGGAAGATGATGTTCTGATGTCGATTTCCAAGGTTGCTACTATAGGACAGACAACTCCCCACACGGTCAAATTGGTGGGCAGAATTGCAGGCAAGGAAGTACTTGTGTTAGTGGATTCGGGTAGCTCGCATAGCTTTATCAGTGAAGCTGTGGCTAGCCGTATGTCAGATCAAGTTCGGCCTACCCAAGGGATGTCAGTCAAGATAGCAGATGGAGGTGTGCTTCAGTGCTCAGGTGTTATTTCGGCCTGTCAGTGGCATACTCAAGGGCATACATTCGAGTCAAATTTGCAAGTCCTATCCCTGGGATGTTACGATATGGTAGTGGGCATGGATTGGTTGCAAAGATGTGGTCCAATGTGGGTGGATTGGGAGCAGAAACAGCTGCAGTTCACACACCACGGTGAGCTGATCATGCTTCAAGGAGTGCAAGGGAAGTTGCAGCCAGTGCCGCAGATATCTCTAGACCAGCTTCAGATATTAGAAGCTGACGATGCGATAGCCTGCATGGTCACTATATTACAGATCAAGGAGGCAAAGGAAGCAAAAGAGCCTGATACTGTACCACTGGAAATTGTGGAAATCATGGATCAGTTTTCAGTGGTGTTTTCGGAACCCAAGCAACTACCAAAACACAGGCCGTGGGTCCACTCAATTCCCCTTATTCCTGGGGCAAAACTAGTCAACATCAGGCCGTATCGATACACTCCAGAACAGAAAAATGAAATCGAGGAGCAAGTAAAAGAGATGCTGAAGGCAGGGTTGATCGTGCCTAGTACCAGCCTCTTCTCTTCCTCGGTGTTGTTGGTCAAAAAGAAGGACCAAACCTGGCAATTCTGTGTCGACTTCTGGCACCTGAACATGATCACTATCAAGAATACCTACCCCTTGCTGGTGATAGATGAACTGCTTGATGAGCTTTCGGGATCCCATTGGTTCTCCAAACTGGATCTACGGGCGGCGAGGGAGTCCTGGATTAGGGGGTGTCCGGAAGCCGAACTATCAACTTTGGCCGGACTCCTGGACTATGAAGATACAAGATTGAAGACTTCGTCCCGTGTCCGGATGGGACTTTCCTTGATGTGGAGGGCAAGCTTGGCGATACGGATATGTAGATCTCCTACCATTGTAACCGACTCTGTGTAACCCTAACCCTCTTTGGTGCCTATATAAACCGGAGTGTTTTAGTCCGTAGGACGAACAACAATCATACCATAGGCTAGCTTCTAGGGTTTAGCCTCTCTGATCTCGTGGTAGATTTACTCTTGTACTACCCATATCATCAATATTAATCAAGCAGGAGTAGGGTTTTACCTCCATCGAGAGGGCCCGAACCTGGGTAAAAACATCGTGTCCCTTGTCTCCTATTACCATCTGCCTAGACGCATAGTTCGGGACCCCCTACCCGAGATCCGCCGGTTTTGACACCGACATTGGTGCTTTCATTGAGAGTTCCTCTGTGTCGTCATCTTTAGGCACGATGATTCCTCCGATCATCAACAACGATGCGGTCCAGGGTGAGACTTTTTTTCCCGGACAGATGTTCGTATTCGGCGGCTTTGCACTGCGGGCCAATTTGCTTGGCCATCTGGAGCAGATTGAAAGCTACGCCCCTGGCCATCAGGTCAGATTTGGAAGTTTGAACTATACGGCTGACGTCCGCGGAGGCGTGATCTTCGACGGGTTCGAGCCACAGCAAAGCGCGCCGCACTGTCACGATGGGCATGATCTATCTCTGCCGCCAGACAGTGCCCTGGAGGCCGCACCAGTGTCTGCTCTGACCCTTAGCTTGGAGCCGACTGCGCCGATCGAGGACGGGTGGCTGGACACCACCTCGGGGGCTGCTATCTCTACGGCGATTGAGCCGAACACCAACCCTGTCCTTTGCAAAGCTCGTGACTCCAAGGTGTCGGACTCCTCTCCGGACTCCTAACCTTCCGCGCCCCTGCCAATCGAATCCGATTGGGCGCCGATCATGGAGTTCACTGCCGTGGACATCTTTCAGCACTCGCCCTTTGGCGACAACCTGAATTCACTAAAGTCTCTCTCTTTATTAGGAGAGCCCTGGCCGGATTATGGTCAGGAAGGTTGGGATGCAGACGATGAAGAAATTCAAAACCCAACCACCACCCACTTTGTAGCCACTGTCGAAAGTTTAAACGACGTGCTCGACTTCGACCTCGAAGACATCGACAGTATGGACGACGATGTAGGAGATAAACATGAACCAGCACCTATAAGGCACTGGACAGCCACCTCATCTCACGACGTATACATGGTGGACACACCTAAAGGAAGCGACGACGAGGAACAACGGGATGCCACGAGGGATCATTCCCTCGAAAAGCAGTCAAAACGGCGACGTAAGCGCCGCTCAAAATCCCGCCTCGACAAAGACAGCAGCCATACAGACCCAGCCATAGAGCAGGGCGAACCGGTGGACGATGAACATGCTATCGAGCAACCGTCCGAACAAGACAACCTGGATAAACAATCCGTCCCCGGCGAAGATAACAGTCCGGACGATCTCACGCCGGACAAGTTGCTGGAGCAGAAGAACCTCCACAAAAGGCTCGTCGCCACTGCGCGTAGCCTGAAAAAGCAGAACCGGAAGCTCAAAACAGCGGAAGATGCGCTCAGAATCAGATGGAGAAAAGTACTCAACACCGCAGACAAATACGGCGATAGTCGCTGAACAAAGAGCTACCTGAAGCGAAAACTACTGCCCGAATTTGATGAGTAGGCCGTAGAGCCCCCGCAGTCAAAGAACAAGGAGACCACTCGGTCGGATAGATGACCCCATGGCAAACATAGAGCGGCAAACGGCGCCGCACACAAGCTGGCACGCGATCCGCACAAGGATTCACATCAAAAAGATGGCCCAGTTAGATCTATCTATGGGCCAAGAAAGCAAGCTCTAGTAAGCAATGCAGCAAATCAAGTATCCGAATATCACGGTACACCTAAATATAGGGGTGCCGCACACCCCCTATGTTTCACCGATGAGGTGCTGGATCATGAATTTCCAGCGGGATTCAAGCCCGTAAACATAGAGGCATACGACGGAACAACAGACCCTGGAGTCTGGATTGAGGATTACATCCTCCACATACACATGGCTAGAGGAGATGACCTCCACGCCATAAAATACTTACCCCTCAAGCTCAAAGGGCCAGCACGGCATTGGCTTAAAAGCCTCCCCGAAAACACCATTGGAAGTTGGGAAGAGCTCAAGGATGCTTTTCGGGCAAATATTCAAGGGACCTATGTCCGACCTCCGGATGCAGACGATTTAAGTCACATAAATCAACAACCCGGAGAGTCAGCCCGAAAATTCTGGAACAGATTCCTTACTAAAAAGAACCAAATAGTCGACTGTCCGGACGCCGAAGCCTTAGCAGCTTTCAAACACAACGTCCAAGACGAATGGCTCGCCAGACACCTCGGCCAAGAAAAGCCAAGAACAATGGCCACATTAACAAGCCTCATGACCTGCTTTTGTGCGGGAGAGGATAGCTGGCTGGCAAGATGCAGTACCAGTGACCCAAGTACATCCGAAGTAAGGGATGGAAATGGGAAACCGCAACGCAGCAAGGACCAACGCCGAACCAAGGGAAACAGCCCGAAGAGCACGGGAGTCAACGCTGGATTCAAAATCTCACGGCAGAATCATAAAAAACTGCCCCCTAAGGATAACAGGGACGAGCTATCTAACTTAAACAAAATCTTGGACAAGATATGCCAAATCCACAGTACTCCCGGGAAGCCCGCAAACCATACCCACAGAGATTGCTGGGTCTCCAAGGAGTCCGGCAAACTCAACGCCGAACACAAGGGGTTTGACACACCAAGCGAGGACGAAGATGAACCCCACAAGCAAAGCACCGGAAAACAAAAGAATTTCCCACCAGAAGTCGAAACAGTAAACTCACTTCATGTGACAAAGGGGAAAAACAGAGTGGCGCCCATAGAGATAGAGATACGCGCCATATGACCTATCCCAAAGGAGTCCCACCACTGGTTCTTAAAACCAATCACCTTCGACCATCAGGATTACTATAGAAGTATCCGGAATGCAGGATGGACTGCCTTGATATTAGATCCGATAATCGACGGACTCCAATTTACACAAATCCAAATGGACGGCGGCAGTGATCAAAACCTGCTATATTAGGACACAATCTGCAAAATGGGGATAGACCCAACCAAAATTCGCCATAGCAACACTTCCTTTCAAGGGGTAATGCCAGGCCCATATGCCCATTGTACGGGCTCTCTACTGCTAGAAGTTGTGTTCTGTTGGGGAACGTAGCAGAAATTCAAAATTTTCCTACATGTCACCAAGATCTATCTATGGAGAAACCAGCAACGAGGGGAAGGAGAGTGCATCTACATACCCTTGTATATCGCTAAGCGGAAGCGTTCAAGAGAACGGGGTTGAAGGAGTCGTACTCGTCGTGATCCAAATCACCGGAGATCCTAGTGCCGAACGGACGGCACCTCCGCGTTCAACACACGTACAGCCCGGTGATGTCTCCCATGCCTTGATCCAGCAAGGAGAGAGGGAGAGGTTGAGGAAGGCTCCATCCAGCAGCAGCACAACGGCGTGGTGGTGGTGGAGGAGCGTGGCAATCCTGTAGGGCTTCGCCAAGCACCGCGGGAGAGGAGGAGTACTTGGGAGAGGGGGAGGGCTGCGCCAGAACTTGTGGTGCGGCTGCCCTCCCACCCCCCACATATATATAGGGGCAAGGGAGAGGGGGGCCGGCCCCCTCAGATCCAACCTGAGGAGGGGGCGGCGGCCAAGGGGGGGAGGAGTGCCTCCCAAGTCAAGTGGAGGCCCTCCCCCCTTAGGGTTTTCCCTCCCCACGCGCATGGGCCTTGCGGGGGCTGGTGCCCCTGGCCCATTAAGGCTAGGGCGCCCCCCTACAGCCCATGCTACTGCATTGGACGTGGTGGAACAATTTCCGGACCTCCGGACCCCTCCGGAATCCTCCGGAACCTTCTGGAAGCTTCCCGGTACAATACCGAAAAAACCCGAACTTTTCCCGGAACCCGAACAACAACTTTCCATATATAAATCTTTAGCTCGGGACCATTCCGGAACTCCTCGTGACGTCTGGGATCTCATCCGGGACTCCGAACAACATTCGGTAACCACATACAAACTTCCTTTATAACCCTAGCGTCATCGAACCTTAAGTGTGTAGACCCTACGGGTTCGGGAGACATGTAGACATGACCGAGACGTTCTCCGGTCAATAACCAACAGCGGGATCTGGATACCCATGTTGGCGCCCACATGTTCCATGATGATCTCATCGGATGAACCACGATGTCAAGGACTCAATCGATCCCGTATACAATTCCCTTTGTCTAACGGTATTGTACTTGCCCGAGATTCGATCGTCGGTATACCGATACCTTGTTCAATCTCGTTACCGGCAAGTCTCTTTACTCGTTCCGTAACACATCATTCCGTGATCAACCCCTTGGTCATATTGTGCACATTATGATGATGTCCTACCGAGTGGGCCCAGAGATACCTCTCTATTTACACGGAGTGACAAATCCTAGTCTCGATTCGTGCCAACCCAACAGATACTTTCGGAGATACCTGTAGTGCACCTTTATAGACACCCAGTTACGTTATGACGTTTGGTACACCCAAAGCATTCCTACGGTATCCAGGAGTTGCACAATCTCATGGTCTAAGGAAAAGATACTTGACATTAGAAAAGCTTTAGAATACGAACTACACGATCTCTGTGCTAGGCTTAGGATTGGGTCTTGTCCATCACATCATTCTCCTAATGATGTGATCCCGTTATCAACGACATCCAATGTCCATGGTCAGGAAACCGTAACCATCTATTGATCAACGAGCTAGTCAACTAGAGGCTTACTAGGGACATGGTGTTGTCTATGTATCCACACATGTATCTGAGTTTCCTATCAGTACAATTATAGCAAGGATAATAAACGATTATCATGAACAAGGAAATATAATAATAACTAATTTATTATTGCCTCTAGGGCATATTTCCAACAGTCTCCCACTTGCACTAGAGTCAATAATCTAGTTCACATCGTCATGTGATTAACATTCACATGTCACATCGCCAGGTGACCAACATCCAAAGAGTTTACTAGTGTCATTAAACTAGTTCACATCATCATGTGATTAATACTCAATAAGTTCTGGGGTTTGATCATGTTTTGCTTGTGAGAGAGGTTTTAGTCAATGGGTCTGCAACTTTCAGATCCGTATGTACTTTGCAAATCTCTAGGTCATTCTGTAAATGCTGCTTCCACGCTCCACTTGGAGCTATTCCAAATGGTTGCTCCACTATACGTATCCGGTTTGCTACTCAGAGTCACTCGGATAGGTGTTAAAGCTTGCATCGACGTAACCCTTTACGCCGAACTCTTTATCACCTCCATAATCGAGAAACATGTCCTTATTTACTCCAAGGACAATTTTGACCGCTGTCCAATGATCCATTCTTGGATCATTCTTGTACCCCTTGACTGACTCATGGCAAGGCACACTTCCGGTGTGGTACACAGCATAGCATACTATAGAGCCTACGTCTGAAGTATAGGGGACGACCTTCGTCCTTTCTCTCTATCTGCCGTGGTCAAGCTTTAAGTCTTAACTTCATACCTTACAACTCAGACAAGAACTCCTTCTTTGACTGATCCATCTTGAACACCTTCAAGATCATGTCAAGGTACGTGCTCATTTGAAAGTTTTATTAAGCATTTTGATCTATCCTTATAGATCTCGATGCTCACTGTTCAAGTAGCTTAATCCAGGTTTTCTATTGAAAAACACTTTTCAAACAACCCTATATGCTTTCTAGAAATTCTTCATCATTTCTGATCAACAATATGTTTACAACATATACTTATCAGAAATTCTATAGTGCTCCCACTCACTTCTTTGGAAATACAAGTTTCTCATAAACTTTGTATAAACCCAAAATCTTTGATCATCTCATCAAAGTGTATATTCTGACTCCGAGATGCCTGCTCTAGTCCATGGAAGGATTGCTGGAGCTAGCATACCTTTTAGCATCCTTAGGACCGACAAAACTTTTCTGATTGTATCACATACAACCTTTCCTTACAAAAACTGGTAAGGAAACTTGTTTTGACATCCATCTGCCAGATTTCATAAATGCAGCTAATGCTAACATGATTCCGACGGACTTTAAGCATCGCTACGGTTGAGAAAATCTCATCGTAGTCAACTCCTTGAACTTGTGAAAAACTCTTCGCCACAAGTCGAGCTTCATAGATGGTGACATTACCATTCACGCCCGTCTTATTCCTAAAGATCCATTTATCTCAATGGCTTTCCGATCATTGGGCAAGTCCACCAAAGTCCATGATTTGTTATGATAAATGGATCCTATCTCGGATTTCATGGCTTCTAACCATTTGTCAGAATTTGGGCCCACCTTTGCTTCTCCATAGCTGGTAGGTTCATTGTTGTCTAGCAACATGACCTTTAAGACAGGATTACTGTACCACTCTGAAGCAGTACGCATCCTTGTGACTTGATCCAAAGTTTCATGATCACTATCACGAGCTTCTACTTCAATTGGTGTAGGTGCCACAGGAACAACTTCTTGTGCCCTGCTACACACTAGTTGTAGTGACGGTTCAATAACCATATCAAGTCTCCACCATCCTCCCACTCAACTTTTCGAGACAAACTTTTCCTCGAGAAAGGACCCGATTCAAGAAACAATCCCTATTGCTTTCGGATCTGAATTAGGAGGTATACCCAATTGTTTTGGGTGTCCTATGAAGATGCATTTTATCCGCTTTGGGTTCGAGCTTATCAACCTGAAACTTTTCCACATAAGCGTCGTAGCCCCAAACCTTTAAGAAATGACAGCTTAGGTTTCTCTAAACCATAGTTCATACGGTGTCATCTCAACGGAATTACGTGGTGCCCTATTTAAAGTGAATGTGGTTGTCTCTAATGCCTAACCCATAAACGTTAGAGGTAATTCGATAAGAGACATCATGGTACGCACCATATCCAATAGGGTGCAACTATGATGTTCGGACACACCATCACACTATGGTGTTCCAGGCGGTATTAATTGTGAAACAATTTCCACAATGTCTTAATTGCGTGCCAAAGCTCGTAACTCAGATACTCATCTCTATGATCATATCATAGACATTTTATCCTCTTGTCACGATGATCTTCAACTTCACTCTGAAATTACTTGAACCATTCAATAATTTAGACTTGTGTTTCATCAAGTAAATATACTCAACATCTACTCGAATCATCTGTGAAGTAAGAACATAACGATATTCACTGCATGCCTTAGCACTCATTGGACTGCACACATCAAAATGTGTTTACTTCCAACAAGTTGCTATCTTGTTCCATTTTACTGAAAAATGAGGCTTTTTAGTCATCTTGCCCATGTAGTGTGATTTGCATATCTCAAGTGATTCAAAATCAAGTGAGTCCAAGCGATCCATCTGCATGGAGTTTCTTCATGCGTATACACCAATAGACATGGTTCGCATGTCTCAAACTTTTCAAAACGAGTGAGTCCAAAGATCCATCAACATGGAGCTTCTTCATGCGTTTTACACCAATATGATCTACATGGCAGTGCCACAAGTAAGTGGTACTATCAGTACTATCTTATATCTTTTTGGCATGAAAATGTGTATCACTACGATCGAGATTCAATAAACCATTCCTTTAGGTGCAAGACCATTGAAGGTATTATTCAAATAAATAGAGTAACCATTATTCTCCTTAAATAAATAACCGTATTGCGATAGTCATAATCCAATCATGTCTATGCTCAACGCAAACACCAAATCTCGATGGTAGAGGGAGCGTGCGATGCTTGATCACATCAACCTTGGAAAAACTTCCAACACATATCGTCAGCTCACCTTTAGCTAGTCTCCCCTTATTCCGTAGCTTTTATTTCGAGTTACTAACACTTAGCAACCGAACCGGTATCTAATACCCTGGTGCTA
Organism: Triticum timopheevii; assembly: GCA_963921465.1. Taxonomy (NCBI): domain Eukaryota; kingdom Viridiplantae; phylum Streptophyta; class Magnoliopsida; order Poales; family Poaceae; genus Triticum; species Triticum timopheevii. Next base: position 604,440,209 of record OY997266.1, on the reverse strand, counting down.
CTAGGAGTACTAGTAAAGTACACATTAACATAATGTATATCCAATATACTTCTATCGACCTTGCCAGGCTTCTCATCTACCAAGTATCTAGGGTAATTCCGCTCCAGTGGTTGTTCCCCTTATTACAGAAGCACTTAGTCTCGGGTTTGGGTTCAACCTTGGGTTTCTTCACTAGAGCAGCAGCTGATTTGCCGTTTCATGAAGTATCCCTTCTTGCCCTTGCCCTTCTTGAAACTAGTGGTTTCACCAACCATCAACAATTGATGCTCCTTCTTGATTTCTACTTTCGTGGTGTCAAACATCGCGAATACCTCAAGGATCATCATATCTATCCCTGATATGTTATAGCTCACCACGAAGCTCTAGCAGCTTGGTGGCAATGACTTTGGAGAAACATCACTATCTCATCTGGAAGATCAACTCCCACTCGATTCAAGTGATTGTTGCACTCAGACAATCTGAGCACAAGCTCAATGATTGAGCTTTTCTCCCTTAGTTTGCAGGCTAAGAAAATCGTCGGAGGTCTCATACCTCTTGACGTGGGAACGAGCCTGAAATCTCAATTTCAGCCCTCAAAACATCTCATATGTTCCGCGACGTTTTGAAAACGTCTTTGGTGCCTCAACTCTAAACCGTTTAACTGAACTATCACGTAGTTCTCAAAACATGCATGTCTGATGTTCGCAACATCCACAAACGACGTTTGGGGTTCAGCACACTGAGCGGTGCATTAAGGACATAAGCTTTCTATTGTCCGCATAATCGCTATTGTCAACTTTCAACTATATTTTCTCTAGGAACATATCTAAACAGTGGAACTAAAGCGCGAGCTTACGACATAATTTGCAAAGATCTTTTGACTATGTTCATGATAATTAAGTTCATCTTATGAACTCCCACTCAGATAGACATTCCTCTAGTCATCTAAGTGATTACATGATCCGAGTCAACTAGGCCGTGTCCGATCATCACGTGAGACGGACTAGTCATCATCAGTGAACATCTTCATGTTGATCGTATCCTCCATACGACTCATGCTCGACCTTTCGGTCTCTGTGTTCCGAGGCCATGTCTGTACATGCTAGGCTCATCAAGTTAACCCTAAGTGTTTTGCATGTGTAAAACTGTCTTACACCCGTTGTATGTGAACGTAAGGATCCATCACACCTGATCATCACGTGGTGCTTCGAAACGACGAACTTTATCAACGGTGCACAGTTAGGGGAGAACACTTCTTGAAATTGTTGTAAGGGATCATCTTATTTACTACCGTCGTTCTAAGTAAACAAGATGCATAAACATGATAAACATCACATGCAATCAGATAGTGACATGATATGGCCAATATCATTTTGCTCCTTTTGATCTCCATCTTCGGGGCTCCATGATCGTCATCGTCACCGGCATGACACCATGATCTCCATCATCATGATCTCCATCATCGTGTCTCCATGAAGTTGTCTCGCCAACTTATTACTTCTACTACTATGGCTACCGGTTAGCAATAAAGTAAAGTAATTACATGGCGTTGTTCAATGACACGCAGGTCATACAATAAATAAAGACAACTCCTATGGCTCCTGCCGGTTGTCATACTCATCAACATGCAAGTCGTGATTCCTATTACAAGAACATGATCAATCTCATACATCACATATCATTCATCACATTCTTCTTGGCCATATCATATCACATAGCATACCCTGCAAAAACAAGTTAGACGTCCTCTAATTGTTGTTGCATGTTTTACGTGGCTGCTATGGGTTTCTAGCAAGAACGTTTCTTACCTACGCAAAACCACAACGTGATATGCCAATTGCTATTTACCCTTCATAAGGACCCTTTTCATCGAATCTGTTCCGACTAAAGTGGGAGAGACTGGCACCCGCTAGCCACCTTATGCACCAAGTGCATGTCAATCGGTGGAACCTGTCTCACGTAAGAGTACGTGTAAGGTCGGTCCGGGCCGCTTCATCCCACAATACCGTCAAAACAAGATTGGACTAGTAACGGTAAGCATATTGAACAAAATCAACGCCCACAACTACTTTGTGTTCTACTCGTGCAAAGAATCTACGCAATAGACCTAGCTCATGATGCCACTGTTGGGGAACATAGCAGAAATACAAAATTTTCCTACGTGTCACCAAGATCTATCTATGGAGAAACCAGCAACGAGGGGAAGGAGAGTGCATCTACATACCCTTGTAGATCGCTAAGCGGAAGCGTTCAAGAGAACGGGGTTGAAGGAGTCGTACTCGTGGTGATCCAAATCACCGGAGATCCTAGTGCCGAACGGACGGCACCTCCGCGTTCAACACACGTACAGCCCGGTGACGTCTCCCATGCCTTGATCCAGCAAGGAGAGAGGGAGAGGTTGAGGAAGACTCCATCCAGCAGCAGCACAACGGCGTGGTGGTGGTGGAGGAGCGTGGCAATCCTGCAGGGCTTCGCCAAGCACCGCAGGAGAGGAGGAGTACTTGGGAGAGGGGGAGGGCTGCGCCAGAACTTGTGGTGCGGCTGCCCTCCCACCCCCCACATATATATAGGGGCAAGGGAGAGGGGGCCGGCCCCCTCAGATCCAATCTAAGGAGGGGGCGGTGGCCAAGGGGGGGAGGAGTGCCTCCCAAGTCAAGTGGAGGCCCTCCCCCCTTAGGGTTTTCCCTCCCCACGTGCATGGGCCTTGGGGGGGCTGGTGCCCCTGGCCCATTAAGGCTAGGGCGCCCCCCTACAGCCCATGCTACTGCATTGGACGTGGTGGAACAATTTCCAGACCTCCGGACCCCTCTGGAATCCTCCGGAACCTTCTGGAAGCTTCCCGGTACAATACCGAAAAAACCCGAACTTTTCTCGAAACCCGAACAACAACTTTCCATATATAAATCTTTACCTCCGGACCATTCCGGAACTCCTCGTGACGTCTGGGATCTCATCTGGGACTCCGAACAACATTCGGTAACCACATACAAACTTCCTTTATAACCCTAGCGTCATCAAACCTTAAGTGTGTAGACCCTACGGGTTCAGAAGACATGTAGACATGACTGAGACGTTCTCCGGTCAATAACCAACAGCGGGATCTGGATACCCATGTTGGCTCCCACATGTTCCACGATGATCTCATCGGATGAACCACGATGTCAAGGACTCAATCGATCCCGTATATAATTCCCTTTGTCTAACAGTATTGTACTTGCCCGAGATTCGATCGTCGGTATACCGATACCTTGTTCAATCTCGTGACCGGCAAGTCTCTTTACTCGTTCCGTAACACATCATCCCGTGATCAACCCCTTGGTCACATTGTGCACATTATGATGATGTCCTACCGAGTGGGCCCAGAGATACCTCTCCGTTTACACGGAGTGACAAATCCCAGTCTCGATTTGTGCCAACCCAACAGATACTTTCGGAGATACCTGTAGTGCACCTTTATAGCCACCCAGTTACGTTGTGACGTTTGGTACAGCCAAAGCATTCCTACGGTATCCGGGAGTTGCACAATCTCATGGTCTAAGGAAAAGATACTTGACATTAGAAAAGCTTTAGCATACGAACTACACGATCTCTGTGCTAGGCTTAGGATTGGGTCTTGTCCATCACATCATTCTCCTAATGATGTGATCCCGTTATCAACGACATCCAATGTCCATGGTCAGGAAACCGTAACCATCTATTGATCAACGAGCTAGTCAACTAGAGGCTTACTAGGGACATGGTGTTGTCTATGTATCCACACATGTATCTGAGTTTCCTATCAATACAATTATAGCATGGATAATAAACGATTATCATGAACAAGGAAATATAATAATAACTAATTTATTATTGCCTCTAGGGCATATTTCCAACATGTTCGGCTCACCCGACAACTTCCGCCGCGAAAAGTTAACCTTCCACCTCGCCCCATTTACAAGTAGCTACCAAGCACTACTGGGACGCGAAGCTTTCGCCTGCTTTAATGCAATACCGCATTATGCATCCCTTACACTTAAAATGCCCGGTCCGCGAGGCATCATCTCCTTAAAGGGAAATATCGAGTGTTCCTCGAGCGCGGAAGATTGTGTGACTGCCTTGACAGCCACACACTAAACCGGCTCCACTAATCAAAGCACCTAAACAGGTCGTTCAGACCCTGGACACGGTTGGACGAGTCCGGCGTAAACATACAAGGGCTTACTAGCCACATACCCCCTCACAAGGGGCTCCGCGCATGTACAACAAGAGACAATAAAGCTCAATTTTATTCATTTTTTGAATCGTACTTTGTTTATTTAATATAACGTACATTTTCGCACGATCTTTTTCAACTAAGTTCCTCTCTTTTACAGATGAACACCGTGCTACAGCCGTCCAGGATACGGCACAACGGAGACACAGGCGCAAACGTGCAGTAGGGACCCGTTGCAAGGATTCCTTTTAGATTAAGACCCTGTGTAAACCTTTTATACTGTCTCTTGTTGATACACATCCCCCGGTTTCTTGCTATAACCGAGGAGGAGGCTGGCGTTTTGGCATGGGCCACGTCAGAATTTCGCGCGTACCTGGACACCAAGGGCTTATTACAAAGGGCGTTGTTCGGCCCGTTTTCATAAATACCAAATACCATAGGGAGTGTTCGGCGTCTCGAGTTAGGCCTTATATGCATCAGCTCCGAATCATGTCTTTGGTCAAATGTTGGGTTTGCCCGGCTCCTGTGTTTTGCTGCCTTACGTTCCACTCTATCGGCTAACGCGGCACCAGGAGAACTACTGCGATTGTGCCCCGGTTCGTCCAGGCGAGCACCTCAGTAGAGAAAGCTGAAAACTAACTGTCATGATATAGCGTGAGACTGGTCAACCACTCGATGAACCATCAGAATCTTTAGAATTCCTCTGCATTAACGAAGGGCCGTTTCCCGGTCAGGCACATACGCGCCCCGAATTCGGGCGAGCGCGGTGCCCCTAGGGGCTATATAGTAGCCCCACTGTCAAACTCCTATGGCTAAGTGAAAGTGATAAAGCAATATAGTCCGATTGCCTAGTTTGCCGCGCTATCACCTCCTTTATAGGACCAAGACGTTGGATCAAGTGTGAAAATGCACCTTTTGCAAACACCCCAGCATTATATGCGTGGGGGCTGAAGCTGGAGATTGCCATCTTTCAGGTTATATACACATATACATTAACGGCCGCACAGGAGGTATTTTAATTCTTGAAAGGCACAAGTATAAAAAGCTTTTATATATTCCATCGAAACATTGTTTCACAATAATACATGTTATTTGAACATAATATCCTTCGAGCACTGCGTCTCTATTAAACGAGCGCCCTGCAGAACTTCCTGAAAATAGTGCTCGACAGGTACTCGGCTTCCGTCCGAATCTTGGGATGCAACATCGGTGGCCTTCATCTCCGCCCAGTATGTCTTGACACGGGCAAGAGCCATCCGCGCACCCTCTATGCATGCCGACCTCCTCATTGCATTGATATGCAGCACCACACCAAGGAACTGCTGCACCAAGCCAAAATAACTCTTCGGCTTGGGCCTTTTCGGCCACAAAAGACTCACGACATCCTTCATGGCAAGTCCGGATAACCTATTCAACTCCGCCCATTCGGCCAAGCGATCGGTTAATGGAAGTGGGCGCTCTAGATTATGGAACTGCGAACAAAAAACCTTTTCCATTTCGTGATCCTTTTGATCTCGGAAGTGTTCGGCCGCGTCCGCGGCCCTTGCCGCCAAGTCCAGATAAGCATCCTCCGCACTCCACAGCCGGTCCAACTGAGCATATTTAGGATCCACGAATTTCCTTCACAGCAGAAAGGGCTTTCCAGCTGCAATATCTCCGGCCTGACGCAGCTCCTCCTTCATAGCTCTCATCGCAGAGCGAGCATCCTTGGCCTCGGTAGTGGCCTACTTCAGGTCCTCTTGCACCGCTCGATCTTCTTTTTTAAGAAGCTTGTAGCGGTCGGCAGCATTATTCAACTTCACGCCCATCTCGGCCATTTCCTTCTTGCTTCGGCAGTGAGCACCCTGTTCCGTTTTTAGCTCTTCGGCCGCCTTTAAGGCAGCCGCATCACTCTTTCTGGCCTGCTCCTTGGCTCAGGCGAGCTCCGCCCGAAGGTTCTCCATGGCAGCGGCACCATCTGCATCAAGCATACATGTTGTAAGGCACGGGTATCAAGCTCCCTTACCAGGTGTCCGCGGAGAAATTGCATACCTTGTGACTCGTCAAGCCGCTTATTGACAAGCACGATGTCAGCATCCGCCACGTCAAGTTGCCGCTTTAGTTCGGCAAATTCATCAGTCCGGCTAGCCACCAGACACTTTGCCACCTACATAGGAAGGGCGACATATTATACCTGGGATTATGATCCTCGGCCCGCTGTCATTTTTGACAACACACCGAGCCTCAGGGCTACTATCTACACAGGGCGCATTTTATTTGCGGAACTGTTAGAAGGTACATCATTTTGCGTACTTCAAAACCTGTCAGTAAACTTCTGATGGCTTCGTGCAATCCGCTCTCAGCGGATGAAATCCTTTCAATCACCGTACCCATTAACGCACGGTGATCTTCTGAGATAGACGCTCGCCCGAGCAGATGCTTCAGCTCCTCCGACCATACACCAGCTAGTGCCGGACTCGTCCGATGGCCTTTTTTGAAGGCCGGACACGGAGGGCTTTGAGGGGACATACGACTGCCTTCCGGCCCCGCTGGACTCGGAGAAACCCTCCGCGACGACACCTCAGGGACGCCCGCCTCGCAAGACGGGACGGCAGGGGGAGGCGTTTCGCTCTCCATCATCTCCGGACGAAGATCCCCTGAAGATGAGCTCTCCTGAGAAGGGCTGAGATCCGAACTACAAGGTAAAATTTCGGTTATCTTCATCAGAAATAGGGCAGGGATATCCTTTATTTTAAAAAAAAACTCCCCTTTTTACTTACGGCTCGGTGGAGGGCTGATCCCCTTGGGAGCACAATGCGGCCGAGGCATCTCTCAGCGCAGGACCCTCTGACGAAGATTTCTTCCCCCGCTTTCAGACCATGGTCTCCTGGTCTTCAGAGGCGGTCCTCTTCTTCCCTTGGATGGAGGGATTCTCGATCCCTCCTTTCCTGACAGCCTCCTTCGCGGAGGAGGTAGCTTCCTTGTTCCCCCCTTCACCTTCTTCCGAAGGCGCAACCTCCAGCATCGTGGTTAACACGGCATCCGGTGTGGTCTCAGGGAGGGGGGCCGGACACCTGATTAACTTTGTTTTCGCTATCCACTCCTGTTCAAGGGACATCTCTTTTAAAGGGCAAGTTCGTGATAAATATGGGATAGCATGTCCGGGTATAGGGCTACTTACTTGAGTATCCGGGCGATTGCAGCTCAGACATGCGTCCTCGGTCAAGTCCGGACACATCGCTTGTGATCCGAAGAAAAGCTTGTATATCTCCACGGGCGTCGCGCCCATAAAATGTTGGAGAGCTCGTGGTCCCTCCGGGTTAAATTCCCACAGGCGGAGGGGGCGACGTTTGCAGGGCAGGGTGCGACGAATCAGCATGACCTGTGCTACTACGACCAGAGTGATCTCTCTCTCTAGGAGGTCTTGAATGCAGCCCTGCAACAAGGGCACGTCCTTGGACGGCCCCCAGTCAAGTCCTTTATTGACCCATGATGCCAGCCTCGATGGAGGACCCGAGCGAAAGGCAGGTGGCGCCACCCATTTGGTGCCCCTGGGAGCTGTGATATAAAACCACTCTTGTTGCCATAGGCTGAGCTCCTCTTGAAAAGAGCCCTTGGGCCATGGAGCATCAGCATTCTTGCTTATAACCGCCCCTCCGCACTCTGCCTGCTGCCCCTTGATCATCTTCGGCTCCACTTTGAAGGTCTTGAGCCACAATCCGAAGTGAGGGGAAATGCGGAGGAAGGCTTCGCATACGACAATGAACGATGATATGTGGAGGATGGACTCCAGATCCAAGTCATGAAATTCCAACCCATAGTAAAACATGAGCCCCCTCACGAAGGGGTCCGTCGGGAAGCCTAGCCCCCGAAGAAAGTGAGACACGAACACTACGCTTTCGCCAGGCTTGGGAGTGGGAGTAACCTGCCCTTGGGCAGGCAGCCTATGCGAAATTTCGTCGGTTAGATACCTGGCATCTCTTAGCTTTAACACGTCTTCTTCCGTAACGGAGGAAGGCATCCACCGGCCTTGTAGGTCGGAGCCGAACATCATCGAAGGTCCGAAGCGCCTGAATCTGGAGCTTTGGGTGTTGGAACTCAGGGCGAGGGGCGGATTCGATTGAGATTGAAAGAAAGGAGTGGAGCCTTGGTCTCTTTATAAAGAGGTTGAATACCAAGAGCCTTCCCCGTGACTGTTCTCTGCTGACGAGCCAACGGGCACGACTGGGTTACCCGCTCCCGTACTAATGAGAATCCCAGAATAAGGGGACACGATCTCTGCTGACAAGATGTGCCAAGGAAATCGCCTCGCTAAACGCGCTGAGGTGGGACAGTAAAAACGATTCGAATAAAGGCTTGGTCGTGGTGTGGTGTCATGCCACGGAATACGTCAGTAGATTGAATTTGTGTAAATATTATTCTCTCTACGGTGGTATGTGGAACTTATTTTGCAGATCCGGACACTATCCTTGTGTTCAAAATCTTCTATGAAGTATTCGGAGGAGGAACCCGCCTTGCAATGCCGAAGACAATATGCACGCCCGACTCGTCGTCATTGAAGCCTGGTTCAGGAGCTACTGAGTGAGTCCTGGATTAGGGGGTGTCCAGATAGCCGAACTATCACCTTTCGCCGGACTCCTGGACTATGAAGATACAAGATTGAAGACTTCGTCCCGTGTCCGGATGGGACTTTCCTTGGCGTGGAGGGCAAGCTTGGCGATACAGATATGTAGATCTCCTACCATTGTAACCGACTCTGTGTAACCCTAACCCTCTTCGGTGCCTATATAAACCGGAGGGTTTTAGTCCGTAGGACGAACAACAATCATACCATAGGCTAGCTTCTAGGGTTTATCCTCTCTGATCTCGTGGTAGATTTACTCTTGTACTACCCATATCATCAATATTAATCAAGCAGGAGTAGGGTTTTACCTCCATCGAGAGGGCCCGAACCTGGGTAAAAACATCGTGTCCCTTGTCTCCTGTTACCATCCGCCTAGACGCATAGTTCGGGATCCCCTACCCGAGATCCGCCGGTTTTGACACCGATAGCCGGGCTACCACCAAATCAGGTTGGTGGAGCAAGATAAAGACAAAACTGCATTCAAAACTCACCAAGGGCACTACCAATTCAGAGTGTTGCCGTATGGAGTGACGGGAGGTCCCCCAATGTTTCAGACTAGCATGAACATTGTCTTTGCACCCCTCTTGCGCCATGGAGTCCTGGTCTTCATGGATGATATCCTGATCCACACTCGCACATATAGTGCACATCTGGAATTATTGCCTCAGGTGCTGCAGCTTCTGAAGGATAACGAGCTCTTTGCCAAGCAATCCAAATGCTCGTTCGCTCATAACAGCATTAGTTACTTGGGGCACAAAATCAGTGGAGAGGGTGAGGGAGTCCTGGACTAGGGGGTGTCCAGACAGCCGGACTATCATCGTCAGCCGGACTCCAAGACTATGAAGATACAAGATTGAAGACTTCGTCCCGTGTCCGGAGGGGACTTTCCTTGGCGTGGAAGGCAAGCTTGGCAATACGGATATCTAGATCTCCTACCATTTTAACCGACTCTGTGTAACCCTAGCCCTCCCCGATGTCTATATAAACCGGAGGGTTTTTAGTCCGTAGGACAAACAACCATCACAACAATCATACCATAGGCTAGCTTCTAGGGTTTAGCCTCCTTGATCTCGTGGTAGATCCACTCTTGTACTACCCATATCATCAATTCAATCAAGCAGGAGTAGGGTTTTACCTCCATCGAGAGGGCCCGAACCTGGGTAAAAACATCTTGTCCCTTGTCTCCTGTTACCATCTGCCTAGACGCACAGTTCGGAACCCCCTACCCGAGATCCGCCGGTTTTGACACCGACATTGGTGCTTTCATTGAGAGTTCCTCTGTGTCGTCGCCGATAGGCTTGATGGCTTCTTCAATCAACAACAACGCCGTCCAGGGTGAGACTTTTCTCCCTGGACAGATCTTTGTATTCGGCAGCTTCAGACTGCGGGCCAACTCACTTGGCCATCTGGAGCAGATCGAAAGCTACGCCCCTGGCCGTCAGGTCAGATTTGGAAACCTAAACTTCACGGCGGATATCCGCGGAGACTTGATCTTCGATGGATCCGATCCGCAGCCGAGCATGCCGCACCATCACGATGGGCATGATCTAACTCTGCCGCCGGACAGTACCTTGGAGGCCGCACACGAATCCGCTCCGACCCATAGTCCGGAGCCGATCGCGCAGATCGAGGACGGGTGGCTGGACACCGCCTCAGGAGCTGCAACTTCCACGGCGATGGAGCTGAACACTGACCTCGTCCCTTATAAAGCTCGTGACTTCGAGGTGTCGGACTCCCTGCTGGACTCCGAACCTCCCGCGCCCCTGCTAATCGAATCCGATTGGGCGCCGATCATGGAGTTCACCGCCGCGGACATCTTTCAGCACTCACCCTTTGGCGACATCTTAAATTCGCTAAAGCATCTCTCGCTATCCGGAGAGCCCTGGCCGGACTATGGCCAGGATGGTTGGGATGCGGACGACGAAGAAATTCAAAGCCCACCCACCACCCACTTTGTAGCCACTGTTGACGATCTAACAGACATGCTAGATTACGACTCCGAAGACATCGACTGTATGGATGACGATGCCGGAGACGATCAAGAACCAGCGCTCAACGAGCACTGGAAGGCCACCCCAACCCATGATGTATATATGGTGGACACCCCAAAAGGAAGCGATAACGAGGACCAACAGGGCGCGGCAAAGGATAATCCCGCCGAAACTACCAAAACGGCGACGTAGACGCCGCCCTAAGTCCCGCCTCGACAAAAACAGCGCTCCTAATGACCCAGCAATAGAGCAGGGCAAACCAGTGGACGACGAACATGCAACCAAGCAACCGTCCGAACAGGACGAATGGGATAATCAATCCATGCCTGGTGAAACCAACAGTCCAGACGACCTCACGCCGGACACACCATCGGAGCATAAGAACCTTCACAAAAGACTCGTCGCTACTACAAGAAGTCTGAAGAAGGAAAAACGGAAGCTCAAAACAGCGGAAGACATACTCAGAATGAGGTGGAGCAAAGTGCTCAAAACCGCAGACAAATACGGCAATGGCCATCAATCAAAGAGCTACCCGAAGCGCAAGCTGCTGCCAGAATTTGACGAGGAAGCCATAGAGCCACCACAGTCAAAAATTAAAGAAGCCGCCTGGCCGGATAGACGGCCAGATGACAGGCTAAAAGCGACAAGCGGCGCCGCACACAAGCCAACTCATGATCCTGGGAAAACAGACGGCCCAGCCAGGTCCATTTACGGGCCAAAAAAGATGGCCCCAGGAAGCAACACAACACACCAAGTGTTCGAAGACAGCGGCACACCGAAATATAGGGGCGCCGCACACCCACTATGTTTCACCAATGAGGTGCTGGATCATGAAATTCCAGCAGGGTTTAAACCCATAAACATAGAGGCTTACGACGGAACAACAGACCCTGGAGTCTGGATAGAAGATTACATACTACACATACACATGGCTAGAGGAGATGATCTCCACGCCATAAAATATCTACCCCTCAAGCTCAATGGGCCAGCTCGGCATTGGCTCAAAAGCCTCCCAGAAAACACTGTTGGAAGTTGGGAAGAGCTCGAGGACGCATTTAGAGCAAATTTTCAAGGGACTTATGTCCGCCCTCCGGATGCAGACGATCTAAGTCACATAACTCAACAGCCCGGAGAGTCAGCACGCAAATTCTGGAATAGGTTCCTTACCAAAAAGAACCAAATAGTTGACTGTCCGGACGCAGAAGCCTTAGCAGCTTTCAAACACAACGTCCGAGACGAATGGCTCGCCAGACACCTCGGCCAAGAGAAGCCGAGGACAATGGCCACGCTAACAAGCCTCATGACCCGCTTTTGCGCGGGGGAAGACAGCTGGCTAGCAAGATGCAGCACCAGCGACCCGAGTACATCCGAGATCAGAGATGGAAACGGAAAATCACGGCGCAGAAAGGATCAGCGCCGGAATAAAGAAAAAAGTCCAAAGAACACGGCGGTCAACGCCGGATTCCAAAGCTCGCGGCCAAACAATAAAACACTGCCTCTTAAGGATAACAGTGATGAGCTCTCCAACTTAAACAAAATTTTGGATCGGATATGCCAAATCCACAGTACCTACGGAAGGCCTGCAAACCACACCCACCGAGATTGTTGGGTTTTCAAACAGTCCGGCCGACTCAACGCCGAACACAAGGGGCTCGACGCACCAAGCGAGGATGATGATGAACCCCACCAGCAGAGCACCGGAAAACAAAAGACCTTCCCACAAGAAGTCAAAACAGTAAACTCACTTCATGCGATATTACGGAAAAATAGTGCGGCACCCGCCAAAATAAGTGCCGCACGGTCCACCCTAGCGGAACCTCAGAGTTGGATGTCAAAACCAATCACCTTCGACCACCTGGATTATTCCAGAAGCATTCAAAACGTAAGATGGACTGCCCTGATATTGGATCCTAAAATCGACGGACTACAATTTACACAAGTCCTGATGGACGGCGGCAGCGGTTTAAACCTGCTATATCCGAACACAATCTGCTACTTGGGGATAGACCTTACTAAAACTCGACATAGCCGCACTTCCTTTAAAGGAGTGACGCCAGGCCCTTACGCCAAGTGCACAGGCTCCTTATTACTAGAAGTTGTGTTTGGGTCACCGGACAACTTCTGACGCGAAAAGCTAATCTTTCATGTTGCCCCATTCAAAAGTAGCTATCAAGCACTATTGGGACGTGAAGCTTTTGTCCGCTTTAACGCAATACCACATTACGCGTCTCTTACACTTAAAATGCCCGGTCCACGTGGCATCATTTCACTAAGAGGGTCATTCAAAGACCCCGGACACGGCTAGACGAGTCCGGTATAAATAAGCTAGGGGCTCCCTTGCCACACACCCCTTCACAAGGGGCTGTGCATATAAGCAACAATGAGCTAATATAGGCTCAGCTTTATTAATTTATTAATTTTTTATGCACTTTTCGCACGATGTCTTTTCAAACTAAGTTCCTCTCTTTTTACAGATGAACAACGTGCACACCCGTCCAGGATACGGCACAACGGAGACACAGGCGCAGACGTGCAGTAGGGACCCGTTTCAAGGATTCTTTTCAGATTAAGACCCTGCGTAAACCTTTTTTACTGTCTCTTGTTGCTATAATCCCCTGGTTTTTCATTATAACCAGAGAGGAGACTGACGTTTTGGCATCGGCCGCGTCAGAGGACCTCGCCCGTACCTGGACACTAGGGGCTTAGGGCATTGTTCTGCCCGTTATCATAAAGACCGAACACCTTAGGGAGTGTTCGGCGTCTCGAGTTAGGCCTTATATGCATCAGCTCCGAGTCATGTCTTTGCTCAAATATTGGGTTTGCCCGGCTCCTGTGTTTTGCTGCCTTACGTTCCGTATCATCGGCTAACGCGACACCAGGAGAACTACTGCGATTGTGCCCCAGTTCGGCTGGGCGAGCACCTCTGTAGAGAAAGCCGAAAACTGACTGTCATGATACAGCGAGAGACTGGTCAACCACTCGATCAACCACAGGAATGTTTAGAATTCCTCCGCTTTGACGAAGGACCGTTTCCCGGTCAGGCACATACGCGCCCCGAATTCGGATAGCGCGGTGCCCCCAGGGGCTACATCGTAGCCCCACCCTCGAACTCCATTGGCTAAGTGAAAGTGATAAAGCATTATAGTTCGGTTGCCTCGTTTGCTACGCTACCACCTCCTTAACAGGACCGAGACGTCGGATTAAGTGTGAAAATGCGCTATTTTTGCGAACACCCCCGCACCTTGTGCGTGGGGGCTGCAGCCGACGACTGCCATCTTTCAGGTTATACATACGTATACATAAACGGCCGCACAGGAGATAATTCAATACTTGAACGCACATGTACAAAAAGCTCCTACATCATAAACATTGTTTTATAAAATTAAAACGTTCATTCGAACGTGACATTTTTCGAGCACTGCGACTCTATTACACGAGCACCACACAGAACTTCCCCAAAATAGTGCTCGGCGGGTAACCGGCTTTCGCCCGAGCCCTGGGTCGCAACAGCGGTGGCATCCATCTCTGTCCAATGTGTCTTCACACAGGCGAGGGCCATCCGCGCACCCTCTATGCAGGCCGACCGCTTCATCACCTTGATATGCGGCACCGCCCCAAGAAATTACTGCAATAAGCCAAAATAGCTCGTCGGCTTGGGCCTATCCGGCCAGACATGAGACACGATATCCGTCATGGCAAGTCTGGACAACCTATTCAGCTCAGCCCATTCGGCCAACCGATCGGTCAGCGGAAGTGAACGATCCGGACTATGGAATTGAGACCAAAACAACTCTTCCATCTTGTGATCCTTCTGACTTCGGAAGTGCACAACGGCATCCGCCGCACTCGCCGCTAAGTCCATATAAGGATCCTCCGGACCCCACAGCTGGCCAAGCTGGGCATACTTTGGATCCGTAAACCTACGGCGCAGCAGAAAAGGCTTACCAGCCACAATGTCTCCGGCCTGGCGCAGCTCCTCCTTTATAGCCCGCATTGCAGAATGGGCATCCTTGGCTTCGGCGGTGGCCTTCCCCAGGTCTTCTCGCTCCGATAGGCGCTCCTTTTCAAGAGCCTCATTGCGGTCGGTAGCATCCTTTAACCTCACGGCCATTTCAGCCACCTCTTCCCTGCTTCGGCAGTGTGCAGCCCTTTCTGCTTCTAACTCCTCGGCCGCCCTCGAGGCAGCCGTATTACTTCTTCTGGCCTGCTCCTTGGCTTGAGAAAGTTCGGCCCGAAGGCTCTCCACAGCAGCGGCACCATCTGCGTCAAGCACAAATATTGTA
Organism: Triticum timopheevii; assembly: GCA_963921465.1. NCBI lineage: Eukaryota > Viridiplantae > Streptophyta > Magnoliopsida > Poales > Poaceae > Triticum > Triticum timopheevii. Next base: position 604,425,161 of record OY997266.1, on the reverse strand, counting down.
AGAGGTGGCCTTCGGCTCCCTTACTAGGTGACCATGGAGAAACAACTTACCTTGCGACTCGTCAAGTCGCTTGTTGACTAGCGCGATGTCCGCATCCGCAACGTCGAGTTTCCGCTTTAGTTCAGCAACTCCATCAGTCCGGCTGGCTCCCAGACTATCCGCCACCTGCATAGGAAAGGCGACATTTAATACCTGCGATTTTGATCCTCGGCACGCTGTCGCTTTCGACAACCTACCGAGTCTCAGGGGCTACTATCTATACAGGGCGCACCTCATGTGCAAAACTGTCAAACAGGTGTGTCATTTTTATGTACCTCAAACCCCGCCAGCAAACTCCTGACGGCATTACGCAATCCGCTTTCGGCGGACGAAATCCTTCCAATCACCATACTCATCAATGCATGGTGATCTTCTGAGATAGACGCCCTCTCAAGCAGATCCTTCAGCTCCCCCGGCCGAACACCAGTTGGCGCCGAACTATCCGGCTTTGCCGGACCCAGGGATACCCTCCGTGATGACACTTCAGGCTCGTCCGCCTATCTGACGGCGCAGCGGACAGAAGGTCAGAGATCCGAACTACAAGGTAAAAATTCGGTTATCCTCAGAAGCACAAATAGGGATGTCTCTTATTATTGAGCTCTCTTTCTTCTACTTACGGCTCGCTGGAGGGCTGATGCTTTAGGGGAGACTGTGCGGCCGGGGGCTCCCCGGACGCAGGACCCTCTGGTGAAGATTTCTTCCCCCGCTTAGGGGCTTTGGCCTCCGGGTCTCCAGAGGCGGTCCTCTTCTCCCCTTGGAGGGAGGGATTCTCGATCCCCCTTTTTCAAGAGCCTCCTCGGGCGAGGCGGTAGCTCCCTTATTTTCCCCTCCGCCTTCTTCTGAAGGCGCAACCTCCAGCATCTTGACCAGCACGGGATCCGGTGCGGTCTCCGAGAGGGGGGGCGGACACCGTATCAGCTTTGCTTGCGCTATCCACTCCTGTTAAGGGGCAACGGGTTAAAAGGCAAATTATAGAAAGGCAAACAAACGGTGTGTCCAAACACTGAGCTACTTACTTGAGTATCCGGGCGATTGCAGCTTAGGCCAGCGTCCTCGGTCAGTTCCGGACACGCCTCTCGTGATCCGAAGAATAATTTGTACATCTTCACGGGTGTCATACCCATGAAGTGTTGGACAATCCGTGGTCCCTCCAGATTAAACTCCCACAGCCGGAGAGGGCGGCGTTTGCAGGGCAGGAGACGCCTAATCAGCATGACCTGCATTACCACCACCAGATCGATCTCCCTCGTTTGGAGGTCTCGAATCCGGCCCTGCAGTAGGGGCACGTCCTTTGATGGCCCCCAATTAAGCCCTTGGTTGGCCCACGACATCAACCGTCGTGGAGGTCCCGAGCGGAATAAGGGCGGCGGTTTCTGCCTGCTGCCCTTCGGAGCGGTGATATAGAACCACTCCTGCTGCCACAAGCCGAGCTCCTCTTGGAAGGAGCCCTCGGGCCACGGGGCATCGGCCCTCCTGCTTACGGCCGCCCCGCCGCACTCTGCTTGATGCCCCCCGATCATCTTCGGCTCCACATTGAAGGTCTTCAGCCATAGGCCGAAGTGAGGGGTGACACGGAGGAAGGCTTCGCAGACGACGATAAATGCCGAAATATGGAGGATGGACTCTGGAGCCAAGTCATGGAATTCCAACCCATAGTAGAACATGAGCCCTCTCACAAAAGGATCCATCGGGAAGCCTAAACCCCGACGGAGGTGGGACACAAAGACGACGTACTCACCGGGCTCGGGGGTGGGGATGGCCTGCCCTTCGGCGGGCAACCTGTGCGAAATCTCGTAAGACAGGTACTTGGCCTCTCGCAGCTTTAGCACGTCCTCCTCCGTGACGGAGGAGGGCATCCACCGACCCTTAAAGTCGGAGCCGGACATTGTTGAAGGTCCGAAGCGCTCGAATCTGGGGCTCTGGGTGCTGGAACTTGGAGCAAGGAGAAGATTCGATGGAGGATTGAAGAAAAGAAATGAGCCTTGGTATTGTTATAAAGAGGGAGTATACCAAGAGCCGTCTCCGTGACCGTTCGGGACTCGCCTTCGCTAGAGGGGGCGTGGCGACGGGCGCGGTTGGGTTACCCGAGTCCGTATTGATGAGAATCCCGGAATAAGGGGAACACGATCTCTGCTTCGACAAGACGTGCCAAGGAAACCGCTTCGCTAAACGCGCTGAGGTGGTATAATAAAAAACGATTCAAGTAAAGGCTTGGTAGTGGCGTGACGTCATGCTACAAGATACGTCAGCAGATCGAACCTGTGTACATGATATTCTCTCTACGGTGGAATGTGGAAATTATTTTGCAGAGTCGGACACTATCCTGGTGTTCACAATCTTCTATGAATTATTCGGAGGAGGAACCCGCCTTGCAATGCCGAACAATATGCGCGCCGGACTCATCGTCATTGAAGCCTGGTTCAGGGGCTACTGAGGGAGTCCTGGACTAGGGGGTGTCCGGACAGCCGTACTATCATCGTCAGCCGGACTCCAAGACTATGAAGATACAAGATTGAAGACTTCGTCCCGTGTCCGGAGGGGACTTTCCTTGGTGTGGAAGGCAAGCTTGGCAATACGGATATGTAGATCTCCTACCATTATAACCGACTCTGTGTAACCCTAGCCCTCCCTGGTGTCTATATAAGCCGGAGGGTTTTTAGTCCGTAGGACGAACAACCATTACAACAATCATACCATAGGCTAGCTTCTAGGGTTTAGCCTCCTTGATCTCATGGTAGATCCACTCTTGTACTACCCATATCATCAATATCAGTCAAGCAGGAGTAGGGTTTTACCTCCATCGAGAGGGCCCGAACCTGGGTAAAAACATCGTGTCCCTTGTCTCCTGTTACTATCCGCCTAGACGCACAGTTCGGGACCCCCTACCCGAGATCCGCCGGTTTTGACATCGACAGAGGGTGTGGCGACGCTGGAAGAACATGTACAGACAGTGAAAACTTGGCCACGACCACAGAATATGAAGCATCTTAGGGGATTCCTCGAGCTGGCCGGTTACTATCGTAAATTCGTCAAGAACTTTGGGATTCTCAGCCGGCCGCTCACCGACCTCCTTAAGAAGAACTCCCTGTTTGTGTGGACGCCCACTGCGGAGGAGGCATTCCAAGCCTTGAAATGAGCGCTGGTGGAAGCGCCCGTTCTTGCTCTGTCGGACTTCTCTAAGCCATTCGTGGTGGAAACCGATGTGAGTGCAACGGGGATCGGCGCGGTGTTAATGCAGGATGCACATCCCCTGGCTTATCTGAGCAAGGCGCTAGCACCACGGAATCTGGGGCTCTCGGCATACGAAAAAGAGTGTCTCGCCTTACTTCTTGCGGTGGATCGATGGCGCCCATAGTTGCAGCATACAGAATTCTTGATTCGCACAGATCAGAAAAGTTTGTTGAATTTGACCGATCAACGCCTGAACACGTCGGTCCAGCAGCGAGCCTTCACAAAGTTAGTTGGGTTGCAATTCAAAATACAGTATAAGGCTGGGATTTCCAACAAGGCAGCAGACGCACTGTCAAGACGCAGCCACGATGGCACAGCAGAGTTAGAAGCCATTGCTGTGTGCCGCCCGGTATGGCTTGAAGCGGTCCTAGCCAGTTATAGTCAGGACGATAAGGCTTAGCAACTTCTGTCGAGACTGGCACTCAACTCCTAGGATGAGGAAGGGTTTACTCTTCAGGATGGTGTCATCAAGTTCCAAAAGCGAATCTGGATTGGCAATGATACAGAGATCCAAAACAACTTAATCAAGGCTCTCCACGACACCGCTACTGGGGGGCATTCAGGATTTCATGCCACATATCATCGCGTCCGTCGGCTGTTCGCCTGGAAGAATTTGAAGATGATGGTCAAAGAGTTTGTCCGTCACTATGTCACTTGCCAGAAGGTAAAGACAGAGTGTGTCTCTCCAGCCAGACTGTTACAACCTCTTCCAATTCCGAAGCGTCCCTGGGCAGTGGTGTCGCTGGATTTCATTGAAGGCTTGCCAAAATCAGGAGGGTTCGACGTGATCCTGGTGGTAGTGGACAAATTCTCGAAACATGCCCACTTTGTGCCCATGAAGCATCCATACACAGCACTAACCGTGGCAACAACATACATGCAACAGATCTTCCGTCTGCATGGTTTACCCTTGGCGCTGATTTTGGACCGGGACAAAATCTTCACTAGTGCATTGTGGCAAGAATTGTTTCGGCTGTCCCAAACACAGCTTCGCATGAGCTCATCGTACCACCCGCAAACGGATGGCCAGACGGAAAGAGTCAACCAGTGCCTGGAGAACTACCTGAGATGCTCCATCCACTCCTGCCCTCGCAACTGGTACCGCTGGTTGTTCTTGGCCGAGTACTGGTATAATACTACCTTCCATTCAGCTCTGGGGAGGACGCCGTATGAAGTGATCTACGGTACTCTACCTAGGGAGTTTGGAGTCGAGCAACTAGATCAGTGCACGGTGCTGGACCTGGCAACTTGGCTCAAGGAGACGGAGATCATGATGGAACTCTTGCAGCAACAGCTAAAGTGCGCGAAGGACAGGATGAAAACACAGGCAGATAAGAAGCGCACAGATCGGGAGTTTGCCGTCGGGGATTTGGTGTTCCTCCGGCTTCAACTGTTCATCCAAACTTCAGTGGCTCGACGCCCATTCCAGAAACTGGCATTCCGGTACTATGGGCCTTACAAGATCGAGGCTCGGGTGGGCAAAGTGGCGTACAAGTTGAAGTCACCAGCTACCAGCAAAATTCACCCGGTGGTTCACGTGTCACAGCTCAAACAGGCCCTGGGATGTGACATTCCAGCCGAGGAAGATCTACCCCCCGACAGCGACATTCTGCAGGCTGAACACATGCACCGAAGGTTCTGGCTGATCGTTTGGTGACTACTGCGACAGGTGAGCAATCGCGCCTCTTCATTCTATGGTCAGATCTGCCCCCCTCAATGGCCACTTGGGAGGATCCAGAAGAATTGTATCACCGGTTTCCAACTTCACTGGCTTGGGGACAAGCCAGACCTCAACAGGGGGAGAATGTCACATCAGTGACCCACCAGGAGGGTGACACGACACAGCAGATAACCGGTGGGGCCGAGGCGTCAGGGACAAGTGGCTGAGAGTCGTGGGTGTGAGTGCAACCGCACCAGGATTGTTGGGGTGGTGGCGTGGGTGGTGTGAGTGTTATATGTAGCTGGCTGTGACTCCTGTAGAGGCATCGAGAAAGTAAACAAACGAAAGAAAAGAGAGGAAGCTGATCTTCCCTCACCTCTCCTCACCTACCCTATCCCCTCCTCGCTCCAGATCTCAAATCCTCCTTCCCTTCTTCCTAGATCGGCCCGTAACAGCACCGCAGCCTGACATGGATGTCGGCCTTCCGCCACTGGCTCAACGTGGGCGGTGGTCGCAACGACGACGGTGGTGCCGGCTGCCTGGGAGGCCAGGCCTACGAGTTCATCGTCCACTATACTATGCTCAGTTTTAGTTTATTCCGAACTTGTAAATTCCATCCGGTTTGCATGCAATGTATTGAACTTGCTAATTTTTGTTCTACTTTCGTGCGGATATTGGTGACTTTGCCCGGCCGGCTGTCCCGGGACATATCTAGTCGTGTCCGTGGATATTCGTGGGCGAAAATTTGATGATCTGCATTGAAGATGGCGTAGGCACCACGGATTGAAACACTTGGATGCATATGGCGTACGTACGTGTTACCTCGATCTGTCTTGGTAAAGATCTGCAGCGGGGAGTGACCGTTCGAAGCAGCCGGACTGGAACATTGACAGCTAGCATGCAGTCAATAGTACCACAGCCTACGACTTTACGTGCTCTTTGGTCGTAGCAGCGTGTGGCATAATTTTTCCGATTGCTTATATCCAGAGAGACTTTCGAGCACAGCAGTACACGTACGCACGTGTTCATTTCATATAACAGACTTATTTGAGCAAAAGTCGTATGCATGCATTGACCGAAAACAGTGGAAGACGAGAAATTGCAGCCACAATAATTGACGACAGCCAAAATGCGTGAAAAATCAAGGGTGGAACTGGAACGTACACTAGAAGTTCAGACTCAGGTCCAACTGCACAATTTATAATAAAAAACTGAACGATAAATCAAAATATTTGACAACACAAACAAATGGCCAAGAACCTGGAAACTTGAATTTATTTTTTTACTGTTTATTTACTTTCGGAGTTTTTTTCTCACTGTTTATTTACTGCATTATAAACAAAACTAAAGACCAAGTAAATGATTCCTTTGACTCATACGCGCATTGTTGCACGAATGTCACTTAAAGAGCGTTTTTTACACTACACTGCACTAGTGTAAAAGACGTTCATATATTACGGAACGGATGGAGTATTTGCACATGCAATGAGTCCAAAAGCCAACAAAATTAAAGTTTGACCAAATATATAGAAGGAAATATCAACAATTATAATATTGAAAATAAATCATGAAAATATAACTAATGATGGATATATTGGTGTTACTAGTAAAAATGCCCGTGCGTTGCAACGGGTATAAAATATATCCGAGAGTTGTTGTGGTATTCGAGAGTTTATCTATCATGATGAATAATATGATCTTCCAATTAAATTGGTTGTAAGACTCATAATGATCCCCCTCATGAAGATCCTATTGTTTCCGAAAGCTCCTAATCTTCTACTCTACTAATAAAACCTACTCCTTCAACTCGCTATAAAAAATTGGATTGTTTGTAATAAGTTGTTGATATTCAACAACCCTGCGTAAAAAGAATTATAAAAATCTAAACATTTGTTGACCCGATAGATCAACAACTACTTCTTCAATGCATAAGTAATTCCTATATCTCCCAATGCCTATTAACATTAATTTATACTAGTCATCAACCCGTGCAGGGTCTAGGGATTGTTACATGACTATATGGTACTATCTGATATATAGTGTGAAAAATAACCTTCTAACATAATTAAAAAATGGAAGTTATATATTTCTCGTCATGAATATCATATAAGTCTCTGTTTCCAAAAAGGAAAGACATGTTTTATATAACTAACTATCAAATATACTTTTTAGAAAAATGGGACTGCGTATAATAAATTTCTATAAAGATTTTAAATTGTGACCTTTATATCAGTTAGAAATCTAAAATTTTCATTTATCCGTAATTTTACTTCTCAGGTGTTTTTTCTTAGTTTTACAACTTGTACAATCATGTTCATATTTGCAAGGAAGAGTGGTTTTGTCAACAAAAACAAAATATATGACCATGTTAATCATGGATAAAGGTAAGAAATATAAATGAAATGAGACTTACAACTAACGTATACACTGCTATTAGGAAATTAACATAGATAAAGTATCTTTATACAATATCAACCTATGCGCGTGCTCATGTTCACTCCATTGGATTTCATTCCCAGTATCATATGGATTTTGTCATTTTTCTATTGTGAAATCATCGAAACAAATAGTGAGAAATCATTTTTTCGTGTAGAAACATCTAATGGATGAGTGACAATGCTTAATACAACTGAGGTAATGCAATGTTGATGGGCTTATCTTGTAACAGACCGAAGACTATGCGGCCTTGTTGCCATCATGAACGGTTAAACTTTATGAGCCATTGGTATGAGCATGGAGATAAAAATATGCAGAAAATCAATGTTCCTGCAATTCAGGTCTTTAGTCAAAGTTGCTGATGGAATCATCACATGTATCGGAAAAGGGAAGAGAAGTTGAAATTGTTACCTGAGATTAGCGAAACTTCAGTCATTGCTGCTGCCTGATGTGAAGAGGCCATGGGAAGACAGAGGCAGGTTCGCATCTTGCACTTGCTAAATCAATTGGAGTCAGGTTAGCCAAACACATGGCAGATTTATTAGATTAAGCATGAGTTCCAGTCAGAACCGGAGTAGATCACTGAAATCTACTAAGCTATATGCTAGTTGCTCAGTATAGATATGTGTAATTGTGTATACACCACTACTGTAATGAACACCATGAGAATAAAGCAAGAAAATATAAGCACTATAGCAATCGTTAGTATCTCCCTGTGTTGGTGGGTTTGTTATAGCTAGCTCCAGATTCAATCAGTGTACGCGCGAACGTGCATGCCCCGTGTACGTATGCATCCAGCCTCCAGAATTATCAAGGTGCTTCCCATTCCTCGTGCTAGTTTGGTTTGTCAAGGCCAAATGCACCGGCCAGCTTTGGGCATAGCCATAGTGGGAAACTTGCATGCGATGATCGCCAGATTGGGCTTGCGCTAATGCTTCTTGCCATCAAGTGTATCTTGAAGGAAATCATGGGGAGATAGAGACCAAAGAGACGATGACTCACATGCACGGAACATGGGAGGGGCGCATGTCATGGTTCATCAACAGCTATTGATACATCATATCTTGATCGGAGGGACAAAATTGCTTAACTTATAGGATTAATGTGAAGTCTCTATGGTGCCTTCAATTAGTAAATATATAAGTTATAAGACTAATTAGTTATAGAAATTGCGTCAGATTCTTTTTTCAAAAGTTGTTCCCCTTGCAAATGTTTGACAATCTAGTCATACAAAAAACTATGATTTCACTGGTATCGAAAAAACATAAAAAGCTCAGTGCTGGCCTGGTCATGTGAAAATCTTTCTTATATGCGTTCATTTTGACTGTATCATATAGCAGACATAGTGATCAAGAGCAGCTCACACTTAAGAAAGGCCAGCATCAAGAGAGAGCTTGCCCTCGGATGTATTTGTCACCATGCTCTTGGACGCCAAGGAGAACTTGTACCTGCTTATGTAGTATGTACATCTGTAGATTAACCAACACATACTTTTATGTGAATATTTCTATTCATGAATAAACATATGGATGTAAATGTACTGGACTGCTAGTATTGCGTGATGTATGTTCCTACTATGTGCATTATAAGAATATGACAGATCAGAGGCTGGTCATGACCTCGCTAACATCACGGCTTGGCTTACGGCACAGATATTACAACACCGCCGCCTTGAGCAAATCGCGGCATGCGTTGCAGAACAGAGTGTATGGCACGACCACCTTGAATAAATCATGGCATGGTTTGTCCTAGATTTCCTCCATTGCATGTGGTATCGCATCCTAGGGCCTAAGACTATGGTTGGCTGCCGGCACACTGTCAACGGTGATTTCGATTTGCTAGAACTGCCCGTCACGTGTCCATGTGCTTGATGGCACATCTCCCAGCCAATCTGATATTCACGGGTGTTAGCCTGTACAACGGCGTCCGTCGTGGTCACATATTCAGAAGCAACGGATGGGCTGCTAGCCTATACAACAGCGTACGTGGTGGCTGTATATTCAAAAGCTAAGGAAGGAGAGCACTGATGGCTGGCTGAAGAGGAAACTTCCCCGCTGAGAAAAAGGCGGCAGAAAGACGACAGCGACGGCGGCCGAGGAAACTACCCTGGGAGAAACACTTGTCTGTGCTATCTGCTTAGACGACGACGGCCGGATCATAGTTGCTCTGCATGAACCAACTGTCAATGGACCTCCTTCTCGGTTGTATCTTCCATCGCTGGATTGTCGTGTGATTGGAAGAGCGACGGTGCGTCTATACTGATGCATGTTTCTTCGCATCCATCTTGAGTTAAGAAACTGTCGTTCTTCTCATGTTCTTCTCTTGCTGTTTGACCTAGAAAAGGATACGAAGAGATGATTCTTATTTTTCATTGGGCTGTGTTTTATTTATCTGGGGGCTGTGTTGTTTTACCCTTCAGGTGACGTGAGGTTATCCTACTCAACCAAGCAAACCTTAAAGTGGATTAGAGGTGGAACAATACGCATGGACTCTTGTTACTTCATCTGACGGTGGTTAATAACTAATATGTAGATCCGATGGACAATAAACATACTTTTTAAGGATTAACGTGGAGGCTCCATTGGTGCTTCTAATTAGTAAATATAAGATATAAGATATAAGATAGGATATAAGATTTATACTTTCCCACTTTCACAATTTGATGCCCGGAAAGTAAAGAGTTTATAATGTTTGGCGCTCTTTTGTTGACACGTTGCCGCCAGTATTACACACCCTCCACGCCAACATTATCATCGGGCCTCGATGGGGATCAGTATTAAGGTATGAAGAGCTGCGGGATAGATGGTACAACGGAGGGGGAGGGAGTGCTGCTCCTCCCAGTTGTCGTGCAGGGTGAAACAGGACGCGAGCAAGATGCACCGTTGTTACACTCTCTCTGCTCTTCATCCCTTCCCTCACAGCTGTCGTGCAGGGCGAAACAAGACGCGAGCAAGATGCATCGTTGTTGCACTCTCTCTGTCTTCATCCCTCCCTCTCTCCTCGCTATCTCGCCAAGATATAGATGACATCTAAAGTTGAGGAATATCTTGATGGTCAGCAAATACCGGTGAGCCCTAAATTTTTTCTCACTTAAGAAATATTATTTGTTTTCAATATTTCAATCATTTTTAATCATTATATTTGATATGTATTTGTAAGATGTGGTAGGTATGAATATTAAACTATGACATCCAGCACCAAGTAATTATAATGGGTGCTCTCATCCGGAAAAAAAATTGTAATCGGTGCACATGCATAGCAATACAGAAGCTTCCGGTCCCAGCACCACATGTAGCGACAATACCCACCGCCCACTGCCCACTACGTTCCCCCTTTATCCACAACATATTGCCTTCTTCTCCATCCACCTGACGCTCTCCCTTCTCTTCTTCTCTATCCAGGGCAGCAACCCCATCTGTGAGGAACACCACAGAGGATGGATTGCGTTTTGGAGCTCCCTCTACTGTCGCTCGATCTGGCCTCCCCTGCTCAGTTGCCACCCCGGGCCCCGGATCTGGCCACAGCAGGCCTCGCCCCGACCAACAGCATCGGATCCATCCCTTCCCTCCTCCTGTGTCCTCCACATGCAGGGACCGTGGGCCAGATCGAGGTAAGGGCCCTGCCTCCTCCAACCGCGCGCAAGCAGGCCAAGGCCGACGCCCCCCCCCCCCCCCCCCCCCTCTCTCATCCTCTCTCCCCCTTCTCTCTCTAATCTCTCACGTTTTCTTCAGGGAGCCTGCCATTGAAGAATGAACTCATCTGTACAAAGGCCATTGTATCTGAAATTAGCTAAAGGACCGCGGCTTGAATACTCAAAAGCATAGGGTATTTTCTGTAAGAACAAAACGTTTTCTTAGAGAGCACATAAAATAGGACTGCGGGTTTGAATACGTGAAACAATAGGGACTTTTTTACAAAAGCGCCGACGACGTACGACCAGAAACCCTCGGTGCTTTATTATTAGGTAGAGATAGAGATAGAGATAGAGATAGAGAGGTAGAGATAGAGAGGTAGAGAGGTAGAGATAGAGATAGAGAGGTAGAGATAGAGATAGAGATAGAGATAGAGAGGTAGAGATAGAGATAGAGATACAGATAAAGATGTATATTTATATTTTTGTATATATGTTCAGCCAAACTAAAAAGGTATTGACTTTTTGACTCAATTTATACGGCATATATTTCGGGATGGAGGGAGTACCGAGATGCAACGCTGCAGCAGACTTTTCTAAAAAAAAAAGCTGCAGCAGCATTCAACGTAGGAAAAGTAGCCAGCGTGGGCTAAACGTTGCTAAATCATGGAATCCTGATCATAGATATAGTTCTGGCAGCGACGCACACACAAATATATATGCGAGCCATGCCTTTCTAGCATTCAACTATAATCTGGTTCCTGCAACAAAGCTTTAATCTGGAGGTGAGGTTAGTCCTGCTCCAAGAAGCTGACAATGGCGTCCATGTTGACGGTGCATATGAATCAAGGACAAGGGGAAACAAGCTATGCTCGCAATTCCTTTGTTCAGGTATATATATTTTGCCCTCCAGATTAACTCACTATGCTGTTTGCACCTAGCTTCCGTCGATAATTCCGTCAAGAATTTCTTCACACACGGTTGGCAACATTCTATTTAAAGAAGAATGAGAACATTATAAAGACCACATTTGATAAAGAACACTGCACCTCGATTACAGAATGGCGAGCAGAAGAGGATGAAGCCCCTGATAGAAGCAGCCGTCGTTGATTTATGCCCCGGCACTAGCACCTTGTTGCCCACAAAGATGGTGATTGCGGACCTGGGCTGCTCCTCTGGTCCAAATGCGATAGCGCTAGTCTCGATCGCCGTCGAGGCCATCCACAATCACTGTCACCAGTTCCTACAGCCACCTCCTGAAGTGTCTGTGCTTCTCAACGACCTGCCTGACAACGACTTCAACATGGTGGTGAAGAACCTGGTCACGCTACGTCGAAGCAGCAACGATACCATTGTTATGACCGGTGTCTTGCCGGGGTCGTTTTACGAGAGGCTCTTCACTAGTGGTTCCTTGCACCTTGTCTTCTCATCCAACAGCCTGCATTGGCTCTCCAAGGTGTGCGTTTAAAACTGCTCGTTGGATTGATCCATTGCTTTTCTAGTTGGTTTTGTAAGCAAAACCTCATCTCTACAGGCTCCTGAAGATCTAACAAGGAACCAGATCCCGGCGTATGACATTGATGAGCATACAAGGCTTGAAAGGCGTCCTATGGTCCTTCAGGCTTATGCACAACAGTTCAGAAAAGATTTTACACGTTTCCTTGAGCTGAGGGCCAAAGAAATGATCCCAGGAGGCCGGATGGTTGTTTCCCTTGTAGGGAGGGATTTTGATGTAGTCACCCCCGAATTCTCTCACCTCTGCGAATTCGTAGCTCAGATTCTAAGCGTCATGGTCTCAGAGGTACAATATTTTCTAGCATTGCATTTTTATAATTTAATAACAAACGCCGAGTATTTGACCTCAAATCTTTTGGTATGCTTTTGACAGGGTGTAATTGACAAAGCAAAGTTTGACTCTTTCTATTTGCCTGTGTATGAACCTTCCAACAAAGAGCTGAGGGAGATCATCCAAGATGAAGGTTCGTTTTCAATCACTGAGATGCAGGCGAACAATCCTTTTGTCGGTCTGGACAGCACACTTGTGGTACCAAGCAGGTTTGCTAGTGTGACCAGAGCCATATTTGAGCCGATTATAGTCCAGCATTTTGGAGAAGTCATGGATGAATTTGTGAGGACCTTGGAGCGACGCTGGAGCAGGGAAGGCAGCTTGCAGGAGGAACATACCAAAAGCCCAAGACCAATGCTGGCGGTATCCCTCAAGAAGGCATGACCAGGCACACCGTTTATTCTAGTTCTTTGTGGCGGTGCCATGAAGACAGAGAGTTCGATGTCCTCACATAATCGATTTTTTGAATCTTACCAGTTTATGTTATTGTATCTTTTTTTTTGCAAATTTTATCTTATTGTGTCGTGTTGCTGTTGTTGGTTTGATCTGTGTGGAGTTGGAATCTTTCCACGACATTTTGGTGAAGTTTTTGTGATTCAGCTACCTGCACTTCTAGGGGGTCATTCCCGGCCCAAGCACAATCATCACTTGCGGCTTCCCATCTTTTTGGATTGCTGGCTCAAGGGCCTTTCAGGCACCTTTATTGGCAATTGAGTCTGTGCATGTGAAATGAGTAGCCGTAGCGTTGCTCCGATCCAATTGCAGTCGCTTCACTGAAGTCAAGGCGGCATTTCATCTTGCAAAGACTGATTTTTTTTCCGAAAAGGGGGTTTACCCCAGCCTCTGCATCAGAAAGATGCATACGGCTCATATTATTAAAAAGATAATGCAGTAACAAAGTCGCCAAGTATCGAGGTGCGAAAATAAACAAAAAGCTCAAAAGAGCTAAAACCCAAAGCCACAACCGGCAGGCAAACACAGTAGGAGCACTACATGCCTATCCTATTACATGACCGCCATCCAAACCGGTTGAAAATATCCCGCGCTACCATCTCCCATCGGGTAGACGCAGTAACCAAACGCTCCCTGGCTTCCGTCGGAGTGAGTAGCGACCACATACGGATAAACGCCGTGGCCCTGAAGATAACCTGCAAAAAGTGAACGTTTGTTGATCTGTTAAAGACTAAATCATTTCTGCAGTTCCATACTGCCCAAAATAAAGCACAGACGCCAACACGAATGTGTCTTGCAGTATCGGAATCAACCCCATCAAGCCATGTTCCAAATAACATGTTGATAGAGGTGGGCTGATTAATATTAAACGCAATATGGATCGACCGCCACATAATCTTAGCCAACGGACAATTGAGAAAGAGGAGTTTGATGTTTTCGTTATGATCGCAAAAGCTACACCTAGAAGAGCCCACCCAATTGCGTTTTGCCAAGTTATCCTTAGTCAAAATGACCTGTTTACGCACAAACCACATAAACACTTTGATTTGTAAGGGAACCTCTACTCTCCAAACGTGAATCGAGGAAGGAACGACGCTAGAGTTAATGACATCCAGGTACATAGATTTAACCGAGAACACACCGTTCTTAGTAAGTTTCCAATACAGCTGATCTGGTTGCTGGGACAGGCGCACCTCCATTAAACGTCTAACAAGATGGAGCCAGGCCTCCCAACGATTTCCAACTAGCGTCCTCCGAAAACTATTATTGAGGGGAGTGGATTGTAAAACAGTTGTAACGTAGGCTTCTCTACGTCGCACAATGTTGTACAAAGTAGGATATTGTAGTGCAAGTGGAGTCTCTCCGAGCCACGTATCATCCCAAAACCTCGTAGAAGCACCATTCCCGGCAATAAATTTTGACTTGTTGAAAAAGAGTTGTTTTACTCTCATCAAACCCTTCCAAAAAGGTGAGTCGGAAGGCCTGACATTTACCTGGGCCAACGTTTTAGCATAAAGATACTTATTACGCAAAATCTGTGCCCAAGTAGCTTCCGTCTCAGATGCTAGTTTAAATAGCCACTTGCTAAGGAGACATATGTTTTTGACTTCCAAATTTTCAATACCTAGACCCCCTTGGTCTTTCGGCCTACAGATTATATCCCACTTAGCAAGCCTATACTTTCATTTGAGCTCATCATTCTGCCAAAAGAATTGAGATCGGTAGAAATCTAACCTTTTCCTGACACCCACCGGAACCTGGAAAAAGGATAAGAGAAACATAGGCATACTGGTAAGGACCGAATTAATCAGAATCAATCGTCCTCCGTATGACATGAGCTTCCCTTTCCAACGGCTCAGTTTCTTTTCAAAACGATCCTCGATGCATTTCCACTCAATGTTAGTCAGCTTACGATGATGAATGGGTATACCTAGGTACGTAAACGGTAAGGAGCCCAATTCGCATCCGAACAATTGTTTATACGTGTCCTGGTCATCCTTTGCTCTTCCGAAGCAAAACAATTCGCTCTTGTGGAAGTTCATTTTGAGGCCAGACAATTGTTCAAAAAAGCATAACAGCAGCTTCATGTTTCTTGCTTTCGCCAAGTCGTGCTCCATAAAGATGATAGTATCATCAGCATACTGAAGAATGGAAATCCCTCCGTCAACTAGATGTGGAACCAGGCCACCTACCTGCCCTGCATCCTTTGCCCGACCTATTAAAATAGTCAGCATATCAGCCACTATGTTAAACAGGATCGGTGACATCGGGTCTCCTTGCCTTAGCCCCTTGTGTGTTTGGAAATAGTGTCCTGTGTTGTCATTCACTTTAATCCCTACACTCCCTTTTTGTGTAAAGGAATCACTCTGGTTTCTCCAAGCCGGATCAAAACCTTTCATACGCAAAGCTTGTCGAAGGAAAGGCCATTTAACTTTATCATATGCTTTTTCAAAATCCACTTTAAAAACTACGCATCAAGTTTTTTTGATTGGATTTCATGGAGCGTTTCATGCAAGACAACAACCCCTTCAAGGATATTTCTATCAGGCATGAAAGTAGTCTGGGACGGATGAACCACAGAGTGTGCAATCTGCGTAAGTCTGTTCGTCCCGACCTTGGTGAAGATTTTGAAACTCACATTAAGCAGACATATAGGTCTGAACTGCTCAATGCGAACAGCGTCTGTCTTCTTAGGAAGAAGAGTTATCATTCCAAAATTCAGCTTAAACAGCTGAAGTTGTCCCTCGAAAAACTCCTGAAACATGGGCATCAAATCTCCCTTAATAAAATGCCAGCACTTTTTGTAGAACTCCGCCGGAAACCCATCCGGTCGTGGAGCCTTATTATTCTCCATTTGTGTAATGGCCTCAAACACCTCTTTCTCAGAGAAAGGAGCAGTCAGGAGCTCATTCTCGGCAGTCTCAAGTTGAGGAACATCCTCAACCCTAGACTCATCTAAGGACACAAAATTCTCTTCCAGGGGACCAAACAACTGCTTATAATAATTGGTAATGTAGACTTTCAGATTGTCTTGACCAACTATCGTCCCTTCGTCTTGTTCTAGCTGGAAAATTCTCTTTTTACGATGCTTCCCATTAGCAATCATATGAAAGAATTGAGTATTGTCCTCGCCTTGAACTATTTTGCGAACCTTAGCTCGCAACACCCACTTCAATTCCTCCTCGCGAAGAAGCTGTTTAAGTCGCATCTCCGCCTCTATCTTCGTTTCCAACTCACTGGAATCCAATATAGAAGTTTCTGCTTTAACTTCAAGGTTCTGAATAAGTAGAAGAAGTCTCTCCTTCTCCGCCTTATAAATTCCATGCGTGTGCTTAGCCCATCCATGAAGGAACCTTCGGAGATGACGAATCTTGCATTGCCATCGCTCGATAGGTGTTCTTCCCCCTGAGTCTTTAGCCCACTCCCGAGCTAACAACTCGGAACCCTTCTCTTTCAAACCAGGCAAGTTCAAACGAGAAAATGTTCTTGTTTCCCACAAAAGTTTGAACTCCTGAATCGACTAGTAACGGTGTATGATCAGAGACACCTCGTGTCCACGGTTACCAAAGGAAACTTCTGTTCCCATTCGACACTTGCTAGGACACGGTCAAGTTTCTCAAACGTCGGGACTGGTAACGAATTAGCCCAAGTGAATTTCCTACCCGAGAGCTCTATCTCTCTGAGATCCAAGCTTTCGACAATAGTGTTGAACATAAAAGACCATCGGCCATCAAAATTGTCATTATTCTTTTCCTCTTTCCTACGGATAATGTTAAAATCACATCCCCCACTAAGAGGGGGAGCTGTTCGTTACCACAAATACGAACCAGATCCGCAAAAAGTCTGGCTTGAGCTGTGGTTGCGCAGCTCCGTACACTGCCACCAAAGCCCAATCAAACCCATATGCCTTAGTTCTAACTCGAAACTTGACAGAAAAATCCCCCAAAACTACACTCCGAACTTCCAACGTTTCGCACTTAACCCCAAGTAAAACCCCACCAGATCTTCCTCGAGGGGGGAGGCAATGCCAGTCAAAATCTACCCCCCCCCCCCCCGGACAAAGTGGCAAGAAATTGTGAAGTGAAGTTGCTTCTTCCAGTCTCAGACAATGCAATAAAATCCAAATGATGTTCAAGAGAAGCCTCCGCTAGAAACCTTCTTTTAGCCAAGTCTCTAAGACCTCTGCTATTCCAGAAAATGCCTCTCATAATTCATCATAAATTTTTTTTGCAGTACGGATCCTAGCACTCCTACGCGCTGCCGAGACTGGATAAACCTTCCGTTTCCACGTTCGTTTTGGCTTAATGTGACCATCAGCCCGATCAGCACACTCATTCTCTGCTTCTAGCTCCACGGGCTCATCTACATGAAGAGACACCTCAGGAATGGTGTCCTCCTCCGTCTCGGGTAATGTAGGGTCAAGATCGGCACACAAGCCATCAAGAACCCTAACCCCAAGTGCATCTATCTCCGAGTCGTTCATAGGTTTAACAGCAGCAATGTGACGGATCATATCTACCGCACGTTCAGCTTCCAAATCAAGAATGTCGTTAACCGACCTAGATAACTCAATATCATTATTACCAAGTGAAACTCCTATTTGATTTGCATTATGAATAATTTCATCATTAGTAAAATGCAAAATGGAATTTGACTTATTAACCGACATACCAGTGGAGATCTCGACGTCGCGCAACTTAGCAGCTCTCAAAGCACACCTCAGCTGCATGCCATCAACGTCCGGCAGCTCCTGCAGCCTCCCGCTAACCGGCCTCCCCTGGGAGACAGGATCCGGGATACCGCCAAAGGCGATGACCTCCTCGCATGAAGCTCTGCTAGGGGAAAGGCCTCCTGCCCGTCCCCCAACAGCGGTACCCCGGGCCGTAGCCACCGGGGCAGGAGAACAACACGGCAACGACTCCCGCGGCCTGTCCACGGGCGACCCGCCGGCAGCAGGGACCGGGGAGACCCTCGCGCGGTGCTCCGGAGAGGGGGCCGGTGAGACGGGCGCGTCACCTGACCCGCCCACCGCAACGGGGCAGAGTGTGGCGGCGGCCTCCTACATGGCCACCCCTCCGCCCGCGTGCGGCGACGTGGAGAAGAACGCTGAGTCCGCCTTTGGCGTTGTCGGCGTCGGCATCACAGGGAACCGGGCCTCCTGCCCATCACCTCTAGCCATGGCCGCCAGTGCAGCACCATCCACGGTAGCCATAAGCGAGGTAGGAGACGTGGAAAGGGCCACCTGCCCCTCGGTATCTCCCAACTCAAGAACCGCCGGCGCACAAAGGGGAGCCACGGGATCCACGGAACCTGGATAGACACCCCGAAGCCGAGGCAGTGCAGAGAACGGTCCCAAAGACCCAAGCTGCAAGGTGGACGTCGGAGCCACACCAGATGACCGAGCAGGAGCAATGTCACTAGAAGACAGACCGACCGGCTCCTTGGCCCCATCATCATCACCCATAGCCGAATCATCCTGGTTCCCATCATCCTAGTTCCCCGGTGCACCTGCTCCCTCAGTCGTGTCCATAGGATTATCATCCTCAAACTCATCGAACAAATTAGGATCCTCATACAGAACGTCCAGCTGATACAGAACACCATCATACGTCCAAGGCACCACGTTCGGCAAGAACTCAATATTAGCAACACTGACAAGTAAACGCGCCACCCCTTTGGCCCGAGTGAATGGCATATCCACCTGAACAGTCTTGCCGATCAAAGACCCCAAACTCCACGTCACCAAGAAGCTATCCAGGGGATTAGATGGCGCCACGGAGAAACGAACCCAAATCTGCCTCAACGGTGTGCCCTGCGGCTCCGTCTTTTTCCACTCATCAAACTGCAACACAAAACTAGTGCCTGTGACCCTGCTCATACCGAACTTGAGGATTCGCAACTGATCCTCCTTAGACGGGAAATCAACTTTGTAAGATGTATCATTTAGTTTGAGCAACGACCACTGAAAATTACCCAGAGCGAGTTCCCGCAGCTGCTGAATAATTTGCGCCTCGGTCAACGGTCCATGAACTACCTTCACCACCCCTGGGAAAGAGTTCTCTACCGCTGGTGCCAAAGGTGCCACACTGGGAGACTCAAAGAACATCAACTCCGAGAAGCAGACCCCGTAAATCTGAATAGTAGGCTTAGGCCCAAGCATAAGAGGACACTCGGCAGCGGTATGCTTAGGTTTCCGGCACAGATCACATAATTCCGCAGTGCACTCGGCCATAAAGTGTCCCGTGTCACCACATCGAAAACAAGTAAGCTTCTTCTTCTTTGCCGCCCATTTGGACAACTTGTCAGCCTCTGATTTATCCGTACCATGCTCAGAAGCAGAATCACCAGTCTGCATGGGTTCCGGCAACGTGACTTCGGCCAGGGCCTGAACCGTCTCCACCGCTACCTGGGGTAGAACCGTTCCTCCCTCGGCCACCACCTCAGTCTCAACTGTAGTCTTCGGATGCCTAGGCGGATAGTTACGTCTGTTCCCGCCCCGACCTCCGCGGAATCAGCCCCGGAAGGAGCGGTTATTAGGAGCGACTGCCCCCTCCACAAAGTTACCGGGCGGACCCTGAAAACCCTAGCTGGCATTGCCGTTGTCCGTCCAAGCATATCCACGGCCACCGTCGAAGGACGAAGAACCCCGACGCAGTCCAGCACCGTAGGCGTCGTACCCGTCATCGCCCCACTGACCACGCGGGGGATTCCGGTCATCACCCGGCGACGCCCCAGCCCCACGGCCGAGCGGACCTTGGCCAGGGCCACCGCGGCCGCCCGCCATTTGCCGCGGCCATGGCCTTTGGTACGGCTGCGGCTCAGCCCTAGGCAGAGGCGGCGGATCAGCCCTAGGCTGCTATGGCGGCAGAGGCAGGGCCCTAGCCAGCGGTGGAGGAGGCGCCGCCCGAGGCGGCGGTGGAACAGCCCGAGGCGGCGGCGGAACCGCCCGGGGCAGAGGTGCCACACGCACGGGACCCGGTGCAGCAGCGCCCGCAGCCGGCGTGGCTGAGCCACACGCGGCCCCGGTCTGGCCTCTCGCCACTGGTGGCACCCGCGGCGGAGGCGGTTTGGGCGGCATGGCCGGCCGACGTGAGACAGGAGGCGGGCGTCGGTCGGCTCCGGCCAATCTCAGCGAAGAACGGCGCGAGGGGGCCGAATGGAAACCAACACACACGCGGCGCCGAATCCTAGCAGAGACAGGCGGAGGGAGAGAGGGGGTACGTACATGCAGAGGCAACCGAACCAAGTCCCCCTCATGCACGTCGCTAGCCCCCGCTGCGTCGTTTGCCTGGCCAGCCCCCTGGGCCTCAAGCCCAGTACTGACCAAGCCTACGTCACAGGCACCCACCGGCAGCCCAACTGAGCCCAATAACTCATTCAAACGCTCAGATCTGGCCGCCCGAATGTCACACGGCACGGCCACCGCCGGCGATCTCTGTGACACCATCGAACCACCTTTTTTATTTCGCCGAGCCACTCTCGTCCAACACTCGGGACGGAAAAAATTTGACAAAGTGATGGCCGACGGCCCATCCTTTGGCAACGGTCCCCTCCATGGTTTCACCTTCGAATTCTGCGAAGGAACCGGAGTATCCAACAAACCCGATTTCTTAGAACTCACCTTAGGTTTAGACCCCGAGGTAGATGTAGCGACAGCAAGTGTAGATGGTGACCGCACCGGCGCTTCTGGCAGATCATCATCATCGTCTTCATCATCATCAGCTAGTATCCAAAAACGTCCCCCAACCCGCTGCGCAGGCTTGGGTTCCTCGGCGTCCTTCGTAAGATCCACGAACTCGATTTGCTCATCGCATTCTCTGGGTTCCTGCACACACTCAAGAACTTCGATATGGAAAAGATCGATAATAAAACTCTTACCAACAGCAATATCTTCGCCAACGTTGAGATGTCGTCCGGCCAAAATGTCTCCTTCTTCATCGCGGATCGTCATCCAACGGGACGGGTGTGAGTAGATCAGGCCATTGATCCATCTCCCCGCCTTTCTATCGTCCTGAAAACGCACATACCATTTCGAATGATTCAAAAAATCCCAATCCCGGTCCGCCATCGAGGGATCCGGGCTGGACGACGAGGAAAGAGGGAGATCGGGCGCCGCCTCCGAAACCGGCCTGCACTCATTTTGGATCGGATCCGGTGCAAGTCGCCGGGGCGACGGCGGCGGAGGATCCGCTCCACGGGACGCCGGACGGAGCGGCGGAGAGGAACTCCCCTTCCCGTTGGCAAACAACCCGACCCAGTCCGCCGTCGAGATCGGCGGCGGTGGCTCCGGCAGGATTGGTGGCGTCGGGGACGTACGGCCGCCGCCCGTCGAGTCGCCCGAGGAGTCGCCCGCGGAGTTGCCCTCGTCGGTCATCCTTACCCTCCGTCACGACCATTTTAAAAATGGGAGAGATTTTCACTTCCCGGCCTCTGCACCAACCAGGGATGCATACGGCCATTTTAGTATGAGTATCAAGATAAACATGGTCCTCAGAATTTTTTTAAATGAGTATCAAGATATTTTTTGATGATAGGTTCCACCACACACCAAGCTTGATCCTCAATAAACGGGGGAAAACCCCTGTGCATCACCTGTCAATTTTAGGAATTGAACTCGGGTCGCTAGGCTGCACAACCGCATGCCCAACCAGTGAGCCAAGGAGAAAATGTTTTCAAGAGATTTTATTGTAATTCTTAGTTGTGAGAGCTACTTAATTTGTAATTTCTTGAATCTTGGATCCAAAGCAATGTACCTGTATGGTTTTGAGAATAAATAAAGTTACATGTGTTTTTCTAAAAAAAAAATAAGTTAACTGATGTGTCTCCCTGCTTGCTTGATTTCTTCAAAATACACTGCATCTGATGAGAACCTCTAGTTGCCTTGCCTGTGGCATCCTAGTGGTTGGTATGTTAACCTTATTACGCCTTAACAGGTTTCAAAGTAGGTGTGACGCAAGCACGAGTGCAACAAGCGGTGTGCAATTAAGTTGGAAGAGACCTCGAGGTAACTTTCAGGCCAGTCTGTGATGTGGCAGCGTCTTCCTGGGTCCTTCAGTCCAAGCGCATCAATGGGGATCCTGCTTCTAGCTTTGATTCTTATCTGTTGTCTCTAGCTTGACAACTAAAGGCATGAACGGTTTTCTACTGCTGTTGCCACCATTTTGGTTCTGCATGCGTGATAGCGGGGCTCAACTATGCCTGATAGCGGGGCTCAACTATGTGCTTCGTTTATTCCATCTTGTTCTAGCTTTTTCGGCCCTTTTTATCACCGTTGAGTGTTGACTGTGTGTGACACGTGGCAGCATACCACAGATTGACAGGCAACCAGCTGCTTTGATATTGGAATGCCAAATGTTTGGGCAAACCTACTGGTTGGCTGCTAAATTTGGCAACCTTCAAAAAAGTTGTCCATTCTTTTTGGTAAATTTCAGTATTGCCGGATATTGGCTTGTGTAAAAACATTAGCTAACAAATTTTTGGCGGGTGCTAGGCGTCATCCGGCTGTAGGTGCTAAAAAATCATCCGCCTCTACAGCCGCTCGATGCGACCGTAAATCACCATCTGATGATCTCGTTCTTTTTGTCTTACTTCTGCACCTACTCAAGCACGATGGGTAAACACCCCATGCCCCTTCCCTTCGCAGCACACTCTCTTCTCTACTCATCATGCACCGTCGTATATATAGCACATCCGCCACCATTGTAGCATGAGAGACGTCTCACATCAAGCCTTTGCAGTACGACGGACAGGGCGTCTGTCGTCGAAGCATCGTCCACGTCTCCACAGCAGACCTCTGTTAAAGTATGTATTATAGGATGTATACGGTGTACATATAAACCATATACATGTGTGGGCGTGTGCGTGTTGTATACAGGTAGTTAGGATATGTTTAGGTTGATCTCTATCCCTTGTATAGATTATGACTTGGAGATCAATCCTACAACAACCTAACTACCTAAACCCTGTAATCTCTTGTGCCTATAAGTAACACGCAACGCGTCCCTGCTAAGGCATACGCTCAACACATCTTTACATGGTATTCAGAGCCTCTCCTCTACGCACATCCCCTGCGCCGCCAAAAACCCTTGCGCCACCATGTCTTCCTCAAGCTCCACCGCAGCCGCCCCATCTGTGCTCATCCCCATCGCTGTGAAACTCCATCGCTCCAACTTCAACGTCTGGCGCGCGCAGGCTATGGCCACGATCCGTGGTGCTCAGCTGGTGACCTACCTCGATCCAGAGAGGGAGGTACCGGCGCCCAAGCTGTTGGACAAAGACGGCAAGGTCACCGACGTGCCGAACCCGGCATATGAGATCGACAGGGCTCGAGACTCTTAGGTTTTGAGTTTCCTTTTCAATTCCATCTCACCCCCTGTGATGGTTCAGATCGCAACATGCACCACGGCGTCAGCAGCATGGACTGCAATCACGGAGATCTTCATCTCCCAGACATAGGCGGCCATCGTCAATACGAGGATTGCCCTCTCCACCACCAAGAAGGGGAACTTCACCATCGCTGAGTACCTTGGCCGCATGAAGGCCCTCGGTGATGAGATGGCTGCCATCGGCAAGCCGCTCACGGACGATGATACGGTGTCGTATATCCTTGCTGGCTTGGATTTCGACTACATGTCCTTCGTATCCTCCATCTGCGCCAGGACCGTCCCCATCAAGCCCAACGAGCTCTACGCGCAACTCATCAGCTTCGAGAGCCGCCTCGCCATGTTCGAGGGTGGCAACTCGTCGTCCCTCTCCTCTGCGAACGCTGCCTCCCGTGGCGGTCGCGGCTTCTCTCGCGGCGGAGGTCGCGGCAGGAACGGCGACGGCCGTGGTCACGGTGGTGGCCGTGGCAATGGAGGCAACGGCGGCCGCGGAAACGGTCACGGTGGGCGTGGCCAAGGAGGCGGGGGACGAGATGATCTCCCTGAGGTGTTTTGCCAGATCTGCAAGAAGCCAAACCACACCGCCATAGAGTGCTACAGGCGCTTCGACATCGCATTCACCAAGGAGAAGAGTGCTAGCGCCGTGTCCAACTCTTCCTACGGCGTCGACACCAACTGGTACGTTGACACAGGTGCCAGAGATCACATCACCAAAGAGCTCGACAAGCACACCATGAGGGAGAGATACAACGGCCATGATCAAGTGAACATGCCCAACTGAGCAGGTATGAAAATTACTCACATTGGTCAAGCATATGTTCGTACTCCCACTCGTAATCTTCATCTAAAAGATGTCCTTTACTCACCTAAAGCCACAAAAAATCTTTTTTCTGCTCATCGTCCATCTCAAGACAATAATGTGTTTCTTGAAACTCACCCTCGCTTCTTCATCATTAAGGACAAGGCAATGAGGAGCACCCTCTTCCACGGCAGGTGTAGAGCCGGCCTCTACCCCCTATCATCAGCTTCCTTAGGCCCGGGCAGGCATGCTTTTGGTGCCACTAAGATCTCTCCGTCAAGGTGGCATGATCAACTAGGTGATCCATCTTTGAAAATCGTTCAGCATGTTCTTAGCAAGAACAAAATTCCTTTTTCAGTTCATGAGTTGAATAAAGAGGGGGTGTGTGATGCAGGCCAACAAGGCAAAAGTCACCAACTTCCCTATCCACATTCTAGTAGTTCTTTGAATGCTCCTTTAGAGCTTATTTATTGTGATGTATGGGGACCTGCCCGTGATTCAATCAATAAAAAGAATTATTATGTGAGCTTTATTGATGATTTCAGTAAATTTACATGGATATTCCTTCTTAAGCATAGGGCAGAGGTCTTTAAAGTGTTTCATGAATTTCAAGCACTTGTAGAAAGACTCTTTGGTCGCAAAATCATCACCATGCAAACCGACTGGGGTGGTGAGTACGAAAGGTTAAATTCCTTTTTCCGCCAAGTTGGCATCACACACCATGTTTCCTGCCCGCATGCTCATCAGCAAAACGGCTCCGACGAAAGAAAGCATCGTCACATTGTCGAGGTTGGCCTCTCATTGTTAGCTCATGCATCCATGCCCCTCAAATTTTGGGATGAGGCATTCATAGCTGCCACGTACTTGATCAATCGCACACCAAGTTAGGTGATCAATCTTGAAACTCCACTAGAAAAATTATTCCATGAAACACCAAACTATCATGCCCTTTGTACTTTTGGGTGCGCATGCTGGCCCAACCTTCGCCCTTTCAATGCTCGCAAGCTTGAATTCCACTCCAAATAATGCGTTTTCCTTGGCTACAGTAACCTTCACAAAGGTTTCAAGCGTCTAGACATAACTGCTGGACGTGTTTATATTTCTCGGGACATTGTGTTCGATGAAACGGTGTTTCCCTTTGCCAAGTTAAACCCTAATGCCGGTGCACCAATCTGATATGAAGTCCTTCTCCTCTCTGAAAATTCCTCATCCTTACCTCTTGATCATGGGATCGAACATATAGCTAATGATCACTTGGGTAATTCTCATGAAAATTCTGCTATAAATTTTGGAGGAAATTCGGTTGTGCACTGTGATTTTATGCAGCAGCACAGGACAAGCGCGGAGCACGAGGCGGATTCAGGTGCTGCATCAGGAGCTGACAGCGGCGATCCCCGTGTGGATCTGCCCTCGCCTGCCGCGCCAGGAAGTGGAAGCGCATCTGCCTCGGGGTCACGCGGGCCACCAGCGGACGACCACGCGTCCCCCCGCGGCCCCGCGGGTGAGACAACGACAACCCAAGGCGGGCCCGGCGGCGCAGGTGGGCCAACCGCACTCACGCGCCAGGCGTGCCTCTGGTGGGTCTTGCCAAGTGGCCCAACGAGCAACTGGCTCCGGCTCCGAGGAAATCAACCTCGGATCAGGTGCCGCTGGATCGCCTGCAGCGCCAGATCCCGCTCCTGCTGGATCTTTGTCGCGCCGGATCCTGCCGGATCTTCTGTGCAGCGGCCCTCTGCTGCCGATTCTGTGCCGGTGAGAACCAGATCACAGCAGGGAGTTTTGAAGCCCAAGGTTTGGACGGATGGCACGGTCAGGTATGGTAAAACGCGTTTTGGTGGCCTGGCTGTCACAGGTGAGCCAGGAAACTTGGTTGAGGCTTTTGAGGATAAAAACTGGAAAAATGCTATGGATGAAGAATATAATGCTCTTATTAGAAACAAAACTTGGCACTTGGTTCCTCCAGCAAGAGGCAGAAATATAATTGATTGTAAATGGGTTTACAGAGTCAAAAGAAAGTCCAGTGGAGAAATAGACAGATACAAGGCTAGATTAGTAGCAAGGGGTTTTAAACAGCGATATGGTATTGACTATGAGGACACGTTTAGTCCAGTTGTTAAAGCAGCTACTATCAGACTTGTTCTTTCTGTTGCAGTATCAAATGGTTGGAGTCTTCGTCAATTGGATGTGCAGAATGCGTTTCTTCATGGCGTTCTAGAGGAGGAAGTCTACATGAAGCAGCCACCTGGGTATGAGGTAAAAGACAAATATCATTATGTGTGCAAACTTGACAAGGCATTATATGGTCTGGAGCAAGCACCTAGAGCATGGATTCTAGCTTAAGCGATAAACTTCAAAGGCTTGGTTTTCGACCTTCAAAGGTTGATACGTCACTTTTCTTTTATAAGAAGGGAAAAATATCATTATGTGTGCAAACTTGACAAGGCATTATATGGTCTGGAGCAAGCACCTAGAGCATGGATTCTAGCTTAAGCGATAAACTTCAAAGGCTTGGTTTTCGACCTTCAAAGGTTGATACGTCACTTTTCTTTTATAAGAAGGGAAAAATAATTATCTTTATGTTGGTATATGTTGATGATATTATTGTGGCTAGCTCGTCACAAGATGCAGTCAGTGCATTGTTGGAAGATCTCAAGAGAGACTTTGCACTTAAAGATCTTGGTGACTTGCACTACTTCTTGGGAATAGAAGTGAAAAAGGTAACTAATGGGATAGTCTTAAGTCAGGAAAAATATGTGTCAGATATATTAAAAAGGTCAGGTATGATGAGTTGTAAAGCTTCAAACATGCCACTTTCAACTACTGAAAAACTTTCCAAACTTGACAAGGTATGAGGTAAAAGACAAATATCATTATGTGTGCAAACTTGACAAGGCATTATATTGTCTGGAGCAAGCACCTAGAGCATGGATTCTAGCTTAAGCGATAAACTTCAAAGGCTTGGTTTTCGACCTTCAAAGGTTGATACGTCACTTTTCTTTTATAAGAAGGGAAAAATAATTATCTTTATGTTGGTATATGTTGATGATATTATTGTGGCTAGCTCGTCACAAGATGCAGTCAGTGCATTGTTGGAAGATCTCAAGAGAGACTTTGCACTTAAAGATCTTGGTGACTTGCACTACTTCTTGGGAATAGAAGTGAAAAAGGTAACTAATGGGATAGTCTTAAGTCAGGAAAAATATGTGTCAGATATATTAAAAAGGTCAGGTATGATGAGTTGTAAAGCTTCAAACATGCCACTTTCAACTACTGAAAAACTTTCCAAGGAAGAAGGGGAGTCCTTGGGAGCCGAGGCAGCCACAAACTACAGAAGTGTGGTAGGTGCTTTACAGTACTTGACGCTTACAAGGTCTGACATATGTTTTCCTGTCAACAAGGTGTGTCAATTCTTGCATGCTCCTACTCTTCAGCATTGGACTGCAATGAAGAGGATTTTGAGATATCTCAGAGGTACTATGAGTACAGGATTGAAATTCACAAGGTCAAACTCAAATGTGGTAAGTGCCTTTTCAGATGCAGATTGGGCAGGTTGTCGTGATGATAGAAGGTCAACTAGTGGTTTTGTTGTTTTCTTTGGACCAAATCTCATATCTTGGAGTGCATGAAAACAAGCAACTGTGTCTAGATCCAGCACTGAGGCTGAATACAAAGCTCTAGCAAATGCCACGGCTGAGTTGATATGGGTTCAAACCCTGCTTGCTGAACTAGGTATAAAACATTCTTCTGTTGCATGATTATGGTGTAACAATATTGGTGCTACTTATCTGTCAGCAAATCCAGTGTTCCATGCAAGAACAAAACACATTGAAGTAGACTATCATTTTGTTCGTGAAAGAGTAGCCAAGAAGCTATTGGACATTCGTTTTATTCCTACTAATGATCAAGTTGCAGATGGCTTCACTAAAGCCTTGTCATGGCGCAAATTGGAAGAATTCAAGAACAATCTCAACTTGATAAAGTTGTGATTGAGGGGGCGTGTTAAAGTATGTATTATAGGATGTATACGGTGTACATATAAACCATATACATGTGTGGGCGTGTGCGTGTTGTATACAGGTAGTTGGGATATGTTTAGGTTGATCTCTATCCCTTGTATAGATTATGACTTGGAGATCAATCCTACAACAACCTAACTACCTAAACCCTGTAATCTCTTGTGCCTATAAGTAATGGCTGTTGAATCACTCCTCGCAGAATTGCCATGGTTGTTGACGTCGTCCTAACATGCCTCTTTGTCGTGGTCGTCAAAGCACTATCATGGTCGTGGATGTCGTTGCAACACATCTCACTGTCGTGTCCATCGAAGCATCATCAACCTCACCATGGCAAGCCTTGTCATCGTGGTCGCAAAGCATCATGGTGACCTTCGACACCATCACAGAGCACCTCATCGGCATCGTGGTCGCAACATCGATCACATCGTCGCATCATGCCTTTTTGTTGTGGCCATCGACGTCATTGCAACACATCCGGTCATTGTGTCTGTCGAAGCATCATCAACGTCGCCATGGCATACCTTGTCATTGTGGTCGTTGACGCTGTCAAGACATGCCTCATTGTGGCGATGATACAAGGGTGGACCAGCTTCTATAGGAGTAACTCTAAGGCCGCGGGCAGTGTTGCGATGTTAGATGGAGGTCTCTGCGGTATTCGACTGCTTCAACGGCCGCACCAATGCTACTAGGCGTGATGCGATGGTCGTAGTGATGGCGCGACGACATGCTTCGAACTCTCATGATGTGCTTCGACCTCCATGACCTGCAATGGCATCCCATGATGTTCTCCGACCTCTGCGACCTGCGATGGCATCTCTGCTGCTATGATGATGCTGCGACGGCCACAACGTTGGTATGACGACATGCTTGCAACACCCTTGATGTGGTTCGGCGACGATGCTCCGATGACATCCTGGGTCCTCCGATGCTGCTGCAATGGCATCCCTAGTCCTTCGATGATGATGCAAAGGCTGCGGCGTTGGCACGATAGACATGCTTCGAACACCCGTTGTGTGCTTCGAGGACTGAGATGATGCTTCAACGACCGCCTTGATGCTTTGAGGCATGCGCGACGATGATGGCACGACGACATGCTTCTAACGCCCGTGAGGTGCTTGGACGCACTACTAGAAAAATGGCTATAGCTAATATGGACATTAATGGCGCACCATGTATGTGGTGCGCCACTGCTATATAGCAGTGGCACACCAGATACAGGTACGCCATTATTGACATATTACTAATGGCGCACCTGGTGTGTGCTGCACCATTACTAGTTTTGAAAAAAAAATTAGCAGTGGCGCACCAGGGGATAGTGCGCCATTACTAGTTGACATAATAATAGCGCACATGTACAAAGTGCACCATTATTATGTGTATAACTTGGTCAAACCTTGGTCAAACTTAGTAATGGCACACTTTGCATAGGTGCGCCATTACTATGTCAAACTTAGTAATGGCGCACCTATACAAAGTGCGCCATTACTAACTTTGACCAAGGTTGGACCAAGTCATACACATAGTAATGGCGCACTTTGTGAAGGTGCACCATTACTAACTTTCAAATGCACCCCCCTTGTGGACCGCCTTTTCAGTTTAAAAAAATAAAAAAAATGATGGAAATGTCAAAAAAAAGAAAATAAGTTTTCCATTTGATATGTGGTCTAGTTGTTGGGAAAATTTACAAATATGAATTGACTTTATTTGCAAAATCTCTCTGGAATTTAGTAAAATGGGCATAACTTTTGCATATGAACTCGGATTAAAAAGTTTTTTATATGAAAAATCATCTACTCGAAAAATTACATCCGAATTCAACCAGGGGAACCCCGTTGAAGATATTTAGAATCTCCAAAAAACCTAACAGAATAAAAGATATGGGGCTTTTAAGATCTAGAGGGAAAAAGGAAAAAACTTCAAACTTAGTAGTGGCGCACCATTTGCTAGGTGCGCCACTAGTAACAGAAAAAAATCGATTTTTTTTGAAAAAATGTTCAAAATATGATACGTAATATGAACGGAAGTTTGAAATATTTTTTCAAAATTTCATCACACTCATGAACATGAACAAAGTCCTAGACATCAACAAGGTTTAATAGGATTGATATGCTAGATATATCAACAACTGCATGTTAAGTGAGTTGGTGTTGGGGTTGGATAGAACTGAGAAGTTAAGCGTGCTTGGGTTGGAATATTGTGAGGATGGGTGACATTTTGGGAAGTTTGACCACGGAGTGCGATTTGACTTGAGATTAAGCATATTTTCTAAAAAAAATTGAAAATAAAAGTTAGTAATGGCGCACTTCTACGTGGTGCGCCATTACTAAGTCAGATAGTAATGGCGCACCTTTAGGCATAGTAATGCCGCACCAAATGTGTGCCATTACTAAATATTACTAATGGCGTGATAATAGTGGCGCACCTATAGTGCGCCATTAATGGCAAAAATAGGTGCGCCACTAATAGGCTTTTTTCTAGTAGTGACGGCCGCGATGATGCTGTGGCGTTGGCACGATAGACATGCTTCAGACACCCATCGTGTGCTTCGAGGACTGAGATGATGCTTCGATGACCGCCTTGATGCTTTGAGGTGTGCGTGATGACGATGCCATGATGACATGCTTCTAACGCCCATGAGGTGCTTCGACGGTTGTGATGATGCTGCGACCACCATGGTGATGGCGTGAAGACACACTTCTAACCCCGCGCGTCGTTTCAATGACCACGATGATGCTGTGATGGCATGCTTTGACGGCTACGACGATGCCACGACGGCATGCCTCGGACAATCATGGCGATGCAACGACGTCGTACTTCGACAATCGTTACACTGCTAGGGCGGAGGCCCGATTACGTCGATGATGCTGCAACGACATGTTTCATGGTCATGGCAGTGTTGAGATGACGAGCATGGCAGCTTCAACTGAAAGATCGAGGATGTCGCCTAGAGGGGGGGTGAATAGGCGTTTTAAAATAATTATGGTAGAGGCTTGAACAAATGCGGAATAAACCTAGCGGTTAATTTGTCAAGCACAAAACCTACAACAACTAGGCTCACCTATGTGCACCAACAACTTATGCTAAGCAAGATAAGCAACTATGTGATAGCAAGATATATGACAAAGAACAATATGGCTATCACAAAGTAAAGTACATAAGTAAAGGGCTCGGGTAAGAGATAACCGAGGCACGCGGAGACGACGATGTATCCCGAAGTTCACACCCTTGCGGATGCTAATCTCCGTTTGGAGCGGTGTGGAGGCACAATGCTCCCCAAGAAGCCACTAGGGCCACCGTAATCTCCTCACGCCCTCGCACAATGCAAGATGTCATGATTCCACTAAGGGACCCTTGAGGGCGGTCACCGAACCCATACAAATGGCGACCCTTGGGGGCGGTCACCGAACCCGTACACTTTGGCAACCCTTGGGGGCGGTCACCGGTACCCGTCAAAATGCTCGGGGCGATCTCCACAACCTAATTGGAGACCCCGACGCTTGCCCGGAGCTTTACACCACAATGATTGAGCTCCGAACACCACCAACCGACTAGGGAGCCCAAGCACCCAAGATAAACAAGCTCAAGGGCACCAAGCACCCAAGAGTCATAAGCTTCTCAACTTGTAACTTCCACGTATCGTGTGGAGAACTCAAACCTATGCACCAAATGCAACGGCAAGGGCACACGGAGTGCCCAAGTCCTTCTCTCCCAAATCCCACCAAAGCAACTAATGCTAGGGAGGAAAATGAGAGGAAGAACGAAAGAAGAACACGAAAAACTCCAAGATCTAGATCCAAGGGGTTCCCCTCACTAAGAGGAGAAAGTGATTGGTGGAAACGTGGATCTAGATCTCCTCTCTCTTTTCCCTCAAAAACTAGCAAGAATCCATGGAGGGATTGAGAGTTAGCAAGCTCGGAGAAGGTCAACAATGGGGGCAAGAACGAGCTCAAAGGATAAAATCCCAATGGGGAAGAAGACCCCCTTTTATAGGTGGGGAGAAAAACCAACCGTTATCCCCTCACTCAGCCCGCACGGCGCGGTACTACCGCAGGGAGCTGCGGTACTACCGCGGTTGGCCGCGGTACTACTGCTGCAGGTTGCGGTACTACCGCATGTGCAGCTCTGGCCAGATGAAGGCCTGTTGCACAGGGCAACGAGCGATAGAACCGCCGGAGCGGTACTACCGCGCGCCCCTACGGTACTACCGTAAGGCTGGCAACACTAGGCGCAGAGAAGGCACGGACGTAAAAAATTACTTCCGTACCTACTTCCGCTGAGGGAGGACCTGCGCAAAACTCCGGCACGGTACTACCGCACATGAAGAGCGGTACTACCGCGTAGGGCGCGGATGTAAAAAATTACATCCGCCCCTACTTCCGCTCATGCTGCTAAGCCTGGCCAGAGCCCACGGTACTACCGCGCCCGCGGCACGGTACTACCGCGTAGGGCGCGGATGTAAAAAATTACATCCGCCCCTACTACCGCTCGGGCAGCTGCGCCTGGTCGGAGGCCACGGTACTACCGCTCCCACAGAGCGGTACTACCGCAAGGGCCTGCGGTACTACCGCTCCGGAGAGCAGTACTACCGCATGCCCCAAAACAGCAACACTAGGAGTCCTTCATTTTGTAGAGAAGACAACAGAGGGAAACACTAAAACCAGAACTGCCATAACTTCTGCAAATGAGCTCCGAATTGAGCAAACTCAAGCTTGTTGGATAGAGGAGGACGAGTAGCATCAAAACAGCGAGGAGAGAAACCTCCAACAGAAGAGGCAGGGGAGGTATGCCTAACAAGAGAGGAGAGAAACCTCCAACAGAGAAGAACCGGCAGAGCCTCCAACATCGAAAACATCATAGAAGATGCATGTAAACTCCGTTTTCGATGAACTCAAGCTTGTCATGAAAATGACCAAAAGCTCCAAATCTCACAAGGAGAAGAACCAAACAAGAACCAATAAAGATGATGCAAGGATGCAATGGTTTGAGCTCTTTACGAACGATACGATCAAGCAACTCATCGAGAGCCCCCCTTGATAGTACGGCAATCGATCCTATAACCCGGTCTCCCACAACTACCATGAGACCGGTAAAATAGAAAACCGATCAAGGGCAAACCTTTGCCTTGCACAAAGTCCACTTGAGCTAGATGATGACGATCTACTCCTCCTCAAGATGGACCACCTTTCTTGACTGCGTTGGCTCGATGAAGACTAGTTGATTGCTCCCCCATACTCCACTATGAGTGAGCCACTCTTCCGCTCATCTTCACAAGTCCATTGTCACCACAATGGACGGCAAGCTTCAAGCACTTGATCTCTTCGTGATGCATCACTTGAACTTGCACACCGCAACCTAACCCCACAAAGAACTCTCACGAAGACCATGGGTTAGCACACAAAGCGTAATGGACAATGCTTACCATACCATGGGATCACTTGATCCCTCGATACATCTTGTGCGCTTTGTGTGTTGAATCTTTCCAACTCTCTTTATTCGAATGATGTCTTGAAGGTAGACATGAATGATCACACAATCTTTTTCTTCAAGACATGCTTGCAATAAGCTCAACACTGACATGACCAATCTTTGGATAATTCCTTAATAGCACCGTGGTCATCACAAACTCTCCTTGAAACCAACAAATGGACTCCAAGAAAAGCCTATGGACAAACCCTTCAAATATAACTCAAGGCAACCATTAGTCCATAGAGATTGTCATCAATTACCAAAATCAAACATGGGGGCACCGCATGTTCTTTCATCAACGATGGATGTTGCAATGCCAGCAGCGATGGCAGCCCGGCTGCTCTGGAGATGGTGCAATGGCATGTTCAAAGGCGACGGTGACGGCAAGGATTCCATGGAGTGGGAGGGAGGGGGTATGCAACTGTTTGATGTGTTTTCGCGTAGCACCAGCCCAAGGCGACGCAGCCTCTACGACGCCACCTTCCACGGCCCCGTGACGCGGCGTCTTTGCCTTGGCGGACCGCCAAATACTTGGCGTCTAGCCGAGATGAGGTGCCAACCACCTCGGCCACGCCAATGTGAGCGGGCATCAGTTTTCTTACACTGGCGCCAGTCTCCCTAAACCATTACTCCCGCAAGGAGTAGCCCGTTGCATACCCCGGCGAAGCTATTGGTCGTCGAGAAGTCCAAGCCGAGCGCGACCCATGCTACCCCCACACCAACTACTCCAACACTGCCAAGACCGACAAGGCACGACGGCGAGGGCGGGCGAGGCCACCGCAAAGGCCACGCTACATGCGGTGCGTGTACCAACGAGGACATGGGCTCTGCCGCCGCCCACACACACATCACCATCACCATGCATGGAGAATGTGAAGCGAAGACAACGAAGATGACCTCACAGCTCAATCAGAGTATCCTGCAGAGCAACCCGCGGGAGTAATTAACCAGGAGCCTTCCGAGGCCCCGGGAACCAGGAGACCGCAATCGCCACAGTCAAGCTGACCGCGCTAGTAGGCCACGGAGCGCACCTTTTCTTTAAAGGATCTTGTAATTTTGTTTCTCCAATGAGATAAATAAAATACTCATTGCCAGTACCCTTTTCTTTGTGTACTATGGTACACTGGCATGCCCGCATACTTCCTTTTACCTTCCCCCGGCACAAGAGAGAAATACGCTCCCCTCTTCCCTTCTTCCCGGAGCGCTTAAATATTTTTCACGTGTCAAACAAATTGGCACGCCCGGTGGGACTTGGTTCTCCTCCCATCTCTGCTTCGATGTGGTCGTCAGAATCATCTTCGCCCATCTCCCAATCCACACAGCATGCTGCATGACAAGGCATCGGCGAGGATTTTTGTTGATTGAGATCTCTTTTTTTTGCAGGTGGACTCTCACACGGAAGCAACTCCGAGCCATCGGTGCTTCAGTTCGGATCAATGCCTTCCATGGTCGTCATCGAGCTCGGTGACAAAGTCTACATGCACGAAGCTCAAGATCTTGCGCAGTTCCAAACTGTGCAGTCAAAGAAGGCGCAAAGGCAGGAGGCCACCAAGGAGAAGAAGGAGCGTCGCGAGCTAATGCTCGAGGCGCGTGCCCTGTCGAAGGAGTCAACAAGGGCGGATATGAAGCGAGACGTGGAGGCTGCTCAACGCCTTCGCGCTAAGGTCGCCAATAGGCATGCAGGAGCGGCGTCCCATCACGCCCCTACCCCTACTCCGCACTCGGAGCCTTCACGACCAACTCCACGATGCACTGAGGTCGAGCTGCTTGAAGGTTTGGAGGCCATCTCCCAGAACCTGCGGAAGCTCATGGACAAGTTTGTGCCAAGCAGCCACCAACCCCTGCTCAAGCAAATGCTATACAAACGGACAATGGGGACACGGAAAGAATTCCTGATGTTGTTCTTGCCGTACAGGAAACAGTAGAGGCGGAGCTTTTGCTGTCTGTCAATGCATTGTCAGGTGCAAATCACCCAAAAACAATTAGGTTCAGAGCACTAGTTGGAAGCCAAGTTGTACTGATTTTGTTGGATTCTGGGAGTACTCATAACTTCATAGATGCAGCCTTGGTACCAAGGATTGCAGCCGAACCAAAGCAATTGCAGCAAGCTCTTACTGTCAAAGTGGCCAATGGAGAGACTCTTCCTTGTCAGGCTGAAGTTCCTGCCCTATCTTGGTGGTTACAGGGCCATACATTCACATATTCAGCAAAAGTGGTGGAATTAGGAGGGTATGACCTGATCTTAGGAATGGTCTGGCTCGAGCAGTAGGGAGCCATGACCTGTCACTGGAAAGAGAAGTGGATATAATTTCACTATAAAGACAAGCTCACTAGATTATAGGGAGTGCAGTCTGCTGACACCGCGGTACTGCAGGAAATGTCAGTGGATCAAGTAGTGAAAAGCTTCAAAGGGAATGATATTTGGGCCACTGCAATTCTGTTGCCCAAAGAAGCCGTTGTACCCACTGAACCTCCAACTGCAATACTTACAGAATTTTCAGATGTGTTCAAGGAGCCAACTTCATTACCCCCTACTAGAGCCTTGGATCATGTCATTCACCTGGTCCCAGGGGCAACAACCTGTGAATTCCAGGCCCTACAGATACTCTCCCTTGCAGAAGGATGAAATTGAGAGGCAAGTAAGCAAAATGCTAGAAGCTGGCCTTATCACACCAAGCATTAGCCCTTTTGCCTCACCGGTCCTATTGGTCAAAAAGAAAGATGGCTCTTGGAGGTTTTGTGTGGACTATAGAAAGTTAAATGAAATCACCATTAAAAGTAAATTTCCCATGCCCATTGTGGATGAACTGTTGGATGAATTGGCAGGCACAACTTATTTCTCAAAAATTAACTTGAGGTCAGGCTATCACCAGATAAGAATGGTAGAACAAGATGAGTTCAAGACAGCATTCAAAACCCATTATGGACAATATAAGTTCAAAGTCATGCCATTTGGACTAGCCACGGCCCTAGGTACATTCAAGTGTGTCATGAACTTCATATTTGTTCCTGAAAACAGGAAGTATGTGTTGGTCTTTATGGACAATATTCTGGTATTTAGTAAAACTCTAGATGACCACATACAACACTTATCCACTGTGCTCAGCATTTTGAGGCAACACCAGTTGTTTGCAAAGATGTCCAAATGCTCATTCGCCCAAACCAAACTAGAATATCTGGGACACATCATCTCTGATCAAGGTGTTGCCACTGACCCGGCTAAAACACAAGCAATGGTGGACTGGCCAGTTCCCTCGAATTTCACAGAATTAAGGGGTTTCTTGGGTTTGACAGGTTACCACAGAAAGTTTATCAAAGGATATGGCATATTAGCTCGACCCCTCACCAGCCTCTTGTAGAAGAAAGTGTTTCATTGGACTACTGAAGCACAGGTGGCTTTTGAAACCATGAAGCAGGCTATGGTGCAAAATCCTGGTTTGGCCCTTCCTGATTTCAGCAAGCAGTTTACTGTCGAAACTGATGCATGTGCAACTGGCATAGGGGTTGTACTCAGCCAGGATGGACATCCTGTAGCATTCTACAGTAAGGCCTTGAGCATAGCAAATCAGCAGTTGTCCATTTATGAAAGGAGTTTCTCACGGTGATCATGGCAGTGGAAAAATGGCGACAATAATACCTGAGCAGAGGTTTATTTGTTATCAAAACAGATCACCAGAGTCTGGCACATTTGAATGATCAGGTGCTGACAACAGACTTACAAAGAAAGGCCATGCACAAATTGGTGGGCTTGGAATTTAAAATACAGTAGAAGAAAGGGTCCGAAAATGGAGCTGCTGATGTCAAGAGTGGGCCATCTTCTCACTACTCACATTTTGTCCAAGTCTCAGCCACTCTGGATACAAGAAGTGTTAAATTCCTATAGTGTTGACACTGAAGCTCAACTACTCCTGCAAAAGTTGGCTGTGTCACCGGAACCTGTAGATGGGTACAGTCTGAAGGAAGGAAAGGAAAAATCTGGATTGGGGCTAGTGCTGCTTTGAAAACCAGAATCATCTCGAACTTCCATACGAGTGCTATTGGAGGACACTCAGGAATTCAAGCCACTTACCAGAGAATTAAAAATTTGTTCATCTGGATAGGGTTGAAACAAGAAGTCACTAGCTTCATACAACAATGTGCAACTTGTCAACAAGCTAAGCATGAGCATTGCAGATCACCTGGCCTACTCCAACCACTTCCAACTCCTTCTGGCCCTTGGATTGACATCACTATGGACTTCCTAGAAGGACTACCTAGATTAGAAGGCTACAATGCTATACTAGTGGTGGTGGACAGGTTCACCAAATACTCCCACTTCATTGCTCTAAAACACCCATTCACTGTTGTATCAATGGCCAAAGCTTTTCTGGATAATGTGGTTAAGTTACATGGACCTCCACAGTCTATAATTTCCGATGGAGACAAAATCTTCACTAGTTAATTTTGGAAAGAGTTATTCAAATGTTGGAACACTAAACTCCTCATGTTCATAGCCTATCACCCCCAGACCGATGGACAAAGTGAGAGGGTTAACCAATGTTTGGAGATTTACTTAAGATGCTCTGTCCAGGGTAGCCCTACGAAATGGCACTCTTGGCTGCCTTTAGCTGAGTTCTGGTATAACATCAACCATCATACATCACTGGGATGTTCTCCTTACAAAGCTCTGTATGGATATGAGCCGTCTTATGGGACATTTCCCACCAATCCGCAGTATGATCACTTAGACGTTACTCAGTGGATACAGGAGCATCAGGGTCACACATCAATCTTAAAAGACCAACTCCTAAGAGATCAAGCGCGAACGAAGATCTATGCAGATCAGAAAAGGAGTGAAAGGACATTTTCTGTTGGTGATGCTGTCTACTTGAAACTACAACCATATGCGCCCAACATTCTGTGGCAAATAGACCCTGCCACAAACTGGCTATGAAGTACTTTGGCCCATTCACCATCATGGAGCAGATTGGACCAGCTGCATACAAGTTGGATCTGCCAGCGCAGGCCTTGATACACCCAGTTTTCCATGTGTCTCAGCTCAAGGAGCATGTACCAGATCACACACCTGTGTTTACCACCATTCCACCTGATTGGGATTTGGCAGGTGTAGATACCTTCCCAGAGGCAATCCTAGACAAACGATTGGTGAAGAAAGGCCAACATGCCCATGTCCAGGTGTGGTCTGGACTCCCTTCTTCCGCGGCAACATGGGAAGATTATGAGGTGCTGAAATTGCGTTATCCATCAGCAGTAGCTTGGGGACAAGCTGCATCTCAAGGGGTGGGACCTGTCATGACTGTGCAGCAGATGACAGCGTCAGTCGCCAGGGCAGAAAAAGGGGTTGCCGTGGCAGCAGAAATCAGCCACCATGGCAAAAAAAGGAAGACAAGTGTCAGGGCAGCAGCCGTAGCAAAGGAGGGCATGTACAACGCTGACAGTGGCTAGAAAAGGACAAGACGCGGGCGGGTTGGCCCAGCAGTCGGGCTGGGCGTGTGAGTGCGTTATTGCGCGTGGGGAGCGGTGGGTTATAAACCGCGGCGTGAGTCTTGTGTGCGGCATCGAAGAAAAGAAATAAAATCTGCTTTCCCGTCTCCTTCTTTCTCCCCAAGTCTACCTTCCCTCCCATCTCTTTCATCTACCGATCCCAGTGATCCATGGCTATCACACACGGATGCGCACGCGAACCTCTACATCACGACAACCACCATCCCGGCATTCCTCGACTCCCGCTTTGAGGCCGACGAGGTCGACGCGCTCAAGCGCCTCGTCGCCCTCATAGCGCACGACGTTGATGTCGGTGCCTCTTCCAGCTGGTTCGGTTCAATTCATCTCGAAATTCCCCTCCTCTCAGCCCACATGCCGCGGTCATGACGGGGTTTCGATTGATGTGCGTGCGTGCGGCGCAAGTAAAGAACCTGGCGGCGCAGTCGTTGGAGGTGAAGCAAAGCAAAAGGGGAACTGAAAGTTGGACTCGGCTCGCCATCCCCTCCATCGCCCGCCATCTGTTCAACAAAATGCCGCCTACCCTCCTCCTTAGCATTAGGTGGCTCTGTACACAGAGGAGACGGTTGTGCAGGAGGAGGAGGGGCGTCCTGCACAAGTTCTAACCAACATGCTATAATGGTTGGCTATTAGTGCCTCTTAAGAGGTTGTGCAGGTCTGTTCACGGGAGGGATCCAGGAGAGTACTCCCTCCGTAAAGTACTCCCTCCGTAAAGAAATATAAGAGTGTTCAGATCACTACTCTAGTGATCTAAACGCTCTTATCTCTTATATTTTTTTTACGGAGGGAGTAGTTTGCAAGCTGGAAAAAGCCTTGAGACAACGATGGCTAAAACAACCTTCAGCAACAAACAGATGATATTGAAGCATTGCTTTCTTTTAGGGCAACAGTATGTGGATAATGATGTCACAGTTTCTTTCAGTTTGTTATTCAGGATGGTGAGTTGGTGGCTGATGGTGGCAGCTTATCCTTGACCTTTTGGAAGGCAGCACCATATTCACTCATTAGTCAAATTACAAGACGTGGGTGGGTTTTCTTGTGTGGGGTATGTGATTGCGTCGCATCTATCTCTATGAATTTTATATATCGTGTTTTTTTTTGTTTGAACAGACTGCTGTTTATAATGCAAATGCATGCCTATTTGTCGAAATATATGCTCATGCCACAACTTTATTCTAAATGATCATGGATCTCGTCTTATAAGTTTATTATCATTCAGTCAAAGTCAGCTTCCAATTGTTGCTCAAGTTCGTTTTTCATGGTCTAAGGGATTATTATGCATCTGACTGTAATTAAGGCCCGCTCTGTCCTTGTATTCATGATTTTTCTTGTTAACATGTTCCTCCAGCTTTGCAGCCTTTCCCTCCCGCACACGGTATATAGTTGGGACGATGTTGTAACTCCTGCCAGAATAGTCACCACCATTTGAGCATAGAGAAACGCAAAACTGCTGGTATAAAACAAATGCTAGTCGTGACAGGTAATTAATGTATATTATCCTGATTTCAATTTGACTTAATCTTTCATTCAAGCTGGAGGAGGCGTTGGGGTAACGCACAGGGCTCCTTTAATCTGTGAAGTGCCAGCGCCTCCCTCCCTGAGTTCTTCAAGTATGGGTCCATCAATGAGCATTTCGGAGAAGTGATGGATGATTTTGTGAGTCTGTAGGGAAGTTTGTAGGAAGAGCATGCCGGATTGGCTATGCTCACTGTTTCGGTTACTAAGACATGATGAACTGATGATCACCTAACACCTAACTGGCTGATCTGTCACTGAGTTTCTGAAGGTCACCACATTTGATGAGATGGAAGCATTGCTTTCTTTAGGGACACAATATGTAGATAATAATGTCTAAAGTCTCCTTCAATTTGTTGTTATTCAGGATGATCAGTCGGCGGCTTATTGTTATAGGCTATCCTTGACATTTTGGAAAGCAACAGCGTATTCAGACTGCATTACTCAAACTATAAGACGTGGGTGAGCTTTCTTGCGTGGAGTATGTGACTGCGTCACTTCTATCTCTATGAATTTTATATATTGTGTTATTTTGTTGTTCAAACAGACTGATGTTTATACTGTACTCCCTCTGTAAAGAAATATAAGAGCGTCTGGGTCACTACTTTAGTTATCTAAACACTCTTATATTTATTTACGGAGGGAGTATATGTGTGACCTGTTTGTCTAAGTACATGTTTCATGCCACGACTTTATTCTAAGTGATCATCCATCTCGTATATTATTAGTTCATTATTCAGTCAACAGTTAGCTTTCAGTTAATGTTAGAGTTCGTTTTTCATGGGCTGAATAGATTTCTATGCATCTGACTTTAATTAAGGCCCACTCTGTTCTTAGTTTTTATTCTTGATTGTGTTTGTGGACCTGTTCCACCAGCTTCACAGCCTTTCTCTCCTGCATGCGTTATAGGATGATGTCGTAACTTGCCAGAACAGTCATTCTCAGTTGAGCATAGAAAATGACAGCGCTGATCTAAAATAAAGTCTAGTAGTGACAGGTTGTTAATGTATTATATCCTTGATTTGAATTTAACCGTTCATTCAACATTTCTATTAGCTGGCCCTAGGATTGATAAGCACGTTGACCCTATTGTTCTACCCAATAAGCAGCCTGAACAGCCATCCCAGTTAGCATAAGAAGAGCTGAACTTCCAGTACATCCTCACCATCTCCTTCCTAATCTTGCCTCTCAGGTTCAAGGTCTCTGCAGGTTAGCCCTGCTGCAACCAAAGCCATGGATTCCAAACGGATGGTGCATATGAATCAAGGACAAGAGGAAACTAGCTATGCTCGCAACTCCAGTATTCAGGTACCTTCTCCTCTCTTGATCGATTCAGTACTGTTGTTTCTATGGTCCCTTCTAAAACTTGGCTTCTGACGACTGTCTCGTCAAGAATTTGTTCATATTATATCTTATACTCCCTCCGTCCCGAATTACTTGTCGCAGAAATGGATGTATCTAATCCATTTCTGCAACAAGTAATTCCAGACAGAGGGAGTATTACTGACAACTAAACTAAACACCATAAATAATGAATAATATTGATTTAACTGGATTTCTGAAGAAGTACAAGTCAAGTGCAGAATGCTGCGCAGAACAGGATGAAGCCCCTGATAGAAGCGGCGATCGTTGATGTATGCAGCAACAACAGCACCTTGTCGTGCGGAAAGGTGGTGATCTCCCATACAATGACTTCAACGCGGTGGTGAA
The DNA here is from genome assembly GCA_963921465.1 of Triticum timopheevii. Lineage (NCBI taxonomy): Eukaryota > Viridiplantae > Streptophyta > Magnoliopsida > Poales > Poaceae > Triticum > Triticum timopheevii. Next base: position 604,382,475 of record OY997266.1, on the reverse strand, counting down.
GAGCCTGGTTGCGCTCCGTAAAATGAACGAGCTTGTTGTTGTAACTGGTGTTGTACCAGGGTCATTCTACGAGAGGCTCTTCCCTGGTGGATCCTTGCATCTTATCTGCTCATCCAACAGCCTTAATTGGCTCTCAAAGGTGTAAATTTGGCACTCCACTCCAGCAGCCTTCATTCCTTCAGTATCTGATTCTTTAGAGGTACAGGCTCCTCAAGATTTAACGATGCACCAAATCCCGGCGTACGACATCGATGAACATGTCAGGCGTGAAAGACTCACGGTGGTTGCTGGAGCTTATGCAAGACAGTTCAGGAAAGATTTCACACTTTTCTTGGAGCTGAGAGCCAAAGAATTGGTCCCAAAAGGCAGGATGGTTGGCTAATTTTTTTTAAATAATGCATATTTTTTATTAAATTTCAAAAATATTACACCGTAATTATATTTTTCAAAAATAATACCCAGTTAGCCTAGTGCTGGCCGATTGGATCCAGTCGGCCTGCTGCTGGCCGATTGGGCCCCAGTCGGCCCACTATAGGCCGATTGGTCCAGTCGGCCTGCTGCTGGCCGATAGGCCCCAGTCGGCTCACTGCAGACCGATTGGCGCCCAGTCTGCTTCCTCTAGGCCGACAGATGCATGCACCCATTTATCTCTGGAATGAATATTTGAAAAATGTTGAAGAAGTATTTAAAAAAATGTTGATCATGCATATAAAAATGTTAATCAAGCATTTGAAAAAAAATATTTAACAAGTATTTGAAAAATATTGAAACAATATTTAAAACTGTTGAATAGGTATTTGAAAAATGTTGAAGAAGTATTTTAAAAAATGATGATCATGTATAAAAAAAATGTTAATCTAGCATTTGCAAAAAATATTAAACTATTATTTGAAAAAAGGCGAAACAAGTATTTGAAAAAATATTGATCATGTATATAAAAATGTTGAAAAAGTATTTGTAAAAATGTTGATCATGTATAAAAATGTTAATCTAGCATTTGCAAAAAATTTAAACAATTATTTCAAAAAAAGGCTAAACAAGTATTTGAAAAAATATTGATCATGTATATAAAAATGTTGAAAAAGTATTTGTAAAAATGTTGATCATGTATACAAAAATGTTGATCAATATAAAAATATTGGTCATGTATATTATACACATGTTAAACATTTTTCAAATACTTGTTCAATTTTTTAAAATACTTGTTTAATATTTTCTCAAGTACTTGTTCAACATTTTTATATACATGATCAACATTTTTTAAAATACTTCTTTAACATTTTTATATACATGATCAACATTTTTTTAAATACTTGTTTAACATTTTTATATACATGATCAACATTTTTTTAAAATACTTCTTTAACATTTTTCAAATACCTATTCAACAGTTTTCAAATATTTTTTCAACATTTTTCAAATACTTGTTCAACATTTTTTTTCAAATGCTTGACTAACATTTTTATATGCATGATCAACATGTTTTTAAATACTTCTTCAACATTTTTCAAATACTCATTTCAAAGATAAATGAGTGCATGCACCTGTCGGCCTAGAGGAAGCAAACTGGGCGCCAATCGGCCAGCAGTGGGCCGACTGGGGCCTATCGGCCAGCAGTGGGCCGACTGGATCCAATCGGCCTACAGTGGGCCGACTGGGGTCCAATCGGCCAGCAGCAGGCTGACTGGATCCAATTGGCCAACAGTAGGCCGACTGAGTATTATTTTTGAAAAATATAATTACGGCGTAATATTTCTGAAATTTAATAAAAAAATATGTATTATTTAAAAAAAAATAGCGGATGGTTGTTTCCCTCGCTGGGAGGCGTTCTGATGAAGTCGTAAACGAAAGCTCTCACGTCTGGGGAACTGTAGCTCAGATTTTAGCCATCATGGCCTCAGAGGTACATGCATGTCCTTACTTTTAAAACGTTTTATCATTTGCAGCAATCGTGTAAGTGTTTGACATCCCGAGTTTCTCTTCTGGATCACTAACAGGGTGCGATTGACAAAGCAAAGTTTGATTCTTTCTACATACCAGTATATGGGCCTTCCCTTGAAAAGCTGAGGGAGATCATCCAGGAAGATGGTTCCTTCTCAGTCACCGAGATGCAGGCGCACGAGGCTACAAGCGGCATGGACTATGCATGCCTCACCCCAAACATGATTGCGAATAGTTTGAGAGCTATATATGAGCCGATAATAGACCAACATTTTGGATCCTCTGGAGAGGTCATGGATGACTTTGTGAGGACCGCTGAGAAGTATTTCAGCCTGCAAGCTGGCTCTCAAGTCAAGCAGGCCAAAAACCCGATAGTTATGCTGGTTGTATCGCTCACCAAGGCATGACATGGTAGCTGGCATGTTATTGCTTAATTTGTATCACTCATCAATTCATAAACTCGATTGGATTTTCGAGAGACAAAAAGAAAGATATCTTCTGTAATAATATTTTCATTGTTTGAGCCAAGTATCTGTCTTTTTTTCCTTATCTCACAATGCATTTGAGTACATTATTAAATTTATTCAGAGGTATAGGATATTATTGAAGCTATGCCCACAACTCTGGTTTTGAAGTACCCTCTGTTCTTTTGACTTACCCATTAACTGTTTCTTTGGCCTCTTCTTTGTCATTTGACTCCTCAAAACTGTATGATTGCTCAGCAGAACAGCATGAAGCCCCTCATGGAAGTGGCAATTGTTCATGTATGCAGGAATACAAGCACCTTTTCATGCGGAAAGATGGTGATCGTGGACTTAGGCACTGGTGTCGATGGCCCTCAAGGCCAGCTGCTGCCACTTTCTTCAGTTGCAACAGCCACCTCTGGAAGTCAGTCTACTCCTTAATGATCTCCCATACAATGACTTCAATGTAGTGGTGAAGAGTCTGCTGGTTGCGCACATGCAAATTACAAGCCTGTTGTTGTAGCTGGTTTTGTACAAGGTCATTCCATGAGAGGCTTTTCCCTAGTCGCTGCGCGCATCTTTTCTGTTCACCCAACAGCGTTCGTCCCTTCACTATCTGATCGTTTGGAGGTACAGGCTCCTGAAGATTTAAGGATAAACCAAATCCCGATTGTATGACATCAATGAGAATGTCAGGCGGGAAAGACTTCCAGTGGTCGCCAGAGCTTATGCACAACAATTCAGGGAAGATTTCACACTCTTCCTGAAGCTCAGAGCCAAAGAATTAATTGGCCCCAGATGGCCAGATGGTTGCTTCCCTGGCGGGGAGGTGTTCTGATGAGCTCGTCAGCGAAATATATCACGTCTGGGGAATTGCAGCTCAGATTTTAGGCATCATGGCCTCAGAGGTAAATGCGCGACTTCACCTTTCAACTATTTTGTCATTTGCTAACAAGCATGTGAGTGTTTGACATCCCGGGTTTCTCTTTTGGATTACTTGACAGGGTTGTTGGATAATGAGCAACTGCATATCCTGAGGGCCAAAGGCCATTACATATACATGTGTGTCAAAGTGCAGAAAACCCCTTATACAACAGGGATATACCGAAAAGGGACTATACACATCTAACACCCCCCCCCCCCCCCCCTCAAACTCATGGTGGATCAACAACACTGAGTTTGGAGAGGAGAAAGGTATGCTGCGCTCGAGTCTGTGCCTTCGTGAAGAAGTCAGCCAACTGTAACTCAGAGGGCACATAGTGAAGAGCGAGAGTCTGATCCTGCACAGCAGCACGCACAAAATGGGCATCCACACCTATGTGCTTGGTGAGCTCATGATTCACCGGGTCACGCGCAATACTGATAGCACCAGTACTGTCTGACAGTAAGGGAGTCGAGGTAGTAGCCGTCACACCAAAATCCTCAAGTAACCATCGCAACCAGATCACCTCAACCGTCAACATAGCCATGGCACGCAACTCAGCCTCTGTACTCGAGCGAGAAACTGCAGTCTGTTTCTTTGTCTTCCAGGCAATCAGAGAGCCACCAAGAAAGACACAGTAAGCAGACAGCGAGCGTCGATCAGAGGGATCACTAGCCCAGGTAGCATCAGAGTAAGCCTGGAGCTCAAGAAAACTGGAGCGAGGAAAGAAAAGGCGTTGAGACATCGTGCCACGAAGATATCGTAGAACACGGAGGAGGTGACTATAGTGGACAGAGGTGGGTGCTGAAACAAACTGACTCAGGATGTGAACCGGATAGGAGATGTCAGGACGCGTAACAGCAAGATAGACAAGGCTACCGACGAGGTGACGATAGCGAGTGGGATTAGGAAGAGGGTCACCATCAGAGGCACGAAGCTGAACGTTGAGCTCCATAGGAGTCACAACAGTGCGGTCATCACTGAGAGCAGCTCGAGCAAGAAGATCCTGAATGTATTTCTCTTGAGAAATGTAGAATCCATCAGAGGTGGAGGAGATCTCAATCCCAAGAAAATAGCGAAGAGGACCAAGATCAGTCATAAGGAACTGCTCGTGAAGGCGGGCCTTAACAAAGGCAATGTAGTCAGAGTTGTCACCCGTGATGATCATGTCATCAACATAAAGAAGGAGAAGAGTCCGGCCACGAGGGGACGTGTGAACAAACAACGCGGGATCATTATCACTGGGCAAGAAACCAGCTGCAGTTACCACAGAGGCGAAGCGCTCAAACCAAGCACGAGGGGCTTGTTTAAGACCATAGAGGAAGCGGCGAAGCCGACAGACCATGCCGTCAGGAGCATAGTACCCCGGCGGGAGCTGCATGTAAACCTCCTCACGCAGCTCGCCATTGAGAAAGGCGTTCTGGACATCAAGTTGAGAGATAGACCACTGACGAACAGAAGCCACAGCAAGAAGAGTGCGAACAGTAGTCATGTGAGCAACAGGAGCGAATGTCTCGTCATAGTCGCGTCCCTGCTCCTGCTGAAAGCCACGGGCCACAAGACGAGCTTTGTAGTGCTCAAGAGAACCATCGGAGTGGGTCTTAATCTTCTAGACCCACTTGCAGGTGATCGGACGAACACCAGAAGGGAGGGAAACCAGATCCCATGTGCCAAAGCGCTCAAGAGCAACAAGCTCTTCGGCCATCGCAAGCTGCCATTCAGGCTAAGTCATGGCAGTCCGATAGGAGGTGGGCTCAGCAAGAACAGAGAGACCGTACCGATCAGGAGAGTAGCGAACAGCGGAGGACGAGGCCGGGCACGAAGGTTGTGAACCGGGGTAGGTGTGAATAGAGGCTCACAAGAGGTGGAAGGCACGTCAGACACGTCAGGAGAAGCATCCTCACACTACTAGGGAAAAGCCTAGCAGCAGCGCGGGTTTTGGGCCTATCAGTAGCGCGGGCAGGAGCGCTACTGATAAGGCGCTACAGCTAATGCTTAGCAATAGCGCGTCTTGACACACGCTACTGCTAAATTGACTTAGTAGCAGCGGTTCTTTAGAACATCGCTACTGGTAATTAGTAGTAGTGCTTCTCCTTACCCGCGCTACTACTATTATTTAGTATTTAATTTCTTTTCTTTTTCATGTTGTATTCATACACCTTTACACAAATTTTCATACAACAAGAATTTAGAGATTGTTTTTACATCATAATGAGTTATTACATCATGGGGTGAAAGAACCGTGGACTAGTTTCAAGTGGATGTCCATCCACTTGAAACTAATCCGCGGTTCTTTCACCCAATGATATAATAATATCATCATCATCATCATCATCATATCATTAACAACTTAGCATCATAATACATCATTGTCATATAACACCTCCTCAATATCATCGTTTTCATCATTGACATCACATAACACCTCCTCAAGATCATCATTATCAACTCTAACACATTACCACATATTAAACATATTGTACCTCATAGGACCTATTACATTCGATTAAGACCTACTACATTTTCTAAGGTAAAATAACAAAAAACAAGATAGCCCCTGACTCTCCATTATGGAGAATGGAGATTAGCCTGTCTCCCATTCTTGCCGTTCGCTGAATGGTACTTCCAAGAACCTCCTTGCGAATGTCCATACATTTCTTCCATTCTCTGATGATCATGTGTTCACGGGTTTTAGAAATCCGATATGCACAGGTGAGCTCCGTAGATTTACCTGGCAGTATGTTCAGAACTGAGAGGCGACCATGCAGAGACATCAGATGAGGCACACAATCCATCGGGAGTTTCTGTTGAAAAACATAATAATAACTTCGTAGTTAGCAATGATGTACTAGTTTTAGAAGTATGCAAAAATGCACGGATGTCGTAATAGTAAAAAATCTTACCAGGGTATCTCCAAAGAAGTTATCGTTGTTCAACACATGCACTAGTGGCACGTATTCACCATAATTTGGTGGAGTTCGATAATAGTCATTGTAATTCTCAAGAAGAGTACAAAATGCGATCAGATGATTTTTCTCCTTAACGTTAATTGGGTGCCTTCGGTGTAGTGGGTTTTATCTACCATCTTCCGCACAGTCTTTGAAGAATCAAAATAAGCTATCAATGGAAATAAGCTATCAACTATTTTGAAATAAACAATATAAATTAATTAATAACTATGTTTGAGAAACTCACATAGCGATACAATCGGAAGCGTATCAACAAGGACCCAAATGTCCATATTGTCTTCCTCGCTGTCAGGATCACCAAGATCCATGCTGACAATCATACCCTCATAAAAACCATACATTTTGCAAAGTGCTTTCCAATTTTGGCAACCAAAATGGGTTACGCTCTGAGCATTGCACAGGTTTACTTCAAAATCCATATCATGATGGGTCCTTAGGTGTATTTTCTTTGTTTCAAAATTTTCATGGTCTTTGAAACCCATCCTCTCCAAGACATAGCGTCTTGCATGGCATGGGATAAGCTAGTCGAATTGTAAAATATGAAAATTAGACGTTGAAATAGTTGAAGTCATGCTTAATGGAGAAAAAAACGCTTGTCATTGTTGCGTACCGTTTCACAATCGAAGGTCTCCTCGAGCTTAATGCTGAAGCGCCGATCTTCGTCTAGCCGAACGAACCTGTCGCACATACCTCGATCGTCGTGGCACCAGCTACACTCCCCCGGGAGACCGTCGTCGTCCGAGTACGACATTTCCTACAATCATAATTCAAAGATTAAACTTGTACATATTCTAGCACAAGTCATGCCAGAATTCACGACAAAATCCGGCATGACCTTTGCTAAAAAAGGATATATCGAGCGCCTGAAATTTGCCGGAACGGAAATTAATCAACACTCCGACAAAACATAGGCCACTCGGAGATGTAAACTAAACATGAACGGCCACTTAGGCAACCACATATCCAATTTGAGCAACAACACAAGATATACAAGGATATTTGGCTGGTCTCACCTCGATGTCGGAGGGGGTCGGTGACTGGGACGACGGCGGGGATGTCGGAGGGGGTCGGTGACGGGGACGACTGAGGTCACCTGAAACCATATAAGTTATCACTAACAACAAACATGACATGTTCAACTAGTTTTATTAATTCAACTAGTTCTTACTAAATATAAACTTACTACAAATAGAAAAAAAACTAGTTCTTTCTAAAAATAAAGTAGTTCAACTAGTTATATTAATTATCTTACTAAAAATAGATTAGTTCTGTTAATTCAACTAGTTCAACTAGTTTATTAATTTACTTACTAAACTAGTTCAACTACAACTAAAGTAGTTCAACTACCACTACTACTACTAAAAATCTAGTACTAACTAAGCAACATCTAGTACTAGCTAACCCTAAATTAACATCTACTACTACTAAATCTAGTACTAACTAGTGGCAGGGGGTGGGGGGCGACGGAGAGGTAGCTAGGGGCGGCGAGGTCGAGGGCGGTGGGAGGAGGGCTGCCGGCGGAGGAGGGAGGAGGGGCGGCCGCAGGCGGAGGGAGGAGGGCGGCGGCGGAGGAGGGAGGGGCGGCCGCAGGCGGAGGGAGGATGTGCGAGGAGGATGGAGGAGGGACGGAAGGAGGGGAGTACCTCGGCGGCGGATGGACGAAGGCGGCGGCGGCGGCGACGGACGATGACGGTTGACGCGGGCGAGAGTGAGAGTGTGAGTGAGAGGGTCGGTCGTGCGCGTGGGGATAAGGTAGGGATAGTTGTAGTGCGTTTGACAAAACGCGCTACAGCTAACCTGAGTAGCATTAGCGCTCCACAGTAAAGTGCGCTACTGCTATAGCTAGCGGGGGGGCAAGGTCATGGCAACTATAGCAGTAGCGCTGTATGCGATACACGTACTGCTACTTCCAAGTCAGCAGCGCGTTTGGTAGACACGCGCTGCTGCTAAGTAGCAGTAGCGTGGTATTTTGAAGAGCGCTGCTGGTAAGATTCTGTGTATAGGCTTTTCCCTAGTAGTGTCAGTACGAGGGCGGCGAGTATAGTGGAGAGGAAACGGTGATAGAGGGCGACGGACTGGAGAGGATGGGGAGAGGTGGAGGAGGAGGATGGAGAAGACGGAGTTGGTGGTGAAGGAGAAGGAAGGAGAGGTGCCGGAGGAAGAGGTGACACATGAGGCACATAGCAGGGTGTATCGGGAAGGAGAAGGAAAGAAAGATCATCCACAGAGAAGCTCGAGGAAGAAGAACGTGGGTGGTAAGAACGAGACTCGTCAAAAGTCACATCACGCGAGATGCGTAAGCGACGACCCACGGGATCCCAACATCGATAGCCCTTGTGCTCATCACTGTAGCCAAGGAAAACACACTCAACCGACTGAGCAGTCAGTTTGGTGCATTCTCGGGGAGCAAGAAGAGCATAACAGACGCATCCAAACATACGAAGAGCTGAGTAGTCTGGGGAGCGACCAGTGAGACACTCCATAGGAATGCCACCCTGCAGAGCAGTCGATGGCTGAATGTTGATGAGATAGGTGGATGCGAAAACAGCCTCAGCCCAAAAATGGGGTGGAAGGGAAGCAACAATCATTAACACACGAGCCGTCTCAAGCAAATGACGATGCTTTCGCTCGGCAACGCCATTCTGAGCATGAGCCCCAGGACAGGAGAATTGGGCAAGAGTACCCTGTTCCGCGAGAAAACCACGCAACAGCTGAGAGATATATACTCTCCAGCGGAGTCAGCACAAAAAGTACGAATGGGCGTGGCAAACTGGGTGCGAACCATGGCAGCAAAACGTTTGTATATAGAGAGAACCTTGCTACGAGATTTCATAAAGTAGAGCCAAGTGTAATGAGAGAAATCATCAATAAACAAAACATAGTAGCGATGACCACCTTTCGAATCAAAGGGAGCAGGACCCCAGACATCAGAATGAACTAAGTCAAACGGATGCTGAGATACTGACTCACTAGTAGGATAAGGTAACTGAGTCTGTTTGCCAAGTCTGCAACCATTACAATGTAAGGAGACATCTCCAGATACAGACCCTAAGAGGCCCTGACGAACTAAAGAAGACAAGCGAGAGCCACAGATATGACCAAGGTGATGATGCCACTGCTGGAAGGACGCAGACGAAGAGGCAGCGAGAGCATGGGAGCTGGCAGAAGTGGTGGCAGCGGAAGGAACACAAAGCCAGTCAACCTCCCAAAGGCCCTCTGACTCACGGCGCCGAGGGCCAGCACCAACCAAAGCCTTGGTGTGACGATCCTGAATGGAGCAAGAGTCGGTATCAAGAATGACACAACAACCAGAATCAGTAAGTTGGGCAGCGGAAAAAAGATTCATAGTAAGACGAGGAACATGTGAAACACTCGGAACAGAAAAGGACGGAGTGGAAAGAATACCACGACTAGCAACAGGAAGAGATGTGCCATCGGCGGTAAGAGCATTAATAGGCGAATCAAGAGGTCGGAGAGAAGACAACGCGGAAGAATCAGAAGACATATGAAAGGAGGCTCCAGAGTACAAAACCCACGAGGATGTACCTGACTGTGTAGATGCATGCGGTGGTGGTGAAGTGGCTGCAGTCATAGCAGCAGCTGAACTAGTCGACGAAGAGCCTGAGGAAGCCAGGAGGCGTTTGAGCCTCACAATGTCCTGGTCAGTGAGTGACTGAGTCGAGGAAGACACGGGAGTCCCACTGGAGGAGGAGCGCCTCTGATCTCGCTTCTTCTGGCGACAGTCAGACTCTGGGTGACCTGACCGGGAGCAGTAACCACAGACGGTGTCGCGGCGCGACGTGCCCTTCTCAGCATAAGGAGGACGACTCACCCCCCTGGAGGAGTAGGTAGGAGCGGCGGAGCAGTGAGACGAGCAGCCGACACAGGAGCCCGGGCAGCCAATACTGACGGAACCAGAAGTAACCCTGCAGAGCGAAGGCGGGTCTCCTCAGCACGAAGCTCAGCAAGTATCTCTGAGAGAGGAACACGACCACGAGCAAGCAAGTGAGCACGGCGGGGCTCAAACTCAGACCGGAGACGAGATAAGAACTCGTGGACCCGTTGAAACTCAAGATCCGAACGAGTAGTCTGACAGCAACACAGATTCCACAAACAACTGTCCGAAGAGAGTCAAGCTGACGCCAGATGGCAGAGCACTGTGAATAGAACTCATCAACAGAGGAATCACCTTGCTGGAATGCATGCTCTTGACGGACCACAGATAAATAGAGAGCATCACCAGAGGGCTGATAGCGCTGACAGAGGTAAGACCACATCGCTGCAACAGTGCCAAGTCCCATAAACTCTGAGGCAAACTGAGGAAGCACACTCGCAGTGAGAACATCAGCCTTCCGAGCATCATCATTGCACCACTGAGTGTAGGCAGACAGATCATCCCGGTAAACAGAGAGAGCATCGGAATAAGCGGATACCTGCTGATCATAGGCATCAACCGCAGCATCATCCAAAGCTTTGGCAGTATCCCGGGCAGCCTGAGAAGCATCAACAGCAAGGACCGGCGGCACTGGTGGAATTGGGGCCACTGGCGCAACCGGGCACGGTGGACAAGGGACCTCGCCAAAGAGGACACCCCACAGAAGGAGTCCACGCATATGGATGCGCATGAAGCCCACAAACTCAGAATAGTTGGTGCCATCAAAGATCACCGAGCACCGAGGAACGGCAACATAGCCCGAAGAGGACATGACTCTGCAGCCCCTCTTTTTTTTGTTCAACAGAGAGATGACCCGATCTGGATCGGGGCTGGATCGAGGCAGATGCTCCACCCTCGAGCAAACGCTAGCAGGGAGCAGTTGCGGCCAGCCTGGGCGGGACAAGGAGATGCGGCAGCGGCTGGAGGCGCTGCAGCCGTACGGCGTACGGGCGGAGCTGCAGCAACCGTGGCGTACGGGCGGCGTACGGGCGGCAGGGGAGGTCGGGAGAAGCTGCAGCAGGACGGGCCCCGGCGGCGGCCGGAGAGGCCGGACGCGGCGACGGCGGGACGAGGCCTGGCGGCGGCCGGAGAGGCCGGATGCGGCGATGGTGGGACGAGCCCCGGCGGCGACAGCAAGCGGCCGGACGAGCGAGCCCCGGCGGCGCCAGCAACGGACGGGAGCGGAGGAGACAGCAGCTGGACGTGGAAGAGGACGCCCGCGGTGGGGAGGCTACGGGCCGGAGACGGCCGGCGGTGGGGAGGCTACGGGCAGAGTGCACGGAGTTGCAGCGTGCGGGGGGGGATGGCTAGCCTAGCATCTGATACCATGTTGGATAATGAGCAACTGCATATCCTGAGGGCCAAAGGCCATTACATATACATGTGTGTCAAAGTGCAGAAAACCCCTTATACAACGGGGATATACCGAAAAGGGACTATACACATCTAACAAGGGTATGATTGACAAAAAGCCAAGTTTGATTCTCTGTACATACCGGTATATGGACCTTCCCTTAAAGAGCTGTGAGAGATCATCCAGAGATGCGGGTGCATGAACCTGCAAGCGGCATGGATAGTGCGCTCCTCACCCCAAACAGCATAGCGAATTGTATGAGAGCTACGTACATTCGAGCCGACAGTAGACCAGCATTTTGGATCCAGAGTGGTCATGGATGAATTTATGAGGTCATCCGAGTAGCACTTAGAGCCTGCAAGCAGCTTCCAAGTCAATCAGACCGAAAATCCGATAGCTATGCTGGTTGTATCACTTACCAATGCTTCACATGACGACTCTGAAGCCTTCTCGGCCCCCTTAGCTGCTCAGGCTTTAGCTCATGACGACTAGCACTATACTACTCCTGGAAAATATGTTGTATTCTTGCCTTACAGCATTGGCGAGTGCGATTTCATTTTCATTTTCTGCAGAACTGATTTTGAATTTGTTTTGCAGATCGAGCCAGCTCCACAGCACATGGTCTGAAGATATTGCTGTAGATTCTCCCAGTGAACGTATAAAAAATGTCATCTGATCTGCATCTACCTAACATGTCATCCAGCATTTTGATATTGCATTTGTTGGGCCCAAATAGATAGAGAATAGTGATCCCCAGTTATAATACTACATTTTATCCATAGCATCTTGATAAGCATCGAAACTTTTAACATTTGCACATGCTACTCCCGATAAGGTTTAAAATAAGGAAGCATTCTGACCCACCCTACTACAGCTGCCAGAAGCCCACGAAAGACTTATGTGTTGATCATAGAGAAAAGAAGTATATTGTACTTCCAGTTCGTTGTCAGCATCCCCATCCTGATCTGGTTCCTGCATATTCCAAGCAAAGCCATGACCTCCAAACAGGTGGTGTATATGAATCAAGGTCAAGGGGAAACAAGCTATGCTCGCAACTCGGGTATTCAGGTACATTTTTCCCACTCTTTGTACTTACAGAATGTTCTTTGATTCCTTTGCTTCTCAAGACAGTTCTATCAAGAATACGTTCACACAGCTTATATTACTGAGTAAACTATATGATCTGAAACATTTTAAAGTAAAGAGAACATTATAAAGACTGGATTTTCTGCTACGCAATCAATTGCAGAATGCTGAGCAAAAGAGGTTGAAGCCGATGATAGAAGCAGCCATTGCTGATTTATGCGGCAGCACAAGCACCAGCGCCTTATTGCCAACAAAGATGGTGGTTGCCGACCTGGGGTGCTCCTCTGGTCCAAATGCGGTGGCATTAGTGTCGATCGCCATCGACGCCATCCACAGTCACTACCTCCAGTTCTTACAGCCACCCCCAGAAGTGTGCGTGTTCCTCAACGACCTGCCTGATAATGACTTCAACACGGTGGTGAAGAGCCTGGTCACACTCCATCAAAGCAACAACGAACCTATCATCGCAACTGGTATCGTACCGGGGTCTTTTTATGAGAGGCTCTTCACTAGTGGTTCCTTGCATCTTGTCTGCTCGTCCAACAGTCTACATTGGCTCTCAAAGGTGTGAGTTTAAAACTGTTCGTTGAATTGATCCATTGCTTTTCATGTTGATTCTGCAAGCAAAACCTTATCTCTACAGGCTCCTGAAGATCTAACAAGGAACCAGATCCCGGCGTATGACATTGATGAGCACACTAGGCTTGAAAGGCACCCTATGGTCATTGAGGCTTATGCACAACAGTTCAGGAAGGACTTCAGAAGTTTCTTGAAGCTCAGAGCCAAGGAATTGATCCCAGGAGGCCGGATGGTCGTCTCCCTTGTAGGGAGGGACTCCGGTGTAATTGCCCCCAAATTCTCTCACATGTGGGAATTCATAGCTCAGATTCTAAGCGCAATGGTCTCAGAGGTGCATTTTCATTGTTTTTTTAGTATAGTAATATTATTTATAATTTGTTAACACACGCTCGAGTATTTGACCTCCAAATCTTTTGGTATGCTTTTGACAGGGTGTGATCGACAAAGCGAAATTTGATTCTTTCTACGTGCCATTCTATGAACCTTCCGACAAAGAGCTGAGGGAGATCATTCAAGATGAGGGCTCCTTCTCAATCTGTGAGATGCGGGTGCACGGCCCTCAAAGAGGGCTCGACAGCGCACTCATGGTACCAAGCAGGTTTGTGAATGCGACGAGAGCCGTATTTGAGCCAATTATAGTCCTGCATTTTGGAGAAGTCATGGATGAATTCGTGAGGACCTTGGAGCGGCGCTGGAGTGTGGAGGGCATCATGCAAGACGACTTTGCCAGAAGCCCACGACCGAGGGTGTACGTGGCCGTATCCCTCAAGAAGGCATGACCTGCAGGTAACCGGTGTGAGTCCCTGATTTCTTCAGTATACAACGAATTTGATGAGAACCGCTTGTTGTCGCGTTGAAATGGTTGGTATGGTGAACATTACACCTTGATAGGTTGGGCAGGTCTGTTCACGTGAGGTTTCCTGATTAGAAGATGTTCAAGCAGGTGCAGGGTAAGTCCAGCAAGTGGTGCACAAGCTGCAAGAGGCTTAGAGGTGAAGTCCGCATCGCCTTTGATGTGCCAGCGTCTCACTATGTTCTTCCGGGCTCATCCATTGGCGTTCTGTTTTCCTTACCTTTTGTGTCTATAGTGTGTTCTGTTATAAGCTTGATACAGTATAATTTAAAGGTATGGATGGTTTTCTACTAATCCTGCTTCTGCATGCCTGATAGCAAGGCTCAACTATATACTTTGTTTCTCTGTCTAAAGATGAAGCACGGCGTTTAGTTTTTCTGTTCCTGTTTCTGTTACTGTCAAAGATCAAGAAAAGTATTCTGTTTGTTACTGTCGCCTGCATATGGCGGATTGGCAGGCTGCCTGCACTAGTAGAAAGAGGGGCTTTTGTCCCGGTTGGTAAGGCCCTTTAGTCCCGGTTTTTGAACCGGGACTAAAGGGTCGTTACTAATGCCTCTCCCCTTTAGTCCCGGTTCTTACTCGAACCGGGACTAAAGGCCGCGGCCATGTGGAGCTCCACCTTTAGTCCCGGTTGGTAACACCAACCGAACCGGGACTAAAGAAAATTTTATGATTTTTATTTGAAATTTTTTTATTTTCAAATTTCTGGAATATTTTAACCTCTAATCTCTAATCACCACCCCTCATCACTGCTTAATTTATCCTCTAATCTCTAATCACCCCTCATCATTCCAAATCATCTAACTTCCCGCACGGTCATCCATCCTCCCACTGCCTGAGCACGCTTAACTTCCGGGTTCTATTCTCCCTCGTTTCCAAGTCTGCACTTGTTGTTTTCCTGACAATAGTAAGATGTCAATCCTATTAACCCTAGGAATTTTGCTTGAGCATGAAGGGACACATTTCACTGTTTTAGTTTGAAACTATTGTTTTAAAAAAACAATAATTATTTAGTAACACTAATATTTCTTGAATAATTAGTTTGACCATTGTTTGACCACAGTTTGACCACAGTTTGACCAGATTTGACCAAAATTCAAAATAACTGAAATAATTATTTAGTAACACTAATATTCTAGAACAATTAGTTTGACAATTGTTTGACCACAGTTTGACCACAGTTTGGAATTTTTTCGATTTTTTCCACTCTAGATCTTAAAAGCCCCGTAACTTTTTTTTGTTAGGCTTTTGAGGATTTTGAAAACGTTTAACGGGGTTCCCCCTGTTAAATTTGGATGTAACTTTTTGAGTAGATGATTTTTCATATAAATTTTTTTTTCATCCGAGTTAGTATGCAAAAGTTATGCCCATTTTACTAAATTCTAGAGAGATTTTGCAAATAAAGTCGAAATTCATATTTGTTAATTTTCCCAACAACTAGACCACATATCACATGGGAAAATTATTTTCTTTTATTTTTTGACATTTTCATCATTTTTTTTTATTTGAAAACTAAAAAGGCGATCCACCGGAGGGGTAGAGTTTGAAAATGGGACCTTTAGTACCGGTTCGTGCCATGAACCGTACTAATGCCTCAAACCCCATTAGTACCGGTTCGTGGCTCGAACCGGGACTAAAGGTCTAACCTTTAGACCCGGTTGGTGCCACGAACCGGTACTAATGGGCATCGCACCCTTTAGTCCCGGTTCCTGGCACGAACCGGGACTAAAAGGTCCAGACGAACCGGGACAAATGGCCCACGTGGCCCGGTCGGCCCCCTGGGCTCACGAACCGGGACTAATGCCCCCATTAGTCCCGGTTCTGGATTGAACCGGGACTAATGGGCTAACCCGGCCTGGACCAAAGCCCTCTTTTCTACTAGTGCTGGTTTGAGACCGAATTGGCTCCCCAAATGTTGGGCACCGAAAATCCAAAATTACAGAACTGCTTTGGTTGTTTTGAGATAACCGGATTTTGGCTTGCAAAAGCATTAGTATTTTTGTTGCTGCATACCAAATACTTTCTGCCCTAAAATTCTAGGGCAACAAATTCAGCCTGAGGTTTCTGTTATGTCTGTTTGGGTAAGATGTGTGATGAGATCGAAGCAGTTACAAAATCAATAATACTACTTCATCACATGGAGTAGTTAATTCTGCATTCCTAGTCTTCGTGTGGTTTATGCATGAAAGAAACTCCTTGCCGACATTGAGTGTCAACTAGGGCTGGAAAAAAAGCTCGAAGCTCGCGAACTAAACAAGTAGCTCGTGACTCGACTCGAATCGACTCGAACTCAAAGAATAACGAGTCGAGCCGAGCTTTAGTTTAAGATCGTTTATAGACCAAGTTAAATGAGCCAATCTCACGAGTACTCGTGTAACTCGTTAGGCTTGATACAATAGATCAGCCACTCCCAATACAAAGAAAGATCAGCCACTAAACAGCCTACGTCCAAGGCACACAACCCAAGGCCGAGCAGTTGAAGGCCTAGCCTCCTAGGAGACTCACGCGTTACAAGAAAATTACAATTGTATAGTGATATATATGTTTAATATATACATAATCATTTTTATCATATTTGAGGGCTTTATGTTTATATCTTAAACGAGCTTAACAAGCTAAACGAGCCAGCTCGCAAGTTATACGAGTCGAGCCAATCTTAAATTTAAGCTTGTTACAGTAACGAGTCAAGTCGAGCTAGCTCGTTAAGGAAACGACCTCTAGCGAGTCGAGCCGAGCTGGCTCGACTCGGCTCGAATTCCAGCCCTAGTGTCAACTATAGCTAATGTTTCATACGTATCCATGTGATAAGAAAGAAACTATTCCACTAGCAACGAACCAATGCAACATGTAAGCACTTCTATATGATCCTTCCTTCAGCGATGGGAGCACCATGAGCGGTGTACCACGCTCAGGAGCACCAGACCATGAACAAAAATGAACTGCAACAGAGCATTTTTCACTTAAAAGTCGAGTATCATGCAATCATTCTATTTAACTTTTTTAGTTCTACATTCTATTTAACTTCTTTTTTTTTAGAATCATCATTCTATTTAACTTTTTTTTAGAAACACTTATAACTTTATTCATACTCATAAGAATTACAGGCACACTGATTTGGATATTCAAACGAGAAAAAAGAGTGAAACGGGCCGGCCCAACGCATGAAGGGAGTGTGTGCTATCTTGCCCAATGAGCCATAACCGGTGCCTGCGGCGCTAAATAGGAAACATTTACGCATATAGCGTGTCATGCTTCAGACTTGCTTAAGGGGCGAGCAAGATGGACCGGCACACATGTGCGGGACGCCACAGCCCCTTTTTTCTTTCTTTTTTTACGTTTTCTGTTTTGTTTTTTGCTCTATTTTCTTAACTTTTTATACTTTAAAATATTCCAAGTATATACATATTACAAAGAACACTCTACAAATGTTTTTTGAAAAGTTTAACAAGTATTTGGAAAATGTTAATCAATTATTCGGACAATGTTGAACGCATATAGAAAAGTTTTTTATCATCAATTAAAAAATGATAAACTTTTTACTCATGTATATAAAAATGTTAATCAATTATTCGGACAATGTTGAACGCGTATAGAAATGTTTTTTTATCATCAATTAAAAAATGATAAACTTTTTAATCATGTATATAAAAATGTTAATCAAGCACTTGAAAAAAATGTTGAACAAGTATTTAAAAAATGTAATCAAGCGTTTGGGAAAGGTTAACTGTCTATAGAAAAAATGATGTGCATCTATTAAAAAAATGATGAAATTTTTTATCATGTACTTCGTCCGTTCTTAAATATAAGTCTTTTTAGAGATTTTGCAATATGGACTACATACGGAGTAAAATAAGTGAATCTACACTCTAAACTACGTCTATATACAACCTTATGTAGTTAATGTTGAGATCTCTATAAAGACTTATATTTAGGAACGGAGGGAGTATATAAAAATGGTAATCAAGCATTAAGAAAAAATGTTGAACAAGTGTTTGACAAATGTTAATCAAGCGTTTGCAAAATGTTAAATGTGTAGAAAAAAATGTTAACCATGTACTCTCAAAATGTAAATCTTTTTATTTGAAAACTGTTAATCAGGCATTTTAAAAATATAAAAAATGTATACCATGTATTAAAAAAATGTTAATCTTGTATTTGAAAAATGTTTAAAAATGTGTGTACAAAAAATGTTGACCATATATTAAAAAATGTTAAATTTGTATTTGGAAAAATGTTAAATGTGTAATAGAAAAATGTTCTTGACATATAAAGATTATGTAGAATGGAAACCAAGAGAAACAAAGAATACGATAAAAATGAAAACCCTTCCTAAAAAATATTTCACTATTCAGTATTTTTTGGCGAACCCAATGGTCATATTTTCACCCTTCCTAAATACAGTCACCGGGATAAAACCTAGAACCAAGTTGTTATACTGTAGATGTAATTTGGATTATGTTTGAAACGCTTTGTACTTCCGGTAAACTTTCATTAATAGATCTGGATCCTTTTCACCAAAAAAAAGATGCAATTTGCTCTTTATGTATTGGCGTGCAGCTAATGCAAAGCAGGTAGATGGAATAAGGCACCGCCCAGCTGGTCCCTAGAAAAGCATTTTCCTGTTAGCCATGCCTTGCTTGGTCACACAAATTAGGCACCGCCGTCATGTTCACACAAGCGTACCTTTCGGCATGACAAGGCGCCACATCAGCTTCGGGGCGCCGATGACGCATAGTCGTATTTCAAGGGGGTTTTCTACCTGTCGAGAAAAAAAGTTTGCATTGCAAATAGATTGTTAGTAGTTACAGCCCAAAGTGTAGGAAAAGAAGCAGCAGCAATGTGAATGATAAGCTGAACTAACAAAGAAAGCCAAATAGAGTAGCATAGATCCCATGCGTGAACAATGAACATTGGTTGGTTGATGCCTGCTAAGTTGCCATACAAGCTTTGGACAAAGGCAAGGGAACAAATACTTAAACAAGACTAGCAGACGACTGCAAAGCTGCAGATTCCTGGAAAACATCATGCCAAAGCCAAGGCACCGTGATGCCAATGCATATGCATATGTTGTACATCCACCCACCTAGTAGCTATATAAACTAGCCAAGAGCTCAACGTGGAACCACAGCTTCACATCGCGGCCTCAAGGCGTCTAGCTTCTTCGTGCTCCAGTTCCAGTTCCACCGTCAAATATGGCCCAGCAAGAGATCAAACAAGTAGCAGCATCCCAGACCCACAATCCAGGGGAGCCGGATAAGCCGCCCGGGGCCGGGGGCAACAAGCATCCTCCTTCAATGGAGTCAGGTCAGCAGCAAC
This sequence comes from Triticum timopheevii, assembly GCA_963921465.1. Lineage (NCBI taxonomy): Eukaryota > Viridiplantae > Streptophyta > Magnoliopsida > Poales > Poaceae > Triticum > Triticum timopheevii. The sequence continues at coordinate 604,363,057 of OY997266.1, read as the reverse complement.
CTCTGCCCAACTCCAACCCGCCCAGGGCAACTTCAATGGAGTACCAGCTCAAGGAGTACCTTCTGCTGCTGGCCACCTTGGTGGCAACAGTGACGTACGCAGCGGGGCTCAACCTGCCGGGGGGAGTCTGGCAGGAGGACACGCATGGCGGACCACACATCGCAGGTAAACACGACGTTCGCGACTTGGTGTAAATCTTTTCTTGATATCAGCATAAGGTCGACTTCCCATATGCTTGCTCATATATCCGGGCTCTCGCGGCATCACTACTTGTAGGTGACCCCATCCTCCCAGACACGCACTACCGCCGGTACCTGGCCTTCTACTACTGCAACGCGACGGCGTTCATTGCGTCTCTTGTGGCGTGCCTCCTCCTCGTCTTCCTCAACGAGGAGGAGACGATCTGGGCCACCGTCCTGCGGGCGGTCATGGTGCTCGACCTGTTCGGCCTCATGGGGGCCTATGCCGCCGGGAGCTGCCGGGACCCGTTCACCACCATCTACTCCTCGCTGCTGGTCTCGGCCGTCTTTGCCTACATCACGCGCATCTTCGTCATCTACGCCTTCCGGCGGATGCGGGTGAGGGTGCTGACCAAGAGAACGCAAGGCAAGGGTGACCCCAAGAAGCAACATGTGGAGGAGCACGATGCCAAGGGTGCCCATGAACAGCAAGACAAGGAGGAGGTGCAGGGTGACCTGGAGAAGCAAAACAAGGAGAAGGAGCACGATGCCAACAGGCGCGCCGAGGAGCACGATGTACTGATGCTTCTAGCGACCTTCGTCGTCGCCATCACGTATGTGGCCGGGCTGGGCCCGCCCGGCGGGTTCTGGGGCAGCACCCAGGACGGACACCGCGTGAGCGACCCGGTCATGCAGGAGCACTACTCCGCCCGATACCAGGCCTTCTTCGTGTGCAACACCACCGCCTTCGTCGCTTCCCTCCTCATCATCGTACTGCTCATGAACAAGGAGCTCAGCGAGGCTATGACCGAAGCCAACAAGGCTATCACCAGAGCCAACAAGGCTTTCTCTAGAGGGATCTTCTCAAGTTTCATCGCGCTCTACGGGTTCATCGCCCTGGCACTCACCGGACTCGTGGGGGCCTATGCTGCAGGAAGCTGCAGGGAGCCTGATGCTACCATCTATGTGGTTTGCCTGGCTGGCGCGGTTCTTGCATACATATTTCTACAGGTGGTTATTCCTAGAGCCATGGGGGAGTATTGGGTCTATAATCCTTCAGGATGGCTCATGAAAATATATGGCATGTTGAACAGGTATATGAGCACGTATTTTTTTTTTGTTATTTCTAGCTTCCTTGGCAAATTATCATTGTCACACATAATTCAATTCTTGGATACAAGTAATTTTAACTTTATATCCATATATGCAACTACCAGCAGGGACAGTGGTGCGCAACAAGATGACAAATTATTGGAAAAGAATCGCTCTCTTGTCATGTTGCTTGCTACTCTCGTGGTGAGCATCACTTACTCAGCAGGACTGGATCCACCTGGCGGCCTCTGGCCAGATGACCGGGATGGGCACAAGGGCGGCGACCCGGTACTCCTCACAACCCATCCCACTCGGTACAAGGTGTTCTTCTATAGCAACTCAGCCGCCTTTGTGACATCCTTGGTGGTCATCATAATGGTCCGGTGTCAATTTCTACTCCGGCGCCATATATTGCATGCAGCCATGATACTGGATTTGTTTGGCCTCATTACTGCATACTCCGCAGGGAGCGGCAGAGATTTAGCCACATCCATATATGTTGTCGCCCTGGCAGGTGCCGTCCTTGTGTATGTGGTGATTCATATAGTGTTCTTCACACTAGAAGATAACATCGATCACCAAGACGCCGATAAGTTGGATAAGAGGCGTGACATGCTGTTGCTGCTTGCCATCTTGGCTGCAACACTGACTTACCAAGCTGGGCTCACCCCACCAGGTGGCTTCTGGTCAGCCGATGACAAGTTTGGTCATCATGCGGGGTTTCCGGTCTTCCTTGATAACTACCCACGCCGTTACAGTGCATTCTTCTACTGCAATGCAGCAAGCTTCATGGCATCTGTGACTCTCATAGTTCTTCTGGTGAACCCCACCCTATACAAGCCGGGCATAAGGTGTTATGCACTCTATGTGTGCACTGTGGTGGGCATGTTTGGACTCATGGGTGCCTATGCTGCTGGAAGCTCCCGCCATCTGCGAACCTCCATCTATGTGTTCATTTTAGTTGCTGCAGTGCTTGCATTCTTGACCATCCAGGTGGTCATAAGTTATAAAGGGAGGCCCACGTCTGCTCCAGTAAAAGTGTCCTCTGGGCAAGAAGGCAGCAGCAGTGAGTCTTCCGGGAAAGTGGCCACTGCCAGCCACACAGACACAGGAACAGAAGTAAAGAACCTTCGTGAGTACTTGATGCCGATAGGAGTCTTGGCTGCGAGTGTAACATATCAGACTGGCCTGAAACCACCAGGTGGCCTCTGGCAGGACAACAACAAGGGGCATACTGCAGGCAACTCGATCCTCCATGACATCGACAGAGGCCGGTACCGTGCTTTCTTCTATAGCAACTCCACTTCGTTCATGGCTTCTATTGTCATCATTGTGTTGCTACTTCCATGGAACCGCCTCAAGTTGCCACTGCTGCCAATGTATGCAGCCATTTGGCTAGACATGCTAGGCCTTCTTGTGGCCTATGCAGCTGGCAGCACTAGGGAATGGGAGACGTCCAGTCTTGTGATCGCTCTCGTCGTTCCTGTGCTGGCCTACATTGCAGCCTATGCAGCAGTGTTGTTGTTCCCCAACAAGTGCCCATGTGGCAACAGCCAGACCAACAGAGATTCCGCATGAAGCACCAAACGATGAAGAAAAAGTTCGGGCGTGAAATGATTTTTTATCTTCTTTCCAGGTTTATTCAACTGCAAATAATGTGTGTGTGTTTCAGGATATTCAGTTTTTTATTCACATGTACTTTCCATATGATATATATACCAAGTTCTTGTGTACAACTATTGAGTATTGACATGTTCTCAAACAATAAAAATGCTAGTGCAGAGCTTTCATCTCAAGCGATCTCATTGGTCTAGGCAATGATGGTGCCTTTATGGCCTTCTGTTGCAATTGCTATCATTCTGCTCTTTACCGGCATTACTTGCCTCACTCTGTCTGCTTCATTTGGTCAAACTCTTGTTCTTTGTTCAATTTATTTCAGCATGACCTCCTGTCTCCTACCGCTCAGTAATAAAAAAATGAAGTTCATCTCTTAGTTGGCCTCAACATAAGCACACATCCAATGTGGTTACCACCTGCTTCTGATTTAGCACCAACGTTGGCAAACTAAGAGATGAACTTCGTAGGCACCAATCTTGTCCCAACCCTCCCAGTTCAAGTGGTTACCACGAGCAAGACGATGAGCTGCAACTTGCTTTTGCAGTTGTGCCCGACATAACCACATTGGTGCTACTTCAGGTAAGAGATGGTTCACAAAAGAAGTGAATTTCATTACCTTGTAGTATCCAATGAGCATGATGTACATGAGCGGTGAAAGAGTTAACATACTCCGGCTGCATATCCCGGAAGGATGGGCTGAACATCCTGGACGGAGACATACAACCGGTGTGCCATCCAGCAGCAGTTGTGCACGCAAGGTTTTTCGGGAGCCCAAGAGAGGAGGGTGTGGTGGTGGCGCAAGAGAAGAAGGACAATGGAAGGGATCGTGGGTCGGGTCTGGATGTGGGCTTCAAGCCGTTATAATTAAGTGAACACAACCCTTAGCGTTAACTACCCAATTGTGCTTTGAGGTTTATGCAAAGAAAAGTTTTTTTAGCCTTGTGCAAAGAAAAGTTGGAAGAGCTTCGAAACACTCCATTTTGGTGTGCGGGAGAAGCATTCCTTGTTGTTTAGCCTTGTACCGTATGTTGCAAGTGGTAAAGGGTGGTACTCCTGCTTGGGAACCACTATCAGATTCCGGCCTTGGTGCTTAAGGAGATTTTGGGAGTTCAGATCCGCTTGACTGCCCATGAGGATGGATGATCTAGCGGTGCCAAGGTAACAATGACTTTTCAAACTCAAGTACTGGATGACTTCTCGGGTCTAAACAAAGTACAGAATGGCTTTACAGGCTCCCCCGGTTTCACAAAGTGATGATTTGGGCATTGGCATGGCCTTCAAAATTTAACTCTAACCAATAATTTCTACTACAGTTTATCCATAAAACCCCCAAAATTGTAATATTCTGAAAAAATTTCTGAGGCAACCATTTTGAAAACAAGAATGGCAATTACTCCCTCTGTAAAGAAATATAAGAGCGTTTAGATAACTAAGTAGTGATCTAAACGCTCTTATATTTCTTTACGGAGGGAGTTCAAGTTTTTTAAATGACTCAAGGTATGTCCAAACGTCGACTATTTGTAAACTGGAGGGAACTAGGTGTTTTTCAGGTTTTAGATAGTGTTGCATGAGTTCATAGAGAGCCAAGATCTCCATTATGCAGATTTTTAGAAGATTGAAAATTCAGAAAGAGAGGATAATAATCAGCAGACTCTCATATTGCAAGTTACGTCAAAATAGAGAATGCTGGTGGACAATTAAAATTAGGAAGTATCATCCTTACATTCTATTTGAAGGGTCAAAGGAGAACTCCTTATCCTTATGCTGATATGCTCTGTGCTCATGATGATCCTCGTTGATCGACTGGAATTTGAGGATCTTTTGAACGCTTGCAAGATGTTTCACCTCCTTGGATGGTCCTTCCTTACAACTGCTGCCTAGCTTATCCTTATTTACTTTGAGAGGTACAGTCCGATCATGAACTGGTTTTGATGGAGCATCTGAGAAGGAACACATTGAAACAGCAAATGAATGCGCTGAAAAAAACACATTAGGGTGCACGGAAGGAGTAATGTGCTCCTAATGAATGGCAATGCTAGCCTGCCTTTCTGACAAGTTCAATGGAGGAGGGGGGGTTGTGTGCAAACAAGATCATTTCATATTAAACACTTAACAAAGAAAGAGGAGCAGAGGTATGTTATCAATGCAAACACTTACCATTTTCCGAAAATAAATAATATGTGCCGACCGTTTCTTCATACTCTCCAATCTGTCATTAAACAAGGTCTCAGCAATCAGCTCACTCAGCAGGTAGGTTAACAATTGGAAGCCCTTCAGTACAAATTTTCCACAGCAGAAGTAATCACAATGGAAGGAAAACCAATGAAGTTTACTGGTACAGGTAATAAGTAATATCATTCAAACGCAATGGTTTTTAGTGCTAAAGCTGTCACAAAGAATTTATGGAATTCAAATGTGGCTTGGTTCTATCTACTCCTCAAGAACTCAAACAGAAAGAGAAAAAATAGAGTTCAGAAAAAATTTGCTTCATGAATAGTACTCTAGAGAGCCTCTTATAAAAAAATGCTTCAGCATTTCTAGATAAATGGGTGTATCCAAATAGCAATTTAGCATAACAACTCCAAGTGAACTTCTAAAAGTCATACATTAGCTTATATTTGTACACACAAAGGATGTACTCCCTCCGTTCCTAAACATAAGTCTTTTTAGAGATTCCACTATGGACTACATACGGAGCAAAATGAGTGAATCTACACTCTAAAATATGTCTATATACATCCGTATGTAGTTTGTAGTGGAATCTCTAAAAAGACTTACATTTAGGAACGGAGGGAGTACATCATTACCAACACATTGACACTGCACATCTAGAGGTATGGCAAACATAGAACATCACTGCTAAAAGTTCAATAAGATAAACTTCAAACAGCCAAGCAATATGAATACTCACCATCTTCACAACGCCACCTACTATCAAGTTAGGGGTCAATGTATCCAAACCCTGAAAAACATATTTAAAAGAACTTAGTGGACTAGCCAACCACTAAACATCTCACAAAGATAACATTGACTTCTTCGCATCAAGAAATTGTGATACCAGTCTAGTAGCCTGTACACAGTAGGGCGCTGAAAATCTAAATAAGCAGGAGACGTGCTGAAACTAACCATGTCCCAACATGATTACAGCCCAGATTTTCCCACAAAATCTGCTGAAGAGATAGACACATCGTGAACAGCATTTTGTATCTGATGATGGTAACCCTTGACAGTGTCAACCTAAAAAACAAATCTGAAGGAGATTTTGGCCAAATACAAGAAAGGCATCTAGTCCCTTGATGTAATAATATGAGTAGGCATTAGCACACCAGCGCTAGTGTAATCAGCACATAGCCTGCTGCTTCATCTTAATGTTAAACAAGGGGAAAAAATGATATGGAACTATACTCGCCATTTAAACATTTCTGATATAATCAAATCTAAACTCATCCTTGGTATCAATAGCATAGAGGTAGCAAAAGTGCCCAAGGAAACATTCACAACAGAGATAAATATCCTTTTGTACTAGTATAAGCTGCAGAAACAGAGAAGAAGCAACTTACAGAGAGTATATAAGGGGCATCTGGTTGAATGTTGGAATGGAGACAACCATCCAACTCTAGCAAGACATACTCTTCTTCCTCTTCCTCTTCCTGTTCCTCTTGTCCAATTTGCTTGTCTGTCTCGTGTTCAGTTGCCATCTCCAACAAGAATGTGCACTCACACGGCAGTAAAAGTATAAAACCAGCACTTGAGACTTGACCAACCTCGCCTGCAGAGCCCAAAGCAGGGGATGAATGCAGCACAAGGTACAACAACCTATAAATTAGTAATCAGTCGATCCCTGAAGTTCCTTCCCCTGCCCTCCGTTGCGGCGTCCAAAAGTAGGGGATGAATGCACAAGATACAACAACCTATAAATTGGCTGAATAGACAACGTTAGCATACTCCCTATTCAAGAGGATTAAATCCAGAATCAGTCGATCTCTGAAATTCCTTCCCCTGGCATCCGTTGCGGCGTACCCAGCTCCTGCTCGCCGTCACCGGCTACCGACCCTGCATCCCCGCCCACCGCTACAGCGCCCCGCCTGCCGCCGCCGGCTAGTGCCCTGGGAAGGCAGAGAGCGCGACGCCGCGCACCCGCCGGCCGCCGCGGGCGCGTGCCGTACTGTACCAGCACGCCCGGGATCCCGTCGCTTCCTCCCCGCACGCGCGCGCCTGCTGGACGCCGCCGTAGGGGTTTTTCTTTTTTAGAAATGACGCCGCCGTAGGCAGAGGGACAGTGAGGAATAGCCACGGAAACGACGGAAGAAAGGTAGTGGGCTTTCCAAGGTCCTTCACTAAAGGCCTCCAGGACTTCTTAGCAAATGGGCTGGAAGCCCCCAGGCCAGTCACTCACACCAAGAAGAGTGCCAGCTAGATGCAAAAAAAAAGAGAGAGAGAGAGAGTGCCAGCTCTCTCTCTCTTCCGTGCAAGAGGGCCCTCTCTTTTTCCAAATATAAATGATAAAAAAACCATTCATGAAACTCATGTAGGAGCAAGTCGTTTAATCAAGTCAGATGAGAAGGCAAATACACAAATTGCAGATGCAGATACGTCATGCACGTCCATGACAGTGACCATGCTATGGTACCAGGGGGGGGGGGGGGGGGGGGGGGGCTGGGGGCCACTGCTATACCAATCCCTTGCTTGCTTTGGTACCATGTCGGTGAATTTGGGACATTTAGTGACAAGTCCATGGTGATGATGTAAACAAGAGAACACACGAAGACCTCCTTGTTTGACAACGGATGGTAACAAATCCTAGCAGACGGAATAGTTCTCGGTGTCACGCCCCATGGCAACATCGCCTCCTACGATATGTACATGGTGGCTTGGTGCTTGCAAGAAGAGGAGGGGTGGATCGAGAATGGGAGATGCGATGTGGGAGAACTGACACTCCTAGTGGTCCTTGAGTGATTGAAACCCCATGAGCTTCTTCGGTTAGCAAATGGAATAGGTGCACTTATTACAAGCACTAACGATATTCGGTTGATTTTATAATTTTCCCTTATCAATCTACAAACTGTAGACCACCTTGTAATAGTTAATCCATCTTGTGCAAACAAATGTTTACTGTCTCAGTTGATTGCTTTTAAATGATTAGTATATTTCTAAACCAATGTTTAACATGTTGTAATTACTTGTTCATCTTGTGCGCAAAACTGTAGTATTTATTCTCTTACAAAAAATGAATCTTACATGAATTCCAATGTCAGATTGACAATATTTGGCATCGAATGTGAAATCGGAAATTATAAATCAACGACTGTTTAGCAAAATAGAAATACCATATATTGTTGGTTCTTCTTGTTTGCGAGGAATGTCGGGCTCTATGTTCTTGAAATACAAATTGCATGGGCATTCCTTCACCACAAATTAGTTCCACTACTTTTACCAGTGGAGCAGGCTTAGATGGTTGGCTCATGGGGCTTTTCTAAACCTTGTGAGTTTAGTATAGTTCATGCAATTTCCTTTTTTTTGAGGGGACACATTTCCTTTTCTAAACATGGAGGAATGCCGAGATGCAAAAGTTGAAGACTAAGATAACGACTTTCGAGGATCTACCCATCTAAATGTAACTCCAGATTCCACCACGGCTTTCTGTTGTTCATGTTTGTTCTCAGTTTCTTGTATCAGTCATAGTTTTTGTAGTGAATTAATATAGCCCAGGTTGATTAATTAAAAAAGATAACCAATGGAGCAATTAAACCGACACTTGTTGTGTGATTGTTGGTTTTAGAAATGTCATAATGGTTTTTAAAAGCAAGAAGCGCCCTAGGCTTTGGTCCTATTGTTCTATGCGATGAGTGTCATAATGGTTTTTAAAAGCAAGAAGATGCCCACAATTTTTGTTGGCGTCGACCAGCTCCGGACGGAGCCGAAGGTTGGGGGCTACATGAGGAGCAAAGCGATGAGTGTCGATTCCGGACAAGGCCAAAGGTGGGAGCGACGTGAGGAGTGAAGCGGTGAGCGTCGAAGCTGAAGCTAGGAGCGACATGAGGAGCGAAGTGATGAGCGTCGACCTTTGCAAGGCCGATCCAAGACCTCGCTGGATACGGGGATGATGTTGTGAGCAGTTGTGAGCTGCGACGTCCTAGGCGGAGGCGACGAAGTAGGTTGGCGGGTGTGGGTTGGGAGGTGCGGGGGTCATCAGTGTTTCATGTTCATCGGCGGGGCTTAGATGGATGGTCGCGGAGACGGCAAGCAATGTTGGTGGGAAGGGCGAGGTGACGCGCAGCAACGCCCACCGAGCAGAGGGGTGGGGGTGGAGACATGCGTTTGGGGCAGGGCAGGTGGGCGTTTGCAAGGGGCATGAGCCTTATCTGTTCGTGCAAGAGAAGAAACGGTTGCGGTTAAAGACAACCATCCCGGTTGTTCATTGAGCATCCAATGGCTTAGATATTCGACCGGCGGCAAAACAAAATTATGTAACTAAAGTATGTGCGGTCTTCCGGTCTAATTAATCAGACAACTCTCTTTTATTTATAACTGATATAGAGCAAGAGGAGATCCTTGACCGTCACAAAAAGGGTTAACATATATGAACTCCGGTAAAAGGGAAAAATTCTGTGTCTCCTCCCTGACAACCAAACAAATGAGAATAGGACCACTTGGAAAAAAGCACAATGCACATACAACCACGATGGCATAAAACCATTGGCGAGCTAGGCAGCCATGGTGAAATTGAAGTTGCTGCACGTCGTCTGCCTGCCCCAGAGCAGCGAGCTGAAGCCGAGCCGCTGCTTCTCCTCGTCGAACACCAGCAGGTTGTTCTCCATCTGGAACCCTCCGATCACCGCCGCCGGCGACCCGCCCTGCTTGTCCACCTCCCCCTGCTTCATCTCCACGAAGGCGAGGCACGCCGTGTCGTCGCTCACCTGCACCATCGAGTTGCCGCCGAACACCGTCCAGTTCCTGCCGCCCTCCAGCATCAGGTCGATCTGCGGCACGGCGTAGCCCAGCCGCGTCGACCCCAGCTGCGTCGAGTTGTAGCACAGCTCGAACGGCGCCACCGCCGGCGAGATCCTCGCCCTCTCCGCCGTGGCCGTATCGAACGCCTTGATGAACGCACGGTACACGTCGGGCCGGAGCGCCGTGTAGGGGATCGTGGAGCACAGCCCGAGAACCAGCGGCGCGCCGTACCCGTCGTCGAGCTGCAGCGGCGCCTGGTTCACGGCGATCCCCTTGTCGGCCGAGATGTAGTACCCGGGGGACTCGCCGTGCTTGCGCAGCGGCGTGTACCCCGCCAGGGTCGCGTTGACGTCCGGCCGGCCCGGCGGGAGGAGGAAGAGCGGGCCCCCGCCGAAGATGGCCACGCCGGCGCCGGAGCCGGCGCTGGGAAGGCAGAGCGCGAACTTGTTACCGACCCTCTGCGTGTCCGCGACCTGCGCTGGGAGCGCGAGGCCCGAGCGCGCGAGCCCCGCGACGCCGGCCGCCCCCGCCGGCAGCTTGGCCAGGAGCGAGCCCGGCGCGCAGGATGCCACGGCGGTGAACGGCACCTCATACAGAGGGTTCTTCCCGTCGGTGGCGTTCGCGGAGAGCGTGACGCGCGTCACGTCCCCCGACGCGGTGTCGCCGGAGACGGGGTTGTGCGGGTGCGCGGTGCACTTGCAGCGGTTGCGGGCGTCGTGCTCGCTGTAGCCGGTCTGCGGGCAGTTGGGCGGCTGGAACCGGTGCGCGCGCGTGCAGGCGTCGCTGCTGCAGTCGAGCGTGTCATGGGAGGGCCCGTCGCAGGTGGTCCAGACGATGGGGCCGGAGAGGTCGAGGACCAGCGGGCGGGTGTCCCGGAGCGGCGCGGTGTAGAGGGAAGTGGCCGCGTCCTTGGTGATCGCGGTGACCAGCGGCATGCCGCCGCCGCCGCCCGCCGCCACCATGCGCGCCAGCGCGCAGAGCGCGGCAGTGGCGATGAGGAGGAGGAAGTGGAGTGGTTCGGGTTGCCGCATTTCCGCTGCCATTGGTGCGAGCAGGTCAGGTTGCAAGGTACTCCCTCCGTTCCGAAATAATTGTCTTTCTAGCCATCTCAAATGGACTACAACATACGGATGTATGTAGACATGTTTTAGAGTGTAGATTCACTCATTTTACTCCGTATGTAGTCACTTGTTGAAATCTCTAGAAAGACAATTATTTCGGAACGGAGGGAGGAGGGAGTAGAATGCTAGATTTGCAAAGCTCATATATGGTGATGGCGGCCGGCCGATGCAGGCATACGTGTGAGATGATGTTTGCTCGAGGATTCTGACCTGCTAGTGTTTTCTAAGTTATCATCACTAGTCATCCCGGCACGACCTCGAGGCGCCATTCAAGAATCTTGTGTTGACTATAGAGGATTTGAGATCGATGGTGTCGGTGATGATTTTTCTTTTGTAATGAAGCAATGGAAGATCAGCGCGTACATGCTCTCCACCAAGTTCTTGGTCTTATTACCACTTATTTTCTCTAGAATTGTACCCCATCAATTCAAAAATCAATAGAGTTTTTTTGTGTGTGAAAAAACGCAATAGAGTTTGGGATACAAATGTCGGAAGGCTCAATATATAACCAAATCCGACGTCCACACTCATCATGTGAACGACTACGAGCTAGCTTATGCGTGTAGGCATCTCATTCTATGCTTCTAGCGTAGTGGTTGTTCGGTGGTCCAAGAAACTTGATGTAATTTTTATTGTGCTTGAGATGTTTTGTGTTTCGGGCTTTGATTTCCTCTATGATCTGTGAATAAGTTCCAGAAATTCCTTCACGCAAAGGTTTGATCACACGTGAACATTCGCTTGCAGTACAAACTCTTCACATCATCAGATCACTTGCCAGAGCTAAGGCTTCCGTACAAGCAAGTGCATCCGGTATCTCAGGGTCCGGAATTCCGTCAAACGTGACCGCTAAAGCCCTTGCGAATGTGCCATAACCATTCCTTGCTACCACGGCCAAAACCCACTTTTTTTATCGGACCATGTCGGAGGAATACATGTGAAAGGTCAATAGAATTAGAAAATGGAAGAAATCCCATACAAAGTCAGTTTACAAACGACCCGAGAAGCTAGCTACAACTGACTAAGTTATTTTACCCGTGCTGGTATGTACCGGTGGCCAATCCATCATCCATCACTTTTGTCAAGATTTGTGCATATCTTATACTCTATTTCCAGATATTAGATTGTACATAGCAATACATGTAAAAATCTGTCAGATATTGTCAGCTTTACAGAAGAGATAGAGAGTTAGAGTGGAGAGAATGGTGCATGTATGCATTCTCTCAAGCCATACATATGACATGCTTTTATTTTTCTCCTCATATTTTAATGATTCATATCTTTTGAACCAAATGTCTATTATTGAAACTTTTTATATATTTGAATTCATGGTGACAAGACCTTCAAAACAAGATCAATTTTGGATATGTTTGAACTATATTTTATTTTATGCATTTCAATTTTGTTTGAAATCACTTTCATAAAACATTAGATTGTTTCACTATGTCATAAAAGTTTTTTCTAGTGTTTCACTCATTTTCATAAACTCGAATATGGAACTCACAGAGACACGGATATATTTGATACAACAACATTAGAATAAACATAATTCACTCATTTTCAAAAGATGGATTTAGGCCCATTCAAAATGATGGACATCACTCATTCGAAATTTTATTTCAAACATTCCAGAAATCTGATTTCACTCATTGAATCAAACAACACATTTCACTCATTTGATACAACTGATTTGAGTCATTTCAATTGAAAGAAATACATGTTTCAATAATTTGAAAAGCTAATTCACTCATTTGAAAATAAAAATATTCTGGTTTCAAGAAGCTGGTATATGTCACAAAAATAAACTTAAATTATTTCATAAAACTAACTTCACTCATTTGATGTCACTTGTTTCAAATAACTCATTTCAATTATTAAAAAAACGATTTCACTCAGTTGACAAGAAAAAAATCGCTCACTTCATAAAACAGATTATGCTCATTTCAAAAATTATATTTCACTCATTTCAAAAATGATTTCACTCATTCAAACAATGATTTCATTCAATTCATAAAATTGGTTTCATTGAATTCAAAAAACATATTTCAGTTAATTGAAACAACCCATTTCATAAAACTAATTTCACTCATTACAAAATATATCTCAAAAACTAATTCCACTTTGTATTTATGAAATATATTCAAATGTATTTCAATCATCTCAAAAGTTAGTTTCAAATGTTTGAAATATAAATTTTAACTTGAAATAAGTGAAATTTAAATGAAATGAAAAAACAATTTCACTCGCTTCATAAAATAGATTTCGTTCTTTTATAAAAAAATTGAAATAATCTGTCTCACATATTTTGAAATAACTAGTTTCACATTTTCTAAATAACAAGTAAAAATATTTCACAATGAAATTTCTTTCATATGCATGAAAACAGAATGTAGTCATTTGAAAATTTCGTTTCTCTCAAATACTTATTTCATGTATTCCACAAAACATGTTTCACTCATTTGAAATGTTGAAATTAAAAGATGTTTGAATGTATTCAAGATTGATCTCGTTCTAAAGGTCTTGGCATCAGGAGTTCAAATATATAAAAAGTTTCAATAATCAAGTTGAGTTTAAAATATATGAATGAATGAAATTGGCAAAGAGAAAATAAAGGGCATGAATTAGTCTGACATGTGATGCATCTTCTGTACGTGAGAATGAGGAGAGAGAATGGACCATGCATGCGTCAAGCATAACTATGTTGCTGACATGGGCCCCTTTCATCTGACATTGATTTGACTATTAATAAAGATACAAGAGATAGACTCTCATTATACACAATGACATTTTCTTGATTTTGTTTCTTCTTTCCTTTTTTTGTTTCCTTGATCTTTTTCATTGTTTTCATTTTCGCTTTCGGATAAAATTACATGAATTTTTTCATGAATACATAACTTTTTTTTTGTAAAATATTGTGAAAACCCTAAACCCTAAACATTTCTTATCTCCCTTTTTTTGCTGCTCTTTTTACTGTCGCTTATATACGTAAAAGGTGCAAAGTTTTTTTTTAAAGTTTCATGTTATTTTAAAAATGTTCATTACATATATAATAAAAATGTAATCGTGTTAAAAGAAATGCCCATTGTGTATTGAAATACACCATGAATATTTAATATGTCCATCCATATTTCAGCGAATGTTCAACGAAATGTTCTTCCATTTTAACCGCCCATTGCACCTGCCGGCAACCTGCTCGATACAATGCTCGTACGCTCACCACTCTTTGCTTTCATGATCCATCCCGCAGACCATTCCGCCGGTGCAGAGTACCTGCAGAGGCGGCGGCGGTGATGGGAAGCGGATCTAGCTAGTTACGGAGAGTGCCTACGTGTTAGTTATCTTATTTGTACGTGAGTAGACTAGAGTCTCACTCTCATCAGAGTACTTGTCCGTTTCGTCTGTTTATGTTCGAATATGTTTACAGTCAAGTCTGAATCGAGTACGAGCTCTGAAATCTCGTGTATTACATATGCCTAGAGGTGGATTGGATAGCCTCCTCTTCTCCTCGGTCAATAAGCTAAGCGGCAACAAAAAGATGGCTACTGCTACAGCGGGGACTGAGAGAGTGAAGGGGAAATCGACGGCGCCGTCTTCGGCCATGGTGACCACGGCGGCAGCGGCCATGGCGAAGATGAGGAAGAAGGTGGAGAACCGGATCGAGAGGGGCCGGAAGAAGTTGGAGAGCATGATAAAGAGAGCGCACCGGCAGGTAGAAGGCGTGACAAGCATCGTCTACTCGGTGAGCATCCGCAATGACCATTTGGCAACTGCACTTGTTCCGGTTTGCTTCGTTAGTTAGTCCCGAAACGGCAAATAAGTCTTTTCAGTTAACTAATGCTGAAGATGCTCATGTGTCGTCGTGCTGTTCTTATGTATGGTACTCCCTACTTCTCTAAATAATTGGTTTTTTAAACGTTTCAAATGGACTACCATATACGGATATATATAGACATATTTTAGAGTGTAGATTCACTCATTTTGCTTCGTATGTAGTCACTTGTTGAAATCTCTAGAAAGACAAATATTTAGAACGGAGGGAGTATATGAAGAAGCCTGTCCCCATGAGAAATCTTGACACAGCAGTGCTGCTGGATTATTGTAATCTTGTTTGCTCGCCCTGTTTTTGCCTATATATTTTGTGTTTGTTTGACTCTTTTTCTCTGCCACTTTTGTGACTAATTTTGAATACAAATAATTTTCCCTGGTACTAGTCGGTAGTGAATGGTTGTAGGGGAGTGATCATCTTGAAATAAACTACTACTGCAACTGGCTTATTGTTTACATGTGATGTGCAACTCATCTTCATAAAGACATGCACTTCGAAATCTATTACTACAACTGGCTTATTGTTTACTACTACTACCTCCGTCCTGGTTCATTGGTCCATTGTATTTTGTGCCAAATTTTGACCATAGATTTAACTAATAAAATGTTCATGCATGTCACCAAAAATTATATTATTGAGAACTATGTTCAAACACGAATCTAACGATATAATTTTTGTTGACATGCGTTAACACTTTGTTAGTTAAATTTTTGGTCAAAATTTGGCACAAACTACAAAGGGCACTAATAAACCCGGGCGGAGGTAGTACCTCTATAACTTATTGTAAGATGTTAAAAACGTCTTACATTAACTTACAGAGGGAGTACTTTTATCAAACGGCTCTTCACTCGCTGTATACATCCCAAGCCATAGTCAAATCTGAACACTGAAAATGCCCGGTTGTGTTCGTACACCGGACAGTGCGCAACGTATTACAATGCTCTATCAAACATTAGTACCGAAGACACACCCATTTAGATACATTAAAACTGAGCACTTTTCCAGCCCTCTCAGGGCATCAGCGCTCCGAGTCGTCGGATCACCAGTTCGAAGCATTTTTGGCCGTTGGATGAGCTGTGAATCGCTCCTAATCCGGTACTCTTCGCTAATAACGATCGCTAACCATCCCGGGCCGCTGCTCCGGTTGCTTTTTTGGGCGCTCCTGATAAATTGGGCCTAATGGGCCTCTAGCAACCTCCTTACAACCAACATACACAGCGAATCGACACGGTGCGTAGAAAAACCAACGGAGTAGGCACGACGATGCGGGTCTCTTGTTCCCTAGGTACGCCGCCGCCGCCGCCGCCTCCGCCGATCTCCTCTTCCATCTGGGCCGCTGCTACTCTTGCAGCCGTCGGTTCCACTCATCCGCAAACCCCGTCCCTCCTGATCCCTCAGCTCTTATGGCCGAGGGTGAATCATTGGTGTGCTGCCAGCTTGAGCGAGATGCCGTCGATGCGCAAGGAAGATGCGAAGGGGCAGCACTACACTTGCAAACCCTATTGAGGTGGCGGCGGCGGACGCCCCTTCACGAAGACGTCCTTGAAGGTAATGGGCAGGCGACGACAACGGCGCGGTGAAGAACTCTTGCGTCCTGATTCCAGTTCGATGTACCGGTTATCTTTGCATTTGAGTATTTGACAGCCGGCCGCGGGGAGAAGGTCAAGGCTAAGGTATGTCGTGAAACTCTGCCCTACACACCTGATTCCATTTCACTTCATGACGATGCCGCTAACGCCCATTCTGAATTTAACAACAACCAAGCAGTAGGATTATCCCTCCGGTTCTATCAATTTTTGCAGTCGTTGTGTTCGCGTTGTGTTCGTTGGCCGGTGACTGGTAAGCATCCATGTTTCCCTTCCCCTTTCATTTCAGATGTATGATTTTTTGGTACAAGGTACTGTGGTTGAGCTCCTACTTCACAGTACTAATTTACACGATCAGTCAAGTAACTATTTGTATGTGCTGTGCAGATTCGATTTCACATATGGGGATTCTAATGTGGATATTTGATTATCAGTTCAAGTAATTGGGTTCCTGGTTTTATTGCCATTTATATCTGTGCATACATCCAATTTCTAAGCTGCGGTGGTACACAGTCAAGTCAACCAGAAGGCTTCGATTTTCTGCTCGTCGGCATTAGTCTGTAGTGTACTCATCTGCCTGTTTTTCCCTGCCCCCTGTCTCCTCTGTGGCTTTCTGAATCCTGCTGGCATGTAGATGACTTATTTGGCATTCTGGAAGATGCCTCTTGATTCATGTAAGTATTTTTTTTGATCAAGCTTACCAGTTAAATTTTCAGATGGCTCTTCATTCTTTTCAGATTTCACACCTGCTCTAGCTACTCATTAGTCCAAGCTAATCGGTGTTTCATATACGGATCCATGTTGAATGTGGCGTCTAGATGAAACCAAACAAGAGGCTCAAAACTATATTCTATTTGTTACAACATTTTTTAATGTCTAATATATTCGTCAGCTTATGCAACTTTAGTTTTATGTTTCAAAATATTGCAGAAACTCGAGATTATTATGAACAGGCACGCATACCTTGCTACTGGTTGGTGTGGATTCGTGATGCAGGAGCCTCGTCTTCAAAGAGGCGGCAGGTGGGAGAAAGATTGGCAAAGTGGTGGTGTCCGGTGGCTCGGAGGATCACGGTGAGCACCCTCCCCTCTCCTTGAATTTTTTGTATGTGCCACAACTTTCTCATGGATGGATGTGAGATTGTTAATTATGCTTACTTTTGGGTTCACATGAATAATGCTCACGGAGAAACTTTGTTCCTTCAGTTGATCACATGGCTAAACAAAATAACATGTGAAGATATTATTTTATTAATGTACATACAACATATGTTAATTTCTCTCAAGAAAATAACATGTGAAGATATTTTTATTAATGTATAACATATGTCGACTTTGATGATTTGTGCCTATCAAGTGTTAAGATTTTATTCATTTTTCTTTTATGGAAGGAAGCTATTTTCTGTAATGTAGCATTATATTCCAAGGTTCTTTTATTATTGTAGATCATATGTTGACTTTGCTGATTTGTGCCTATCAAGTGTTAAGATTTTATTCATTTTCCTTTTAGGAAAGGATGTTATTTCTGTAATGTTTACTCATACAGAAGGGACTTTGCTGATTTGTGCCTATCAAGTGTTAAGATTTTATTCATTTTCCTTTTAGGAAAGGATGTTATTTTCTGTAATGTTTACTCATACAGAAGGGACTTTGCTGATTTGTGTCTATCAAGTGTTAAGATTTTATTCATTTTCCTTTTAGGAAAGGATGTTATTTCCTGTAATGTTTACTCATACAGAAGGGACTTTGCTGATTTGTGCCTATCAACTATCCCTATGCTTTGAATTTAAGAATCAATATGGGTACGTAATGTTAAGAAGTGGAAGCGTCAAGATTTACAGTTTTGAATATTCTTAGTAGTTGTATATATAGTTTTATATTTTGCAAAAAATACATGTAGTTTGTATACTTTCATCTGAATATCAACACTAGCTAGAGCAGGTAATGACTTTAGATAGGAACTGGTCTCCTTGTACTTCAACAGTAAGTTTTTGTCTATTGCGTTCTATTTTATGTTGCTGCAAGTTTTTTAGAGCTGCTGATATATGTCAGTGCATGATATGATAAGGCATTGCTTAGTAATTCAAGCTCTTTAGTGCTTAGAGAGGCCGTTCGAGGCTGATCGTGTGTCACCTTCAGGGTTCTTGGTGTTTTTGATAAAACTTCTAGCATATAAGAAAACATCTATGATAAGGCTTTGGTGATCTATCTTACAGGTGACATTTGCTATATGTTTCGTTGTATATATTTAAATAAATTCCTTGAACGCTACCAGAAAAATAGACGTGCATGGCAACGTACGGGTGCTCAGGCATCGACGTCGACATACTAATAGAGCACATTTTTTCTTTTCGCAATTTGTGATTTCTGGGTAAAATACCACCTATTCTTTGTTTGAGAACCAATTATACTACCTTAATGATTGCTGCTACTGCTGCTGATGATGATGATAATAATAATAATAATAATAATAATAATAATATCTTTCTACATATATGGTATGGTGGTTAATAATGTTTAAATTTTTGTATCAGAAGCAAAAATGCTGGGTTACTGCCCTGGTTGGACTCCACTAACATATTCCTACAAAAAAATTACTGACTAAGTTACATGTCATATCATAACATGTCATATCATAATTCATATACTAATTTGGTTAGAATAAAATACCTCTAATATAATTCCATCTATCAATACTATTATAGTGCCAAATTAGACGGGCGCAGCAACGCGCGCCTTCAATGGTCTAGTGGGTAAACGAAGCTTGCAGAAATTCGGAGTTCTGGAGAGGGTCCAGATTCAGAACACCCCACAATGAGCTCAGAGAACAAATGCAAGATGTGATGATAATATTTGTTGGGGACTGATATCATAAATATCAAATAGTTTCCCTACAGACTGCCCATGATTACACCTAGGAGTACATAGCAGAATATCCTGAAATAAATCGGCTATCTGGAGAACATTGAGATGATAAGTCGTCTGCATGATTGGATTAAACATATATAGTGGTACTAGCTTACTACTGAATTGCGTGTTCCTTCATTTTGCTAGATTTAGTGGTTGCCATGCCAAGTCTCTTTGGTCAAACGCTTGCCTAGTATAGTGCAAATCTAGATGGTAATCAATCAATTCGTAAGGCTGCGGTTGGAAGGGGTGTAATCTGATACAAAGGCATTTATTTTACACGTGTATCTTACCGGCCACGAGCAGATTTTTTTTTTCTTAAACACAAGCAAATTTCAAACCGGAAATAAAACGATGAACAAACCTGTATGTTTTACAGAGGTATTTGAGACGAGAACCATAATCCAAACAAGGCCTAATAGATTGCCAAAAATGCATTCGGAAATACACATCATACCGAAAGTCGAATCCGGTGCATTCGGAAATACACGTCATACCGAAAGTCGAATCCGGCCAGTTTGGTCGCATGGAAAGAAAAAAAAACATCTTTCGTTAAAGAAAAACATATAGAAAGTGCAGATGTTTCAGGTCAGAGATCTCCAGGCTGCAACAGAGTACTTCCTCGTGCATTTTTTAGATTTTTTTTCGAGACGATGCTTCTTTTAATAAAGGATAGATTTTTTATTCTTTGAGAAGTAAGTAACAGATACTCGAGCGTGGGCTTCACACGGCCCAGAAGCCAGAAGGAAGAGGAACGGTCCAGTCCTCAACAAGATCGGCGGAGGAGAGGGAGAGAGATAGGAAGATGAACGGCGGCGGCAGGAAGTTCGGCGGCGGGCGGCTGCCGACGGGGACCCCGTCGCTGGCCTGGTCATCGGTGGTCGTGGTGGCCTCCCTCCTCGCGGGGGCCTCCATCGTCCACAACGTCTACATGCCCGACATGGTACACTAGTCTCCGTCACTCACCCGTACGTTGCCACATGCCCGCAACCTGTTCGACGCAATGCACGCACACGGCTCACCACTTTTTTGTTCTTCTGATCCACCCGCAGACCATTCCGCCGGTGGAGAGCGCCGACGGAGGAGGCGGCGGCAATGACGGCAAGCAGAGCTGAGATGGTTTCGCTGAACCATGTGTGCCTCCAACCGTTTCTGTCAGTGTATCTCGTTATGGAGCACAGCACTCCACTCTAGAGGAGCACATCACTCTGCTGCTCGTCACCCACTGGAATCAAACTAACATTGGTATTGATTTACACATCTTATTCAAAGGGATTTACTCTTTGTTGGACATATTATTATGTATATGTTCATATTTTCCGTAAACAGTTGAGAGTTTAATAAGGATTTAATTAGTAGGTGAACATGGCAAATCTTGGGCCGTCCCAGTACGGTGCTGCTAGTCACCGGCCGATCGGCCGAAATCCATATCGGTGACCCCAGCGCCGTCCAATGCCTTGCATTCTAATCGTTGGATCACATCTTCTCCCTGTTTTTTCCCCTCATCCCGCACGCATCTTCCTCCTCTCTTCCCCACTGCACGCCTCCTACCTTGCCCAGCGAGCAGGTCGTGGACGCTAGTCCTCACAACTCCCATCATTGTGACCTCAAATCATCGCTGCATCGCCCCTGACTCGCCGCCTTTTACCTCGCCATTGCGCACCGCTGGTCATGGCTGTTGCAACGCCTTAGCATCCCTCGTCGCTGGTTACAGACACATCCATTGCTAGTAGCGCCCGCGGGTGTAGCATCCTCAGTTGCCAATCGTAGCACGTGCTGGTACTAGCTTCCAAGCACCGACGATTTCAGCATCCTGGTAGCCGGTCGCATATCCCTTCCTTGTCTATTGTAGCATCCCCGGTTGTCGATCGTAGCATCTGGCAGTGCCAGTCCCAACTCACATGCTTCGACGGTTGCCATCATCCACGATAGCTGGTTGAAGTGATGCCAACTCACGGTCTAATCATCGCGGGTAATCAGTTTCAGTGTCGTAGGTCGCCGGCCTTCGCAGCTCCCCTTGCCGGTGGCAGTTTGTGACCGAGCCAGTTGTAGCTTATCGTCGTGCCCATCCCAGCATCACGTGGTGCCGATTGTAGATCGTGGCCAAGCTGCTTGCAGCTCGTAGACATGTCCCATTCCAGCATACCGTGGTGCTGGTTGTAGCTCACTAGCTTGCTGGTTGCAGCTTGCGGCCGAGATGGTTGTAGCTTGTTGTTGTGCCCATCCCAGCATCCCGTGGAGCCGATTGTAGATCGTGGCGAAGACGGTTGCAGCTCGTGGGCATGTCCCATCCCAACATATCATGGTGCCAGTTGTAGCTCGCCAGCTTGCCGATTGCAGTTTGTTGTGGTGCCGTTGCCGCTCATAGAACCCGTCGTCATTGCTTACAGCATCGGTCATCGGTGCATGCAGCATCTCCTATCACTAGATCGTGTGTCATCATCTGATGCTCGTAGCAGCACGATAGTAGTGACGTGGGGACGGTGCGCTTGGCTCATATCTGCGCTGGTGACGTCGTTGTTCGCCGTGCATCAGTCGCATGATCCATTCCAACAAGAGGGTTGGCGCACGGGCGGCCTTGCAGCTCCCTTGCGGAGCTTGGTGCAGGAGGGGAAGGGGAGGTGCATGTTTGCGGAGGAGACTAGGTGCAGAGCACGGGATCCAATGACAAAAATAATACTAGTAATAACCTATCACTGTCAGAGGTAACATTTGTTTTAGAGATTAGCAGACGTGATGTTTTGATCTGGTTTACTCGCTAAGCGTGAGATCCAATGGGAAAAAACAAACATTTCATACATTTAAGAACTAATCAAACATTATCATGTATCCGGTAGCCAAAACCTTGCAACTAATGCATTTACATCAAGCAAAAAAATACTGAACTAGCATTCGGCCTTCGAATAGGAATGCGCCCCAAGGAAAATAAATGGCAAAATGTCATGACAAAACTTGGAAATTTTTTGAGGATGACGTCGAAGTTCTGCTGAAATTTAGGACGTAACCCTTGGGCGTCATCCTCGGTTGCATTGTGGGATGAAAATAGAAAAGACAAATACTTGGCTAAAACAGTGAAAAGATTATTTGAGCAAGTCGATTTTTTTTTCTTAAAGCAAAAACAAACAAGGCAACTAGACGTAAGTGCATACTACTTCTCCCCCCTCCTCTGTTTCTCCCATCCTCCCAGCTTGGTATCGCCATGGACGTCAGCCACTACCCAGTCCAGAGATGGCTTGGTGAAAGATTTTGATTACCTGAGAAGCATCTTCACGTTTTTACACTCTGGCATTTGCTCAAGCACTATGAGGGCATCGACGAACCAGTCGTTCGCCCAACGCTGACCCTGATCACTATGCAGGACTGCAGCGTAGTAGCTGGGCTGATGGAACAGAGTAAGGAGCATGATTAAGGACAGAAATTAAGAATACAGTGACAGTCACGGGCCTGAATAACTGAAAGCTAGAAGAAGGTCGCGGCATGAACATGTACTTGGACAAATAAGTCATGCATTTTTACAATATGTAAAATAGTATTATTCAAATAACAGAATAATAGAAATGTATATAATCCATAAACATAGAGAAGCAATCACATAATATGACGCAAGAAAGCCCACTCCAGTTGCCTTCTAAACAAGTTGCCTTCTAAAAGGTCACATAGTATGACGCAAGAAAGCCCACTCCAGTGACCGGCCACCAACTCACCATCCTGGATAACAAACCAAAGGAAACTGTTAACAATTTGCCTTAAAGAAATTACTGGTTCAATCTCATCAAATGTGGCATACCTTTGGGAAAGCAAGCAGTCACACCATCGGCCATGGTGTCATCAATTCATCGTGCCTTGGCGACCGACAGAGTCAGCATAGCTAATCCGGCATGCTCTTCCTGCAGCAAGCTTCTGTCCAGGCTCCAGCGCCGCTCTGCGATCCTCACAAATTCCTCCATCACATCTCCAAAATGCTGCACGACTATCTGTTCATACACGGCCCTTATCTGGTTGGCGATCCAGCTTGGGGTGACGAGCGTGTTGTCCAAGCCGCTTAAAAAGTCATGCACCAGAATCTCCTTGATCGAAAAGGACCCCTCTTCTTGGATGACCTCCCTTATATCTTCCTTCGAAGGCCCATAGACTGGCACATAGAAGGAATCAAACTTTGCCTTGTCGATTACACCCTGTCGATCATCGCGAAAGATCAATTACTTGTGCCTTCGTCCGCAAATGATAAAATTCTATGCTAATAACTAAGAATTTGTACCTCTGAGGCCATGAGGCTTAGAACTTGAGCAAGAATGTCCCATATGTGAAAGGGGGCGAAGCCATCAGAATGCCTCCCTATAATGGAAACAACCATCTGTCCTCCCGGGACTAATTCTTTGGCTCTCAGCTCCAGAAAATGTCTGAAGTCCTTCCTAAACTGTTGTGCATATTCCCCAAGGACCATAGGGAGCTTCTCACGCCTAGCATGCTCATCAATGTAGTAAACCGGGATCTGGTTCCTCGTTAGAACTTCAGGAGCCTGTGAAGATAAAGGTTTTGTTTACAGAATTGACAAGTTAATACAATGGATCGATTCATCGAGCAGTGTCAAACTCACACCTTTGACAGCCAGTGCAGGCTACTGGACGAGCACACAAGATGCACGGAGCTACTAGTGAAGAGTCTCTCGTAAAACGACCCTGGTGCAATACCCGTTACGACAACAGGCCCGTCGCATCGACGGAGCGTGACGAGGCTCTTCACCACCGTGTTGAAGTCATTGTCAGGCAGGTCGTTGAGGAACACACACAGTTCCGGTGGTGGCTGCTGCAACTGAAGAAAGTAACCATGGATCGCCTCGACAGCGACCGACACCAGTGCTAGCGCGTTTGGGCCAGAGGAACAGCCCAAGTCCGCGATCACCATCTTGTCAGGTAATAAGGTGCTGCTGCTGCTGCATAAGTTTATGATGGCTCTTTCTATCAGGAACTTCATCCTGTTCTGCTGAGCGTTCTGCAGTCGATTTGAACTTCTTCAGAAAATCTAGTACTATAATCTTTCAGCTAAATAGCATGCTTCTTAACTTCCTCATTTCTTCTTTTGAATTTCAGGAATATAGTTATACTATGAACTCCCGCAAAATAAACTATATTATGAACACGTTCCTAATGGACAGTTTTGAGAAGCCAAGTGTCAAAGAATAGGATACCTGAATACCAGAGTTGCGAGCATAACTTCTTTCCCCTTGTCCTTGGTTCATATGGACCATCTGCTTGGAGGCCATGGCTTTGGTTAGAGGGAAGCTAACCTCCAGAACACCTGATAGAGCCAGATTAGGAAGCCACTGCTAATGATGTACTTGAACCCCAGTTCTTATTTTGGTCTGCTAACTGGGGATGGCTGCTTATCCATCTTAAGGCCAGGCAATATAAAGACTGATTCAAAGGTTACAGGTTAGGTCAAATTCAACAAAGGATAAGGATATGCCAATAGTTTAACAGCCTGTCACTGGTAGTGGTTGTATTAGATCAGCAGACTTGTTATTTTAATTTGGTTACATTGAGTTGGTTATTCAACATGGGATTCATGGTCAAAAGGAAACATTTCAGACATTTAGAACAGCACGGGCAAAAAAAGAATCTGAAGCAGAAAGGAAAAAAGCAAAACTCACATTATTTTCATTTAGAGTGTTACAAAATCTTTTTGCTACAGTGACTGCACATTTTAGTTTTTCTTTACGGTGCTTCATGAAAACAAAGAGTGTACAACAAATGCAAATATATCAAGCAGTCAAACAATGAGCTACCATGTGATCTTCAAATGATAACCGGAGGAATGGTACAGGTGGTCAATGATGGTCATAAGTCATAAGTGTGACGTTGTACAGGGATGGTCATAAGATTTTGGAGTTGTTGGAGTTAACTAGGGTGCTTTCGCTTTCGGCCATTATTTGTTGAAGAAAGTTTTAGTAGCGTGTGAAGAACAGTCACGCTGCATAAAAGTCACCAAAGCAAAAGGACATTTATTTCAAGAAAATATGAATGGGGTGATATGGGTCAATCAAGAACCAGAGTTGAAGAGTGGTGTGAGAATTTTGGTCAACTTTCTACTCTATGGAAGGCATGGTCCAAAGTATTACACGTGGAAAAAGGACATGATCATATCTTAATCACCTTACAATGCTAACCAAACAACATTATTATACTCTAACCAAGAGTACAATCAACACGAAAACCATGAGCTCTCTTAAATAAATATCAAGAGATAATTTCACGGCAAAAAGGAGCAAGTCATCACACATACAAAATCAGTAGAGGACAGCCTCAGCACAAACATACAAACTGGCAAGAAAAACACATGTGCCTGTACTGCTAAACTGGACAAACACTAGTCAAAGCCTCCTAGTGGCAAGACTGCATAAATATCACCTAGTGCCACCTCCGAGGCTACAACTATTATGATTGATATGAAATAAAACATTACTGTAAAAAACTTCTAGATGGAAATACAAAGTCAGAGACTAAAAAATGTCGACAGTGAAAGAGGATATAAAAGGAGTAATATTTCTAACTTCTGGTTCCAGCTCCTACTAAAACCATCTCTCTTATAGTGGAGATACAGTTTTCCGTATTTCCATCAAACAAATAAAGTAGTAAATTGATACTAACACCCTTTCTTGTTATAGACAATCAAAGTTCAGAGAACAACTGAGTCCAGGATTTGCAAAACACAAAAGAACCAAACCCAGGGAACCAAATAAAGTAGTAAATTGATACTAACACCCTTTCTCCTCCTAACATAGCACTGGCCCAGAATGTCAAGACTGGATTCAGGTAACCGCAAGTTCTCTTCCAAAGCCTGTACAATCAGCCGATGTGAATCCACCTATAAGCACAAAATTCAGGTGTGAGCTACTGTATTCAGACAGTCAAATATTAGATTCAGACTCCAAAATTAAGATGAACACTAGTATCAATCAGTCCAACACATGAACATCAAAATCAAAGAACCATGTTGTGTGGCAGCACAAATCCATGGCCTAGTTAACTGAGAGCACCTTGCGAGTGGTCATAACAGCAGTCTGACCCCTTGACAGGAAAGCTGTCAGCAAGTGGTGGATGCAGCTCCAGGCTCTCTGGGACACTCAGCCTAGCTAGGCAGGAACACAACCACCACACCGATGCTCACCGTCTTCTCATCATTATAGCCTTATATTGGATAGATAAATTTTATGTGTATGCAAATTTGATAATACAGGCTACACTTCTGATCTGTTTTTCTTTTCACGGACGACTTTAATTTTATCAACTTCTCCCTTGTATAAATATGTACCAGGTAACAGAAGATGTTCAGAATCTAAAGTCGAAGCTCATATTATGCTTCTATTTTGTAGGAAAATATGCTAATAAAGCTGAGAGAAGAGTGCAGTAGTACCACCCAGGAGCAGGATATGTTTACAGCAAAAGATGGTAAGTATGACATCACATAAGCATGTAGATTTTTTTTTGTCTTTTCTTACTATCAAGCATGTATGAAATTTGATAGTAAAGCAAGAAATTCTGTTTTGCAACAAAGGAACAGAATATACTTCTCTGTTTTGTAAAAGCACTGAGTAGGAATGATAAAATTGTGGCTGAAAACCTCTGTGGATGCTTCGCTGTTCTGGAATAATAAAATGCTTTGCCTCAATATGATCTACAGGCACGATGCTAACTAGAATAGGATTTGCAAATGGACAATATAGTAGAAAGCAAAAAAGGCATAATTAGCAGCCAGTGCAACGTTGGGATGCAACACAAACACACAGGTCTGTTCAAAACAATAGTAGGAGAACCTGATGCAGTTCCGTCTAACATACTTTTTTTTAACTTAGTGCCGTCTGTACTGGATTAGTTCCATCTAACATACTAGTCCAGTACCCGGGATAACTTATCACTGAACCAAAACCCAGCTAAGTGATATTGCACTTGCTTTCTCTAAGGCGGGTTTTTTTTCTCCCGCACACGCAGCTAGAAATTGAATGCATCCCACTCTTCTTTGATCCATGACCTTCCTCCTCTTCGCGTGGCATCACTGTTTCAAGCAAAACAGACGAAGAATAAGGATGGAGACAATTAACGGTGACAGGGTCAGAACAAGTGAAAAGACAACTAGTTGTATAACGAAGTCAAATCATTATCACGCAGCAATCAAAAGTAAAAATGATAAAAACTATTCCACTAGTACAGATTGAATGTCAACTAAAGCATACAAGATGGTCACCAAAGAGGGTCTAATTGGCAGTCTACCTACTAAAACATACAAAATGGTCACAGGAGAGGGTGAAAGGAACATCAACCAGGTAGCATCCTGTTGTTAGGTTGGCTTATACCCTTGTCATATAAGAGGAAGAGCTTCGTACTGATGTATCTCAATCGGAAGCGATGCATAAACACAAGCATGCAGTGTAAAAACGTACGGTTCATAACTAGCATATGTGTGAGTAATAGCATGCTCCAGCAAAAGCCCAAGACTAAGTATAAATAATCTGAGACATTACAGCTTGACGACTACAGTCTAAAAGCAAACCCCATTCCTCTATTTCTCTAAATAATTCCCGCTTCCTCCATTTTCCTTCTCAGTATACTGAGCAAGAACTCATGCACAGGGGACACCCTCATCCTCCTATTATAAATGTCTCATCTACGTTTCTAATGCGACCACACAAAAAGAAGTTTAATAACATCACCCAAAGGACATAAGAAAAACCTTGCAGGATCATCGTTTAGCGCAGGGAATCTGGGAGACCAAATCATCATAAAAGGATGGATACGACCCAACCATCCATCCTCGTTTCCCATCTAATACACTTTACAAAGCATCCAGGACTTAATACTCAGGTAGAGTAGGCACCGACCCATCTGCACGAAAACAGACTCAGCATTGTGCCCCACCTGATTTAGCCACACCACACGTCTTTCTTTTTATGCATCAACGGCGGGCTTACGCCGGCCTGAACTTATATTGCCAAACCAAAGTTGTTACAGAAGAGAGTTACAGGAGGGAAGGGAAAGAACGGCAGAAGAAAGGAAGAACTAAAAAACAAGATTACATGTGTGTGATAAGACATCCTCAATTTAGCACACATCTCATGCAAACAGATGGTATCCCACAGCAACCAGTTATCCCCTTTGTGCAGCCAGATGCGAAGCTGAAGCTCGTTCAAATGAACGAGATACACACTAGAATCATCATCCGCCCATAATAATATGTTTGCTCTGTCACCAATAACCAGCCCTTGTGGGAGCTGAAATGTGAAGAAACTTAAGGTTGTGAAATCAAAGGCAAGAATTTGGCTTATGGTGGCCGCCATATAGATTTTATTGCCAACAAGCAGAGGATTCAGTTCCTGTGGCAGACAAGGGAGTTGCGTCGATGCCGAGGTACGCAAGCACCAGACACCATCTTGCAACATATAGACATGCATCATGGTATTTGTCCCCTCCTTGGAAGATTCCATACACACACAGAAGTAGAAGAAGCCATCGCCTTCTTTGAAGAGGAGTTCACTGAAAGTGTGCAAATTGCTGTCCTGATGTTTGTCGTACGGGAATTATGGGATGATAACCATGCTTCTCTTGGGGCAGAGCGGGCTGAGCACTATATGTACTGACCCAGCTTCTTTGCCGTTTGTGGTGTTGATGAAGATGTTGCCATTCTAGCAGCCCAAGATTAATTTATCTTTATTGCTGCGTGCATCCAGGCCGGAGCTTGCGCGGTGGATGACGTCATTGAACTCTAGGGGGTGCGGTAGCATCGGCACAAAGCGTGAGTGCATCCCGCCGATCACAATCGACCCGGATTCAACATAGAAGCCAAGAAGGCGGAGCGGGTGGAGCTTGCGGAAGCCGGAGGCGTGACAGTACCATCGATTGCAGACGAGAGCGGCGCGGACGAGTTCGGCAGGGTAGTTGATTAGAAGGAGAATCTCGATGAGGAGGTTGTCGTTGCCGAGCACCTTGGACACGGGGTCAACCGGCGTCGCAGATTGCCACAGCCACTTTCCATCCACACACGTCGGCGAGTCGGAAACGGGGTCGACTCCGAAACAGCAGTAGCCACAGACAGATGGAATCAATGAAAATGGGTGAAGCTAATGGACTGGTTTCTTCATTCAGCGTGGTTGCAAATGTGCAGCACATAGAACACAAGCATACTGCATACATGATACATCAATCCATCCAGCATAACATACAAAGAGTGAGAAACCTCGGCTGGATCCATCACCTATCTTATCTACTTTCCCCTACAGCAGCACCCTCTCTCCTCTCGTCCACTGTTGCAGTAAAGGAAAGTTAGGGTTCATGAGCGGTAATCAGACTAGGGTTTTCCGCGAGAAAAGGAAATTGCATTGAGTAACTATTATGGGATGGATAAGTAGAGGAAGGGAATGGGGTTTCCTGACCTCGAATCTCTGCTTGCTTCCGGGGTCGCCGGCGGCGCGGCTCCTCCTTCTCTCCGACCGCCGTTATGCTAAGAGGGTGCTTGGATACGTTTTAGTCCCATAACTAAAAGTAGTGGGACTAAAACTTATTAGTCTCATCCATGCTTGGATCCAAATACTAAAAAGACTAAAATCAAGTTAATGAACATTTATTATCCTCCAAACCCTCCAATCCAGAAATCGCCTGTGTTAAAGGAGAGGAGTTAAATGAGGAGAGAGAGGACTAATCCATATTTTCGTAGGGGTACCCCTGACTAAAAAACTTTAGTCTCAAGACTAGTTTTAGCCCCTCTTTAGTCAGGGGTGCTTGGAACTTTAGCCTCTTAAAGAGACTATTTTTAGTTAGACTAAAATAAGTCCCTTGGATCCAAGCACCCTCTAAGTGTTGAGCCGCGTTTTTCTTTTTACTTTTTCCCTTTAGGAAATCGGAGAGCGGAGCACCAGCACGAGCGTGCAGCCTACTAACCGTGGACCACCCATGCAAGCCGGCCCAGTCTGTGACAGCTATAAAGCCCATCCAACGGCAAAACCAGTCCACAAGCATCAAATGAAATATGCCTGTTTATTTAGTGTGCTTGCTTAAAAAAATAGTTAGTGTGTATATACAGAGACATCGAACTAATTATTCCACTCCAAACTCCAAGGCGCAAGTTGACTCTGATTGACCTAAGCACTATCATCTGTACACCGTTGTATATGCAGCAAAACTTGAACGAGGACAAATAGCTGAAAGAAGTGTTGCATTAGCACGTATTGGTCCCACTATTGATCTAGCAGGTGTCATATCTAGGATAACAAAATTTATAATAAGGCTATGAGTAGAACCAGAATTTGTACCCCACCTAATGTCTCCAGGTCTTTTAAGTGATCGGATCTGATTTGCCCCTTGACTAGTCTGGATGTTTTCATTTTTCTATCATATATGCTACTACCTCCGTCCTTGTTTATTGGTTCCCTTTGTAATTTGTGTCAAATTTGGATCAAAGATTTAACTAACAAAATGTTAATGCATGTCAATAAAAATTACGTATATTGCTGGATTCGTATTTAAACATAGTTTTCAATGATATAATTTTTTGTGACATGCATAAACATTTTATTAGTTAAATACGAATCTAGCGATATAATTTTATTGGCATGCATTAACATTTTATTAGTTAAATCTATGGTCAAAATTTGGCACAAAATACAATGAGGACAAATAAACCAGGACGGAGGTAGTAGTTCCACGTCGTTTTTATTATGTGCAACATCGGTTGGGGTTACCAACAAACCAAATGAGGGAGGGGAGGCGATGGACCAAACTCCACCTTAATAACAAAGATATGTAGCAAATCACTAGTAGTATGCCTAGCGCTTCCCTTTTTTTATCCAGCCTTTAGTACATAACAATAATAGATATGGTTCCAATTTTTTTTACAAGAGTCTTGCTTTGCACAATATAAACACTGCTTGGATCATAAATTTTATGTGAGTGCAACCTGGATGGACCTTCCACTATTTTCATTTCCTGGTTGACTATGCTTACCACTACACCGCGGACGTCAATAGGAGGCACTTTAAAATGCCTCAGATGGCCCATATAATGCCAGCCTAGAGAATAGAAGGCATTTTTAAAATATGCTAGAGATGGTCACGAGGGAAAGGTCTTTGAAGGCACCTTTCCAGAACGCCTCAAAAGGCCTGCACAGGGGCATTTTTAAAATGCCAGCAACCTCAATGTGAGGCATTTTTCCAGAATGCCTCAAAAGAAACACAGAGGCATTTTTCAAAACGCCAGCAAACTTAATTTGAGGCATCTTTAGGAATGCCTCCAAAGACTATTTGTAGCATTTCTCATACTGCCTCTAATTTTTTTGTCTGGCATAACTCATACTGCCTTCAAAACATTTTTGTGGTATTTCTTAAGATCGCCTCTAAAACCTTTTTGTGGCGTCTTTCGACTTGCCTTCAAAATGTTTCTGAGGCACATAAGAACGCCGCAAACTTTACAGACATATAAGAATATAATTAAAAACACTGTTGCAGCAAGCTCACTAATTTGCAACCACTGTACAAACACATATATACAACAGTAGAACAAGATTGAGAGGCTTGGATTGGCTAGAAGTATCATTGTGCAAGCAAATAACGTAAAGCATCAGAACATCTTCACAAATTCGAAAACGACATTAAAGTATCAATCACCAACACAGGACCAACAATGTAACACACAGGTAAACTGCCTACTGTTGAAACGATGTTGTAAAGAGTGTTCCAGCTTGATGCAATCAATTAGAAGTACACAAACCAAAAAGCCGTGTGTCACCATCAACTTCGACTTTCGGATGACATCTACAAGAGCAAAGACTGTTCTTAGCACTGTAACAGGGTTAAGGAGGCAGGCATGTAAAATAATGTAAATAATAAAACTTAAACATATTTTTGTTTGTGCCATTAAACTTAATCTATCCTTCAAACATCAACAGCATGCACGAGTAGGTAAAAAAACATCACTGTAAAATGTAAAATAGGTAAATGATAAAGATCATTAAGGGGTGACAGGTATTGCTTTAAATCTGGACCATTGGTCATTGCCTCCTTGGACTGAATCACTGAATAGATGATCAAGTTGGTACTAGCAAAAAAGGATAAACTGAAACCTATGCCTGTTATTCCATCTGATCCAGCTTGCGCGTGAACCATATGACAAGAGTTGTCATTTCGGAGAAGCACCGCTGGCCATTAGAATGTCCAGATTCCACATGACACTAAGACAGCGAGCACTATTTTTAAGAACTGAAACATGGAGCCATCAATTCAAGGTGCAACAACTGTACAAACTTTACACAGATGCACTACCTACTGTTGTTGAATACTGTACATCAATGAAACATATCTTCACAAATTCAGAAATGACCAAAACCTCTGCCTATTATCACAACTTAAATGAGCATCTTTGATCACCAATACACATGTACACCTCTTGTCAAAACCTATTGTCACAACAACTCCAGATTATTGTCAAGGATTGCAGAGAAGAGGATATTAGATGAGCTGATTACTATGTTCAGGTTAGGAAATTATATATCCACAGAAAACAGAGTTTGGAGTTAAGTAGCACCAGTACATATTATTTGATGTTAGTGCAACTCACCTATGACCTTGTTGTCTCACATATCTTCTATCTCTTCAACGTATTCCTCACAGCACATTCTGAGGTAATGCAACGAGCCTGATGCTTGGTCACCTGACATCCTGTAGTTTAAGAGCTTACCATAGTGAAGCGTTTTAATTTATCCCTGTTTGAAGCTTCTGTTTTTGCTTGATAACATTGATGCATTCCATTTGTGGTGGATTAACTTCTCTGACTATATAATTCAGTCCATTCAATCTCCGTTCATGGTCAGACGCATGGGACTGATTAAATGCATCAGATCTTGATCTCAAAGTCATCATTTTTTCCTGGCGTGTACAATTCCAAACTCGGTTAGAAAAAACAAGATCAAAACTAAGATAAAAACACCAACGATGGCTACTATCCATTTGACATTTAGTTCAAAAACAACCAATAGGTCTCACCTGATCCATATCAAAGAAGTCTCTTGCAGGTGGATATCATCATGCCCATCAATTCTAGCGTCCATATCAAAGAAGTCTCTTGCAGGTGGATGAACCACAATGTACCAATCCTTCTCTATAGAATCTTGTACATAATAGACTTGGGTAGCTTGAGTTGCGAGGATAAATGGCTCATCAAATATGTTGCTACCGCTGCTTAGCAAATGGTTAAAATTCACCTCAGTTATTCCATAATAAATATTTGAAAGTGAGCAGAAGCAAAGAGAAATTCCTAGAAACAATATCAATTTACTACTAGCAAAATTCCACAGGTTAAGAATCTATATAGTACTAATATACGAGACTTAATCAGTTCAGTGCTACTCCAATGGTAACTAAACTGCATAGAACTCTGTAG
Source organism: Triticum timopheevii (assembly GCA_963921465.1). Taxonomy (NCBI): domain Eukaryota; kingdom Viridiplantae; phylum Streptophyta; class Magnoliopsida; order Poales; family Poaceae; genus Triticum; species Triticum timopheevii. The sequence continues at coordinate 604,329,362 of OY997266.1, read as the reverse complement.
ATAATCAGTTCAGTGTTGTCATGTTATTAGTTTACTGATTTAAGAAAAGATCATGTATGTCAGGGATGTTCTATATAGAAGACCTCAAGTGTAGCAAGAAAACAGGTTAACTGAAACCTGATGCAACAAGAATAGAAGTATATCTACATAGCTTATTAGATAACATGTAGGGATGTTCCATATAGAAATGGCAAATGCGCCTGCAGTTTGATTATCAGTATATCTACATAGCTTACTCCTTGTGTGCACTTTCCTAACATGAACACAAGGCCACAACAAACAAAGCTCAAATTTCAACAGGACAAGTTGACACACTCCATGTATAATTACAAAAAGAACATCCAACACAGTACAAGTTGATTCTAGATGTCGTAGCATAATGATTCTTCCTACAGGACTTCTAGCACAAACAAAAACTGGAAGAAAAAGAACTACAAAATTTAAGAGACATTACCTCGAACACCTTCTGTGCACCAGGGCGTCGGATCAACTGCAACCAGCAATATTCGTGTCTGGCGTGGGGAGGATCGCCGCTGATTCGTTCATTTCCTGGACCACCTTGCCCCTCCTCCTCTCCGAGCCTCGATCTCCCCTCTCCTTCACCGCGCCCACTGCAATCCCACCCCGAGATTGGGGATGAGAGAAGAAGAGGCACAGCGTGGAGATGGCGGTGCAGGTCGTCGCGGACGCGGCTGCCGCGACGGCTGCGGAGGATCCGGCGTGGAGCACCGGTGGCGGAGGAGGCTCCGGCGGCGACGACGAGGCGCCCACGGAGGAGCAACGGCGATGGTGAGCAGCGACGCGCCGGCCGCGATGTTATGTGTTTTTTATTTTCACACACTTTGGAAGGCAGCAGGTGGGAGGGTTGTTTCCTTAAAAAAGTGAACATGAAGGGTCCTATAGGTAATGTAGACAAAGCATTCGAGGCATTTTACGCCAAAACGCCGGCTAAACTCCGCGGCACTTTTGAGAACGCCTTGCTTTCCCCCTGTTTTGCAGGCAATTTTCCAAATTGCCCTTGAAGGCTGTGAGCTTCGGAGGCATTGTTAGAAAGTGCCTTCAATGCCATGATTTTGAGGCGTTTAGCTAAAACGCTGGCAAAAAAATGCCTCCTAATGTCATACGTGTTGTAGTGTACGTCTATGATAATTTGAGCCGACTTTATAATACAAATGCAACTCCTTCACCTAAAGTATGTAGCACGTGGATCACAAAACCACAAAACCCAAAACGCAGTAGTGGAAAGTTGGTAGGTTAGCTACTCATTTTTTTTTAACCAGACGAACCCATTTACAATACACATATAAAAGAAATTACATATAGGTGGACGCAGAGTTTCTGCACCCGAGCTCAAATGAGCTCGGGTGAATAGTAAAATCAAAACTAAATTAAAAAAATCAAAAAATCCAAATTTTTTTTGGGAGAAACATTGACAGAAGTTTTAAGTGCTTGCAAAAATTCGTCATGAAATCACATTTCTATAAGGCATGGCAAAAAAAATGAAATTGGTACTCTGAAAATGCTACTTTCTAAAGCATTTTGGAGCACTGAATTTGTTTTTTTGCCACACCTTACAGGAATGTGATTTCATGATGAATTTTTGCAAGCACTTAGAACTTTTGTCAATGTTTCTCTCAAAAAAATTTGGAATTTTTTGAATTTTTTTCAAATTTTTTTCGATTTTACTGTTCACCGAGCTCAAATGAGCTCGGGAGCAGAAAGGCACTTTCGCATATAGGCTAGCTACTCATGAAGTAGGTCGTATATGGATCGAGTGGGATTATAGAAATTAAGGATGGTGGTGATTTATATGTTGATGAAAAGAGTTGGAAATTAACTCTCTTGAAACATGTTTTTCATCCCGCTTTATAAAAAGCTACAACCAAAGAATATACACAGCCGAATGATAGAAAGTGATAAGATAGCCCTCATACAATGCTGATCTTAGAATAATTGGATCATGCAAGACACACGCGACTACGCTACCGAGGAAGAGATCATAGAAGGAACTGAAAATATAGCTATGGTCTGAACAAAGAATATCAGACCAATCGACCACCGAACAAGCTCGCTCTGTTTCACGAGGACGACCTAGATGTAGGGTATGGACTAGCTAGGAGAGGCGGGCTTGCCGCCGGTGATGTGAGGGTGAGGGAACCCTCCCTGTACAGTAGTTAGCTAAGGTTAGGTCTGCGTTTTGTGTGCCTCTCAGTGGCGTCTGGCATCATGCCGTGTCTGAGCTCAGCATGGACGCATCTAGGCCACGTCTGGTGGTTGCTGGTTTCCTCCTCTCAAATAAGCCAGTGGTAGGATTGCCATCTGCCGGTGCTGGTTTTCTCAAGCTACCGTGGTGGTGGATGAGGAGCCGAGGTGGAACAGAAATATGAAGCATGCGGATCGAGTTAGAGCTCATCAGCTAAGGATTCCCTGGTGGAGTGACGACGCATTAGTGGGCTGCCGGTCTTCGCCGGAACTCGGATTCTTCTGGCAGAATCAAATCCTTCTGGCATGCGTGCCTTATGGGAGGTAATTTCAGCAATGGTTCGGAGGCTATGGTGTGCAGTTGGTGCAATCATGGTGATTTCATCGCGCCAAGTGGTTCATTTCTGGTGGCGGCGAGGTTCAGTCCAAGCGATGGCTGTCAAGACCTGATCGCTTTTCTTAATTTCAATTTGGGGTCCTCCACGTAATAGTCAGGGACTTGGTTATATTTCTCTATTTCTTATGAGTCCTGTTGTAAACTGTACTTCCATGGTTACCTAAGTAAAAGTCCGAGGGCCACAGTTGAAGGAACGACCTTCTCGCCCCCCGCGTCGTCTCCCCGAGCGAGGCGACCGGGGGCTCCCATCCCGCCCTTCCCAGCGCCGCCCTCCCCTTCTCTCCCTCCCGCCGCCACCGGGCTGGACCACCGGGCCTTGCTCGTGTGGTGCCGGCGGCGGTGGCCCCGTTCTTCCCCCCCCCCCCCCCCCCCGCAGCGCCACGGCTCGGGCGGCTAGCGGTGGCAGCGGATCTGGTAGCGACGTGGCTCCTTGGGTGGTGCGGTGCCGGGTGGCGAGATGGCAGCGGTATGGCTGCTTGGTGGTGGGGAGACGCGGTGGCTTGCGGCGCGCAGTGCCCTCCCGACCCAGATCTGGGCCCTTTTTGGCCACATCTGTGTCTGGGCGGGCCTAGCCGGAGCTTCTCGGCGGCATCTCCGGCGTACGGTGGGGCTACTCGTGCGGGGGGGGGGGGGGGGTGGCGGCGATGGCGGCTCGTGTACTACAGCGCGGCGACGGGGGTTTCACGAGCCCGTTTCGGGCTCGGCCGGGCCTATCTGGGCCTTCGGCGCGGGGGTGAAACATGGTTTCGGGGGGGGGGGGGGGGGGGGGAGCTGGAGCGGGCACAGGCGCCGGTCGTGCCATGGGCCACTTCTCCGCCTCCCCTTTGCCCCGGTCGATTTATGGTCGTGGGTGCCTGGTTTGCCCCTGTTGCTACGTCTGACCGGTTCCTGCCATGGGCAGTGGAGGTTGTCCCCTCCCGCGTGGTTGTTGTTGCTGCCGCTCCTCGTTCCCGGTTGCCTCCTTTGTTCCCGCCGGTCTCGCTTCATTTGCCACGGTGAGACGGCGATGGGGACTGCACGGTCGTGGTGGTGCATGTTGGTAGGCGGCGCGTTTGGTGGCGCACGATGGATTGTCTGGAGCCGTGGGTGGTTGGTGGTCAAGAGAAATCCTTGTCGGCTTGTCCGGCACCGATGCGGTGGCGCCTGTGGGCGCCGCCGTGCCTTCCTAAAGGGCGTGGGTTTACCCCTTCCCCCGCACTCCTCTGCATACGGCGTCGCGATCCTTCTTGAAGGTGTTGCTTGGTATGCGGCGGTCCGGAGTGCATGGAGTGTGGTGGAATTCTCCGGTGGGCGCAACGGTTGTGGGCCTTCATCGTTTTCGTTGATCCGTCGTTGTTCGCATTTGTTTCTTTTTCTGTTTTCTCTTTCGTTTCTTTTGGGTGTGACTGTGCTGCTTCCGTCCCAGCACCTATCGTTGACTGTATCGGTGATGGTCGCTTTGTAATGCAAAGTGGGGAAACCCTTTTTCGTAAGTAAAAGTCCAAGTCCTTCAGGACCCTTCTCTGTTAAAAAAAAGAAAAAAGAAAAAGCTAGGAGAGGCGACCGGCATGTGAATCGTACATGTGGACTCGACGTGTCCAAAAAAATCGCAGGTGCGAGTGCGACGCAGGCATCTTCGTCGTACGGTTGGGTGGGCGCGCGCGAGTTTGGCATGTTTGAACCCCAAATAATTAAGGTGCGCGTACGATGGTGCGTCGTGCAAAACGTTGTAGCACAATGTTTTCCCCGTCCAGTGAATGAGCAGCTGTCCAATCTTGTGCCCACCACAGTGACAGTGAAGTTACTCCACGCGGCTGTCCATTTGATAAAAATATGTACATACATACGACTGTTTGTCATGTAAACTACTCCCTCCGTTCCTAAATAATTGTCTTTTTAAAGATTTCAACAAGTGACTACATACGAAGCAAAATAAATGAATCTACACTCTAAAACATGTCTACATACATCCGTATGTTGTAGTTCATTTGAGATGGCTAGAAAGACAATTATTTCGGAACGGAGGAAGTAATATAAAAGCGTTTATATCACTAAATTACCCCTGAATTGCTATGGGGCCAATCAATTTCCAGCACAACAATAGCAGACGAAAAATACACGGCGAGTCCTCGTGGCTTTCGTAGCTTGTCTTCTTCGGCTAAGTCGAAGAGAGAAGAAGGAGGCAAGCGAACTGCGTTTTCAAAAACTCCAAACATTCCAAAAACACAGGCTTTTAAGCGACTCAAGCACCCATGTGAGACGATACACAATCAAATGTGTATAGGAAATAATCTAAACTTACCAAATAGCTAAGAATGTAGGATGTGTCATGCATGGTACGTAAATTATGAATTTGACGCGTAAGGCAAGTAAAGTACGTTATATATGAAATTGATGCAAAAGTACTGCCTCAATTTCAAAATAGTTCAAGTTTGTCCTAAGTCAAACATTTTTAAGTTTGAGTAAATCTATAGAAAAATGTGCCCATATCTACAATAACATATTAGTTTCACTAGATTCACAATGAAATATATTTTCATACTAAGTGTAGTTGATGTTGTACATTTTGATATATTTTTCTATAAAGTTGGTCAGATATAAAGATGTTTGACTCAGGACCAACATGTAAATTCAAGCATTTTAGATCGAAGGAAATTTCATTAATAGGTTTAGCTAGTCGATCCAATAAGTAAATACATAGGGAAATCTATGTGAATTGGCGCTGGGCTCAACATTTATTCTCCTTTAGGGCCCCTTTACTCTCAATGCAGATCTTCCTAAAAAAGATACATGACACAAATGCCAGTCTGAATTTGTGCACACCATACATTGATCACACAATGTTACATAGACAACAACACTATTTTGCTTATTTATATGTCCATTCCACACAATCAAGTACGGTCTCATTAAATGTGGTGCATATATCTTCAGGCACCGATGCCTCGTCTTCATGCCTTTGCGAGGGATACAACCAACATAGCTCGAGAGGTTCTGGCCCGCTCCTCTCGCAAGCACCCATCCACATCCAGACTCCAGTGCAGCTCTGCCGCCCTCACAAATTCATCCATAACCTCTCCAAAATGCTGGACTATTATGGGTTCAAATAAGGCTATCAGATTATTCACAAACTTGCTTGGGCTGCTCAGAGCAATGTTCATTTCGGCCGTAGGGTCATGGACACGCATCTCCTTGATCGAAAAGGACCCCTCTTCTTTGATGATCTCCCTTACCTCTTCGATGGAAGGTCCATGGAGCGGCACATAGAAAGAATCAAATTTTGCTTTGTCAATCACACCCTGTCAGACATGTCATGAGATTGGGAGGTAAAATAACTGCACATACAATTGCAATAGATAATTTGCTATACTAGAAAAGGGCAAATAAATGTACCTCCGCGACCATTACACTTAGAATCTGAGCTACAATTCCTGGGAAAAGAGAGAATTTGGAGGCGATTACATCAGAACGCGTCCCTACCAGGGAAATAACCATTCGGCCTCCTGAGACCAACTCTTTGGCTCTCAGCTCCAGGAAAAGCTTGAAATCTTTCCTGAATTGTTGTTCATAAGCTTCACGGACCATTGGGAGCATTTCACGCCTAGCATGCTCATCAATGTCGAAAGCTGGGATGTGGTTCCTTGTTAGATCTTCGGGAGCCTGTAAAGTTAAGATTTTGCTTAAACTCGGAAGTAATCCAGTTGGATCAATTCTTCGAGCTCTAACCTTTGATAGCCATTGCAAGCTATTCGACGCGCAAACAACATGCAGGGAGTTACTAGTGAAGAGTCGCTCGTAAAATGATCCCGGTGCGACACCGGTCACGACAACAGGGTTCTTGCTTTGACGGAGTGTGACCAAGCTCTTCACCACCGTGTTGAAGTCGGTGTCAGGAAGGTCATTCAGTAGCACACATATTTCCGGTGGTGGCTGCTGTAACTGAAGGCAATGGTTGTGGATGGCATTGATGGCAGTCGATACCAGTGCTAGAGCATTTGGACCAGAGGAACATCCCAAGTCCGCGATCACTATCTTTCCGTGCAACAAGGTACTGGTGCTGCTGCATAAGTCGGTGATGACCTCTTCTATCAGGGGCTTCATCCTGTTCTGCTCAGCCTTCTGCAATCAAGTTGTAGTCCTTCAGAAAATCTAGTCTAATATTTTTGCTCAATGCGTGGTGTATTAATTAGCTCATACACTCTTTATCTGTATAAAGCCATCTTGTAGTACCATAGGGAAGGCTGCTAGGCACATCAGCAAGCGACGACATATATTTCTTTTTACGATTTCCGCTACACAGCTCCTACTTTTTGTGTGGCCTTGTCTGCTGAATCCGGTGTAGCGATGCAGAACATTATCCAGCTCCCCCAACACAATCATTTTTTTGTCTTAAACATTCTATTTGTTACAAATATTGTGATTTTTGACGAAAGCCTTGATCTGCTAGCACATCACTTTTAGGCTGCATATTCTTTTTACCGCAGTGTCCAAATTCTCCAAAGTACTTTTCAATGAATTACTCTTCATGAGCACGTTAATACTATCAAGAAAGGGATTTGTTTTATCTTGAAGACATTTGTCTTCTTCTTTCACGTTGTTTAATTCACTTAGGATGAGAGAACGAAAGAGAGAGCCAGTATCCAGTAATAAACGCAACGAACTACGAAAGGTTACATACAACCAAGCATTTAACAAATTATATCCACCCCGATTTCTTATCTAACGTTGCTCTATCGGCTCTTTGTTGAAATCATGTTAATACTAGTTGGTTTTTGGAAGCCAAGTGTCAAATAAAAGCTCATAGAAACCACTCAATGAAAAGATAAGATACTACCTGAAAACTGGAGTTGCGAGCATAGCTTGTTTCGCCTTGGCCATGCTTCATATGCACAGCCTGTTTGGAGGCCATGGCTCTGTCTAGACCAAGCTAGGCTAAAGTGCTAGACTCCAGGTTTGAATCTGCAGGAAACAGGTTGGTGCTGTAAGTACTAACGATGAAGCAGCACTTAAATATCTCGTTTTCCGGGGACCATTCACAATGGCCGCTGGTACGGTGCTGACAACGTTGTTCCACTTAAATCTGGCAATGACGTTTCAGAAATGGAAAGTAGCATATATAGAATCTTTTCTTTCAGTGGTATTGTTTTTGTATATTTATTATTTACAGTGACAGTAGTTAATTATTCTTCAGCGCTTATGCAGAGTAACCTTGCTATTGGGCGAAGACGCACAACTGCACTTTGCAAGGAGAGATAACAAGTCATGCTTAGAGTACATATGCGGAAAACTTTTATCTAATCCTCATCGAAAATAGGGAAGATGCGGAATAATACTCGGCTTTAGCAAAAATCAGTAACTTGTAAGAGTAGACATCCATGTATACTTCATATGTCGCGGCATAGTCAACCAAGTCACCTTCACCAAAATAGAGGCAAACTCGAGCACTCCTTCTCGACATGCACATCCATGGGTGTCTGCTTTGAAAGCAATAGGAGTGCTCAAGACCACAATTTTTAGAGCCTTTCTGACCAAACTTGAACTTCCGTTCCATGCAAATTTCCATCGCATGGCAATAACACGCATCTTCTTAAGCTACATGGCTCGTCAATAGTGGCACGAAAGAGCTGAATTCTCTCAAGTGACACACCACTAAGCACAAATAATCTGAGAAATAATTCAAACTGACTCTGCAGTTTTGATATGATAAAATCTATCTTGCTCTCGTTTCATGATCCTCATGTCAACAATTGGAACATAGCAAATCATTCAGATGCCTCGCTTATAGCCAGTCATTGCAATAAGAGAACCCTGCAAAACTTATTAATTACTAGCTCCTCATATGATCAAGTCGAGGATTTGACGTCGTTGTTAGTCGGCGAAGATGCATGGCTCAGAAAAAATAGGCTGTAACTAGCAGGAAAAAAAGTACACAGGTGCATAAACGCAAGAGCTAACAATGAAAGAAAAAAAAAAGAAAAATCATAACCGGTCGCTAAAACAGGAGCGCTGGCTGTACAAGGAAGGGAAGGGACACAAAGTAGTCTTTGTCTCTTTGAGAGGAATAGCTGCGCAGCATTAGGCCTTCATCAATTAGGCCAGCAACCTGAGGTTGCAGAAGATTCTTGTATTGTGCTCGTTCCAGATATGCCAAGCGACATATGACAACGCAACTTTTGTCCTTACGACAGGAAACAAAGCAGTAAAGCCAAGGGAGAAATGGTCCCGGCCTGAAGAATGCAATGGGCACCAAGCCAGGATGCTTGCGGCCTCTGAGGTGCCAAACTTCCTTAATGAAAGGACACACGTTGAAAAGATGCACAACCGACTCAACCTTGGCTTGTGTTCCATGGAGGGAATTGTGGCACCTAGAGCGACGATCCAGTCTACAACGGTTGGCTGCCAAAGACGCAAATGCTTCTTATTTCCCTATTCAAGCAAGTCATGAGAAGGAAAGTTTTCATCAGGCATCTTAAAGATGGAGTTTTGGTTGCATCCTCCCATGATGAAATTAAGAACATCTTATATAACCATTTCAATGCTCCTTGTAGAACTCCCATGCTCAGGCAGTACACCGTGGGTCTTGACTAAACTGGGACGAATCATATATATACCTACTCATGTGAATAAGAAATCCCGTTGGCAGAGGACGAAATCTTTTGGCGTGAGTCGGTATGATTCGTTCAAGTGAAATCAAGACCCATCACCCATGGTATGCCAAAAGAAAAAGGTGACATCATTTCACTACCACTCACTCCTCATGATGTCATTTTTTTTGCGGGATCTCATGATGTCATTTCACTTAGCTGCTAAACATTTTATGTGATTTTTTTACGAATTTATTACTGCTTCATGTGATAGTTGGATCTTAACATAAGCTGAAGAAATAATATGTGTGTCCCAGGTCGAAAGCAGATACAATTGTAAAAATTGAAAAGCCAGTCTGATGATCTGATCATTTGTTACGGCCAACTATCCGTTGCATGCATGACTCTTTTAGCAGCTGTGTGGTAGAAATGTGTACTGGTGACAAAATATTTTCAGCTTGTGCTTATTTAACCGAAAAAGGCTTTCGCCCCGCTTTGTATATAAAGCAACAATCCAGTTACAACCAACCTCGTACAACTCCACACCAACACACACAGGGCAAGATACAAGAATGTTGGGAACAGCTACACCACCCAACACAACTCCAAGCCATCTACACGAAGGAAGAGAGCACCGCTTGAAGTCATTGGAGGCCTCAACCGTGAACGAATCACAGCGAAGAGTCGGAGCTGTGCACGACGAACCAATCACTCCAAGGCGAAGCCTTCAACAAGGTCATGGCACCTAAGTACCGCCACCGCCTGATCCAGGGATCGAGGTTTCCCCAGGAGCAACACGGAGGAGGAAGAGGAACCACGGCGATGCCATCAAGAAGGATACGACGCCCATAGGCGCCGCCGCCGCCGACCTGGCAAAGCCAGAAAGAGTTTTCACCGTGCAAGCCCTCTTTGCCTCCGAGACGAATTGTCGCAAGCACGCTGCAGAACCACCGCCACCGACCGTCGTACCCAAGCTACCACACCGCCTGCACGACCATGGTAACCAGCCAACATCTGAGCCGCGAGCTCTGCCCACGAGCATCGCGCCTCCCACCACCGAGGCCGCCGCCCAGCATCCGAGACCACCCCTTGACCGCCGCCGCCGCACACCGACATCACCAACCGGTGAAGGGGACCCCTCTTTCTGCCCCAAACAAGCTCCTTTGGCAGGAATGGCCGGCAACCAGATATGGGCAGGGAAGACGACGGCGGCCAGCCGTGCTGCTACCACCCCAGACACCTATCTGGCACCTCCAAATCTCGGCGACGGCTAGTACGACAGGCATCCCTAGCTCCCCCCTCGCAGCGCCCTTGCCACCCACCGGCCAACCGAGCCAAACCAGAGAACAAGAGGAGCCGCCACCAGCAGCCGATTCATGCGCCACGACAGCTGTAGAGGAGGGGGTTGAGCATACCGCTGCCGCGCCGCCACCTCCGCCAGCACGCGCCGGAGAAGAGGCAGCCGCCCGCGACCTGTGCCGACCACAACCCTTGCCGCCGGAAGAGAAGACGGCCGACCGCCGCCGCCACCCCAACCACACACCGCCACCGCGCCGCCCGTCGCGACGTTGCTGCAGACGAACCGCCGTGGCGCCCGGCGTCAGCGCCACGCCCCGGCCCAGGGGTGTTGACCCGCGCCAACCCCAACACGCGGGAGGAGGAGGATGCCCCGCTGCCGCCGGTGCCGACCGGCCTTTGCCCGGCCGGGCCCCCTGGCGGCGACCAGGGAGGAGGGGAGGGAGGGGAGTGTGTGCTTATTTACACTGTCAACAAAAACAAAATACAAGTTTAACTCCCAGAGTAACACATATTCCAATGTGTTTGATCAATCTGAAACTGGCGAAAAGTCTATTCCTCTTGGACTGTATTCTCTGCTTACCAGAGCTGCATGCACAACCAACGCAATAGAGCCAAATCACTTCCACTCTATACTATCTAAGCAGGTAGTACAGAGAAAAGGCACAAGGACAACAATGATCAAAGCCATCCATAACCTTCTTTATCGAAAAAGGCTTTCGCCCAGCTTTATATATAAATCAATGACCGACCACAGCTCAGATACAAACGCACGCCACCACAACACACGCACACACCCAATACACAGGCGCTGAGCGCAGTAACACTACCCCTCGTACTACAAGAGCAACCGGAGTCCTCAACCGTGACACACCAACGCGAAGAGAAGAGGCCGCTTATGACGAATCGTGTGCTCCAAGGCGGCGCCTTCAGGAAGGTTACGACACCAGAGCGCCGTCATCGCCCGACCCGAGGATCAGAGTATCCCCTGGAGCAACACGACGGGCCATGAGAGCCGCGACGACGCCTTCAAGAAGGGAGCGAGCTTCGCCGCCACCGGTCCGTCTGAAGATAGATCAGGTTTTCACCCCGGCCAACACTCACCACCACCAGACTCCACATCCCATTGACCACGCCGCCCACACGGCCATAGCCACCGGGCAGCACCTAACCACGGGCTCTGCCCAAGAGCACCGCGGAGCCACCACCAGGGCCGCCGCCCTGGCATCCAAGACCTGGACACCACCACACTCGAGACCCATTGCTACCCCAACCAAATATACGAGCGGAAAGGAACCGCCTTTCACACCCCTGGGCTGTCCCCAATGCCGGAACCCAAAGGCCGGCCAGAATTGGCCTCCATTGATCCATCCTTCTGCCGGGCGCGAGATGAGCACGGTCCTGCTGCCGGGCGCGAGACAAGCATGATCCTGCTGCCGGGCGCGATACGAGGTCGGTCCTGCTGCCGAGCGCGAGACGAGGTCAGTCCTGCTGCCGGGCGCGAGACGAGCTCGGTCCTACTGCCAAGCGCGAGACGGGCGATGGACCGTAGTCGAGGGATGGCCGAACCTTCAACGAAGGTAGCAACCAGACGACGAGGAGAGGGCTGAAGGTCGAAACGGTCCGCCTACAGACAGGCCGACGCCGGAAAGCCAGCCGCTGCCCTAGTCAACCCGCCGAGCTGCTGTGGAGCCGACACGGCGAACCCACCTCGCCGCCGCCGCCCACAATCGGGACGGCAGCCACGCCGGGCCGGGGCGACCCGCGCTGCCGACCGAAAAAAAAGGCGAAATCCAGCCGACACGCATCACCACCACCACCACCATACCGACAACGACGAGCGCATCAGCCCCCGCACGCCGCCGGCAGGCCCTTGTCGCCGCAGCCCGCACCCCCTGCCGAACACAGCCCGCGCCCCCTGCCGGCCTCAAGTCCAGACCGGGCCTGGCCGGACCATACCGGAGGACCACAGGGGCGCCACCACCAGGGGAGCCAGGCAGAGAAGGCCCAGACCCCGCCTCCATGCGCGCTGGGCCCCAGCCCAGTCGCCGCTAGAAGCAGAGTCGCGAGCCCTCACGTCAGATCCGAACCACCCTGACCATGAGGAGGACCCGCGCGCCGCTCCCAACTCCCACAGCCCCTTCGCACGGCCGTCGGCAACACGCACCTCCGCCGCTAGCTGCTACCAACGTGCCGCCCCGCCCCGTGCCCGCGCCGCGCCGCCGCCCAACTCTGACGGCCCGCGCCACCAGGAACCGAGCAGGGGAAGGAGAACGCCCCGCAGTTGCCGATGCTGGCTAGGCTTTGCCCACTCGCTGTGGCGGCAGCGAGAAGAGGAGGAGGGGAAGGAGGGCCCTGGGCCGGCGGCTAGGGTCCCCCCGGCGCTCGCGGGAGCGTCACGGGAGGGGGGAGCATGTGTCATAAACCCTAAACTCTAACCCTAAACCCTAAACCCATAACCTTCTTTTACTATGAGGTTGTCCTTGTTTCTGATTGGTTTAGGGCCCGGAGCTTAGAGCATCTATATAGCCAGACCTCTCAAACCTTTCTCAAACTAGTAAGTTTGCACGTGCAACGCACGTCTCAACTACATCGAATAATTATCAAAATAATTGTCTAATTTTACATGTTTTCATCATAACAAATGTTTTACTACCAATAATAGCATTTGTTGGGCTAAAAAAACTAAATCACATGGACAAATGAATGTGCAAACGAATATACGTAATATATGTAGCTACTACCCACTAATCATTTTTAGTTATTTATGTGGCCGTATCATTCACATTGCTTCTACCCATATCTTATGGTTACATTCAAAATAGTTTTTAATTACAAGTCCCATCCTCTGTTTTTTGCCTAGCTCCATGAATGTACTTTCAGAGATTTTGTGGTATAAGTCATCTAATGGGAATAGATGAACATCCAAATCAAAACATCTCACTGGTCTAAATGAAGTTGAAATTAGAGAGGAAAGACATTGAAGTCCAAACATTGTGTTCCCAAATTAAGCTACAATAATGATAAAATAGGTTTAAGCAATATAATATGTCGACTATAAACACAATAATATGATAATATTTGATACACCACAATGCTTCTTTATTTCAGTGAAACAACCGACAAAGTACGGAAAATAGATGAAGGCTTTAGAAGCTATTGTCTTCCTCGCTATACTTCAACATCATTTGTAGTGAATGTTTGATTCCAAAAAAGAAAGCTGAAAAAAGGGCACAATAATTAAAGTTACCCACATAATTCCATGTATCCATCATATATTTTTCATGTGTATGGTGATGAACTTCCATAAAAAAAAAGAGGAAGATTATCAACCAATAATCAATGAAAAAGAGTAATGAAACAACAAGGTATAATCTAGCTTTACCTTGGTTAGTTCCTACAGCTAGGTGAAAGCGACACTCCATCCAACTAACTGAACAGATGAGTGTCATCCAAATCCCAGAGCTTACTTCTGTGGTGCACCTATAGGCAAACATGTTTTTTTTTTTTGTGTGTGTGTGAATAGGCAAAAAGGTTGCCTGTACAGCCACTCATCAGTCTAAACAACAAGCCGGGGATAAGCGCGACTATGGATCTTCTAAAATGCCACCGATCCAATCTTTGACAGCCACATTCTTAGGACACTGTTTTGCACCAACCGTCAAAATCCCTGATACGGCCGTTATAATCGATGAGCCAATGGCATCTTAGCAGCCCTATGACCATAAATCAAGAGAAAAACTCCATGGTTAACAGTATGACATGAACAAGCGGCAATTGTTGTTCTAATTAACCTGCAAGGTACGTAGAGCCGGTAAAATAGGTCCCATTAATCAAACTTTATGAATTTAATTAGCCCAGTTACCATATTAGAATGGAATGAAATGGAATGTGCTCTTTGTCCGGCACTGCTCTAAGCCTGATCAAAAAATTGCGGGCAAAATCAGAAGTACAAGTATCAGATGGAGATGAAATTTCTCATTTTTGCAAGAGAGAAAATATAATCTTGATGATAGCAGTCAGACACATATTAAGCAATTATTAAGACTTTCAGATAAAGTATCCGGCACATGCAATGCGCTATGTCGGATAACAGGTAATGCCTTCTCACATGAAATTCAAGTTGCATCATGCAAGCAACAGGTATATTAGGCAAGTGGTGCAGTAAGACAGCCCAACACAATAACCTTAGGAAGCAGTGGCCACTGGCCACAAACGTAGCAGCCACTGCCAAAGTTGTTCATACCACCTAATCCCTCCACTACACTGCAGTTCCCTACAATTCATGCCTCTGCTAACAACCATCGGCCATGCAGTGCTCACCTGAATGAACATAAAACCATAAACCGGTCATGCTGCGTCTTTGAAAAGTGTTGCATTCAACGGAAATTAGCAAGGGGGCAAAAACCTAATTCTGAAATCCTAGTGGACCCGAAGAATGAAATTAACAACACATTTGGACTGGCTGGCGGATGTGGATCCCACATCCCCGAAAGCCGCGGCCACAACACGAGCCGCAAAGGGAGGCTCAATCTAGACGAATGGGGTTACTGATATATTGCTCGGCGGCATGATTGGCCATGATAAGGAGCCACAAAGTTGCAAATAGGTAGTTCTTCATGAATAATCAGTAAGGTTGACTTGCTTCAGCATAAACAGAGTGCTAGAGTGAAATATTTGGTTCAGCTGCAATCTACTTGTAAGATTTCAGTGTTATTCTCATGTTATCCAAAGAGAGGAGGGGGGAGACGGATTAGAAGAGACTCAATCCCTAGGAATTGAGTGGCTCCTCTGGTCTCTGTTCTGCTTCGATGGGGCGACTGCAATGGAATCCTGAGCAGAGGTTGGAGGTCGCCGCAGGCGACGAAAGACAAACAGGGGGAGACAGAGAGAGCCGCAGCCGTCTGGGCTTGAGCGGCAGGACTGGATGGAGAGTAGGGCGAGGAGCGAAGGAGGAGGAGAGTTACCCGAGGGAAGTCCTTCGTCCTCGTCGGACTTGTCGCCTGTGGCACCGCGCCCGTCCGCTCGTGCGCCGTCATGTGTGCCCGGAGGAAGCCGCGGGTCCTCCTCGGGCGTCCCCCACCGTGATTGGCGTGCGTGGTGGCGGCAGGCGACTTGTGCTTCCTGAGATGATACGATGTGCCCGTGATTTGTTTCCTATGCGTCCGTGATTTGTTTCCTAATGGACCGGCGTGGGATTTTGTGTTTTTCTCCCGGTGGAGTATGGTCAGTCAAATTAAATTGTTAAATGTACACACAGAACAGATTAGGTTAAGGCTAGCTGTTGATTGTGTTTAGTGGATCTAATCGGATGGCAATAATGGGTCCGTGTACATTTTATCGGGTGTGTTTAGAGAAGATAATGATTGATCTTTTATAAGTAGTGTAGATGTCTGGAGGGATAGTCCAAACACCGCTTGGATCGAAAAACGCCACCCATCTTAAAGGTAGCCCAAACTGTTAGGAACGTAGCAGAAATTCAAAATTTTCTACGCAACACCAAGATCAATCTATGGAGATACTAGCAACGAGAGAGAGGGGAGTGCATCTTCATACCCTTGAAGATCGCGATGCGGAAGCGTTACAAGAACGCGGATGAAGGAGTCGTACTCGTAACGATTCAGATCGCGGTTGATTCCGATCTGAGCGCCGAACAACGGCGCCTCCGCGTTCAACACACGTGCAGCCCGATGACGTCTCCCGTGCCTTGATCCAGCAAGGGGAGAGGGAGAGGTTGGGGAAGACTCCGTCCAGCAGCAACACGACGGCGTGGTGGTGGTGGAGGAGCGCGGTACTGTAGCAGGGCTTCGCCAAGCACTACGAGAGACGAGGAGGGAGAGAGGTAGGGCTGCGCCTTGGGAGAGAGAGACTCGTGTGTTGGGCAGCCCCAAAACCTCCACAATATATAGGGGCAAGGGGAGGGGAAGGCGCCCTAGGGTTTCCCCTAGGGGGGTCGGCGGCCAGGGCAGATGGGATCTCCCCTTTGGGTGACTTGGCCCCCAAGCCAGGAGGTGGGAACCCTGGATGGGGCGCCCCAAACCCCCTGGTCACGTGGGAATAGGTGAGGGGGGCGCACAGCCCCTTAGTGGGCTGGTTTGCCCCCTTCCCTTGGCCCATGAAGCCCCCCCCCCCCCCCCCCCCGCCCCCCAACACTTGTCGGGGCTCCTGAGGGAGTCCTGGACTAGGGGGTGTCCGGACAGCCGGACTATCATCGTCCGCCGGACTCCAAGACTACGAAGATACAAGATTGAAGACTCCGTCCCGTGTCCGGATGGGACTTTCCTTGGCGTGGAAGGCAAGCTTGGCGATACGGATATGTAGATCTCCTACCATTGTAACCGACTCTGTGTAACCCTAGCCCTCTCCGGTGTCTATATAAACCGGAGGGTTTTAGTCCGTAGGACACACAACCATTACAACAATCATACCATAGGCTAGCTTTTAGGGTTTAGCCTCCTTGATCTCGTGGTAGATCCACTCTTGTACTACCCATATCATCAATATCAATCAAGCAGGAGTAGGGTTTTACCTCCATCGAGAGGGCCCGAACCTGGGTAAAAACATCGTGTCAATTGTCTCCTGTTACCATCCGCCTAGACGCACAGTTCGGGACCCCCTACCCGAGATCCGCCGGTTTTGACACCGACATTGGTGCTTTCATTGAGAGTTCCTATGTGCCGTCACCGATAGGAAGGATGCCTCCTCCCGTCTTCAACGACGGTATTTTCGCCAAAGGAGCCTTGGCCTCCGGCCAAACTATCCGGCTAGGTGGTTTTCTTATGACCGCCTGTCCGGCCGCCGCTTCGACAATGACCTCTCAAGTCGTCAAAAGCAATCTTCACGTCAGCTCGAAATTCGCCGAGCGGTTGGATCCAATAGAGCTCTCTTCCATAAACGGGCTCTTGGATCGCATCGCCGCCCTGGGAGTCGCTACAGACTACAATCAGATTGGGCTTAAAACCGATCTGAGAGAGATTAACTCTCCCCAGGTCACCCACCATGTTGCAGTGGTAGAGGAACAATGCGGCGACTCTTCTCCTGTATTGAAAACTAGTCATGTCCGGACTCCCGAACCCTCCATGCCGGATTCCCGCGGAGGGACGGACTTCGATCAAGCGCTGAACTTAAAGTCAGACATCGGACCGGACTCGTTGGACAACGTCCAACAATCCAAGCTTCCAAATTTGGAAACTTCTCGGCCTTTGAGCCTTGAGATGGGTAGGGTTCCGGACTTAAATCCACCCACCCGCCCAGACATATGCGATCTATCTCTAATCCGGCAAGAGCCCGCTGAAACAGTACATCACTACTGGGCCAGAATCCTCCTGGTTATGGACAGGATAAAGGACTGCCGAGAGGAAAACGCAATCTCATTTTTTTGCAATAATTGCACGGACGAGGGAATCTTGAACGCCGTCAGCCGTCGTGAAATTACACGCTTCGCCAACCTGGCGTCCATAGTACGAAAGTACTGTGCGATGGAGAGTTTCCGGAAAACCGAAAATAAGTTTTGGGACAATCCGACCCCAACCCTAGTCCGCAACAAAAGGGTGCATTACACTCAGGCACCAGATACAAAAACCAAAAAGCAAAAACCCCCATAAAGGGCACGGAACCGTACTGGAGGGATGGCTCAGTGGACCCTGTAAAATTCACAGTACAGAGGGCGCCATCCCAACACATAGCCTTCGAGCATGTTGGATATTACGGCAGGTGGCCAAAAGTGGCGAGGAGCTTCTAGCCCCGGAAAACCACTCCAACAATACCAGTACGGTATCAACTGTCTTCGAGACTTTCGCATCAAATAATATGCGGAAACGAACAATCCACAGCCTCGCCGAAGTCTACCAAGTAGCAACAACAAATCCATGGAGCGACACAGCCATCACCTTCAATGCCAGCGACGAACCTAAATTTCGAACAACCCGAGCACCAGCCGCACTGGTACTTAGTCCAATAGTGGACGGCTTTCGACTTACAAAGGTCCTCATGGATGGCGGCAGCGGATTAAACCTCATATACGAGGAAACTCTTCAAAAAATGGAAATAGACTGGAGCCGCATTGAGCGAAGCAGCACAACCTTCAGAGGAATAATCCCTAGCCGGGAAGCGCGCTGCACCAGAAAAATCACACTCGATGTGGTGTTCGGCTCGCCGGACAATTACAGATCCGAAGAAGTCACGTTCCAAGTGGCCCCGTTCAACAGCGGATATCACGCTATATTAGGACGGGAGGCATTCACAATTTTTCAAGCCGTACCCCATTATGGGTACATGAAGCTCAAAATGCCTGGGCCCGGCGGAATAATCACTCTCGTTAGTGATCCAGACATAGCACTCCGCGCCGAAAACAAGACAGCCGCATTAGCCCTGGAGGCACTATCCGAAGCCCTAGCGGCAGAAGAACTCACCGCGCTGCGCTCTACCGTGAATAGGGACGATGTGATACTCGATAAGAGATCCAAGTCCGCCTCCTTTAAACCAGCGGATGAAATAGTAAAATTCCAGGTCCATCCAACGGACTCGACAAAGACGGCTTCCATCGGGGCACAGTTGAACCCTGATGTAGACGCCGCACTGCGAGAATTCCTTCGGGAAAATTGGGACATTTTCGCCTGGCACCCTTTGGATATGCCCGGAATCCCACGCAGATTGGCAGAACACAGCCTAAACATCCTAAAAGGATTCAAGCCAGTCAAACAGGCTTTTCGACGATTTTCCGAACCCAAAAGACAGGCAATGGGAGAAGAGCTAGCCAAACTATTGGAAGCCGGATTCATCAGAGATATCAAACATCCGGACTGGCTAGCAAACCTGGTAATGGTACCAAAGAAGGACAAATCCTGGCGCCTATGTGTCGATTTTAAAGACCTCGACAAGGCCTGCCCAAAGGATCCCTTCCCCCTCTCCCGCATCGACTAGATAATCGACGCTACCGCAGGACACAATTCATTGTGCTTCCTCGACGCATACTCCGACTACCATCAAATCAAGATGGCGGAAGCGGACCAAGCCGCAACGGCATTCATCACTCCTTATGGACCATTCTGCTTCAACACGATGCCCTTCGGACTTAAAAACGCCAGCGCAACATATCAGCGCATGATTCAAACATGTCTGGCCACCCAGATCGACAAAACAGTAGAGGCATACGTAGACGACGTAGTCGTCAAAACCAAACACGTCGAAACTCTAGTAGACGACTTGAGGCTCACATTCGACAACCTCAGAGCATACGACATCAAGCTGAATCCGGAAAAATGCGTTTTCGGCGTACCAGCCGGAAAGCTCCTGGGCTTCATTGTATCCGGTAGAGGAATTGAAGCAAACCCAGCCAAGATCCGAGCTCTGTCGCAGCTAGATATTCCAAAAGACCTCAAACAAATACAAAAATTGACTGGATGCGTGGCGGCTCTAAGCCGCTTTATCTCCCGTCTAGGAGAAAAGGCATTGCCCCTCTATCGCCTCCTTAGGCGCACCGAACACTTCGAGTGGACGGATGCTGCCACTGCCGGACTCGAAGAAATAAAAGCCATATTGGCAACAAATCCGGTCCTGGCTGCGCCCAACCTGGGCGAACCAATGTTGTTATACATCGCGGCAACACATCAAGTTGTAAGCGCGGTACTCGTCGTCGAACGATAGACAGAAGGGCATAAATTTCCTCTTCAAAAACCAGTGTACTACGTATCCACTGTGTTAACCCCCTGCAAGTCCCGTTACCCGCACTATCAAAAAATAGCGTACGCCGTATTCATGGCATCCCGGAAGCTCCGACACTACTTTCAAGAGTGTTCGATAACAGTGGCCTCCGAAGTACCCCTCAACGACATTATAAACAACCGCGATGCGACGGGAAGGATTGCAAAATGGGCCATTGAGCTCTTACCATTCGATATAACTTACAAACCTCGGCGAGCTATAAAGTCACAAGTTTTGGCTTACTTTGTCGCTGAATGGACCGAAGCCGAACTCCCTAAAGAGTACGGCGCATACTCCCATTGGATTATGCACTTCGACGGCTCTAAAATGTTGGCCGGATTGGGGGCTGGCGTCGTATTGACGTCCCCAACCGGAGACATAGTCCAATACGTACTTCGGATAATGTACACGGACTCCAACAACGCAGCCGAATACGAGGCCCTTTTACATGGCCTCCGGATGGCAATCTCCATGGGCATTCAACGCCTAGATGTGCACGGGGATTCAAAGCTTGGAATATCCCAAATAAATGGAGACTTTGATGCCAAGGATCCGAAAATGGCAGCATATCGCAACGCTGTCCTAAAAATGTCAGCTCAGTTTGAAGGACTTGAATTCCATCACGTAGCCCGGGATAATAACCAAGCAGCCGACATATTGGCACGCATCGGTGCAAAACGTGACGCGGTCCCTCCAAACATCTTCCTGGAACGGCTCTTTAAGCCATCCGTACTATGGGAAGAGGAGTCCGGAAATAACAAACCGGAAGTAGCCGCACCAACCGACACAGAGCAATCTGACATAACCGACGATTCAGCCGAAATAACACCTTCAGCCCACGACATAATGGCAGTAATCGCCCCGTTGACAGAACCATTCCTAGCCTACTTGCTTAGGCAGGAACTTCCCGAAGACCAAAATGAGGCCCGCTGCATAGTCCGGCGATCTAAAGCCTATAAGGTCCATGAGGGAGAACTTTACAAGAAAAGCACAACCGGAGTCCTTCAAAGGTGTATCTCCGAAGAGGAAGGGTGAAACCTTCTGGCTGAAATTCATGCCGGACTAGGCGGACACCACGGAGCAGCTCGGGCCCTTGTAGGAGAGGCATTCCGTACAGGATTTTATTGGCCGACGGCCCGGGCAGATGCTCAGGACTTAGTCCAAAGATGCGTCGGTTGTCAGCTCTTTGCTAATCAGAGCCATATGCCACCCACCGCCCTCAAAACTATACCCATTACCCAGCCGTTCACGGTCTGGGGGCTTGACATGGTTGGACCCCTTAAAGGGGGAACCCACAAGCAAAGGTACCTATTGGTCATGGTGGACAAATTCACCAAATGGATAGAGGCCAAGCCAGTCAAAACGGCAGAGTCCGGACCAGTGATAGACTTTATCTGCGGGGTAGTACACCGTTATGGTGTCCCCCACAGCATCATCACCGATAACGACACGAACTTCACGACCGACGAGGTTAAATCATGGTGCAAAAATATGGGCATCAAGCTCGATTACGCTTCAGTCTATCACCCTCAAACCAACGGTCAAGTGGAACGAGCAAATGGTCTAATAATGAGCGGCATAAAACCCAGACTAGTGCGGTCCCTTACGAAATCTGACAAGCACTGGGTAGAGGAGCTCGACTCCGTACTCTGGGGCTGCGGACAACGCCCAACCGTACTACCAGAATCACACCATTTTTTATGGTATACGGCGCAGAGGCAGTTCTGCCCTGCGACATCATTCATGACTCACCTCGAGTGTGCATGTACGAAGAAAGAGAAGCCGAGCTGGATCGGCAGGACAGCTTGGACGCATTAGAGGAAGAACGCGACGTCGCCAAGGCTCGTTCCGCATTCTATCAGCAGCAGGCTCGAAGATATCAAAGCAGAGAAGTACGGGCTAAGACTTACAACTTTGGCGAACTAGTTCTACGTCTGCCGGACAAGAAAAAGGACAAGCTCAAGCCCAAATGGGAGGGCCCATTCATTATCGATCAAGTCCTGACCGGCGGAGCGTACCGTCTACGAAATGCGTCGGACAATCGACTCGAGCCGAACCCATGGAACGCAGCCCGCCTCCGAAGATTCTATGCCTAGCGCCGGACTAAGAGTTCGTCCCCTTCCCCCGTCCAAATTTTTACATTTCATCTGTCTTTTGTTTCTCTTTCTTCTCTCACCCCTTTTCCTAAAAATCCCTTAAAGGCCTACTTGCGCATTGTTTGCACACACTTGACGTGCCATCCGCACTCATTATACCTGGGGGCTTCTTTACCAGAAGCTCAATTATAAGGGCTTCATGCCCAACACATGTGTCAAGCTTCCACATGTACCTTTTATTCACCATTATATGCATCGATATGACTTAAGTTTTGGCCAAGTTGGGTTGCCTGGCTCCTGTGCTTACCCCTACGTTCCCGATTGTTCGGCTAGGAGGTAAAGGGAGCACCTCTGCGATTGTTACTGCCGGGTCAGCCGGATGTGTACCTCAGACTGGGTGAAGCCGAAAGCTAGCGTTCTTAAGGGAATATTCGGTCGGTGATTTGAAAGATGATTTTTTACCTACTTATTTATCTGCCCCCAGATGTTTTTTTGCTCTTTTCGCAGACCGGACATGCACTTTAGGGCATGCCTCCCAGGGAAAGGAACCCTTAATGGAACTATTCTCCCTGGAAGATGTTTCTAACTAACCATGTAATATAACATAACTAGTTGGGCACTTGTCTGAGAAAGCACTAATGACCCCTATGCCTGGTCTCCATGCATGCCCCGGTTGTTTCTTAACCGAGAAGGTATTCGGACACACTCCGGACTCTAGGGTCCCGAGGTTGAAGCGAAAAGGTCGGCAAAGACAAACGATCTACAATCCGGCTAGAAGGCATTTTACATGTCATTTTAAGATACATTGTCAAATCGACTAACTGTATTCCTCCTCAATCCCATCTAACAGGCTGTCTAATTTACAGTCCCGTTGGGAAAATTTAGCGGCCAACTCTACTTGGCCGTATACTAAACTCACAGGGATCTCCTTCCCATCGGGCCCCACAGGTCCGACCTCGGCCATGTGGTTGGGATCTGCCTTCTTGTACCGCGTCTTCACCATGGCCCAAGCCTCTCTGGCACCTTGGCGGCAGGCCGAAATCTTCCATAAACGGAAGCGCAGCCGCACTCCCTGGAGCTTCTCCGCAAGCTCCCCAATGCCCTCGGTTCGGGAGAGGGCCAGCCATAAAGCCTGGACGACGCCGCTCATTGCCTGCCGGACTCGTTCGAGCAGCCGCAACAGTTCGGGAAGTTGATCACCCGTTGATACGGGCATCTCCTCCGCAGGGCGACCTGTGAGTATACCTACAAGACATATTTTGTCAATTGACTTCCTCGCCGAACTCTTCTTCTCAAAGGAGTTCGCTCAAGCACTTACTATAGATGCCGCGACGAAGCCGCTGATTCTCCTTAACGGAGCCAGACAGCTCGGCCCGAACACCTTTCAGCTCTTCTCCGAGCTGGGCGTGGGCATCCTGGAGCTTGTTCCTTTCCTGCTGCACTCTATTCAGCACCCTCTCGCCGGCCTTCAGCTGGCGCAGTAATTCTTGCCTGTCCGGATCTTGTCCGATAGCACCTTCAATGTCATTATTAGACTTGCGCACACGCCGCACACCGCTTATGTTTTTAAAATAATGTGTTACCAGGAGGGGTCTCTGTGTTTCCTCCTGCGGCAGCAAGTGCGGCCTCGAGTTGGGCCTTGCACTCTTGCAGCTCCTGAGACAGTTGGGTATTCTTCTCTGTAAGATCCTGTGTTTCAAATGATCCTTAAATCAGTTAATATAACTACTTTAAGTCTCGGGGGCTACTGGCATATACAACTATTAAGTTTTCTTACCCGTATGTCTTTTACATACTGCTCCGTGGCTCTGGTAAAACCATCTTGAGCAGCACGGAGGTGCACGTCCCCCGCGTTAAAGGCATTCAACGCCTCAGGGGAGAAGCAGCGTCACGAAATACTGTCCGGCGACGCCTGTGGTTCATGGCGCTCTCCACCTCACACTTGGTGGCGGACAGTCTGTCGGCATCCTCCTTTGGAGGAGTGCCCGGCTCGCGCCTTGCGCTCGCCTCCCCCTCCAGACCAGGTGCTGGAGCCTGGCTGGTAGAGGTTGGATTGGCAACCTCTACGCCCGTAGTCCGGCGGGCGCTTTTTCTCCTACAAAAGCCATGAGCACTCAAACGCTTCCTAGGAAACGTTGCTCCAAATAATTAACTATGAGCTATACCTTTGCGGCAACGTTTCAGTCCGCGCCGCGCTCCTCTTCCGCCTACTGGTCCGGACTGGCCTTTGTTGGTCAGCCGCCGTGGGCTCGGCTTCCCGCCTTGAAGGCGCTTCCTGCAAAACACCATCGTATGCGAAGGTCAGAAATGAGCAAGGAAGAGATAATTGTGTCGGGACTTCGGTCACAATCACCTGGGAAGCCGGACATAGTCCGGGGTAGTCAGCCGTAATGGCGACTAATGCGTTATCCATGCTGAGCTAGTGGAACACCCCGTCGATTAGCTCCACCTTTATGTCCGGATCCTCTTTGGAGGCCGGATCCTGGGATCTCTCTGGATCCTCGGGTTGCGGAGCTGAACTTATCATGTCCTCCACAATCCGACACAGTTCCTGCCTCGAAGACATAATATAAGAAGCTTAAACTTCGAAAGCATGGGTCAGACACACAGAGTGTTCGCTTACCCAACGGCGGGGATTATTCATGGAGAACCCATTCAACGGGTTCGTCTGAAGGAAGTCCTCCTTCTCCTCCTTGTACAGGCCGGACAGGATCTTCGCTAGGTCCTCGGCCGAACCCGGCTCTTTGCGGCCGTGACGGGTGGCAACGTACTCCCCGTTGAAATCCCACATGGGGTGGCCCCTGTATTGTAGTGGCTGCACCCCCCGCATAATGCATGTTGCCATGACTCCAATCATGGTCAACCCGGAATGGGCCAGTAACCTTATCTGGCCCATCAAATAATGGACGCTCTTGTCTTCCTCCAGTTGGGGGCTCCGCGGACGCCAACTGAGGCGTTTCTTCAGAGGAGTAGTACTGAACTCCGGGAGGCTGATCCGAACAGGGTCCGGCAGCGGAGCGTCTTCTATGTAAAACCATTCCGAAGGCCAGTCTTCGGACGCCTTCTTAGGGGTTCCGGATGGATATCCGGTCCCGGCAATGCGCCATATTTCGGCCCGCCCACTTGATATATGGACCCCTCATGAGAGCGGGGTACGAGGCAGAACAACCTCTTCCACAGTGCAAAATGGGGCTCGATGCCTAGAAATAGCTCGCAAAGAGCTACGTAACCCGCGATATGCAGGATAGAGGCAGGCGTAAGGTGATGGAGCTGGAGTCCGTAGAACTCCAGGAGCCCGCGGAGGAACGGATGTATAGGAAATCCGAGTCCCCTTATCAGATAGGGGACGAAACATACCCGCTCCCCTTTGTTGGGACTTGGGGTAGCCTCCGCTTGCTTCCCACCTTGGTAGGTGGCCAACCCGGCTCGAACCGGGACCATGAAGGCCGGAGGGAGATATCCCTTTGCTTGGAGCGTCACCAGCTCGCTGTGCGGGACAGAACATCTCCGCCAGTCTCCTGGCAGTGGGCTGGGAGCGCGAGTGGAGGAGCCGCGTCGACGGTCCATGATGGAATGGATTTTTGGTCAGAGGCGCTCCGATGAGTACTCGCGGAAGGAAGATGGTGTGATTTGGATCTGCATTCTTGCCTCTCTTATAGGCAGATTATTTGCACAGCTAGGGGGTAAAACATAAAAGATACCCTGGCTTTTCGCATTCGTGCGACGCGTGGAAGATGGTCATTATTGGGCGTGGAAGCCAAGAAGCGCAACATTGATAAGAAAGACGGACATTGTTCGGCAAAAACACGGAATTTGGAGGAGAACACGCCTTGCAACGCCGAAGACTATATACACGCTGGACTTATCGTCATTGAAGCCTGGTTCGGGGGCTACTGAGGGAGTCCTGGACTAGGGGGTGTCCGGACAGCCGGACTATCATCGTCCGCCGGACTCCAAGACTACGAAGATACAAGATTGAAGACTCCGTCCCGTGTCCGGATGGGACTTTCCTTGGCGTGGAAGGCAAGCTTGGCGATACGGATATGTAGATCTCCTACCATTGTAACCGACTCAGTGTAACCCTAGCCCTCTCCGGTGTCTATATAAACCGGAGGGTTTTAGTCCGTAGGACACAACAACCATTACAACAATCATACCATAGGCTAGCTTCTAGGGTTTAGCCTCCTTGATCTCATGGTAGATCCACTCTTGTACTACCCATATCATCAATATCAATCAAGCAGGAGTAGGGTTTTACCTCCATCGAGAGGGCCCGAACTTGGGTAAAAACATCGTGTCCCTTGTCTCCTGTTACCATCCGCCTAGACGCACATTTTGGGACCCCCTACCCGAGATCCGCCGGTTTTGACACCGACAGCTCCCGAAACACCTTTCGTTCATACTGGTCATCACCCGATACCTCCGGAACACTTCCGGACTCCAAAACCGTTCGTCCAATATATCAATCTTCACCTCCGGACCATTCCGGAACTCCTCGTGACGTCTGGGATCTCATCCGGGACTCCGAACAACATTCAGTAACCGCGTACATCTATTCCCTATAACCCTAGCGTCATCGAACCTTAAGTGTGTAGACCCTACGGGTTTGGGAGACACGTAGACATGACCAAGACAACTCTCCGGCCAATAACCAACATCGGGATCTGGATACCCATGTTGGCTCCCACATGTTCCACGATGATCTCATCGGAAGAACCACGATGTCAAGGATTCAATCAATCCCGTATTCAATTCCCTTTGTCTACCGGTATAGTACTTGCCCGAGATTCGATCGTCGGTATCCCGATACCTTGTTCAATCTCGTCACCGGCAAGTCTCTTTACTCGTTCCGTAACACATCATCCCGTGATCAACCCCTTGGTCACATTGTGCACATTATGATGATGTCCTACCGAGTGGGCCCAGAGATACCTCTCCGTCACACGGAGTAACAAATCCCAGTCTTGATTCGTGCCAACCCAACAGACACTTTCGGAGATACCCGTAGTGTACCTTTATAGCCACCCAGTTACGTTGTGACGTTTGGTACACCCAAAGCATTCCTACGATATCCGGGAGTTGCACAATCTCATGGTCTAAGGAAATGATACTTGACATTAGAAAAGCTTTAGCATACGAACTACACGATCTTTGTGCTAGGCTTAGGATTGGGTCTTGTCCATCACATCATTCTCCTAATGATGTGATCCCGTTATCAACGACATCCAATGTCCATGGTCAGGAAACCGTAACCATCTATTGATCAACGAGCTAGTCAACTAGAGGCTTACTAGGGGCAAGGTGTTGTCTATGTACCCACACATGTATCTGAGTTTCCTATCAATACAATTATAGCATGGATAATAAACGATTATCATGAACAAGGAAATATAATAATAATAACTAATTTATTATTGCCTCTAGGGCATATTTCCAACAGTCTCACACTTGCACTAGAGTCAATAATCTAGTTCACATCGCCATGTGATTAACACTCACAGGTCACATCGCCATGTGACCAACATCCAAAGAGTTTACTAGTGTTACTAAACTAGTTCACATCATCATGTGATTAAGACTCAATGAATTCTGGGATTTGATCATGTTTTGCTTGTGAGAGAGGTTTTAGTCAACGGGTCTGCAACATTCAGATTCGTATGTACTTTGCAAATCTCTAGGTCATATTGTAAATGCTGCTTCCATGCTCCACTTGGAGCTATTCCAAATGGTTGCTCCACTATACGTATCCGGTTTGCTACTCAGAGTCATTCGGATAGGTGTTAAAGCTTGCATCGATGTAACCCTTTACGCCGAACTCTTTATCACCTCGATAATCGAGAAACATGTCCTTATTACTCCAAGGACAATTTGACCGCTGTCCAATGATCCATTCCTGGATCACTCTTGTACCCCCTTGCCAGACACGTGGCAAGGCACACATCAGGTGCGGTACTCAGCATAGCATATGTATAGAGCCTATGGCTAAGGCATAGGGGACAACATTCGTCCTTTCTCTGTCTTCTGTCGTGGTTGAGCTTTAAGTCTTAACTTCATACCTTACAACTCAGGCAAGAACTCCTTCTTTGACTGATCCATCTTGAACACCTTCAAGATCATGTCAAGGTATGTGCTCATTTGAAAGTACCATTAAGCGTTTTTGATCTATCCTCATAGATCTTGATGCTCAATGTTCAAGCAGCTTAATCCACGTTTTCTATTGAAAAAACACTTTTCAAACAACCCTATGTGCTTTCCAGAAATTTTACATCATTTTGGATCAACAATATGTCATTCACATATACTTATCAGAAATGTTGTAGTGCTCCCACTCACTTTATTGTAAATACAAGTTTCTAACAAACTTTGTATAAACCCAAAAGCTTTGATTATCTCATCAAAGCGTATATTCCAACTCAGATATGCTTACTCCAGTCCTTAGAAGGATTGCTGGAGCTTTGCATACTTGTTAGCATCTTTTAGGATTGACAAAAACCTTCTGGTTGTATCACATGCAACCTTTCCTCAAGAAAATTTTCGAGGAAACAATGTTTTGACATCCTATCTGCAAGATTTCATAAATAATGCAGTAACTGCTAATAAGATTCCAACAGACTCTTAGAATCACTACAAGTGAGAAAGTCTCATCGTATTCAACTCCTTGAACTTGTCAGAAATATCTTAGCGACAAGCTGAGCTTTCTTAATGGTGACACATACCATCATTGTCTGTCTTCCCTCTTAGAATCCATCTGTACCCAACAGCCTTACGACCATCAGGTAGTTCTTCCAAAGTCTACACTTTGTTTTATACATGGATCCTCTCTCAGATTTTATGGCCTCTAGCCATTTGTTGGAATCCGGGCCCACCATCGCTTCTCCATAGCTCGTAGGTTCATTGTTGTCTAGCAACATGACCTTCAAGATAGGATTACTGTACCACTCTGAAGTAGTACGCATCCTTGTCACCCTACGAGGTACAGTAGTGACTTGATCCGAAGCTTCATGATCACTATCATAAGCTTCTACTTCAATTGGTGCAGGCGCCACAGGAACAACTTCCTGTGCACTGCTACACACTAGTTGAAGAGACGGTTCAATAACCTCATCAAGTCTCCACCATCCTCCCACTCAATTCTTTCGAGAGAAACTTTTCCTCGACAAAGGACCCGATTCTAAAAACAATCCCTTTTGCTTCCGGAACTGAGACTGGAGGTATACCCAACTGTTTTGGGTGTTCTATGAAGATGCATTTTATCCGATTTGGGTTTGAGCTTATCAACCTAAAACTTTTTCACATAAGCGTCGCAGCCCCAAAATTTTAAGAAACGACAACTTAGGTTTCTCCAAACCATAGTTCAAATGGTGTCGTCTCAACGGAATTACGTGGTGCCCTATTAAAGTGAGTGCGGTTTTCTCTAATGCCTAACCCATGAACGATAGTGGTAATTTGATAAGAGACATCATGGTACGCACCATATCCAATAGGGTGCAACTATGATGTTCGGACACACCATCACACTATGGTGTTCCAGGCGGTATTAATTGTGAAACAATTTCCACAATGTCTTAATTGCGTGCCAAAGCTCGTAACTCAGATACTCATCTCTATGATCATATCATAGACATTTTATCCTCTTGTCATGATGATCTTCAACTTCACTCTGAAATTACTTGAACCATTCAATAATTCAGACTTGTGTTTCATCAAGTAAATATACTCAGTATCTACTCAAATCATCCGTGAAGTAAGAACATAACGATATCCACTGCGTGCCTCAGCACTCATTGGACTGCACACATCAAAATGTATTACTTCCAACAAGTCGCCTTCTTGTTCCATTTTACTGAAAACGAGGCTTTCAGTCATCTTGCCCATGTGGTATGATTTGCATGTCTCAAGTGATTCAAAATCAAGTGAGTCCAAACGGTCCATTTGCATGGAGTTTCTTCATGCATATACACCAATAGACATGGTTCGCATGTCTCAAACTTTTCAAAAACGAGTGAGTCCAAAGATCCATCAACATGGAGCTTCTTCATGCGTTTTATACCAATATGACTTACATGGCAGTGCCACAAGTAGGTGGTACTATCATTACTATCTTATATCTTTTGGTATGAACATGTGTATCACTACGATCGAGATTCAATAAACCATTCATTTTAGGTGCAAGACCATTGAAGTTATTATTCAAATAAACAGAGTAACCATTATTCTCCTTAAATGAATAACTGTGTTGCGATAGACATAATCCAATCATGTCTATGCTCAAGGCAAACACCAAATAACAATTATTTAGGCTTAACACCAATCTCGATGGTAGAGGGAGCATGCGATGCTTGATCACATCAACCTTGGAAACACTTCGAACACATATCATCAGCTCACCTTTAGCTAGTCTCCTTTTATTCCGTTGCTTTTATTTCGAGTTACTAACACTTAGCAACCGAACCGGTATCTAATACCCTAGTGCTACTAGGAGTACTAGTAAAGTACACATTAACATAATGTATATCCAATATACTTCTATCGACCTTGCCAGCCTTCTCATCTACCAAGTATCTAGGGTAATTCTGCTCCAGTGACTGTTCCCCTTATTACAGAAGCACTTAGTCTCGGGTTTGGGTTCAACCTTGGGTTTCTTCACTAGAGCAGCAGCTGATTTTCTGTTTCATGAAGTATCCCTTCTTGCCCTTGCCCTTCTTGAAACTAGTGGTTTCACTAACCATCAACAATTGATGCTCCTTCTTGATTTCTACTTTCGCGGTGTCAAACATCGCGAACATCTCAAGGATCATCATATCTATCCCTGATATGTTATAGTTCATCACGAAGCTCTAGCAACTTGGTGGCAATGACTTTGGAGAAACATCACTATCTCATCTAGAAGAGCAACTCCCACTCGATTCAAGTGATTTTTGTACTCAGACAATCTGAGCACAAGCTCAACGATTGAGCTTTTCTCCCTTAGTTTGCAGGCTAAGAAAATCGTTGGAGGTCTTATACCTCTTGACTTGGGCACGAGCCTGAAATCCCAATTTCAGCCCTCAAAACATCTCATATGTTCCGCGACGTTTCGAAATCATCTTCGGTGCCTCAATTCTAAACCGTTTAACATTACTAAACTATCACGTAGTTATCAAAACATGTATGTCAGATGTTCGCAACATCCACAGACGACGTTCGAGGTCCAGCACACTGAGTGGTGCATTAAGGACATAAGCCTTCTTTGAAGCAACGAGGACAATCCTCAGTTTACGGACCTAGTCCGCATAATCGCTACTATCAACTTTCAACTGAATTTTCTCTAGGAACATATCTAAACAGTAGAACTAAAGCGCGAGCTTACGACATAATTTGCAAAGATCTTTTGACTATGTTCAGGATAATTAAGTTCATCTTATGAACTCCCAATCAGATAGACATCCCTCTAGTCATCTAAGGGATTACATGATCCAAGTCAACTAGGCTGTGTCCGATCATCACGTGAGACGGACTAGTCATCATCGGTGAACATCTTCATGTTGATCGTATCTACCATACGACTCATGCTCGACCTTTCGGTCTCTTGTGTTCCGAGGCCATGTCTGTACATGCTAGGCTCGTCAAGTCAACCTAAGTGTTCCGCGTGTGTAAATCTGGCTTACACCCGTTGTATGTGAACGTTAGAATCTATCACACCCGATCATCACGTGGTGCTTCGAAACAACAAACTTTCGCAACGGTGCACAGTTAGGGGGAACACTTTCTTGAAATTTTAATGAGGGATCATCTTATTTACTACCGTCATTCTAAGCAAAATAAGATGCATAAACATGATAAACATCACATGCAATCAAAAAGTGACATGATATGGCTAATATCATTTTGCTCCTTTTGATCTCCATCTTCGGGGCTCCATGATCATCATCGTCACCGGCATGACACCATGATCTCCATCATCATGATCTCCATCATTGTGTCTCCATGAAGTTGTCTCGCCAACTATTACTTCTACTACTCTGGCTAACGGTTTAGCAATGAAGTAAAGTAATTACATGGCATTGTTTATTGACACGCAGGTCATACAATAAATTAAGACAACTCCTATGGCTCCTGCGGGTTGTCATACTCATCGACATGCAAGTCGTGATTCCTATTACAATAACATGATCAATCTCATACATCACATATCATTCATCACATTCTTTTGGCCATATCACATCACAAGGCATATGCTGCAAAAACAAGTTAGACGTCCTCTAATTGTTGTTTGCATATTTTACGTGGCTGCTATGGGTTTCTAGCAAGAACGTTTCTACCTATGCAAAAACCACAACGTGATATGTCAATTGCTATTTACCCTTCATAAGGACCCTTTTCATTGAATTCGATCCGACTAAAGTGGGAGAGACTGGCACCCGCTAGTCACCTTATGCAACAAGTGCATGTCAGTCGGTGGAACCTGTCTCACGTAAGCGTACGTGTAAGGTCGGTCCGGGCCGTTTCATCCCACGATGCCGCCGAATCAAGATAAGACTAGTAACGGCAAGTAAATTGACAATATTGACGCCCACAACTGCTTTGTGTTCTACTCGTGCATAGAAACTACGCATAGACCTAGCTCTGATACCACTGTTGGGGAACGTAGCAGAAATTCAAAATTTTCTATGCAACACCAAGATCAATCTATGGAGATACTAGCAACGAGAGAGAGGGCTGTGCATCTTCATACCCTTGAAGATCGCGATGCGGAAGCATTACAAGAACGCGGATGAAGGAGTCGTACTCGTAGCGATTCAGATCACGGTTGATTCCGATCTGAGCGCCGAACAACGGCGCCTCCGCGTTCAACACACGTGCAGCCCGATGACGTCTCCCGTGCCTTGATCCAGCAAGGGGAGAGGGAGAGGTTGGGGAAGAATCCGTCCAGCAGCAGCACGACGGCGTGGTGGTGGTGGAGGATCGCGGTACTCTAGCAGGGCTTCGCCAAGCACTACGAGAGACGAGGAGGGAGAGAGGTAGGGCTGCGCCTTGGGAGAGAGAGACTCGTGTGTTGGGCAGCCCCAAAACCTCCACTATATATAGGGGCAAGGGGAGGGGAAGGCGCCCTAGGGTTTCCCCTAGGGGGTTCGGCGGCCAGGGCAGATGAGATCTCCCCTTTGGGTGACTTGGCCCCCAAGCCAGGAGGTGGGAACCCTGGATGGGGCGCCCCAAACCCCCTGGTCACGTGGGAATGGGTGAGGTGGGCGCACAGCCCCTTAGTAGGCTGGTTTGCCCCCTTCCCTTGGCCCATGAAGCCCCCCCCCCCCCAACACTTGTCGGGGCTCCCGAAACACCTTTCGGTCATGCTGGTCATCACCCGGTACCTCCGGAACACTTCCGGACTCCAAAACCCTTCGTCGAATATATCAATCTTCACCTCCGGACCATTCCGGAACTCCTCGTGACGTTCGGGATCTCATTCGGGACTCCGAACAACATTCGGTAACCGCGTACATCTATTCCCTACAACCCTAGCGTCATCAAACCTTAAGTGTGTAGACCCTACGGGTTCAAGAGACACGTAGACATGACCGAGACAACTCTCCGGCCAATAACCAACAGCGGGATCTGGATACCCATTGTCGGTGTCAAACCGGCGGATCTCGGGTAGGGGGTCCCGAACTGTGCGTCTAGGCGGATGGTAACAGGAGACAAGGGACACGATGTTTTTACCCAGGTTCGGGCCCTCTCGATTGAGGTAAAACCCTACTCCTGCTTGATTGATATTGATGATATGGGTAGTACAAGAGTGGATCTACCACGAGATCAAGGAGGCTAAACCCTAGAAGCTAGCCTATGGTATGATTGTGGTAATGGTTGTTGTCCTACGGACTAAAACCCTCCGGTTTATATAGACATCGGAGAGGGCTAGGGTTACACAGAGTCGGTTACAATGGTAGGAGATCTACATATCCGTATCACCAAGCTTGCCTTCCACGCCAAGGAAAGTCCCATCTGGACATGGGACAAAGTCTTCAATCTTGTATCTTCATAGTCTTGGAGTCCGGCTGACGATGATAGTCCGGCTGTCTGGACACCCCCTAGTCCAGGACTCCCTCAGTAGCCCCCGAATCAGGCTTCAATGACGATAAGTCCAGCGCGTATATAGTCTTCGGCGTTGCAAGGCGGGTTCTCCTTTAAGTTCCATGTACCTGCCGAATAGTGTCCAGCTCTTTTGTAAACATTGCGCTCCTTGGCTTCCACGCCCAATAATGGCCTTCTTCCACGCGTCGCACGAATGCGAAAAGCCAGGGTATCTTTTATATTTTACCCCCTAGCTGCGCAAATAATCTGCCTATAAGAGAGGCAAGAATCCAGATCCAAATCACACCATCTTCCTTCCGCGAGTACTCATCGGAGCGCCTCTGACCAAAAATCCATTCCATCATGGACCGTCGATGCGGCTCCTCCTCTTGCGCTCCCTGCCCTCTGCCAAGAGATTGGAGGAGATGTTCTATCCCTCACAGCGAGCTAGTGATGCTCCAAGCGGAGGGATATCTTCCTCCGGCCTTCATGGTTTCGGTCCGAGCCGGGCTGGCCACCTACAAAGGTGGGAAGCAAGCGGAGGCTACCCCAAGTCCCAACAAAGGGGAGCGGGTATGCTTCATCCCCTATCTGATAAGGGGGCTCGGATTTCCCGTACATCTGTTCCTCCACGGGCTTCTGGAGTTCTACGGACTCCAGCTCCATCACCTCACACCCGCCTCGATTCTGCATATAGCGGGCTTCGTAGCTCTTTGCGAGCTATTTCTGGGCATCGAGCCCCACTTTGCGCTATGGAAGAGGTTAGTTTGCCTCGTACCCTGCTCTCACGAGGGGTCCATATATCAAGTGGGCGGTGCCGAAATATGGCGCATCGCCGGGACCGGATATCCATCCGGAACCCCTAAGAAGGCGTCCAAAGACTGGCCTTCCGAATGGTTTTACGTAGAAGACGCTCCGCTGTCGGACCCTGTTCGGATCGGCCTCCCGGAGTTCAGTAATGCTCCTCTAAAGAAACGCCTGAGTTGGTGTCCGCGGAGCCCCCAGCTGGAGGAGGACAAGAGCGTCCATTATTTGATGGGCCGGATAAGGTTAATGGCCCATTCCGGACTGACCATGATTGGAGATGGCCACGTGCATCATGCGGGGGGTGCAGCCGCTGCAATACAGGGGCCACCCCATGTGGGATTTCAACGGAGAGAATGATGCCACTCGTCATGGCCGCCAAGGGCCAGGATCAGCCGAGGACCTGGTGAAGATTCTGTCCGGCCTGTACAAGGGGGAGAAGGAGGACTTCCTCCAGACGAGCCCATTGAATGGGTTCTCCATGAACAACCCTCGAAGCTGGGTAAGCGGACGTTCATTTATCCGACCCATGCTTTCAAAGTTAAATACCTTACGTTACGGTTTTTGCGCAGGATCTGCGCCGGACTGTGGAGAGCATACATAGCTCGGCTCCACAGCCCGAGGATCCAGAAAGATCCCTTGATCCATCCTCCGAAGAGGATCCGGATATAAAGGTGGAGCTAATTGACGGGGTGTTTCACCAGCTCAGCATGGATAATGCTCTAGTCGCCATTACGGATAACTACCCCGGCCTATCTCCGGCTCCCCAGGTGATTGTGACCGAAGTCTTGACACCATTATTTTCATCCTTGCGTATTTCTGACCACCATATACAATGGTGTCTCGCAGGAGGTACCTTCAAGGCAGGAAGCCGAACCCGCGGCGGCTGGCCAACAAGGGTCAGTCCGGCCCAGCAGGCGGAAGAGGAGTGCGGCGCGGATCGAAACGTCACCGCAACGGTATAGCTCGCGGTTGTATTTTAGGACAAAGTTCCTAGGAAGTGTTTGAATTCTCATGGCCTTTGCAGGATAAAGGGCGCCCGCCGGACTATGGGCGTAGAGGTTGCCAACCCAGCCTTTGCTAGCCAGGCTCCAACACCTGGTCTGGAGGGGGAGGCGAGCGCAAGGCGCGAGCCGGATACTCCTCCAACGGAGGATGCCGAAAGACTGTCCGCCACCAGGTCTGAGGTGGAGAGCGCCATGAACCATAGGTGCCGCCGGACAGTTTTTCGTGACACGTGCTTCTCCCCCGAGGCGTTGAATGCCTTTAACGCGGGGGACACGCACCTCCGTGCTGCTCAAGATGGTTTGACCAGAGCCACGGAGCAGTATGTAAAGGACATACGGGTAAGAGATTTTAATAGTTGTATATACCAGTAGCCCCCGAGACTTATAGTAGTTGGAAGAACTGATTTAAGGATCATTTGATGTGCAGGATCTTACAGAGAAGAATACCCGATTGTCCGAGGAGTTACAAGAGTGCAAGGCCCAACTTGAGGCCGCACTAGCTGCCGCAGGAGGAAGCACAGAGACTCCTCCTGGTAACACATTATTTCGAAAAGATAATCGGTGTGCGGCGTGCGTGTAAGTCTGATAATGATATTGCAGATGTTGCCGAACTGGATCTGGACAAGCAACAACTGCTGCGCCAGCTGAAGGCCGGCGAGAGGGTGCTAACGAAGGTGCATCAGGAGAGGAACAAACTGCAGGATGTCCACGCCCAGCTTGGAGAGAAGCTGAAGGGTGTTCGGGCCGAGCTGTTTCGCTCCGTAAAGGAGAATCAGCGGCTTCGTCGCGGCATCTATAGTAAGTGCTTGAGCGAACTCCTTTGAAGAGAAGAGTTCGGCGAGGAAGTCAATTGACAGAAATATGTCTGTAGGTGTGCTCACAGGTCGCCCTGCAGAGGAGATGCCCGTATCAACGGGTGATCAACTTCCCGAGCTGGTACAACTGCTCAAACGAGTTCGGCAGGCGATGAGCGGCGTCGTCCAGGCTTTATGGCCGTCCCTCTCCCTGCCCGAGGGCCTTGGGGAGCTTGCGGAGAAGCTTCAGGGAGCGCGGCAGCGCTTCCGTTTATGGAAGATATCGGCCTGCCGCCAAGGTGCCCGGGAGGCCTGGGCCATGGTGAAGACGCGGTACAAGAAGGCGGATCCCAACCACATGGCCGAGGTTGGACCTGTGGGACCCGATGGGAAGGAGATCCCTGTGAGTTTAGTGTACGGCCAAGTAGAGTTGGCCGCTAAATACTCCCAACGGGACTGTAAATTAGACAGCCTGTTAGACGGGATTGAGGAGGAATACAGTCAGTCGATTTGACAATGTATTGTAAAATAACATGTAAAATGCCTTCTAGCCGGATTGTAGATCGTTTGTCTTTGCCGACCTTTTCGCTTCAACCTCGGGACCCTAGAGTCCGGAGTGTGTCCGAATACCTTATTGGTTAAGAAACAACCGGGGCATGCATGGAGACCAGGCGTAGGGGTCATTAGTGCTTTATCAGACAAGTGCCCAACTAGTTATGTTATATTACATGGTTAGTAAGAAACATCTTCCGGGGAGAATAGTTCCGTTAAGGGTTCCTTTCCCTGGGAGGCATGCCCTAAAGTGCATGTCCGAACTGCGAAAAGAGCAGTAAAACATCTGGGGGCAGATAAATAAATAGGTAAAAAATCATCTTTCAAGTCACCGACCGAATATTCCCTTAAGAACGCTAGCTTTCGGCTTCACCCAGTCTGAGGTACACATCCGGCTGACCCGGCAGTAACAATCGCAGAGGTGCTCCCTTTACCTCCTAGCCGAACAATCGGGAACGTAGGGGTAAGCATAGGAGCCAGGCAACCCAGCTTGGCCAAAACTTAAGTCATATCGATGCATATAATGGTGAATAAAAGGTACATGTGGAAGTTTGACACATGTTCTGGGCTAGAAGCCCTTATAAATAAGCTTCTGGTAAAGAAGCCCCCAGGTATAATGAGTGCGGATAGCACATCAAGTGTGTGCGAACAATGCGCAAGTTGGCTTTTAAGGGCTTTTATGAAAAGGGGCGACAGAAAAAAGAGAAACAAAAGACAACTGAAGTGTAAAAATTTGGACGGGGGAAGGGGACGAACTCTGACTCCGGCGCTAGGCATAGAATCTTCGGAGGCGGGCTGCGTTCCATGGGTTTGGCTCGAGTCGGTTGTCCGATGCATTTCGCAGACGGTACGCTCCGCCGGTCAGGACTTGATCGATAATGAAGGGGCCTTCCCATTTGGGTTTGAGCTTGTCCTTTTTCTTGTCCGGCAGGCGTAGAACTAGTTCGCCAACATTGTAAGTCTTAGCCCGTACTTCTCTGCTTTGATATCTTCGAGCCTGCCGCTGATAGAATGCGGAACGAGCCTTGGCAACGTCGCGTTCTTCCTCTAATGCGTCCAAGCTGTCCTGCCGATCCAGCTCGGCTTCTCTTTCTTCGTACATGCGCACTCGAGGTGAGTCATGAATGATGTCGCAGGGTAAAACTGCCTCTGCGCCGTATACCATAAAAAATGGTGTGAATCCGGTAGTACGGTTGGGCGTTGTCCGCAGCCCCCAGAGTACGGAGTCGAGCTCCTCTACCCAGTGCGTGTCAGATTTCGTAAGGGACCGCACTAGTCTGGGTTTGATGCTGCTCATTATTAGACCATTTGCTCGTTCCACTTGACCGTTGGTTTGAGGATGATAGACTGAAGCGTAATCGAGCTTAATGCCCATATTTTTGCACCATAATTTCACCTCGTCGGCCGTGAAGTTCGTGCCGTTATCGGTAATGATGCTATGGGGGACACCATAACGGTGTACTACCCCGGATATGAAGTCTATCATTGGTCCGGACTCTGCCGTTTTAACTGGCTTGGCCTCTATCCAGTTGGTGAATTTTCCCACCATGACCAATAGGTACCTTTGCTTGTGGGTTCCCCCTTTAAGGGGTCCAACCATGTCAAGCCCCCAGACCGCGAACGGCCAGGTAATGGGTATAGTTTTGAGGGCGGTGGGTGGCATATGGCTCTGATTAGCAAAGAGCTGACAACCGACGCATCTTTGGACTAAGTCCTGAGCATCTGCCCGGGCCGTCGGCCAATAAAACCCTGTACGAAATGCTTTGCCTACAAGGGCCTGGGCTGCGGCGTGGTGTCCGCCTAGTCCGGCGTGAATTTCAGCCAGGAGGTTTTGCCCTTCCTCTTCGGAGATACACCGTTGAAGGACTCCGGTTGTGCTTTTCTTATAGAGTTCTCCCTCGTGGACCTTGTAGGCTTTAGATCGCTGGACTATGCAGCGGGCCTCATTTTGGTCTTCGGGAAGTTCCTGCCAGAGTAAGTAGGCTAGGAATGGCTCTGTCCACGGGGCGATTACTGCCATTATTTCGTGGGCTGAGGGTGTTATTTCATCGGCTGAATCGCCGATTATGTCAGGTTGTTCTGTATTGGGTGGTGCGGCTACCTCCGGGTTGTTATTTCCGGATTCTTCTTCCCATAGTACGGATGGCTTAAAGAGCCGTTCTAGGAAGATGTTTGGAGGGACAGCGTCTCGTTTCGCGCCGATGCGTGCCAATACGTCGGCTGCTTGGTTATTATCTCGGGCTACGTGATGGAATTCGAGTCCTTCGAACCGAGCTAACATTTTTTGGACAGCGTTACGATAGGCTGCCATTTTCGGATCCTTGGCGTCAAAGTCTCCGTTTACTTGGGATATTGCGAAGTTTGAATCCCCGCGCACCTCTAGGCGTTGAATGCCCATGGAGATTGCAATCCGGAGGCCATGTAGGAGGGCCTCGTATTCGGCTGCGTTGTTGGAGTCCGTGTACATTATCTGAAGTATGTATTGGACTGTGTCCCCGGTTGGGGACGTCAATACGACGCCAGCCCCCAAGTCGGCCAACATTTTGGAGCCGTCGAAGTGCATGATCCAATTGGAGTATGCGCCGTACTCTTTAGGGAGTTCGGCTTCAGTCCATTCGGCGACAAAGTCAGCCAAGACTTGCGACTTTATAGCTCGCCGAGGTTTATAAGTTATATCGAATGGTAAGAGCTCAATGGCCCATTTTGCAATCCTGCCCGTTGCGTCGCGGTTATTTATAATGTCGTTGAGGGGCACTTCGGAGGCCACTGTTATCGAACACTCTTGAAAGTAGTGTCGGAGCTTCCGGGATGCCATGAACACCGCATAGGCTATCTTTTGATAGTGCGGGTAACGGGACTTGCAGGGAGTTTAGACAGTGGATACGTAGTACACTGGTTTTTGAAGAGGGAATTTGTGCCCTTCTGTTTCTCGTTCGACGACGAGTACCGCTCTTACAACTTGATATGTTGCCGCGATGTATAACAACATTGGTTCGCCCAGGTTAGGCGCAGCTAGGACCGGATTCGTTGCCAATATGGCTTTGATTTCTTCGAGTCCGGTCGTGGCAGCATCCGTCCACTCGAAGTGTTCGGTGCGCCTGAGGAGGCGATAGAGGGGTAATGCCTTTTCTCCCAAACGGGAGATAAAGCGGCTTAGGGCCGCCAAACATCTGGTCAATTTTTGTATTTGTTTGAGATCTTTTGGAATATCTAGCTGTGACAGAGCTCGGATCTTGGCTGGGTTTCCTTCAATTCCTCTACCGGATACAATGAAGCCCAGGAGCTTTCCGGCTGGTACGCCGAAAACGCATTTTTCCGGATGCAGCTTGATGTCATATGCTCGGAGGTTGTCGAATGTTAGCCTCAAATCATCTACTAGAGTCTCGATGTGTTTGGTTTTGACGACTATGTCGTCTACAAATGCTTCTACTGTTTTGCCGATCTGGGTAGCCAGACATGTCTGAATCATGCGCTGATATGTTGCGCCGGCGTTTTTGAGTCCGAAGGACATCATGTTGAAGAAGAATGGTCCATATGGAGTAATGAATGGCGTTGCGGCTTGGTCCGCTTCCGCCATATTGATTTGATGGTAGCCGGAATATGCGTCAAGGAAGCACAATGAATCGTGCCTTGAAGTAGCATCGATTATTTGGTCGATGCGGGGGAGGGGGAAGGGATCCTTTGGGCAGGCCTTGTTGAGGTCTTTAAAATCGACACATAGGCGCCAGGATTTGTCCTTCTTTGGTACCATCACTAGGTTTGCTAGCCAGTCCGGATGTTTGATGTCTCTGATGAATCCAGCTTCCAGTAGGTTGGCCAGCTCTTCTCCCATTGCCTGTCTTTTGGGTTCGGAAAATCGCCGAAGAGCCTGTTTGACTGGCTTGAATCCTTTTAGGATGTTTAAGCTGTGTTCTACCAATCTGCATGGGATTCCTGGCATATCTGAAGGGTGCCAGGCAAAAATGTCCCAGTTTTCCCGAAGGAATTCTCGCAGTGCGGCATCTACATCAGGGTTCAACTGTGCCCCGATGGAGGCCGTCTTTGTTGGGTCCGTTGGGTGGACCTGGAATTTGACTATTTCGTCCGCTGGTTTGAAAGAGGTGGACTTGGATCTCTTATCGAGTATCACATCATCCCTATTCACCATAGAGCGCAGCACGGTGAGTTCTTCTTCCACTAGGGCTTTGGATAGTGCCTCCAGGGCTAATGCGGCTGTCTTGTTTTCGGCGCGGAGTGCTATGTCCGGATCACTAGCGAGAGTGATTGTTCCGCCGGGCCCAGGCTTCTTAAGCTTCATGTACCCGTAATGGGGTATGGCTTGGAAAATTCTGAATGCCTCCCGTCCTAATATAGCGTGATATCCGCTGCTGAATGGGGCCACTTGGAACGTGACTTCTTCGGACCTGTAATTGTCCGGCGAGCCGAACACCACATCAAGTGTGATTTTTCCTGTGCAGCGCGCTTCCCGGCTAGGGATTATTCCTCTAAAGGTTGTGCTGCTTCGCTCAATGCGGCTCCAGTCTATTTTCATTTTTTGAAGAGTTTCCTCGTAGATGAGGTTTAGTCCGCTGCCGCCATCCATGAGTACCTTGGTAAGACAAAAGCCGTCCACTATTGGACTAAGGACCAATGCGGCTGGTGCTTGGGCTGTTCGGAATTTAGGTTCGTCGCTGGCGTTGAAGGTGATGGCCGTGTCGCTCCATGGATTTGTTGTTGCTACTTGGTAGACTTCGGCGAGGCTGCGGATTGTTCATTTTCGCACATTATTTGATGCGAAAGTCTCGAAGACTGTTGACACCGTACTGGTACTATTGAAGTGGTTTTCCGGGGCTAAAAGCTCCTCGCCACTTTTGGCCACCTGCCGCAATATCCAACATGCTCGAAGGCTATGTGTTGGGGTGGCGCCTTCTGTATTGTGAATTTTACAGGGTCCGCTGAGCCATCCCTCCAGTACGGTTCCTCGCCCTTTATGGGGTTTTTGCTTTTTGGTTTTTGTACCTGGTGCCTAAGTGTGCTGCACCCTTTTGCTGCAAACTAGGGTTATATTTGGGGCCGGATTGTCCCAAAACTTAGTTTCGGTTTTTCGGAAACTCTCCATCGCACAGTACTTTCATACTATGTACGCCAGGTCGGAGAAGCGTGTAATTTTACGGTGACTGACAGCGTTCAAGATACCCTTGTCCGTGCAATTATTGCAGAAAATTGAAATTGCGTTTTCCTCTTGGCAGTCCTTTATCCTGTCCATAACCAGGAGGAATCTGGCCCAGTAATGATGTACTATTTCAGCGGGCTCTTGCCGGATTTGAGATAGAACGCATATGTCTGGGTGGGTGGGTGGAATTAAGTCCGGAACCCTACCCATCTCGAGGCTCAAGGGCCGAGAAGTTTCCGAATTTGGAAGCTTGGATCGTTGGACGTCGTCCAACGAGTCCGGTCCGACGCCTGACTTTAGGTTCAGTGCTTGATCGAAGTCCGTCCCCCTGCGGGAGTCCGGCATGAAGGGTTCGGAAGCCCGGACATGACTAGTTTTCAATATAGGAGAAGAGTCGCCGCGTT
Organism: Triticum timopheevii; assembly: GCA_963921465.1. NCBI lineage: Eukaryota > Viridiplantae > Streptophyta > Magnoliopsida > Poales > Poaceae > Triticum > Triticum timopheevii. Next base: position 604,286,345 of record OY997266.1, on the reverse strand, counting down.
GTTCCTCCACCACCGCGACGTGGTGGGTAACCTGGGGAGAGTTAATCTCTCTCAGATCGGTTTTAAGCCCAATTTGATTGTAGTCTGTAGCGACTCCCAGGGCGGCGATGCGATCCAAGAGCTCGTTTACAGACGAAAGCTCTATTGGATTCAACTACTCGGCGGATTCCGAGTTGACACGAAGACTGCTTTTGACGACCTGAGAGGTCGTCGTTGAAGTGGTGGCCGAACAGGCGGTCATGAGAAAACCACCCAGCCGGATAGTTTGGCCGGCGGCCAAGGCTCCTTCGGCGAAGATACCGTCTTGAAAGACGGGAAGAGGCATCCTTCCTACCACGAGATCAAAACCGGCGGATCTCGGGTAGGGGGTCCCGAACTGTGCGTCTAGGCGGATGGTAACAGGAGACAAGGGACACGATGTTTTTACCCAGGTTCGGGCCCTCTCGATGGAGGTAAAACCCTACTCCTGCTTGATTGATATTGATGATGGGTAGTACAAGAGTGGATCTACCATGAGATCAAGGAGGCTAAACCTTAGAAGCTAGCCTATGGTATGATTGTGGTAATGGTTGTTGTCCTACGGACTAAAACCCTCCGGTTTATATAGACACCGGAGAGGGCTAGGGTTACACAGAGTCGGTTACAATGGTAGGAGATCTACATATCCGTATCGCCAAGCTTGCCTTCCACGCCAAGGAAAGTCCCATCCGGACACAGGACGAAGTCTTCAATCTTGTATCTTCGTAGTCTTGGAGTCCGGCTGACGATGATAGTCCGGCTGTCCGGACACCCCCTAGTCCAGGACTCCCTCACCCATGTTGGCTCCCACATGTTCCACGATGATCTCATCGAATGAACCATGATGTCAAGGATTCAATCAATCCCGTATTCAATTCCCTTTGTCTACCGGTATAGTACTTGCCCGAGATTCGATCGTCGGTATCCCGATACCTTGTTCAATCTCGTCACCGGCAAGTCTCTTTACTCGTTCCGTAACACATCATCCCGTGATCAACCCCTTGGTCACATTGTGCACATTATGATGATGTCCTACCGAGTGGGCCCAGAGATACCTCTCCGTCACACGGAGTAACAAATCCCAGTCTTGATTCGTGCCAACCCAACAGACACTTTCGGAGATACCCGTAGTGTACCTTTATAGCCACCCAGTTACGTTGTGACGTTTGGTACACCCAAAGCATTCCTACGATATCTGGGAGTTGCACAATCTCATGGTCTAAGGAAATGATACTTGACATTAGAAAAGCTTTAGCATACGAACTACACGATCTTTGTGCTAGGCTTAGGATTGGGTCTTGTCCATCACATCATTCTCCTAATGATGTGATCCCGTTATCAACGACATCCAATGTCCATGGTCAGGAAACCGTAACCATCTATTGATCAACGAGCTAGTCAACTAGAGCCTTACTAGGGGCAAGGTGTTGTCTATGTACCCACACATGTATCTGAGTTTCCTATCAATACAATTATAGCATGGATAATAAACGATTATCATGAACAAGGAAATATAATAATAATAACTAATTTATTATTGCCTCTAGGGCATATTTCCAACACAAACGTCTTGGCTGTCCAACACCCCTCAAACCCAACCCATATGTGGGGTGGATTTGGGCCGTCCGGACACCCCTCAAAGCAGAATCAGAATGACGTCCTCAAGAAAATAGCGGCACCCGCGGGTGTCGATGCCGTCAGCGCCAAAATGCGGAGCTTTCCCATGGCAGCTCACCCTTGCCACCACGTGGCGCCTAGACCAACTACGATGAGTACAAGCTTCTAGATCTGGATTTGAGCGTCACCACTACAAACTATATGGAGCGAGCCCGGGCCACCTGCCGCTACACCGCTCGCCGTCCAAACAACTAAGAGGCAAGCCACCACCGCTACCAAGGATCTCACTGAAGAGCCAACCATGCGGACCACTATCCGGAGCAACCGCCCCGGCAGCCATCTCCCAAGCCACCGCCACAGGTCCACATCGCATGCCCCAACCACTGTAGGAAGAGTAGAGGACCCAGGCGTCCACTTATAGCCCGACATCAGTCATCGAGTTTAGGTCGACACGTCCACCGTAGGAAGCATCAACGTCTATGTCCCCTGCCAATCCCAATGGACCGAGGGGGGTGCACAACTTGGTGGGCAAGCAAGCCCTAGTTCTCTGACCTTGATCAAGGCGAGCTTGCACGCCGCTACACCAATGACCAACGGTGCCGCCCGGACCGACGGCACAACAGTTGCAGGGGCACCACACTCGGACCGACGCCAAGACCAAGCAACAGGAAAGGAGAGCACTCACGGGAAGGCACACACCAGCTTGGACTAGGTCGGCTCGTTGTACCTGCTCACTGCCCAATGTCGTCCACCACTACCTTCACGCATTTCCACACCACGAACACGGTTGATGAGCCCGCCATCTCCTGCACGGAGCCTCACCTTACACCGCCTTCTCGGAGTGTGGGCTGCATGACAAACAACACCGCCACCTCCCGCCCCCACCATCTAGCCGGCTGCACCACCACCGATCCACCACTCCGGCCGCACCCAAGGCAGGCTTGCCAGAGTAGGCCTGTGAAGGCCTACCAGAACCGCCCACAGGCCCCATTGCCTAGATCTGGACCAAACGTTGTAGCCACGGGCACGCAGCCGCTGCGCCACGGACCGCCGCCCAAACCTTCATCGTGCCGCCACTCTGCAAAAACACCGCAGCAGCGCGGACGGTCCCTGCATACATCCGACTCCTCCGCTCGGTCCGGTCACCCCGTGCCAATCACGTCCGAGAGGAAGAGAGAGGGGCCCGCCGCCTGGCATTGCAAGGTGCTTTGCCCCGGCGCTTCTGCCGCTAGCGACGGAGGAGAAGGAAGGAGAGGTAGGCGAGAAGACGTGGGTTGGTGGCACCGCCCGAGCCGCCTATATTGGCTATGGTACATTCTATCTTGTAGGTGCCCTGAATTCTCGATGGCTCCCCGTTTTCAGATTTCAATGGGGTAAAGTAAACCATATCAAAGTTTGAGGTTGTAATGTGAACCCTAGTACAAGTTCATGACTTCTCTCAAGTTTAAAGTAACATTCAGTGGTACTTGTTGTTACGATCCTAGGAGGTGTGCCTATCCAAATTTTCGAGTAAACATGTACCGCCAGCTTGAGCTAGCAAAAGAATTACATATCATCCAAATTAACCTGCCATGGTCCAAATTAACTCACATTTCAGAATTTACCATAACCATTTCTTTGAGATCATTGCATCTCTAACCAATGCCGCTTGAAGCGAACTACAATCTCTTTGTGTATTTTCTTTTAGATTTTCGTATTGCATACAGAAAAGATAAGGGCATTCCCAATGTTGACCCCCAAATCAGACACCATATCCGTCCGCGGCTATTGCAGGCCAGACCACATAATTTGAAGAATCTGGGCAAATTACATGCAAACCGGATGAGAACAATTACATTTCAGACACATTTCATATAAACCGGACAAAACAATTACATTTCGTACATATTTCAACTAAACTACAGGGGACTAGGCTAGTCTAACCTAGCCTATCGTTGGCCGCGACAGCACTCGTTTCCCATGACATGTCTTCCCTATGTCTGGCAGCAAGCTCACCGAACCGCCGACACGCGGACCAGGGTTGGTGGTTCGTGGGGCGGGGTAAGACGGTGGCGGTGGCTTTTGTCTCCGTGAAATAGGCAAGCTCACTACGGGCAATGTGCCCCCAAGCTTAGCTTCAGCGGAAGGGGAAAAATAGTGCCCTCCACCTTCACGAAGTGGGCAAAGGGCAAGCTCATCGCCTGTGAGCCCCGACAAGACGATGATGGTGGTCTTCCTCGGACCCAAGCGTTGGTGGCCTCCCATGTTCTACTATTCCTAGCTATCAGCGTTGGACGTGGACATGCTGACCTCCTCGTTGTGGTGGCGCGGGGCGCGACCGACGTGGAGCGGTGACGTCGTCGGTGCCACCATCAAGTTCCTCCGCCGCCGCGTTGATCTCGGCGAACAGAGCTCCTTTCTCCGTCTGCAGGATGCAAAGCTACCATCGCTCGTGGTGGATATCGCAGGTGGTGGCGTAGGATAGGAGCGGCGGCTTCTACTCATCCACCTCTGCTATGATGCCCGTGTCGATGATTTGCTCCTCCGTGAGCCAGTGCTCGGTGTTTGTACATCTGGTCGCCCTGTGCCTGCCAGAAACGCCTCCTCTCGGTCTTCCATCACCATGTTGGTGAAGTGCACCCGTGCCTCGCTGATGGTGATGCCAGCTTGGACAGACGAGGGCCTTGGCTCTGTGTCGTTCCCTTCTGGAGAGCTCATCGGCAAGCCCACCGGTATCTGCCTAGCTCTGGATCTGCCATGTGGCCGCAATGCCGGAGAGCTCCTTCTTTTGTTCGCAGGATAGGCCATCCCACAGGACATTGGAGGTCGAGGCCATGGCGGCGTGTGGTGCACGGAGGAGGAGATCGGGATCAAGAGCGGAGGTTGCTGCGTTTGCTGCTTGGACAGATTTAAATAGCGAGGGGATGCTAGGCGCCAAGCGGCATGGTGTGTAATGACGGCTGACAGGTGGACAGACATGTGGTGCTCGCATGCGGGCATCGGAGTAGGTTCTTCGGCAAACACACTGGTTTAGTGGAGGAAGGTGGACGAACCAATGTTGATTCAATGTCGAGAGGTGGCGCGAGCAGGAGGCGACGCTCTAGTCTGGCACATTGCTTCAATGCTAGCTCTAGTGAGAGGTCGTGTCTCCTCTGGGCCGGCATGAATGCGACGCTGACACTCTGAAGGGCACTAAATATTTCAGGCGTGAAAGGGCTCGAGGCGAGGGAGGGGGTTTTGAGTGGGTCTGGGGTGTTAGAAGAGGGCATCCCGCGGTCCGGACACCTGCAAAGCAACCCTTCCCTCGGTTTGTTCCCGATCTGCGGGGAAAAATGATGTCCAGACCGGACCGCAGGTGGATGCGGGATTGTGTTGAATGGGAAAAGACGGCCGGACCGCGCGGTTCAGACGGATGGCGGTTTGGGAGTCCGCTTTGGAGGTGCACTAATAAGTTATGTTTTTTGCGGAAAAAGATTCAGATCTATCATCAAAGTTCATCGGAAGTATGAAACATCTCAACATAAGAAAAAATTATATTGAGATTCCAAGACCACTGAATCGGCTGCTACCACCGGCATAACGAACCGCCAATGCGTCGTCACTCTCCTATTGGAGCCGCCTTGACCTTGTCGATGACAACCAAGAAGTCTTCGTGCACGTGCCCTTAAGGATCAGCGCTCTAGAGTCGTAGTCATCGTCGTTGAAGCCTTGAATAGATATGGAGAACCTCACGCCAAATCTCGCCACACAACGAGAAACCCTAACCTCATTGGCCAAATAAGAGGGCAAGAATCTATGCCGGAGCTCCGTCGAGTACATCCAGATGTATGAACTCGTGGAGGATCGAAGCCGGGAAGGCAAATTCGAAGAAGCATCACCATCCTTCCAAGCACCGTACCTATTAGGACTTAAAAAATCCTAACCTAAACTACTAACGAGAGCGAAGGCATCGAGATTATGCTCCACGCCATCGGCCGCCAGAACGGCAGCCAGAGGAGAGGCGAATCCACGAACACGCCGGTGAAGCTTCAAGGCAAGAGTTTTCCCTAGCCATCGAAGGATGAAATAATGGTCTTAATAAGTCATGATTAATATATGTTCATGGAACATTGGAGGCTTCTCGTTGTAATAACCAGAAGAAATAGATCACTAGTTGTTTGTAGGCATCCATCCGGTGTCAAGCTGACATGCATCCACTTTCCGATCCAGATGAATACTTCAAATCACTTATTCTCTATTTACCAGACAAAAAAATCACTTGCTTTTTTTTGAGAGGAATCAAATCACTTACTAGCACATTCCTTTTCTTTTTGAGTTTTTTTTAGTGGAGTACATTTTTCTTTTTTTCTTTTCGAGTGGATTCTTCACATAAATAGATGCAAGCCCAGGCCGTGGCATAGAAGCAAAGCCCAGCCCGTTGAAGCCCTATCTATCGGCAACACGAGCTGGGCTGAGCCCTGCTGAAAGGCATTTCTGTCTGCTGTGTCCACGAGAGAGGAAGACCTACCTACCTACCGCACACACTCACACCCCTAACGCCGCCGCACTCACTCTCCTCTGCTCCCAGCCGCCGCCGGCCATGGAGGATCCTCTTGTTCCCCACCGCGGAATCCCGGACGAGATCGCCATCTGGGAGATCCTCGTCCGCCTGCCCCCCAAATCCCTCCTCCGCTGCCGCGCCGTCTGCCCCGCGTGGCGCCGCGCCACCTCCACCCGCGACTTCCTCCTCGCCCACCACGCCCGACAGCCCACTCTCCCCATCCTCTGCAGTTTAGAGGACGACGACGACGACGACGCGTCTCTATACATCACCCCCTTCGACCACCGGACATCCGGCAAGCTCCAGCCCTTGGCGCGACTTGACGCCGCCTCCAACTTCTGTCCAAGACTAATTGCCTGCTGTGACGGCCTCCTCGTCCTCTCCTTCCGCAACATGAGCTCATATGCCTGCCAATTCTCCATCTGCAACCCTGCCACTCGTCAGTATGCTCCCCTCCCGCTCGATTATGGCCCTACCGTCGAGTACACAATCTTTGGGATCTACCCGCACATCCCTACCGGCGAGTACCGGCTATTGCTTCACAGGCTCCAAATGTTGAGGTGCCATGGCTGCTACGTCTTCTCGTTAGGCTCCGGCCAGCAGCTGAGGTACGTAGGCAGGCCCCATCCGTGGAAACTCACAGGCTCCCCCAGATCTGTCTTGTTCCGTGGTAGCCTGCATTGGCACTCATCAGGCAGCATGGTAATGGTATTCGACACCACATCTGAGTCGTTCCAGCGGATGCGTTCTCCAGTTGTCCCTGGCCATGCTGACCTGTATGATATTGGTGACATGCTTGAGCTATGCAGTCATGACAATGAGTGGACAAGTGTTAGTATCTGGGCACTGCAGGATTATGAAGGCGAGGTCTGGACCTTAAAATACCGTGTTAAGTTACCGGTTGCAGAAATCGGGGTCCATGATAAGCTCGACAGCGATTGGGATGTGGTGGTCGGTTCTTGCGATGGTGATGTCGTCCTGCTGGTTACCATTGATGGCAGCAACATGCTATTTCAGGTTGACATCAATGGCAAGTTGGTTGCGACCATCTGCTGTTGCAGAGACCTCTACTCAGCTAATCTTTGGCTCAAACAAACTCTAGTTTTGCATACCTTCTTTCCGACACTTGAGGGGTATACAGTGAATGCTTTGCCATTTATCTGATAGCTTTTATGTGGGGTGGTGATTCAGAAAGGGCTTACTGTCAGTATCCCCATATATCAGTTGTTGCAATGTGTATGACTGAATTGAGTCCACTATGGGCCAACTAGTTTCATGTTGATGTATATGCAAGTTATTGTGATCAAGAAGCTCCGACTGTTTTATGGTTGTATCCCCATCAGATGCAATGTGATGAATGAATTGAGTCCACTATGGGTGACTAGTTTCATTTTGATGTATGCAAGTTATGATCAAGAAGCTCTGACTGTTTTATGGTTGCGTTATATTTCTATGAATATACTTTTGATCTGAAGTGGCTGCTGTGAGTATTGATGCTAAAACTACAAGTCATTTGGGTCAGTGTTTGAAATTTTTGCTAATTCCTCTGGCTCATGTCTCTGTTTTCTTGAACCGAAGAATGGACTTCTTTTCCCCCCTCTATGTAGTGACTTCTCAATAGTAAGCATTGTAGTTGCCTCGTGCCTTTATTTATTGAACTGAAGAATTGACTTGATCTTTTATCGAGGTCTTCCTTCGTAGTGTTAATTTGGTGATCTTCTTAGTACTAAAACTTAGCAAATATACACAGTTGTTTTGTTTCTATTTTTTGGCTGTATCCGATTATCCACTTGTTGACTAGCAAGTTGCACCTGAATATTCAGAAGAGCTTAGAGCACGATACTCTTGTTATATTAAGTGATTAAATTATAGTCAGTTTTTCAGAAATGTTCTGTTGCAATCCATTCTTTTTTCATGAATCAATTGCATCATTTTGAAAGTTATGCTGCAATTCATTCTTCATGAATCCATTCCATCATTTGGAACATTCTGTTCTTGCAGGTTGTCGTTGCATCATTTGGAATTCCATTTTACTCCCTCCGTCTGGAAATCCTTGTCCGAGGAATGGATGTATCTAGATGTATTCTAGTTCTAAATACATCCATTTGTATCCATTTCTCCGACAAGTATTTCCGGACGGAGGGAGTACTTTGGTTGCTAACCATTTTAATGAATTAATATGATACTGACACCATTCCATTTACAGTTACGACTACCTATGTGAGTTGATAGCAAATATAAGAAATGGACTAATTAGGGCTGGTGGTTAGGCCTTCTTTGCTGGAGTGTCTGCTTATTAATTTGAGCATTAGGGATTATTTGCTGTTCACTGTATTCAAGAAGAGACAATCGAGCGCCTCCTTGTAGCGCGATGTAGGGTTGATCCCGTTCTGTAGGCCATGTTAGTGTTTGTCATCCTAAATGCAGGATGTGGTGTCGATGGATTCGGCTAATGATTGGGTGAGGTAAACGGAGAGAGGAAAATGGAGGAGCCATACAGGGGGAAAATGCACACACCCTGATGGTGTTGATTGCGACCAAAACGGCTGCTATAGGCTGCGGACGAAGTCGTGTGGGTACTGCTGAACACGTGTAATTATACTCTAGATATTGATGAAATCGTGGAGCTACTGGACAGCAGGTGTATTTTCAGATCAAATGTGCTCTTGAGACTGATCAATGCATCAGTACATATGTATGCAGTACTGATCGAGCCAGAGCTTTAAAAAAAATTCATCGTCATGTGAGCGCGCTTGGCTTGATACCTATCCTATATGCAACTTAACATTCCACTAAATACGTGTATGCAAGAATCCGGACAACCTTTGAGGGTTTGAAAGCTCATCGTCCTCGAGGCACCAACCTTTCTTATCCTTTTGGATGAAGGTAATAACATCAACATTAATATAGATGAGGTCGATGTAGTATGGACAGGTCTTGACTGTAAGGGCATGTTTAATTTGAAGGATTTTGACAAAAAAATTGGAGATAGTCCGGTTAGATTTTCCTACATGGGTCCTTTGATTTGTAACGATGATCTTTAAGGATTCTGCCATACCATTTAATAAATAAGTTTTTTTATTCACTCAATCTCTTTGGTAGATTATTTTGATTTTTGTTTGGTATAAACGAACAAGCTTTGGCACAAATTCAATCCCATTGAATCCACATGAATATTACAATGTAATTTTGCTGCGCTTGTTTTTGGTTTCACAGGAAATCAATATCTATGGATTCAAAATACGTTGCTGATTTAACATGATTTTTTTTGGGCGACAGGAAAACACAAGAAGCTTTTGGAGAAGTCGAGACGAGCCATGAGGGGCCCACACGGACGGGTGGCGCGGCCAGGGGGTGGGTGTGCCCGCGCCTGTCTATAAGGATTTTGAAGCTTGCGCTCCATGGAGGCATTTTGTTTTTTGTAAAAATTCAAAAAAAAGAACGAAAGCTTCAATTTTATTTTTTGAAAAATGTCAACATTTTTATATGATGCATTCTATAAGTTTATAATGTTGCACGATGAAATAGTTACACATGTTAGCTACATGAAAAATGACGAATTCATGGTTTTGAAAGCGATGAACGTGTACTTCAAAATTATGATGTTGTCTTTTTTGTTTAGCTCTCATTGTAATGTATATCATCGTCAGACTTTACATACATGTAACATACTCCCATTTGCATCTATTTTGAAACGGAGGGAGTACATCTATATGAATATGTGTAGTTTTTTGTCAGATTTTTTTTTTGATACTTTAACTTCAAAATTTGACCTTTAAAAAGGAGCTGCTTGGAGCTGAAGCTCCCTTTTGCATCTCGGCATCCATCATCGATTCATTTTTTTGGACGGAATACATCATCGTTTCATATAGTAGCTCCATGTGTGATTTTGCTTTTGGAAGTTCGATTCCATTCCAACAAACATTTCTGTTACTCCCTCCGAACCTTTTTTTTAGGCAAAACATTTTTTATTTTCGTGCAAACCACCAAAGTGGGGGATGGGCTAAGCGGAGCCCAGCTGAGATGCATCTGCGTTATCCTATCCGCACGACAAAGAGGGAGACCGATTCTCGAAAAAAAATACGAGATCCAGAGTGCCCTCCGGCCATGGCGGAGGTCGCACCGCCTCCCCACCACGCCCGCCAGCCCGCGCACCCCCTCATCTATGGACTCGGGGGTTATAATCGATTCTCCCCTCGGGGGAGAATCGATTATAACCCCTCCAGTTCATCTGCCTTTGCTCATACGCCCCTTTCTTCGTCTGCATCACTTATGAGCCCCCCTTGTTGCTCATATTGTTGACCATAGCCCCCTTTTCATGTTTAGCTGGATCATTAAGCAACTAACAATGATTCTCTGAGAGTTCTCACCCCTCTGTGTGCACCGCTGCCGTTCCCATGAGCTCAACGACCTCCGTGCAGTCATCCCCACACCTCGGCCGCGCCTCCCACGAGAGACCTAAACGTCCCGCCCGTGCTTCTTCTACCGACAACCCCAGCCCAAGCTCCTCCCGCCGGCAACCCAACCTGCTCGCACCACTGCCATTCCCGTGAAGCTCAACGACCTCCGCGCATGCAGCGGAAGGCCGGAGCCCCGCCTTCAGCGCCGCGTGGTCTTCTCCCTCCGTGCTGCCTCCACCGCCATGGCCCGTCCCCGACCGAATCCAGCTCTCTCTCCGCGCGCCCCAACTCGAATCCCCTCACCTTGTGGCTTCCGTCGGCCCCAAACAAACCAGAGGATCTGCAGGCTAAGTCCCGTGAAGAGAAGATAAGGGAGAATATTTCAGTCTTTTGTTCATCTATATAACAACTGATTCGGAATTAGGTGATGAATTAATGCTTAAACATGCAAAAGGGGCTTATGATCAAGAGGCAAATCAAACAAGGGGGCTCATAAGTGAGGCAGACGAACAAAGGGGTGTATGAGCAAAGGCAGATGAACTAGGGGGGTTATAATCGATTCTCCCCTCGGACGTGACATCGAGTCCCTAGACATTATCCCCTTTGACCACCGGGTAGGGGTCACCACCGCCGACGACCGGCTCCTGTCCGTCGCGCAAATTGGTGGCTATTACGTCCGTCCGTGCATCTCGTGTGATGGCTTACAACTTGTGGGCCGGGCCTCTTCCTTAAAATGCCAATATGCCAAGCCCAAGCCCATCCAGGCCCTGCTGATGGGCTCAAAAATCAGGCCCAAGCCCGGCCCACGGGCAAGCCCATTGGGCCTAGGCCCTGGATTTTAGGGCCGGGCCTGGGTGGGCCGACAGGGCCGGGCCTGAGATGGCCAGGACTACTTACAAGTCCTCTACATCGGCGTGGATCAGTTAAGCATCGTCAGCCCTGCAACTCGTCAGTGTGCTCGCCTCCCAGGTTTTACTGTTACCGACACTCACCGACCCGTGGGGATGTACCCGCACAGCCTAAGCGGCGAGTACTGGATACTGCTGGCACCCCGTGATCCAGATGACTCCTACCAGCTCTACACACTAGGCTCCAGCCAGCCGCCAAGGCCAATAGATATAGATGTCCGTGTTGTGGATGAACTGTCACCCTTCACACCTCTCCTGTTCCATCATAGCCTGTATTGGTGCCTAGACAACATGATAACTGTATTCGACACCACCGCTGAGTCGTTCCAGGAGGTGCTCGCTCCACACGGTGCCGACCAGTTTGTGATGGATGAAATTTATGGTGGTGTCCTGTTTGAGGTGCATGGAATGCTCGGCATGTCCAGTCTTAATGCTGAATTTACCAGCGTTGGTATCTTGGCTATGCAGAACTAAGAAAGCAAGGTTTGGGCATTCAAATACCGGGTCGAATTGCCACTTGCGGAGCTCACCGTGCAGTTTGGAGAGTTTAAGCCATATTGTTGTGGGGTACCCTCTTCTTGGGATGGTGATGTGACCATGCTGCTCCAGTTTGGTGACTGGCTACTTCAGCTTGACATGGATGGCAAGGTGGTTGCTAGTTTGCGCCATCAAAAAGGCCTCTTTCCTACTCAAGATCGGCTCAAGCAAACTCTTGTTCAGCATTCCTTCTTTCCGACACTAGAGGGTTATGTTGTCAATGCTTCACCTTTCATGTAACTAGAAGATTATGTTGTGAACACTTAACCTTTCGTTTGAGGGCTGTAGAGTGTTATGGTGCTTCTTATCGGCCTAGCTCTGCCTATCCACATGAGCTGTAGTATGTATTAACCGGTTTCTCTATGATGAGCCCGCTACCTTCTTTGTTGATGCATTAAAAATTATGATTAAGTAGTTGGGACCATTTCATGGTTGTGTTATATTTCATCGAATGTCCTTTTGGGTGGGAGTGGCTGCCCTGAGTGTTGATGCTAAACTTACAACTCATTTGGATCACTGTTTGAAATGTGTGCACATATTTCTGACTCATGCCTCTGTTTTTTTTAATTCAATAGTGGACTTCTTTTTCCCCGCTATATAGTGGTGTTCTTAGTATTCAATAGTTAGCAATCTAGTTATCTCTTGTCTCTGTTTATTTAATCAAATAATTGACTTGCCTATTTATTGTGGTCTACTTTTCTAGAGATTACTCAGTTGTCTTTTCAGTACTAATTATTTAGCAAAGGTACATTTGATTCCTATTTTTGTGTTTTTTTAGCAGAAGGTGAAATGAGGCAGATTATCCTCCTTGTTGGCTTGCAAGTTGCACCTGATTTTCATAAAAGGTTGGCGCACTAGTTAAATTGAATGATTGCATTATAGTCAACTTTCAAACGAAATGCTCTGTTGCAGTTCCTTCTTGTTCATGGTTCCCTTGCACCTGGTTAGCTGTTGAACATATTTTCATAATTCCGTCTGTGTTGCATCACTTGGAATTATATTTATCATATCATTTTAGCGGCTAACCATTTTAAGGAACCAATGCTTCATGTGATGTTTGATCAAGAAATGAAACTTCCACTGATATGCAGAGCATTGATCTTTTTTTTTCCTATGACTGGAGCAATGGGTACCAATTGGGTCCACTATGAGATGGCTTGTTTCTTTTTGATGTACTCCCTCCGTTTTTTACTTTGCATATTAGATTTGTCTTAAGTCAAGTTTTGACTGCTAACAGGAAGAATCTTTAACTGTTAACACTCTTGCGTTAGATTTTGTTGAATGTCCTTTTGGGTTGAAATGGCTGCCATGTGTGTTGATGCTAAAATTATGAGTCGTCTGGGTCAGACATTTGAAATGTTTGCAAATTGTTCTGACTCATGTTTCTTGAACTGAAGAATGGACTTTCTTTTCTTCTTCTTAGTACTCAATAGTAGCAATCCATCTGTAGAAATGATTTATCATTTTATTGAGGTATTTTTTTAGATTACATGATGGTGTTCTTACCACTAATTCTTTTGCTAATAAAGGCGTGTTTTCTGTTTCTATGTTGTGTTTTAGCAGGTTTCTTTTCAGTTAAGCTACTTGTTCTAGCAAGTTGCACCTGATTTTCTTACTAGAGCTATGAGAATTAGTTTAATTGAAATATTGCGTTATAAGCAACTTTTTGATGAAATGCTCTGGTTTGCAGTTCGTTCTTGTTCATGATTCCATTGTATTTGGTTAGGTATTTAAACATAGGTTCTCGTTGCATCATTTGAGATTACTTGGACTGTAACCATTTTAAGGAATTAATACTATACTAGCATTATTCCTATGACAATTAGGATCACCTATGCAGAGCTGATAATGGACTAAGTAGGGCTGGTATTTGTGGTGCCTTTCTCACCTGCGTTCTTTTAACTGCAGTTTCTGCTTATTGATTTGAGCATTATAGGGGTTATTTGCTGTTCACTGTATTCAAGGAACCATGGCACCCGAGTTCCACGCCCCACGATACCGTTTGGTAATAACTGACCTACAAGATGTATTCTTATTAGCAATCGGTAGCCATCACAAGGAAAAACCATTTTCACTGTCAGGTATGTTCACAGTTTTAATTATGCCTTGAGCTGTGGAGGACACTATTGCTAGTTTGTAAGAATAGTTCACTGTCATGTATGCTAAGGGGAAAATAGTTCCATCGTGTGTTTCCTCCTGCAGCATAGTTTGCAAGAAAGGAAGAAGATGACTGAGTCTTTGTGTGTGACAGTGTGAGTGAGTTCATCTATATTGCTGTGATCATCGGCATTTTGTTGCACAGATGTGTGTGTCAGCCTAAGTGCCTAACTGGTTGCCAGATTCCTAGGTATGTAAGGAACTTGTGATCCTTGCAGTCCTTGGTGTTGTTGTTTCAACCCTCTTTGGTAAAACAGCACATGGTGCTAGCGATTCCCTGTAATTTTTACGAGCAAGCATGCTTATGCTCAACTAGTCGTCAACCCGTGCTTCTGCACGTGCTAGAAATTTTGACAACTTCACATATATAAATTTATATAATATTGTTCTTGTGAAATATTGCAGATTTTGCAAATAAAAAAAAAATACCTTTTGATAAATTAATTTAATACTTGACACATAATATTTCCTTGGTTTCTTTTACGACTACATTGACAGGACTGATGTATAATTACTGGAATTTCTAGTTACCTTCTAGTTTTTTAGTTTGATGTTCGTTAGATGTTGTATTTTAATTAGAGAGGCAAGGGGTTTCTCCAAAACTGTAAATATATATTTATATATTTTGAAAAAAACTTCAATTATTTGTTCTTATTTTATGGATCTCGAATGTAGTTCCTTGCATTTATATCATAAACAATTAGCACATGCTATACTTCAAAATTGGACAGTCATTGATATACTCTGTCCTATTACTTTTCAGTTGTTATTATATTTCTCTATGAGTGCCCACTGCGGCGTTTATTTGGATTGTCATGTTTGGACATTCTGAACTTTACAATAAGTACTGAGGGTTTTAGGCATCAATAGATGTAGCAGCTGTGGTTGTTATGCCTCTTTCTGTAGAAATTAAACATATATACACCATCCTGTTATATGATAACTCCGAAAAACAGATACATTATCAAACCAATTTTTTTATGGATATACCAGCTAGGATATAAATAACGTGTCAAAGGTGTATGTAAGAAACGCTACGGTTGACCAAAGTTAACACTTATCCATGATCCATAGCAGTAGTACCTATTTTTGGAATGTACTATTAAAATATACATGTACCAAATTATTGACAAAACAACTACAAATCTTCATGGAAATATAGCTCAGCCACGTGCATTGCAGAAGGAAAAAAGTGAAGCCTTGCATGTGTATAGAAAATAGTTAGTGTAATATATGCACAATAAATATATATGGTCTACAATAGTTTAGAAACATACTATATTTTTATATAAATACGTTAGGGATAGAAATTGTGGGTCATGTAGTTTGGAGAACCAATTATTATGGAGAATTGGTGGCACTACAAAATATCTTTGGAATGTAGTACTATTCTAATATATACCCAATTATTTTTCAGAACACCTACATATCTGCATAGACAATAGCCCAGCCACATGCAAAATCATCGAAGGGGGGAATTAGGAGCAATTGTGCTTGCTGGACTTATAATTGAAGAATACATGTGAGTCTTGGTCTAATAAGATCGACTTTGTCTTTAACCCCGCTATTGCTAATATATGTCCACAAATTAGATGGATTGGATTTGTTTTTCTCTTTCTGCTGTAATCCATTAATCCAAGGCAATCCAAGATTTTTATGTGCATCTCAACCCAATTTGAATTCAACATACATAATTGGCAAGCATATAGCAGTAGACATTAATAACACATACCTTGGCTTCATATGTTCTCAGGACTGACATATGTTACTACTATCCGTAGCACAAACATTGGCAATCCATTCTCACTGACGACACTGAAAATTTGCACTGAGGTCGAGTTCTATATAGAAGGGAAACAATCATATGGGAAGAACATGAAACACTTGAGTGTTGTTTATGCGAAACGGTCATGATACCATCCACTGTATAGTTGTGTTAAACCTCAAGATTGCACAAACAGATGCAAACTATTAAAAGAAGAAAGCATGAGGCGGACCACGTATGGAAGAACAGATCGGTCTGATTACTGGATTTTCCATCCTTGCTCATGCAACCCCGAAGACTGCCCATCATTAAGCACATCTGTGGAAACTATCTAACTATTAAAAATTAGCCAAACTTTCTGCTGAAAGGTAGAGGAAACAGATAAAGAAACGCACAACTTAAATTTATTGTGGTATTGGTAGACGTCCAGATTCAATCAGTAATGCATTTTGGATGCAACCTGTACTTACTACATTGACAACATCTACAGTGACATACATTTTGGATGCAACCTGTACTTACTACAGTGACAAAATTACCTCCTTCTCTACTATATTGCAGTTTGGTAGGGGCATGGCAGCTAAGGGGATAAAAAGGACTTTCTCCTAGCCAAGACGTGTTGCTCCATGGTTAGGGTAGTAGAGATTCAAAGATAATGGAGGAAGGGGACGGGGAAGAACAATTTTTTAGATGGCTGCTATGGAAGACAACAGATTAGACAGCAGGAGGAAGAGGAGGAGCGCCAGGGTTTCTTGCATCGCTGGGGGTGACCGCTAGAAGAACGCTATTAGGAGGAGCAGCGCTAGGGCTCGGGGAATTGGTAGTTTTTTCAGGCTGTGCGTGGGAGGGGATTGGATCAGCGGAGGAAGGAGACCGCCAGGGGTGGACTCTTTTTTTTCAGGCTATACGTAGGAGGGCAGAGATGTATTCCTTTTTTCTGATGTAGATGGTTTAAGGTGGGACATAATTCGAGGACTCCTTCAGGCATTGCATCCGATGGTGGATAATATATAATTTGAATATCGGATGGCTAGTTTTCTTAGTTACCGAGGATTAACGTGGTTACTCGTATGGTGCCTCCAATTAGTAAATATATTGTGACTCACACAATGACATCCAGTACACTTATTATAACTAATCTTAGTAATTCAAATATTAACCGTTTAGGTACGTTCTCCTTTGATTCTATCTCTCATAATATGGTGTAATCATGCAAGAACAATACACAATGGTCATCTTCGCAAATAGAACTGATACTTAGGAAAACAAAATCACTCCATGACGATGAAAAAGAACACACCTCACGGTGTTGTTGCAGATGTAGATGTTGAATTGCATGGAATACTCGCAATGAAGGACATGGTCGCTGGATTACCCACTAAGAAAGCTCAGCTCTGGTTCCATATAAAATAGTTAGAAAGCTAAAGTATCATGGAAAGAAACTGTGTGTGTCAAAAATATAGTTGCCAGATGAAATATCAGTAAATTAGTACTACTTGCGAAGATGCCTACAAATTACCGCGAGCAAATTATTTACGGCTGCAAAATTGTCCCCAACAGATTCCAGTCCCTCTAGCAACATGCATGGAACATTAAATTAAACTACAACACTTCTGTATATGTAATAAAAATCATGTAGATAGAAGACAGAACTGTGAGATGGATTTGAGAGAAAAGTTAGTTGTGTTTCATAGGTTAGAAGAAATGCTGTGTATCTCTTACAATTTTTTGAACAGCTGTGCCATCGGTACGCCGTACCCAGTAGCTCCTTTTCTTGGCGGCCTCATGGACAACTGACGGCAGCAGCTGCCTGATCTGTTTCAACTGTCCTTAGCAAAGTCCTCCTCCTCCTAGATCTGATTCATCTAGTAATCCAAAATTACCTCCTTCTCTACTTCATTGCAGTTTGGTAGGGGCATGGCAGCTAAGGGGATAAAAAGGACTTTCTCCTAGCCAAGACATGTTGCTCCATGGTAAGGGTAGTAGAGATTCAAAGATAATGGAGGAAGGGGACGGGGAAGAACAGTTTTTTAGATGGCTGCTATGGAAGACAACAGATTAGACAGCAGGAGGAAGAGGAGGAGCGCCAGGGTTTCTTGCATCGCTGGGGGTGACCGCTAGAAGAACGCTATTAGGAGGAGCAGCGCTAGGGCTCGGGGAATTGGTAGTTTTTTCAGGCTGTGCGTGGGAGGGGATTGGATCAGCGGAGGAAGGAGACCGCCAGGGGTGGACTCTTTTTTTTCAGGCTATACGTAGGAGGGCAGAGATGTATTCCTTTTTTCTGATGTAGATGGTTTAAGGTGGGACATAATTCGAGGACTCGTTCAGGCATTGCATCCGACGGTGGATAATATATAATTTGAATATCGGATGGTTAGTTTTCTTAGTTACCGAGGATTAACATGGTTACTCGTATGGTGCCTCCAATTAGTAAATATAAGAAGTAATTATTGTTATGAGCAGGCATGTTTATGCTGAAAATAACAAGAAACGAGAAAACACTTGAAGATCTTGTGCAGGCGTGCTGCGACAAAATACACTAAGAAGAGGCAGTGGCGTGTCGAGCTGAGTTGCGGCAAATTCTGAGGATGCACCCAGATATTCAGGCCCTGACTAGTTATGAGTCGGATTGGCGTCCTGTACGGAGGAGATGAGAAGCAAAGTCCTGCTGATGCTGTTGGTGCTTGAGGAATGGTGTTATTATTCGCAGCAAAGGTAATGGCACCATTGCTGCCTCGTTTGCCATTCTCCAGAATTATTTCTTCTGTACCCAACCTGATTACCATTGGCTCCTTTGTTAAACAAACTGGGCAAGGAGGTACATGTATATGCTTGAAAACAAAAGTTTAGAATCTGTTACGCTGGTGGACTAAGTACCATGAAGCTAAAACGAATGCAAGTTCTTGGCGGTGGAAAAAACCTCTTGATGTGAAGACATGTTCCGACGGGCCGGGTGATTGGGGCTGTATTGCAAGAGGGGATGATGGCTTGGCATGATGAGGCTCTCGCACCAATCAACAGTCGTAGTTCAGCTCAACACTTCAGTATGGGGCTTGTTTGGGATATAACTCCGAGGTGTGACCCGCCCAGGAGGGCCCGGGTTACACCATTGACGGCTTAACATCAGGAAAGCCCAAGTAGGCCTAAGAGGACAAAGTGCAGAGATGGTGTAAGTGCATCTAGTGCCGTCCCTAGTTGGTTTTGGAGTATTGACGACAAACTTGGTTGAGGGACTAATGTGTTTGTGAGAATTGCATGGTAACATGGGTAGTAGTCCCATATTGATTCGGTTTACCATGACCCTTAAAAATGTGTGAAGATATTGAAGACAATGGTGGTCTGTGAAGACACTCACATTGAAGACTATGACAGGAGAAGACATCGCGTGAAGACTATGGAGTGCGAAGACATAGTTGTTTCGTAGTTTCCTTTTCTTCTTTGTTGAGTCATATAGGAACCACCGTACTGTTAAGTGGGGTCCAAGTGAACAAAGTCAGAGTGACTGATGTGATGCTCAACCAAATCCTATGTCTTTGAGCGAAGACAATGAGAGCAAATCTTATCCAGAGCTGGACGAGTCAGCTTTACTTGTAGCCCAAGTCAAGCTGCCGCATGTGTTCGAAATCTGACCGTTGGACACGTGTCAGTTCCTTAGTGACCCAGGGTCATTTTGGACAAATCAGGTCGGGTTGCCTCCTGGCTATAAATAGTCCACCCCTACACTATAAATTGGTTGTTGCTTAGAGTTAGTGCACGGCTTTTGTCATTTGAGAGCAACCCACCTCCGAACCCTTTGAGAGAGAGAATCCTTGCGAGGACAGAGCCCAAAACACTCAGAGCCAAAGAGTGTTAGGCGTCACTGAAGTCTTTCTGTCCGCATGATCTGAAGACTTATTACACTCAAGAATTGTGAATCCTCCAGCCGGTTAGGCGTCGCGTTCTGAGCATCCAAGAGTCATTGTGGATTGCCGGTGAACAAAGTCTGTGAAGATTTGGAAGTCTCCCTTGAAGACTTACCAGAGTGATTGGGCGAGGACTAAGTGTTCTTAGCTCAAGGGGAATAAGGTGAAGACGCGGTCTTCTGAGTTGAATCTCATCCCCCCTAACCAGACGTACAGTTGTCACAGCAACTGGAATTGGTCCAACAAACACCTTGTCCTCTCCGAGCAACTGGTTCTATCCTACCTCTCTTGCCTTACTAACAGTTTGTCTTCGTGAAGTCTTTGCTACTTGTTCTATCTGTTTGACTTCACTGTGTGAAGACTGTTGTCTGTTTGGCTTCATACTATCTTCCATCCTGATCCAATCTACCTAGCTGCTTATAGTCTTCGTGCTTTCACTTCATTGCTTACATGACTATGGCTTGTCTAGTGTAATCTACCTTCCGCTGCATATCAATAGGTCATTTCCATCGTTTGTCTTTGAAACATCCATGTTTTGAAGACTTTCATAAAAATCGCCAATTCACCCCCCCTCTAGTCGAATACTAGCACTTCCAATTGGTATCAGAGCGAGGTGCTCCCTTGTTCTATGTGATTCGGTTTAACCACCTGGAGTTTAGCTATGTCGACTGTAGGGATAATCAAAGTCTCCACTGCGTGCCCTGTCTTCGTTGGCACTGATTACCCTTACTGGAAGAATAAGATGTGCATGCATCTTGAAGCAATTGATGTCGATCTCTGGTATGTCGTCAAGAATGGCGTTCCCAAGACTGGTGAAGATCTCACTCCTGCTGATGTCAAGAGTTCGTGCAACTGGACTCAACTGCCAAGAACATCATCTGTGGTCATTTGACCAAGGGGCAGTATGGTCGTGTGAGTGCTCTGGAAACGTCAAAGCTGGTCTGGGACTGCCTATCCAATGTCAATAATGGCGTCTCAACGCAGAGATTCAAGGATCAGTGTTCTTCGCAATCTCTTCAACCGCTTCAAGAGAAATGACAATGAGAATGTCAAGCTCACATTTTATCGCCTCACTGACATCACCAATGAGATTCATGCACTCGGCACCACTGAGATCACCAAGCATGAAATCATCAAGACGCTACTGAGATCTCTCGACAGCTCATTTGATACCCTGTCCCTGATGATTCAAGAGCGCCCTGACTTCAAGACTCTCGATCCGTCTGACATACTTGAGAGGCTCAACACACATGAGTTCCAGCTTTCTGAGAAAAGAGATATCTATGGTCCAAACTATGGCCGTACTCGCGCTTTGAAGGCAAAGGTCGTCTCCTCGTCTGAAGAAGAATCTGACTGCAGTTCTAGTGATCCCGAAGACATTGGAAAGGAGCTTGCTATGCTCGTGAAGAAGTTCCAGAAGTTCACCAAGAAGAAAGACTTCAAAAAGTCTTCAAGATCCAGCTCAAGGAATGATGAATCTTCCTCTCATGATCAAAAGAAGAGAACCTATCACAAGTGCAAGAAACCTGGTCACTATATCTCTGAGTGTCCACAGTGGGACAACGAGACAAATAAGAAGAAGAAGAGCAAGGACTATGATTCTGATGACAAGAAGAAGAAGAAATCCTCAAAGTCTTCTTCCAAGTCTTCGTCGAAGTCTTCTTCACACAAGAAGAGCTCATCTGGCAAGGCTCGTTCTTTTGTTGGCAAGGAGATGGATTCAGAAGAGGAGTCTGCATCTGAGGAGGCAGAGGTGGAGTCTGAGGAGGAATCTGATTCTGGAGTGGCAAGCCTGGCTCTAGCTTCTGCATACGTCGCCAAGTCCATCTTCAACACTGAAGATAATGGCCTCGTCACCAACGCTGATGCCAAGGATGAGGATGACTCTGCCCCCACCTACTGCTTCATGGCACGTGGTGCCAAGGTAAATTCACGCGTTGCTTACTTTCAAACATCAAGTGAAGATGAGTCTGAATGTGAATTTAAACCTGGCTACAAAACACTTGATAAAATTGCAACTGAACAACAGAATGCCATGGAACATATTCAAAAACTGTTAGACAAAAGCGATGACCTGTTGGACGCGAAAATGACCCGATCTCAGTCCTTAATTGAAGACATAAAAAATCTTCATGTTAAGTATGAGGAACTTGAAAGTCATCATGAATCGCTCTCAACCTCTAACGAAAAGCTTTCCTATGATTATCTTCAAAGGAAGCAGGAACTTGAGAAATTGAGATCGGCTCATGAAGATCTTCAAAAGGAAAATGAGTCACTCCACGCTCAACAAATTAGTTCCGCTCAGGAAGGATTTGAACCACCATGTCTAAAATGTGATAATGCTACTTCTGTTGCTGAATGTTCAACTACTACTACTGTTGCAATATCTTCAACTGCTGATGTGGTAACTAACCCCTCATTTGAGGATACCACTACTATTGCCGATGAGAATGCCAGGTTGAAGTCATTACTTGAGACAGTAATGTACAAAAGTCTCAAAGGGCATCAGACACTATGTGATGTCCTTAAAAAGCAGATTCTGAACCAAAACCCTAGGAAAGAGGGTGTTGGGTTGGAGAGGAAAATGAATGTTGATGGTTCTTACTGGATGCCTGAGCAGTACCCCAAAACCACATGGGTTGCTGCTAAGGGACCTTCAGTAGATCCGTCTACCTTATCTGGCTTCACTAGTGCTAACCCAATTATCATTGACGAATCCTTTGATGCAAACAATAAACTGTTCAGGAATCAGAATGGTGAAGTGTTTGCCAGGTATATTGATACTAACTGCAGGAATGGACCACCTCTTAAGAAGATCTGGGTGCCCAAAAGGTGTCTTGAGAGTCTTCCCGTGAATGTCGTTATGACACCACCTGGGAAGAAGACAAACCCCATACCAAAGGCTTCATATGGTCCAAAGGCTTCATACAGACAGAAGACTCACCTGAGTCACCCTAACGCCAATGTTTTGTAGGGAAATCATACTCAGACCTTTGAATATGAGCGTGTTTCATCAGACCGCTATGTTCATAAAATCTAAGAACTTTTCTACTTATTCCTATGAGTATTATCCTCCTCCTGCAAGGCTATTTGCTAGGGCTTCAAAGCCGAAGTTCTCAGATGCTGCACTTAGACTCATTGCTTCTAAGCCACCCCTAAAAATGTGGGTTGTTAAGAAAACTTAACTCTCTTTTGCATGGAAAGGTCTCCAGCCGGAAATCAAAGGCATCTGATGCTTATGCTGGGGACCTTAAACATCTTGTGGGGCACAAGATAAAATGCCCAAATGGTCTGACTATGTATTTCGTCCCGGGATTCCTTCACACTCATCCTACCGATCCTAACCAAGATCTAAACTTCTATGTTCCACTTGTTCGTCAAATGTTTATGCTTCACAACTCGCTTGGTGAAGCCTATCCCCCAAACTGTACTGTAGGCTATGACACCTCATGCTTCAGAATGGATTATGGATAGTGGTTGCACCAACCACATGACTGGTGATCGAAGTCTTCTGATGGATTCAACTCTTCGGCCGTCTGATAAGAGTCATATCACATTTGTTGACACTGGTAAAAGTAAGGTATTGGGTCTGGGTAGAGTTGCAATCTCAAAGGATCAGCACATGGATAAAGTGATGCTTGTTGAATCCCTTGGTTTCAACTTAATGTCTGTATCAGTGCTATGTGATTTTAATATGATTGTGATATTTGGAAAATATCGTTGCCTTGTCCTTATGGAATCTGACAAATCTCTAGTCTTTGAAGGGTATCGAAAAGATGATCTGTATATGGTAGATTTCTCAGCAGGACCACATCTAGCCACATGTCTTCTAGCAAAAGCTTCAGAGTGCTGGCTCCGGCATCAGAGGCTAGGACATGCGGGCATGAGGAACTTGTACACTCTCTCTCGAAGAAGCATGTCGTGGGCATCAAAGGCATCAAGTTCAAGAAAGACCATCTATGTGGTGCCTGTGAAGCTGGGAAGATGACAAGGGCCAAGCATCCCTCGAAGAAAATCATGACAACATCTCAACCCTTTGAGCTGCTTCACATTGACTTATTCGGCCCTACTCATTACTCTACTCTTACTACCACTGCTTGTCTTTATGGTTTCGTTATTGTTGATGATTACTCGACATATACCTGGGTGCATATAATTCTCTATAAGAATGAAGTGCAGGATGTCTTCAGACGCTTCGCCAATCGTGCCATGACAAACTACGGTGTCAAGATCAAGCACATCAGAAGTGATAACGGCACAGAATTCAAGAACACCAGCCTCGACACTTACCTTGATACACTTGGCATCATTCATGAGTTTTCTGCTCCATACACACCTCAGCAGAATGGCATCATGGAGCGCAAGAACAGGACCCTCATCGAGATGGCTCGGACAATGCTAGATGAGTACAAGACTCCAAGAAAGTTCTGGCCTGAAGCCATTGACACTGCATGCCACATCATCAACCGAGCTTATCTTCACAAGCTTCTGAAGAAAACATCATATGAGCTGCTAACTGGTAAGAAGCCAAATGTCAGTTACTTTAGAGTATTTGGTGCTAGGTGCTGGATCAAGGATCCACATCACACTTCAAAATTTGCATCGAAAGCACATGAAGGTTTTATGCTTGGTTATGGAAAGGACTCGCACTCCTACAGAGTCTTCAACCTCTTTCACTATAAAGTGGTTGAAACCGTGGATGTGCGGTTCGATGAGACTAACGGCTCGCAAAGAGAGCACCTGCCAAATTTGCTAGATGAAGTTCCTCCTAATGAATCTATCAAGCTCATGGGTACTAGAGAGATCATACCGTCCGAACCTCAGGCTGAAGATGAACTCATCATTGCACCAAGTCAACCTGGCGACAATGCTCAGCCTGAAGTCAATGCTGAAGCTGAAGACAATGATCTGCAAGGGCAAAATCTTTGTCCAGTACATCCCCATGTTGCAAATGAAGTACAGATTGAGAAGATCATTGACAACATAAATGCACCTGGTCCACTCACTCATTCAAGAGCAACACAACTGGCAAATTTCTATGGGCACTTTGCATTTGTCTCAATATCTGAACCCAAGAAAGTTGATGAAGCCTTCATGGAACCTGAATGGATTCAAGCCATGCAAGAAGAGCTTCATCAGTTCGAGCTGAACAATGTCTGGGAACTAGTCAAGCGTCTTGATCCTCGCAAGCATAATATCATTGGCACCAAACGGATCTATCACAACTAACAAGATGGACATGGTCAAGTTGTCAGAAACAAGGCTCGTTTGGTTGCTCAAGGCTACTCTCAAGTTGAAGGGATTGACTTCCACGAAACATTTGCTCCTGTGGCAAGACTTGAAGCCATTCGCATACTGCTTGCATATGCCAACCATCACAATATTCTTCCATACCAACTGGATGTGAAGAGTGCCTTTCTCAATGGCAAGATTGAAGAAGAAGTGTATGTTGCACAACCACCTGGCTTTGAAGATCCAAAACATCCAGATATGGTGTGCAGGCTCAACAAGGCATTGTATGGCCTCAAACAAGCGCCGCGCGCTTGGTATGACACGCTCGAAGACTTCTTGAAGAGCAAAGGCTTCAAACCTGGTTCACTAGATCCAACACTCTTCACGAAGTCATACGACGGTGAACTGTTTGTGTGCCAAATCTATGTGGATGACATTATCTTCGGCTGCACTGACAAAACATACAGCGATGAGTTTGGGCACATGATGCAAGAGCAATATCAGATGTCCATGATGGGTGAGCTAAAGTTCTTCCTTGGTCTTCAAATCCGTCAGCAGAGAAACGACATCTTCATATCTCAAGAGAAATACCTCAAAGAATGCCTGAAGAAGTTTGGAATGTAAGACTGCAAAGGTTACACGACGCCAATGCCAACCAAAAGTCATCTGGGTCCTGACGACAATGGTAAAGAGTTCGATCAAAAGGTATACCGCTCCATGATTGGTTCCTTACTTTACTTATGTGCATCTAGGCCAGATATAATGCTTAGCGTTTGCATGTGTGTCCAATTCCAAGCGGCACCAAAGGAGTCGCATCACCTTGCGATGAAGCGAATTCTTCGATATTTGGCTTACACCCCACCGATAGGATTATGGTATCCAAAGGGCTCAACATTTGATCTGATTGGGTATTCTGATGCTGATTATGCTGGTGACAATGTTGATTGCAAGTCCACCTTAGGAACATGTCACTTTCTCGGTCGATCACTTGTCTGATGGTCTTCAAAAAAGCAGAACTGTGTCGCTCTCCACTACTGAATCTGAATACATTGCTGCTGGATCATGCTGTGCTCAGCTTCTATGGATGAAGCAAACTCTGAAGGACTATGGCATCAACACGAAGAATGTGCCACTCTTCTGTGACAATGAAAGCGCCATCAAGCTTTCCAAGAATCCAGTTCAGCACTCGAAGACAAAGCACATTCAGATTCTTCATCACTTTCTCAGAGATCATGTCAACAAGGAAGACATTGATATCATTCACGTCAACACTGAACAACAACTGGCTGATATCTTCACTAAGCCCTTGGATGAGAAAAGGTTTTGCAAGTTGCGGTGTGAGCTAAATATCTTAGAATCCTCGAATGTCCTATGAATGGACACACATCCTAATGCTTATGCATATGGATGACTTAGATGTGCAACACACAAAGTAACGTATATCTTCAATTAATGAAGATTTACCTTCTGAGTGTGAATACATTAATGTGGAATTTGACTTTGGAGCGCCATGATAATTGTGCATCATGTCTGGGTCTAATACTTCCTATATGGTGGGTAACGCCACCACCAAATTCTTATTGCTATATGTGTGTGTGTGTTCTGTCCTCTACAACATTCACTTATGGCTATGCCTTCACTCTTGAATCTTTCGATCTAAGTGAATGTGATTGGACCCTAACCTGTTCTATTCTTCTACCTTAACTCTATCTGTCCAAATCATATGCATTCTATTTGTCTTCACTGAGTCCTTGTTAGCTGATGTCAATCTAACAAACATTTAATCTGTTTTTAATACTGCATCCTTATTGCCCGAAAACCGGAGAAGCCGGAACGACCACCCGACAATCCAGGCATGCGTGGGAACATGGAACAACTTCCAATGTGTTTGCATGTTTTCCACGTGTTCATCAGATGTGAACCGCCAGGGGCACCTGAGTAATTGTGTTGTGCTGTCGCTTTCCTTATAAATACACATCACATCGTGGTCAAAAATCTTTCTTCCACCTCCGCACCTCGCTCAAAACCCTAGCGCCACCGCTAGCTCTCGACGATGATGGTGACGAAGAGCTTAGCTGCCGCGACCTCACCGCCGTCCTCACGCCGGCCGCGGACCTCTTCCTCTCTGCCGCCGCCGTAGGTGTCTTCCGTCGCCAAGTTAGGGCACGGGAGATTGAACTGCTCGGCCTCCAACTCCGCTCTGTCTAGCAGTTCTTCGTGTGGTAATTAAAACTAACTTTTTACTTCCTTTTTGATCCAATAGATTCATCCTTCTCTACCAAAAGTGGTTTCTATGCTCACAAAGTTGAATCTATCCTGTTCTGCATCTCATATTATGCCTAGTCTATTCACTTATGCTACACTACAAGTTAGATTCCTCACTTGTACCTATTATTGGATTCATACAAATCTGGAACCAGCTCACAACAAATAAGTGAATGTCTTCGTGTTATGAGGTCAATGTCTTCAAACTGATTTATCTTCAAAATCTTCTAAGAATGCATATGACCTCTTCCCCTTCCCTCGCACCTCTAATGCTGTCACAGGTACATGTCTGTGGGAGAATCCCTTGATTCTCACAGTCTGCATTCATTTGTAGAATTCTTACAGAGTCACATCAATTCTCGTGAAGCCAGTTCCTGTCTGACCAGCCGTCGGAAGCCTTTGCAAGTTCTAAAGCCATTCAGATTAAGCTTCATGGCAATTGAAAAGTGATCTAGAAAGGGCGGCAGACAGCGCCGTGGGAATACATCCAAAGATCTGCCACCAGATCTGCATGAAATGTACAAGACTGACCCTGAAGAAACCTGTGGTGAACGCAAAACTCGAATCTAATGGATTCGAAGATATTGGGCTGAAGAATGGTTTAAGTACAGATTTGTCACGGTTGAGTATGCTGAGAAGAATGCCATCAAGCAGCCCTGGGGAGACATATTATACAAAAATCTTCAACCCCAGTCCCTGTCTGAAGCTATTGATCAAGGCTTCTACCCGTGCATGGTTCGCGGACCACAGCCAGAGAATGCCGACCCATCTTTTCTGCTATGGTGTCGTCAAGACTATCCGTTCAAGCGCAACTTCAAGTTTGCCAAGGATTCTGCTGTGAAAAACAAGAAGGCATTTGGACTCGACTTCAACCCTGGTCCATCTGTTCCTCGGGATGATGGCACCCGTGAAGCCAATGAAAACAGAATTGGCCCCTTCTACAACCTCAAAGGCCTCATCACTCACATTGTAGTCCAAGGTGCTAATGTGGATCACTCAGCTGATGACGCAGATTCTCATGAGGCGCTAGCTCCTCCTAAGCCATAGAAGCAGAAGAAAACTAAAGCTTCAAAACCCTCTGCTGCCCCAAAAGCTTCACGTGTGTAGCCATTGCAACTGACCCTCCTGCATCAAGTGTGCAATCTAACCTCTCTTGCGTCTCCAAGAAGACCGAGAAGTCTATGCAAAAGAAGAAGCCCATTCTGAGTACTGGTCAAGCACTGACCCCAGCTGCCGTTCTGAGGAACGAGAATGAAGCCATTGATCTGTCTAGTGACGATGATCTTGGTGAAGATGCTCTTGAGCTGCTGATAAAGAGCAAACAAGAGGCGGAAATCTTCAACGATTTGCTCCTCTTTGATGTGGACATCCTCAACAATTTCATTGATGAGTGGTTTGCCAATCCGGATCTCAGCATCGATGATCTTCAACTTCCCATTGGCATCAGTGTCGCTTTCCATAGTGCCATTGCTAATGAGCTGGCTCTGGCTCAGAGAATAGTCGAGCTCAAGAACAAGATTGACTATGAAAAGGCTCAGCTCAAGAAGCACATGGCCAAGCTCAATGTCACCGATGTTCAGAACTTCAAGAAGCTGCTGCATGATCTCAAGGAAGCGTTTCACAAGAAACATGAAGAAGCAAAAGGTTCAAGAGAGCGAATGAAACACCTTGCTGCCAAGTGTGTTCAGGCTCACAATGAAGCTGAAAAGCGCAAGGCTCTTGGGCGTCCAGGTATCGACCCCAAGATGGCTGCCAAAAGGAAGAAGCCTACTGTGACCCAAGCTGAGGCGTCAAGATAGGAAGCACCTCGCATTGTCTTCCTTGCCAGCATGATAGGCTCGAAGCCTAAGGTCCCCACAGTGGCTTCAGAACTGAAGAAGACAAGGGCAGCCGAGGCCGAAGCCAGAAAATGCAAGAACAAGAATGCTTCTGATGATGCTCCACTGTCCAAGATGCGGAAGACAAAGTCTTCGAAGAAGAATCGGGCTGCTCCTTCAAAGCCCCTTCTTGTCGAGCCCCTCTCAGTTGCTCGTCCTTCATCCCCCCACCAAGAGCGTCAGTTAGTTGTTCACAAGCCTGCTTCCACAGAGACTCCTGAAGCTGAAGCAGATCCAACTGTCGACCCCATCGCAGCTGAAGACATTGGTCCCTAAGACAATGTAGAGGATGATGTAGTTCTTCCTCAGATCGAGCACCATATGGTATCATCGCCTGTTCTCACAAACAGCAAAATCATCAGCATTGGTCGTCCCTTGATGCCAATCGCTCAGGATGCATCGTGGGCTGATCGCCCCCAACCAGAGACTCCAAGTCGAAGTTCACCAAGTACTCCCCCACCTCAAGTCACCACACCAGTGCTTGATGATGACGACTATCTGGTCCATCCAACTCCCACTCCGAGAGCGACGCCTGCATTCCGTAGGATTCGCAAAGGACCAAGGCCACAAGTCACTATGCCGCACGTTCCAGCAGGAGAAGTGAAACCCAACTCAGCAGCACAACAAGTGTTTCCTGAAGCCACTCCTTCGGTGAACGTCTCTGAGTCTGAAGCCAAGGCTGACGAAGACATACCGGCTGCTTCAGCCGAAGAGAATCAAGTACCCCATGAAGAAGAAGAGCGTGTTGTCACACCCCACACCAATCAAGAAAATGTTCTCGAGGAGAACGTGTTTGTGCCCGATCCTCCAGCTACTCAAGTGGAGGTTGAAAATACTGAGGCGGCCACCAACAACACTACTGAAGCCAATGACATTGTCATGGCTTAAGCTAATGTGGCGCCTGCAGTGAACACGGCGTTTGAAGCCAGTGATGCACCTGTCACCAATGTGCAGCCTGAAGCCCTTGTCAATGCAACTGCTCCCGTACCGCCTCCAAGGCCTCACACCATTGAGCAAGCATTTTATCAAGGTGAGCTTGTGACTGTTAGATGCCCTATCCTGGTTCCTCTGCCTGCTCCCGGACCTCAATTTGATTATCATGTGGAGCACAGGCCTCAGGTTCAGAAGCCAAAGCCAAGGCTGCCCAGGTTTCCAGGTACTGCATCTGTTCTAGGATCGTTCAATGCGAATGGCTTCATTGAACACAACACTTTCTTTGATAGAACCAAGAACCCATATTCAAAGCCTAGAATTTCATCTGATCGGTTCTGGAGCTATCAGCATCGCAGTTATTATTCCCGTGTCTTATACAATCAAGGGCACATTTTTCCTCATATGCGTCTTGACTGCGAAGCCATTGCTGGACTGCCCTGTTTGGAAGAAGCCTAGACTACTTCAGAGATGCTGGTCTTCTGCAGTTCGTAACCGACAAGGAAAATTGGAATGAAGAGCTTTTGTTACAATTCTATGCTACACTTCACATCCACGGCTACAACAAGGACATCAAAACTTTGGTCCATGAGTGGATGACAGGCAATGTGCACCATGAAGCCAAATCTCTTGATCTCATTGAGCTTACTGGCCTGCCCACTCCAGGTGAACTTTATGAACCTGGTTGTCAACTTCACCGCAATGCCTTGGAAAGCATATTCCAGAAGCCTGAGCCCAACATGAGCCAAATGCTAAGTATGATGAAGCCTCTGCCACAAGATGCTGAATATCCCAAGGAATTCTTTGTTGAAGACCTAGAATATCTGCCCTGCACCATCTATCACATTATCAGGCGAACTCTATGGCCCATCAAAGGACATTCTTCTTCAGCAAAGCTTGAAGGCTCAATGAAGACATTGGTCTTCTATATTCTCAATGGCATCAGCTTCAATGCTCAGGATTTCTTCATTCGCCAATTTGCTGCATCTGGCTCAGATATATTTGGTCTGAAATTCTATGTACGTGGGTAATGCGACTTATCAAGCTTCACTCTGCTGTCAACTATCAGCCCTCTGCGCGCAACCATCTCATATTCTTGCCAGAGGTTGATATGTCTGTCGAAGCCATATACCTAGAGCCTGCCAAGGAGCCAGTTTATCTTCACAATGTCGATCGTCAAAGTTTCTCTCAACATGTTGAAGGAGTTCATGCTGCCACTCGTGTTTATCCTTTGGCTGGAAATCCACGTGCACCTCATCGTGCCCATACTGAAGCCACTGAAAGCACTATTGCTCAAAGGCCTCGGAAGAGATCTCTTGTGCTCAATGACCGAGAGCTTCTCGTGGCCTTGCATCAGAAACACGATAAGCATCATTACTGGCTGAAGCGTCAGATGCAGAGTCTCTTGATGGATGTTAATCGCATTCGCAATCTCGCCACCAAGAATGCATTTGTCACTCATGAAACCTATCGGCGTTCGTGGAAGAGTCTGACACTCCTCAGTTCTGAAGATGATCTTCAGCAAGATGGCTTCATAGAGAGATTCAAGTTTGATTCCACTCCTCCCAGGAATGTTGTCTTACGTTGGACTCATGCACTCGAAGACTCTGAGTACTCCTCCTCAGCGGCAACTGTAAATGCCAGGGTCATCGATGATGAAGATGATGCTACATCACCAACAACCACTTCGGCGCGAATCGACACTGCACCAGGCCCCTCTGCACCACCAAACTCCAACGTCGACCCTGCTCCTTCTGGGAAGTAGACGCTCTATGTCTTCAAACCTTTCTGGCCATTACTCACAAAAGGGGGAGAAGCATATGAGTTGATAGTCTTCAAGCGGGTCCTTATGGGTGGTTGCATTACTTTTGCCAAGTCTTACAACTCTCGCTTTTGATACATTTGGTTATCTGAGTTATAACACTTAAACTTGATGGTCATCTGCTACTTTATTTGCTATTCTGTGATGCGATGATAAATCCCGCATGAAGTCATACTGCAGACTTCCATTTATCATTATGCATATCATTATCTTCGTTACTTCTTATAAGCATAATGCATTGTCTTCACACCTTGATGATGGCCTCCACCAAAGCAAAGTTTGCCATGTGCATTTGCATTCAAACGCAAATCATTTATATGCATATCTTCAGGGGGAGCCTCATCTTGTGTATGAAGACAATATTCACAACACTAAACTTTCACATACTTTTATCCCCATTGAAAACTTCAACCAGTTTGTCATCAATCACCAAAAAGGGGGAGATTGTAAGTGCATCTAGTGCCACCCCTAGTTGGTTTTGGAGTATAGACGACAAACTTGGTTGAGGGACTAATGTGTTGGTGAGAATTGCAGGATAACACAGGTAGTAGTCCCATATTGATTCGGTTTACCTACCAGAGATGACCCCTAAAAATGTGTGAAGACATTGAAGAAAATGGTGGTCTGTGAAGACACTCACATTGAAGACTATGACAGGAGAAGACATCACGTGAAGACTATGGAGTGCGAAGACATAGTTGTTTCGTAGTTTCCATTTCTTCTTTGTTGAGTCATAGGAACCACCGTACTGTTAAGTGGGGTCCAAGTGAACAAAGTCAGAGTGACTAATGTGATGCTCAACCAAATCCTATGTCTTCGAGCGAAGACAATAAGAGCAAATCTTATCCAGAGCTAGATGAGTCAGCTTTACTTGTAGCCCAAGTCAAGTTACCGCGTGTGTCCGAAATCTGACCGTTGGACACGTGTCAGTTCCTTAGTGACCCAGGGTCATTTTGGACAAACCAGGTCGGGTTGCCTCCTGGCTATAAATAGCCCACCCCTACACCATAAATTGGTTGTTGCTCAGAGTTAGTGCACACTTTTGTCGTTTGAGAGCAACCCACTTCCGAACCCTTTGAGAGAGAATCCTTGCGAGGACAAAGCCCAAAACACCCAGAGCCAAAGAGTGTTAGGCATCACTGAAGTATTTCTATCCGCGTGATCTGAAGACTTATTACACTCGAGGATTGTGAATCCTCCAGCCGGTTAGGCGTCGCGTTCTGAGCATCCAAGAGTCATTGTGGATTGCCGGTGAACAAAGTCTGTGAAGGTTTGGAAGTCTCCCTTGAAGACTTACCAGAGTGATTGGGCGAGGACTAAGTGTTCTTAGCTCAAGGGGAATAAGGTGAAGACGCGGTCTTCTGAGTTGAATCTCAGCCCCCCCTAACCAGACGTACAGTTGTCACACCAACTAGAATTGGTCCAACAAACACCTTGTCCTCTCCGAGCAACTGGTTCTATCCTACATCTCTTGCCTTACTTACAATTTGTCTTCATGAAGTCTTTGCTACTTGTTCCATCTGTTTGACTTCACTGTGTGAAGACTGTTGTCTGTTTGGCTTCATACTATCTTCCATCCTGATCCAATCTACCTAGGTGCTTATAGTCTTCGTGCTTTCACTTCATTGCTTACATGACTATGGCTTTTCTAGTGTAGTCTACCTTCCGCTGCATATCAATAGGTTCATTTCTATCGTTTGTCTTTGAAACATCCATGTTTTGAAGACTTTCGTAAAAATCACCGATTCACCCCCTCTAGTCAAATACTAGCAGTTCCAATTGGTATCAGAGCGAGGTGCTCCCTTGTTCTGTGTGATTCGGTTTAAACACCTGGAGTTTAGCTATGTCACCTGTAGGGATAATCAAAGTCTCCGCTGCATGCCCTATCTTCTATGGCACTGATTACCCCTACTAGAAGAATAAGATGCGCATGCATCTTGAAGCCATTGATGTCGATCTCTGGTATGTCGTCAAGAACGTTGTTCCCAAGACTGGTGAAGGTCTCACTCCTGCTGATGTCAAGAAGTTCGTGCAACTGGACTCAACTGCCAAGAACATCATCTGTGGTCATCTGACCAAGGGGCAGTATGGTCGTGGGAGTGCTCTAGAAACGTCAAAGCTGGTCTGGGACTGCCTCTCCAAGGTCAATGAAGGCGTCTCAACACAGAGAGATTCAAGGATTAGTGTTCTTCACAATCTGTTCAACCGCTTCAAGAGAAATGACAATGAGAGTGTCCATCTCACATTTGATCGCCTCACTGACATCACAAATGAGCTTCATGCACTCGGCGCCACTGAGATCACCAAGCATGAAATCATCAAGACACTACTGAGATCTCTCGATAGCTCATTTGACACCCTGGCCCTGATGATTCAAGAGTGCCCTGACTTCAAGACTCTCGATCCGTCTGACATACTTGAGAGGCTCAACATACATGAGTTCCAGCTTTCTGAGAAAAGAGATATCTATGGTCCCAACTATGGCCATACTCGCGCTTTGAAGGAAAAGGTCGTCTCCTCATCTGAAGAAGAATCTAAATGCAGTTCTGGTGATCCTGAAGACATTGGAATGGAGCTTGTTATGATCGTGAAGAAGTTCCAGAAGTTCACCAAGAAGAAAGACTTCAGAAAGTCTTCAAGATCCAGGTAAAGGAATGATGAAGCTTCCTATCATGATCAAAAGAAGAGAACCTGTCACAAGTGCAAGAAACCTGGTCACTATATCTCTGAGTGTCCATAGTGGGACAACAAGACAAAGAAGAATAAGAAGAGCAAGGACTATGATTCTGATGACAAGAAGAAGAAGAAATCCTCGAAGTCTTCTTCCAAGTCTTCGTCGAAGTCTTCTTCACACAAGAAGAGCTCATCTGGCAAGGCTCGTTCTTTTGTTGGCAAGGAGATGGATTCAGAGGAGGAGTCTGCATCTGAGGAGGCAGAGGTGGAGTCCGAGGAGGAATCTGATTCTAGAGTGGCAAGCCTGGCTCTAGCTTCTGCATACATCGCCAAGTCCATCTTCAACACTTTGACAATGGCCTCGTCACCAACGCTGATGCCAAGGATGAGGATGACTCTGCCCCCACCTACTGCTTCATGGCACGTGGTGCCAAGGTAAACTCACGCGATGCTTACTTTTAAACATCAAGTGAAGATGACTCTGAATGTGAATCTAAACCTAG
The DNA here is from genome assembly GCA_963921465.1 of Triticum timopheevii. Taxonomy (NCBI): domain Eukaryota; kingdom Viridiplantae; phylum Streptophyta; class Magnoliopsida; order Poales; family Poaceae; genus Triticum; species Triticum timopheevii. The sequence goes on along the minus strand of OY997266.1, from coordinate 604,251,220 downwards.
CTACAAAACACTTGCTAATATTGCAACTGAACAACAGAATGTCTCATTCAACCCCTTTGAGCTAACCTACGTCGCGATGGCTCCACACCTAGGTCCTTTCACAAGGGCATCTACCGTGACAAAACACGACAGTTGGTGCCCATCATGGGGCCAGAGCATGGTGGTTTCGAGTTTTTGAAGGGTAGCTTCTTAGGGATCAAGGGATACACTGTGGGCTGGATGACGAAGAGTGGCTGCGGCAAGATCTACATCGACGATGCTGGCTGGGGTCCCGAGGCTGACTCAATCGAGTATGGGTACGAGGTCCCCTTTGGCGGAATTCATGTCTTCATCGGCAAGATCGGCGAGTCAGAGCCTGAGCCGTACGCCAGCACCAACATCATTGGGACGGCTCGGCGCGGGCGACCCGCCAAGGTCCAACCCTCCCGCCTTTGTTCATGGGGCCGGCCTTGAGGAAGGTTCTACGTCTTGGCTTTGTTCATGGGGCGGGTCTTGAGGAAGGTTCTACGTCTGGTGGAGAGACGACCATCTATTCAGGTGATCAGTCCTCAACCGATGAAACCGAGTCAATCTATCAACTACAAGACGACGGGCTTCGGGGCTATTCCGACGGCGACAGTATTTTGGAGCCCTATGAGCTGCTGAGCAGGGCTGCTATTTTCATGGCTGGCACGCACCTAATTTTACAATCCTCAACTACTGAGGCCATGATGTCCGGTTCAACCGTTGCTGCAATGGTCGGAGTGAGAAGCTCTGCACGTCCGTCGACTCAAGTCTTATTTGAACTCTTGGATGCTTTGCGACTCTGTTAGCTACAGAGGTGACTCCGGAGAATCAAGTGCAGCATAATGTGGAGATTGAAAAACTACGAGATGAGGTGACCAAGGCCCGAGAGGATCTTGAGGCAGAGAATGTCAGGATGACCACGGAATGAGCCGACCTGGATGCTGAGTCATAGCAGGTAAGGGTAGAGGGCTTTCGTCTAAACCTGGATCAGAATACGTCAAATGTTGTTCTTCGAAGGAGTCACCAGAGCCGCCTTCCTTCACAGTTTGAGGGGCGGAATCTCTTTAACACGCTTGGAGCGGAAACGAGTACCTGGGCCACTGAGGCACCTGTGACTGGAGCGGCGACTCAACCCCGTATACCAGACCCGCCTCGTATGGATCTGGCCCCGCCTCAATGGGTACGAACACCTTCTGGTCATTACTCTAACCCAGTGGACAACATGTTAGCGAAAGCCAGTCGATTGGCAGCAATTCCCATTGAGGGAGAGTCACCGGTGGCTGTGGAGACCCGTAATGCCATTGAGCTCCTTCAAACAGCGGTCACACAGCAGGCGGCTTATCCATACAGTCGCGATTGTATTCATGCAACGCCTCGTCAGAGTCGCAACTATAGTTGTCATACCAAATCGCCGACGGTTTCCAGTAGTGAGCAGCATCGTAACCCACCTCGAGCTGATAACCCGCCGCGCGATCATAATGCTGCTCAGGCCCTTGCGGATCAAGATAGAGTGCGTCGCGAGGCGGAATTGGCGGCTCAAGTGGGGGATCACCAACAGTTTCAGTTGAATCTTTCTGTGTCTATGGAAGCTGGGAGACCTCCAGGTCAGTTGGAGTGCCATATCTAGTGCCAGCTCTACGCAATGAGCGTCTACCCAAAGATTTTAAGGGTCCTCGCAAGGTGCCTAATTACACTGCTGATCTTCCATCCGAGGCTTGGATCGAGAGCTATGAGCTGGCTATGGAGATGTTGGATGTTAATGATGCTGTATGTGCCAAGTACTTCACCATGATGCTAGATGGACCGGCTCAAACCTGGTTGAAGGGGTACCTGCCAACTCCATCAATTTGTGGGCTGGTTGAAGGCGCGCTTTATTCAGAATTTCAAAGACACGTGTAAGTAGCCTATGTCGATTATTGATCTAGACGCTTGTGTCTAGTGTGAGGATGAGTCGGCCCACCACTGGGTATGTCGGGTTTCAGCTATTTTCCACTCATCGGATAGCATCATAGCCGGCTCTCCTGTTTTGATTTTAGAAAAGAATTGCCACTTCATGCCCCTCAAATAGAAGTTGGGGCGGCTTAAACGTCACTGTAACAACACGGGAGAGCTCATGGCTGCTCTCATCAAATATGCCGACCCAGCTTATACTAAGGACCCTAGGTTTGATGAGGATAAGTCCAACAAGGGGAAGAAGAACGACAACGGTAAGGGTCAGCAACAGAATATGACAGGACACAACCAGGGCAACAGTGGCAAGCGCAAGTAAACCGATGGTGGGTCAGATTTTGTGGCTAATACCAATGCACAATATAGCAATCAAGGGAAAGCCACCACAGTTTGGAGGACCAAGATTTAACCTTGAGGCGATGTTGAACGAGCCGTGCCCAAAGCATAGTCCTCCGAATAAGTCGTCGGGTCATTTGTGTAAGGATTTTTTTTATTATGAAGCAATATAAGAATTCCAGTTTTGATTAGAATCATAATAACAATAATGGCCCACATGGCGGTCAGGATCCGGCTCCCATGCCCCTGGTTTTGGGGGCGGCAGCTCAAATTCTGGATATCAAGGTTAGGGCAATCAGGGCGGTTATAACCAGTAGCCTAATCAGGGTAACCAGCAATAGCAGTCAGGGTATCAGAGTAATCCAAAGCAACTTAATAGTGGCCAATATCAGGTTTTCACCACAAGCCTTTGCAAGCGAGATCAGAAGGTTCATAAACGTGTGGCCAATGCAATTGAACCGACCGTATCTCAATATTTACGGTGGTCAGAGCAACCAATTGTATGGAGTCGTGAGGATCACCCGCCCCGGGTTGACAATCCGGGTCAGCTAGCATTAGTGGTAGCCCCTCAAGTTGGGGGTTATAAATTCACTAAGGTGCTTACGGATGGAGGCAGCAACGTTTGTATCCTTTATTAAGATACCTTTCGCCGCATGAATTTGAGTAACAAAGATCTTAAGCCGTCCTCTATAGTCTTCCATGGTGTGGTACCTGGTAAATCAGCATATCCGGTTGGTAAGATTGCCTTAGAAGTGGCTTTTGGCAATGACTACGATTACAGGGTAGAAACATTGTGGTTTGAAGTGGTTAATATCAAAAACCCTTATCACGCTTTGTTTGGACGGCCGGCTTACGCAAAATTTATGGCGCGACCTTGTTATGTGTATCTGCAGCTTAAGATGCCAGGATGTAAGGGTACCATTACAGTTCATCGTAATAGAAAGATTGCTTTGAAATGCGAGGAAGGTGATGCTGCTTATGCCGTGTCTGTTGTGATATAGAGGAACTTAAATTTTACAAGGATAATGTTGACCAGGCTGACATGACCCCTTTAAAAAAGCCAACCATAGAGCAAGACTCTTTGCTGAAGTTTAAGTTTGTGGATGATACCAAACAAATTGATTTTGCCCCTGGTGACTCATCTCAACAGTTCACTATCAGTGCTAATATGGATCAAAAATAGGAAAGCACGCTCATCGTGTTCATCCGTCAGAATCAGGACATCTTTGCATGGAAGCCTTCAGACATGCCGGGTGTACCAAGAGAACTCGCCGAGCACACTCTCAATATTGATCCTAAATTTAAGCCGGTCAAGCAATTCCTTGGCTGTTTCAATGAAGAGCGACGTAAGGCCATGGGAGAAGAGGCGGCCCACCTCTTAGCGGCCGGGTTCATTGTCGAAGTTTTTCACCATGAGTGGTTGGCTAACCCGGTGTTGGTACATAAGAAAAATGGGGCGTATGTGTGTGGATTATACAGACCCCAATAAAGCTTGTCCAGCCGATCCTTTTGCTCTTCCCCATATTGATCATATCATAGATGCTACGGGGGGTTGTGAGCATTTGTGTTCCTGGATGCCTATTCTGGTTACCATCAGATCAAGATGGAAGTCAAAGACTAAGAGAAGATGACTTTTATCACACCTTTTGGAGCTTTCTGCTTTGCGTCTATGCCTTTTATGCTCAAAAGTGCCCAGGCGAATTATCAGCGTCGTATCCAAAACTGTTTCCATAGTCAGATTGGACACACTGTTCATGCTTATGTGGATGATATTGTTGTGAAGTCTAGAAAGAAGGAGACTCTATTGGATGATCTAAAAGAGACCTTTGATAATATCCGGGTCTACAAAATGATGCTTAACCCGGCCAAATGTGTTTTTGGTGTGCCTGTAGGCAAGCTCTTGGTTTTTTTGGTCTCTAAGAGAGCTATTGAAGCTAACCCGGAGAAAATCAAAGCTATCACTTCGTTGGCTAAGCCGGGGTGCATCAATGACACCCAGCTTTTGGCGGGTCGTATTGCAGCTTTAAGCCGGTTTATAAGCCGCTTGGGAGAGAAGGCTATTCCTGTGTACTAGATGATGAAGAAAATATATCATTTTGTATGGAGTGATGCTACTAATGAGGCGTTCGACGCGCTTAAAAACAGTTAGCTGAGCTGCCGGTTCTAGCAGCTCCTATTGAGAAAGAGCCTTTAGTGGCTCAGATTTAGTGGCTCAGATTTAGCATCTCTGTTGGCGACTCAGATTTAGTGGCTCAGCAAGTTTCAGGCACTTGGGATTCCAAAGACCCGCTCATGGTGGCTTATCACCGGGCGGTTGACAATATTGCTGGTCACTTCAAAGGTTATCAGGTGGAGCATCTTGATCGAAGAAAGAATGAGGCGGCTGATGCTTTGAGACGGCTTGGGTCTCAATGTAAGCCGGTACCCCCTAATGTTTTTCTTGATATATTACCTAATTCTTCAGTCAAATTTCCATCAGAAGATCTTGCTATTCCTGACCCGGAGGCACAGCTGGTGGCGGCTCTTCATGCAATTCCTGATTGGACAGTTCCCTATTTGGCTTATATGTCTCGGGGCCAATTACCTGATGATGAAACTTTGGCTGGGCAGATAACCCGGCGGTGTAAGTCTATGACAATTATCAATGGCGAGTTACACCGCCGTAGTGTCACAGGCGTGTTCCAGCGTTGTGTTTCTCCTGAAGAAGGCCGTGAGATTCTAAGGGAAATCCATGAAGGTGATTGTGGTCATCACATTGGCTCTAAATCTCTTGTGGCTAAAGCTTTTCGTCATGGATTTTACTGGTTGACAGCTCATGCTGATGTGGAGGATCTTGTCAGCAAGTGTGATGGCTGTAGAAATTCTCTCGACGAGCTCATGTGCCGGCTCAAGAATTGCGGATGATTCCAATTACTTGGCCGTTTGCAGTCTGGGGGCTTGACATGGTTGGACCTTTCAAGAGATCTAAGGATAAGAAGACCCACATTTTGGTGGCGTTTGACAAATTTACTAAGTGGGTTGAGGCAGAGCCGGTCAGTAAGAGTGATGTGGCAGAGGCGGTTCAATTCATAAAGAAAGTAATCTTCCATTTTGGTTACCCTCATAGTATCATAGCTGACAATGGCACTAATCTGTCTAAGGGTGCTATGAGAGAGTTTTGTCAACAGGAGCATATTCGTCTTGACGTCTCATAAGTGGCTCACCCACAGTCTAACGGTCAAGCTCAGAGGGCCAATAAGGAAATCTTGAGAGGTATAAAGCCCCGGCTTATGGTTCCTTTGCAGCGGACGGCGGGTTGTTGGGTTGAGGAGTTACCCTCAGTAATTTGGAGCATCAATACTACTCCCAACAGGTCAACAAGCTATACGCCCTTCTTCATGGTCTACGAGGCAGAGGCGGTTCTTCCAAGCGACATCCTTCATGACTCGCCCCGTGTGGCGGCTTACGTTGAGGCTGCTAATGAAATAGCATGTCGGGAGGCACTTGATGTGTTGGATGAGGAGCGTGACCTTGCGGCGGCTCGTTCAGCGATATATCAGCAAGATCTGCGTCACTACCATAGCTGCAGAGTCAAGACCAGAACCTTCCAGGAAGGCGACTTGGTGCTCCGTTTAATCCAAGATCAAACAGATATGCATAAGCTATCCCCACCTTGGGAAGGACCCTTTGTGGCCAGCAAGAACCTGAACAACATGTCATACTACCTCAATGATATACGAGAACACAAGGACTCGAATAAGTCGGAGGAGGAGACTCACCGACGTTGGAACATTGCTCGTCTTCGGCCTTATTACACTTGAGCCACCGGCTCTTGTCGTTGTACATACTATTATCAATGTATATATTATGATCAATATAATAAGCCGGCATCCCTGATAATTCAGGGCCTCTTCAATTTCATTTCTAAGCATCCAAGTCTTTATTAATTGTTCATAAGATCACTTGGGGGCTTCCAACCCACCGGGTTTAGTTTTCATACCCTCCTGACTAGGCATGAACACCGAATCCCGAGTTATCCTGCCTGTATGCCTAATGCTACTCTGCCAGGTAATCCTGAATGACCCGCCGTACTCTTAACAATCAACCTTTTTCAAGACTCTGAACTTGTTAAGGTTAAAATGACGGTTTGTCATGTGAGGGCCGGCTTACAGCCAGCAAGGATTAACTTAGTGTTTGTGCGGCCCATGAAAGCACTTGGGTTTTAAGTCTTGGCGGCCTATGAAAGCACTTGGGTTTTAAGGCTTGGCATCCTATGAAAGTGCTCAATTTTTTTTTCTGGATTTCTGTTTCTTCTGACCATTTTGGACTTGTATATTTTCTGCTCAAGTGCGCCTTTTACAACTCGGGCCATGCAGCCCTGAACATATGACTCATATTTGAGCATTTTTGGGTTTGGTAACCTGCCCTGATAGCAGACTTTAAGTCCCCAGGATATTTTTTGCCTTGAGCAATCAAAATCATGATATTTCATGACTTCGGGTTGATACCCGCTCCAGATCATAATTATAAAGGCATCTCCCTGGTTTCAATCTATAGGAAATATGAAAATATTGATTTGACCCACACGGATGATGATAGTATGAGAATGCACAGTGGCGGATCTTAAATATCAAATTGACAATTTAACAGTTAAAGGCTAAACATGCATGACGGCATGAGAGTCATTGTTTAATCTAGCCTATTACAAGGCTACCCCAAGCCCAAAAATTGAGAGTGTTTTTCCACTGAAGCATTACATCGAAGTCTGAGAGCCGCCCCCTGGATCAGTTATCTTTGCCCCGGCGAGTTGAAGGATCCGGGTTATACTGCGCTGGTTCTTCTTCTACGTCTATCATCTGGAGGTTAGCCGTTGTCCAATCGATGCCAGTTAAAGCTTCAAAACTGGCTTCATCATTGAGAATAAGGGAATGATCTACGTCAGAAGCAAAAATATGCTTACGTCGAGGAGGAATGAAATTGATAGGGTTAAAGGTCGGCACTGGTATTTTCTTGTTGTTCTCATCATAAGCCGCCATGTAGTTAAACATGTTCAACTCTTCCACCAGTTTGCAGGCCACAGGCCGCATCTCACGAACGCACTAGTTGAAGTCCTTCTCCTCAAAGGGTGACTTGTCATCCTTGAATTTGGGGCATCCGGAGGCTATCTCCGCCAGGTCAAGTTCTGCGGCCCACGCCTTCGCACGACCAAGAGCAACAAGGGCTCCTCTCGGGCAGATGATAGTCTCTGTTCTTTGATTTGCCTGGGAAGAGTGGAGAAACGATGTTGCACAACTTTAATGTGACTTGGCGGCTTTCAGTTTCCTCCTAATGCCACCAAACTGCGAGCGTGCCAGTGTATAGTTGTTTTGTGAAAGAGTATATGGCCTTCAACTTCAATAGCATATCTTAACCAAGACTAGCACTTCTGGGGCCTGTTCATATTGTCATACAACCAACATTCAGAATTGCTTGGTGGTTTAACATTATATTGCAACAGAGATGGGACTGATTATGAATTTTACCAAAGATGCCGGCTGTCATGTGAGTAATATGTCCCTTTAAGCTGGCTAGTTCATCAGCAGGTGGCTTCAGTTGGGCTTCTGCGTCTTGTGCATGCTTCAGCAAGTTTGCTTTCTCTGTTTCAAAGGTGGCCCTCTCCGTAGCTAAATCAGCTTTAAGCTTCTCAGTCTCCTTCATGGAAAATTGATATTTTGCTTCTGCTTTCACAGTCTCAACTTCTTGGTGTTTGATCTTTTTGACTAAGTCACCAAGTTCTATGTCCTTCAGAGACAAAGCTTCCAGTGGAAAAGGGTCAGATATGATAGATCAGGATTCATATATAATAATACATGTCCCAAGCACATTGCGAGCAATATCTTTGGCACTTGGGGGCTAATGTAGGTCATTTTTAAACTTGAAGTCGCGGTTCAAATTGTCAGTTTAAGCAGGCCCTTGGGGGCTACAAGTTTGGATTAACTTAAAGTCCTGGATCAAATTATCAATTTAAGCCGGCCCTTGGGGACGACCAGATCAGATCTTACATGAGTAACTTGAGCAGGAGAACTACAATTTACAATTTAATTCTAAAGTCTACAACATACTCCAGTTGTTCTTATACTCCACTTGGGGGCTACATGGATGCATATGAAGCGGAGTCAATAATCATACCTCATAGTGCTCCCTCATAAGGTTGACATGGAGGCGGTTCAAATAGCCGGAGTAGATATCACCAGCACCAACGACAACATAGCTTTCTAGGTCCATCTTCATTTTTCCTCCTGCAGGTGGCTCTTCTTTTGCACTATGCTTGTCCAAGATTGTGGGGTTTCCTGATTCGGTGTAACCCGTGCCAGTAATGAAGACGTCCTCGATAGTCTTGTCCATGGTAGCCTCCTTGACAGGCTTGGCAGGGCTTGGCGGCTTAGGACGGGATGGCTTAGGGCTTGGCGGATCAGCATTTATGTTCATTGGATCCACGGTAGCATCGTCAACTTCTGGTGGCGGGTCGTGAGTAGTGTCCACAGGGTTCTGAATTGAAACTTATGAGGCTATCGACGTTTGTTTATCTGGCTCGTTCACTTTGGGGTCTGATACGTCTCCAACGTATCTATAATTTTTGATTGTTCCATGCTATTATATTACCCCTTTTGGATGTTTATGGGCTTTATTTTACACATTTATATCATTTTTGGGACTAACCTACTAAATGGAGGCCCAGCCCATATTGGTGTTTTTTTGCCTATTTCAGTATTTCGAAGAAAAGGAATATCAAACGGAGTCCAAATGGAATGAAACCTTCGGGAGCGTTATTTTTGGAACAAATCGGATCTGGAGAGCTTGGAGTGCAAGTCAAGAAGCCTCCGAGGGGCCCACGAGATAGGAGGGCGCCCCCCCTATAGGGTGCATCCCCTGTCTCGTGGGCCCCTCGGGCGGCCACCGACGTACTTCTTCCCCCTATATATACCTACGTACCCCAAAAACATCCAGGAGCTCCACGAAACACAATTTCCACCGTTGTAACCTTCTGTATCCGCGAGATCCCATCTTGGAGCCTTTGCGGCACTCTGCTGGAGGGGGAAGCAACCACGGAGGGCCTCTACATCAACATCCTTGCCCCTCCGATGAGTTGTGAGTAGTTTACCACAGACCTACGTGTCCATAGTTATTAGCTAGATGGCTTCTTCTCTCTTTTTGGATCTCAATACAACGTTCTCCCCCTCTCTTGTGGAGATCTATTCGATGTAATCTCTTTTTGTGGTGTGTTTGTCGAGATCTGATGAATTGTGGTTTTATGATCAAGTTTATCTAGGAATAATATTTGAATCTTCTCTGAATTCTTTTATGTATGATTGAGTTATCTTTGCAAGTCTCTTCGAATTATCAGTTTGGTTTGGCCTACTAGATTGATCTTTCTTGCCATGGGAGAAGTGCTTAGATTTGGGTTCAATCTTGCGGTGTTCTTACCCAGTGACAGAAAGGGTTGCAAGACACGTATCGTATTGTTTCCATTGAGGATAACAAGATGGGGTTTATATCATATTGCATGTGTTTATCCCTCTACATCATGTCATCTTGCTTAATGCGTTACTCTGTTCTTATGAACTTAATACTCTAGATGCAGGCAGGAGTCGGTCGATGTGTGGAGTAATAGTAGTAGATGCAGGCAGGAGTCGGTCTACTTGTTATGGACGTGATGCCTATATACATGATCATGCCTAGATAATCACATAACTATGCGCTTTTCTATCGATTGCTCGAGAATAATTTGTTCACCCACCGTAATACTTATGCTATCTTGAGAGAAGCCTCTAGTGAAACCTATGGCCCCTGGGTCTATCTCTTATCATATTTGCTTTCAATCTACTTTATTTGCATCTTTACTTTTTGCATCTATATTATAAAATACCAAAAATATATTTATCTTATCATACTATCTTTATTAGATCTCACTTTCGCAAGTGGCCGTGAAGGGATTGACAACCCCTTTATTGCGTTGGTTGCGAGTTCTCAGTTTGTTTGTGTAGGTGCGTGGGACTTTTGAGGAGCCTACTACTGGATTGATACCTTGGTTCTCAAAACTGAGGGAAATACTTACGCTACACTTTGCTGCATCACCCTCTCCTCTTCGAGGAAAACCAACGCAAGCTCAAGAAGTAGCAAGAAGGATTTCTGGCGCCGTTGCCGGGGAGGTCTTCACTCAAGTCAAGACATACCAAGTACCCATCACAAACCCATCTCCCTCGCATTTACATTATTTGCCATTTGCCTCTCGTTTTCCTCTCTCCCACTTCACCCTTTCCGTTTTATTCGCCCTCTCTTTCCCAATCTCCTCCTCTCTTTTCGCTTGCCGTTTTTCTATTTGCTCGTGTGTTAGTTCGTTTACCTCGTTGCAATGGCTAGTCCTCCTATTCTTATTCTCACTGCCGAACAAGAAATTCACAATTTTAAGCAAAAGGAAAGGGAAAGTTTAAAAGATGCTTGGCATAGAATTTGCAATGCCCAATATAAAGCTACTAGGAAGCTTGCTACTTCCGTTCTTCTCCGCAATTTTTATGTAGGCATTACTCCTTGGAATAGATGTGTTCTTGATATTTCTTCCGGAGGTGATTTTATGAGTAGCCATACGTTTGATGCTTATAATGCTATGTTAGATTTGTTTGGCCCACCACCTCTTTTGGTTAATGGAACGGTTTTAACTCTAGAACATGTGATGCAACGGCTTGATATTATTGAAAATAAAATTGCCACTATTGAGTTGATTGAAAATTTGGATAGAAAGATTCATAATCACATTACCCAACTTGGGTCTAAGGTTGGAGTTACTTTGAAAAATCTTGAGGAAAAGGAACCTATAGTCAATGAAATAATAGATCTAGATTCTGCTAGAATTGATAAACTTGAGGATATCATTACAAACTTAGGTTCCGCGTTTTCCCCTATGAAAAACACTCCAAAACCCCCTACTAAAACTGCCAAGTTTATTTATGTTCCTAAAAATAAGGGTGAATCTTCTAGCAAGGAAGACGCGGATCTCAAATCCATAAGTGTTCTTCCAAATTGCCTCTCTGTCGTTAAGGAACCTTTTGCTACCAATGAATTTCTTGAATTTTTTCCTAAAGGTTTAGCCATTGATAAAAAGGGAGAAAGCCCTAGAGATCACAAGCATGCTACTTATGAATTTAGTGTCAAAGACGGCACCACTTAGATCTATCTTTGCTTTTTATGCCTAGCTGGGGGCATTAAACAATAACGCTAGTTGGGAGGCAACCCAATTTTTCTTTATGTTTTTTGTTTTTGCTCCTGTTTAGTAATAAATATTGCATCTACCTTCTGGTTATATGTGTTTTTATCTTTTAATTAGTGTTTGTGCCAAGTAGAACCTATAGGATAACCTACGATGATAGTTGATTTGATTCTGCTGAAAAAACAGAAACTTTGCGCGCATGAATATAATTTTGTTAATTCACAGGAAGGTGATTTTGCGTTGATTCTTTTTGCTGTTGTTAAATAGGAAAATTGTCCAGGACTTCGTATTTTGGTAGGAGTTTTAGAGTTCCAGAAGTTTGCGTTAGTTACAGATTACTACAGACTGTTCTGTTTTTGACAGATTCTGTTTTTCGCGTGTTGTTTGCTTATTTCAATGCATCTATGGCTAGTAATTCAGTCTATGAACCATAAAGAAGTTGGAATACAGTAGGTTTAACACCAAAATAAATAAATAATGATTTCATGGCAGTACCTTATGTGGTGGTTTTGTTTTCTTTCACTAACGGAGCTTATAAGATTTCCTGTTGAGTTTTGTGTTGTGAAGTTTTCAAGTTTTGGGTAAAGCTTTTATGGACTACGGAATAAGCAGTGGCAAGAGCCTAAGCTTGGGGATGATTATGGCACCCCAAGATATTCAAGGATAGCCAAAAGCCTAACCTTGGGGATGCCCCGGGAAGGCATCCCCTCTTTCGTCTTCGTTCATTGGTAACTTTACTTGGAGCTATATTTTTATTCGCTACATGATATGTGTTTTGCTTGGAGCGTCGTGTATTATATTAGTCTTTGCTTTTTAGTTTACCACAATCATCCTTGCTGTACACACCTTTTGAGAGAAGCCTATTTGATTAGAATTTGCTAGAATACTCTATGTGCTTCACTTATATCTTTTGAGCTTGATAGTTTTTTCTCTAGTGCTTCACTTATATATTTTAGAGCACGGTGGTGTCTTAATTTTGAAGAAATTGCTAGTCTCTCACGCTTCACTTATATTATTTTGAGAGTCTTTTAGAACAGCATGGTATTTGCTATTATCATAAAGTTGGTCCTAGAATGATGAGACCCCAAGTTGGGTATAATAAAAACTATCATAGAAAGTGAATTGGATGCTATGATCAATTTGATGCTTGATAATTGTTTTGAGATATGGAGGTAGTGATATTAAAGTCATGCTAGTTGGGTGATTATGAATTTAAAGAATGCTTGTGTCGAAGCTTGTGATTCCCGTAGAATGCACGTATGGTGAACCGCTTTGTGATGAAGTTGGAGCACAATTATATTTATTGATTGTCTTCCTTATGAGTGGCGGTCGGGGACGAGCGATGGTCTTTTCCTACCAATCTATCCCCTAGGATCATGCGCGTAGTACTTTGGTTTTTGATGACTTCTAAATTTTTGCAACAAGTATATGAGTTCCTTTGATTAATGTTGAGTACATGGATTATACGCACTCTTTCACCCTTCCACCATTGCTAGCCTCTCTTGTATCGTGCAATTTTCGCTGGTACCTTACACCCACCATTTACCTTACTCAAAACAGCCACCATACCTACCTATTATGGCATTTCCATAGCCATTCCGAGATATATTGCCATGCAACTTTCCACCATTCCGTTCATATGACACACATTACTTTTGTGATATTGCTTTTTGCATGATCATGTAGTTGACATCGTATTTGTGGCAAGGCCACCTTCATAATTTTCATACATGTCGCTCCTGATTCATTGCATATCCCGGTACACCGTCGGAGGCATTCATATAGAGTCATATCTTGTTCTAGCTTTGAGTTGTAAATCTATAAAAGTGTGATGATCTTCATTATTAGAGCATTGTCCTAGTGAGGAAAGGATGATGAAGACTATGATTCCCCCACAAGTCGGGATGAGACTTCGGACTTTGCAAAAGAAAAGAAAAAAAGAGAAAGAAAGAGAGAAATGCCAAAAAGAAAAAAAAGAAAAAGAAAAAAAGAAGAAAAAATAAAAAAATGAGAGAAAAAGAGAGAAGGGACAATGCTACTATCTCTTTTTCCACACTTGTGCTTCAAAATAGCACCATGATCTTCATGATAGAGAGTCTCCTATGTTGTCACTTTCATATACTAGTGGGAGTTTTTCATTATAGACCTTGGCTTGTATATTCCAATGATGGGCTTCCTCAAAAGTGCCCTAGGTCTTCGTGAGCAAGCAAGTTGGATGCACCCCACTTAGTTTTTTTTGTTTAGCTTTCATATATTTATAGCTCTAGTGCATCCGTTGCATGGCAATCCCTACTCACTCACATTGATATCTATTAATGGGCATCTCCATAGCCCGTTGATACGCCTAGTTAATGTGAGACTATCTTCTCCTTTTTTTTTCTTCTCCACAACCACCCTTCTATTCCACATATAGTGTTATGTCCATGGCTCACGCTCATGTATTGCGTGAAAGTTGAAAAAGTTTGAGATTATTAAAGTATGAAACAATTGCTTGGCTTGTCATCGGGGTTGTGCACGATTAAATAGTTTGTGTGATGAAGATAGAGCATAGCCAGACTACATGATTTTGTAGGGATAACTTTCTTTAGCCATGATATTTTGAGAAGACATGATTACTTTGATTAGTATGCTTGAAGTATTACTATTTCTTATGTCAATATGAACTTTTATTTTGTATTCATTTGGATCTGAACATTCATGCCACAATAAAGAAAATTACATTATGAATTATGCTAGGTAGCATTCCACATCAAAAATTTCTTTTTTATCATTTACCTACTCGAGGACGAGCAGGAATTAAGCTTGGGGATGCTTGATACGTCTCCAACGTATCTATAATTTTTGATTGTTCCATGCTATTATATTACCCCTTTTGGATGTTTATGGGCTTTATTTTACACATTTATATCATTTTTGGGACTAACCTACTAACCGGAGGCCCAGCCCATATTGTTGTTTTTTTTGCCTTTTTCAGTATTTCGAAGAAAAGGAATATCAAATGGAGTCCAAACGGAATCAAAACATCGGGAGCGTTATTTTTGGAACAAATCTGATCCAGACAGCTTGGAGTGCAAGTCAAGAAGCCTCCGAGGGCCCCACGAGATAGGAGGGCGCACCCCCCTGTAGGGTGCGCCCCTGTCTTGTGGGCCCCTAGGGCAGCCACCGACGTACTTCTTCCTCCTATATATACCTACATACCCCGAAAACATCCAGGAGCACCACGAAACACAATTTCCACCTCCGTAACCTTCTGTATCCGCGAGATCCCATCTTGGAGCCCTTGCCGGCACTCTGCCGGAGGGGGAAGCAACCACGGAGGGCCTCTACATCAACATCCTTGCCCCTCCGATGAGTTGTGAGTAGTTTACCACAGACCTACGGGTCCATAGTTATTAGCTAGATGGCTTCTTCTCTCTTTTTGGATCTCAATACAATGTTCTCCCCCTCTCTTGTGGAGATCTATTCGATGTAATCTCTTTGTGCGGTGTGTTTGTCGAGATCCGATGAATTGTGGGTTTATGATCAAGTTTATCTATGAATAATATTTGAATCTTCTCTGAATTCTTTTATGTATGATTGAGTTATCTTTGCAAGTCTCTTCGAATTATCAGTTTGGTTTGGCCTACTAGATTGATCTTTCTTGCCATGGAAGAAGTGCTTAGCTTTGGGTTCAATCTTGCGGTGTTCTTACCCAGTGAAAGAAAGGGTTGCAAGACACGTATTGTATTGTTTCCATCGAGGATAACAAGATGGGGTTTATATCATATTGCATGTGTTTATCCCTCTACATCATGTCATCTTGCTTAATGTGTTACTCTGTTCTTATGAACTTAATACTCTAGATGCAGGTAGGAGTCGGTCGATGTGTGGAGTAATAGTAGTAGATGCAGGGAGGAGTCAGTGTACTTGTTATGGACGTGATGCCTATATACATGATCATGCCTAGATAATCTCATAACTATGCGCTTTTCTATCAATTGCTCGACAGTAATTTGTTCACCCACCGTAATACTTATGCTATCTTGAGAGAAGCCTCTAGTGAAACCTATGGCCCCTGGGTCTATCTCTTATCATATTTGCTTTCAATCTACTTTATTTGCATCTTTACTTTTTATATCTATATTATAAAATACCAAAAATATATTTATCTTATCATACTATCTTTATTAGATCTCACTTTCGCAAGTGGCCGTGAAGGGATTGACAACCCCTTCATAGCGTTGGTTGCGAGTTCTCAGTTTGTTTGTGTAGGTGCGTGGGACTTTTGAGGAGCCTCCTACTGGATTGATACATTCGTTCTCAAAACTGAGGGAAATACCTATGCTACACTTTGCTGCATCACCCTCTCCTCTTCGAGGAAAACCAACGCAAGCTCAAGACGTAGCAGGGTCTTCTGATGGTCCACCCGTCTTCAATTTCTTGCCTGCCTTGGCTACACCACTGAAAGGAAGGGTCATAAAGATATGAGAATGTCATCATAAGGTGTTAACTAAGCAAGTGAAATATTATTACCAATGGGCCATCTTAAAAGTAGGGCACTGGATTCCGATAGAGTCGTCGGATGATGAGTGAGAGGCACCCTGATAATTTGAGTCGGAAGGGTTAAGTGGTTTACGAAGGAGACCCGCCTTTGGAAAGAAGAGGATTGGATTTTGAGGCACCTCTTTGCGGCGTTTGCGAGGAGCTGGTGTATTGGGTAAGCCGGGGGCAAGGTCTCCACCACCGCTATTCTGGGTTGTACGCCTGGCTTCATGCTTCCGTTTCTTCAAAAGAAAATTGGGATCCATATAAGTAAGGGGATCAGAAAATCTTACTTTTCAGGTGACCCGTCGAGTTTTTTTCCTTTGTAAAGGTTCTGAGTCGGAGGAGATTATGGTTACCTCTACTGCGTCTTCGTGGCTATTCTCCGCATCATCCTGAGAGGGTTCAGCGTCAATAAGTTGCATGAAGAGAAAGCCAAGAGAATCGAGTACTACTTCCGACTCATTGTTGAGGGCAGATAACTCTTCAGCGTCTTGTTTCTTCCCTTTGGCCCTTTTTGTGGCCTTGGATTTTGCTTTGGGCTTTTTAGCCGGCCTATCCTGTAGTTTCTTGCTCTAAAATGAAGAGTCGGCCTGAAGATTGCAAGTGACAATAAGGGATGTGCAGTTTATGAGAATAATGACTAAAATAGAAAAAAAATGGCTCGAAATACTTACGTCAGGAGCCGGGCTGAGAGTGCAGAAGGGATTTAGACCTGTTTTACTGCAGCTTTCAAGAGATTCGCAAAGCCAGGTCTTGGTCATTTCATTGATCTGTTGGTCTTCAAGACGTGTCTGGCTATAGCATTGTGGATCTTTAACATCACATGTATAATCATACATTATTCCGGGATGACAACTTAAGGGCAAGATTCTCTAGGCAACCCAGCATGGGACCAAATCGACTTCGCGGCCATTGGCTTGCAAGGCCCTTATTTTTGAAAAAGTTGGCGCATACTTGGTTCTGCAGCACTGATACGATCTGGGAGTGGATGTTTCGGATTAAGCCGACAGCTGCGGAAGCCCAACAGAGGGTTTTCACCCGCTGGAGAAGTGTCTTGGCAATAAAACCAAGTCTGATTCCAGTCTTTGGGGTGACTGGGAAGCGCGGCTGCGGGAAAGACAACATCTCTCCGCTTCTGGATGGAAATCCCGCCAAGTTCAAGGTTGGGCCTGTCTATCATCTCTGTCTGGCAGTTCAGATAATAAAACTATCTGAAAAGGTCAATGCTGGGTTATTCTTGAAGGTACATTTCTCAAAACACTTGAAAATGGCAGATGTTGGAGACTGAGTTAGGGCCAATGTCTCGAGGGTGAAGCTGGTAGAAGTGCAGAACGTCACATAAGAATTTTGAGCCGGGCGGTGAGAAACCCTGGAGCATGTGATCAGAAAAGACTATAACTTCTCCTTCTTTTGGTTGAGGCGGAACCTCAGACCCCGGAACCCGCCAGTGGATGGCATCTTTAGATGGAAAGACGCCCATGTCAACATATTCTTGGAGGGATTTTTCCGTGACAGTTGATACGACCCAGTCACAGGAAGTGACGGTCTTAGTCATTTTTATCAACTAAAGCCTAAGAAGGAAAGATTGGCGAGTTAATATTGTGATGGTGAGTCACCACACGGTTCAAAAGAACAAGTTTACTGTGCAAAATTGGTTGTGTAAAGGTTGACTGCAATAAAAAGGAGTGTTGGCGGGTTATATTGACATTGGATAAATGCTAGCAGATTAACAGTTCATATTTAAGCCGACTGGGTAGCTGCAGTCATGAAGGCATTGTTTGAGCCGCCTATTCAACATTAGTCAGGCAACTACATATCTGGAATTGGGGGAGAACTTCGCTAAGTATTGAACAAACAAGTTTCACAAATCGTGCCTATATTTATGGATCTACCGTGGTTCAGAAAAGATGAAATATTGCTAAACCTAAAGTATGGTACGGGAGGAACAAACAAGCTGGGATTGAATCTCAGGCCAAAGAGATACATCTATGAATAAAGACAGATGCGGAAACTGTTACCGCGTGGTTCCAACACTATTTTGGGATTCAACTAAGCATAGATGGAAAGCAGCGATGAACTTCGGCGAGCAGCCGAGGAATGCCGATGAACTAGGGTCTGCTAATGCGGATCTAAGGCGAGAGGAGATGAATACCTGATCGAGCCGAGGAACAACGGAGGGGCTCCGCATTTTCTGGACAGAATCAGGTTGATGCAGTGGCCAGATCAGAGTTGTTGTGGAGGTCGACTGCGGCGGAGGAGCTCCGGAGGCTTCGGTTGTGCGTGGAGGAAGAAGAAGAGAAAGAGGTAGGTAAAAGGAGAATAGGAAAACCCCCCGTGCTATTTATAAAGGTAAAAGTGAACAATAAATGGCAAGCATGGGGATCGAGGAGGCATGATCATTATCTTCACCACAAAGGTGCCTTGATTCTCGGAATGGAGGATCAATGTGAAGATCCGTTATGATGTCATAAGAGTTTTTTCTGAAATTTATAACGTTACGTCATCTCTCTGTTATGGCAGGTTATATAGAGCTTTTCAGATTAAGAGTTGAGGAAATTCAAAGTGTTACTGATTGAAGATTGCAGATAAAAAGATTGAAGATTGACATGAACAAGTTCAAATAAATCTTGGGCCTAATGTTCGGGATATAACTCCGAGGAGTGACCCGGCCAGGTTACACCATTGACGACTTAACATGAGGAAGGCGCAAGTAGGCCTAAGAGGACGAAGTGTAGAGATAGCGGCTCAAAGGAGTGGGCCTTGCAAGAGCCCAAATCCCGGTCATGTGAACCGCCATATTGTGGCTTGTCTGTTACGGCAAGGTAATTAAGAAACCAGCCCGATCGCGTTGTGTGATCCGCCGGGCTTCGATCTGTGTATATAAAGGCGAGACCCAGCGGCGGGTTAAGGGGAGAAAAAACAATCAATCAAGAGCTAGGTCAAGCGTATTCTCTCCATTGTAATCGAAACTCAAGCAATACAATTAGAAGCAGGATGTAGGCTTTTACCTCATTATGAGGGGCCGAACCTGGGTAAATCCTTTGTGTCCTTTGTCTCGTTCAACCCCTTCGAGCTAACCTACGTCGCGATGGCTCTAGACCTAAGGCCTTTCACAAAGGCATCTGCCGTGACAAAACCACGACAGGGCTTGCCATTTTTGAGACTGATTGTCAGGCAGTGGCTTGTAGAGATTTTGATCCCTCTCACGGATGGGAACCCTCCCTGCTTCGTCATGCAAAATTCCTGTAGTAAAAAAAGAGGACATGAATGGTGAATGGTTTCTCCGCCGCTTCTTGATGCAAAGACAGAGGACAACACAAAGTCAGTAGTTAGTTTGTAGGCATCCAACATTTTTTGTAGGCATCCATCCAGTGCCAGATCCATTCACATCATATCGCTCGACTAAAATTCAAATATGAAATATGCATGGACTTCATCTTGCGCATTATTTTCATTTCTAGTAGAGAGTTTTCTCTTCCAGGTACAACTTGCTATTAATGGATTATGGATGCGCTTAGGCCCATATAAGACAATAATCCCTGGTTAATCTCTAAGGCCCATGCATGTGTACGGCAAACGGTGGGAAGTGTGGGAAGTTTAGTACCATACTGCTACAGTAAGAAGAGTGAGACCTCTTTATATAGACTGCTCTACCACTTGCTATTGGGAGCTTGGGATTAGGAGTTGTCCACGTGCGCTCCTCCGCTGCCCGCCTCGCCTCGCCATGACGCGCGCGCGCCACGTGTTGCGGGTTGCGGGAATGAACTGAGCCAAAGCTTATTTTTGCCTGTCAGGAATGGTTAATTAATTGTTAGTTAATTAACTGCTACAGAAGCGCCATTGTCCAAGACGTTGGATCGTGAGCTGTTCGCGCACTCGGTTGTGGGCCTGGCCCAGGCCCATCTACCTGACTTCCTATATAAGAAGGCGCTGGCCAGTGGAGTGAACCCTAACTCAGTTCACTCACTCCCTCTCGCACATCTCTAGTCGCCATCTACTGTTCCAGCGATCCCATCCCGATGACCGCGTGCATGGTTGGTCGGGAGAGTAGGTGCCTCCGAAACCCTGTCATTCGAGATCCTGCCTGGGAGAATGGCAATAAGGTTTTTGGGGAGCATCTCGACGTGACTGCTCCCGATCCGTCCCCGTCTCCGTTTGCCTCTGCTTCCACTACTTCCCCTGCATCAACTCCATGGCTGACAACAAAGCCGCCAAGAAGAAGGCCTCGGCCGATGCCGAGGCTGCAGCTGCTGCCACCGCGTTAGTCTGGCCAACTGGAGGGTATGACTCGTTCATCCCCTATTTGCTGGTACATGTGCTCGCCGTATATATGTTTCCACAGTTGCTCTATGCAAGTAGCAAAACAACACGAAGCAGAGGAGCAACGACGACGGTGACGGACTCGACTCCGTAGGGACTCTGGCTGGAACGCTTATCCTAACTCGCAAACAAGGGATCCACGGCAATCAAGCAAACACGGCACAACCTGCAAACTGGCATGACATGCCAGGTCAGTACATTGAATGTACTTGCAAGCTCACAACAACCAGAAGCAATCAAGACAAACAACAACATGGCGTTTACAGGTTAAACAATGAGAACATGATATCACTAGAACAACATCAGATGGGCATGGCATGAACATGTTGAACATAACACATCTAGCATCATATGAAATGAGCATGACAATGCTACTCATGATATGCATAGGATGATACTACATGCAACAGGTTTAACCTATCATGAACCAACTTACTCTGATCGGAGGTTACCTCGTAACCATCACATGCATCACCTACCACCACGGACATCACACGATCATCTTAGGATCCAATCAAGCTTGGTATGAAACATACCGTAGTAATCATTACATGACCACAAGGAGCTTGATCTTTACCCACGACTCTCGCATAACACCACAAATATCCACCAACTTGGTATCCATGATACCACTATGATCCTCTCACGATCACATAAAGATCAACCAACTTCTCTCATCATCGAACTGGGGTTGTTATCAATCAAGTTATTATTATTACTATTGACCCATAGTGTCACCTACTACGAACTGGGCCCTTATCCGCGGGCACGGCTATCGATATATTATACACACACTGCATAGGTTAGTACATTGGACCCACACCATGGGACCCATGGCCTCTTACCCATTCGGGTGGACCAACGGCGTTCCGACAAAACCAATCTATTGCCTTGACACTATCCAGCCACTCTGACAAACTCCCCTTTGGGCTAAGTCAAGGGTGGCCCCGATGTCACCTCGTGACACCCAACGGCCACCGTCGTGGCAAAACATATACAGTCCGAAATGGGGACAAAAGTGTGCAAACAACTCAGGCACACAAGGTTATCACCGCCTACTAGGCCAGGGCAGCGCGCGTGCATAACCTTCCCTAGTGGGAGGCACCAGCGAGAGGCATGACAATAGACCGCATTAGAGCCTTCCAATAAAAGGCGAATGTGGTTGCACTGGTCAGTTTGATTTGATGGCACTATGACTCATCCAACATATGGTCAAGTTCGATTAATATCCGGGTAAACTTGAATGAAATGAGCTGAGTCATGACAATGTAACACGATGAACTGAACATGAACAACATGAATATGAATGGGAAAGCATAATCATGGAGTATAGCATCAACAACATGCAAACGGTTAATCCACTAGATGCGAGCATGACATAGAGATGAGCATGAACAATATTAGTGTAACAGATGATCAAGATGCATGCAGGCATATCATCAACATTAGCATGAACTAACTGCAAGAACTAACCATGAGCATAATGCTACTAACAATTACTCAGTAGCTAGCAATATGCACATGGACAGAGTATAAGAATAAGCATGTAACAGGAGCATATAAAGTATTCACAAAAATATTAACATGCACACAATATTTAAATATTCAAGTAGGAACCAAGAATATTGCAAGAACGTCATGCAAGTGGTCGTCGTGGCTTGCCTGGGGTGGAAGAAATCACCGGGGGCTGTCTGGTCAAGTGCGAAGCATTCGCGGCAAGATTCATCGGAAACAGTTCTCTCTCAAAGGGGGCTGTTTTAGGAAAGGGCAAAATGGTCATTTTCAAAGCGTGAAAACATTATGAAAATGGTACCAACATGACGGGCTCGACGAGACGAAAACGTGACACTTGGATTCACCTCAATCGGAGTTAGGAGCGCGAAGATATGGGAGGTGGAAGGTCAAGGACTATTCTGTAAAAGGAATATTCACCAACGGGTCCCTGGTGGGCCAAACGAAAAACACCTTCAACGGGAACACGTCTTCTGCACAGGAAAGCGCACTCTTAGACAAAGTAAGAGGAAAGTAAATTTTCTTCAGAAGAAAACATATTCTGAGACTGCGTTTCCACTTAACCTGGCGCCTGGGCCCGGGCAGGGTCAACGCCTGAGACGTCGACATGTGGGGTGGAGGAGAGAGAGGGGGCCCGTCTGGCTAGGTCGTCTCCCTCATCCTCGCTGCCCCAATGAGAAGCAGAGGACAGGGGAGGGCACGACGCCGGTGACTGCAAGGAGCACCACATCTATCCTGCTAGGACACGGATGCCGAGGTGGAGTGGGACATCGGCTTCTTCGCGCGCAAGTAGGAGGACAGGGACGTCGTTGTCCGGCGGGTCCCGGAGGTACAAGCGGTCCCCGACGGAGTTCTGGCTACTAGAAAACTCAGTGGGCCGACTCACGCCCGCTTGGGCCACCCATCCTTGCCATCCAGCTCTCAACCGAGCAGGACACGAGCTGCGGCGGGTGGTGGCCTCGGGCGAACTTGGGCACGTGGCCACGGGCACTCCGGCGATGAAACAAGTGGAGGGGAAAGTGAGCCGGAGTGGGGGTGATCTACTAGCGGAGGAGAAGATGGGGGAGGATCTCTGCCTGGCCAAAATCAAGGCAAGACCGACGACGGCCATGGTGGCCAAGAAGAGGAGGAGGGAGCTCATGTGGTCAGGGAGGGCCATGGAGAGGATTGCGAGGTGCGGAGGGGCTCGAGGAGGCTTATTATAGCACCGGGGAGGCTTCAGGAGGGCTCGGGAGAGCTCGGGATAGCCAACAATGGAGGTCAGAGCAGCTGCAGGTCATGTGCGCAACTGCCGGCACACGACGATAATGAAACAGGAGAGGGGCAAAGCGCAGGGCGATGAAATCAATCACGGGAGAGCTACTAGACACGGATGAGCGTCGATACGAGGAGGAAGAGGGCGGCTACAGGGCACGCGGTCGGCCAGAGCGCGTGATTTGGCTGGTCTACCCAGTGGTCACCTCATGAACTGGCACATGTTGTGCGCTCTGTCCAGGAAAATCATGTCTAGTAGATGGACCTTGCTACCGTTAGTGAAAACGAAGAAAGAATTTGGTTCAGGGGCAAAGAAGAGATTAGCACCGAGCTCCTAACATTTCAGCAACAACCTGTTTGATGTGAATTTTTTTTTGACGGGACCTGTTTGATGTGAATTGTGAGAACTAGAACATTGGAATAATTCTAGGCTTTGGCCTAGCTTGATCACAAGCTATGGTAATTGTGCTGGCCAAATATCAGACGAAATGGAGGAGTCTAGATGAGGGTTGTTGTAGAACGTGACCCATTGGTCCAATTTGGATATTTTGAAATAGCACTCAAATGCTAAATGGGATTGAGCTGAAAATTGGCGAGGCACAGTGGTATGGATATATAAGGATGCTATAAAAGTTCCATACTATTTGGATTTGCCAAAATAGTACTTGCTTCACAAAGCATCTCTTTGGACAGGAACTTAGGAAAAACGCACAGGGAAAATGGCTAGATGAAGTGAGTCCAAATTTGGTGGAGAGAGTTTATATAGGTAGGAGCATGTCCTGGTAAATTTTCAGCTTAAATGAAGCAATATAAAATATAGTTGCTTCACAACCTCAAAATCTGACCAGAAACCAAGATTTGATGTTGAGCTCACATAGAGTGATGAAATGAGCCCAAATACTGAGGATAGTGATGATTTGATCGTATGAAGGATCTTGCAAAATTTCAACTCATTTGGATTATCCTAGCTAGTACTTCCTTTACAAAGGCTTCCCTCGGACATGAACTTTGGAAATTTGCTAAGGAAGTTTCACTAGGCAAATCAAGTTGAATTTTGGCATGGGGCAATGATATGGAAAGGAAAAAATGTCCAAAATTTTTGGGGTCAATCAAGCAAAGATAAATGACACTTCCTTATCAAAAAGCCACTTATGGCAGAATAAGAAAAGGAATATTTGTGAATTATCTTTAATGATGACAAGGAAGGGTTTTGACATATTTGTGGAATATTTGGGAATATTGGGAATTTTGTGGTTTCACAACCTACCTTTAATAGAAAAAGGAATATTCCCAATAAAAAGGATATTTGGATTGGGCTAGGATGAAAATGACAAGGTCTATGAAGATTTTTGAGGATGACAAGCCACTTGGGAGAGGAATCAAGGGTGATCTCTCCAGGTTTCAAGACCACATAGCCATAGAAAATCAATTCATAGCAGAAATCCAAAGAAAATCAAAATAAAAAGAAAGGGCCAAAAATCAGGGTGTGACACCAACGGTCATCGGCAAGAAGTGTCCTCGCATAGACGAAGTCACGGGGCCATCAAACAACAATAATAAGAAGAAGGACTAAATTAAGCAGACTGTATATATCTGTTGCTGTTCGATCATATTGATTCTTTATCTCTGTTTGCCCTGTCAATCTCATCGCAGATGGTTAGTAATAAGTATTCGACAGACATGTTTTACATTATCGCCCACAAGTTGGTTTCTTGAATTGTGTTCCCTGTCGAGCGCACAATTCACAACAAAAAATCATATGCGTTATCTATAATTATCACACACAATTCTGATTACCGACCTGTTTGCCGGTTATCACATACATGTTGTTTTGCCGGATCGTTTGCGTACTTCTAGATCATCAAAAATAGTTCATCCGACATAACTGTATGCTGTTTATCACACACACCTTGATATGGGTGTCTATTTCTGTCGTTCTGGCCCATCGAAACAGTTTGTATGGATCAATTGTATGCCAAATATCGCAAACACAACTCTAATCTGAATTGTGTATGATGACTCCACCATAGCAAATGGTTCGTGTTATTGGGGACAATTCTATTATGACGTCGTTTGCGATTAATGCATCGCACAAAGTTTCGTCGAAGGGTCTTTGATTGTAGTATCACGTTAGCAGCATCCTGCAGTAGTTCTCATTGCAAGCAACAAGAGGGGTTGTGAGCCGTTCACACGCACAGACTCAATTACCAATAAAGGTGTCTGATCGTCCCTTGAGTCAGCCATCCAAAAATATGGGAAGCCACGAGCGATGAGTATGCTTGGGCTGGGGATGATCCCCCAGAAGTGCAGATTATTGAATCACAAACGGTTCACCAATATATCATGAAAAGATTCCAACTCTACACAAATCAAACCAACAAAAGCAACATGACACAATAACATAAACTCACCAGATCTGAAAAATCAAATCTATGAGTACATCGAACTCTCTGTGTTCATGGCACCACCACAAAGAACTAGAGTAACCTGTGTGCCTGGTCATGCCTTCTTGAGGGATACCGCTAGCATTGGTCGTGGGCTTTTGGCAAGATCGACTTGCAAGCTGCCTTCCTGGGGCATAAATCGAGGATAGCCGCTTCTATCAGGGGCTTCATCCTCTTCTGCTCACCATTCTGTAATCGACATCGAGGTACAGTTTCAGAAATTGTGGTCCTTATAATATTCTCATTCTTCTTTAAAATGTTCCCAACCATGTGTGAAGAAATTCTTGACGGAATTGTCGATGGAAGCCAGGTGTCAACAACATAGTGAGTTAATCTGGAGGAATATATATATATATATATATATATATATATATATATATATATATATATATATATATACACCTGAATAAAGGAGTTGCGAGCATAGCTTGTTTCCCCTTGTCCTTGATTCATATGCACCGTCAACATGGACGCCATTGCCAGCTTCTTGGAGCAGGACTAACCTCGGTCACCTCCAGATTAAAACTATGTGAAGGAACCAGTTTATAGTAGCTAGCTGGAATGGCCTGGCTCGCATATATATACCCGATCACGATCGCATGCTGCGGAATAATTGTCGCCTTATTGAGATCCGAATTTTTGGAAACAGTCACGCCGCGGAAAAGTTGCCGCTTTAAAGAGATCCAATTTTAGGGAATATCTGACACCTTTTAATGGCTTTCCGATCGTGTGTGGTCGAACTGTTGGCGCTTTAATGGGCTCCGATTTTACTCCTACAACGTATTTTTCTGATGTCGTGATTAATGACTTTCCTGTCATGCACCCCGAAATTATTTATGCTTTAATGGGATCCGATTTTGTAGGAAATGTTTCTATTGTGCAATAAGGCTGGTCGTAATGGGAGTATAATAAACGGTATAATGCATTCCAACTAGACTTTTTAAATGACGTGGCACATAATTAAATGAGAATCTAAGATACTACTAACTTATAATACTATGCATTACGAAAATATTAAATGTTGTACTATTTTGTGTCATGCATGTCAAATAATAAGGCAACCTAAGATACTCCCTTCGTCTAGGTGTGTAAGTCATCTTACGAAAACCAAATAATCCCAAAACACTTAGACGCGGTGCATTAACTTCTACCTCGTTTCTTGTTTCTTCACATATCAACCAATAAGAGACGAGGGGTGTGCATGCTTTTAATGACTTGAGACTACCAAACACGACATGCAATGGTTAGTTCATCGCATGCAATGCTCTTAATTAGCAAATAAATATTAATGTCTCTCGTTTTCTCCTCCTCCTTGGTCATGGTGCACAACCTAAGATTACTTACTCACCTAAACAGAGGGAGTACTAATTTATGATAATATGCATTACGAAAATAGTATCATATACTAGTATCATATGCATGATACTAGTATATGATACTCCCATTACAACCAACCTAAATAGCTGATTGCACGCTGCGGAATAATTGCTGCTTTAATGAGATTTGCTTTTTTGGAAACGGTCAGACCGCGGAATAATTGCCGCTTGTAATGAGATGCAATTTTAGGGAATAGCTGACACCTTTTAATGACCTTTTGATCTTTAATGAGCTCCGATTTTACAACGTATTTTTCTGATGTTGTGATTCATGACTTTCCTGTCATGCACCCCAATTTTTTTTTACGATTTAATGGGATCCGATTTTCTAGGAAATTTCTATGGTGCGATAAATAGCCAATCACACGCTGTGGACTGATTGTCGCTTTAATGAGATATGAATTTTTGGAAATAGTCACGCCGCAGAATAATTGCGACTTTAATGAGATCCAAATTTAGAGAATAGCTGACACCATTTAATGACTTTCTGATTGTGTGCCGTAGAATTATTGGCGCTTTAATGGGCTCCGATTTTACAACGTATTTTTATGATATCGCGATTAATGAATTTTCTGTCATGTGCCCCAAAATTATTATGCTTTAGTGGAATCAGATTTTGTTGGAATTTTGTATATGGTGCAATAAATAGCTAAAAATGGTTGTAGTAGCCGGGAATCAAAGCTAATCAAACAAAAATAACCAACTAGGCTAGATCAATTTGTTGGTTGGTCACAAGGTACACACTACTTATTCTCAAATCTCAATACGAGTTTCTCAAAGAAATTGAACCAATTGAACCAACAGTCTCATTGTTCTCAATTACTTTAAGTTGTGCATCCAAGTTTTTCTGCATGTTTCTGTTGTGGAATGTAGTAATTTTAAAAAATTTCTACGATCACGCAAGATCTATTTCTAGGTGATGCATAGCAACGAGAGGGGAGAGTGTTGTCTATGTACCCTCGTAGACCGAAAGCGGAAGCGTTATGACAACGCGGTTGATGTAGTCATACGTCTTCACGATCCGACCGATCCTAGCACCGAAGGTACGACACCTCCGCGATCTGCACGTTTGGCTCGGTGACGTCTCACGAACTCTAGATCCAGTTGAGGTCGAGGGAGAGTTTCCTCAGCACGATGGCGTGGTGATGGTGAGGATGAAGTTACCGGCGCAGGGCTTCGCCTAAGCACTACGATGATATGACCGAGGTGTGTAACTGTGGAGGGGGGCACCGCACACGGCTAAAACAATTGTCAACTTGTGTGTTCTAGGGTGTCCCCTTGCCCCCGTATATGAAGGAGCAAGGGGGGATGCTGGTCGGCCCCTATAGGGCGCGCCCCAAGTAGGATTCCTACTAGGAATCCTATTCCTAGTAGGTTTCGGACAAGGGAAGAGAGGGGGAAGGAAGGAGAGGGAAAGAGGGAGAAGGAAAGGGGAGGCGCCACCCCCCTTCCCTTGTCCTATTCGAACTCAAGGGGGGGGGGGCAGCCCTCATACGGCCCTCCCCTCTCTCCACTAAGGCCCAACAAGGCCCACTAGTTCCTCCGGGGGGTTTCGTTAACCCTCCGGCACTCCGGTTTTATCCGAAACTTCTCCGAAAAACTTCCGGTGTCCGAATACAGTCGTCCTATATATCAATCTTTATGTCTCGATTATTTCGAGACTCCTCATCATGAACGTGATCAAATCCGGGACTCTGAACAATCTTCGGTACACCATATCATATAAACTCATAATACCAATCGTCATCGAACGTTAAGCGTGCGGACCCTACGGGTTCGAGAACTATGTAGACATGACCAAGACACGTCTCTGGTCAATAACCAATAGCGGAACCTGGATGCTCATATTGGTTCCTACATATTCTACGAAGATCTTTATTGGTCAAACCACATAACAACATACGTTGTTCCCTTTGTCATCGGTATGTTACTTGCCCGAGATTCGGTCGTCGGTATCTCAATACCTAGTTCAATCCCATTACCGGCAAGTCTCTTTACTCGTTCCGTAATACTTCATCCTGCAACTAACTCATTAGTCACAATGCTTGCAAGGCTTAGTATTACCGAGAGGGCCAGAGATACCTCTCCTAAACACGGAGTGACAAATCCTAATCTCGATTTATGCCAACCCAACAAACACCTTCGGAGACACCTGTAGAGCACCTTTATAATCATCCATTTATGTTGTGACGTTTGGTAGCACACAAAGTGTTCCTCCGGTATTCGGGAGTTGCATAATCTCATAGTCTAAGGAACTTGTATAAGTCATGAAGAAAGCAGTAGCAAAGAAACTAACACGATTATAATGCTAAGCTAACGGATGGGTCATGTCCATCACATCATTCTTCTAATGATGTGATCCCATTTATCAAATGACAACACATGTCTATGGTTAGGAAACATACCCATCTTTGATTAATGAGCTAGTCAAGTAGAGGCATACTAGGGACTATATATTTTGTCTATGTATTCACACATGTACTAAGTTTCCGGTTAATACAATTCTAGCATGAATAATAAACATTTATCATGAATTAACAAAATAAATAATAAATT
Source organism: Triticum timopheevii (assembly GCA_963921465.1). Classification (NCBI taxonomy): domain Eukaryota; kingdom Viridiplantae; phylum Streptophyta; class Magnoliopsida; order Poales; family Poaceae; genus Triticum; species Triticum timopheevii. Next base: position 604,221,719 of record OY997266.1, on the reverse strand, counting down.
TATTATTGCCTCTAGGGTATATTTCCTTCAGTTTCATACCATTTACATGGTTCGAAAAAGTTATTTAAGCATCCCCATAATTTCTGTGTAAATAGCATGGTAATTTATGCGTCATGGATCTGATAACTTACGTGCAAACGTCATGATAACTTGGACCCAAGAAAAAAGTTTGTTGAAACATACCCGATAACTTCGTTGTAAATTGCATGGTAACTTGCGTGCCACTGACCTGATAAATTACACACAAACACCGTGATAATTTTGACCCCAGAGATTATTTTTTTGTTAACACATAGGTATACTTAAACAACGAACGTTTCATTTTGTTAGTCATATGTACATGATTTATCACACCAGATTTTTTTTCATTAAAACATATCATCGGTAATTTATGTTTAAATAGCTCGCTAATTTATGCATCTCATGCTTGTTAACTGACGTACGAAAATCATCGCAACTTTGATTCGAAGAACTTAAGTGGAAATATTGTGTTAACTTACACATCGCAGATCCAAGCAAACATTATTGTAAATTTGATCCAATGATTTTTTGTAAACATACCCTTAATAAATTCTATGTAAATAACATGATAATATAAGCACCCCAGACCTTATCAGAAGTTGACCAGATAACTATGTAAGACCGAAACAATGATCTCCGAGAGAGAGATACTTAGACCATTATTTTCTCTAGTGTCCACATAGCAGAAAGGGAAATTCCCAAGATGCAATATCTTCACCCAATCGGATCTGGAGCCCATGAATTGCAACCCTGCACGTTATTTGTCGCCGTGGATAAGGTCGGCAGTGGGCAGGCTATCAGAAAGGGGGCAGTGGGGCAATCTTGGAGCAGGCAGCAGTAGCAGAGAAGATAGAAGTTGCAGAAGAAGTGTTCGTTCAGAGTTTCAGATGTATTCATACGTCCAAAACAAAAGTCTCAGAGGTGCAAAACTAAATAACGACTATTTATATGCTTTATCGCATGGAATTAAACTTCGGGTTAATGCTAGATATTTTTGACTTCACACCTCAACCAATAATAATCTACGAAGTGAATAGATTGCTTTTTTTTAGAACGAGCAGCGATTGATATGCCAATTGTGTGAATTGATGATACCCCTGAGAAAAGCTGAATGATTTGATGACAGACAAAGTTACCTCATTTTGCAAGAGAACAAACACCAAGAATGCATAATCCTCCACCATATTAAATTCATCATAAATAGTAAGTCAAATTTTGAAAGCAGCACTTCATATGCCGAAAAAGGTTTTTTTTTACCGAAAAAGCAGCACTTCATATACCACCCGACTACCTAAGCGCTTTTGCTACTCAGCATAACGCCACCCTACTACAGTCTACAGTACTTAGCGAAATCACAACAGAACATCACAGCTGTACAGGGCACCTAACAGTGTGAATACATGTGTGAATACATGGACAAAATATATAGACATGCCTCACTTTTTAGAGCAATGGTTCCACAGTGTGGTGCTGAGCATATGTGCGTGTCGGGGGTTGGGTGCGACATATGCCAAAGGATGGCTTATCATGGTGGGGGCGAGTAGAACGTCGCCGGTGCCTGGAAACGGAATAAGGCGTAGACATGCACGCCGGCGAATCTTACCCAGCTTCGGGGCTCTCCGGGGAGATAACACCCCTGCTGCTGCTCTGCGGGGTCTCTGCATGGTCACTAAAGCAAGGTAACTATAATGGTGCTCCTGGAGCTGTATCGGGAGGCAGGAGAGAGCAAGGCTAGTTCTCTCCTCCCTGGGCTATCTGGTCTAACTCTATCAAGGTCCGAACCCTTTGCATGGGTGCCCCGGGGGGTTTATATAGGCCTAACCCCCGGGGATACAATGGTAATCCGGCTGGGTGCGGGACCCAGCCGTCTGTCTCTCACTCCTCCGTTCTTCCCGCCGGCTTCTGGGGCCCGCCGACTGGGGGGCCTCGCGGACAGGCCCGACACTGTGCGGCACTCCTGGTGACGCAGGCTTGGTCACCGTGTTGTGGCAACAGTGCCGCCGTCTATCAGGCGATCACTGTCGCCATTCCCGATCCAATCTGGTTAATGGCTTGTGGGGCCCTGGAGGGGAGACGGCCGACACCGAGGAGGCCGACTCCCACAGGGTCGTCTTCGGGCGCTCTGGCCGCCTTCGGTCCACCCACTGACAGGCGGCCCCGCGGTCTTCGGGCCGTACAGGCCGGCGTCGTGGGCACAGTGCGTCGCGCACTGTGGCTGAGGTCAGGGCAGGCATGGCAACAGTGCCGCGCCTCGCCGGAGATCTTCCGGTGATACGACTCACTGTAGCCATGCCAGTCCCTCGTAGGAAGGGAGGGACGGCCACGTCGTGACCGTACCCCGCATCGAGCTTCGTGAAGTGTCATAAGCCGACTCCCATAGTCGGCTTCCCTGGAGGTCGCCAGCTTGGAGTCGGCTTGCCTTGGAGTCGTCATCTGGGACTCGGCTTCTCTGGAGATCGCCAGCTGGGACTCGGCCTCTTTGGAGGTCGCCAGCTGGGACTCGGCTGAAGGGGCGCGGCCTGCCCCAATGTCTTGAAAGATCTAGGGTCCCGGGTCAGCCTACCCGTGGCCCATTACTCCGACAGTAGTCCCCGAAGCTGGTGAAGCCCTGCGGACGCCGCCTCATGGGGCTTCAACAGTTTCAAACTTCCTAGCTCAGACTCTGAGATTCGGCCGTCGTCTTCTTTTTGGCCGACTCACTGAAGTCGGATTTGTTCAGCGAGGGGCCACTGTTTGTAAGTCGCGGTGGGAAATCAGGCGGCGTATTGGATACGCTTCCTTGTTGCCATCGAGGCGGTCCTATCGCGTGGCGCCACGTGGAGAGGATAGTCTGCTCACCCACGCGTGCGACGGGACGGGCCATCAGGCGGGGCCCGCCACCATCGTGCCTCGGCATCCGAACGGATCCGCTGCGGTCGCGAATGGTTGGCTTCCCCATGTCGTTACTACGCGCAGTAACTTCACGGGGTAAATCGTGGGGCGGCGTGGGGCTTCGTGCGCAGTTAATCCCACGCCCGCCCCCTCGGCTCCTCAGCCCACAGGGCTACAAATAGGCAGGGAGGAGCGGGGCGGCACCGCACGCGCATCCTCTCCCCCACTCTCCTGCCTTCTCTTCTTCCTCCGCCGCGAGCAAGAGCACCTCACACCATGGCGATGAGCTCTTCCTCTGCCGCGGCCCCCGCCACGTGCTCCGGCGTGTGGGACGGTTCGGATGTGGAGGTGGAACATATCGAGTTCCTCCGCCGGACCCACCGTCTCCCCAGTGCGGACCTCGTGCGCGCCCGCCCCGCGCCGGCGGGAGAGACCCAGCCCGCGCCGGAGGAGGGCGAGCGGGTCATCTTCCACTCGCACCTCATGCCCGGCCTGGGGCTGCCGGCGAGCGGTTTCTTCCGCTCGTTCCTGGAGTTCCACAACCTTCAACCACACCATCTTACTCCAAATGCGGTGGTGTTGCTCTCTGCCTTCGCCACTCTGTGCGAAGGTTTCCTCGGCGTTCTCCCCACCCTCGAGTTGTGGGGAGAATTCTTCTCTTCGAAGCTTGGTACGCAAGCCGCCGGCACGCCGGCTCAGTGCGGCACCTACATCGCGGTGCGGCGCTTGACAGCCGACAACCCCTTTCCTCCCATCTCGCTGATAAAGTCGGTGAAGATGTGGCAGCGTTCCTACTTCTACGTGAAGAACCTCTCCACCGACGGCGACTGGGTCAACCTGCCGCCCTTCAACCCCGCCCCCCCCCCCCTAACTGCGAGGCTCCCCAGTTGGTCTCACCGGGCCAAGTCGCTGACTCCCTCCGGATCCGCCGCCGTAGCGCGACTCCGAGTCCTGCTGCAGTCGGAGGGCCTCGTTGGATCCGACCTTCTGGCCGCCTTCATGGCGTGCCGAGTCCTCCCGCTCCAATGCCGGCCTCACCTAATCTGTCAGATGAGCGGCCGCCACGACCCGAGTCGGATGTGCACCAAGGAGATGCCCCGCAGGGAGGTGGCGAACTTGGTGAACCACATCGCGCACTGCGAGTTCACGGAGGACTGGCAGTTCTGCAAGGAGCCGTACTCGCGTGACAACCCCCCTCCAGTGGTAAGTCGCGTCTTTCTGTAGCTTGGTCTTCTTTGCGGCCGACTCCGGCTTCTAATTCTTGTTGGTTTCTTCTGGGCAGAACCCCCTCATGGAGCCTGCAGCCGGCGCCACGAGACAACCCCACGACTACGTCCCAGATCATGCGGACAGCGACGTCGACGACCCCGACTTGGGGGCGGCAGCGTTGGAGGCCGACGCCGAAGGCGGCGGAGAAGGGGCAGACGGCGGCTTCAGGCCCTCGGCCACCTTCACCGACTGGCCCGAAGACGATGCCGACGGGGAAGTCGTCCCACGCCACCAGCCGAGGGCCGGCCAATCCGGCCAACGTGGCGCGAAGAGGCGTCATGCCGGGCCGAGCGCGCCCGGCAGCAAGCCGAAGAAGTTCAAGGGGGCGGCTGCCGCGACCAAACGGGAGGAGGCGGCCGCAAAGGCCAACCGCTTCTGAAGGGAAGTGAGAAGGCCGCCGTTAGTTTCCGCGTAAGTCTTTACGCTCTTTTATTTTTCTTTGTTGGATCTTGTCCGAGTCTTCTTTGATTTTCCCTCCGTTCTTCTCCCGAGCCCCCCTCTCCCTTGAGAGAGTCGTCGTCCCCTCTGTCATGCATGGGGTCGGCAGAGACGTCCGCCAACACCCGGCGGGTCGATCCCGCCGCCGACCTTCGGGAGGCGATGGAGCGAAACGCGCGGGAGAAGCGCGACGAGGAGGAGGCCGACCGCCTGGAGAAGGCGCAGGCCGAGAAGGCGGCCGCCAACGCTCAGAAGAAGCTGGAGGACGCCGAAGCCGCCGCTGCGGCGAAGCGGCATGCTGAGGAGGCCGCGCGTCGCTGATCGGCGATGCTTGTCCCTCCGTTGTCGTCGGCGCCAACGGCTCCGGAGTTCATGGGGCAGACCAGAGAGGTCGGCACCGAGAACCCCCTCGTGGAAGAGGGCGGCGAGGCTTCAGGCTTGGACACCCTCGCGCCGCCTCCGCCGCCTCCGCCACCGTCTGGGAGGCCGCACGGCAAACAGCCGGTGGGCCAGTCGGATCCGCCGATCACGGACGAGGCCGAGGCGCGGCTGCTTCTTCAAGTCGCCGCGCCGGCGTGCCGCCGGCTTGAGAGGACGACCTCGGCGCCGCGAGCTCGGGAGACCGGCGCCGCCAGCTCGGCGAGTCTGGACGTCGAGGCCTCCAGTGTCGCGCCCACTGGGTGGTTGCGCGGAGGCGGCACCGGCCCGCTGAACCAAGCGCTCCTGGACGTCCAGGCGAAGCTGCGCGCAGAAAGCGACGCCCTCCAAGTCTGCACCAGGGCGCATCTGGCCGTGCGGACATCCGTCCGAGTACGTTTCCTTCTTCTTTTTTGATTCCTGTCTTCCTCTGTGGGGGCGCGCCAGCGCACTCACTGGGTGTAGTCCCCGAGTTCCGGGCCGGCTGCTGAGCAGGCGGTTCGGAACTCCCTCTGGCGAGTTCCGAATACTAACTTTACCTTTGTCGGCTTTTTGTAGGTGTATCATAACCTCCGCGCCACTGCCTTCAACCGCAATGTCGAGGAGTTGAATAAGCGGAACGCCGACTTGGTGGAAAGCCGGGGTGAGCTCTTTTCTTCCTTCTTCGCGGGGTCGCGCTGGCGCACCTGCAGGCTGTAGTCCCCGAGATTCGGGCCGACTGCTGAGCAGTCGGGCCGGATCTCCCCAGCGATCTAATTTACTGACGACTTGCTTGTCTCTTTCTTCGTTCTTCAGGTGCCAACGCCGCCCTTCAGGAGCAGCTGGGCGAGGCCAACACTGCTCGGCGTGCCAAGGAGGAGGAGTGCGGCAGGCTCGCCAAAGAGCATGACCTGCTGGCGACGCAGCTGCCCGAGCAAAGGGAGCTGCTCCAGAAGGCGCAGGACGAGGCCAAGACGCGGGAGGCCGCTCTCATGGCCGAGTTCGAGATCGAGCTCTCCGCCTGGACTGATAAGGAGGCGATGCTGACCTCTGGCTACCACGAGATTGAGGACATCGTCGATGGTAAGTCTCTTTCATTTCTTTGGGCTTCTGACTATGTGTCGGGCCGGCTTCTGATTTTTCGGCTTTCTTCTCTTTTGTCCTGGCAGACTTCTTTCCTGGTCATTCACAGGCAGTCCCTCTGGCCATCAAGGCTGCTCGGGAGGCGCGAAGGGCAAAGGGCGAGGAGATCGCCGCTAATGCCCCCCGAACCATTAACGAGCAGCTCCTGAGCATTGAAGCCCATCTTCGTCCGGCTCACCGGCTGCTGCGCCGGCTTCAGCGTGCCGGCGCCCAGGCGGTTGCCGCCCTGTGGCCCAACATGCCGGCTCTGCGCACTGCCAGTCGGACTACCGAGTGGCTGGAAGTCGCCGCCGGCTGTCTCGAGGCTTGGAAGGGCTCCTCGGCCCGGGCCAGAGCACGCCGGGCCTTGGAGTTCGTCAAGGCGTGGTATCCGGGGCTGGACCTGGACCGTCTGGCCACGTTCCGGTCAGAAGCCCAGGCCGAGCTGGAGGCCGTGGAAGGCGCCCTTGTCGAGCGCGCGGCAGCCATCGCCGAGTACACGGACACCAACGTCTTCGTGCCCGAGCGGGCTGAAGGCGGCGAGGAAGTGCCGCCGGACTGGTTCGGGATGAACCCGGAGTCTAGCGAAGACTCGGCGGAGGTGATCGACTCCAGCACCGAGGAGGAGGACGAGGCGGAGGACGAAGGCGAGGAGGAGGCGCCAGAAGACGGAGCAGGTGGCCAGCCTCAGCCCGATCGCGCCTCCAGCAACGAGCCGCGCGGAGACAAGGCGACTGCCGCCGGAGGCGACCAAGCTGAGACCGCCCAGCCGACTGCCCCGGCACCCGACACCGCCTTCACCTCCGATCCTCCGGCCCCGGAGGCCGCCTCCTAGACTGCTTTTTCCGCCTCTGTTTATCTGTCTTTAGTAATCTTTTGAAAGACTTGTTAGGTTCGAACAATTCCACCCGCGGGGTGTATCCTGAATTTCTATTCGAAAATTCGGCCAAGGGCCTATGTAAATATTTATCCGATTTCCGCCTTTCCTTGCTTATTGCTCCTTAGACTTTTTCCTTTGCCGTCTTCCTTTAGTTGCCGCCTTGCCGGCTGGACAGCCGCTCTGCGGACTGTCGCAAGGTCAAGTGCTTGGCTACTTCGGGAAGGCAAGTACTTGGCCATTTAGAGTTTCTTAGGAAGTCGGCTAGAAAGCGACAGGCCGACTATCCGAGAGTCAGCTGTCTTTGATAAAAGCTAATACGGTGAGCCGACTACTCATGAGTCGGCTCTGTGGGGGGAGGCTGGTAGCCGGCTTGAGCTATGCATAAGCTTTTAGGTCCTTAGCCATTTTCTTCATGTGTGCGCTCATTCTTGCTTGTTCTCTGCCTACCAGCAGTCGCTCTGCGAGCTGCGGCTTTCGACAGGAGGCGGCTTGAGCGCAACACATTACTTGTCTGGCTGCAGGAAGCATTTCATAGCACAAGACGGCATGTCCCCGGGCCGACTAGTCGGACCCGGTGCCAGACGGTATGATAAAAAAGAGTAGCATATTCGGAAGCGTGATTCTTATCATACAGATAACAAAAAGGCAGTCCCCGAGCTCGTCTCGGGGGGCCTAAGGTCTTAGTACTTTAATACAAAGGGGGTAGTGCAATACATACTGCATCAACTGTAAAATCTTCGAAGAAGATTCGCGTTCCACGGGCGCTCTGTCTCTTTGCCGGAGTCGTCCCACTTGCGCGCTCGAAGCTTCTGAGCGTCAATCAGATAGTAGGCGTCGTTCCCTAGCACCTTGCTGATGATGAAGGGACCCTCCCAAGGTGCCGACAACTTGTGCTGGCCGGCTGTTCTCTGAATTAGCGGGAGCACAAGGTCGCCCTCTTGGAACGATCTCGGCTTGACCTTGCGGTTGTAGTATCGGCGCAGACTCTGCTGGTAGATGCTGCACGGGCTGAGTGCCAACAGCCGGCCCTCTTCCAGCAGATCAACGCCGTCTTGGCGTGCTTCTTCAGCTTCCTCTTCGGTGTACATGGTGACTCGTGGAGAGTCGAACTCTATATCCGTCGGGATGACGGCTTCGGCACCGTAGACGAGGAAAAAAGGTGTGAAGCCGGTTGACTTGTTTGGAGTCGTGCGCAGACTCCAGAGGACCGCTGGTAGCTCCTCGACCCAACAGCCGGCCGAACGCTTGAGTGGTTCGACCAGTCGAGGCTTGATGCCGGACAGGATGAGGCCATTGGCTCGTTCCACCTGGCCGTTCGACTACGGATGGGAAACGGACGCTAAGTCCAGTCGGATGCCCTGCATCACGCAAAAACGGGCCAAGGCGCCCTTGGCAAAGTTTGTGCCGTTGTCGGTGATGATGCTGTGCGGTATGCCGTACCGCACCGTTATGTCGGCGATGAAGGTCACTGCAGTCGGCCCGTTCAACTTCTTGATGGGCTTTGCTTCCACCCACTTGGTGAACTTGTCCACCGCGACAAGCAGATGAGTTAGGCCGCCTCGGGCCGTCTTGAATGGTCCTACCATGTCCAGGCCACAAACTGCGAAGGGCCAGGCGATGGGGATTGTCTTCAGCGTGGAAGCCGGCTGAAGTGGCTTGGAGCGGAACATCTGGCACCCCTTGCATTTTTGGACTAGCTCTTTAGCTTCTTCCAGGGCAGTCGGCCAAAAGAAACTGTGCTGAAAGGCTTTGGCGACGAGTGCCCTTGAAGCCGCATGGTGGCCGCACTCGCCCTGATGGATGTCTCTGAGAATTTCTTGGCCTTGTTCTGATTCCACGCAGCGCTGGTAGACACCAGTGACATTGCGCCTGGCTAGCTCTCTATTGACTATGGTGTATGCTGCCGCTCGGCGCTGCACTTGCCGAGCCAGGATCTCATCTGTCGGCAGCTCTCCATTCATTAGAAACTTAAGGATGGGCTGCGCCCATGAAGGTGCTACTATCTCTTCAACTGCTACCGCAGCGACTTGGACAAGGGTGGCCGGGCTGGGAGGCGGCGGGCTGGAGTCTGCGGCTGCTTGCTGGATTGACGGAGTCTTTGGGCCGACTGGCGCAGTCCCCGGGCCGGGATCTGAAGTCCCCGGGCCGACTGGCACAGTCCCCGGGCCGGGTTCTGAAATCCCCGGGCCGGTTGGCACAGTCCCCGGGCCGAGTTCTCGAGTCCCCGGGCCGGTTTCAACTGTGATTTTCTTGAGGCTGTCTGCTGGGGCTCTGGAGTCGGATCCGACTACTTCTGGAGTAGCCGGCACAAAGATGGAGTCTGACTCTGGTGAAGGCTTGATAGACGTCTTGAGGAGGCGCTGAAGGGCGACGCCGGAAGGTATCGCTTGGCGAGTGGAGCCGACTCGGGCCAAGGCATCTGCTTGATCATTGTCATTTCTTGGCACGTGAAGGAATTCGCACCCCTCGAAGTATCCGCTGAGTTGCTGCACCAGGAAGCGGTAGCTCGCCATGTTTCCGTCTTTGGCGTCCCAGTCGCCGGATGATTGCTGAACCACCAAGTCGGAGTCGCCATAGCACATGATCCGGCGAAATGCCGAGTTCTTTGGCAAGCCGGAGCCCATGAATGAGCGCCTCATATTTGGCGACGTTGTTGGAGACGGCGAAGTGGATCTGCAGCACATACTTGAGCTTGTCGCCCTTAGGGGAGGTGAGGACGACGCTGGCTCCCAGGCCGGTGCGCATCTTGGAGCCATCGAAATGCATCAGCCAATGGGTGGAGTCAGGCACTGGCGGCAGGTACTGGGTCTCGGCCCAGTCTACGAGGAAGTCGGCCAGCGGCTGCGACCTGATGGCGGTGCGGGGCTGGTAGTAGATGGTATAAGGAGCCAATTCTATAGCCCATTTGGCTACTCGTCCGGAGGCGTCTCGGCTTCCAATGATCTCGGCGAGTGGAGCGGTGCAAACCACAGTGATTGGATGCTCTTGAAAGTAGGGCTTCAGCTTCTTGGCGGCAAAATGCACGCCGTAGCACATCTTCTGGTAGTGAGGGTAGTTCTGCTTGGAGGTCGACAGTACCTCGCTCAGGTAATATACCGGTCTCTGTACAGGGAGCGCCTTGCCTTCCTCCTTGCGCTCGACTACGATGACTGTGCTGACTACTCGGCTGGTGGAGCGATGTACAAGAGCATGGGCTCTTTGGGAGTCGGAGCCGCCAACACGGGGGGAGTAGTCAACATCTTCTTCAGCTGGAGAAATACCTCATCCGCCTTGTGGTTCCACTCAAAAAAGGTGGTCTTCTTCATCAATTGATACAAGGGCAGAGCTTTCTCGCCCAGCCGACTGATAAATCGGCTGATGGACGCCAGGCAGCCGGTGAACTTCTGCACATCCAACAGTCGGCTGGGTACCTCCATTCTCTCGATGGCCTTGATCTTCATGGGGTTGCACTCTATGCCGCATTCGGAGACCAGGAAGCCAAGGAGCTGGCCGGCTGGTACTCCGAAAATGCACTTCTCAGGGTTGAGCTTGATCTAGAATCGGCGCAGATTCTCAAAGGTCTCCTTGAGGTCTTCCAGCAGTGTCCCACGCTTCTCCGTCTTCACCACCACATCATCCACATAGACGTGGGCGTTCCTGCCGAGTTGCTTGAGGAGGCACTTCTGCATGCAACGCTGAAAGGTGGCGCCGGCATTCCTCAAGCCGAACGTCATTGTCAGGTAGCAGAAGGCTCCAAATGGCGTGATGAATGCGGTCTTCAGTCTGTCCGCTGGGTTCAGCTTGATCTGGTGGTATCCTGAATATGCGTCTAGGAAACTCAGCAGCTCGCATCCGGCTGTGGAGTCTATCACCTGATCAATTCTTGGCAGAGCAAACGGGTCCTTTGGGCAGGCTTTGTTGAGGCTTGTGTAGTCGATGCACATCCGCCATTGCTTGTTCTTCTTCAGCACCAAAACCGGGTTTGCCAGCCACTCTGGAAAAAACACTTCCATGATGAAGCCGACTGCCAAGAGCCGGGCTATCTCTTCTCCAACAACTCTTCTTTTCTCTTCTGACAGGCGGCGCAAGGGCTGCCTGACGGGTTTCATATCTGGCCTGACGTGTAGCTTGTGCTCGGCGAATTCCGTCGGGACACCAGGCATGTCTTTGGGGGACCATGCGAAGATGTCGCGATTCTCACGGAGGAAATCAACGAGCTCGCCTTCCTATTTATTGTCAAGGCCCGTGCCCATGACAGCGTACCTCTCTGGGTGCTCCGGGTCCAAGGGTATCTTCTTGGTCTCTTTGGCCGGCTTGAATGATCCTTCTGCCTCCGACTCCTTGGGGTCGGGCAATATCTCTGGCTGCTTTCCGGCCATCGCCACGACTTGGTCAAGGAGCCGCTTCTCGGTCGTGATCACCAGGGACTCGGCCAGCCGACTGCTCTCGGCCGTGCAGGCGGACGACTTCTTGTAGTCGCCGGCTACGGTCAGAATCCCCTTGGAACTCGACATCTTCATCTTGAGGTAGGCGTAGTGGGGAACTGCCATGAACTTGGCCAAGGCAGGTCGGCCAAGCAAGGCATGGTACGGGCTCTCCAAGTCCACCACCTCGAACCAGACCGGCTCTCGGCGGAAATGATCTTTGTCTCCGAAGAGGACGTCTATCAGGATCTTGCCGATCGGCGAACAGGAGAGGCCGGGTACAATTCCATGGAACACGATCCGGCTGCTCTGCAGCTGTCTTCGCTTGATTCCTAGCTTCTCCATGGTGTCCTTGTACAGGATGTTGATGTTGCTGCCTCCGTCTATCAGGACTCGCGAAAAACGGGCGGCCCGCCTATCAGTGGCCAAGGTAGCACCGAGGACCAGGGCATAAGAGCCCGGACTCGGCATCACCTCTGGGTGATCCGCCCGACTCCAACTGATAGGCCTCTCGGACCAATGCATGAACTCTGGAGCATCTGTTGCTACTGCATTTACTTCTTGTTGCTGTTGGCGCCTGCTACGCCGATATCTGCCACACTGGTGAATACTACGTAGGCTCCGTGCTCTTCCGGGAACTCGTCTTGTACCGCGCCGACTGGCCGAGCCGCCAGCTGCTGGGGCGGCGGCGGAGGCGGCGGCCCAGCAGGCGGCGGAGGAGTGAGGCTGTCTCCCTTGGCGATCCTGGTGAGCCAGTGGCACTTTCTGGTGGTGTGGTTTGACGGATTCGCGCCGCTGTGGAACTTGCAAGGACCATCCAAGGTCTGTTCATAGGAGAAAGCCGGCAACCAGTTGGACTTGCCGCCCTTCTGCCGCTTGGCCGGAGGCTGCCCTTCCGGCTGTTGATCTTCAACTGCCGCGACCTGCCGACTGTTGGAAGTCGGCTGCTGGGCCTTGCGTTTGTTGTCGTTCTGTTGCTGTCGCCGACTGGTGTCTCCAGCCGGAGTTCTGGGAGCCTCGGGAGTCACCTTGCCAGCTGCGTTGACTTGAATCTCCGTCTTCATGGACGAGTCGGCCGTAGCGTACTTGTCTGCTATGACTAGCAGTTTGTCGACGGTTTCTGGCTCGTCGCAGAGGAGCCTGTGCTTGAGGAGGGTGCCCTCTCGGCACCCGGCGGTGAAGTACTCGATAGCCTGCACCTCGTGCACGCCCTCGCAGGAGTTTCGAAGCTCGCCCCAGCGCGTGAGGTAGTCGCGTGTTGATTCATCAGGGCTTTGCACGCACAAGGAGAGCTGGCGCGGCTTGGGAGGTCGCTTGTACGTGCTCGTAAAGTTGCGGATGAAGGCTTCAGTGAAGTCGACCCAGCTATTGATGCTGCGGGGCTTCAGGCTGTTCAACCATGTCCGGGCCGTGCCCTGGAGCATGAGAGGAACGTACTTCACGGCAACTCGCTCGTTGCCGTTCGCTATGCTGACGGCTGTGGAGTAGTCTATCAGCCAGTCCTCCGGCTTCATGGAGCCGGTGTACTTGGGTGTGTCTCGGGGAAGAGTGAACCCTTTGGGGAAGGGCTCGTCTCTGATGCGGGGCCCGAAGCAAGGCGGACCCAGCTCGTCTTCCTCTTCCAGTGCCAGGGATCGGTGGAGTCGGTCGATCCGATGGCGGGCGTCATTCTCTCCGACTCCTTCTCGGCGGCCAAGGCGACCACCGAGAGTCGGATGCTCAACGGGCGGCGGGGTAACCCGCCGCTCTCTTCTGGGCGGGGGAGGCATGTAGTCGTCCCGCCGCTCTACTGCTCTCGGGCGGCCGTCTTGGTCGCGCTCGATGGTGATGTGAGTCCGACTGTGACTGACAGCCGGCTCCTTCTCTTTCCTTCCGCGGACTCCGCCAGTCGGCGTCCGAGAGGTCGCGCCTTGATCTCGGCGGGGAGGCAAGTCATCATTCGGCTGCTGCAGCGCATCTGCGCGGCCGCCGGCCGCGTTTTGCGCAGCAACCGTGTCAAGGAACTGCTGGACTCGCTCCGTCATCACACGGCGCTCTTCGCCCTCGAAGTTCCTCAGCTCGTCAGTCGCCGCTTGGGCGGCGCGGATGTTCTCCGCTGGGGTGGCGTACACGGGGCGTTTTGCTCCGAGCAAGTCGGCGATGGCTGCGCCGCGCTACCGGACCGCACCTAGACGGCTCGGCCCAGTCGGAGCCGGCGAGCCGCCTATGGCACGATCCATCTTGCGCTGGTATGCCTCTGACAAGCGCCTCATGCTTGCCAGCTTCTTGGCGCCTTCGATGATCTGAAGGCGGCGCGTCTCTAGCGTCTCGGCGTCTGCGTCTTCTGGAATGTGCGCGGTTAGGTCTTGCAGGGCCGCAGCTAGCGGGTCCTGGGCTTCTTCGCCAGAGTGCTCGCCGTGGCTGATGACGAGCACCTCCATGACGGCACTTCCGCCGCTCTCCTCGTACGGAAGCGGCTCGTCGTAGACCACCACGTTGGTGGGGAAAATGTCAAGCGACACGGCGTCGGAGTCGACCAGCATCCGGTCGGTGGAGCCTACGGACTCCAAGTCTACGGCAGGCTCGCCGGCGACGTGGAGTTGGTCGAGGAGGCCCGCGAGAAGGCTCTCGGGGCCACCCGTGCCTGCTTCAGATGCAGGTTCGTTAGAGAGGCGCACCTCGCCGACAAGTTCGGCGAGGCTGCTCGCGGCGCAGGCGGCCTCAGCGCCGCGTAGCGCGTCGATGCAGACTCCATCTAGCGAGCCTGGCTGGCTGCGCTCGCCAGGGAGGAAGAGGGTTCCCGTCCAGAACACATCTCCGGACGACGGTGCACCTGGCCCCATGGTGGGCGCCAAATGTCGGGGGTTGGGTGCGACATATGCCAAAGGATGGCTTATCATGGTGGGGGCGAGTAGAACGTCGCCGGTGCCTGGAAACGGGATAAGGCGTAGACATGCACGCCGGCGAATCTTACCCAGCTTTGGGGCTCTCCGGGGAGATAACACCTCTACTGCTGCTCTGCGGGGTCTCCGCAAGGTCACTAAAGCAAGGTGACTACAATGGTGCTCCTGGAGCTATATCGGGAGGCAGGAGAGAGCAAGGCTAGTTCTCTCCTCCCTGGGCTATCTGGTCTAACTCTATCAAGGTCCGAACCCTTTGCATGGGTGCCCCAAGGGGTTTATATAGGCCTACCCCCCGGGGGTACAATGGTAATCCGGCTGGGTGCGGGCCCCAGCCGTCTGTCTCTCACTCCGCCGTTCTTCCCGCCGGCTTCTGGGGCCCTCCGACTGGGGGGGCCCCGCGGACAGGCCGGACACTGTGCGGCACTCCTGGTGACGCAGGCTTGGTCGCCGGGTCGTGGCAACAGTGCCGCCGTCTATCAGGCGATCACTGTCGCCATTCTCCATCCAATCTAGTTAATGGCTTGTGGGGCCCTAGAGGGAAGACGGCCGACTCCGGGGAGGCCGACTCCCACAGGGCCGTCTTCGGGCGCTCTGGCCGCCTTCGGTCCACCCACTGACAGGCGGCCCCGCGGTCTTCGGGCCGTACAGGCCGGCATCGTGGGCACAGTGCGTCGCGCACTATGGCTGAGGTCAGGGCAGGCATGGCAACAGTGCCACACCTCACCGGAGATCTTCCGGCGATACAGCTCACTGTAGCCGTGCCAGTCCCTCGTAGGAAGGGAGGGACGGCCACGTCGTGACTGTACCCCGCATCGGCCTTCGTGAAGTGTCATAAGCCGACTCCCATAGTCGGCTTCCCTAGAGGTCGCCAGCTTGGAGTCGGCTTGCCTTGGAGTCGTCATCTGGGACTCGGCTTCTCTGGAGGTCGCCAGCTGGGACTCGGCCTCTCTGGAGGTCGCCAGCTGGGACTCGGCTGAAGGGGCGCGGCCTGCCCCGATGTCTTGAAAGATCTAGGGTCCCGGGTCAGCCTACCCGTGGCCCATTACTCCGACAGTGCGGCTGCTCCATGGCTCTGCACAATATTTTCACTTCTGCTAACTCCTCTTGGCATGGATGATTCTGAAAAACAACCATATAGTGAATTGGAACATTAGACAAGGCCATAGTGCTGGCGTATGCGGGATAGCCTAAACAGATAGCAAAAGATATGCATCCCACAAAACATAATACTAGTATAAAGAAAACATCGCCATAAAACTAATTGGTTGTTGACATAAAACAATGGGAACTTTATCACTAGTAGAAAACAGGGCATTTGTCCCGGTTCGTAAGGGCCTTTTGTCCCGGTTTAAGAACTGGGACAAAAAGGTCGGTACTAATGCCCTCCCCCTTTAGTCCCGGTTCTCACACGGACAGGGACAGACGGGCCTCCACGTGGCCACTGCGGGCAGCCCAGGCAAGGGGGCCTTTGGTCCCGGTTGGTGACATGAACCGGGACCAAAAGACTTCCACGCGTCAGCAGCTGGCTGGAGCTGAGGTTTTTCTTTTTTTTAAAAAAAGTGGCTGGTTTAGGGGTTTTGGGGGTTAATTTAGGTTGTTATTAGCTAGCTAATAGAGAGAAATGTCCTCTCTTATATCTTCGTCCTTGGTTTACCAACGCTACTGCTATGTTCATTTCACCCGCTGATATATAATAACTCATGCTCGCATCATACATCATCATATATAATAACAAGTCCTACTAATCATGCATCATCATACAACTTCTACTCGTTATTAATAACAAGTCATACGATCATCATCTTCATAGTAATTGAACCCAACCCTATATAATTGTTCTTAGCACATGATCATCAGTATCAGGTAGGACCTAAACACCCTTAAGGTAAAATAGCATAAAACAACATAGACCCTAACTCTCCATTATGAAGAATGGAGATCATCATGTCTCCAATTCTTGCGCTTCGCTTCCTTTTGCTTCCAAGAAGCTCCTTACGATTGTCCATACATTTTTTTCCATTCTTTGATTGTCATGTCTCCACTTCTTTTAGAAATCCGGTATGGACAGTTGAGATTCGTAGGGCGACCTGGTTGTATGTTCAAAACATCAAGGCGACCGTGCGTATACATCAGATGAGGCACACAATCATTCAGGATTATCTGTTGAAAAACATAGTAATAACTTCGTAGTTAGCAATGATGTACTAGTTTTAGAAGTATGCAAAAAGATGCACGGATGTCGTAATAGTAAAAAATCTTACCAGGGTATCTCCATGGTAGTTACCGTAGTTCAACATGTGCACTAGTGGCACATATTGACCATAATGTTGAGGAGTTCGATTGTAGATATTGTAATTCTCAAGATCAGTACAAAATGCGATCAGATGATTTTTCTCCTTATAAGTTCATTCGGAGCCATCGGTGTAGTGGGTTTTGTCTACCATCTTCTGCACATTCTTTGAAGAATGAAAATAAGCTATCAATGGAAATACAACTATTTTGAAATAAACAATATAAATTACTTAATAACTATGTTTGAGAAGCTCACATGGGGGAAGAATTGGAAGTGTACCCACAAGGACCCAAATGTCCATATTGTCTTTCGATTGTAGGATCACCAAGATCCATGGTGACAACCATACCCTCATCAAAACCATACATCTTGCAAAGTGCTTCCTAATTTTTACAACCAAAATGGGTTACATTCTCAGCATTGTACAGCTTTACTTCAAAATCCACACCATGATGGGTCCTTAGGTGAATTTTTTTGGTTTCCATACTTTCATGGTCTTCAAAACCCACCCTCTCCAAGACATAGCGCCTTGCATAGCATGGGATAAGCTAGTCGAATTGGAAAAGATGAAAAATACACGTTAAAATAGTTGAAGTCGTGCTTAATTATGAAAAAACTATTGTCGTCGTTGCGTACCGTATGAACATCGAAGGTCTCCTTGAGCTTAATACTGAAGCGTCGATCTTCGTCCACCTCAAGGAACCTGTCGCACATACCTCGGTCGTCGTGGCACCAGTCGCACTCCCCGGGCGGTTTTCGTCGTCCGAGTACGACATTTTCCGGCCTATGTTCATAATTCAAATATTAAACTTGTACAATTAAATATATGTACTAAAAAACCTAAATGAGATCATTATTATTAATCACGGGTTGACTATCAGTGATGGTAGCTCCTCCTTTCATTCCCGAGTGCATTATTACAACAAATTGTCTAGCACAAGGGAATGAAGGAGAAGCTACCCCCACGATGACGTGGATGATGGAGGGGGCTCCTAGATTTCTGCCTAGAGTGCTCTTCAATTTTAGCGTTCAAAGTAGGAGTACTTTTCCAATATGAGCATTCAATAAGCAAAACCAAATCGTAAAATAAAGTAGTATTCAAATTAGCATGCATTCAATTATATAAAGTACATCATCTCTTGTGTCCGTACATCGTCGAATATTATCACTAATACTCCTCGAATACTATCATACATATAGCATCGCTAATACAGCTAGAACGTAGCGCCCGACGGGTATCGTCGCGGGCGGTGGACACCCAAAGATAAGGAACCATCATAGGATCATAGCTCCAGTGAGATCCCTGAAGAACCTGCCAGGTATTGTCGAACCTGCCCTCCAATGCAAAAATATAGCGACGGACGTGCTCGTCCTCCTCGCTCACACGGTGACGTACCACCTCCGCGGTGTCCTGAAGCCTAGGCACCGTCACTGGCCCACGCAACCGCCACCAAATAAGGATCGGGTCAACAACGGGCTGGCTCCTCACCAACCTACGTCCCCTGGAAGGTAGCACCTCCCAATACCAGCCCGGCGGAGCCCAGTCCCGGACATGACCCTGATCAAACAAGCCTCGACCGCCGAGTCGACGACGAGGATGTGGGATAGGCATCGTCGACGTCGATGCGGGAACTACTTCTATATATAGTAAAATAAAGTAGTTTTATTAATTAAATCAACTAGTTCAACTACTAAGCACTTACTATAAATAAATAAAGTAGTACTTACTAAAAATAAACTACTTCTATATATAGTAAAATAAAGTAGTTTATTAAATCAACTAGCTAGTTCAACTATATATTAAGCACTTACTATAAATAAAATAAAGTAGTACTTACTAAAAATAAACTAGTTTAACTATAGTTCTATTATTTTTCTAATTAATTATATTAAACACTTTCTCTTCTTATTTTCCTTTTTCCTCTATTCTAAATATGAACATATTCATAAATGACTTTGATCATGCACAATTTTCCTATACATACACAATATGAACATATACATAAATTGACAAAGAAAATTCTATGAACAAAAAAATCATTAAAATTCTATGAACAAAATTACAACAGGAAAAAATCATAAAAATACTATGAACAGAAAAAAATCATAAAAAATTGACATATTCGATCTTTGCATATATATGAACATACAAACATGCATATTCAACAATAATATCACCAAAAATCTAACACAATATGAACAAATTACACAGTATGAAAAAATCTAACAGAAAAATCTATGAACTACACATCTAACAAAAAAAATCTATGAACTACAAAAAAATCTAACAAAAAAATTAACAAAATCTAACTCAATTAACTACACATCTAAACTATAGTACACATCTAAATTAACTACTACATCAAATTAAATTAGCAAAAAATTTGCTCACGGGATGGCGACAGCGTGAGGGGCGCGGTGAGGGCGACGGGCAGGGGACGGCGACGGCGACGGCTACGGTGCGTGAGGGGCGGCACGGCGACGGTCGACGGTGAGGGGCGGCGCGGGGCGGGCGGCAATGGGCAGGGGCCGGCGGCATTGCGGGGCACGGGGTGGGGGGGGTGGCGACGGCGTCGGGGCGGCGCGGGTCGGCGCGGGGCGACGACGGCGAAGGCGAGGCGGAGACGGGCAACCTGGCGGCGTCGGGGCGGGGAAGAACGAAGCTGAACCAAATTTTCACGAGTGCTGCTTATATAGGCAAAGCATTGGTCCCGGTTCGTGAGACCAACCGGGACCAATGCACCCCTTTAGTCCTGGTAGGTGCCACCAACCGGGACCAAAGGCCTCTTTTCAGCAGCCCAAAGGGCGGGAAGCAGAGGCCTTTGGTCCCGGTTGGTGGCACCAACCGGGACTAAAGGGTGGGCATTGGTACCGGTTTGTGCCACCAACCGGGACCAATGCACCCCTTTAGTCCTGGTTGGTGCCACCAACCGGGACTAAAGGCCTTGTGCTGCCCGCGTCGCAGCACGAAAGTTTAGTCCCACCTCGCTAGCTGAGGGAGCTCGAGAGTGGTTTGTCAGCCCCAGTCCCGCTGCCCTCTCGAGCTCCTCTCAAATGCAGGCTTACGGGCCTAAACGCACTATATGTGCCCGTGGGCCTATTGGGCCTACTGCGGACCTGAATCCTGGCCCATTGTTGGGTTTCTAGTCGTATGCAGGCCATGGTGGCCCTTTAGGTGGCACTTTTTTTCATTTTTATTTTTGTTTTATTTTTTGCTTTGAATTATTTAGTTTCTTTTGATTTTTGCTTTATTTTTTTATTCTTTTTTCTTTTAGCTCAGAACAATTATAATCTTTCTGTTACTCCATTAGTTTCCAAATTTGAATAATTATAATCTTTATGCAACTAAAAATATATTTGGAGTGATTCTTTTTCCTACTATTTAATATTACTGCGTTTTATCATTATATTGAAAAACAAATTTTGTTATTTTAGTTTCTATCAACAAAAATCTTTATGACTATTCTTTTTGCTACTAAAGTTTATAACAAAAAATTCTTTACGATAATTATTTCTGCTTTTCATGTTTTGAACAGAAAATACTTTGATAATTTTAGTTGAATAAATTTTATATAATTTTAGTTTAAAAATACTAGAGGTTTATAAAAGCTTTTTAGTTGATTCCTTTTGCTATTAGAGTTCTATAAAAGCATTTACTGGTTTCTTTTTGAGCTACCTTGAAATTGAAAAGCATTTCAAATGAACTCTCAAAAGGTTGAAAGTTGGCATGGTATCATCATTTCACCCACATAGCATGTGCTAAAAAGTTGAGAGGGTTATGGGAAAAAACTGGATACACTTCGTGTACAAAATGGACAATCTCTTTCGAAGTATCAGGGTTTCATACGGAAACTCATCTGTTACACAGGGATTTCATTTTTTTTTAACTTATTTGAACTCCTGACTTTTTGTGTGTTCAAAATGCACCATTCAATGCTACATCATCAATTTTCAACCCTTTCTGACTTCATTTGTTATTTTTCGTGCATTTACTGATTATTTTGAGCTATAAGACCCTGAAATTTAAAAGCATTTCAAATGAACTTTGAAAAGGTTGGAAGTTGGCATGGTATCATCATTTCATCCACATAGCATGTGCAAGAAAGTTGAGAGGGTTACGGCAAAAACTGGATGCACTTCACGTACAAAACGGACAATCTCTTTCGAAGTATCAGGATTTCATACGGAAACTTGTTTGTTACAACAGGCATTTCAAATGAACTACGAAAAGGTTGAAAGTTGGCATGGTATCATCATAATAGTTGTGGAGAAAGACTTTACTTTTTCTTCGCTTGTGTCCTTTCCTTATTGCGCCGTAACCATGGATAATCTTCATCATTTATCAGGATGCTTGGGTCAGCCTTGACTTTGAAGAGAGGAATTTCATGAAACTGTTCATAATCTTCGGACATGTCTGTCTTGCCCTCCACTCCCATGATGTCCATTTTTCCTGAAAGAACTATGTGGCGCTTTGGCTCATCCTATGATGTATTCGCTTCCTTACTTTTTCTTTTTCTCGGTTTGGTAGACATGTCCTTCACATAGATAACCTGTGCCACATCATTGGCTAGGACGAACGGATCGTCAGTGTACCCAAGATTGTTCAGATCCACTGTTGTCATTCCGTACTATGGGTCTACCTGTACCCCGCCTCCTGACAGATTGACCCAGTTGCATTTAAACAAAGGGACCTTAAAATCTGCTCCGTAGTCAAGTTCCCATATGTCCACTATGTAACCATAATATGTGTCATTTCCCCTCTCGGTGGCTGCATCAAAGCCGACACCGCTGTTTTGGTTGGTGTCGTGGTTCTAAGTCTGACAGTAGAGTGGGGGTAGGTATGGAGAGGCAAGGTCCTAGCTATGGAGAGGTTGTAAACACAAGCGATGTACGAGTTCAGGCCCTTCTCGGAGGAAGTAAAAGCCCTACGTCTCGGAGCCCTGAGGCAGTCGAGTGGATTATGTGTATAGGTGTTACAAGAGTGCGAACCCCTCTGCCTATGGAGGGGGGTGGCTTATATAGAGTGCGCCAGGACCCCTGCCAGCCCACATAATGAAGGGGTTTAAGTACATTAAGTCTGGGACGTTACTAGTAACGCCCCACATAAAGTGCCTTAACTATCATTAAGTCTATTCAATTACAGGCGGTTGCAGTGCAGAGTGCCTTCTGACCTTCTGGTGGTCGAGTGAATCTTCATGGTCGAGTGAGTCTCCATGGTCGAGTCCTTCTAGTCAGTCGAGTGGGTTCTTCGTTGGTCGACTGGAAGGTGATCTCTTCTAAGGGTGTCATTGGGTAGGACATCTAGGTCAAGCCTATGACCCTACCCTAGGTACATGAATCCATCATTAGCCCCCGAATGGATTGAGGCTTGAATGAGGAAGGAGTTGATGCTGTTTCCGATTGATTTTTGGTATACTGGCTATGCGTCGTTCGTGACCAAGATCTTCTTTGTTGATAACGAGCAACTTTTCTTCAGTCGACTCGATCCATTCTTGTCTTTTGTCGAGTGATCTTTTAGACTTTGCCGGTTCCCGAGCGACGGATCGCAGGAAATCTCGCGTCTGACAGACCGATCTGCTGCTCGCGGATTCCACGGGATACAAAATTTGGGGAAGCGCGTGAAGCAGAACGAACCGCGGCGCTCGGACGGGACAGGACATAGACGCCTCGATCTCCGCGCCGCTTTTTCCGCCACGTATCGTGTCAATGCAACTGTTTCGGGATATGATTAGGTTGACCGGGTCCACCTGTCATCCACTCGGAAGGGATGTTATAAATGCGACTAGTGAGGGTTTCTGAACAGTGCTCCATTCTTTCTCCTCTGCTCTCCTCGTCTCCGCCCAACGCACCCGCTTTTGCCTCCGCAAAGCTCTTCTTCGCGCACCCCGCCGGCAGCCATGGTCAAGGAGAAGACGGCGGTGCTGGAGCGCGCAAAGAAGGCGTCGGCGGCGGAGAAGGCGCCGGGGGCGGAGAAGGCGAAGGGGAGATCCACCAGCCGCAGCGGGTCTTCGTCGAGATCCCGCCTGCCGAAGGGCTGGGTCCAGGGAGATTGGATCCAGTCGACCATCAGGGAGAAGGATCTCCTCGACATGGCCGACGACGGGCTGATCCCCCATGGCGTCGCAAGACTTCCAGGAAAAGAGTGGCAACCCCAGCCGGAAGAGGGTGAGTGTGTGCTCCTGGCCACTCATGTCGATCGAGGATTTTCTCTGCCACCGAGCATTTTCTTTTGTGGTTTTTTGAACTTCTTTGGAGCCCAACTCCACCACTTTACTCCGAACTCCATCGCGTATCTTGCTGCGTTTGTATCCATGTGCGAGAGCTTCCTGGGCTGTCGACCGCACTGGGGCTTGTTCAAGCACATCTTCACGTGTCGTTCTCAGACCGTGAAGAAGGCGAGTCCAGGCGATGAGAAAACCCAAGTTGTCCAAATGTGCGGGGGCCTGGGAATTCAAGTGAGGAATAAGAGCACCTTCCCAGCTATGACGTTTCCCGAGTCGGTCAGGGGCTGGCAGTCGACCTGGTTCTACTGCCAGAATGAGCCGACGCCGGGGCAGTCGAGTGGACTCCCTTCATTCACCATGAGCCGAGTGAACAAGCCCTCCTCTCTGAAGGTGGTTCCGAAGGAGAGAGCCGATGTGAAGATGTTGATGGATCGCGTGGTGCAGTTGGTTCGGGACGGCGTGACTGGCATGGACCTTCTGGAGGTTTTCCTTCGGCGGCGTATCCAGCCTCTTCAGTTCCGGAGCCATTGCATGTGGTTGTACTGCGGAACTGAAGACGAGACTCGAGTCCACCCGGAAGCAGTCGACGATGCCACGGTGGAAAGATGGATGGCCGCGGTCACTGGGAACAAGGATAATCCCCGTGGATCCAGGAGGATTCCTCCACTCGACCATCACAGCGTTCCAGACAAGGTACATTTGCTCTGCCTTCTATTGTATATTTGTCGAATTTGTTTCTGTATGTTCTGCAACTTGGTCGATTGATCTCTGTCTTGACGTCTTCCAGGCCCTTACCGAGCTGTATTCGATGCCCAATGGAGCTCAGGCTCCGACTGAGGAGGGAGAAGCCAGCGGGGGTGAGAGCCAGGATGAGTGGGATTCAGACGCTGCCGAAGATGACGACGATGACGACGACGATGATGAGGACGAAGAAGAGGAGGAGGAGGAGGTTGCACCACCGCGCTCGGAAAGGTGGTCGAAACTTGTCCATGACCCCGCGACTGAACGCGGTAAGGGGGTTGCGACTGCCCCGCAGTCGACCAAACGCCCTCGGACCGCTTCTCTGGTGCCGAGTGAAAAGGCGCCGAAGCAGTCGAAGGTGGCTCCGTCGAAACCCACCAAGCTCCTGCCGAAGATGAAGGTGTCCATCCCCACCATATCCGGGTAAACATGTTATTTGAGTCTCCTTGTTTTGTATAAGCTTTATCTCTGGTTGATACTTGAGTTAGTCGACTGATTCTTTGGAACTTCAGTGCTGCAACTTCTGAGACCTCAGGCAAGGCTGACGACCATGAGATGGAGGACGCAGCAACCTCAAATCCTGGTACTATACTCTCAATTTTGTCCGTAGTCGACTGACTCATGATTTCTAACTTTGATTCTTTTTCTGAAGCTCCACCCAATGACATTATCACCCTTCCTGAAGATGATGATGATGAGGATGAAGAACCGCTGAGGCACAGGAGGAGCAGGAAGGCGTCTACTGGTAAGGCAACCCAGGATGCGACGGCGCCCGAGACTGTGGTCACGGAGGGGGAGAACCCCACTCGACACACCGTGTCTTTCGCGGTGCCGTTGACGAGTGCTCATCCCACTTCGTCGAGTGCTGCACAACCTTCGCTCTTCACAACACATCACGTCCCAGAGGACCAAGCCAGCGCTGCTAAGGAGGCGATACGCCAAGCGGGGATCATGATGGAGCAGGTGAAGATCATCCGGGATGCAAGCCAAGCAGCTTATGACGCTAGCTCCGCCCTTCAAAGCAATGTTCAGGTCAGTCGACCACCGCCTGTTCTGTTAGGATATGCTATCAAAACTTTTTCTTTCTGAAATCCATAGCAATCACCCAGTGGGTGTGTCGATAAAAAACTCCGTGTTAGCGGGGGCACGCTGAGTGCACCCGCTGGGTGTAGTCCCCAAGGCTAAGGTCGACTGCTGGCAGTCGGCCTTAGGCTTTATAAGTAAAGGTTGTTCATCATTCGACTGGGGCGAATGAGTTTCCGAAACCAGTGGGGGCACGCTAAGTGCACCCACTGGGTGTAGTCCCCGAGACTGTGGTCGACTGCTGGCAGTTGATTACAGTCTGAAGAAGATTTTTTTTTTGGTCGACTGGTCGACTCTGTCTTGAATAGAACCAATGGGGGCACGCTGAGTGCACCCAGTGGGTGTAGTCCCCGAGACTACGGTCGAATGCTTGCATTCGACTGTAGTCTTAGAAACGTATGATTTTTCCCTATCCACTCGGAAGTGAATCATCTTTGATATTTTGTCGATTGGTTCTTCGTAGAAATCATGTGACCTTGCGGCTCGCTATACGGAACTGGAGCAGAAGCACATTCAGCTCGAGCTGGATCTGAAGCTAGTGCAGGAGAATCTGACGAAGGCGAAGGAGGAGACCAAAGGTATGTTCGGTGAGACCTCGACGACTCCTTTTTCCTTCCATTTGCTTCAAAATCTGTCTTTGCTGTAACTTGCAGGCAAGGTGAAGGAGGCCCAGAAGAAGAAAGACCTTGAGCTAGCTGAGAAGACCAAGCTTGCTGACGAGAAGTTAGCTTCAGTCACCAAGCTTGAACAGGAAAATACCAATCTGAAAGCTGCTCTGGCGATTGCCACCAAGGATGTCGACCGACTGAAAACTGACAAGACTACCTTGACCGAGAAGATCAACCAGTTGATTGGGAAGAAGAATGACCTGGAAGGCTTCCTGGGTGGTCTTGCCAAGAAATTGTTCCTTATGCTCGAAGGTAATCCTTTACACTCGACCAACATTTTCAACTGTGATGCTTCCATTCGACCATTGTCTTGATTCGGCGTTTTGTCCTTGCAGAATTCTGTCGAAACTTTGAAGAAGAGACTAGCCAGTTGGAGCCGAAGCTTGACCCTGTCAATTCTCCGGTGAATGATGAAGTTGCCATGAATGTCTTCCGACTGGAGTCCCGCGTTGCAGCTGTCGTGGACTATCTTGCAAGGCTGAAGGCCACCACTTCTCGCATCGACTCGACGCTTTGGCCCAGGGCGACACTTCAGAATGACCTCGAGTCATTGATGGCTCGACTAAACGCGGTCCCCGACCGTGTGCAAGAGTGGAAGAAGTCCTCGGCTCGGTGTGGCGCAGATGTTGCCCTGTGTCTGGCCCGAGTCCACTGCAAGGACGCGCGAGAAGAGAAGTTGGCGACTCTTCGAGTGGCCAACACCAAGAAACACGACTTCAGGTCCTTCATGGAAACTTTCATCGCTACTGCTACCCGGATCGCAGACGGGATCGACCTCGATGAGTTCGTTGCTCCTTCCAGCCCTCCACAGGAGGGGTAAAAAACTTTCTTTAAGCCCGACACTTTAAATTTGCCTCGGTATGCCGAGTGGAATTGTAACCGATAAACCTTAATAGGCTTAATGCCTGAGCAGTCTCAGTTCCTTTAGGTATCGACCTAAACTTGGATTTGATGTTTGGATATGATTGCTCTTGGCTCGAATTGTCCTTTGCAGGTTCACAGCAAGATGCCCACTGCAGTCGACTTATTCCTTAGGCGAGCACTGGGCTGCAGCTAAGCCCCCGAGTGAGAGGTTTGCTCTTCACTCGGTAGGATTTCTTATACCTTAGGCGAGCACTGGGCTGCAGCTAAGCCCCCGAGTGAGAGGTTTGCTCTTCACTCGGTAGGATTTTTTATAACTTAGGCGAGCACTGGGCTGTAGCTAAGCCCCCGAGTGAGAGGTTTGCTCTTCACTCGGTAGGATTTTTTATAACTTAGGCGAGAGCTGGGCTGTAGCTAAGCCCCCGAGTGAGAGGTTTGCTCTTCACTCGGTAGGATTTTTTATAACTTAGGCGAGCGCTGGGTTGCAGCTAAGCCCCCGAGTGAGAGGTTTGCTCTTCACTCGGTAGGAGTTTTTATAACTTAGGCGAGCGCTGGGCTGCAGCTAAGCCCCCGAGTGAGAGGTTTGCTCTTCACTCGGTAGGATTTTCACGTTGTATTTGTGGCGAAGCTCGGAGGAGAGAGTCGCAGTCTATCTGCACCTCGTCCTCCTTGCGAGCCCACATTATACTTATGGCGTAGCTCAGAGGAGAGGGTCGCAGTCGACCTGCACCTCATCCTCCTTGTGAGCACACACATTGTACTTATGGCGTAGCTCAGAGGAGAGGGTCGCAGCCGACCTGCACCTCGTCCTCTTTGCAAGCGTATGTTGTACTTAGGCGAGCACTGGGCTGCAGCTAAGCCTCTGAGTGGAAGTCTGGCTTATCACTCGGTAGGATTTTTTATAACTTAGGCGAGTACTTGGACTGCAGCTAAGTCCCCGAGTGGAAGTCTGGCTTACCACTCGGTAGGATTTTTATAACTTAGGCGAAACGGATTCGCGGCTAAGCCTCCGAGTGGAAGTCTGGCTTACCACTCGGTAGGATTTGTACAAACTTAGGCGAAACGGATTCGCGACTAAGCCACCCACTGGGTGTCTTCGATATTGTGTTCGACGTTGTAGAGACGGTATGCCCCATTGTGGAGAACTTTGGTGACAATGAAGGGTCCTTCCCAAGAAGGAGCGAGCTTATGCTGTTTCTGCTGATCCACTCGGAGAACTAGATCTCCTTCTTGGAAGGCTCGACCCCTCACATTCCTGGCGTGAAAGCGACGCAAGTCCTGTTGATAGATGGTCGATCGGATCAGAGCCATCTCCCTTTCTTCCTCTAGAAGGTCGACTGCATCCTGACGCGCTTGCTCAGCTTCTGCTTCGTTGTAGAGTTCAACTCGAGGAGCATTGTGAAGAAGATCACTCGGCAAGACTGCTTCAGCTCCATAGACCAGAAAGAATGGAGTTCTTCCGGTCGACCGATTGGGTGTGGTCCGCAAACCCCAAAGCACCGAAGGGAGTTCGTCGACCCATGCTCCAGCCGCGTGCTTGAGATCACGCATCAGTCGGGGTTTTAAACCCTTGAGGATTAAGCCATTGGCTCGCTCTGCTTGTCCATTCGACTGCGGATGAGCGACCGAAGCGTAGTCGACTCGCGTGCCTTGAGCGTTGCAGAAATCCTTGAATTCTTCCGAGTCAAAGTTCGACCCATTATCCGTAATGATGCTGTGCGGGACTCCATATCTGAACGTCAGCTCTCTGATGAAGGTAACCGCAGTACCGGCGTCAAGATTCTTGATTGGTTTAGCCTCAATCCACTTCGTGAACTTGTCGACTGCGACCAGTACGTGCGTGAAACCACTTCGACCTGTTCTCAAGGGACCGACCATGTCCAACCCCCATACTGCGAACGGCCAGACGAGTGGAATGGTCTTCAGAGCTGACGCGGGCTTGTGTGACATATTGGAGTAGAACTGACATCCTTCGCACTTGTCCACTATTTCCTTTGCCATCTCATTCGCCCTTGGCCAGTAAAATCCAGCTCGGTATGCTTTGGCTACAATGGTCCGAGAGGACGCATGGTGACCACAGGTCCCCGAGTGGATATCATTGAGAATGATTCGACCTTCTTCTGGCGTTATGCATTTTTGACCAACCCCAGTCGGGCTTTCTCTATACAGCTGTCCTTTGATAACGGTAAAGGCTTTGGATCGACGGACGATCTTCCGAGCCTCTTCCTCATCCTCTGGGAGCTCTTTTCTCAGGATATACGCGATATAGGGAATTGTCCAGTCGGGAATGACCACTAAAACCTCCATGACCAAGTCGACCACTGCTGGGACCTCAACCTCAGTCGGATCTGTGGCACTCTTGGGCTGTGGAGCTTCCTCTGTGAAGGGATCCTCTTTAACTGACGGAGTGTGTATATGCTCCAAAAACACACCACTCGGAATGGCTTCTCTTTTGGAACCTATCTTTGCCAGATCATCTGCTGCTTGATTTTTCAGTCGGGGGATGTGATGGAGCTCCAACCCCTCGAACTTCTTTTCTAGCTTCCTCACTGCATTGCAGTATCCAGTCATGGCTGGGCTTCTCACGTCCCACTCCTTCATCACCTGGTTGACCACTAAATCTGAATCGCCATAAACCATCAGGCGACGGACGCCGAGTGAGATGGCCATGCGCAATCCATATAAAAGGGCCTCATACTCTGCCTCATTGTTGGAGGAATCAAAGTGAATCTGGAGCACATACCTAAGCTTATCTCCTCTGGGGGAAACCAGAACAACCCCAGCACCAGAACCATTCAGCATCTTAGATCCATCGAAGAACATGGTCCAATGCTCCGAGTGAACTTCAGTCGGCTGCTGTTGCTCAATCCACTCGGCGAGGAAATCTGCTATTGCCTGGGACTTAATGGCTTTCTTTGCCTCAAACTTGATATCAAGGGGAAGAAGTTCAATCGCCCATTTCGCCACTCGACCAGTTGCATCTCTATTGTGCAGAATCTCTGATAGTGGGGCATCACTGACGACTGTGATAGAATGATCAGAGAAATAATGAGCAACCTTCTTCGTGGTCATGTATATTCCATACACAACCTTCTGATAATGAGGATATCTCTGCTTGGATGGAGTCAAGACTTCAGACAAATAATACACCGGGCGCTGAACTTTGAAGGCTTTTCCTTCTTCTTCCCGCTCGACCGTAAGTACTGTACTGACGACTTGTCCTGTGGCTGCAATATAAAGCAACAGAGGCTCTTTGCTGATTGGAGCAGCAAGCACCGGCTGGGTGGAGAGCAGAGCTTTTAGCTCGGCAAATGCTGCATCAGCTTCTGGAGTCCACTTGAACTTGTCTGCCTTCTTCATCAGTCGGTAAAGAGGCAATGCCTTTTCACCGAGTCGTGAGATGAATCGACTTAATGCGGCCAAGCATCCAGTAAGCTTCTGGACATCGTGCACTCGCACAGGGCGTTTCATTCGGAGAATAGTGCCGATCTTCTCTGGATTAGCGTCGATCCCTCGCTCGGAAACGAGAAAACCGAGTAACTTTCCACCAGGAACTCCGAATGTGCACTTCGATGGATTGAGCTTGATATCATACCTTCTGAGGTTGGCAAATGTTTCGGCGAGGTCAGCAAGCAGGTCGGAACCTTTTTGCGACTTAACGACGATATCATCCATATACGCTTCCACATTCCGACTGGTTTGAGTGAGAAGACACTTCTGAATCATTCGCATAAATGTGGCTCCGGCATTCTTGAGGCCGAATGGCATGGTGATATAGCAGAAGCACCCGAATGGAGTGATGAAAGCTGTTTTTATTTCGTCGGGTCCATACAGACGGATCTGATGATACCCGGAATATGCGTCTAGAAAAGACAATCTCTCACATCCCGCGGTCGAGTCAACAATTTGATCTATGCGAGGGAGAGGAAAATGATCTTTTGGGCAGGCCCGATTGATGTGCTTGAAGTCAATGCACATGCGGAGTGAGTTGTCCTTCTTGGGAACCATGACGACATTAGCGAGCCACTCGGAGTCGTATATCTCTCGAATAAATCTTGCCGCCAATAGTCGAGCCACTTCCTCACCAATAGCTTTTCTCTTCTGGACGGCGGACCGCCGAAGATGCTCTTTGACTGGTTTTGCTGATTTGTCGACTCTGAGGCGATGCTCAGCCAGTCCCCTGGGAACACCTGGCATGTCAGCTGGCTTCCATGCAAAAATGTCCCAGTTCTCACGGAGGAACTGGATGAGCGCTTCTTCCTATTTCGGGTCGAGTGTCGTGGAGATGTGGGTCGGGGCTGCATTGGGGTCGGTCGGGTGAATGTGAACAGGCTTCGTCTCACCAGACGACTGAAATGCAGATTCTGTGGCTGGTTTCTTGGATCGCAACAAATCACTCGGATCTGCGTTTTGCTTGTATTCTTCGAACTCGACCGCTGTCACCTGGGAATCGGCAATCTTCGAGCCCTTCTGAAAGCACTCTTCTGCCTTTTTCCGATCGCCAGTGACAGTGATCACTCCTTTGGGACCTGGCATTTTCAGTTTGAGGTACACGTAACATGGTCGAGCCATGAACCGTGCATAGGCGGGCCTCCCCAAAATGGCGTGGTACGCGCTCTGAAAATCCACAACCTCAAAGGTCAACTTTTCCTTGCGAAAATGCTTTGAGTCGCCAAAAACCACGTCCACAGCTATTTGGCCGAGTGAGTCGGCTTTCTTCCCTGGTATGACTCCGTGGAAACTCATGTTGCTGGTGCTCAGTCGGGACATCGGGATGCCCATTCCTTTCAGTGTGTCTGCATACAACAAGTTCAGCCCACTACCACCGTCCATCAGCACTTTTGTCAGTCGAGTGCCTTCGACAACTGGATCGACCACCAAAGCTTGCCTCCCAGGGGTGGCAATATGAGTCGGGTGATCAGATTGGTCGAATGTGATGGGTGTTTGGGACCATCTCAGATAACTTGGTTTTGCTGGGGCAACCATATTCACCTCACGGTTAATGACTTTCAGTCGACTCTTGCTTTCCACATCCGCGAAGATCATCAGAGTGGAGTTGACATGCGGATATTCTTCCTCATTGTCCTCTTTGTCTCCGGCCTTGTCTGACTCCTTCTCCTTGTCCTTAGACTGTTTTCCCTGAAACTGCTGGATCAGGAGTCGACACTGGCGAGTGGTGTGCTTTGGGTAAATGATGTTGCCCTCTTCATCTTTCTTCGTGTGGATGTGGCATGGCATATCCATCACGTCGTTTCCTTCTTTATCCTTTACTTTCTTAGGATTCCAGGATCCTTTTGGCTTCCCTTTGAACTTTCCCTGAGTCACGGCCAGGGCCTCTCCAGGAGCTGCTGGCTCGGCTTTCCGCTTCTGTTTCCGACTGGAATTTCCCTTCTCCGACTGACTTGGCTTATACTTGCCGCTTCGGAGTCAGTCCTCTTCCTCGCCATTGGCGTACTTGGTAGCAATCTCCATCATTCGACTCAAGGTCATGTCCCCGGTTCGACCAAACTTCAGACTCAATTTCCTGTTCTTGACGCCATCTTTGAAGGCGCAAACTGCTTGATGATCAGACACATTTTCCACAGTATGGTGCAGAGTAATCCACCTCTGAATGTACTCTCTGAGTCTCATTGGTCTTCTGCACACAAACTTGCAGCTCTGTCAAACCAGCTGGTCGCTTGCAAGTTCCTTCAAAAGTTCTGACGAACACTCGGGACAAATCTTCCCAAGTGTAAATACTGCTAGGAGGTAACTGATTCAACCACGCTCTGGCTGAACCTTCCAGCATGAGGGGCAAATGCTTCATGGCCACCTCGTCATTCCCACCACCAATCTGAACAGCCACTCGGTAGTCCTCAAGACAAGTTTCAGGCTTGGACTCCCCAGTGAATTTGGTGACTCCTGTCGCCAACCTGAAATTGGGGGGAATCACTGCGGCTCTGATAGCCCTGCTAAAACACTCTGGACCAGAAACATGCACTCGACTGCTCGTGGGTGCATCTCTCTCGGGTCCACCTCGATGGGCTCTGTTCCGGTCGACCAAGCCTTGCACGATAATGGATCGCGCGTCGAAGCCTGGTTCCCTGGGGTCGACTTGAACTCTTCGCCCCGCACTGAACTGACGCCTGTTATCCTGTCGCCGAGGAGCATAAGACCCTTCCCTCGGAGGGGAAACGGGCACTCGACGCCTGTCATCTCGGTCGTGTCGGTCTCCATACTGATCTCGCTGGTAGTCGCGCCCTTCCCGCCGCGGAGGCGATCTGGGACTGTGAGCCGACTGAACCGTATTCGCAGCGACGGATCGACTGTGAATTCTGTTGCGCGACTGCGACACGGCTGAGTTCTGGTCCCCTGCGGCTCGGAGCAAATCTCTGATCTGCATCAAGCCTCTCCCAGCTTCCGACTGTGAAGGCTGGATGGACTCTGCTATACGGGTTGCAGCTGCTAAATTCTGAATTGGCGTGCGGTATACCTGAGTCGGCGGGAAGAGTCGACGTCGACTGACTTCGGGAACTCGTCGCCGCGCGCGCTCGTCGAGTGCTCGCTGAAGGTTCTCCAGACGAGCGCGTTCAGCCACATTGGCCAAACGTGCCTCCTCCAAGGCGCGAGCCTCGGGGGTTTCTCCCGCAATGGGAGTATGCAGGGCATCCATGTTCCTGCGGCGAAGCTCTTCTCTCTGCAGAGAGTCGAGTGTCTCGGGTTGGTACTCTTCGTGGTCTTGTGCAGGGTCACCTCCACCGCCCGCTCCGCCACCATGGGCGAAGCCGGGAGGACTGCGGGGCCCGTCGACCATGAGAATTTCTGCCGCTGGCTCACTGCTATCGCATTCGGATGCAGTCTCGATTCGTCGGGCTCGATTGCCGCAACTTGTGCGATGGCCGTCTGGCGAGCCACCGCGTGCTTCACCCACCGCTGAAGCCTCGATCGACCAGAGCGCTTGCGCTGGTGGGAGACCGGACGGGTGACCGATAAAGGAGTCGACCGATAGGGGGCCGACGGTTGCCGCAGCAGAACGCCGCGGACACATGCGCGAAAATGCGTCGCACCGCGGACGGGGAGCGCATCAACGTCGAGTGGAGCCTCCTGGAGCCACGCGGAGTCGTGGGCAACAAAGGTGAGAGCGCCAAGACGGATCTCGCGCCCCTCGACCAAAACTCCAGCAGTCATCATGATGAAAGTACTCGAAAATACCACAACTTCTCCACAAAATCACTAAAACACCGGCCCCAAGGTGGGCGCCAACTGTCGTGGTTCTAAGTCTGACAGTAGAGTGGGGGGTAGGTATGGAGAGGCAAGGTCCTAGCTATGGAGAGGTTGTAAACACAAGCGATGTACGAGTTCAGGCCCTTCTCGGAGGAAGTAAAAGCCCTACGTCTCGGAGCCCTGAGGCGGTCGAGTGGATTATGTGTATAGGTGTTACAAGAGTGCGAACCCCTCTGCCTGTGGAGGGGGGTGGCTTATATAGAGTGCGCCAGGACCCCTGCCAGCCCACATAATGAAGGGGTTTAAGTACATTAAGTCTGGGACGTTACTGGTAACGCCCCACATAAAGTGCCTTAACTATCATTAAGTCTATTCAATTACAGGCCGTTGCAGTGCAGAGTGCCTTCTGACCTTCTGGTGGTCGAGTGAATCTTCATGGTCGAGTGAGTCTCCATGGTCGAGTCCTTCTAGTCAGTCGAGTGGGTTCTTCGTTGGTCGACTGGAAGGTGATCTCTTCTAAGGGTGTCCTTGGGTAGGACATATAGGTCAGGCCTATGATCCTACCCTAGGTACATGAATCCATCAGTTGGTGCTCTTTTGATCTTGGGCGATCGTGTAAAATGTATTCCCATTTATCTCGTATCCTTTCCAAATCATTACAGTCGAAGATGGTCCCCTGGACAACGAGTACAACTCCTCACAAACAGTGTTTTCACCTCTGAGACGTGTTTCCAACCAACTGCTGAAAGTCCTGATGTCTTCACATGTAATCCAGTCATCGCACTGCTTCGGGTGTTTGGAGCATAGACTGTTCTTGTGTTCATCGACATACGGGGTCACCAAGGTAGAGTTCTGTAGAACTGTGTAGTGTGCTTGAGACCAAGGATATCCGTCCCTGCATATTATTGTCTCCCCTCCAAGCGTGCCTTTTCCAGTCAGTCTCCCCTCATACCGTGATTTAGGGAGACCTATCTTCTTAAGGCCAGGAATGAAGTCAACACAAAACCCAATGACATCCTCTGTTTGATGGCCCATGGAGATGCTTCCTTCTGGCCTAGCGCGGTTACGGACATATTTCTTTAGGACTCCCATGAACCTCTCAAAGGGGTACATATTGTGTAGAAATACGGGGCCTAGAATGACAATCTCGTCAACTAGATGAACTAGGACGTGCGTCATGATATTGAAGAAGGATGGTGGGAACACCAGCTTGAAACTGACAAGACATTGCACCACATCACTCCTTAGCCTTGGTATGATTTCTGGATCGATCACCTTCTTAGAGATTGCATTGAGGAATGCACATAGCTTCACAATGGCTAATCGGACATTTTCGGTAGAAGCTCCCTCAATGCAACCGAAAGCAGTTGCGTCGTAATCACATGGCAGTCATGAGACTTTAAGTTCTGAAACTTTTTCTTTGCCATATTTATTATTCCCTTTATATTCGACGAGAAGCCAATCGGGACCTTCATACTAAGCAGGCATTCAAAGAACATTTCCTTCTCTTCTTTGGTAAGAGCATAGCTGGCAGGACCTTCATACTGCTTTGGAGGCATGCCGTCTTTTTCGTGCAAACGTTGCAGGTCCTCCCGTGCCTCAGCTGTATCTTTTGTCTTCCCATACATGCCCAAGAAGCCTAACAGGTTCACGCAAAGGTTCTTCATCACGTGCATCATGTCGATCGAAGAGCGGACCTCTAGGTCTTTCCAGTAGGGTAGGTCCCAAAACATAGATTTCTTCTTCCACATGGGTGCGTGTCCCTCAGCGTCACTCGGAACAGCTAGTCCGCCAGGACCCTTTCCAAAGATTACGTGTAAATCATTGACCATAGCAAGTACGTAATCACCGGTACGCATGGCGGGCTTCTTCCGGTGATCTGCCTCGCCTTTGAAATGCTTGCCTTTCTTTCGACATTGATGGTTGGTCGGAAGAAATCGACGATGGCCTAGGTACACATTCTTCCTGCAGCTTCCCAGGTATATACTTTCGGTGTCAGCTAAACAGTGCGTGCATGTGTGGTATCCCTTGTTTGTCTGTCCTGAAAGGTTACTGAGAGCGGGCCAATCGTTGATGGTTACAAACAGCAACGCGTGCAGCTTAAATTCCTCCTGTCTGTGCTCATCCCACACACGTACACCATTTCCATTCCATAGCTGTAAAAGTTCTTCAACTAATGGCCTTAGGTACACATCAATGTCCTTGCCTGGTTGCTTAGGGACTTAGATGAGAACTGGCATCATAATGAACTTCCGCTTCATGCACATCCAAGGAGGAAGGTTATACATACATAGAGTCACGGGCCAGGTGCTGCGATTGCTGCTCTGCTCCCCGAAAGGATTAATGCCATCTGCGCTTAAACCAAACCATATGTTCCTTGGGTCATGTGCAAACTCAGCCCAGTACTCTCTCTCGATTTTTCTCCACTGCGACCCGTCAGCGGGTGCTCTCAACTTGTCTTTCTTACGGTCCTCACTGTGCCATCACATCAACTTGGCATGCTCTTTGTTTCTGAACAGTCATTTCAACCGTGGTATTATAGGAGCATACCACATCACCTTCGCAGGAACTCTCTTCCTACGGGGCTCGCCGTCAACATCACCAGGGTCATCACGTCTGATCTTATACCGCAATGCACCGCATACCGGGCATGCGTTCAAATCCTCGTATGCACCGCGGTAGAGGATGCATTCATTAGGGCATGCATGTATCTTCTGCATCTCCAATCCTAGAGGGCATACAACCTTCTTTGCTACGTACGTACTGTCGGGCAATTCATTATCCTTTGAAAGCTTCTTCTTCAATATTTTCAGTAGCTTCTCAAATCCTTTGTCAGGCA
Source organism: Triticum timopheevii (assembly GCA_963921465.1). Taxonomy (NCBI): domain Eukaryota; kingdom Viridiplantae; phylum Streptophyta; class Magnoliopsida; order Poales; family Poaceae; genus Triticum; species Triticum timopheevii. The sequence continues at coordinate 604,185,525 of OY997266.1, read as the reverse complement.
CAGCATTCTCTGTCTTCCATTGTAGCAATTCCAGTACGGTACCCAGCTTTGTGTTGCCATCTTCGCAATTGGGGTATAACCCTTTTTTGTGATCCTCTAACATGCGATCGAACTTTAGCTTCTCCTTTTGACTTTCGCATTGCGTCCTTGCATCGACAATGACCCGGCGGAGATCATCATCGGGCACATCGTCTGGTTCCTCTTGATCTTCAACAGCTTCCCCCGTTGCAGCATCATCGGGCACATCGTCTGGTTCCTCTTGATCTTCAGCAGCTCCCCCGTTGCAGCATCACCGTATTCAGGGGGCACATAGTTGTCATCGTCCTCTTCTTCTTTGTCGTCTTCCATCATAACCCCTATTTCTCCGTGCCTCGTCCAAACATTATAGTGTGGCATGAAACCCTTGTAAAGCAGGTGGGTGTGAAGGATTTTCCGGTAGAGTAAGACTTCGTATTCCCACATTTAGTGCATGGACAACACATAAAACCATTCTGCTTGTTTGCCTCAGCCACTTCGAGAAAATTATGCACGCCCTTAATGTACTCGGAGGTGTGTCTGTCACCATACATCCATTGCCGGTTTATCTGCGTGCATTATATATAATTATGTGTGTCAAAAGTAAGAAAATCAGACATATATCTACCTAAAGGAATAAAATCAGACAAGTATCAGAAAGAAGATAAGAACAAGAGGCTCACCACGGTGGTGCCGGCGACGAGATCGGCGCGGGCGATCAATGGCGGTGAAAATGGGGACGGGGCATGACGCACCGCTAAATCTAGACAAATCTTGAAAAAAATGGAGCTCCGAGATCGAGCTTCGAGAGGAGAAAGCTTAACTAGTGTGGCTCGGGCATTTCATCAAACACCTCATGTGCATAGGAGGTGAACTAGAGCACCCAAATGACCTCTCCTCGCCGGATTGAAAAAACAGAGCACTGGAGTGCTCCGCCGCGGCGGTGGGTATATATAGGCAAGTTATTTGTCCCGGTTCATGGCATGAACCGGGACTAAAGCACCCCCTTCTGTCCCGGTTTATGGCATGAACCGGGACCAATGGTTGTGGGCCAGGAGCGAGGACCATTAGTCCCGGTTCGTGGCTTGAACCGGGACAAATGGTTCCACACGAACCGGGACCAATGCCCACGAGGCCCCGGCCGGTCCCCTGGGCTCACAAACCGGGTCTAATACCCCCCATGGGTCCCGGTTTTTGAAGAACCGGGACTAATGGGCTGGCCAGGCCTGAACGGTAGCCCTATTTTCTACTAGTGTATTGAGAACCTGACATGAGTTGAGCCCATAAAAGACATTCACCACACTACCAATTTATCACTGTCAAAGAAGTTCCAAATTCCTTCTATAAGGTGCAACTAAGAATTAAATTCAGGCTAATCAGAGTGACTTTTAACTTGCTCCTACAGCTGTACAGTCACACAACAGGCCTGGTGTTGTCCGCTCGAGACGTGCATACAATCTTGGAGCCGAGACAGATCATGGCTCACCTTTCTTAAGTTTACAATACAAGTTTTGTTTCTTCAACTGAAGCACTAATCCTTAAAATGTTTAGCATGAATAGTGAAATAGTAATAGATCATTCCGAACAATTTAGCACGAATGGTGAAATAGTAATAGATCATTCCGAACAATGTAATAGAAAACCTCTGTGAGGATAGAAGCACAAAAATGTATTCATAGAATTCTAGGTTGCAGTACCAGTCCATTCTATAGGAAACCTACAACTCAGGATGAGAGAAATATAATCATGTCCAATTCAGACTACAATCGCGAGCATCTTTGTTTCCATAAGAACTACCTAACCAGATGCAGTTGATTCATGATGAAAAATGAATTATAACAGAATGTTTCATTGAAAAGTTGACTCTTATGCAACTTATGTTAATGAGTAGTGTCCAAGTTGATCTAAGAATCGGATGCAGCTTGCTTGAGTGGACATTTAAAGATTCGGAGATTTCGGCAACCAAGGTGAAGCATTCATAGCATAACCTTCTAGAGAAGGAAAAAAGCTATGATGAGCAAGACTTTGCTTGAGCCGGTTTTAGTCATACGAAGGATTTGGCGACCAAGAGTGAAATTATCAAGCAATGTGCAATCACTGTCAATGTGAATCAGATACTGACCAATAAGCATCTGTAGGAGCACTTCACCATCCCGCAAAACAATGTCCAAATGATAGTGATCATGGTTTTCAAAGTTGTGCCTGATTGTTTCAAATGGCAGTCTGATTCGGTACTTAAAGTCCCAAACCTCGCTTTCATAGTCCCGCAACACCCATATATCAACAGTTTCTTTTTCTTTCAGAATTGAATACACATTAATACTTTCCATACCTCCGTAGATGCTAAGTGTGCCATATATATCAAAGATATATTCTTTGGTGGAAACAACTGGAGCACGCATCCGCCGAAACGACTCAGCTATAGTGTCAAATACTACTGTTGGTTTGTTGCCACTCGGACAATAAGTTGAGTACCTATGCAGGCTATCACGCACCCGGACAGGTAAGCCGAAGCACTACGATAAATTTTCATCCTCCTCCTCAATGTACCTTGGTGGCTGCTCACAGCCCAACGAAAAGACACAACAACCAATTTGTTCTTGAGGCAACTCTATATAGGTCGTCTTTTCCAGTAGCAGTAGCAGGTACTCGCCGGTGGGTCAGTGTGGGTACATCCCCAGTATTGTCAAACCCAATGATGGAAGCCTGAGGAAGGCATGCTCACGTGTTGCCGGGTTGCAGACGGAGAGCCGGCGGGTGCGGGAGCTAGGCGTGAAGTCGACATGGGAGAAGACAAGGAGACCGTCGCAGGGAGCCTCCAAATTTATGGCCTCGTCAAACCGGGCGACGGTGTGGAGCTTGTCGCTGTGAACTCGATGGTCGAAGGCCGAAGATTTGGTCCCTGGCTAGGAAGACGGGTAGGGTGGGCTGGCCGGCGTGGTGTGCCAGGAGGAAGCCAGTGGTGGAAATGGCGCAGCGCCATCCGCGACAGACGGCTTGGCAGCGCAAGAGGGATTTCGGGGGCAGGTGGATGAGGATCTCCCAGACAAGGATCTCCTCCGGGAGGCCACGGCCGCGGCGGCGACAGAGCCTTGCCGCCTTCGCCATGGTCGCCGAGATCTGGAGGAACGAGACGAGTTGTGGTTATCTCTCTCAGGAAGACTTGGACTTGGGCCCTGGTTCGTCTGCAACTTGTAAAAGACTTTGGTTTCCCCTTTTAAATGGGTTTTTATTTAGGACGCCGATAAGTACCACACGTGTGGTATATTCGACATGCGTCCACACACCGTGTGTGGTGTGAGCAGGAGGCAGCCCACACGGGCTGTGTGTGGGCGGATATTAGAATTGCCCACACGTGTGGGCGCGGCTACTTCGTGCCACACGCCAACAAGTACTACTCATCTTCACCCTGCGCATGTGGCACGAAGCAAAAATGCCCACACGTCCTGGCGCAACTACGTTAGGTACACCGCGGGATGACGATGTAGTCGCCATCTTGGTTGGCAGATGTAGTTATCCGGGATGGCAAGTGTAGTTGTAAAAGCATGGCAACTCTATCTATTTTGGTTAACTATAGTTGCCATGTCTAATTTATGGTAGTTGTGGCGTGTAATCAAACCGTAGTTGTCGTGTGTGACTAATTACTTGCCTCATATGGTCAAACAGTAGTTGACATGTGTGTTTATCTAGTTGCCATGTGTGGTCCAACTACGTGTGTGATTAACTACTTGCCACATATGGTCAAACAGTAGTTGTCATGTATGTTTACCTAGTTGCTATGTGTGGTCCAACCATAGTTGTCATGTGTGTTTATCTAGTTGCCACGTACGCGCAACTGCAGTTGCCGTCTAGCAAAAAATCACAGTTGCCATGTGTGTTTACCTAGTTGCCACGTTCGTCTAACTGCAGTTGCCATCCAGAACATAGGAGTGTCGTGTGGGCGAAAAGTAGTTCGCCCACACGCGCATGAACTAGGTGGCTGGCTGTGTGGGCAGAAACTAGTTCGCCCACACAGCGCAGCTGGCAAACAGCGTGGTGCTAGCGTGTGGGCAAACTCTCCAACGCCCACACACCAGCCCCGTCCTACGTGGCCCACAAAATCAACCTTTTTGTGCCAAGATTCGTGCAAAAGGCACTGAACGACGATCGAGGCGTGTGGGCGAGTTGGGTAACGCCCACACGTGTGGACGTTAGTGTTTCCGTTTATTTATCATAAATTCTATCTAAAAGGAAAAGGGATCATTGTCCTATCTTAATGTACCTGCAAAATAAAGCCAAAATAGCAATAAATAAAAATAATGCTAGATTGTTCTACCAAAACGATAAAGATATTAATCTAAAGAAATCATGCTACCACTACACAATATATGTGCAGTTAACCTAGAATGTATCACGTCATGTCGACTGCAAAGGTGCTTATGTGATGGCTAATTTTCTTTTCTTTTATTTTTTGTTCCGCTTCACTAAAAATAAGTCAGGGTACATGTTTCTTCACTTCCGTATTTCTTTTTAATGAAAAGGCGATATTTCCGCCAAGTTCTTTCTTGAAAGAAAAGGGAAAACCCTTTTTCTTAGTGGATTATTGAGAATGGACCCCATATCAGCGATTTAAAAATGTATGCATGTATATTTTTTTGCAGAATAAACAAAATGTCACCTGCCACATCAACTAAGCTCGATTCCTTGACGCGTTGGAGAGGACTTGAAGCTTGGCACCCTGTGACGATAGAGACTACCATGGCATCTATTGTGTGTGACGCATGTCAACGCGCAAAAAAAAGTTCAGCAATTACCAAGCAAAATATATTGCTTTTGCCGTAAGCAGTACACCGATTCTTGATTGCCATGGTAACAATTAATTACAGAATCACACCGTAACAATCTCCCCCAATCAGATCGTGATCAATACAAAATCACAACAATATCAGTTTGGCTTAACTACACCGATTCGGTTAGATCATGGTCGCCAAGGTAGGGTTAGGCAAAAGAATTGACCTGCAACATAGAGGGTGCTTGGATACGTTTTAGTCCCATGACTAAAAGTAGTGGGACTAAAACTTGCTAGCCTCACCCATGCTTGGATCCAAATACTAAAGAGACTAAAATCAAGCTATTGAGCATTTATTATCCTCCAAACCCTCCAATCCAGAACTCGCATGTGTTAAAGGAGATGAATTAAATGAGGAGAGAGAGGGCTAATACATATTTTAGTAGGTTTCCTATGACTAAAAATTTTTAGCCTCAAGACTAGTCCTAGCCTCTCTTTAGTCAGGGGTGTTTGGAACTTTAGCCTCTAAAAGAGACTATTTTTAGTCAGACTAAAAATAGTCCCTTGGATCCAAGCACCCTCATAGTAGGTCGGGTTCTGAGTCTACGCTTGCCCCCCTGCCCACCCCAAAAGAATCCAAGTGTTAGGCTCCCATTGTGTTAGGTCGTTGTGTGCGGTTGAGCGAGGATGGCATCATGCTGTCTTGGCACCTACCAAGAGAGAACACTAGTACTCACTATAGTTCTCTGCCTGTGAAAAGCAAAGACGAAGTATAAAGTGGAGAAAGCATAGGGTTGTTGCTGGCCTACGAAACGCATCAGCAAATATACAAGGAAGAGAGAGCCTAACTATGTAAGACTGAAACAATGATCTCCAGGAGAGAAGCATGATCACATGATTTTCAGTAGTGTTTACATGGCAGCAAGGGTAATTGCATTGTGAAATAGCACTGGCACCAGGTAAAATATGTACTCCCTCCGTTCCAAAATAGATGACCCAACTTTGTACAAAGTTAGTACAAAGTTGGGTCATCTATTTTGGAACGGAGGAAGTAAGACTGAATCAATGATCTGCGGGTACTACCAAGACCATATGACTTTCAGTAATGTTTACATGGCAGCAAGGGGAACTTCAAAGATATGCAACATCTTCACACAAGTGGGTTCTTCCTCTTGTATTCAGTCTAGGAAATGTGGTCAAGTGCATTGTTTCTAGTGGGCTCCTCCGGCTATTAGAATGGGGGCGGCAAGCCGCCTGGGCGCCCAAAGAACAGGCCACAACAATCTTGGAGCAGGCAGCAGCAGCACACGAGGTAGAAGCTGCAGAAGAAGCAGAGTTTCAGATATACTCAAAAAGAAGTTTCAGAGCTACGAAATTAAACTGCTAGTATATGCTTCATTGCTTGGAATTGTGGTTTCAATTGGCGCTGAAAAATTTACACTTGATCCCTGAACCACCAATCATCTACCGAGTGAATAGACAGATTTTTTATAAAGGAAAACATTTGACATGCTAACTGGATGAATTGATGACCTCCATCAATTACCTGAGAGAATGCAGCTTACCATGATCCAAATAATCCACCGAACCCAGCCCTCCCTCCAACCAGGGCCATGGCCACCAGGGAATCCAGGACCCCCAGGTGGAACCAGACCCCGCCCTCCAGGGCCCCATCCTGCAGGGCCTCCCCAACCCGGTCCTCCAGGCCCATGCGGATCTATCCTGCCCTAGATTGCTCCTACTAAAAATGAAAACTTAACTGCTGTAGAAGGGTAAACTACAGCTTCACAACTCAATCAGAAAGAACAAATTTGAGATTTGAAGCAACAGTTTGTGGTGAAGAAGAATTTATAGAGGTAGTTGTTCATGTACTGTTCAATGCCTCACCCACTAGTCTATCTTACTTCCATTTCAACTACTGTTCTCCGGTTACTGTTGCAGTATTACATGGACATTTAGAGTTTTTGACCTCTAGAGCTGAGTTGTAAACCACTTTGATTCATAGCAAAAATAGTATGTAAATGTAAACATCTGAATCTAACAATCGCATGTAGCTGATTTTTCTGCAGTACCACCACAATCCAACAAAAAACAAATGGCAAAAGTAGGGTGCAGGACAACCTGCACTACCAGCATACAGTTTTGTTCATTTGTCTTCTGTTTGTTACAAACACAAGCTTCTAAAAAGTTGATCATATTTTCCTTACCTGAAGAAATATATTACAGTTGCAAACAAGAACTAAAAGTAGAAACGTACAATTTCGTTCTCAATCACATTCAACTTAGAGGTGTTCAAAGAGTAGATTGGAAACAGACCAAGCTTGACATGTGTATATATAATTAAGCTCGATATACTACTCAGGATTTGGCAATGGGATCAGCAAGAAAATAGCCGAATAATTGAGATAGCAAGCATAGGTTTCCGTCCATGCAGCAACGTGATCTTGTCGAAGGCGCGCAGATGCCTCCGTGCGAGCCCTGCAGCAAATACACATGCCCTCCACGTCAACACAGTTCCAGGAGACATAAAATTTTAGGGGGCATTTACGGTTGATTGAAGCAAAACCTTTGTCATGCAAAGCACAGCTGAAGTTATTAAGAGCAGCTAAGCTACAAACATACCGGGAGAGAATAATTGACGAGGAGAGCTACGCAGTTCCAGCAATATGCTGGTCTTCTTGGTCAGACATACGTAGATGTGCGATAATATTATCCTCCCAAATTGTATTAAAAGGCATTAATCTTGGTGTTATGCACGCGCTCAACTTGCTTCTGGAAAGTGTAAAAGGCTTGCTCTACGTTAGAGCCGTGTCTTGAAAGATAAATCGATGCAAATCGGCTATGATCACCCAAATATGTTAAACCACCAATAGAATAATTGCGAGACCAAAAACACCAAAGTGAACAAGTTCAAGCAGTGCGTGTGTAACATGAGTGGAATCTTGAGAAGGCGATTTATGAATCTTTGCGTGTTGACATGCAGCACACACACTCGAACTCAAGAGAAGGTGCACACGCGAAATCATTTGAGCACAAGACTTTTGGACGTATGATCTGATGTTTGATGCTCTGGCAAGAGCTTGGCATGGGAGAGAACTCGACGCCTTGGGCAAGGACTTGAAGCTTGGCACCCCCCGGTAGAGAGTACACGACATGTAGTGTGTGTGCCACATGTCATCCCACAAAAGTTCAACAATTACCAAACACAATGTTTTTGCCTTGAGCTTGCTTGAATTTATACAAGGTCGATACTTGATCGCCAAGGTTACAATTAATTATGGAATCACACCGTGTCAATCTCTACATATCAGGTCGTGATTGGTACAAATCACAATGATATTTGTTTGTCTTAACTACATCGATTCGATTATATTGTGATCGCCAGGGGTTAGGCAAAAGAATGGACCTATAGACAGTAGGCCGTTTTTTCTCAGTCTAAGTATCTTTGCCAGTCTCAGCAAGGCACAAGGTAGAGAAAGATCCTGGCAATTGCATTCTCAAATAAAGCTAGCACCAGGCAAATCATGCTAGACTGAATCACTGAAACAATGATCTCCGATAGGATACTGGCAACAACAGCAAGATCTGTAACAGGTCCAGCATACATACACATAGCTAGCTCACAGACCTTGTTGTTGCTAGTATGGGACTGTTGCCGGCCTGTGAGACGCATCAGCAAGGTGCAACAAGGTCGAAAGTGCCTGATAATTGCTTCCTGATATAACACACAAGTACCAGGTAAACTATGCGGTTAAGACAAACAGAATCGATGTAGTTAAGACAAACAGATATCATTGTGATTTGTACCAATCACGTCCTGATATGTAGAGATTGACACGGTATGATTCCATAATTAATTGTAACCTTGGCGATCAAGTATTGCCCTTGTATAAATTCAAGCAAGCTCACGGCAAAAACATTGTGTTTGGTAATTGTTGAACTTTTGCGGGATGACATGTGGCACGCACACTACATGTCGTGGTACTCTCTACCGGGGGGGTGCCATGCTTCAAGTCCTCGCCCAAGGCGTCGAGTTCTCTCCCATGCCAAGCTCTCGCCAGAACATCAAACATCAGATCATACGTCCAAAAGTGTTGTCGAGTGATTCCTTAGCGGAAATGATTTCGCGTGTGCACCTTCTCTTGAGTTCGAGTGTGTGTGCTGCATGTCAACACGCAGAGATTCATAAATCCCTTCTCGAGATTCGACTCATGTTACCCACGCACCGCTTGAACTTGTTCACTTTGGTGTTTTTGGTCTTGCAATTATTCTATTGGTGGTTTAACATATTTGGGTGATTATAGCCGATTTGCATCGATTTATCGTTCAAGACAAGGATCTAACATAGAGCAAGCACCTTTGCAGTCGCCAACGACATGGCGTGATACGTTCGAGTGGTACGACATGACGTGATACATTCGAGTGGTACGACATGACGTGCACATATATTTGTCAAAAAAAAATGCACATATATTTTGTAGTCGTAGCATGATTTCTTCAGATTAATATATCTTTATTGTTTTGGTATGGCAATCTAGCATTATTTTTACATATTGCTATTTTGGCTTTATTTTGCAGGTACATTAATTAGGCTAGGACAATGGATCCCTTTTCCTTTTACATAGAATTTATAATAAATAAAAATCATTTAAAAGAGGAAACCAAAAGACGTCTCTAATGTAAACAGATTGCCACGTTATCGCATGCATGCATGCAGGAATCTTTTTGGATTTTCGGTTCTTAAAATATTTTATCTCTTAAACGAAAAATCCGATTGAAAATCCGTTTTCACCATTAAATCCCTCGCGATGAGATCTTCGAAACTAGATCCCATGTTGACATGTTTTGATGAAATTTTTTTTGGATTAAAAGTTGCCATGTCTATTGCATATGAATTGCCATGACGTTTACACTGAAATTGCCATGATATGTTTCAGCTATTTTCTTCTACATTTAAAAGTAAATTTTGACATTTATAAAACGGGGAATTAAGAAACTAGACTTGCCATGAACTATAAACTAAAATTGCCATGATACAAGCACGTAAAATTGCCATGGTTCATATAAAAAATAATTTTCATGGTCAAAGTACTGGAGTTGCCATCCTCAAAATACTAAAATTGCCATGATCTACAACCTAAAATTGCCACATGGCAACTTTAGTTTAAGCCCTATGGCAACTGCAGTGTAAACATCGTGGCAACTTCTGGCCAAAAAAAAAATTCGTCGAAACATATCAACATGGGGTCTAGTTTTGAAGATCTCGTCGAGACGGATTTAATGGTGAAAACGGATTTTTAGTTCACTTTTTTATTTAGGAGATACAACATTTTTAAGCCGAAAACTAAAAAAAATTATGCTGATGTCATGTATTCATACGTGGCAAATGAGTGGTGGTGAAGGCGTGTGAGCGATCTGCAAACGCCCACACGTGTGGGCGTTAACATTTCCGAAGTCTTTTTACCGGTTGCAAACGAACCAGGGCCCAAGTCCAAGTTTTCCCGATCGAGAGAGATAACCACAACTCGTCTCGTTCCTCCAGATCTCGGCGACCATGGCGAAGGCGGCTAGGCTCCGTCGCCGCCGCAGCCATGCTCTCCCGGAGGAGATCCTAGTCTAGGAGATCCTCCTCCGCCTACCCCCGAAATCCCTCCTGCGCTGCCAAGCCGTCTGCCGCGCATGGCGCCGCGCCACTTCCACCAGTGGCTTCCTCCTGGCACACCACGCCGGCCAGCCTGCCCTACCCGTCTTCCTCGCCAGGGACCAAATCTTCGGCGTTCACAAAGATGACATCTGTGCCTTCGACCATCGAGTTGACAGCGACCAGCTCCACACTGTCGCGCACCTTGACGAGGCCATAAATCTGGAGGCTTCCCGCGACGGTCTTATTGTCTTCGGAAAAAGGGTTTCCGCCGCTTTATATTATAAAGCAAACATTCGATACATCCAGCTTGCTGAGGCCGCAGCACAGAAAAGCCCAAAAGAAAAACAAGAAGAAAAAAGAGAAATAAATGCTGACACCAGCAGATCAACGAAGAAAGGAAGACCGGCAACCGCTGCACCCTCCGAAGAAGTACCACCATGCTTCTAGCATCCCGAAGCGCCGCACACCAAGCAACACCTTCAAGAAGGAATGCGACGATGTCGTCGCTGTTGCCCGAACAAGTTCTAGGGTTTCCCCGGTACGCAAGGGATAGTGGGGAAGGGATATGCCCGATGCCCCTCAGGAAGGTCCGACGGCACCCGCAGGCGTCATCGCATCGGTGTCGACAGGCCGACAGGGATTTCTCCCGATCCACAACCACCACCACCACCACTCCAGACACTTCGTAGTGCACCACCCACGTAGCCGCCCACCAGCATGTGCCACCACGGTATTACTGGACCATCCTCGTCGTCTCTCTGGAGCTGGCAACACGAGGCCTGGAGAGGGAAAGGAGATAACGGCCACGAGAGCGGGCACTACTCGACCGGTGGGAGGGAATAGCCTCCACCGCAAGAGCGAAGCCGACCGGACGCGGCGACGAGGACTTGCCGGGCCCTACGGCCCGGCCGGGCCCATATGGACCCGGACAGTCCTTGTCACCGCGCTGCAACACGCCGACCAACAAAGTACTCGCTGCCCGTAGACCGCCGCCGCCTCGCCACTGCCACCAGGAAGCGACGTCGCCGAGCGCTGTGCCACCAGCCCGACCCAACCCAGACGGGCCCAAACGGGCCCAGATCTGGGCTCGGTGGGAGCCGCCGGCCAACAGCGCCACCGTGCCGCCCCACAGCCAACGACCGTGCCGCCGCGTCGAGGGCCACCGTGGCAAGCAGCAGCGCCGCCGCCTTGCGACACCGCGGCCGGCCGAAGGGCACCGCCGCCGGTCACCACGCCCGAGCAGGAGGGACAGCGCGCGGGGAAGGACAGGCCCGTCGCCGCCGGCAGCACCACGCGGGCAGGGCCCGGCGGCGCCCGCCGGCGGCGGCGGGGGGAGGGGAGCAAGGGGAGCTCGGAGGAGAGATGGGTCGAGGCCCCCGGTCGCCCCGCTGGGGGGGCCGACGCGGGGGTTACAGGGAAGGGAGGGGAGGAGGAGAGGGTGGGGGCGGGGGAGGGCAAGCGGCGGCGGGGGCCGGCCGCGTCGGCGTCGGCGCGTGGCTGGGGAGCCGGCGACGGCGCGGGAAACCCTAGGGAGGAGCGGGCGAGAGCCCTCCTGAAAGGATACTCTCGGTCTCCGCTTTTCAGTTTCGTCTCTACATTGAGGAGGAGGATGAAAATTTATCGTGGTGCTTCGGCTTACCTGTCCGGGTGCGTGATAGCCTGTATTGGAACTCGGCTTATTGTCTGAGTGACAACAAACCAATAGTAGTATTTGACACCATAGCTGAGTCTTTTCGGCGGATGGGTGCTCCAGTTGTTTCCACCAAAGAATATATCTTTGATATGGATGGCACACTCGGCATCTATGGAGGTATGGAAAGTATTACTAATGTGCCTTCAATTCTGAAAGAAAAAGAAACAGTTGATATATGGGTGTTGCGGGACTACGAAAGCGAGGTTTGGGACTTTAAGTACCGAATCAGACTGCCGCTTGAAGCAATCAGGCGCGACTTTGAAAACCATGATCACTACCATTTGGACATTGTTTCGGGGGATGGTGAAGTGCTCGTGCAGCTACTTCTTGGTCGTTATCTGATTCACGTTGACAGTGATGGCACATTGCTTGATAATTTCACTCTTTGTCGCCAAAACATTCGTATGACTAAACACCGGCTCAAGCAAAGTCTTGTTCATCATAGCTTTTTTCCGTCCCTAGAAGGTTATGCTATGAATGCTTCGCCTTGGTTGCCGAAACCTCCGAATCATTAAATGTCCGCTCAAGCAAGCTGCATCCGATTCTTAGATCACCTTGGACACTACTGAGTAATCGTAAGTTGCATAAGAGTCAACTTCTCAATGAAACATTCTGTTATAATTCATTTTTCATCATGAATCAACTGCATCTGGTTAGGTTGTTCTTATGGAAACAAAGATGCTCGCCATTGTAGTCCGAATCGGACATGGTTATATTTCTCTCATCCTGAGGAGTTGTAGGTTTCCTGTAGAATGGACTGGTACTGCAACCTGGAATTCTATGAATACATTTTTGTGCTTCTATCCTCACAGCGGCTTTTAATTACATTGTTTGGAATGATCTATTACTATTTCACTTTCCGCGCTAAACATTTTAAGGATTATTGCTTCAATTGAAGAAACAAAACTTGTACAGTAAACACAAGAAAGGTGAGCCATGATCTGGCTCGGCTCCAAGATTGTATTCATGTCTCGAGCGGACAGCACCAGGCCTGTTGTGTGACTGTACAGCTGTAGGAGTAAGTTGAAAGTCACTCTGATTAGCCTGAATTCAATTCTTAGTTGCAACTTGTAGAAAGGAATTTGAAACTTCTTTGACAGTGATAAATTGGTAGTGCGGTGAATGTCTTTTCTACGCTCAACTCATAGGAGTTTCTCAATAAATTTTCCATTATTTAATGTCAACGACCAATTAGCTAGTTTTATGGCGATGTTTTCTTTATACTAGTATGATGTTTTGTGGGATGCATATCTTTTCCTGTCTGTTTATGCTAACCCGCATACGCCATCACTATGGCATTGTCTAATGTTCCAATTCACTATATGGTTAATTTTCGGAATCATCCATGCATGCCATGAGGCGTTAGCAGAAGTGTAGTTTATGTAGAATTAATTGCCTGCGCTATTATTAGGAACACAGTTTTTGTAGATGGCCCTATTAGCAAACTTGTGAGAAATGGTTTAGCTTCTCCGGAAGATCACTATATCGTCAAGCATTAAGCTATACAATTTCGAGGTGGAACTTTAACTAGTAGCTTGTGTGCTGTTGTTCTGTTGGCTCAGATAAAAACTATGTCATAATCAGGTGCTTCAGTCTTGAGCTATATCATGGCTCACCGAGTTCTAAGTTGTAAACACGAGAAGGTCTGGGATAATTGCCGATCCAACACTCAATAATCATGGCAAAAATAATAATATATACATACTTATGAACCAGAGCAAAGTTCCACACAGTGGAATCAGTGCTCTAAAAAGTCAGGCCTGTGCATCAGCAAAACTGTTAGGTGCCCTGTGCAGCTGTACTGTGCTGTTGTGATTTCGCCATAGTACTGTGGAGTGTAGACTGTAATGGGGTAGCGTTATGCTGAGTGGCAAAAGCGCTTAGGTAGTTGGGTGGCATATGAAGTGCTGCTTTCAAAATTTGAATTACTATTTATGATGAATTATGCATTCATCGTGTTTGTTCTCTTGCAAAATGAGGTAGCTTTGTCTGTCATCAAACCATTCAGTTTTTCCAAGGGGTATCATCAATTCATTCAATTAGCATATCAATCGCTGTTCTTTCTAAAAAAATCAATCTGTTCACTTCGTAGATTATTATTAGTTCAGGTGTCAAGTGAAAAATATCCAGCATTAACCCAAAGCTTAATTCCAAGCAATGAAGCATATAAATAGTCGTTTAGTATTGCATTTCTGAGACTCTTTTCTTTTGGACGTGTGAATACATCTGTAACTCTAAATGACCGCTTCTTCTGCAGCTTCTATCTTCTCTGCTGCTACTGCCTGCTCCAAAATTGCCCCACCGCCCCCTTTCTAATAGCCTGCCGAGCCGCAGACCTTATCCATGGCAACAAATAACGTGTTGCAATTCATGGGCTCAAGATCTCACTTGGGTGAAGATATTGCATCTTGGGAGTTTCCGTTTCTGCTATGTAGACACTAGAGAAAATAATGGTCTAAGTATCTCTCTCTTGGAGATCATTGTTTCGGTCTTACATAGTTATCCTAGTGTTCTCCTACAAAATAAAAGTCAGTTTTATTCACGTATCTATCTGCTGCATCTGTGTCCAGCACCGCGCCACCGTCAGCCAATTTCCGCAAGAGTGAAATGTGCTTGTTTCACAGTTCTCTGATTTTTTTAGAAAAGGAGGATGCCCCCCAGCCTCTGCATCTGGGCGATGCATACGGCCACTTTATTAATTATTCTCACAAGACCTTACAAAATAATACAACAGCAAGACTAAAGCCACCGTCTAAGCAACAACTGTCGCTACACCTATCCAAATGATGAAGGGGCGCTGATAGCCTGGGCCTAATACCAAACAGACATCGCAGCCAAACCTAAACATCTAAGACCTGAGGTCCCAACCAGGACGCCTGCCTGGTATGGGGCACCTACCAGTCCGGCGCACTTCTCAACCAGGACGCCTGCCGGGTATGAGGCCGCCGCAGCCACCTGCCACGAGTCCATCTTTAGAGCTGTACTGTTGCATCTACCATGCCAGATCTCTCTGCCATCGACGTCACCACGATGCCAGACAGCGTCATCCTCCTGCGCGAGTCCATCCTCCCACATCGAACTTCGAATCTGCACTGCGCCACGCCGTCAAGATCCGTCGCCATCAATATATGGATGAAGCACCGCTCCACCAAAGAAACCGTCCGCTGGTCCCGCGAAGCAAGGCGCGGCACCAAGTAGAAGGCCGAAGCGCACCGCCAAATCTTCACAGTTTTCTGATGGCAAAAACATCCAAATCTCGCTATATTAATTTAGTGAAGAAATTACAATCCCCTCAACAAATGGCAAAAGAAAAGGAGTTAAAGATGATTCTATTTTTGGGGATGTAATAAATAAAAAAAGTTTAAGAGTGGTTCAATTATAGGTCAACTATTTTTTCCCCAAGCAAAACGTACGTTCATGGGCTAAGCCCAGCACAAATCCACTGACGTTGTTTCCCAAAAGATCACAACTGAGAGAGAAAACTCCACTTCGTTCCTTCCTGGGGATTGAATCGCCGCCGGCAACCATGGCGAGGGTCGCAAGGGCATGACCGGTGCATCTCCACGGCGGCCTCCGGGATGTCATCGTGATACGGGAGATGCTCATCCTCCTGCCCCCCAAAGCCCGACTTCATGATTCATTCTGAATTGATTCCTCATGCGACCTCCTCATCCTCTGCCACTATGCACTAGTAGAAAAAGGACCTATTGTCCTGGTTCGTAAGGGCCATTTGTCCCGGTTTTTGAACCAAGACTAAAGTGTCGGTACTAATGCCCCAGACCTTTAGTCCCGGTTCTTGCATAAACCGGGACAGATGGGCCTCCACGTGGCCGGTGCGGCGAGCCCAGGCAGGAGGCCCTTTGGTCCCGGTTGGTGGCACCAACCGGGACCAATAGGCATCCACGCGTCAGCATTTCAGGTGCTGGGGTTTTGTTTTTTGTTTTTTGAAGGGGGGGGGGGGGGTTGGGGGGTTTTGTGGGGTCGAGTTTCGTGAGGAGAAAGATTAACTAGTGTGGCTCGGGCATTTGATCGAACACCTAATGTGCATAGGAGGTGAACTAGAGCACCCAAATGCCCTCCCCTCGCTGGCTTGAAAAAACAGAGCACTGTGGAGTGCTCTGCCGCGGCGATGGGTATATATAGGCAAATTATTTGTCCCGGTTCGTGGCATGAACCGGGACTAAAGCCCCCCCCCCCCCCTTCTACACCGGTTTAAGGCATGAACTGGTACCAATGGCTGTGGGTCAGGAGCGCGGCCCATTGGTCCCGGTTCGTGCCTAAAACCGGGACAAATGGATCCAGACGAACCGGGACCAATGCCCTCGAGGCCCTGGCCGGCTCCCTAGGCTCATGAACCGGGACTAATCCCCCCCATGGGTCCCGGTTCGTGAGGAACCGGGACTAATGGGCTGGCCAGGCCCGAACGATAACCCTGTTTTCTACTAGTGATGGCATGACTCACATTAGCTTGTCGGTCTGTAACCATGCCACATGTCAGCATTCCTCCCTTGGGCCACTGCCAAACTACAACATCTTGGGGATGTACCTACACCGATCTACGGGCGAGTACAGGTTTCTATTGCCTAAGGATAGAATGCATTGCTATGTCTTCGTGTTGGGCTCCGACCAGCTAGTGATGTACATTAGAGGACCGGAGACAACGTCAACGTTGCACTTAATGACTACTCCTGCCCTGGTCCGTGATAGCCTCCATTGGTACCCGGTGAAGCATCAGAGCGAGAGCAAACTGTTATTGGTTTTCGACACCACAACCGAGTTGCTCCGGCATATGCATGCTCCAGTTGTTTCTGTTGGATAATGAGCAACTAAGCTTTACTGAGGGCCAATGGCCAGTACATATACAGATGTGGTAAAGTGCAGAAAAGCCCCTTATACAATGGGGATGTACACAATGAACTATACACATCTAACACCCCCCTCAAACTCATGGTGGATCAACAACACTGAGTTTGGAGAGGAAAAACCCATGCTGCGCTCGAGTCTGTGCCTTTGTGAAGAAGTCAGCCAACTGTAACTCAGAGGGCACATAGTGAAGAGCAAGAGTCTGATCCTGCACAGCAGCACGCACAAAATGGGCATCCACACCGATGTGCTTGGTGAGCTCATGCTTCACCGGGTCACGCGCAATACTGATAGCACCGATACTGTCGGACAGTAGAGGAGTTGAGGTAGTAGCAGACACACCAAAGTCCTCAAGTAACCACCGTAACCAGATCACCTCAGTCGTCAGCATAGCCATGGCTCGCAACTCAGCCTCTGTACTCGAGCAAGAAACTGCAGTCTGCTTCTTTGTCTTCCAGGCAATAAGAGAGCCACCAAGAAAGACACAATAAGCAGACAGCGAGCGTCGATCAGAGGGATCACTAGCCCAGGTAGCATCAGAGTAGGCCTGGAGCTCAAGAGAGCTGGAGCGGGGAAAGAAGAGGCGCTGAGAGATCGTGCCACGAAGATATCGTAAAACACGGAGGAGATGACTATAGTGGACAGAGGTGGGGGCTGAAACGAACTGACTCAGAATGTGGACGGGATAGGAGATGTCAGGATGCGTAACAGCAAGATAGACAAGACTGCCAACAAGGTGACGATAGCGAGTGGGATTAGGGAGAGGATCACCATCAGAGGCACGAAGCTGAACGTTGAGCTCCATGGGAGTCACAACTATGCGCTCGTCACCGAGAGCAGCGCGAGCAAGAAGGTCCTGAATATATTTTTCTTGGGAGATGTAGAAGCCATCAGAGGTCGAGGAGATCTCAATCCCAAGAAAATAGCGAAGTGGACCAAGATCAGTCATGAGAAACTGGTCGTGAAGGCGAGCCTTAACAAAGGCAATGTAATCAGAGTCATCACCAGTAATGATCATGTGTTCAACATAGAGAAGAAGAAGAGTCCGACCACAAGGAGACGTGTGAACAAACAACGCGGGATCATGATCACTGGGCAAGAAACCAGCAGCGGTCACCACAGAGGCAAAGCGCTCACCAGGCGCGAGGGGCCTGTTTGAGACCATATAGGGAGCGGCGAAGTCTACAGACCATACCATCAGGAGCATAGTACCCCAGTGGTGGCTGCATATAAACCTCCTCACGCAACTCGCCATTGAGAAAAGCGTTCTGAACATCAAGTTGAGAGATAGACCACTGACGAACAGAAGCCACAATAAGAAGAGTGCGGACAGTGGTCATGTGGGCCACAGGAGTGAATGTCTCATCATAATCACGCCCCTGCTCCTGCTGAAAACCACGGGCCACAAGACGAGCTTTGTAGCGCTCAAGAGAACCATCGGAGCGGAGTCTTAAGCTTGTAGACCCACTTGCAGGTGATGGGACGGACACCAGAAGGAAGGGGAACCAGACACCTGATGTGCCAGAGCGCTCAAGGGCAGCAAGCTCTTCGGCCATCGCAAGCTGCCATTCAGGCTGAGTCATGGCAGTGCGATAGGAAGTGGGCTTAGCCAGAACAGAGAGACCGTACCGATCAGGGGAGTAGCGATCAGGCGGGGGGCGAGGCCGAGCACGGAGGTTGTGAACCGGGGGAGGCGTGAGAAGAGGTGCACCAGAGGTAGAAGGCTCGTCAGAGGAGACATCCTCAGTACGAGGTCGACGAGTATAGTGGAGAGGAAACGGTGAGAGAGGGCGACGGACTGGAGAGGATGGGGGAGAGGTGGAGGAGGAGGATGGAGAAGACGGGGTCGGTGGTGAGTGAGAAGAAATGAGAGGTGCCGGAGGAGGAGGTGACACATGAGGCACATGGCAGGGTGTATCGGGAAGGAGAAGGAAAGAAAGGTCGTCCACAGAGACACTCGAGGAAGAAGAACGTGGGTAGTAAGAACGAGACTCGTCAAAAGTCACGTCACGCGAGATGCGCAAGCGACGACCCACTGGATCCCAACATCGATAGCCTTTGTGCTCATCACTGTAGCCAAGGAAAACACACTCAACCGACTGAGCAGTCAGTTTGGTGCGTTCGCGGGGGGCAAGAAGAACATAGCAGACGCATCCAAACATACGAAGAGCCGTGTAGTCAGGAGAGCGACCAGTGAGACACTCCATAGGAATGCCGCCCCGCAGAGCAGTCGATGGCTGAATGTTGATGAGATAGGTGGATGCGGAAATAGCCTCAGCCCAAAAATGGGGTGGAAGGGAAGCAGCAATCATCAGCGCACGAGTCGTCTCAAGCAAATGACGATGCTTTCGCTCGGCAACACCATTCTGAGCATGAGCACCAGGACAGGAGAACTGAGCAAGAGTACCCTGTTCCGCGAGAAAACCAAGCAACATCTAAGAGAGATACTCTCCAGCGGAGTCATCACGAAAGGTACGAATGGGCGTGGCAAACTGGATGTGAACCATGGCAGCAAAACGTTTGTATATAGGGAGAACCTCGTTGCGAGATTTCATGAAGTAGAGCCAAGTGTAGCGAGAGAAATCATCAATAAACAAAATATAGTAGTGATGACCACCTTTCAAATCAAAGGGAGCAGGACCCCAGACATCAGAATGAACTAAGTCAAAAGGACGCTGAGATACAGACTCACTAGTAGGATAAGCTAACTGAGTCTGTTTGCCAAGTCTGCAACTATTACAATGTAAGGAGACATCTCCAGATACAGACCCTAAGAGGCCCTGGCGAACTAAGGAAGACAAGCGAGAGCCACAGATGTGACCAAGTCGATGATGCCACTACTGGAAGGACGCAGACGAAGAGGCAACAAGAGCATGAGAGCTGGCAGAAGTGGTGGCAGCGGAAGGAACACAAAGCCAGTCAACCTCCCAAAGGCCCTCTAACTCACGGCGCCGAGGGCCAGCACCAACCAAAGCCTTGGTGTGACGATCCTGAATGGAGCAAGAGTCAGTATCAAGAATGACACGACAATCAGAATCAGTAAGTTGGGCAGTGGAAAAAAGATTGATGGTAAGGCGAGGAACATGTGAAACACTCGGAACAGAAAAAAATGGAGTGGAAAGAATACCACGACTAGCAACAGGAAGAGATGTGCCATCGGCAGTAAGAACATTAACAGGCGAATCAAGTGGTCGGAGAGAAGACAATACAGAAGAATCAGAAGACATATGAAAGGAGGCTCCAGAATCCAGAACCCACGAAGATGTATCTGACTGTGTAGATGCCTGTGATGGTGAGGAGGAGGATGTAGTCACAGCAGCAGCAGAACCAATCGACGAGGAGCCTGAGGAAGCAAAAAGATGCTTGAGGCGAACAATGTCCTGGTCAGTGAGTGACTGCATCGAGGAAGACACAGGAGGCCCGCTGGAGGAGGAGCGCCTCTGGTCTCGCTTCTTCTGGCAACAGTCAGACTCCGGATGACCTGGCCGGGAGCAGTAACCACAGACGGTGTCACGGCGCGACGTGCCCTTCTCAGCATAAGGAGGACGGCTCACCCCCTGGAGGAGTAGGCAGGAGCGGCGGAGCAGTGAGGCGAGCAGACGACACAGGAGTCCGGGCAGCCAAGACTGACGGAACCAGAAGCAACCCAGCAGAGCGAAGGCGGGTCTCCTCGTCACGAAGCTCAGCAAGTATCTCTGAGATAGGAACACGGCCACGAGCAAGCAAGTGAGCACGGCGAGGCTCAAACTCAGAGCGGAGAAGAGATAAGAACTCATGGACCCTCTGAAACTCCAAGTCAGACCTCGTAGTCTGGCAACAACGGCAAGTGCCACAAACAACTGTCCGCAATGAGTCAAGCTGACGCCAGATGGCAGAGCACTGGGAATAGAACTCATCAACAGAGGAATCACCTTGCTGGAGGGCGTGCTCCTGACACACCACAGATAGGTAGAGAGCATCACCAGAGGGCTGATAGCGCTGACAGAGATAAGACCACATCGCTGCAACTGTGCCAAGTCCCATGAACTCCGAGGCAAACTGAGGGAGGACACTCGCAGTAAGAACAGCAGCAGCACGAGCATCATCGTTGCGCCACTGCGTGTAAGCAGACAGATCATCACGGTACAGCGAAAGAGCATCAGAATAAGCAGATACCTGCTAATCATAAGCATCCACTGCAGCATCATCAAGGGCCTTGGCGGCGTCCCGGTCAGCCTGAGAAGCCTCAGCAGCCAGTACCGACGGCACCGGTGGGATTGGGGCCACAGGCGCAACGGGGCATGGTGGGCAGGGGACCTCGCCAGAAAGAACACCCCACAGAAGGAGTCCACGCATATGGATGCGCATGAAGCCCACAAACTCAGCATAGTTGGTCCCATCGAAGATCACCGAGCACCGAGGAACCGCAACATAGCCCGAGGAGGACATAAGGAAGTCACTCTGGTGTTGTTGCTCTCACGGTCTTTTTTTTGGAAGTCAACTACCCCCGAACGGATCTGGATCGGGAGAAGCGGCAGAAGCGCACGCGCTCACGCACCAGTGATGGAGAATCGAAAGAGGAGAGGGCGGCCGATCCAGAGTGGATCGAGAGCCAGCCCCGGCCTAGGCGGGTCGAGGCAGCGGCCGGGCGCTTGCAGCAGCAGCCGAGCGGGCCGAGCGGGCCGCGCGGCAGCGGCCAGGCGGGTGGGCGGGGCGACGGCCGCGGCCGGACGCCGGGGGCAGCCACGCAAGCGGCGTCTGTGTCCGGACAAAGCAGCAGGCCGCGGCGGCTGGACAAAGCAGCAAGCGGCGGCTGCAGGACGAAGCAGCAGGCCACAGCAGCTGGACGAAGGAGCAAGCAGCAGCTGCAGGACGAGGCAGAGGGCCGCAGTGGCCTGACGAGGCAGCTAGCAGCAGCTGCAGGACGAGGTAGCCGGCGGAAGTGGCTGGATGAGGCAGTCAACGGGAGGATCCGGGCAGAAACTGCCAGCCACGGGCGGAGAGAGCCGGCGACGAGCGAATCTGGTTACGGGCGAAGCACGCACGGAGTTGCATCGAGAGAGGCTAACCTAGCATCTGATACCATGTTGGATAATGAGCAATTAAGCTTTATTGAGGGCCAATGGCCAGTACATATACAGATGTGGTAAAGTGCAGAAAAGCCCCTTATACAATGGGGATGTACACAATGAACTATACACATCTAACAGTTTCCACCAGGTCATATATACTGGAGATGGAGGACATCATTGGCATCTATAGCTATAATGATGCCATGAAAATTGTTGAAATATGGGTGTTATAAAACTATGAAAGCGAGGTTTGGAACTACAATTACCGGCTTGAATTGTCCGTCGCAGAAATCAAGAAGCAGTTGGGAAGGTGGGAGGATTGTTGGAAGAATGCCTTCTTGCTGCCTGGTCTTGGCGGGTGGTTGTTGCACGTTGACACTAATGGCAAACTTGTTGACAGCTACCGTATTGATGGACTGAACTTATATGCTTGGAAACATCGGCTCAAACAAACTCTTGTTCCACATACTTTCTTTGCTGCACTACAAGGTTATGATGTGAATGGTTTTCCTCTCACTTGACGGCTGTTGAGTGAGGCGGTGCTTCCTGAAGGCCTAGCTGTCATACTTTTATGGGCTGCAATATCTATGAATTGGATCTATTAGTTAACATAAACGGTTACACAATCATGATTAGGTCAATAAAATATTGTTATAATTCATTTTTATTGATGAATTTGTTGCATCTCGTTAGGTAATTTTATGGAAACTAAGATATTGACCCGAATATTTCTTTGATTTGACGCTAAAACCCCATACCTCACTCTATTTGAAGTTGTGAACATCCTGCCATCTTTCTAGGCACCTACGATCTTAGGTTTAAACCCAGCCCTGTAAAAACCCACAGCTCTATGTTTGATTCAGTCTTACAGAGTTTACTAGTGTTATTTCTGTCTTCTAGAGTTTACTTGTGTTATTTCAGTAACCGTTGCACCTTGCTGATGCGTCTCACAGGCCAGCAACAACAAAGGCTCCCTGTACTTTATACCTTGATGATGCATTTCACAAGCTAGCATGTGAGATCAACCCCAGCATGTGTTCTCTTTTGCTGGGTGCCCATTTCATAATGTGATTACCAGGATGTCTCTACCTTTCTGATGTGTTTCACAGTCCATACTGTACTAGCAACAACAAAGGATCTATCTGCTTTATGCATTGTTGTTGCATTTCACAGTCCAACTTGTGAAACCAAATTGCAACCTCGTAGTCATAGGTCACAAACTGACACCAGAAGTATAGTTGCATGAAATCAGGCTGAAGTGACTACTGCCTGTGTTGATGCTAAAATCAACAAGTCATTTTGCTTGCTTTTGAAATATTGCCAACTAATCTTCCTCGTCTCTCTATTCAATTGAGCCGAGGAATTGACTTTGCTTTATTTTATTTATCTATCTAGTGGTCTTCTTAGTAGTCAGTTGTTACCAATTATATGCCTCATGACTCTCTTCCTTGAACTGAAGAATTGACTTTACATTACTATGTAGTGGTCTTTTTAATAGTCAATATTTAGGCAGCTCTCTGTTTCTACCCCCACCCCCGTTATAGCTGACAATGACAACATGCAGATTTTCATCTTTGTTAACTTGCAAGCTGCATTTGATTCTTACAGCGCCTTGGAGCAGTACTCAATGAAACATTCTGTTATAATTCATTTTTCATCATAAATCAACTGCACCTGTTAAGTTAGTCCTTATGGAAACTAAGATGCTTGCCATTATAGCGAGAATCCAACATGGTAACATGATTTTCGTCCAACTGTCGTGCATCTTCCATAATTTGGTTTACTACTATTTATGGTGAATTTAATATGGTGGAGGATTTTGCAAAATGAGGTAGCTTTGTCTGTCAAACTATGGCATACTGTTCTATTTTTTTCTGTTCAAAATAGACAGTTTGCACCATCTCTTCACGGCTTAGCATTGCCAATTAGGTTATATTGAGACTTTCAAATGTCAGTTGGATCAGATCAGCATCTTCTAGACCTGAAACAAAAGACTGCCAGTTGTACATTCTTCTGTTGTGTGTACCAGCAGCTGGAGCTTTTATATCAAAAAAAAGAAACTGAGTTTACAGGGCGTGAACATTTGGATTTTGTCCGACCGCCGTGTGGCTCTTCTCCACACTCTGGATCTGATGTTGCCATGCGCGCATCAGATGACATCGTGGATGCCGGGTCAAGTGCTATTCTAGCTATAAAAGAAAAGCAATTGATGCTTTTGTTGAGACATAGTCCCGACAGGGCTGTTGACATGTCCCTGTGAGGTGTATATACTCACATTCTCTGTTTTACCACTCTGTTTCTTAAGCTGGGACAGATGTGTTGATTGGATGAATGTTCAGACTGAACTTGGCCATGCAGATATAATCAATCACCTTGAACTTGAACGTGTCCTTGTAAAGTCAAGAGTAAACTCAGAATTCAGGGTAGTAGTTGGAAAGTTGATCAGTGGGTGGGAGTCATAGGTGATTCATGGAATGGCAGGTACTAGTTCTCAACCTTCTCAATGGCAGGTACTAGTCCTTGTAAAGTCAAGAGTAAACTTACAATTTAGAGTAGTAGTTGAAAGTTGGAACATTGACCAGTGGGTGGGAGTCACAGCCTCATAGCTGATTCATGGAATGGCAGGTACTAGTTCTCAATGTGCATCTATAAATTCTTGAGCTTGAATTGCTGCATCAAGTCTAAGAAAGATTGTACCCGCATGATTTTGTTCTTGTGAAGCTTAGTTAGCATTCAGCAGCAGTACCAATTGATGGACCCGCATGGGCATGGAGGACCAGGTGGAGGAGGCCCTGGAGGGTGGGGTTCGGTACCACCTGGAGGGCCTGGATTTCTCGGTGGGCCTGGCCCTGGTTCTTGGGGGCCTGGATTTCCGGGTGGCTTTGGCCCTGGTTCTTGGGGCCCTGGATTTCTCGGTGGCCCTGGCCCTGGCCCTGGTTGGGGATCTGGATTTGGTGGCTTTTTCGGATCCTGGTAAGTTGAATCATCATCTACCTGATGGAAGTTTAAAGTTTGCATTGTGCTATCGATATCATCAATTCATTCAGTTAGCATATCAATTGCTATTCTTTCTAAAAAAAACTATCCTTCACTTGGAGACCGTTAGTGGTTAAGGTGTCAAGTGTAAAATATTCAGCATAAACTCAAAGTTCAATTCCAAGCTATGAAGCATATACTAGTCGTTTAGTTTTGTACCTCTGAAAAACCCTCATGGTTTAGATGAATATACATGTGCAACTCTGAACAAGTATTTCTTCTACAGCTTCTATCTTCTCTGCTGCTGCTGCCTGCTCCAGGACTGCTGTGGCCCTCTATTCGGACACCCAGGCCCAGGCGGTCCACCACCCCCTTTCTGATAGCCTGCCGAGCTGGGGACCTTATCTACGGCGAGAAACTATTCCTGGGCTAAATATATTCACTGAAGAACCCACATGGGTGAAGATATTACATCTTGGATGTTTCCCTTGCTACTATGTAAATACTAGTGAAAATAAGTAATGGTCTTTGTATGTCTCTGTCGGAGATCGTTGCTTCAGTCTTAGCCTCTTAGGTAGTACCGGGTACTAGTGTTATTTCGGATACTGAATGCAATTATCAGGGTTGTCTAAACTTTGTAATACCTTGCTGATGCATTTCACCGCCCAGAATGTGAGATAAGCTACAATCTCATGGTAGTTCACAAACTGACACCAACCGGGGTAAATAAGGCAGAAACGCACCGGATGATCTCTCTAGCCAGCATCAACCCATCCTGGAGCTAGTAATCCATTCCAAAGGGTTCTGTTTGATTGTATTAATTAGACTTTTGCAATGAAAATGTATTTAACCCTTCAAGCATTGTTGAAGAGAGATTTTCCCCTATTTCTTGTACTGAAGGATTAACAGTACCTCTTTTTATCTAGTGGTCTTCTTAATAGTCAATTTTTGATGTGTTTCCTACCGTCTATTGTAGTTGTAGCTGAGAGTGAAAAGAGGCAGATTTCCCTGGCAATTGGGGAGCGGGATGTAGTAGTATTCTTGTAGAAAAGGATGGTATAGCACTTGTAACTTATGTTGTGTACTTTCATTTGGCAATTAATGGGTGATCTTTGTACTCCACCTCCACCATTGTACTTCGCTTGTACGTAAAGCCGCTCCTGGATACTGCCGTAGCATCTGCTAAGCTCGTCAGTTGGTCGCACGGGCAGATGTGCACCATTTTAGGATTATTGCTACAATTGATGTTTGATCTTAACATAAGCTGAAGAAACAAATCATGTACTAATAAGCACAAGAAAGTTTCTCCATGGTCTGGCCCAGGTTCCACATTGTGCTCTTGTCTCAAGCAGGAAGACACTAGGCCTGTTGTGTGATGGTACAACTGTAGAACTAATCTGAACTTCACTGTCATAATATTCTTCAGAATGTAGAAGTAATTTCATCATCGAGATTAATTGTTACAGTATGTGCTGTATCCATGCGTGTTGGTCAGAAATGAAAATCAACACATATTTAATATCGAATAATGCACATATTCAGGTTGCAGAAATTTCTCTTCTTTGTTCTACTACAGAAAAAATATATGTTCACTTGGTAGATAATTATTGATTCTGGCGTGAAGTGCAAAATAATTGGCATTAACTCCATGCTTAATTACAAGCGATGAAGCATGTAACTAGTCGTTTACTTTTGCACCTCTGAAACACTTTTGTTTTAGACGGATACATCTGAAGCTCTGAACTAACGCTTCTTCTACAGCTTCTATCTTCTCTGCTGCCGCTGCATGCTCCAAGAATGCAGTGGTCCTCTATTCGGACACCGGGCCCAGGCGGCTGGCGGCCCCCTTCTCTGATAGCCTGACGAGCCGCTGGCCTTATCCATGGTGACAAATAAGTGCCGAAGATACTGCATTTTGGGAGTTTCCCTTGATGCTATGTACACACTAGAGAAAATAATGGTCTAAGTATCTCTGTCTTGGAGATCATTGATTCGGTCTTACTCCCTCTGTCCCATAATATATGACGTTTTTGCAAGCTAACATAGCTTGCAAAAACGTCTTATATTGTGGGACGGAAGGAATACATAGTTACCTGGTCAACTTCTTGAAGAAGTACTCTGCTACAGAAGTTCAGTTTCATTCATGTATCTATCTGTCGCATCTCCAGCTAGTTTCACAGTTTTCTGTGCTCAAAATTGCTTATGCTTGTTTGATACGCAGCGTAAGTAAATCCTTTGTATCAGTCAGTAGCACTACAGTCAGCATTTTCTATTTCAGATCAATGCACTGCTGGTGCTCAATGTCAAATTTCTGTTACTGGTATGGCCTTTTGGAGGACATATGCCCGACAAGAATAGATAAAACTGGCGAGAAAGTCTTTGGGGTGTCTGCTTGCATTCCATCCAGATCACAAATGATATCATCTCGAAATCAAACTCTTGGGACCGAATACTAATGTTTGGGTGAAAGGTTTTTCAGTAGCTGATTGCAATTGGCAGGGTCTACTTTACTTTGTACGTGCATTGTTGGTGACTTCTACAAACCAGCATGTGTAACACAAACGCTACGGCTTACTAGCTCCACTATGTTTGTGAGCCGGAACAAGCATTTATAACTTCCAAGGAATCAAATTCAGCAATGGCCTGATTAAATCCCGGACCTTTGGACGAACACAAGGCCATTCTTCATTGCGGTCGCCACGTACGCGGACAACCGCATATGAGGCACAAATCAGCAGCAGCAATAAAATTACCATGTATGTCCCGAATGACAAAAGCGGTAGCCTTTGCATTCTCCTCCCGGTGAAACGGAGTAAATTGCCAAAAATCACCACAATTGCGTCGCTCGGTGCGAAAACCCACCGTTTTCATAAAAGTTTGCCGAAAACACCGATTTCTAGTAATCACGTTGCCAAAAGCACTAACTGATGGATTGACCACGTTTTGACAGCAAACCTGACATTTCGGCCCCACCAGTCAGGTCCACATGCCCATTAACGTGGCTCACATTTTGACTGCGCGGCTAATGGCCTCCGTCGGCCTCGCAGCCATGTCCAGGAACATCGCCCTCTTCCTCTACGTCCTCCTGCACCTTGAATTGGACGGACGCGTCCTGACCGCATTGCGCAGATCTTCTTCCTCCTCTCCGGCCGGACGCCATCGTCTCCAAAATTCGTCAACAGCACAACATCATCGACTTCCTCAACTCCTCCATCGACTCCGAGACTACGCCACGCAAACACTGGACATGGCCATGGCCACTCACGCCACTCCACCCAGCGCCCCGCCGGTCATGGCGCCCCGCAACACGTCGACTCTGGCGACTCGGCCTCGGGAGGCTCCTAGCCCGACGACCCTGATCAAACTATCCAAACCAACACTAGCAGCTCCGTCGGTTCCTGCGGCCCGCACCGGCGATTGACAGGGAGGTCGTGGTCGGAGGTCATGGCGGCGTCGCGGCCATGGGCGCATGTCGGGCGTGAGGCAGCTGGAGCTCAGGGGTGCGGAAGGAAGGAGGAGAAGGGCGCTAGAGGCGGGGCTGGCGACGCTTAGCTCACCGGAGTCCGTTGTCGGACGGCGGCGCGGAGCCGTGCGGTGCGGGTGGCACGAGTAGCGGCCGGTCGCTGCCCATAACGTGTTCGATAAAATGATCGTGCTGATGAGCGGGCCCTTTTGTTAACTTACCGTTTCAGCCTACGGCGTTAAATTTTAGTGCCACGTCAGTCCTGAAAATGGGCGCCTTCTGTCATATTTTGCATCAAACAGCTCTCAATCCACCAGTTAGTGCTTTCGGCAATGCATTACTGAAAAATGGTGTTTTCAGCAAACTTTTATGAAAATGGTGGCTTTTCGCATCGAGCGACGCAACTGTGGCGGTTTTTGGCAATTTACTCGGTGAAACGCGCGTCTACATTTTTTCTAGTTGATGCTTTGTCCAGCGCCCCACTTCCCTCCTCTTTAGCCACCACATAATATCGCAATATTTTTGGTTTGAGGAATATATATATAGGAAAAATGCATCCTACCACGTAGTGGTAGTTACCTTCACCTTTTCTACCGTAGGATTCTTTTAGATGCGTGCTTCTCTAAACGGGTTGTGGAGCTAGTGATTTTTACCAGCCCAATTGGCCGTACCAAACTCTGCTATTTTCATGCAGGTGAAACCACAACTGCATAATCCCTGGCTCAAAGAAAATTAATTAGTCAACCTGCCACGCTGCGGCGGCGACCATGCGTTTGGATGGAACATGAGCGCCAGACCGATTTGTTCAGGTAAAATATAAAATACAACCATGATTTGATCTACCACTCACCAATTTTCTAACATAATTAATCAGTTTCCAAATCTACATACATACTAATCTAGATTGTATGTCGTTTGGAGTAATTGCTTCTCTCCCTCTCAATCTGATCTGGAATTTTGGCCATGTAGCCGTGGTAGATCACTGGCATCTCATGGGAAATCCCGAGATGGGGCAACGAACTCAGCGGAGATCAGCCGGCGTAATTTTCTTGCCTGTCCCACTGTGATTGGGCGGAGTAGTCATCCATTATATGCATGCTAGTGCATTGCCGTCACCGTCGGCATACCAACACCGGATCCGGTATGCCTGCTCCCTCCCCATGCTCCATTCTCCTCCCGGTGAAACGCGCATCTACATTTTTTCTAGTTGATGCTTTGTCCAGCGCCCCACTTCCCTCCTCTTTAGCCACCACATAATCTCGCTATATTTTTGGTTTGAGGGAAACACACACACACACACACACACACACACACACACACACACACACACACACATATATATATATATATATATATATATATATATATATATATATATATATATATATATATATATATATATAGTGTTACTATTCATCACCCAGGGTCCAGAATACGTTATTCTTCACCCGAGATAATCTTGCGATCATTTCATAAATAAATTACGTTTCAAATACAAATAGTTACAGTCATATTGATTCACTGCGTAAAATTTGGCATTAAAAGATGTCAGAAGACCAAAAAAATTACATTTTATGTACATTTTATACTACGCTTGTACTTTTGAAATTTGCGTAACATAAAATATTTTTTACGGCGATTATATATTTTCTTACGTTCTCCTTTTATGTCTGAAATAAGACAAAATTTACGGGACATAAAATTAAGGTGCATTCATGTAAAAATAGAGAGGGGGGGGGGGGGGTGAAGAATAACTATTCCTCACCCAGGATGACGAATAGCGCGACTACTAATGTCAAGCATCTTTAGTAAAACCGACGCACATGGTTTAGGTTTAAGAGAAGAGGGGTTTAATTATATAGTTTTCCTAGTTTTTTTTAGGGGAATATATCATTTTCCTAGTCCAACTTGCAAACGTACATGGGCAAACTAAGCCCAGCACAAATCCACTGACGTTGTTTCCGGAAAGATCACAACTGAGAAAACCCTTGTCGTTCCTGAGAAAACTCCTCTCGTTCCTTGCTAGGGATTGAATCGCCGCTGGCACGGCAACCATGGCGAAGATCGTAATGGCAGCGCCCCTCCACTGCGGCTTACCAGATGAGATCGTTATTTGGGAGATACTTGTCCGCCTGCCCCCTAAACCCCTCCTTCGCTGCCGTGCAGTCTGCCGGGCCTGGCACCGGGCCACCTCCGCCCGCAACTTCCTCCTCGCCCACCATGGCCTCCAGCCCTCCCTCCCCATCGTCTCCGGCTTCCAACACGACGGCCCCCGCTACGATCACATCCTCACGTTCGATCACCGGGCTGTCGGCGCCCAGCTCCAACCGGTCGCCGGGCTTCGCGATTCACTCCGAATTGAGGCCTCCTGCGATGGCCTCCTCATCCTCTCCCAGTATGGAATGGCTGGCATTTGCTTCTTCGTCTGCAACCCAGTCACACGTCAGCTTGCCTCCCTTGGGCCACCACAGGGCTTTGATATCTTGGGGATGTACCTACACCGACCTACTGCTGAGTACCGGCTTTTACAGCACAGTCACCTTCCTAAAGATAAAATTGGCTGTTATGTCTCCGTGTTAGGCTCCAACCAGCCACCGAGGTACATTAGCGGGCTGGAGAACGGATGTGGATTTTTTGAGCCTACGCACCCGGGCCACGTTATCTTGGCAGTCCGTTCTTTTTCTTGTACCTCGAGATACGTAGCATTAAGCTCCATTAACTAGCGTCATGACCTGACTCATATAGTAGGTTGGCAGGCTCGTGGGTAGGACTGAATGAAAAGGTCCCCTAGATTCTGAGACGTCTTGTTTTTTTCTGCCGCCCGAAGATCGATGAGATGCTCACGAGACGGTGTCTCATGGGCTAAGGGTCTAAATAAAATCTAGCATTGTTCCCTACTTCCCTGTGTCAATGCAAGAAAAAAAATCATCAGGCCAGCTATCGTAGAAAAATGCATGTGGCGCGGCACAAGTTGTTTGTTTCGTGTACCCCGATCACTCGTACAGCCATCGATAAGTGTTTGACATGTGCGAAGCACATCTGGAGGTCCTTGGCAAAATATGAGCGCTTGGAGCTTCTACACAACCATAGTTGTAAAATCGGTCCCCTACACGTACACAAACACATCTAGATATGCTCGCGGACAATGACCGAGCAGACATCTGTGTCGACCTGCCTCCTCTAACCATTGTATCCATGGCATACCATGCTCGTCTTCGCGTCCATTGTCGTCGTTACCGTGCAGACGTTTGCATCGACTTGCATACCCTAGCTGTTGTATTCGTGGCATACGTACTTGTCTCGGGCTATCGTTCCGACGTTCGCGTCGAGTCGTGTACCCTAAGTGTTGTATTCGTCTCCGTGTCCATCGTTGCTACCGTCCTGATGTCCGCGTCGAGTCGCATACCTTAAGCGTTGTATTCGTGGCATCATGTGTTCGTCTCCGAGTCCGTCGTTGCTACCGTCCTGACGTCCGTGTCAAGTCGCGTATCTTAAGTGTTGTATTCGTAGCGTCATGTTTTCGTCTCCGCGTTCATCGTTGCTACCGTCCCGACATCTGCGTCGAGTCGCGTACCTTAAGTGTTGTATTCATGGCATCATGCTCGTCTCGACGTCCGTTGTCGCTACCGTGCCAACGTCCATGTCGACTCGTGTATTCTAACCATTGTATCCATGGCATCATGCTCGCCTCAACGTCCGTCGTTGCCACCGTGCCAACGTTCATGTCGACTCGTGTATTCTAACGTTGTATCCATGGCGTCCCATGCTCGCCTCTGTGTACGTTGTCGCTAGCGTGCCCAGTTTGTGAGATTTCGAACATTCGAATGATGCAACGGACGTTGATCCCACGACGTTGAATGATGAAAAATGTCCGCACTATGAGATCCGAACATTTGTGAATGATTTAAAGCACGGCATTGGAGTTGCCCTAATGCTTTGACTTGGTCCAACCCATGCATCGTCCATGTTTGCAGTGTCTGGGCCTTACTAAACCATGTACATTGTACATGATCTGTGACTTTTCATCGTGTACTTCGTCCATGTCCTAAAACATGTGCATCGTACATGAGTCATGGTCACCAGGCACTGCCAGCGAGCCTTCTCCCACCCGCGTAACCAAAAAGCGGAGTTGAGTTAAAAACCCATGTCACGAGTATGTGAAGCTGTGTTGTTGTTGACTTTGTCCATATGCGCGTGTCTTTTAGTTGTGTTGCCCAGCTAGACTTCATGCACAGTAGCCTACTGGAACTAGAATGATCACAGACCTGTGGTGGGTAATCACACTGCCGCAATGCCCGTGACCTGTTTTAGCGGCTGACGACGGCACGGATCCCAACGCGTATGGGCGGCCAAGATAACGCGACCGGGGTGCGTAAGCTTCCCAGAATGATTTCGGCTGGAGAACACGTCAGCGTTGGGCTTCAAGCCAGCTGTCCGGTTCCGTCATAACATTTATTAGTATCCGGTGCAGCATAACAGCGAAGGCAAACTGCTATTGGTATTCGACACCACAACCGAGTCATTCCGGTGGATGCATGCTCCAGTTGTTCCCACTAGGTCATCTATCCTTGAGATGGATGATACCATTGCCATCTATAGCTATAACGATGCCATAAAAACCGTTCACATATGGGTGTTGCAGAACTATGAAAAGGAGGTGTGGAACTACAAGTACAAGGTTGAATTGCCTGCCGCAGAAATCATGGAGTGATTGGGAAGCCCAAAGGATTAATGGCATGTCAATGTTGTGTCCGTGGATGGTCACGTCTTCTTGCTCCTCAGTCTTGGCGGACGTCTCATGTACATTGACACCGACGGCAAATTTGATGACAGCTTCCATCGTGATGGCCAATACCTATACGCCTGGAAAGGTCGGCTCAAACAAACTCTTGTTCCGCATACCTTCTTTGCGGCATTAGAAGGTTATGCTGTGGATGATTTTCCTTTCACCTGATGGTTGCTGACTGAGGTGTTGCTTCTAGAAGGCGTAGCCCTCATACCCATATGAGCCTGCAATATCTACGAATTTGATCAAGCATGACCCTATTGGACCTTGCTTCTTCTTTTGGCATTGATGTATACCATTTTTGATCAGAAGCTTAATTTGACTATTATGTGGTTGCTTGTCTCTGTACCCTTTCAGGTTGAAGTGACTATTGCTGTGTTGACCCTAAAGTTGTAAATTGCTCCATCGTTGTGATTAGCCCAATGAAATTTTCTATTTTAATTCCCTTTTTCTTCATGAATCTTTTGCACGTGGTTACGTAGTTTCTAATGGAACGGCACCCCTTTATACAAATAATTGGACATGGTTATCTCCTTCCGAGGAGTTGTATTGTTACTGCTAAACATTGTAGGATTAGTGCTTCATCTGATGTTTGATCTTAACATAAGCTGAAGAAACAAAACTTGTACTAACAACCACAAGACAGTTTCTGCATGGTCTGGCCCAGGTTGCACATTGTTTTCATGTCTCAAGCAGGACGTCAATAGGCTTGCTGTGTGATGGACTGATGGTACAACTGTAGAAATTAGTTGAAATTCACTCTGATAATTTTCTTTAGAACGTTGAAGAATTTCACCAACTGTCAAGTCGTGTCGCTGTTGCTTCGTCTTGTTTGTCAAGGTCCACGAGAACACTGTATTTCGTTTTACTGACAGTTGTAAGTAGCTGGTGATTTTTGTGAATGTGAAGTTATTCAGGTCCCCAGCTGCTTCCCACTATGGTTTCTTTGATTTAACAGCAAAACCGGTACCTCAGTCAGTCTGTGTGAACATCCTGCCATCTTGTCAGGTGCATGCCCCTACGATGCAGGGAGACACGGACTGCTGGTCGTCCTGGGCATGTATCCTTGAGTTATAAAATAAAATTCAGAGTTGCACAAGTGCTGTGCAACATTAAGAGCTGCATAAAATTCTGCACAAGTGCACGTACTATATTCGAGTTCAAGATTCGATGGTGCTGCCTTGAGTTATTAAATTCAGAACTGTGCTCCTTTGGCTATCACAATTCAGAATGAATTTTTGTATATTAACAGTGATGCTAGTAAGCTGTAGCTGGTTTAAAAGATTGGACTGTCGCTCACACAAAACCACAACCATTGGGGTATAATTAGCTGTTTGCCACCACAATCCGTCGCAAAGCGATCTTTGTACGATTTTCTCCCATTGTACTTTGTTTTCTAACGGTAATTGCCTTTGGCTCCTAGGTGCATATGCACCCATTATCGAAATACACATTTCAAAAAGTTGAAAAATTCGGAACAAAAATCCCGCGTGTATATCCGAGCATTTTATGTGCGTGCACAAGGTTTCAGTGAAAAACGACGTTTTTTATGGCTTGTGTAAAAAAGACAATTTCTGATGCTTCATTCTAACTATTCACGAGGCATTTCTTTATCTTTTTTACACAAGCCACAAAAAACGTCGTTTTTCACCGAAACCTTGTGAACGCACATCCGGATACATACGTAGGATTTCTGTTTCGAATTTTTCAACTTTTCGAAATGTGTATTTCGACAATGGGTGCATATGCACCTAGGAGCCAAAACGCCGCTCTCGTTTTCTAATGGAAACAGATGCCAAAGTGTTGGCTGCTTAATTGTAGGTTCACCGGCCCATAAATACTTTCAGTTTGCAAGTTCCCTATCTCCACAATAGTGGCTTCTACATGTTTCATGGCATATCATCATTCTCTGATGTCACTTGGGAGCTAAATCAATGTACAACTGTGGGTGGCTTTCAGTCAGGAACTGGAGCTTTTGAGGGAGGAGCGTCGGCTTCCGTCCTCGCCTAGGCGGTCAGGCTATTCAGCAGTTGCTGGTAGTTGGTAGTGAGAAGAAGCTTCTTATGGTGTTAATGGCTAGTTAGAGCCAAGCCTAGCGTTGTAAACCCAAAGACGATGTTGACATCTTTGCCTGCCTTCTGTGAAACGATACACCAAACCTTGGCGTACTCTCAAAAAATATAGAACCGTGTGTGGCAAGGTTACTTCTTACTTACACGGATAGGTGTAGAGGTGAAATTATGTCTTTTGATTCCAATAATGATTTATATTATTTCAAATGATGATATGCCATATTTTTATTTATTGAACAATATAGTTTGACTTTGATAACTCAAGTACAAATAGTGATAAAGATGCCCTAAAAAACTTGTGATAAAGATAACTTTTTATACAACTATCCATGATAAAACTGGAGTACATCAACAAGGTTAGGAGTGTGGTTTTCTGTAGCTCAGGCTACACGGTACCCTTTATCTTTGCCATCCATTTATGCATCAAGATCCGTGCAGACACATTTGTCTTTTTTGTTTCTCTCAAACGACACAACATATGAACTTTAACTTTTGCAGAACAACAATACATTCTAACTACAATCTAGGAAAAAAACTTTCAGATTTTTTCATGCATTTTAAATACTTGAAATCATATTTTTATTCAAAGAAAATCTCATTTTGTATATTTATGTCAGACCAAAAAATCTGAAAGTTTTTTCACACATTGATGTTCTAATATTTGTTCGATCTGCAAAGTTTGAAGTTCATATGTTGTTTCGTTTTCGAGAAACAAAAAAGAGAAATCTTCTTGTTGTTAGTTAGTTGGAGAGTACGGATCTCAAAGCAAGGTTGGAGGGTTGAGAATAAGAGGTTCCATGTAGCCTGAGTTACAAAGAAACTTTGTGCAAGGTTAATCATACTGGAAACTGAGTCCAACTTGTAAACGGACCAGGGCTGCTAAACGGATCCGTATGTAATGTAATTTCCTACTTGCAAACGGACCATGACTAAACCCAGCCCAAGTCCATTAATAATCTCATCTCGGTTGTTTCCTCAAGAATCGATCGCCACATCTGGTTCCCTCCACAGATCGGCGGCCATGGCGAAGGACGCAAGGGCACGAAGAGCGATGCCTCTCCGCGGCCTCCCGGAGGAGATCGTAGTCTGGGAGATTCTCGTCCGCCTCGACCCCAAATCCCTCTTCCGCTGTCGCGCCGTATGCCGCGCCTGGAGCAGCTTCACCTCAGCCCGCCAGTTTCTCCTTGCCCACCACAGCCAGTCAGCCACCAGCCATCCCTCCCCATTTTCTCCCGCGCCCAGTACCCCAGCAGATTCAACTATCAAGACATCGTTGCTTTCGACCACCAGGCCGCCGAGGAGCTCCACACCATCGCCAAGCTTGACCAGAGGTTCCATGTAGAGGCCTCTTGCGACGGCCTCATCATCCTCTCCAGTTGCTGCATGACTGGCACCTGGTTCTACGTCTCTAACCTTGCCACTCGTCAGTGTGAATGCCTTGGAGAATCCCATTCCGAGGACGTGAATATCCTAGGGATGTACCCACACCGTCCTACTGGCGAGCAGGGGCGGATCCAGATTAGAAATTACCCGGTGTCCATATAGAAGAATGCATGCCTACATGTCAAATAATTCAATGATCTACACACTAAATCACTGTATTACATTAAGCAAGTTCAAATTGAACCCGGTGCCGGTGACACCGGCTACCTCTACATAGCTACGCCCCTGCTGGCGAGTACCGGTTGCTACTACACCGAAGGAGCCAGGAGAGGCACATGCATGTAGATCTCCTACCTGAAGGTCAAATTGGCTGCTACGTCTTTACGTTGGGCTCCGACAATCCGCCGAGGTACATCGGGTGGCCGGAGACCGCGTCACGGCGCTTAAAGGTACCTGCCCTGGTCCATGATAATCTGCATTGGTATCCAGTGCATCGTCGTAGCCAATACAACACAATGCACAATCAAATTAAAAGCAAATACATAATAGTATTCGACACCATAGCTGAGTCGTTCCGGCAGATGCGTGCTCCAATTGTTCCCACCAACTCGCATGCTTTTGAGAAGGATGACACTGTTCCCAGCAATGCACATGTTTTTGAGATGGATGGCATGCTTGGCATCTATGCCCGTAACAAATCTACGGAAATTGTGGATATATGGGTGTTGAAGAACTACAAAAGTGAGGTTTGGGACTTAAAGTACCGAATCAAATTGCCAGTCGCCGAAATCAAGGGGCAGTTTGAAGGCCGTGATGACCATTGGTATGCGCACGTTGTTTCGGTGGATTGTGACATACTCTTGCTGGTTAGTTTTGATCGCTGGGTGCTTCACGTTAACAGTGATGGTAAATTGGTTTCCAGTTTCAATCTAGATGGTGGAGGATTCTATGAGTCTAAATTTTCGCTCAAACAAACTCTTGTTCCACATACCTTCTTTCCGGCTCTGAAAAGTTGCTCGGAGTGCTTGGCCTTTCTTCTGTGTCAGCGTCCCAAGTAAGCCACTCGGTGGTGAGGGCAGAAATGTTGCCATGGCAGCAGACTCGACCACGCCAGCAGGTACGGATGACAAGTGGACCAATCAAGGAGAGGGGCGCGTCATCGCAAAGCCAACTAGGATCAAGTATCCCAATAGAAGATTCGTGGGCCCCGAGTGGGTTAACTCTACTTAAAGCCAGGCGATCGAGAGAAGAGGCATCCGGGCTTGCATCATGGCACGGCACCTGCTTTCCTTTTCTTCTTCCTTGTATCATTTGTAATCGCATCAGAGAGAGAGAGAGAGAGAGCAAGAGGG
The DNA here is from genome assembly GCA_963921465.1 of Triticum timopheevii. Classification (NCBI taxonomy): domain Eukaryota; kingdom Viridiplantae; phylum Streptophyta; class Magnoliopsida; order Poales; family Poaceae; genus Triticum; species Triticum timopheevii. The sequence goes on along the minus strand of OY997266.1, from coordinate 604,147,459 downwards.
AGAGGGAGAGGGAGAGGGAGAGGGAGAGAGAGAGAGAGAGAGAGAGAGAGAGCATAGTGTATCTTGTGGTGGAAATACAATTCGAGAGAACTAGACACTAACATTTCTGATGGTTGTTGAGTGAGGCGGTGCTTCATAATGGATGTAGCCGTCGTATCTTCATCAGCTGATTATCTATGAACTGGATGAAGAATGAACCTCCTTGTTTGTTTTAATCCTTGCCTATGTATATAAAGTTGTGATCAGGAGGTCAGATTGTTATGAGGTTGCATGAAATCTATGCTTGTTTTGATATCCTTCCGGGCCGCAGTGACTACTGCTTTGTTGATGCTGAAATTAGAAAGTCAATCTTGCTCTGATTTTGTAATATTTTCCAAGTAATCTGCCACATGACTCTATTTTCTCGGGCTGAAGAATATGCTTTTCTTTATCATACCTTATTCTATTTATTATCTGTGGTTCTTCTTACTCAAATTTTAGCAATCTATAAGGTCATATCCCTGTTTCTGGAAATGAAGAATTGTTCTTACCTTTTATGTGGTGGTCTTAATAGCAAATCAGTGTGCTCCCTGTTTCTACAGTTAGTTGTAGCTGACAATGAAAATAGGATAGATGTTCCTCCTTGCTGACTTGCAAACTGCACCTGAGTTCTAGGAGACCTTGAGCACTGCTGTCTACTGGTTAATTTAAATGCTTGCATGTTGCACCATTGTCAACTTCTCAATGAACTGTTCTGTTATAAATTATAATTCAGTTTTCTTCAAGCATCTGTTGGATCCGATTCGTTAGGTCTTATGGACAGTAAGCTCTCCACCATAGCAAGAATTAGATGTGTTTATATTTTCTCCTTGAGGGGTAGTATTAGTATTTTTTTGAAGGGTTTCTGTAAAGGGGAATTGTAGTAGCGAAATTACTGTGCAGACGATGGATGGCGGACGAAAATCACACGACGCTCTTGATCAACGGCTGTAACTCACTGAACGAATGGGATGCATGGCTGCAATTATGCGTCGGCCAGGAATCGGCTGCAAAAATGTCGTCCATGTAGCAGTTCTCTTGTAGTATTCTAGAAAAGACTGGTATTGCAACTTGAAAATCCATGAATATCTTTTTTGTGCTTCCTGATGACACCATTTTCTGTTGCATAGTTTGCAACTATCTCTTATTCTTTCAATCAGTTGCTAACCATTTTGGATAAATGCTTCATGAAGGCACAACCATGCTATGCCTCTTTGCCATGGTCTGACTCACTTCCCACGTTGTGTACATGTCTCAAGCAGGGCAGTCGCTCTTGTTAAACATGTACGACGCATGCACGTGACAGAGAAGATCTTCAGAGGTAGTTAAGGAGGTAGTTTAGCTAGCATATCTATCTGTCGGTAACCGAGTCTGTCTCCTCCTTTCTTCCTCATCAAGTTGTACCCTAGATTCTCTCTTATCTTCTCAACCAACTTATGTATGCGCCTTAGGGTTATTGCACCCCTGCTATATAACACGTAGCACGTCGCCCGAACTTGGGCAAGACGTTTCCGCCTAACGCACATGGTAATCAGAGCCGTCCTACTTCCCATCTAGATTCCCTACGATTCCACCCGTGCCTAGCTATGTCTTCATCCTCCGGCGCCTTCCAGCCCAGCCTCAACGGCCAGGTCACTGAGAAGCTCTCCCGCACGAACTACGAGCTATGGCGCACGTAGATCACGCCGCAGCTGCGTGGTGCCGGTGTCTTCGGCTATGTCGACGGCATCTCGCTGGAACCGGCCAAGCTCCTCTCCACCAAGGACAAGGATGGTAAGGAGACTCTCGCGCCCAACCCTCTCCACCCAATCTGGGTCCGAGAGGACCAGCAGGTTCTCGGCTAACTGCTGGCCAACCTCTCCAAAGAGGTGCTCATCACTGTGACCACGGTCACCACCGCGCAGGTGCTCTAGACGACCTTGGCGAGCATGTACTCGTCGCAGTCGCTGAGCCGCGTCAACAACATCCGCATCTCCCTCATCAATGCGCAGAAGGGCAACCAGTCCGTTGCCTCCTACTTCGCCTCCATGTGCGGTCTCGCCGATGAGCTGGCTGCAGCCGGCAAGCCGATCCAAGACGACAAACTCATCTCCTACATCCTTCATGGGCTGGATCAGGACTATCAGCCCCTGGTCCCGGCCCTCGATGGCCGCATCACTCCGGCCTCCCTTGACGAGCTCTTTGCCATGCTCAACAACTTTGACCAACGCATGGCACTGTTTCACGGCTCCGGGGGCGGCGCTTCATGTCCTTCGCAAACGCTACATCACACGGTCGTGGCGGCGCCTCTGGCCGGCGTGGTTCTTCCCGTCGCAAGGGGAGGACAGGAGGAGGCGGGCACAACAACGGTGGCGGGCGCTCTGGCAATAGGGGGCCTCGTGGTGGCTGCTCTGGTCGGGCTCGTCCAGATACCCCGCGTTGCCAGATCTGCGGCAAGCCCGGCCACACGGCTAAGGACTGCTGGGACCACTATGAGGAGGACGACAACGACTCCCAAGATGAGGACAAGATTGCCGCGGCTGCTGATGGCTCCTATGGGATCGATACCAATTGGTATGTTGACTCCGGCGCCACCAACCATATCACCAGTGAACATGAGAAAGTCACAATGAAGGAGAAGTAACGCGGCAAAGATCAAATCCACACTGCAAGTGGAGAAGGTATGAGGATACGTCACATTGGTCATTCAAGTTTTAATAACCCGCAACGGAAAATTCATCTTAAGAAAATTTTGCATGTCCCTAGTGCTAACAAGAATCTTCTTTCCGTCCATAATATTGCCATTGATAATCATGTCTTCCTCGAATTTCATCCTTTCTTCTTTTTGATCGAGGATCAGGCAACAAAGAAAATCCTCTATTGAGGTAGATGTGTTCGAGGGCTTTATCTGTTGATTCCAGAGCGTAGAAGATTCAATAAAGAAGTCCATGGTGTTGTCAAACTTTCATCAACACGATGGCATGATAGATTAGGACATGCTTCTTTTTCCTTAGTTGAGAAATTGCTGAGAAAGAATAAGCTCCCGTTTGTGGGTGAGTTTCATCTTGATACAATTTGTGATTAATGTCAACGAGCTAAAAGTCATCAGTTACCTTATCCAACATCCACTAGTGTCTCCACAAAACCATTGCAATTAATCTTTTCTGACGTTTGGGGTCCTGCCCCTAGTTCTGTTGGTAGACACACATACTATGTGAGTTTCATCGATGATTATAGTAAATTCTCGTGGATTTATCTTCTTAAGAAAAGATCTGATGTTTTTCAAGTTTTCCAAAACTTTCAAGCTCTTGTTGAACGCAAGTTTGACTGCAAGATTATTGTTGTCCAATCCGACTGGGGAGGGGAATACGAGAAGTTAAACTCGTTCTTCCAAACCCTTGGCATCTCGCATGTGTCATGCCCTCACGCTCACCAACAAAATGGCTCTGCCGAATGCAAGCACCGTCACATTGTTGAAGTTGGGCTTGCTCTCCTCGCAGGCGCCTCTATGCCTCTAAAATTTTGGGACGAGGCCTTCCTCACCGCAGTTCACATTATTAATATGCTTCCTAGTCGTGTTATAAATAATGAAACTCCTGTTGAAAGACTCCTTCCCACCAAACCAGACTACAAGTCTCTCCGTGTGTTTGGATGTGCGTGCTGGCCCAACCTTCGTCCTTATAATCCTCGCAAACTCATGTTCCGTTCTATGCAATGTGTGTTCATTGGCTATAGTGCTCAACACAAAGGTGTAAAATGCCTAGATGTCTCCACCGGCCATGTCTATATCTCTAGGGATGTCGTGTTCGATGAAACAAAATTTCCCTTCGCTGATATTCATCCCAACGCCGGTGCACGTCTTCGCAAAGAAATCATCCTTTTGCCATCTCATCTCACTGGCCTTGATCAAGGGGGAAACGATATTGATGATCAACTATTGACTAATCCTACTAATATCGTGTATGAAGCTTGTGCTGATGAAACAGGAACGAACAGTGAAGAAAACGGCGTTGAAATTGGACCTAATGGTGAAAATATTGGTCGTCATATTATGTGTCACGACACGGGAGACAGATTCCCCTCGGGATCAGTTCCACGGCAAGCAATCAGATCCTCCTCGGGATCCATGGCCACAGGTGCAGGCGCAAGCGCAGAGACCGGATCCTCCGTGAGATCCCGCGACGCAGAGACAGGCGCGGGTACACGCGCCGCCTTCGACTCTGCGGGCACCACGCTGCCGGCTCCTACCGGTTCTGTCACGTTTCCCGCGCCGCACCAACCGCCGTCTGCCAACTGGCGCTCAGGAATTGGCCCAGGTGACGTGCGGTTCCGCGGCCAGCCCATGGTCTACAAACGGCGGACTGCGATTGGGTCCACAGGTGCGGGGCCCAGCGCAGGTTCCTTCGCGTCCGCTCAGCCGACCGGCGCAGGCGGCAATGCTGATCTGTCATCATTGGAGCGTGATGGGCTGGATCCAAGGCTGGGATCTTCTGCGGCTCCAACAGGCGCTGACGGACGAGCGCAGGCCACAGAAAATTCGGCAGCCCCAACAGGATCTGCTACTGTTGAAGATTCTGTGCAGCCGCATGGATCTTCTGTGCCTATGGATCCAAGCGCATCCCTGCGACGTACATGACTACAAAAAGGTGTGACAAAACATGTTACCTACAAGCATGTTATCAAATATGGTATGGTTTGTTCTACAGGTGAACCAGGTGAGCCAAGTACAATTGAAGAAGCACTTGGTGATGAAAGATGGAAGAAAGCTATGAATGAGGAGTACATGGCACTCAAGAAAAATAAAACATGGCACTTAGTTCCTCCACAGCAAGGTAAAAACTTGATTGATTGCAAGTGGGTATTTAGGATTAAAAGAAAATCTGATGGAACTATTGATCGTTACAAAGCTAGGCTTGTTGCCAAACAGAGGTATGGTATAGACTATGGGGACACATTTAGTCTAGTTGTCAAGGCTGCCACTATTCGCCTTGTCTTGTCCATTGCTGTTTCCAGGGGCTGGAGTCTCAGACAACTAGATGTACAGAACGCGTTCCTCCATGGTGTTCTGGAAGAGGAAGTGTGCATGAAGCAACCTCCTGGGTTTGAAAGCAAAAGATCCCCCTCTCATGTGTGCAAACTTGACAAAGCATTGTATGGGTTAAAGCAGGCTCCAAGAGCATGGTATTCTCGTCTTTGTCACAAAATGCAGGCACTTGGTTTTGTCCCCTCTAAATCTAACACCTCATTTTTCATTTACAACAAGTCCAACACATGCATATTTGTTCTCATATATGTTGATGATATTATTGTGACAAGCTCATCTGATGAGGCACTCACAGGACTGTTGAGAGACTTGGGTGCAGATTTTTCCTTGAAAGATCTTGGAGACTTGCACTTCTTTCTTGGAATTGAAGTGAAGAAACACAAAGATGGACTTCACCTCTCTCAAGAAAAGTATGCTACCGATCTGGTAGAAAAGGCTGGCATGCAAGGTTGTAAACCCTCACCTACTCCTTTATCCAGTTCAGAAAATTATCTCTCATGGAAGGGACACTCTTGAATCAAGAGGACAGCACAAGATACAGAAGTTTAGTGGGAGCATTGCAGTATCTCACTCTTACTAGACCTGATATTTCTTTTTTTGTTAACAAAGTATGCCAGTTCCTTCATGCACCTACTACTATTCACCTAACTGTTGTAAAACGTATATACATCAGGAATACTTTGAGCATGTTGGCGAACGCAGTAATTTCAAAAAAATTCCTACGACCACACAAGATCTATCTATGTGATGCATAGCAACGAGAGGGGAGAGTATGTCCACGTACCCTCGTAGACTGAAAGTGAAAGCGTTATGACAACGTGGTTGATGTAGTCGTACGTCTTCACGATCCGACCGATCTTAGCACCGAACGTACGGCACCTCCGCGATCAGCACAAGTTCAGCTCGGGGACGTCCCTCGTACTCTTGATCCAGTTGAGGCCGAGGGAGAGTTAGCACGACGGCGTGGTGATGGTTATGATGAAGTTACCAGCGCAGGGCTTCGCCTAAGCACTACGACAATATGACCGAGGTGTGTAACTGTGGAAGGGGGCACCGCACACGGCTAAACAATGTCAACTTGTGTGTCCTAGGGTGCCCCCCTGCCCCCGTATATAAAGGAGCAAGGTGGAGGCCGGCCGACCCTTGGGCGCGCCAAGGAGGGGAGGAGTCCTCCTCCTAGTAGGAGTAGGACTCCCCCTTTCCCAGTCCAACTAGGAGGGGAAGAGGGAAGGAAGGAGAGGGAGAGGAAGAGGGAAAGAGGGGCTGCGCCCCTCTCCCCTAGTCCAATTCAGACTTCCCTTTGGGGGCGCCACCTCATGGGATGCTGCCCTCTCTCTCCCCTAAGTCCCACTAAGGCCCATTACTTCCCCGGGGGGTTCCGGTAACCCCTCCGGCACTATGGTTTTCTCCGAAATCACCCGGAACACTTCCGGTGTCCAAATATAGCCGTCCAATATATCAATCTTTATGTATCGACCATTTCGAGACTCCTCGTCATGTCCGTGATCACATCCGGGACTCCGAACTACCTTCGGTACATCAAAACACATAAACTCATTATACCATTCGTCATCGAACGTTAAGCGTGCGACCCTACGGGTTCGAGAACTATGTAGACATGACCGAGACACGTCTCCGGTCAATAACCAATAGCGGAACCTGGATGCTCATATTGGTTCCTACATATTCTACAAAGATCTTTATCGGTCAAACCGCATAATAAGATACGTTGTTCCCTTTGTGATCGGTATGTTACTTGCCCGAGATTCGATCATCGGTATCTCAATACCTAGTTCAATCTCATTACCGGCAAGTCTCTTTACTCGTTCCGTAATACTTCATCCCGCAACTAACTCATTAGTTACAATGCTTGCAAGGCTTATAGTGATGAGTATTACCGAGAGGGTCCAGAGATACCTCCTCGAAACACGGAGTGACAAATCCTAATATTGATCTATGCCAACCCAACAAACACCTTCGGAGACACCTGTAGAGCACCTTTATAATCACCCTTTTACGTTGTGAAGTTTGGTAGCACACAAAGTGTTCCTCCGGTATTCGGGAGTTGCATAATCTCATAGTCTGAGGAACTTGTATAAGTCATGAAGAAAGCAGTAGCAATGAAACTAACACGATCATAATGCTAAGCTAACGGATGGGTCATGTCCATCACATCATTCTCCTAATGATGTGATCTCATTCATCAAATTACAACGCATGTCTATGGTTAGGAAACATAACCATCTTTGATTAACAAGCTAGTCAAGTAGAGGCATACTAGGGACTATAGGTTTTGTCTATGTATTCACACATGTACTAAGTTTCCCGTTAATACAATTCTAGCATGAATAATAAACATTTATCATGAATTAAGGAAATAAATAATAACTTTATTATTGCCTCTAGGGCATATTTCCTTCAGCCTCCCACTTGCACTAGAGTCAATAATCTAGATTGCACAGTAATGATTCTAACACCCATGGAGCTTTGGTGCTGATCATGTTTTGCTCGTGAGAGAGGCTTAGTCAATGGGTGAGGGAGTCCTGGACTAGGGGGTGTCCGAACAGCCGGACTATCATCGTCCGCCGGACTCCAAGACTATGAAGATACAAGATTGAAGACTCCGTCCCGTGTCCGGATGGGACTTTCCTTGGCGTGGAAGGCAAGCTTGGTGATACGGATATGTAGATCTACTACCATTGTAACCGACTCTGTGTAACCCTAGCCTCCTCCGGTGTCTATATAAACCGGAGGGCTTTAGTCCGTAGGACAACATACATTACAACAATCATACCATAGGCTAGCTTTAGGGTTTAGCCTCCTTGATCTCGTGGTAGATCCACTCTTGTACTACCCATATCATCAATATTAATCAAGCAGGACGTAGGGTTTTACCTCCATCGAGAGGGCCCGAACCTGGGTAAAACATCGTGTCCCTCGTCTCCTGTTACCATTTGCCTAGACGCACAATTCGGGACCCCCTACCCGAGATCCGCCGGTTTTGACACCGACATTGGTGCTTTCATTGAGAGTTCCTCTATGTCGTCACCGATAGGAAGGATGCCTCCACCCGTCTTCAAAAACGGTATATTCACCAAAGGGGCCTTGGCCGCCGGCCAAACTATCCGGCTAGGTGGTTTTCTTATGACCGCCTGTCCGGCCACTACTTCGACAATGACTTCTCAAGTCGTCAAAAGCAATCTTCGCGTCAGCTCGGAATCTACCGAGCAGTTGGATCCAGTAGAGCTCTCGTCTGTTAATGAGCTCTTGGATCGCATCGCCGCCCTGGGAGTCGCTACAGACTACAATCAGATTGGGCTTCAAACCGATCTGAGAGAGATTAACTCTCCCCAGGCCACCCACCACGTCATAGTGGTAGAGGAGCAATGCAGCGACTCTTCGCCTATATTGAAAACTAGTCACGTCCGGATTCCCGAACCCTCCACGCCGGATTTCCGTGGAGGGACGGATTTCGATCGAGCATTGAACTTAAAATCATGCATCGTTCCGGACTCCTTGGATCGTGTCCAGCAATCCAAGCTTCCGAATTCGGAAACTCCTCGGCCTTTAAGCCCCAAGATGGGCAGGGATCCGGATTTTAGTCCACCCCCGCCCAGACATATGCGATCTATCTCTAATACGGCAAGAGCCCGCTGAAACAGTACATCACTACTGGGCCAGATTCCTCCTCCCTGGGAATATTGACTGCCGAGAGGAAAACGCAATCTCAATCTTTTGCAATAATTGCACGGACAAGGGAATATTGAACGCCATCGGTCGTCGTAAAATTATACGCTTCGCCGACCTGGCGTCCATAGTACGAAAGTACTGTGCGATGGAGAGTTTCCGGAAAACCGAAAACCAATTTTGGGATAATCCGGCCCCGAACACAACCCCAGTCCGCAACAAAAGGGTGCATCACACTCAGGACCCAGATGCAAAAACCAAAAAGCAAAAACCCCATAAAGGGCACGGAACCATACTGGAGGGATGGCTCAATGGACCCTGTAAGCTTCATAGTACAGAGGGCGTCGTCCCAACTCATAGCCTTCGAGCATGTTGGATACTACGGCAGGTGGCCAAAAGTGGCGAGGAGCTTCTAGCCCCGGAAAACCACTCCAACAATACCGGTACGGTATCAACAGTCTTCGAGACCTTCGCATCAAATAATATGCGAAAACGAACAATCCGCGGCCTCGCCGAAGTCTACCAAGTAGCAACAGCAAATCCATGGAGCGACACAGCCATCACCTTCAACGCCAGTGACGAACCTAAATTCCGAACAGCTCGAGCACCAGCCGCACTGGTGCTTAGTCCCATAGTGGACGGCTTTCGGCTTACAAAGGTCCTCATGGATGGCGGCAGCGGACTAAACCTCATATATGAGGAAACTCTTCAAAAAATGGAAATAGACTGGAGCCGTATTGAGCGAAGCAGCACAACCTTCAGAGGAATAATCCCTAGCCGGGAAGCGCACTGCACCGGAAAAATCACACTCGATGTGGTGTTTGGCTCGCCGGACAATTACAGATCCGAAGAAGTCACGTTCCAAGTGGCCCCGTTCAACAGCGGATATCACGCTATATTAGGACGAGAGGCATTCACAATTTTTCAAGAAGTACCTCATTACGGGTATATGAAGCTCAAAATGCCTGGGCCGGGGGAATAATCACTCTCGCTAGTGACCCGGACATAGCACTCCGCGCCGAAAACAAGACAGCCGCACTAGCCCTGGAGGCACTATCCGAAGCCTTAGCAGCAGAAGAACTCACCGCGCTGCGCTCTACGGTGAACAGGGACGATGTGATACTCGATAAAAGATCCAAGTCCACTTCCTTCAAACCAGCAGATGAAATAATAAAATTCCAGGTCCATCCAACAGACCCAACAAAGACGGCCTCCATTGGGGCGCAATTGAACCCCGAAGTAGACGCCGCACTGCGCGAATTCCTTCGGGAAAATTGGGACATTTTCACCTGGCATCCTTCGGATATGCCCGGAATCCCACGCAGGTTGGCAGAACACAGCCTAAACATCCTAAAAGGATTTAAGCCAGTCAAACAGGCTCTTCGACGATTTTCCGAACCCAAAGGACAGGCAATGGGAGAAGAGCTAGCCAAACTATTGGAAGCCGGATTCATCAGAGATATCAAACATCCGGATTGGCTAGGAAATCTGGTAATGGTACCAAAGAAGGACAAATCATGGCGCCTCTGTGTCGATTTTAAAGACCTCAATAAGGCTTGCCCAAAGGATCCCTTCCCTCTCCCCCGCATCGACCAAATTATCAATGCTACCGCAGGGCACGATTCGTTGTGCTTCCTCGACGCATACTCTGGCTACCATCAAATCAAGATGGCGGAAGCAGACCAAGCCGCAACGGCATTAATCACTCCATACGGACCATTCTGCTTCAACACGATGCCCTTCGGACTTAAAAACGCCGGCGCAACATATCAGCGCATGATTCAAACATGTCTGGCCACCCAGATCGGCAAAAAAGTCGAGGCATACGTAGACGACGTAGTCGTTAAAACAAAACACGTCGAAACTCTAGTAGATGATTTGAGGCTCACATTCGACAACCTCAGAGCATATGACATCAAGCTGAATCCGGAAAATGCGTTTTCGGCGTACCAGCCGGAAAGCTGCTGGGCTTCATTGTATCCGGTAGAGGAATTGAAGCAAACCCGGCTAAAATCCGAGCTCTGTCACAGTTGGATATTCCAAAAGACCTCAAACAGATACAAAAATTAACAGGATGCGTGGCAGCTTTAAGCCGCTTTATCTCCCGTCTAGGAGAAAAGGCATTGCCTCTCTATCGCCTCCTCAGGCGCACCGAACACTTCGAATGGACGGATGCTGCCATTGCCGGACTCGAAGAAATAAAGGCCATATTGGCAACAAATCTGGTCCTGGCTGCGCCCAATCTGGGCGAACCAATGTTGTTATACATCGCAGCAACGCATCAAGTTGTAAGCACGGCACTCGTCGTCGAACGAGAGACAGAAGGGCACAAATTCCCTCTTCAAAAACCAGTGTACTATGTATCCACTGTATTAACCCCCTGCAAGTCCCGTTACCCACACTATCAGAAGATAGCGTATGCGGTGTTCATGGCATCCCGGGAGCTCCGACACTACTTTCAAGAGTGTTCAATAACAGTAGCCTCTGAAGTACCACTCAATGACATTATAAATAACCGCGACGCAACGGGCAGGATTGCAAAATGGGCCATTGAGCTCTTACCATTCGATATAACTTACAAACCTCGGCGAGCTATAAAGTCACAAGTCTTGGCTGACTTTGTCGCCGAATGGACCGAAGCCGAACTCCCTAAAGAGTACGGCGCATACTCCAATTGGACTATGCAGTTCGACGGCTCTAAAATGTTGGCCGGGCTGGGGGCTAGCGTCGTATTGTCGTCCCCAACCGGGGACACAGTCCAGTATGTACTTCAAATAATGTACACAGACTCCAACAACGCAGTCGAATACGAGGCCCTGTTACATGGTCTCCGGATGGCAGTCTCCATGGGCATTCAACGCCTAGAGGTGCGCGGGGATTCAAACCTTGCAATATCCCAAATAAATAGAGACTTTGACGCCAAGGATCCAAAAATGGCAGCATATCGCAACGCTGTCCTAAAAATGTCAGCTCGGTTTGAAGGACTCGAATTCCATCACATAGCCCGAGATAATAACCAAGCGGCCGACGTACTGGCACGCATCGGTGCGAAACGTGACGCTGTCCCTCCAAATATCTTCCTGGAACGGCTCTTCAAGCCATCCGTACTATGGGAAGAGGAGCCCGGAAGTGACAAACCGGAAAAAACCGCGCCAATCGGCGATTCGGCCGATGACATAACACCTTCAGCCCACGACATAATGGCAATAATTGCCCCGTGGACAGAACCATTCCTAGCCTACTTGCTTAGGCAGGAACTTCCTGAAGACCAAAACGAGGCCCGCTGCATAGTCCGGCGATCGAAAGCCTACAAGGTCCATGAGGGAGAACTTTATAAGAAAATTACAACCGGAGTCCTTCAAAGGTGTATCTCCGAAGAGGAAGGGCGAAACCTCCTGGCTGAAATTCATGCCGGACTAGGCGAACACCACGCAGCAGCCCGGGCCCTTGTAGGAAAGGCATTCCGTACAGGATTTTATTGGCCGACGGCCCGGGCAGATGCCCAGGACTTAGTCCAGAAATGCGTTGGTTGTCAGCTCTTTGCTAATCAGAGCCATATGCCGCCCACCGCCCTCAAAACTATACCCATTACCTGGCCGTTCGCGGTCTGGGGGCTTGATATGGTTGGACCCCTTAAAGGGGGAACCCACAAGCAAAGGTACCTATTGGTCATGGTGGATAAATTCACCAAATGGATAGAGGCCAAACCGGTCAAAACGGCAGAGTCCGGACCAGTGATAGACTATATCCGGGGTAGTACACCGTTACGGAGTCCCCCACAGCATCATCACCGACAACGACACGAACTTCACAGCCGATGAGGTTAAGTCATGGTGCAAAAATATGGGCATCAAGCTCGACTATGCTTCAGTCTATCACCCTCAAACCAACGGTCAAGTGGAACGAGCAAATGGTCTAATAATGAGCGGCATTAAACCCAAACTAGTGCGGTCACTTACTAAATCTGACATGTACTGGGTCGAGGAGCTCGACTCCGTACTCTGGGGGCTGCGGACAACGCCTAACCGCACTACCGGATTCACACCATTTTTTATGGTCTACGGCGCAGAGGCAGTCCTGCCCTGCGACATTATTCATGACTCACCTCGAGTGCGCATGTACGAAGAAAGAGAGGCCGAGCTGGATCGGCAGGACAGCTTGGACACATTGGAGGAAGAACGCGACGTCGCCAAGGCTCGTTCCGCATTCTATCAGCAGCAGGCCCAAAGATATCAAAGCAGAGAAGTACGGGCCAAGACTTACAACATTGGTGAACTAGTTCTACGCCTGCCGGACAAGAAAAAGGACAAGCTCAAGCCCAAATGGGAGGGCCCCTTCATTATCGATCAAGTCCTTACCGGCGGAGCGTACCATCTACGAAATGCGTCGGATAACCGACTCGAGCCGAACCCTTGGAACGCAGCCCGCCTCCGAAGATTCTACGCCTAGCGCCGGACTAAGAGTTCGTCCCCTTCCTCCGTTCAAATTTTTACACTTCGGCTGTCTTTTATTTCTCTTTCTTCTCATAACCTTTTTACTAAAAAGCCCCTAAGGGCCTACTTTCGCATTGTTTGCATACACTTGATGTGCCATTCGCACTCATTATACCTGGGGGCTTCTTTTCCAGAAGCTCAATTATAAGGGTTTCATGCCTAGCACATGTGTCAAGCTTCCACATGTACCTTTTACTCACCATTATATGCATCGATATGACTTAAGTTTTGGCCAAGCTGGGTTGTCTGGCTCCTGTGCTTACCCCTACGTTCCCGATTGTTCGGCTAGGAGGTAAAGGGAGCACCTCTGCGATTGTTACTGCCGGGTCAGCCGGATGTGTACCTCAGACTGGGTGAAGCCGAAAGCTAGCGTTCTTAAGGGAATATTCGGTCGGTGACTTAAAAGATGATTTTTTACCTACTCATTTATCCGCCCCCAGATGTTTTTCTGCTTTTTTCGCAGTCCGGACATGCACTTTAGGGCATGCCTCCCAGGGAAAGGAACCCTTAACGGAACTATTCTCCCTGGAAGATGTTTCTTACTAACCATGTAATATAACATAACTAGTTGGGCACTTGTCTGATAAAGCACTAATGACCCCTACGCCTGGTCTCCATGCATACCCCGGTTGTTTCTTAACCAAAAAGGTATTCGGACACACTCCGGACTCTAGGATCCCGAGGTTGAAGCGAAAAGGTCGGCAAAGACAAACGATCTACAATTCGGCTAGAAGGCATTTCACATGTCACTTTAAAGGAAAACATACATTGTCAAATTTACTGATTGTATTCCTCCTCAATCCCGTCTAACAGGCTGTCTAACTTACAGTCCCGTTGGGAAAATTTAGCAGCCAACTCTACTTGGTTGTATACTAAACTCACAGGGATCTCCTTCCCATCGGGCCCCACCGGTCCAACTTCGGCCATGTGGTTGGGATCCGCCTTCTTGTAACGCGTCTTCACCATGGCCCAAGCCTCCCTGGCACCTTGACGGCAAGCCGAAATCTTCCACAAACGGAAGCGCTGCCGCACTCCCTAAAGCTTCTCCGCAAGCTCCCCAAGGCCCTCGGGTAGGGAGAGGACTGGCCATAAAGCCTGGACGACGCTGCTCATTGCCTGCCGAACTCGTTTGAACAGTTGCAACAGCTCGGGAAGTTGATCACCCGTTGATATGGGCATCTCCTCCGCAGGGCGACCTGTGAGTATACCTACAAGACATATTATGTCAACTTACTTCCTCGCCGAACTCTTCTTTTCAAAGGAGTCCGCTCAAGCACTTACTATAAATGCCGCGACGAAGCCGCTGATTCTCCTTAACGGAGCTGGACAGCCCGGCTCGAGCGCCTTTCAGCTCTTCTTCGAGCTTGGCGTTGGCATCCTGGAGCTTGTTCCTTTATTGCTGCACCCTATTCAGCACCCTCTCGCCGGCCTTTAGCTGGCGTAGTAATTCTTGCCTATCCGGATCTTGTCCGGCGGCACCTGCAATGTCACTATTAGACTTACGCGCACGCCGCACAGCGCTTATATTTATTAATAAAAATGTGTTACCAGAAGGAGTCTCTGCGTCTCCTCCTGCGACAGCAAGTGCGGCCTCAAGTTGGGCCTTGCATTCTTGCAGCTCCTGAGACAGCTGGGCATTCTTCTCGGTAAGAGCCTGCGTTTCAAATGATCCATAAATCAGTTAACATAACTACTTTAAGTCTCAGGGGCTACTGGTATATATAACCATTAAAATTCCCTTACCCGTATGTCTTTCACATACTGCTCCATGGCTCTGGTAAAACCATCTTGAGCGGCACGGAGGTGCGCGTCCCCTGCGTTAAAGGCATCCAATGCCTCAGGGGAGAAGCACGCTTCACGAAATACTATCCGGCGGCGCCTATGGTTCATGGCGCTCTCCACCTCAGACTTGGTGGCGGACAGTCTGTCGGTGTCCTCCGTTGGAGGAGGATCCGGTCCGCGTCTTGCGCTTGCCTCCCCCTCCAGGCCGGGCGCTGGAGCCTGGCCGGTATACGTTGGATCAGCAACTTCCGCGCCAGTAGTCCGGCGAGCGCTTTTTCTCCTATAAAAATCATGAGCACTCAGACGCTTCCTAGGAACGTTGCTCTGAAAATTTAAATACGAGCTATACCTTTGCGGCGACGTTTCAGTCCGTGCCGCGCTCCTTTTCCGCCTGCTGGTCCGGACTGACCTTTGTTGGTCAGCCGCCGCGGGCTCGGTTTCCCGCCTTGAGGGTGCTTCCTGTAAAACACCATCGTTCGCGAAGGTCAGAAATGGGCAAGGAAGAGATAATGGTGTCCGGACCTCGGTCACAGTCACCTGGGAAGCCGGATACAGTCCGGGGTAGTCCGCTGTAATAGCGACCACAGCATTGTCCATGCTGAGCTGGTGAAACACCCCGTCGATCAGCTCCACCTTGATGTCCGGATCCTCTTCGGAGGCTGGATCCAGGGATCTTTCTGGGTCCTCGGGTTGCGGAGCGGGACTTACCATGTCCTCCACAGTCCGGCGTAGATCCTGCGTCGAAGACATAATATAAGAAACCTAAACTTCGAAAGCATGGGTTGAGCCCTTAAAAGCGTTCGCCTACCCAGCCTCTAGGGTTGTTCATGGAAAACCCATTCAAAGGGTTCGTTCAAAGGAAGTCCTCCTTCTCCCCCTTGTACAGGCTGGACAGGATCTGCACCAGATCCTCGGTCAAATCCGGCCCTTCGCGGCCATGACGGGTGGCATCGTCTTCCCCGTTGAAATCCCACATGGGGTGGCCTCTGTATTGTAATGGCTGTACCCCCCGCATGATGCATGTCGCCATGACTCCAATCATGGTCAAACCGGAATGGGCCAGTAATCTTATTCGGCCCATCAAGTAATGGACGCTCTTGTCTTCCTCCAATCGGGGGCTCCGTGGGCGCCAGCTGAGGCATTTCTTCAGAGGAGCAGCACTAAACTCCGGGAGGCCAATCCGGACTGGGTCCGGCAGCGGAGCGTCTCCTATGTAAAATCACTCTGAAGGGCAGTCTTCGGACGCCTTCTTGGGAGTACCGGATGGGTATCCGGTCCCGGCAATGCGCCATATTTCGGCGCCGCCCACTTGATATATGGACCCCTCGTGAGAACGGGGTACGAGGCAGAACAACCTCTTCCACAATGCAAAATGGGGCTCAATGCCCAGGAATAGCTCGCAAAGAGCTACGTAGCCCGCGATATGCAGGACAGAGGTCGGCGTAAGGTGGTGGAGCTGGAGTCCGTAGAACTCCAGGAGCCCACGGAGGAACGGATGTATTGGGAATCCGAGTCCCCTTATCAGATAAGGGACGAAGCATACTCGCTCCCCTTTATTGGGACTTGGGGTAGCCTCCGCTTGCCTCCCACCTTGATAAGTGACCAGCCCGGCTCGAACCGGGACCATGAAGGCCGGAGGGAGATATCCCCCCACTTGGAGCTTCACTAGCTCGTTGTGTGGAATAGAGCACCTCCTCCAATCCCCTGGCGGCGGGCTGGGAGCGCGAGAAGAGGAGCCGCGTCGACGGTCCATGATGGAATGGATTTTTAGGTCAAGGGCGCTCCGATGAAGTATTCGCGGGAGGAAGATGGTGTGGTTTGGATCTGGATTTTTGCCTCTTTTGTAGGCGGATGACTCGCACGACTAGGGGGTGAAACATAAAAGACACCTTGGCTTTTCGCATTCGTGCGACGCGTGGAAGAAGGCCATTATTGGGCGTAGAAGCCGAGAAACATAGTATTTATGATAAAGCCGGACACTGTTCGGCAGGTACATGGAACTTGAAGGGAGAACCCGCCTTGCAACGCCGAAGACTATATATGCACTGGAGTTATTGTCATTGAAGCCTGGTTCGGGGGCTACTGAGGGAGTCCTGGACTAGGGGGTGTCCGGACAGCCGGACTATCATCGTCCGCCGGACTCCAAGACTACGAAGATACAAGATTGAAGACTTTGTCCCGTGTACGGATGGGACTTTCCTAGGCGTGGAAGGCAAGCTTGGTGATACGGATATGTAGATCTCCTACCATTGTAACCGACTCTGTGTAACCCTAGCCTCCTCCGGTGTCTATATAAACCGGAGGGCTTTAGTCCGTAGGACAACATACATTACAACAATCATACCATAGGCTAGCTTTAGGGTTTAGCCTCCTTGGTCTCATGGTAGATCCACTCTTGTACTACCCATATCATCAATATTAATCAAGCAGGACGTAGGGTTTTACCTCCATCGAGAGGGCCCGAACCTGGGTAAAACATCGTGTCCCTCGTCTCCTGTTACCATCCGCCTAGACGCACAGTTCGGGACCCCCTACCCGAGATCCACCGATTTTGACACCGACAATGGGTCTGCAACATTCAGATCTGTGTGTGCCTTGCAAATCTCTATGTCCCCTTCCGACACTTGATGACAAATGGAATTGAAGCGTCTCTTGATGCGTCTGGTTATCTTGTGAAATTTGGATTCCTTTGCCAAGGCAATTGCACCAGAATTGTCACAAAAGATTTTCATTGGACCCGATGCACTAGGTATGACACCTAGATCGGATATGAACTCCTTCATCCAAACTCCTTCATTTGATGCCTCCGAGGAAGCAATGTACTCCACTTCACACATAGATCCCGCCACGACGCTCTTCTTAGAACTGCACCAACCGACAACTCCTCCATTCAATAAAAATATGTATCCGGTTTGCGACTTAGAGTCATCCGGATCAATGTCAAAGCTTGCATGGACATAACCATTTACGACGAGCTCTTTTTCACCTCCATAAACGAGAAACATATCATTAGTCCTTTTCTGGTATTTTAGGATGTTCTTGACCGTTGTCCAATGTTCCACTCCGGGATTACTTTGGTACCTCCCTGCTATGCTTATAGCAAGACATGGTCTGGTACACAGCATTGCATACGTGATAGAACCTATGGCTGAAGCACAGGGAATGACGTTCATTTTCTCTCTATCTTCTGTGGTGGTCGAGCTTAATTTGAGTCTGACTCAACTTCACACCTTGTAACACAGGCAAGAACCCTTTCTTTTACTGATCCATTTTGAACTTCTTCAAAACTTTATCAAGGTATGTACTTTGTGAAAGTCCAATTGAGCGTCTTGATCTATCTCTATAGATCTTGATGCCCAATATGTAAGCAGCTTCTCCAAGGTCTTTCATAGAAAAATTCTTATTCAGGTATCCCTTTATGCTATCCAGAAATTCTATATCATTTCCAATCAACAATATGTCATCTACATGTAAGATCAGAAATGCTACAGAGCTCCCACTCACTTTCTTGTAAATACGGGCTTCTCCAAAAGTCTGTATAAAACCATATGCTTTGATCACACTATCAAAGCGTTTATTCCAACTCCGAGAGGCTTGCACCAGTCCATAAATGGATCGCTGGAGCTTGCACACTTTGCTAGCACCCTTTGGATTGACAAAACCTTCCGGTTGTATCATATATAACTCTTCTTCCAGAAACCCATTTAGGAATGCATTTTTGACATCCATTTGCCAAATTCGTAATCATAAAATGCAGCAATTGCTAACATGATTTGGACAGACTTAAGCATCGCTACGGGTGAGAAAGTTTCATCGTAGTCAAATCCTTGAACTTGTTGAAAACCTTTTGCAACAAGTTGAGCTTTGTAAACAGTAACATTACCGTCTGCGTCAGTCTTCTTCTTAAAGATCCATTTATTTTCTATGGCTTGCCGATCATCGGGCAAGTCCACCAAAGTCCACACTTTGTTCTCATACATGGATCCCATCTCAGATTTCATGGCCTCAAGCACCGTCACCTCCACCCGCTCCTCTTCTGTGTCACCGGATGACTGCTCGTGCTCTCCTTTGTAATATTTGACCGACCTGTTCCAGCTTCCGTCCAGTGGGGGCGCTAGCATGGGATGAGCAGGAGTCGCCGCCACATGTCACCAATTCCCATTCCTCCTTTCCTCAATCTCTCAATCCACCATGGCTCCTACCAAAATAAGAAAGCTACTCGCACACAACCACCAAGTTGTTTGTTACCATAGCGATAACTTAGTTCATACTCATTGTCTCCCTGCATACACTAGAAGAAGTACATCTTAGTCTGAGAACTGAAAATCTGTAAATGAAATTCTCGCCCTTGGTGGCACATTATTGTTTCTTTAAGATAATTTTATTTATATATCCTTTATGCATAATACATTTTTGGTTTCCTAACTAAAGCAAATAAAAGTAGACAGATCATAGCAATCATTTTAATACTCATTGCAAGATTCGACATTCTAAATAGCTGCACTGAATATATAAGGGACAACAGCTAGTGTGTAAATTCAGATGGGCGACAATCTTACTCAAAGCACATTTGGAACTATTTATGAAGGTTTAGATGAAGGCACTACTTAAAACGGAGGTCTGTGACTATTTTCATCGAAAACAAACTACATCTTTAGTAACTGTAGTGTATTTCTTGCCTCTTGGGCTAGAAATATTATCTGCATATAGTAAAACAGGAGCTAATTAGACATCTTAGATAGCTGTGCATTTATACGGGACAATAGCTAGTATGTAAATTCAGACATGTAAATCTTACTCAAGCACATTAAGAACTGCTGGTACTGAAGGTGCGTCATAAAACTGAGATCTATCAGTATTTTCATTGAAAACAATTTACATAGATAAATATTACCTGCATCTTGTAAAACTCGAGATAATTCGCCATGCTAAAATAGACAAAATATAATTTTTGTTTTCTGATTCTATTAGGATTTAGTGTTATTTAAAACCGAATCCATGCTTTTGCAAATATGGACCTATAATTCATATGTAAATATATTGATCACTGACCGCGAAATAGGAATTGCAGATCTGCAGCAATCAGTTCCCAAATGTTGAACCCAAGGATAATATCTAAAGACGAACAAAAAGATCAGCCACTAGATTATAGAGTGAAGACCTCCCTGAAAGTAATCATAGAGCGAGAACCTTGAACATGGTAACGATCAACAAGAGATGTCGTTCACAAGATCTGTAAAGAAAACTTCCTCTCGTTGATGTTGTCACAGTTGTCACCTATCACAGACATCCGCGTCCCGACATGTACAGATTGGTTTGTCTGACGCCACCGGCCAGGACCAGGGATCCAACCAGCAAACACTCGCAGATGAAGACAAGAGAAGAGACACCGAAAGTGCCAGCAACACTACCAACACCACACCGGCGAACAACGACAAACCAATCAATCGAACAACTATGCCTCAACGGATTACTTCTATTTTTGTATATTGTTTATGAGAGCTCTGATAGCATATATTGGCTCAAACAGAATACCTACATTTCTTATTCTTCTAAGGCAACGCACAAAATTTTCCACTGTAAATTTGAGTAAATCTCCGAGGGATGAAACACTTTTAAAATGATTCCTTTCAGTGTAAAATGAATCGAACATCCCCCTGCCGCTAAATTTGCTGCAACAAGAACCAGATATTGCTATTGTAACGTTGAATGCAAGCAGACACTCTAGGCATTTCGTCAACAGTTTATCTATCCTTCTCACGAAGATATCCAAAATGACATACTAATCAAAGAAATCTTCTCAACAGCCTAAACGTGAGCGTCTGATCATTTACCCTGCAAGAGCATGTACTACATGCGCAGTAGAAAATGTTCAGAGCTGTGCGTCAGGCGGAAATGTCTTACCCTAGCTCGGGCGACGTGCTACGTGTTATATAGCAGGGGCTCAATAACCCTGAGGCGCATACATAAGTTGGTTGAGAAGATAAGAGAGAATCTAGGGTACAACTTGGTGAGGAAGAAAGGAGGAGATAGATTCGGTTACAACAGATAGATATGCTAGCTAAACTACCTCCTGAACTACCTCTGAAGATCTTCTATGTCACGTGTATGCGTCATACATGTTTAACACCCTCCCTTAATCACAACTTGGTCAAGTTGAGATTATGTTTGAAGTCTTCAAAGCTTCGTACGGGCAGGGCCTTGGTGAAGCCATCTGCAATTTGATCTCTGGAATGCACAAACCGATTGTCAAGTTGCTTCTGGGCAACTCTTTCTCTCACAAAATGAAAATCAATCTCTATATGTTTTGTTCTAGCATGAAAGACTGGATTTGCAGAAAGATAAGTAGCACCAAGGTTGTCACACCAAAGACATGGAACTTGTGTACTCTTCACACCTAGCTCCTTTAACATGGACTGAACCCATATTATTTCTTCTGTAGCATTTGCCAATGCTTTATATTCGGCCTCTGTGCTTGACCTAGAGATAGTAGCCTGTTTTCATGCACACCATGATATCAAATTAGGTCCAAAAAATATGGTAAATCCACCAGTTGATCTCTTGTCATCCAAGCATCCTGCCCAATCAGGGTCAGAGAAGGCACTGACAAGAGTGAAGGGAGATTTGCTGAAATTTAGACCAATGCTCTGAAGGAAATATGCCTTAGAGGCAATAATAAAGTTATTATTTATTTCCTTAATTCATGATAAATGTTTATTATTCATGCTAGAATTGTATTAACCGGAAACTTAGTACATGTGTGAATACATAGACAAAATCTATAGTCCCTAGTATGCCTCTACTTGACTAGTTTGTTAATCAAAGATGGTTATGTTTCCTAACCATAGACATGTGTTGTCATTTGATGAACGGGATCACATCATTAGGAGAATGATGTGATGGACATGACCCATCCGTTAGCTTAGCGTTATGATCGTGTTAGTTTCATTGCAACTGCTTTCTTCATGACTTATACAAGTTCCTCAGACTATGAGATTATGCAACTCCCAGTATACCGGAGGAACACTTTGTGTGCTACCAAACGTCACAACGTAAAAAGGTGATTATAAAGATGCTCTACAGGTGTCTCTGAAGGTGTTTGTTGGGTTGGCATAGATCAAGATTAGGATTTGTCACTCCGTGTTACGGAGAGGTATCTCTGGGCCCTCTCGATAATACTCATCACTATAAGCCTTGCAAGCATTGTAACTAATGAGTTAGATGCAGGATGAAGTATTACAGAACGAGTAAAGAGACTTGCCGGTAACGAGATTGAACTAGGTATTGAGATATCGACGATCGAATCTCGGACAAGTAACATACCGATGACAAAGGGAACAACGTATGTTGTTATATTATGTGGTTTGAACAATAAAGATCTTCGTAGGATATGTAGGAACCAATATAAGCATCTAGGTTCCGCTATTGGTTATTAACCGGAGACGTGTCTCGGTCATGTCTACATACTTCTCGAACCCATAGGGTCCACACGCTTAACGTTCGATGACGGTTGGTATTATGATGTGGAGCGCAGCGAGGGTGCGTGCGGGTACAGTGTGTACCATACTTTTCAACTTCTGAGTCAATCCAAAAATAGTAGAGGACTTCTGAGGAGGACAATTGTCGGCCAGGACAAAGAAGCCACCGAGAGTGGTTGTACCGATGTACTAGTAGGGGGCAGCAGGAGCTCTTCCTAGAGGAACCGACTGGTCATTGTGTTGATCAAGAGGTGGCATGTGTTGCTCTAGAAGACCTCATTGAGGATGATCCACCAGTGTGGGATGAACGGCAATTGGGTTGTCTTTGTCAGAGTGCTAATTGTTGGACAAGAGCAAAAATCCATTTGGAAGTTGTTGTTAGTGGCTAATGAGGAGTCAATGATGATGCGGATGAGCTCATGCAAAAGAGAAGATCAACCTGCAGTCGTTGTGGCTGGAAGGACCGGAGAGGTTGTTAGGAAACTAGGGTCCTTCTTCCTCTTTTTGTTCGATGGAAGAACTTTGATGGATGTGGTCACCATTGTTGCAAGCCCAAGGTTATTTTGGATTTCAGGACATAACTAATTGCAAATCAAATGCCCTATTCCTGCCTACCAAAATGGGAGAGCACTGCGATTGAGAAAATGACATAACATTACGAGAATGACTCAACAATGAAGAACCAAAAGAGAGATGAGTTAACACTTACCAGATCATAGCAACAAATCCAGGAACGTTGTGCAATGGATTAGATAGAGGAAACATGAGTAACAAATGAAACAGATGGAGAGCGAGATGAAGGAGGGAGGGGTGGAATATCTATCTAGTAACGTCGTGTTGAGTCGGGTGTGAACGATTGTCGGTGCTAGATCTAGGTCTAGTTCTAGCTTAGCAGATAGAGAAGGGTGTTGACCAACTTTGAGGGAGAGATGTACTTGGGAGAGGATTTTCGGGCGAGGGAACGGGTCCACGAAGCTCACTAGACACACCTTAGGGAGTAAATTGCAAAAAACCACCACAATTGGGGACCCTAAATCAAAAAACCACCACCTTTCGGTTTTTTTTTCAAAAAACCGCCACGTTTGTGCTGACAGTTTTCAAATGGCACTGATGCGCTGATTTGCCGCGTCTGAGTGCAAACCTAACCGCTCGGGCCCGCTATCAGGGGCCACGTGGACAGGGGCGATGGCGCCCGTGACGGACGCCGTTAGACGGCGTCGAACAAAACCTAGCGACCCGGTCGAGCCGCACCCAGTTCCCCATTCCCCCTCTCTCTCGCTTAGGTCTCTGCCTCCAACCCCTTCCGCCGTTCGTTTCTCGCCGCAGCCATGGTCTCCAGGAAGGACGGCGAAACCAGCAGCGACGAATCTGTCTCCCCCCTTTTCAAGTCGCACGCAGAGGAAACCTACGTGAGTATCATTTCTCCCAAATTAGGGTTAGGGTTTTCTTCGATTTGAGCTTTTTTCACCTCTGTGATTGGGGATTTGAGTGTCATATCTGCTATATTGCACACTATTGTAGATCCCACAGACCAATGTTGACCCAGAGTGGTGCGGCATTGTGGCCGGAGGCCCGCTGTGCTGTCATAACGCTCCTGTGCAGAGGGTTGTTGTATTCCAAGGAATAAACACTGGCCGTAGGTTTTACGGATGCAGTAATGAGGTTAGTGGGAGTTCCTCTATTTGCAATTTATTCTCTTGGAGATGAAGATTATGCATCTAAATATATGTTTTTCTGTTAACTGTATATATCTGAAAATGTTGTTTTATCTGCTGTTATGAGGAAAGAATCTGTCGTTTTAATCAATGCTTATCTGAATATATATAGATGTTCACTGAATATAGGTGTTAAATGAGCCGAGTTAACTGAATATATATAGATGTTCACTGAGTAAGTCAATTATGGTGTAGTGGGCTTGACTGAATATATATAGATGTTCACTGAATATAGGTGTTAAATGAGCTCAGTTAACTGAATATATATAGATGTTCACTGAATATAGGTGTTAATTGACTTATTTGAATTTGTTGTCCTGCTGCTCACTATGGTGTAGTATGAATTCTTTCTCTTGAAGGAATCTGACAGGTTTAATAAATGCTAAGTAATTATTGTTATCACAGGAAGGAGACAATTGTGATCTGGTGCAGTGGATTGACTCAGAATGGCTAGAACCCATGAAAAATGCACTTGGCAAACTTTGGGATATGTATGAGCACAGTAGCAAAGAGAATGAAGCTAAACAAAAGCTCATACTCAAGCTGATAGAAGAGAAGAAGCTAATCCAGGACAAGCACCACAACCACATCAAGGAAACAAGCAATTTTTTTGCAACAGTTCATAAGAATGTGATGAGGGAGAACTACCAGAAGATTATGCAGGATGGTGATGTAGAGAATGTTGTAGTTCAAGCCCAGGAAGAGAAGGCTAAACTTGAGAAAGAGAATATTGTGCTTAGGACAGCACTGCAAGTGATTAAGCAGAGCAATGATGAACTTGTCAGGAATTGGAAGCAACATGTAGTAGATGAAGGTGTTCAATAGATTGGACAGATGAAGAAGGAGAAGAATAAGCTAGAGTATATCATAGCTGATTTACTTAAGGATGGGGAGGCAAACAAGGTGAAGATGAGGAAAATCAAAGAGATATGTGATGAGTGAGTATTTGTTGGCGTAATGTATGAGGCCAATAAGGTTGAACTAAGTTTGCTTTGTTGTATTGTCTTGAACTAAGTCCTCTGTTAAGTTGTAATGGATTATTATGTAAGATGTGAACACTAGCCTAAGATGTGGACCTTAGTAGTATGATGTAATGAATTATGATGTTAGTTCAATGTGATCATATGGAATTGTGTTGTTAATGTGCATTGTGGTCCAAATTGATCATATAGATGCCTTATGTTGATGAGATGGCCTGCTGAAACATTTATGATATACTTCATGTCTTTAAGAACAAGCACATGTTGTCGAGAGGCTTGGCTAAGTCAAAATGGTTGATGCCTTTGATCGTCGGTTGTCGAGAGGCTTGACTAAGCCAAAGTGGTGGATGCCTTTCGTCGATGGTTGTCGAGAGGCTTGACTAACCCAAAGTGGGGGTTGCCTTTCGTCGACGGTTGTCGAGAGGCTAGGGTAACCCAAAGTGGTAGATGCCATTTTGTCGATGGTTGTCGAGAGGCTAGGATAACCAAAGTGGTAGATGCCCTTTCGTCGATGGTTGTCGAGAGGCTTAGCTAAGCCAAAGTGGTGGGCATCTACCACTTTGGGTTACCCTAGCCTCTCGACAACCGTCGATGAAAGGCAACCCCCACTTTTGGTTAGCCAAGCCTCTCGACAACCGTCGATGAAAGGCAACCCCCACTTTTGGTTAGCCAAGCCTCTCGACAACCGTCGACGAAAGGCATCCACCACTTTGGCTTAACCAACCCTCTCGACAACCGTTGACGAAAGGGCATCTACCACTTTGGGTTACCCTAGCCTCTCGACAACCGTCGACGAAAGGGCATTTACCCATTTGGGCATGAACACAGAATATATTGAATAACCTTTCAACGTATTGAACAACAACATCATATTGAGTTTAGCAACATCACATGAAGTGGACATATTAAACAGCAAGTCATGCCAATATCACAACAAGTTCCACAAATCTTGCCAACATCACAGCAAGTTCACATTAAACAACAAGTCATACCAGCAAGATAACAACAAGTTCCACTAATCTTGCCAACTCCACATCATCATAACAGTAAGTTCCACAAATCTTGCCAACACCATAGCAACATAGTAGCAAGTTCCACAAATCTTGCCAACACCACAACAAGCAAAGTAATCTAGCAAGTTCTAGATTAACAAAATGCAAGTTGCCAACACCACAGCAACTGCAATAGCTAGCCTAATTGCCACTAGCATAGAAGTAATCCCTAAGTCTGCTTGGCTTCTTCCTCACCCTTGTAGAACCAGTTACTGCAGTAGTAGCAGGCCTTGGAGGAGCAAATGAAGACCTAGCCCTTGATGAAGAAGCTGATGCACTTGCAGCAACTGTTGATTTAGCTCTTGCAGCAGTTGATGCAGCTCTTCCACCAGTTGATGCAGTAGGTATTGAAGAAGATGATGCAGATGCAGCTCTTGCACCAGTTGATGCAGCTCTTCCACCAGATGGTGGAGCAGTTGTTGGATCAGGTACAACAGCAGCTCCAGATGCAGCTCTTGCACCAGTTGATGCAGCTCTTGCACTAGTCTATGAAATCTTGGATTTTTGCTTCGATGTTCTTTCACCACTCTAGTTGTCACAATGCATCTGCACCCAGGATTTGTGTCCAAAACAGCTTGAAGATAGTCTCTAATCCTAGTGTATTGTGCTTCCTGGTCACCCTGCACAACACTTAGAGCTTGCTTCCTTGCCCTGTAAGCCTTCATCTTTCCAACCTCCACACCATACTTCTCCTTTGCCTTGTCTATGACAGTCTCAATACCTGCTTTAGGATCTGTCCTGAAGCTGTCTTCAACTGCTTTGGCCACAAACCTAGCATGAACCTTGCAATTCTCACCACTTGGAGCACATGTATGTTGTAGTTGCAGCTTCCTAATACAGAATGTTTTTCATTTGTAATAACAGATGCAACCATGTGAAAGGGGCAGTCCTCCTCAAGACAATCAACTTTGATCATATCTTTGTTGTTCCTGTGGTAATGGTAGTTCCTTCTTTGTGTGACATGCAAATTAACCAAAGCTCTTCTGAACTGGTAAACATCAAGGAAACACATGTGCCAACATATTTGCTGTTGTGGCTCAAGTCTTTTTCTCATCATACCATATCCTGGCCTTCCTCTTCTTTGCCCTAGAATTTCTACCAGATGTGGGACAATACACTACTACCTCCTCATCTGGATCAACATAAAGTTCATCATCCATATCTTCATCACTTACTGGAATGTAGTCTGACTCAAGTTCAGCTTGTGAACTGCAATGTGATCTACTTGTTGGACCTCTTCTAACAGGCAATTTCTCTTGATGTGGTTCTTCAACAAACCCCTCTACATCCTCCTCCTCCTCCTCCTCCTCGTCAATCTCATAGAATAAGTCTTCTGGCTCACAATCACCTTCAAAAACCCTCTTCCTCTTCAAATCTTTTATTTTCTGGTTTAAGTCTGCATCTTCTTCCTCTTCCTCTTCCTCATCTTCCTCTTGTTCCTTTTCCTGTTGCTCCTCTTCCTCTTGCTCCTCTTTCTCCTGTTCCTCTTCCATGTTATCTTCTTCTTGCACTACTGGCATGTCATCGGCATACTATTTAAGAAAGTCATCTAACTCGGTCGCACCTGATATGTCTTTCCAATTTCTAACATTGCAACTCTCCTGTGTGAAAAGATATTCTCCATATGAATCTTCTGTGTGTACACTGACAAGAGGAGCAGACATGTTTGGTTGTGGTTCACTGCTCTGAGATTGATAAAGCACACCTGCATCATCTATACTATAGACCTTAGGAGATCCAATCTGAGAAATTGGAATCTGCTTCTCACATCCATCTCCAATGTTGATATGCATGTCAGACTCACTTCCTTTCATAACTGTGACAGTGACACACCTCTTGTCCTGATACAATATCAGCATCTCTTCTACATCTTCCTCAGATTTTATTAGTTGCATGCCTGCCATCCCCACACCATGCTGCTTCACATAATACATGGAGTCCTTTTGACCATACCCCTCTATCCCAATAATAGCTAGCATATTGATATATGTGATATCTGATTCACATATGGTCCTTTCCAGATTGTCACAACCTTGGAAATGGAACCTGAGATCCCAAGGTTCATCTTCACCCAAACTGCAAGTTCAGTTAACAGCAAGTTTAGTTCATAGAAATTTCATTTAACAGCATATTCAGAAAACTAGAAGAAAAGTTAACAAACAAGTCAGATAATACAGAACTCAATTAACAACAATTGAGCTCATATTCAGTTAACACTCATTTCAGTTCAATCAATTGAGATCACTTCACACTTGAATTCATATTCAGTTGTCAATAAATTCTGTTAACACTAACCACTAACTTCAGTTATCAGTTTTTCAGTAAATTTAGTTAAATGTCAATAAATTCAGTTAACAACAGTTGAAATCATATTGAGTTAACTGTTAATTAAGTAAGCAGATATATTAAGTAAACAATAAATTGAAACTAACTTCAGTTAAGTGAATTGAGCTCATATTCAGTTAGCATAAATTTTCAATAAATAGAACTTATAAATTGAAGAGCAATAGTAGAATTACGATTGCTCATTCCTAAAATGAACTGCAAACAAGGTTGACATAATTCAGTTAATGAGTAAAGCTACAAACCCTAATTCAGTTGACATAAACCCTAATTCCTAAATTGAACTACAAACAGAGAAAATACACTACCAAAATCACACCAAGTGTACAATTACAGACCAGAATCACAAGAAAAATAATTGAAAATGGAAGAAAATACTAACTCAACGCCACCGAGGCCGGAAGTGAAGTGGTGGCTCTGCCCTGGATTTGCTTTCCAGACCTGGGCCAAATTAGCGGCGACACGTGACTCAATGTCGTCGATGCTGGCATTGAAGATGCTGCCATCCTCGTCGCACTCATCACCGCCGGCAACGACAGATCAAACGGTGCCAATCATACCATGGGGTCCCGTGGGAGAGCGAGGAACGGCGGAGCGGCCCGCAGAATCGACGATGGAGATGTGGCGGTCGTCTGTGACGTGACCGGCTGAGTCGGCACAGCCGCCGCCGCCGCTAGTGGCCATGAGAAGAGCGAGCTAGGGCGGACTCGTGGGAAGGAGGCGATGCGATTTGGGGTGAACTGGGTGCGGCTCGACCGGGTCGCTAGGTTTTGTGCGACGCCATCTAACGGCGTCTGTTAGGGGCACCGTCGCCCCCTGTCCACGTGGCCCCTGACAGCGGGCCCGAGCGGTCAGGTTTGCACTCAGACGCGGCAAATCAGCGCATCAGCGCCATTTGAAAACTATCAGCACAAACATGGCGGTTTTCTGAAAAAAAGAAAGGTGGTGGTTTTTTGATCTAGGGTCCCCAATTGTGGTGGTTTTTTTGCAATTTACTCCACCTTAGGTGTAGGGAGAAATATGCCATTTGATTTTGCATCCGTAAGTTAAAAATAGCTTTGCTTGTTTCTATAAAAGTGCAAGTGCTTGAAAAAGTGTGTATTGCACTTTTCATGCCAGAGCCAGGCTTAATTGGAATGATAGACTACTCATATCAACAAGGATTTCCTTCTTTTCTGGAAGCCCATTTGAAAATAACTCGAAAGTAAAGTGTGCTTAGCTTGGAGTGATTCTAGGATGAGTGACCGACTAGGAAGTTGATCGCAGGTGCGCACGAATGATGACAAAGTGCATAGGAAAGACTAGTGTTGGTTTGCGGGATAGTCTAGATACCACCAGGCGTAACGGCCGAGAACCAGTGACTATGGCCGAGGCATTACATTTCAGTAGACTAAAAAGACTACCGTATGTGATGAATGACTATTGCAACGACATTGAGGAGGAAGTTTCCAACACATATATGTCCTATGTCTTGATTCCCTCTTCTGGTGGCATGAAGGATATAAGGTGAGCCGTGGCAAACTCGAAGTACCTCGTTGTATTTTATTTTAACCTTCATGATTTTTCTGCTTGTGATAACTTTTCTAGATAACGAACCCTCAAGTTCATGAAAAATATACATTTGGCCCCTCAATAACTCTGAAAGATTTTGGGTCCTTCAAGTCTCAAACTGGATAAGTTTCATCCTAATCCGGGTTTCTATGAAAAAAAATGCTACGTGCAAGTGGTTTTCTCTCTTCCCACTTGCCACGTAGGATGGGTGGTCAAACAAACGTTTGTTTTCTTCCTCCTCGCGCCCATCCATGGCAACTTCGAACATTTTCGATGACAATTTTAGTGACACGAGGATAATAACTTTTGTTGCTAAGCATGACAACTTTCATGCTTCGGTTTATTTTTGATAGAAACTTACCATATGTCAGGGCCGGAGTGCCATGCACCTGACGTTTGACACTTATCATTTAGGTTTACTAATTGAAAGCTGACTAAGATTTCCTTGAAGTCAAGAATCGATTCAGAAAATGCAACTTTAGGTAAAAATATAAACACCGCAAAAAGTCATTACATCAAATAGATCTCCAACAACACCGAGGAGAACATTATATTGAAGATCAAAAAGAGAGAAGAATCCATCTAGCTACTAACTATGGACACATAGGTCCGTAGTAAACTACTCATGCATCATCTAAAGGGGCAGCAAGGATGATGAAGAACCCCTCCGTGATCGACTCCCCCTCCGGCAGAGTGCCGGAAAAGGCCTCTAGATGGGATCTCATGGTTCTGGAACTTGCGGCAGCTGAAAAAGTATTTCGTGGACTCCTCCGTTGGTTTCACGATTTTAGGGGATTTGTAGAGGCGAAGTTAGGTCAAACGGAGCCTCATGGGGCCCACCACCCACCAGGGGGCGGCCTGGTGCCTTGTGGGCCCACGGTGCATCCTCTGGTCTTCTCCCGAAGCTTCTAGTGTCTCTTTTGTCCAAAAAAATCTCCATAAAGTTTCGTGGCATTTGGACTTTGTTTAGTACTGATATTCCGCGAAACCAAAAACAAGCAAAAAAACAGCAACTGGCACTGTGCACTAAGTTAATAGGTTAGTCCCAAAAAATTATATATTGTTGCTTGAAAGTGTATATAAAACATTCAAGATTGATAATATAATAACATGGAACAATAAAAAAATTATAGATACGTTGGAGACGTCTCAAGGACTATCATGAAGACGGAGACGTGGAACAGGGGGAGCGGGAGCAGCGCGACTGCCGGAGGCGATGGCCCTCACTTGCCTTAGTGGCCTCCGCACCCACCCTCTCGCTGGAGATGGAGGGAGGACAACGGTCGGTGACGGCGGCACACTGGGCAATAGAGGCGGCGGTGTGGAACCCTAAGGGTACGAGAGGGATGAAAAAGATCGAGCGTGAGACCATAAGAGGATGGAGCGTGGAGGTGGGTATCGGGTTTGCGACGTGAGGTGAGTCGGTAAAAAGCCAGGTGGGGAATGAGACGAAAATAAACCAGATAAAAATAACGAGACGGAAGTGGGGGACAAAAAAAATCATAAAGACTATCCTACCATATGAGACATTAGTGTGCAACTACACGAGTGTGTATTGCACGTCTCATTGAAATCCCATTTTGTTGCTTGTTGAAAATCCATCGAGAGGAATGGCGCAAACACTTTTCACCGAGATGAAATTGCACAAGGCATCTACTCCGCTGGCTGGGAGTGGGGAGTGCGCCGCCAACCCCGCCGCATAACCAAGAAGTCAATCCCCCACCGCGCAGCCTCGCCGTCGGCATGGACGAGGAGAGGACGGAGGCGTGGTGGGCCCGCCGCGCGTGGGCACTGCTGTCGGCCGTCCGCGAGCGGGCGCCGCTGGTTCAGTGCATCACCAACCTCGTCTCCATGGACATCGCCGCCAACGCCCTCACCGCCGCCGGCGCCTCCCCGGCCATGCTCCACAGCCTCCGGGAGATCCCTGACTTCACCCCGCGCTGCGACGCAGTATACATCAACGTCGGAACGCTCTCCGAGGACTGGCTCCCCTCCATGCGCGCCGCCGCCTCCGTCGGCCGCCCCTGGGTGCTCGACCCCGTCGCCGCCGCCGCCTCCGGCTTCCGGATGGAGGCCTGCCTCGAGCTTCTCGCGCTCCGCCCCGCCGTCGTCAGGGGGAACGCGTCCGAGATCCTCGCCCTCGCCTCCCGCTCGGACAACTCATCCTCCTCCTTCAAGGTACTTAAACTAAATCCAATCCTATTAGTAACTCATTGTTAATTTCAAATCCAATCCAATCCTAGGGGTGATCGATTGTGGAACTGCAATGCTATAAACTGATTTGAACCACGTGCTCCTGGTGCTGTTATTTTGAACGAAGATTGATTCTTCAGCTCATTTGGGGCTGCTGTGGTTGTCGTTCAAATTGACTTGCTGGAAACATATGCTGTCCATGTAATCTTGTGGCCAATTTCAGATTTAAAAGAAAATCCTGTAAGAAACTGTGAAAGCTAAAACAAGTTGTATGGTTCAAACGTGGTTCAAACCTGTAAGAAACTGTACCACAACTTCACAAGTGCAGAAATCAGAGAATGGCAGTACTATGGAAGAAACACAGAGGAAAGGGACAACAAAGCGACTAATTGCCTTAGCGTGCCCACAAGATAAGTAGAGGTTGAGAGGTAAGAAAGGCACTATGCCAATTTCATTAAGGAAAATGGAAAACAATTTATCAGGGCGATGCAATACAGTCATTATCCTGTCTCTGAAAAAAATTTAGACTGCTTGCCTTAGTTAAGTTTTTTTCCATGGATTCCAGGACGATTGCCTGATTGCCTATCTCCCTGTTATTTGAAGATAAGCAACGTGCATACCAAGCCGATGCCGCTTACAGTATATATTCCATCTTGCTTCTAATGACACTAATACCTGTGGCCAACTGCAGGGTGTGGACAGTTCACATGACTCAGGGGACGCCCTGCAAGCCGCGAAAGCATTGGCACGGTCCAGCGGGGCGGTCGTTGCAGTATCTGGAGCAGTTGATTTCATCACGGATGGTGAGCAGGTCATCAGTGCTAGCAATGGTGTGGCAATGATGCAGAAGATCACGGCGACAGGGTGTGCTGTGACTGCTCTTATAGCGGCTTTTGTCGGGGCGGATCCTTCAGATGCTCTGGCCGCGGCGGCATGTGCGCTCGCCATCTTTGGACTTGCTGGAGAGATAGGTATGGAGTCAGCTAAAGGGCCTGCCTCGCTCAGGATGCATCTCATCGATGCTCTCTACGGTCTCGGCGAGCAGACCGTCACATCTGGAGTAAAAATTGCGCTGCTGCCGTAATGCATGTGTGCCGTAGCTATCAGTGTTGTAGGAGATACAGAGTCTGGAGTAATCTGCAGGATTATTTTGCCTCCTTGGTGCTTGGAAAACTGTGAAGCAGATCGGGTCAGATTGGCCGTCACTCATCCATGTGTACCACCCCCCATCAATAATCCGGTGACCATCCCGGCTGTAGTAAGTACGTACATAGTTGTTTGTGATGTCATCTACACAGAGAGTGATGTTCATAAAATAAGCCAGTCGAAATAAGGTGTTTGTGCTTCAATGGCTTTGAGATGATCGAACAGCTACTCTGTTCAAACACTTTGATACCCTATGCCTATTATGAATTTAATGATTTGAGGCCCCCGCCGCCCCGGGACGAAACTTTGGAAAGAAGGCTTACTGGTTCGTCTGGTTATCCATGTGATGTCATGCTGCAGTTTTGCTTCTGAATTTTGTTTCCCATTATCCATGGTACATTATACCAGTACTGCAACATATAAGCTGAATCACCCAAGGGATGATCGAGTAAGCTCTTTTTTTACTTCACAGAATATAAGGGAGGCTCTTATCAAGAAGCCAATCAAGGATATCGTGCTTTCGGAAGCTTGAAAGGCTCTGTTTTGTTCCTCTGTGTCCTCTGTCTGAGATGTGTGCTCTAGGCATCCAGTTCACGTCAAGTGTGCAGTTATTGGACTCACAGGGCGTCGACAGTTCACATGACTCAGGGGAGGCCCTGCAGCCCTGCAAGCCACGAAAGCATTTGCACGTTCCTACGGGGCCGTCGTCGCGGTATCTGGAGCAGTTGATTTCATCACGGATGGCGAGCAGTTTGTCAACGCCAGCAACGGCGTGGCCATGATGCAGAAGATCACGGCGGCAGGGTGTGCCGTGACTGCTCTTATAGCGGCTTTTCTCGGGGTGGATCCCTCCGCTGCTCTGGCCGCAGCAGTGTGTGCTCTTGCCATATTTGGGCTTGCCGGAGAGATTGGGATGGAGTCGGCTAAAGGGCCCGCCTCTCTCAGGATGCAGCTCATCGATGCTCTCTACGGGCTCGACGAGCAGACAGTCACATCAGGGGTCAAAATTACCTAGTGCCATAACACATGTCTACTGTGGCTACCAGTGTTTAGGAAATATAATGTCTGGGGGTGATCTGCAGAGTCCTGGAAAACCATGAAGCGTATCAGATCGTATTGACTGTGGCCATCCATATGTACATGCCCCCATGAATAAATTGCCTGGTGACCATCCATCCACATCCAGGTTGTACTAACTACCAAGTACATATTTGTGAATGCTGATGCCAAAAAGGTTTTGCACTGTTGTGTGACAGCAAGGCTGTAGAAGCAAGGGTAAAGTCACTCTGATCATTTGTTCAGAGTTTTGAAGTAAATTGTAAAAGTAAATTCATCATCCAGATCAGTTGATCCAGCAGGCATATCTGCTATATGAAACTGGAGATTGATCAAGAAGTCTCTTCAACATAAACTGTATTCGGATTTTGGTGCTCTTTGGCTGCAGCAGAGCGAGCTGAACGGTTGTCGCCACGGGGCTGGGGTCTGGGTGGCATGTGCTTGTGCAGTGTGTATGCTCACATCCTCTGTTTTCTCATGACCTAGGGCCTCTTTATTCCTCAACTGAGATACATGTGTTGATTGGATCATCCTATGTAACAAAGCTGATCATGGAGATGTAATCTATCACATTGAACTCAAACGTGTTGGAATATTGACTACTGGATGAGAGAGTTGCTGGGGATTCATGGAATGCCAGGTGAGATATCTATTACTTCTATTACTAGTTCTCACTGTACATCTGCTACTTATTCACCTAGTTATATCTGTCTTTGAGATCATTGTATGCAGTATTACGTTGCTACCTGGCACTAGTGACATTTCAGTAGCTGAATTCAATTATCAGGGCCCTACTCTACTTTGTACCTTGTTGGTGACGTACACAAGTCAGCATGTCAAATTAAATACAAGCTCATAGTTCACAAATTGGTACCAACAAGGGTAACAAAATGCTGAATACCGCTGATGCTACAGTCTTCCCTTCACTTGAAGGAACAGATCCTTCATGTGATGATGGCGCTAAATGGCAGCATTCGGCTTCACATCTTGACATCTTGTTCATGTGTCTTTGTTAAGTCGCTCAGCATCTCCATCATCTGCATTATCAGCTCAGGCTCTAGTTGAAATGTCAGGAAAGCTTCCATTATGAATCTGGAAGTTATATTCTGCCAACGGATTAGCTATACTGGAAAAATACTGATGAGCAGTTGGCACTGTTTAGCTATGCCGGACTAGCAAACCAAACCTCTGTTCATTGTGACTCAGTTTACATTGTTTTGAGTAATGTTGAGATGTGAAATTCAAGATGACATTTTAGGGCTGAATTTTTTGGGAATTCACAATTAGTATCTATTTGACACTGCAAAAACCCATGATATCTTAGGTTTTGGCACCGATAATTTAGAACATAGTTATTTTAAATTATTGGGCCCACAATGTATATGGTGAATGCCGAGGCAAAACCTTTGCAGATTTTATTCAGTCACCCACTTTCTTTATTACGATCATATATGTCACACGGAGTATAAGCCACTCACTAGAACATTTTCAGTTACAAGCAGTAGAAAAAGAAAAAGATGGTGTGTTGGTGGCTAGGTTAGAAAGAGATATGTCGACCCTCTTCAAAAGTAACCTGTGATGATAGTTTGCATCTGTTCCAGCATTTTCATTTTGATCATTGTGGAATGAGCATGCTCTAACCATTCATGTTCTTATTCAGTTTCACTGCAGGCCTGATAGTATATAGGCATGTTTCTGTCTGCAATGATATCTGAGAAGAAACAGCGCTGAAACTAACTGGTGCTTTGTAGCGTTAAACACTCCATTCTCATCTGCAACTCAGCACATCACCAAAATAGTACTCCCTCCGTCCCATAATATAAGACATTGTTACCTCATTTGATTTTCTCTGCTGCCATCACCTAGCAATCTTTTAGATGACATTATATAGATATTACGTCGACTCTGAAGGATCAGAAATTTGAGTTTCCCAAGCCATAGAAGAATAGAAGAGAATGATGTCGACAGTCACATGAAGTAGTTGCCTCTGCTTGTCAGTTTCAAATTCAAATTTGGGGTCTTTGTTTGGTCACAAGATCCATATGTCATATTAGTATGTACAACCTCATGTTGCTAACTGACTACTTAATGTGCATTCTGTGACCCGTTCATACTATTCTTCTATATGTGTCTCATGCTTTAGGTGTTCATCAAACTTGGAATTAGAACATCAGCATAATTGAACACATTGATCTGAATTTGTTTTCTGCCTACACAAAAACAGACACATCAAACTTGGAGTGTAATTCATAATTCACATTACGTTTCGGTTCATCAAATTGAAAACTACACACACTCATATTTATCCTGCATGGTTAATTTGCTAAGAAAATCCACAAGTACGTTGTGAAAGGTTGTAAATTCGTTGGTTCTGACACATGTGCAAAGATCATGTTCATTTTGTGTTGTTAGTGAAATATTTATTTCGTTTTCTTACCAGGACACTAGTAGAAAAGGGGGCAATGGTCCAGGCCCGGCCAGCCCATTAGTCCCGGTTCAATCCAGAACCGGGACCAATGGGGGCATTGGACCCGGTTCGTGAGCCCCGGGGGCCGGCCGGGCCACGTGGGCCATTGGTCCCGATTCGTCTGGACCTTTTGGTCCCGGTTGGTGGGACGAACCGGGACCAATGGTCCTCGCTCCTGGCCCACCACCATTGGTGCCGGTTGGTGGAATGAACCGGGACCAAAGGTTGCCCTTTAGTCCCGGTTCAAGCCACCAACCGGGACCAATTAGTTGCCTATATATACCCCTCGCCCGCGAGCAGAGCACTCCCAGTGCTCTGTTTTTCGTGGCCGGCGAGGGGAGAGCTTTGTGGTGCTCTAGCTCACCTCCTATGCACACGAGGTGTTCGATGGAATGCCCGAGCCACACTACTTAAGTTTTCTCCTCTCCAAGCTCGACCTCCAAGCTCCATTTTCCTCAATATTTGTCTAGGTTTAGGGTCTGTCACGTCCCGTCCCCGTCTTCACCGCCGTCGATTGCCCGCGCGATCTCGTCGCTGGCACCACCGTGGTGAGCCTTTTGTTCTTATCTTCTTTCTGAAAGGAAAAAAAATTCTTACTTGTATGTTTATATAGATATTTGTATAATTTTCTTACTTTTATTATTGCATCTTATATAGTGCGATGGTTTTGGTATCCGCCCCCGTCGGCCCTCGTCCTATCTATGATTCGGATGTGGTATTTATTATCTTTTCATAACTATTGGTTCATTTATTGTTTATGACAATTATGCCGACCAACATGACATAGATTTTATTTATCTAGAAGGTTGTTGAACCGGAAATTCCAACCGACCCTATTGTCGAGAGGTTAAATTTAGTTGAAGAAGAAAACAATTTTTTGAAGGAAAAAATTAGAAAAATTGAGGAGGAGAAGATGATATTGGAGTTGCATATTGCGGATGTCGTCGATGATCACAAGACCAAGATGGATGCAATGCGCTTGAAGATTAGAAAGATTAGAAAATATGACATTCATACCGAGGCTTGGTATCATTATGCCGTTGGATCAGTTATTACATTGGTTGCGATTATAATCGCATTTGTTTTCGCATTGAAATGTTTTACATAGTTTCTGTGTATGGTTTAATTAATTTAGATGCTCTGCAGAGCTTTATGTTGTTAGATGAGAACTATGTATGTGCTTTGGTTTTAATGTGATGATGAACTTCTATTAATTTGGTTACTTAATTATCTATTCATGATGTTCTGTAATAATTTTTGACACACTTAATTATATATAATGCAAGCAGATGAATCGACAATGGATGTACGGTTCAAGACACACCTCCGAGTACATTAAGGGCGTGCATGATTTTCTCGAAGTGGCTGAGGCAAACAAGCAGAATGGTTTTATGTGTTGTCCATGCCCTATATGTGGGAATACGAAGTCTTACTCTGACCGGAAAATCCTCCACACCCACCTGCTTTACAAGGGTTTCATGCCACACTATAATGTTTGGACGAGGCACGGAGAAATAGGGGTTATGATGGAATACGGCGAAGAAGAAGAGTACGATGACAACTATGTGCCCCCTGAATACGGTGATGCTACTGAACATCAAGAGGAACCAGACGATGTGCACGATGATGCTGCAACGGGCGAAGCTGCTGAAGATCAAGAGGAACCAGACGATGTGCCCGATGATGATGATCTCCGCCGGGTCATTGTCGATGCAAGGACGCAATGCGAAAGTCAAAAGGAGAAGCTGAAGTTCGATCGCATGTTAGAGGACCACAAAAAAGGGTTGTACCCCAATTGCGAAGATGGCAACACAAAGCTCGGTACCGTACTGGAATTGCTGTAGTGGAAGGCAGAGAATGCGGTGCCTGACAAAGGATTTGAGAAGCTACTGAAAATATTAAAGAAGAAGCTTCCAAAGGATAATGAATTGCCCGATAGTACATACGCAGCAAAGAAGGTCGTATGCCCTCTAGGATTGGAGGTGCAGAAGATACATGCATGCCCTAATGACTGCATCCTCTACCGCGGTGCGTACAAGGATCTGAACGCATGTCCGGTATGCAGTGCATTACGATATAAGATCAGACGAGATGACCCTGGTGATGTTGACGGCGAGCCCCCCAGGAAGAGGGTTCCTGCGAAGGTGATGTGGTATGCTCCTATAATACCACGGTTGAAACGTCTGTTCTGAAACGGAGAGCATGCCTAGTTGATGCGATGGCACGGTGAGGACCGTAAGAAAGACGGGAAGTTGAGAGCACCCGCTGACGGGTCGCAGTGGAGAAAAATCAAGAGAAAGTACTGGGATGAGTTTGCAAGTGAGCCAAGGAACGTATGGTTTGCTTTAAGCACGGATGGCATTAATCCTTTCGGGGAGCAGAGCAGCAATCACAGCACCTGGCCCGTGACTCTATGTATGTATAATCTTCCTCCTTGGATGTGCATGAAGCGGAAGTTCATTATGATGCCAGTTCTCATCCAAGGCCCTAAGCAAACCGGCAACGACATTGATGTGTACCTAAGGCCATTAGTTGAAGAACTTTTACAGCTGTGGAATGGAAATGGTGTACGTACATGGGATGAGCACAAACAGGAGGAATTTAACCTAAAGGCGTTGCTGTTCGTGACCATCAACGATTGGCCCGCTCTCAGTAACCTTTCAGGACAGACAAACAAGGGATACCACGCATGCACGCACTGTTTACTTGACACCGATAGTATATACCTGGCAAGCTGCAGGAAGAATGTGTACCTGGGCCATCGTCGATTTCTTCCGACCAACCATCAATGTCGAAAGAAAGGCAAGCATTTCAAAGGCGAGGCAGATCACCGGAAGAAGCCCGCCATGCATACCGGTGATCACGTACTTGCTATGGTCAATCATTTACACGTAGTCTTTGAAAAGGGTCCCGGCGGACTAGCTGTTCCGAGTGACGCTGGGGGACACGCACCCATGTGGAAGAAGAAATCTATATTTTGGAACCTACCCTACTGGAAAGACCTAGAGGTCCGCTCTTCGATCGACGTGATGCACGTGATGAAGAACCTTTGCGTGAACCTGCTAGGCTTTTTGGGCGTGTATGGGAAGACAAAAGATACAGCTGAGGCACGGGAGGACCTGCAACGTTTGCACGAAAAAGACGGCATGCCTCCAAAGCAGTATGAAGGTCCTGCCAGCTATGCTCTTACCAAAGAAGAGAAGGAAATCTTCTTTGAATGCCTGCTTAGTATGAAGGTCCCGACTGACTTCTCGTCGAATATAGAAGGAATAATAAATATGGCAGAGAAAAAGTTTCAGAACCTAAAGTCTCATGACTACCACGTGATTATGACGCAACTGCTTCCGGTTGCATTGAGGGGGCTTCTACCGGAAAACGTCCGATTAGCCATTGTGAAGCTATGTGCATTCCTCAATGCAATCTCTCAGAAGGTGATCGATCCAGAAATCATACCAAGGCTAAGGAGTGATGTGGTGCAATGTCTTGTCAGTTTCGAGCTGGTGTTCCCACCATCCTTCTTCAATATCATGACGCACGTCCTAGTTCATCTAGTTGACGAGATTGTCATTCTGGGCCCCGTATTTCTACACAATATGTACCCCTTTGAGAGGTTCATGGGAGTCCTAAAGAAATATGTCCGTAACCGCGCTAGGCCAGAAGGAAGCATCTCCATGGGCCATCAAACAGAGGATGTCATCGGGTTTTGTGTTGACTTCATTCCTGGCCTTAAGAAGATAGGTCTCCCTAAATCGCGGTATGAGGGGAGACTGACTGGAAAAGGCACGCTTGGAAGGGACTCAATAATATGCAGGGACAGATATTCTTGGTCTCAAGCACACTACACAGTTCTACAGAACTCTACCTTGGTGACCCCGTATGTCGATGAACACAAGAACAGTCTGCGCTCCAAACACCCGGAGAAGTGCGACGACTGGATTACATGTGAACACATCAGGACTTTCAGCAGTTGGTTGGAAGCACGTATCAAAGGTGACAACACTGTTTGTGATGAGATGTACTTGTTGTCCAGGGGACCATCTTTGACTGTATTCATTTGGAAAGGATAGGAGATAAATGGGAATACATTTTACACGATTGACCAAGATCAAAAGAGCACCAACCAAAACAACGGTGTCCGCTTTGATGCAACAACCGAGAGGGGAAAGGACACATATTATGGTTACATAGTGGACATATGGGAACTTGACTACGGATATGATTTTAAGGTCCCTTTGTTTAAGTGCAAATGGGTCAATCTGTCAGGAGGCGGGGTACATGTAGACCCACAGTACGGAATGACAACAATGGATCTGAAAAATCTTGGGTACACTGACGAACCGTTCGTCCTAGCCAATGATGTGGCACAGGTTATCTATGTGAAGGACATGTCTACCAGACCGAGAAAGAGAAAAGATAAGGAAGCGAATACATACGATGAGCCAAAGCGCCACATAGTTCTTTCAGGAAAAAGGGATATCGTGGGAGTGGAGGACAAGACAGACATGTCTGAAGATTATGAAAAGTTTCATGAAATTCCTCCCTTCAAAGTCAAGGCTGACCCCAGCATCCTGATAAACGATGAAGATTATCCATGATTACGGCGCAATAAGCAAATGACCCAAGCGAAGAAAAAGTGAAGACTTTCTCTCGCAACTATTATGATGATACCATGCCAACATTGTAACTGACGAGTATGATACCATTGTCCGTTTTGTACATGCACATGCTATGTGGGTCAATTTATGATACCTTGCCAACTTTCAACTTTTTCAGAGTTCATTTGAAATGCTTTAATGTCTTATGGTTCAGCCCTCGTAATAATTGAAAATAGCAACAATAAGTATTTTCAAATTTGAAAACTAATGGCACTAACAGAAAGTTTATAATTTTCCTAAAACTAAAAGCAAAAAGAATTGAAAAATAAAGCAAAAAACAAAAGAAAATAAATAATGCAGAAAACAAAAAAAACAACAATAAGTATTTTGTTGTAAGTAGAAACAAAATAAAATAAATAAAGCAAGAAAGAAAAAAAACAAAAAAAGTGTTTTCAAATTTGAAAAGTAATGGCACTAACAGAAAGTTTATAATTTTCCTAAAACTAAAAGCAAAAATAATTAAAAAATAAAGCAAAAAATAAAAGACAACAAATAATGCAGAAAACAAAACAAAAAAACTGGAAAAAAATAAAAATAGCAACAATAAGTAAAGAAAACAAAAAAAACAAAAATTGCCTCCTACTGGGCCCCCACAGCCTGAATACGACATGAAACCCTACTATGGGCCAGGATTCAGGCCCGCAGTAGGCCCAGAAGGCCCATCAGGCAAAGCAATAGCAAGTAGGCCCGAAAGCCTGCGGTGGAGAGGAGCTCGAGAGGGGTGCGGCAATGGGGCTTATAAACCACTGCGCGCCCCTCTCAACTAGCGAGGTGGGACTAAACTTTGGCCCCGACGCGGGCAGCACAGGGGCCTTTGGTCCCGGTTGGTGGCACCAACCGGGACTAAAGGGGGGGCATTGGTCCCGGTTGGTGGCACCAACCGGGACCAAAGGCCGCCGCTTCCCGCCCTTTGGGCTGCCGAAAAAGAGGCCTTTGGTCCCGGTTGGTGGCACCAACCGGGACTAAAGGGTGTATTAGTCCCGGTTGGTGCCACCAACCGGGACTAAAGGCTTTGCTATATAAGCAGCACTTAGCAGTTTCTCCAAAATCCATCCCTTTCTTCTCCGCCCGACGCCTGCTGCTCTGCCTCGTCGCCGTCGCCGCCGAGCCGTCAGGCTGCTCCACCTCGTCGTCGCCGCCGCCTCCGACACCGTCAGGCTGGTCCACCTCACCGTCGTTGCCGCCTCTGACGCCGTCAGGCTGCTCAACTTTGCCGTCGCCGCCGCCCTCGACGCCATCTGCCCCGATGCCGGCGCCGCTCCCCGCGCCCCGATGCCGCCCGCCGTGCCCCGCCACCCCCCTGTGAGCGCACCTGCCTCGCGCCCCTGCCTTGCCTCGCTCCCACGCCCCTTCCCTGCCCTGCCCCGCCGGCGCCACCGCTGCCGCCATGCCCCTCTGCCCGGCTCTGTTTTTTTATTAGTTTAATTTTTTTCATATATATATATATAATGTATGTGTATGTATGTGGCTATATGTTTTTGTTCATATGTTGCTATATGTTTTTTTATTTTTATTAGTTTATTTTTTTTGTTCATATGTGATGTATATGTGTATGTGGCTATAATGTATATGTGTATGTGATGCATGTGGCTAGAATTTGCTAAATATATATGTTAAAGATGTTTTTTGTTCATAGAAAGTTTTTTGTTCATATATAGAAAGTTACAATTTTAGAAAAGCTTTATATATGCAAAAGTTACAATTTTAGAAAAAGAAGGATAGGAAAGAAGAAAATAAGAAGAGGAAAGAAAGAAGAAGAGGAGAGGAAAAGAAGAGGAGAAATAAATAAGAAGAAGAAAAAAGAAGAAAAAGAGAGGAGAAGAAGAAAGGAATAGAGGAGAAGATTTCTATTTTTTCTTCTTCTCCTCTATTCCTTTCTTCTTCTCCTCTTTTTTTTCTTCTTTTTTTCTTTTTCTTCTTCCTGCTTCCTTCTTCCTCTTTTCTTCCTTTTCCTTAATTATTTTCCTTTCTCGAGGGAGAAGAAGAAAAAGAAGAGGAGAAGAAGAATGAAAGGAATAGAGGAGAAAGAAGAAACTTCAACACGAGGGGGGGTACCGATACCCCCTCCCCGATAACATTATTTTCCCATGTATATGTATGTCGCGTCGTTGTCGATATAACCCCCTCGAGATATCTTCGACATGAGGGGCGGTCGATATATATACCCCCTCTCGACCGTGATAACTTATACAACGGCAGCACCCCCCTCGGCCCTCTCGCTCGACCAAAACTCTCGAGGACACCCAAACCCTAGAGAGAAAACGATGTTGGCCTCCTACCCCCTCCCGCCGCGCCCCTACCCGACAAATTAACTCTCTCGAGGCCACCCAAATTTATCAAGTTAAAAGAGCGTTGTCGTCGAGGCCACCCCAAACCCTTGAAGCGTTGTGTCGAGGCGACCCCAAACCCTAGAGAAGCAGCGTCGAGGCCACTAACATGATTCCTTATTGTGATTAGCTAGCTAGTTCTATGTTTGCCACTAATATATATATATATATATATATATATATATATGTATATATATATATACATATATATATATACATATATATATATATATATATATCCATCTGTACCATGTTTGAATAATAATTGACATGTTGTAAATATTTGCAGAAACTATGGAGCACTCCCGAGACGAAGAAACAGAAGCGATATT
Organism: Triticum timopheevii; assembly: GCA_963921465.1. Classification (NCBI taxonomy): domain Eukaryota; kingdom Viridiplantae; phylum Streptophyta; class Magnoliopsida; order Poales; family Poaceae; genus Triticum; species Triticum timopheevii. The sequence goes on along the minus strand of OY997266.1, from coordinate 604,103,161 downwards.
GGGGGACATAATCGCACAAGGAAGTGATGAAGTTGCGTCATTTCTCAACGAGACCGATGGTCAGGAAGGACTGGGTGAAGAAGAGGGCTATGTTCATGATGGCTTCGACCCATTAATGCCGGTACAAGAAGAGGACTATGTTCATGATGGCTCCGGTGACACAATGGAGGTACAAGAAGGAGACCGTGCTGACTGCTCCGGTGACCGAACCGAGTCCGGCCAGGTATATATATATATCACTACAAGAAACCTGCTTATCTGTGACGGTTTATGGGTGACGGTCCTGTAATCCGTCACAGTCTGTGACGGTCCTCACTTCGCCGTCACGGAAACTGTCACCAATCAATGAGCCGTGGATGGGCCTGCGTTGGGCATCCCAGTAATGACGGCCTGCCTAAACTGTCACGCAAATCGTCAGGGATTGAACAATTGGGCCAGATCGGGCTTAGTTTTTATTTTATATATATAAGTCAGACCGTCATGGATTACCACTTACGCTGACGTGGCATGCATCGCCTTGTGTGGCCCACATGTAAGTTGGATAATACAAGAGGATTAAAAAAATAGTTCGTGTATATTCCTCGATTAGCCTGAGACCAGAAGAACGAAAAGAAAACCACCGCTCAATCCCCTCGACCCTCGGTGCCGCCAGCGCCGCCGCCGACTGCCCCCTCGGCTGTCGGTGCCGCCAGCACCGCCGCCGACTGCCCGGGCGAGGGTTCTTAGATCCGGCGAGTCGGGAGTGTGGGCGCCATCTTCCAGATCCTGTCCAAGTCGCCGCCAGCGCTGACGAGCCAATCGCCAACCGCCGCCCACCAATTGTCTCGTGCGTACGAGTCAGCCACCGGTCGCCGTTTCTGCAACAGTCACTCCTCGTTGCCCTGCCTCAACACCGGCCAAGTTAGGTACGTCTCAGATTAAAATATGAATTTGATCTATTTCTGAATGCTTGAGCGTACAAAGAGAAATAAGATGGTTTTCTCCTTGGTATTGTTATTCCATTGTATTAGTTGATTTATTGAGCCGAATGTCTTTTTGGGTACTGCAAATTCGAGTGGTGTCGTTCAAAAACAAATTCCTCTTGCTGATTCCAATGGTGTTGATAGACTGTAGAATAGGAAAAGTACTTTGCAGTCACCATGTTCTCAGTTTCTCACATATCAGCAATATTGTGTGTTAGTACAGACTAGCCAATTCGTATGAAAGTTTATCGGTTTGAACTAATCTACATGTAAGATGGAGCGATTGTGTCGTAGCTTATAATAATACCACCAGTCAGTTAGTCGTATCTACATGTAAGATGGAGAGATTGTGAAGTTTCAGAAATACACCTACTGGAGTATGCTTTAGAAATACACCTACAGTTTGTTTAATCTCCTTGAGAAATACACCTACAGTTTGTGTAATCTCCTTGAGAAATACACCTACAGTTTGTTTAATCTCCTTGAGAAATACACCTACAGAAATACACCTACAGTTTCAGAAATACACCTACTGGAGTATGCATCAGAAACAAGCAAAATATTTAATCTCCTTGAAGAGGATCCCACTAATTGCCAAATCAATATTAACCTTCAGTACATCATATCCTGGAGGAATCCATCTGTCCTGTAGCAGCGTAGTAGTATCCTTCTTTTGCTCAACCAACATAATATCCTATACTGCACTCTTGACTCGCTTGATTACAGTTGTGGCATTTCTCAGCGGCTCGCCGGCGTTCCTTTTATTTCTCGTGTCACACCACACCCAAAGCATCGTGATGCACTTATAAACATGTAAATTTTACTATACGTTTGTGTTGTGATTTTGTACATTATGTAACAGTAAGTGAACTTGCTTTTCCTCCTCTGTGCAAGTTGTTTTTGTAGGTCATGTATCTTACTGTGAATTGATGTTTTACAGAGCATGTTTCTTGGGAACTGCTAGTAAACATGTTTCCTCATTGATTATTTACCTTTGATTAAGTTTGTCCTTTTTCTATAATGCAGATGGATAGATCTTGGATTCGTGGCACACTGTTCTCTCAAGAGTATGTCAATGGTGTCAAAGAGTTTATGAACTTAATTCAAGCAAAATTCAGCGAGGATGAAGAAATACTATGCCCATGTAGAGAATGCCTTAATCGCAAATACTGGCATCAAGCTGTTGTGAACAAGCACATATTGACGCATGGCATGGAAAGTACATATACTCGCTGGATATATCATGGAGAAGACTTCAATGCAGATGTTATTGAGCATCCTGTTGATGTGCATGACTCCGAGGATGGTAACAATGGTGCTGACCGACTTGAAGAGATGTTTGGCGACCTACGCACAGCAGTAGAACAAGATCAGAAGGAAACTGAAAATGAAGACGGTAACAATGATGCAAATCCTTCTGAGACAGAGTCCTTTTTGAAGAATGTGAGGAAAGAGGCAAAGCGGCACCTTTATCATGGTTGTACCAAGTTTTCAAGGTTCTCATTTGTGGTGAATCTTCTTCATTTGAAATCATGCCATAGGATCACAAATAGTGCATTTACTGACATTTTGAAGCTACTGGCTGAAGCATTCCCTCAACCCAATACACTCCCAAAATCTTATGACGAAGCAAAGAATCTTCTAAAGGAATTAGGCCTTGGGTAGGAGTCTATACATGTCTGCATCAATAATTGTGTTTTGTTCAGAAAGCAATATGCCAAGCATGACAACTGCCCAGATTGTGGCATGTCAAGATGGGAAGACCCTGCTAGAAAGAAGATACCATAGAAAGTTCTGAGGCATTTTCCATTGGTGCCTAGGCTGAAGAGGATGTTTCTTTCCAAAAAAGCATCAGAAGAAGCACAGTGGCACAAGCTAAAGAGGCAACCCAGTGAGAAGGAAATGAGCCATCCAGCTGACGGTGATGCGTGGCAAGATTTTGATAAAAATATACAAAATTTGCAGAAGATGCCAGAAACATAAGGCTTGGCATTGCCACTGATTTGTTCAATCCTTTTGGAAACTTTAACACAACCTATAGCATGTGGCCTGTATTTGTTGTGCCATACAACCTTCCACCTTGGGCATGCATGGACCAGTCAAATTTCATGATGGCTCTGTTAATTCCAGGTCCTAAATCACCTGGCAAGCACTTTGATGTCTTCCTACAGCCACTTGTAGAAGATTTACTTGAGCTTTGGAAGGGTGTGCGTACATATGATGCTCGTGAAGGAAAAATGTTTGATCTTCATGCTGCAGTTCTATGGTGCATTCACGATTACCCAGCTCTGAGCACTCTTTCAGGGCGTACCACAAGAGGCTATGCTTCATGTATTCATTGTGACAAACACCCTCTTTCCTACGGCCTAAGGCACAAAATTGGGTATATTGGGCATTATCGATTCCTTCCAAAGGGACATCGTTTGCGAAGAAACAATGAATTTGTTGGTCTTCATGAACGCAATGATGAACCAGGTAAATTCTCAAAGGAAGAGCTACAAGCAGAATTGGAGAAGGTTAGACCTGGGCGACAAGAAGAAAGCAGGAAAAGAAAGCGTTCTGACTTGGGCAGCAAGAAGGCTCATGTGCCAATTTGGAGTCGGAGGGTTTGTTTGTGGGATTTGGATTATTGGGATAAATTGAAACTGAGACATAATCTTGATGTCATGCATATCGAGAAAAACATTTGTGAAAACCTCATTGGGACAATTCTCAACATGGAGGGGAAGACGAAGGACACACTTAATGCTAGGCTTGATCTCCAAGATTTGAATATTAAAGAAGAGTTGCATTTGAGGAAGGATGGAAACTCATATGAGATGCCTCGGGCCCGGTATACCTTGTCTAAAGAACAAGTTGTTGCATTTTGTCAATTTTTACGAGAGTTAAAGTTTCCAGATGGGTTTGCTTCCAACATATCCAGATGTACAAGTGCTGATGGAACCAAGGTCCAAGGCCTAAAAACACATGATTGTCACATTCTTTTGCAAAGAATCTTACCTGCTGGCATGAGAGGATTTCTGGATAGTGATATATATGAAGCAATAGCTGAGTTGGGCAAGTTTTTTAGGGAACTGTGCAGCAAAACTCTTAACAGGGATGTGTTGGCTGAAATGAAGAAAGAAATCCCTGTAATTTTGTGCAAGCTTGAGAAAATTTTTCCTCCTGCTTTCTTTGATGTGATGGTGCACCTTGCCGTACATTTACCCGAAGAGGCATTACTCCGAGGTCCCGTACAATATGGGTGGATGTACCCAGTTGAAAGGAGGTCATATACTTTAAAGCGGTATGTGAGGAATAGGGCAAGACCAGAAGGTTCAATTGCTGAGGCATATATTGCCGATGAATGCCTGACATTTTGCTCCAAGTACATGGATGATTTCGAAACCATATCTTATCAGAAACCAAGAAATGTAGGTTATTCAGATGAAGAAGCCTATGGTGTTGACGTTTTTGGACATGGAGTAAATTTTACTTCAGGATATGAATATCAATATGTATATGACAAAAAAGAATTTGATCAAATGATGTGGTATGTGTTGAACAATTGTGGTCAAGCTCAGAAATATATCGAGTATGTTCCCACTTCTGAACTTGCGTATGTTGCATTTTTGTGGTACACATGTATTCTATTGACTAATATGTTTTATCCTATTTTACAGAATGTTCAGAGATGAGTTAAAAAGAAAACGGGTGCCAAACATTGATAAAGAGCTTCGGAAAGAATTCCAGACATGGTTCAAGAACTATGTTAGTTTTCATTCACATCTAGTTATAATATTTGGTTGTTAGACTTCACTACAGTTTCTAATGTATAAATTTGTGTGTTGTAGATCATAAGGTTGCGGGATGAACATAGCGAAGAAATAGATGAAGATCTCTTTTCCTTGGCATGTGAACCTGATCGGAGAGTCAGAAAATACTCATCATGCATAGTGAATGGTATTAGATATAGCACTGTTGACCGTGATAGCAACAAGAGAACACAGAACAGTGGAGTCATGGCCGAAGGTGAACATGGCAGTAAGGTCATAGATTTTTATGGGACCTTGAAAGAGATCATCCAGTTGGAGTATAACTCCAACGATAACTTGGACGGCAGGTCAGTTATTTTGTTTAAATGTGACTGGTTTAAACTTGATGGAAAGAAGAAGGAGCTAAAAAATGACCGGTTTTTCAAAAGCATCAATGTTGAAAGTTTATGGTACAAGGATGATTCTCTTATTCTGGCTACTCAGGCAAGAAAGATCTTTTATTTGCCAGACACAAAGTATGGGGAAAATTGGCAAGTTGTGCAAACATTTGACCATAGGCATCTCTTTAATATTAGTGAAACTGAGGGTGCACCTTTTACTAGTCCTGCATATCAAGAGGAGGAGTGTTGTGATGAGGAGGGTACGAGAACGTCGGTTTCTGAAGATACATCTGAGAAGCCTTTGCATAGAGACAATGAGCAAGGAATTATTTTTGAAGCTGATGTAATTGCACGCTTGATGAAAGAAAAGAACACAGAAGTGTATGAAGGTGGCAATGAAGATGAAGATGATACAGGTATGGAGTATTGCAGCGAAGACGAAGGAGGCGGAATGATGGATGTTGACAGCGATGATGAGTAGATGATTTACATTGATTTTGTGCACTTCCATTTTTATCGAAAGATGTTGTGTCACTTTTGTTTTACTGAAAGATGTTGTGTCACTTTGCAAAACCTGCATGATGTGGATGTTGTTATCTAAATGTTTCTGTTGGGAGATAATTGTTAGCTGCTGCACACTTGAATTTTTGTATGTGTATCTGAATGTGTGTTGTGCATATCTGAATGTATGTGTATCTGAATGTGTGTTGTGCATATCTGAATGTGTGTTGTGCTGAACTACAGCAACGCACCAAGTCAGACACCTTGTCTGGTTAGGCGCGTGAGCAGCCGAAATGTTTCCGTTGGCGGATGATATGATATAGACCTAGCATAATCAACATGTGAACTAGTGCCGTAGTGGAAACAGGCTGTTTGTCCGACTTTGAAGACCAGGGATCGAATCTTGCTACTATCGTCTTTCGTCACTCATTTTTCTCACCCACCTCATCCCCGTGTATGTCTTCATGGGCCGGCCCGCGCGGCGTGGCATCTCTATTTTTTTCATTTCGTTTTTTTGACTTTTCTTTTCTTATTTCTGTTTTTAAATTTTTTCGAATTAATTCGAGATTGACAAATTTTAAAAAGTTGCGACTTTTCGAAAAAAAATGGTCGAGAAATCATAAAATGTCTACTGATTTTAAAATGTTTGAAGAAATGATCATGTATACAAAACATATTTAGGTTTCTACGAATCTAGAAGTCTTTTATGTCTAGGTTTTGATCATTTTTTGAAAGTCATGTAAGGTGTCGTCACACCAATCCGAAGTGCCAAGGCGTAATCAAGCGATTTTCGTCTTCTTCTTTGATGTTGGCCATAGTAGCCGACGATCCAAGATTGTACATGTGTCCTCGTGTGTGGTGAGGAAGACATGGATTGATCTGTTACCGTTCGGTAGGTGACACAGCGGCAACCACCTATCCGTACTACAACCTTCGAGTGGTGGGACACCCCAGTATCCTTACCGCTTTTTTGCGTTCCTCCTCATCATGAAAGGTGTCGTCACATCAATCCGAAGTGCCAAGGCGTAATCAAGCGATTCTCGTCTTCTTCTTTGATGTGGGCCATAGTAGCCGCCTATCCAAGATTGTACATGTGTCCTCGTGTGCGGTGAGGAAGACGTGGGTTGATCTGTGGCCGCTCGGCGCGTGACACAACGACAACCACCTCTCCGTACTACAACCTTTGAGTGGTGGGACACCCCAGTATCCTTACCGCTTTTTTGCGTTCCTCCTCATCATGAAAGGTGTCGTCACATCAATCCGAAGTGCCAAGGCGTAATCAAGCGATTCTCGTCTTCTTCTTTGATGTGGGCCATAGTAGCCGACGATCCAAGAATTTTAGCTCCAACGGCGCCAAGCCAAAAAGTCCACCATCGTAAATTGACCGAATGACCCATCAAGGTGCCTGATAATTGCACGGAACCATTCTTCCACCAGGTGCCATCCAAAGGGCATGTTAGTAATTTGACACGCAAGAAATACTAAATCCCCACCGCACGCCCGCCCCTACCCGCAGTTCGCCAGATCCCCTCCCCATTCCCCTTTCGCCTCCACTGCCGCCGGCCACAGCTTCACCTCCTCCACCGCCGGCCACCGCTTCACCTCTTCCACCGCCAAGCACGACTGTCCTCCCTCTTCCACATCCACGGCCGGTCATGACCCCACCCCCACTGCCGGGCAAGACCCCCGTCCTCCCCACCAGCCGCCTTCATCGAACCCTAGAACACGCCGTCACCTCCTCCACCACCGGCACCACTTCATCTCTTCCACCGCGCACGACCGTCCTCACTCTTCCACATCCACGGCCGGTCACGACCCCATCCCCACTGCCGGCCAAGACCCCCCTCCTCCCCACCATCCGCCTCCACCGAACCCTAGAACACGTCGTCACCTCCTCCACCGCCGAGCAAGACTCCCTCTTCCGCATCCACGGCAGGTCACCACCCCACCCGACTATCGGACAAGACTCCCCCTCCCCCTCACCTTCCGCTCCACCGAACCCTAGAACCCCGACCATGGGGAAGAAGACCGCAGGGAAGAAACACAGAGGAGGCAAGACAGCAGTAGCAGGTATAACCCCTCCACATGCCTTTAATATTCTCTATTTTTGCTTGTGCTTGATTTAAATTCATAGTGATTCTGGTTCTAATACTGTACTGCTAGTGTTCTGGTTCTAGTAAATGCTGCAATGGCCAAATGGATAGTGCTAGTGTTCTGGTTCTAGTAAATGCTGCAATGGCCAAATGGATAGTGCTAGTGTTCTGGTTCTAGTAAATGCTGCAATGGCCAAATGGATAGTGCTACTGGTTTTGGCCAAATTGATAGTGCTTGATTTAAATAGACACTGAACATTTTTTATGGTGCTAGTGGTTCTGGCCAAATTGATAGTGATTGATTAAAATTGGTAGTGCTTCTGGTTCTAATACAGTATACACATTGGTAGTGCTTCTGGTTCTAGTAAATATTGCAATGGCCAAACACCTCTCAATTTTGCCAATACTGAAGAATACCAATGTACTAGTAGAGTGCCCGTGCGTTGCCACGGGCTCTTGAAAAAGTTTACAAGAGTTACATGTTAAATTTCACATGCACAAACAATATAACACAAACACAATTACTGAATAATTGAAGTCCATTTTGCAATGAAAATTGATAAGAAAAAGAAAAGACTAATGACATGTCCATGTTCCAGCTGAACATCTATTACAAAATTACCAATATCTAGATGATGCGCTTAAGAAATTCTTTTGCAATATCAGGAAAGTTGTTGTTTTAGCAGGTATAATAAAAACTGCTTCCTCAACTCATACTCATCCTGCACAAACAATATATGTAGTTAGTATGCAAATTTCACGCCGAAGGTCTTAAAACATGTAACAGACAATACTCACCACGCAAACCAGCTTAATCAATTCTGCACCATTCCACCAGAGTGCCAACGTCTGGATAGTTTCCTTCTCGCAAAACTTCTGACCTCGTGGTAAGACATGCAAACAAACCTTCAACCAAGTATATTTGTTTTTTCTCTCAATTTTATTGTGATACCCTTAGTATATGTAAATTAAGTATAAAAAATATTTATTTTTATGAACCATATTTAATATATATATACACACTTTTATTGTTTCTGTGAGGTATGTATACTTTTAATATCTATGTTTTTATCATAAATTCCTACACATGCGAGTCTAGCATTTCTATCGTTGAGCAAAACTTGCACAAGGCCCAAATTAGCTATCCACCACGGCCCAACCAGCACCCAAACTTAGCCCACTAAAAAATAACTATAAAAGAAATTACCTTATCCACACAAGCCCCATAGTAATAGTAGTACAAGCGCTAGTAGAAAATGTAACTCTCAAGGTGCATATAGATATGCTACTATCTTGCTGCTAGAAAATGTAGCACCCAAGGTACATACAGATATGCTATTGTCTTGTTGTTAAATAGACTGTTTGGTTTGTTAGCTAGATCAGGAAACCTAAGCTTTCCAACAATTCCAAAATGGAAGCACAATCAGACCTCATAACCTATAAAGATAAATAAAAAGCAAACAAACCATTTGCAATAACTTTTGATTGCAGCTCTGAGAGAGCACTCATCCATTGGTAATTTCCCTAGTAATAAAATCAATCAAGCTGGAAAAAATCACTTTAGGCTGGGTATGCACTACATGTGGATATAAGCATGCTTTTAGTTTGTACGGTAGGCTCCAAGTTCGCATTGCAAAAATAAAATCATAAAGATGAACCTCAAGTCTGGAACGACTTGTTCTGGTGATTGTGTGTGCACCAGGTCCGGCAACATGCAGGCCAGCAGCATTGGCATTTCTAAATTTTGTTGAAAGCATGTATGACAACCGTTCACCAGACATCAAATCCATAGATAATAGGAAATAACCTGGCTTCAGAACAGTACCTGGTCGTCTCTAGAATTTCATCGTCATAATGAATAGGGGAAAAAATCACACACAAATAGCAGAATGGCCAAAGATAATATTGACCTACAGGAGCTGCTCACATGATTTCTTGGATATTTACATCACCTTGTCAAAGCAAGATAGACATGTAGATAGGAGAGCCAACTCTCAGCTTCTCATCTGGCCATGAAATTTTATATGCATAGCAACAAGATGACCATAGCATATTGGAAGAAAAAATACATATATATTTCCATCATTTACTGGAAAAAATTATAACTGGATAAGTCCTTTTATTATTGTTGTTCACAAAATATTGAATTAACCGGCTCTACTCCCTCCCCGACCAAGTCCTTTTATTGCTTTTGTTAAGAAAGTACTGAATTTTCCAAATGAATAAATCGATCTAGACAAAGCAACAATAACTCAATAATATTCAGATAGAAACATTCACTTCTTATCCAAAGCCATTGATGCAAAATGCAGAACCAATCCGTGTTAAAGAGTGGAGATGGAGAAAGCTCACCGCCCTATATCACCAAAAGGAGGAACAAATATCGCGACGGGGCTTACACATAAATGCGTTCAGAAATTAATGAAAAAATTTAGCTAATGCACTACATTATTTCAAAATCAATAAGTACATACTCCTTTATGTGGCCAAGATTTTGGACAACCTTCTTCCTAAGGTAACGTCTGACTTTGTTGAAAAATAATAATCCTATAAATTCAAGAAATTTCAATCCATGTTATTCCAATTCTGCTATATGTGACAGATTTGCTCCCTACGTTATTATATTTGTTTACGGAGGGAGTACAATCCAACAATTGTTAAATCTGCCAAACAAAACATTGCTAAATCTGCAGCCAACAGACTGAATAAGAGATAAGTGAAATATCCTTTTGCACCTTATCTCAATTGGTGATGACGAAGGCGAGGAGTTGGTGCCAATGAGCTTGTTCTGCTCGGCCAGCCCTGCCATCACCTCACCTCAAGCACCCCGCCACAAGCACCTCAGTTCTCTTGTGGAACCAAGCGCTTCTTCATGATGCCCATAGATCCGTCCCTCCATCCCCAGAGGAGGACATCATCACCATCTCCATAAGTTTGTCAGAGCCCTCTGTTGGCCCTAATATTTCATAAATGAGGTTGGGCTATCACCATGGAGAATAAGCAACGCGGGAATTTTTATATATAAATGAGTAGCTGCCTTGAGTATATATTGAAGTAGGAATATTGCATGATGATTCATTCAATGAAGCGCACACCTGCACATGCATGAACAGATCAGTCTTGGGAATTGTTTGTTGAGTAGCTAGATATAACTGTAATAATATATATAACTTGCACTTTATAGTACTAATTAATTTTGCTAACTTCCATTCACTGTACTCAACACATCCTAGTATTTGGTAATTTTAGTAGCATGCAATATGTAGCATTTTCAGATTGGCACACATGCATACGACGTGTTAAGGTTCAAAATAGGAAGATCCACAAAACATAAGAGAAGAACTCAAAACTGTAGACTGGCACACCTTCACAACTGAAGAAAAACAGAGAGGTGGGAGATAAGTAGGTACCTATGATGTCAGGGTGCTCCATACTGTACATGAATCAGTGCATCAACTGAAGCAAGATATATGAACATTATCTCTCCACCCATATGCAACAAACAAGATTCAGAAAAGCACCATCGTCGATTAGGTCCCTCATTCAGTTGAATCCTTGCGGCTGAGCCAAGAGCAACAGTAGGGGGCTGTCTGCCCTCCTAGAGCATCAACAATAGCTGCCAAATTTTTGGCACAAAAATCAGGCGTTGTAAAAAAATTAGGGATGAAAAGAACTTTATTAGGGATGAAAATCATGCGCTCCTTTTGCCTCTTTTTTGAAATAGCTATTGTCGAGGTATGTCCCCGTGAGTTGCCACAAGGCCAAACTTTATTGAGGGAATAAGAGGAGCGTAAGGGGACAAACCTAAAGAAAATCAAATAACCGAAAGAAGATTATTTGAAAATAATCAGAAATAAAACATGTTTTTCTTACTCGACAAAGGCGATGCATGTGGAGTGCACACAATCACTGAACAGCATTGGTCGAGCAACCTTAATGAAAAGTAAAAGCACCACAGTTTATGGGAAATGACTTCAGCTCATTCATATGAAAACATGTTCAAAAGATAAAAGCATTTGAACACATCTGCCCATAAATTCCTTGGAAGAGGAAGTAAATATGATTGAAACATGAAGCAGCATATGTGCATCGGTGATTAAATAATGAGGCATGCAATCAAGGGTAAAGAATAAAATGTTGTTTTTTTGCTCAAAAAGAACACCTTGATTAAAACTTTATTCCATCGTCAGCATGCTAAATTTTGCAGTTTATGGGGTATATCATAGATCAACATCAAATCTGTTTTTACGTGTTCCAAGGTGGGGTTTCATTTCATGTTTCTTTGTGCTTCTAGTGTAGAGCAGTTTAGATTTCACATATATCAAAAAGTAATCTTTGTGTTCCATAAAATATGTTTCAAATAGATTTTAGTGTATTAGCAGTGCTCTACAAAGAGTGCGTTAATAGTGCTAACTTTCCAATGTCAATTGATCAAGAAATGGAAGTTAAAAAATTAGTTTATACTTGTAGTTGCATGCAACTGTGTGGACGGATAACCATTGGGAGATAAATATCAGGAATCATTAACTAAAACTGGTGATAGTTAATTTGTATGGTGTGAAATATCTTGACAAGATCATAAAACAACCAAATTGGACCGTTATCAAACAGCCACAACCCACCCCCGAGAACAAACTCAAAAAAATATGAAAAAGATATAGCTAATATGGCGAGCATATCCACGTCCATAATACAACCATAATGCATATCCACGTCCATGTATTCCTGATACGCTTCTACAACACACTTCTACGACAGGTAGAGTCATCATTCAAACCAAAACAACACATTTTTTCCAGTGCATGTTCTGAAGATGAGTGCAGTTGTATTTCTCTTGGATATTTCTTGAACATTCCACATGAAAATATAGAGGTCAAAGTAGAAGATTGAAGGAAAACCTGAGTGAGCCTGTAGGTTGAAGAAAAAAAATCTAAACCTAAACACAAGAAACAAAACAAGGACAATTTATAGCAAACAGAAAAGTTATGAGGCACACACCTACAGGCCCACACATAAGGTAAGACGCAACTACACTATAAAATGTAAGGTTTTCACAAAATATTATGCACTTAGAAGTATTAATTAGATCTATCTACTATATTATTAGCATGAAAGTCACTCAAATAAAGGGAAGCGTAAAGCAACATCCTCTAGGACTGGACCTAAAAGGACTACTACACCAACAAACATAAGCATTCAATAATTACTTATTCTTCTAATTTATTTGTAGATTTTTCATACTATACCAGGGTTGGGGGTTGCGAAGAAGTGGATCTCGAGGAGGCTTCATCGATCTGTGTTGAGAACTCTAGATCTCTGCTCGATCATCTTAGTGTAAGGAGCCACACCATCTGTAAACCATTGTAGGATACTATAAAATCGATAAAAATTTCATTTAACATAAGTGCATAACAATAGTAAGTCATTCAAGGGAAAGCTTAACAAGTAAACAAATTAATGTAGCCATTATTCAGAAAGGGAAGATGCATGCTCATTTTGAAAAGATTATACCTACCCATTTTGAAAAGAGTGTGCAATTCATTGTCGTAGCCTTGGTGTCATCAGAAAGAGCCTATCTATGTAATCAAACGCTCACTGGAAAACCTCAATTGCAAGAGCAATCCGGTAGCAAGGCTCAAACAAAAGATGTAAAGCAACAAGCGATATATCTGTTTGTCTTCCTCTCCATGTTGTGTCTTCTCTTTTCACTTCCCTCTAGGCAGCAACCATCGTGATACCTATTTGCAGTGGTGGAGTTACCTAAAAAATGTTGACGGGCTGGATAGTGCAAATAGCGCCACCAAATTAAAAATCAATGCATTATTGTGGGATAAATTCATGTAAAACTCGTCTTTGTTCCAGCCCAGGGCGGGCCATGGCCCTTTGAGCCTTGCCATAGCTCCGTCGGTGCCTATTTTCTTGTCTTCCCCACCATGTTTTACGAGTGTATGCAGGCTGGTGCAAATAATACCAATTTACACAATGGGGAATGCTAGTAAAAGATAGATTGATTGGATAACATAAGCTGGCACATAGTTTACTATGACTAATCACTCTATCAACTGATGAGACTATAAACAAATGTTATTGGCTAGTAGCTAGTATTGTAGAAATAGAAATTTAGTTTGGCATTGTAAAGGTGATTCCGTCACTACCTCATGTAGCAAATAAATCATAGGTATATAACGGATTGGAAAATAGAAATCTCACCGAGCAATACCGGATATGTAGGACCCTGATCTTGTTTTGATGTCAATTATGTCGTGGCCGCTCCCAACCTTGAAGCAATGGTCTATCTTGGAATTCTTCCAGCTGCATATGAACTAAGATTTAGAAATTTGGCAGGATTTATAAAATTAGGGGCAAGCCAGCCTGCGCAAAATAATGTGGCAAGGAATTAATGAGACAATTTGATAGTGCATCTACATGAGGTAGATATATGTATATAACGGATTTTTTTGAAAAACATAAACTATGAAACATTCCAACAGTAGACATCTTTCTGAAAGAATGAAATAGTAGCTATCACCAAGGCAACAATTAAGCACTAATTTAATGTTGAACCCAATGTAAATTCTCATCAACAACAGACATCTGAATACCTTGCATCACTATATTTGTTTGCAAAGTAGAAAGTTTGAGCAGTTCAACACTTCCAACTTTATATGACAAAATTTATGTTTCTCCTGTAGCTCTCCACATTTTCTCACATGAAGATGCATTCAACAATAATTTAGATACCCAGATAACAAAGATATGTCAAAAAAAAATCCCAACCAAATATCTCTTGTTTTCTCAAATGTAACTACATTTACACATGTAGCAGAAAAGGTGGGAGAAATAATAAAGCTACTACAGGACAAGGATATTAACGATAGCACCGGTGGAGCTCTCAGTAGGGCGAGGCACACCAGCCCGTCCTTTATTTCCAGCAAAATATACTATAATATACATACCCGTATACGCTCAATCGATGGATGACAAGCACAATAAATCACAGAAAGAGTTCTCTTTGATGTTGGGCCGTGAATTGTGCTCTCACGATGGCTGCACATACGACCTACACGCACGACACACCGAACCAGTCATCGAAGGTACGAACAGGAACAGATGAACATAGCACACACCACGAGCCAAGGCGCATGCAACGTGCGAACCACAGCGGAGCCGGCGGCCAAAGTGGCGGCGGCGACGGACGCCCTGGCGCTAGCGGCTAGCAGCAGGAGCGGTGGCCGCAGCCAAGCCAACGGCGGTAGCATTGTCTCTTTTTTCCTGTTTATAACTACATGAATTCTGAATGTATAGTAACTTGCTGCCTTCATGCCCGCTGCATATGTCTCAGTTGAACATAATACACTACAGAAGATTCTCCACTTAATCTAAAAACCATTCGATCTCCACTTAAACTGACTCCTAAACAAAATTAATGGCATACAAAAGTCATGACAGCGAAAGTATCGTGATGTGCTCACCATGGCAAAGAACATGTCATAATAAGCAAGCAAGGTCTGAATTAGAAAGAACCCATTGTGTACTGGCAAGGCAGACTCCCACATTGGAGGAGAAGATCAAGATCGACGCACCTATGGCGGTGTCCTCTACGGAGGAGAAGTTCTGGTTGTTCGCCGCCGTATGCGCGGTCCGTGGGGATCCGTGGCGCCGGCGGCGTGTGCGGATCCGCGCCGACGGCGGCGGCGACATCTGGAGATCCGCGGCGTCCTGGGTATTGGCGGTGTACTGGGGATCTGCAGCGTCCCTGGGATCGACGGCGGCGGCGGTGGTGATCCGCGATGGTGGCGTCCTGGTGATCCGCGGCGTCCCTGGGGATCGACGGCGGCCGGAACTCAGGAAACCAGGACGTTAGGAGTGAGAGAGAGAAAGGAGATAGGGTGGAGCAGTAGGGGCGGCGGCGGAGCGGGAGATGGGGCGGCGGCGGTGTAGCGGGAGATGGGGCGGCGGCGGTGGAGCAGGGAGGCGGCGGTGGGTGGAACCCTAAACGGGCTTTTTTGTGCGAGGGGGCCTCGCAAATGGTTCGTGCGAGCGGCGGGGGCAGGAGGAATCGCTCGTACGAGTAACGAGGGATCGATCCCAGGTGTTTTCGATAGGACGACGAAAATAAACCGGTGTACGATGACGAAAAAAAACCGGCGGTGGGAGTATGACGAAAAAAACCCAGCGAAAATTGACCGGACGACTATTCACCAAGTCGTCCATTAGGAGTAGAGATTTGTATAGTGTGGTATTTCTTGCCTACAAGTTCTAATACTGTGGTTTCTTAATACTATGGTTTTCTAAATATTGTGCATCCAAACACAGCCGAATGAGATCCTTGTGCTTCCAAGTGTAGATTTGGTTCCCATATTGATGCAAACTCAATAAAAACAGTAATTTGTTATTACTCTTATGCACATAGTAATTCGTGTTTACATCTGTACTCGTCTTAGAACGACCACTACATCCTATGGAAGTGTCGCGCCTCAAAAACGTTCATGAGGAACAACGCAAGGCTGCAATCACTTGGACTTCCTACATTATCAACATTCTTTGCAAACAAAGCTGTCATTTCACCTGAAAAAAGAAAGCCCGAGCACACTAGCGATGAATCTGAAGCTGAGTACCATCCTAACGAGGAGGATACCAGTGAAGGAGACTCGTCTGATGATAGTTTAATAGATGAGAGAGAAGTACTGCAAGACTTAAAGTCCACACCATCTCCTAGCTCAAAGTTGAAGGTGCTGAAATCCTCCAACTAGTCATTCCTAGATATGTTGCTTGTTTGCTATTGCAACAGAATTTTTGTTACATTTTGTTGATTTAACCATGTTTTCATTTCTATCAGGGGTTGAACGACTGTAAGAAGACCAGTCAGGAAACAAATAAGAAAAGATCTGCTAACATGGCCCCTGGTGGAATCAAGCCTCGGCCTCCTAAAAGAATTCATGCGGAGCTTCCAACAAATGCGCGAGTCACAAGGTCAAACAAAAGACCATTACTAGATGTTGATGCAAGTCCTCAAAGTGAAGGGGTGTCGGATCCTAAACACCAAACACCAATTGCAATCCAGAAGCCATCTGTTTCTGTGCCTGAAGATGAAGAAACCGTTCCCAACTTTGATAACAACACACATGGTCTTGAAGGCAAGTTTTCTATCATACTCATGTTCTGTCTTATGGATCGTTAGCCCTGTTCATTAACATTGATTGCAATATGAGCATACTCTCATCTGATGCCTTTTTTTAATAGATGGCGACCGTGCCCATTCTGATAATGACCACTGGATGACTAATGGATCTGATCTCATTGCCCGTCATGATGATGGCAATCAGATGCACTTCGAAGCTGGTGGTAGTGTCGAACCTCGCGAGCAAACACAAAGTGAACCTGATAATGACACTCAAGGCATGTTGTTCTAGTTACTGATTTTGAAATGATGTTCTCCATTTATCAATCCAATTTTTTACTTTCTAATTTTATTGATATATGTATCCTTTCTTGATTTACCTTCTTTGTAGGGCCACACTCCTATGAGGAGAAAAGGGAAAGGGGGGTCAATATTGGAAAAGGCCTTGAAAGGATCAGTCGACGTCGGGGGGGGGGGGGGGGGGGGGGCAAACTGCCGCTCGTCATTCCAGAAGGGAGGTTAAGGCCGGAGACACCTCTTCTTGCTGCAAAGTTTGCAACTGAATGCAACGTCACAGTCAGAGGCCATGTGCCTGTGTTTAAACGCCGGAAGGATTACAAGGACCCAGACGGAAATGTCCGAGAAGGGATCTTCCAGAACTTCGTAGGCAAAGTTGGTGTAAGTACATGATCCAACCCTTTCTCAATCAAATCGCTAGTAACCTGTCAATTTTGTGCTATTTTAATTATGTGCAATCATGATTCTTACACATGTTCTTTCATCTTACTAGAACAAGTTTGAGATGGACGTACAAGCTGTACCAGTTAGGAAGGCTTGTACGCAAATGCTGAAAGGTGCGATTCGCCAACAACGATACAGACTCAAGCAGAAGTATTTTGATCCTATCCCACTCAATTTGGTGACGAAAACTTCTCCAGTCCGCTCGATGACTGATGAACAATGGAATGAGCTTGTGGAAAGCTGGAAGGATCCCAAAAAAATGGTACATTTCTTCTTAGAGACAAATAATATCTTCGTGCTGCCAACCACCCTTTCTTGCCAGATTCAAAGAAGGAAAAAATAGAAACAATAAGCATGTATATCAGCAACTTATTATTGTTTCTTGTACTTCAGTACCGAACACAACACTCCACTACATCCTGTATTAGCTGGTAGCATCAAAATTGGATGGTTCTAACTCATTACTCATGAGTCAAAGGTCCTGCAAGGTACCAGACTTACATTTAGGAAATAATATAAGTCAATATATATGTAAAAGCAAAAAATTAAGACTTATTTACTTCTTTGCGTGCTTGTCAATTAGCTTTGTCATCCATCTGTTGATTATGACAACTCAACATATGATCAAAATGTCTACTCTTGTGTAACACACTGCCGTAAAGCTCCTGATCTGGAAGTACTTGAAAACAGCCTTCTGTACAATATAGCTCATATTTTAGCATGAGGTTGTCTGTCAGAAGATCAGTCTATTAAAGTTACAATGTTATTGTGTTAGCGTCAACCTCTGAAAGGTCGGGGCGTGTATATAAGATGAATCCTTCCCGAATGTTTTATTTGTTTCCATAATAACTCCTGAATAAATGCATTTAGCTAACCAAATCACTGATCCATGCAGGAGATATGTGGAATTAACAAAAATAACCGTGCTCAAGTCAAGTTTCACCAAACTACTGGTTCGCGCAGCTACCGTGTGCACTGTGATAACCTGGTAAATTAAACATGTGTCTGGATGTGCAAACTGTTTACGTGAAAGTAACTGGCAACTGTTTTCATGAGAATTTCTTGCATGGTCTTGACAAATGTTATTGACCATAAGTTCATGTAAAACTTGCCATTGCAGCTATTGTTCTTCTCTATATTAAATTTTTGATGCTAGCATGTTAAGGTTCAGTGTTTCGGGCTCGAACTATATTCTGACCTCTGTTGCTCCTGCTATTGTTAGGTACATTAGGTACGATATTTTCTTAGTTTGCTAGCAGTAATGAATATAAACATATGATGCTTCCTTGCCTACAGCCCATACATGCTTTTTCCCCTTAATGGTATATCATACTGAATAAATGAATAAAGTAGAGTTCAATATTGGTACTGTACATGTGTTTCTTCACAAATGTTAGCTTGATGCATATCCGTTGTTTTCAGGGAGACAAATACAAGGAGAAAGAACCTACTGCACTGGATTTATTCAAGGAGTGCCACTACAGCAGCAAAAAGAAAGGCTACACTGATGCTGTGCAAGCTGCAATTGTAAGTCAGCTTTCAAAGATCACCAACCATCAAAATGTTAACCTTTTGCCATAGATCCAGTAGTAGGATAATAAATAATTGCAAAAAATACATGTTATTTTCTGTCCTTGTGCTAGAATACTAGTTGTGTTCTGTCCTTGTGCTATAATACTTGCCACATTTTGTCCTTGTGTAAAGTACTTGCTATTTTCAGTCCTTGTGCTAAAATACTTGATGTCCTTGGCCTACAGTACTTGATGTCCTTGGCCTACATTACTTGCTAAAATACTTGATGTCCTTGGCCTACAGTACTTGCAGCATACATGTAGTGACTAGAGTATAACTACATGTCTACATCTGTACATGTAAATGTGGCATACCTATAGGCAAATAACCTATTTGTCTCCTGTTTTGCTCACTGTGTTTGTTTGCTTGCATGGCTAGGTTGAAATGGAAAAGAGTGCTTCTCAGCCTACAGAAGATGGCCAACAATCCAACTCTGCAACCAAGGTTGTGGCTGAAGTTCTTACTAAGCACACTAAGAAGCCAATGTTTCTTAAGCATGTGGGGGTCCAACACGTGCATGAGAGATCCAGTCGTAGCGACTGTGAGGCAGAACAGGAAGCGCAGAAGAGGGGAACAGCCGAGCTTCGGGCCCTTGTTGAAACCTTGACCAATCAGTTAAAGGAATCAGAGGAAGCAAGGATCAGGCAAGAAGAAGCAAGGACCAAGCAAGAAGAGGAGAACAGGAAAAAGCAAGCGGAGCTGGAAGCTAAATTAGACTTCTTACTAAATCAGATTACTCCAAGATGAGCTCAAGAGTAAGTTGTTTGTCCAAGCAAAATTCTGCTGGAAGCTCTGAATGTGCTGGAACCTGCCTTTTGCTAAATGTTAGTTTATAGTGGAAACTGCTTATGATGTTTCTGGATGCAAACTATTTTGCTAGTAGGTGGAAGTTGTGTTATGTTTGATGGTCGGTGGATTTGGACAGGAAGTTTATTTATGTTGGATGTGTAATGCTGGATCAGTACTTATCTTATTGTAATGCTGGAGTTTAATTTGTGGTTTGTGGTGATGTGCATCTTTTCTGTCTATTTGACATTGTTGTTGTACCGAAAGAGAAGTTCTTCATTGTGATGAAGCAAAATTGGTTATTGAGCACTAATGGGCTGGAGTATAAACAGGCTGACAAACAGCATAATGGTTGAGCAGAAACAGGCTACCAGATAGAAGTTAAAAAAATATGGGCCCAAAAAAAATTAATGGGCCAAACAGCCCTGTATGCCTTAACTTTTTTCGACTATTCGGCGTGGCTTGACAAATTAACCGGGCCAAAATTATATAGGCCCAAAGGCTAGAGGCCCAGATGATGCCACATCAGATCCACGTGGATGCCACGCAATACATCAGGGCATTCAGATCCATGACGGATTTGTCCGTCACCGAAACCCGGGCCGAGGGAGGGCCTGGCGGGGCCGGGGGCCGGATCAATGACGGTCCGACACCGTCATAAATTTGTGACGGCTAGGCATTTTCGTCACAGCTTGTGCTGTTGGCAAATTATGACGCGCGATACATGACAGATATCATATCCGTCACCGATGCCAAGGCCTGATGGTTTTCTGCTCTGCTGTGACGGTTTGTATCTGTCACAGATAAGCAGGTTTCTTGTAGTGTATATATGTATTAGTTAAGCCCGTGCTGACTAGTTAATTGATGCATCCATTGTTTTGGTATATGTACACATATTAATTACTCTCGTCTTTCTTCCTTATAATTTCTAGCCCTCCGGATCGAGCACAACTTCGGTAAGGAGACGAGGCCCGAAGAAAAAGTTGAGCTCGTATGAAAAGTTTGAGATCATAGAAATCGCGCCCGACGGCGAACCGATTGAACCCATCCGGACAAGGAAGGCATTTTCTGCTCAGTGCGGGGTTCTTGTTAGGGACAAGATCCCGATCAGCACCCATCAATGGTATAAGCCTAAGGAGGAAGACCCTGAGGTGTCTTATGTCAATGATATGCAGAAAGAAGATCTTTGGACTGAGCTGAAGGCAAATTTCACCCTACCGCCAGAGGAGGATCCGGAGAAGCCAGTTAAAGAGCAATTAATCAAGTCTTGTGCTCTTAAGAAGATGGCAACCCTAATGAGGAGGTGGAGGAAAGAGCTGAACCCGTTTGTCGAGAAAGAAAAGACACCAGAATTCATCAGCAAATATGAGAAGATCAAAGATCACTGGCCCGTATTTGCGGCCCACAAGACATCGGAAAAGAGTAAGAAGA
This sequence comes from Triticum timopheevii, assembly GCA_963921465.1. Classification (NCBI taxonomy): domain Eukaryota; kingdom Viridiplantae; phylum Streptophyta; class Magnoliopsida; order Poales; family Poaceae; genus Triticum; species Triticum timopheevii. The sequence goes on along the minus strand of OY997266.1, from coordinate 604,081,819 downwards.
TGTCGGCGACAAACAAGCAAAATGCTGCGAAGAAGAAGCTTCACCATCGCACGGGGTCAGGTGGCTACCTCAAAGCCCGGCCTAAGTGGTCCAAGGCTAGGCATGATCTGCTTGAAAAAGGGATCGAACAAGAGACAATGTACTGGCCAGACCGTTGCCGGACTTGGTTCTTCGGGGCTGGCGGAACCTTGGACCCTGTAACAGGGAAGTGCCAGTGGACGGACGAGCAACTGCAAATACCAGTCAAGAACCTTCGACACTATATCAATGCAGCGCAGCAAGGGACCTTCCTTCCAAACAGGGAGAAGGACGAGCTCACAATGGCCCTTGGGAATCCTGAGCACCCTGGACGGACACGAGGCACGCCAGGCTCCATTCCGTGGAAGGTTGGTTTTCCGGACGCAGGGGGTTACAAAACCCACGAGAGGAGGAAGAAACTGGAGCAGGACCAACTACAGGCGCTGCACGAAAAGGGTAATGGGGCTAGAGGAATGAGAAGAGGTACGAGAAGCAGCAGATCGCAACAAACGACCTGCCGAAGCTTCCCCCGAAGCTACCCCGCCATCTCAGCGGAGAAGCAGCGTGGCTTCCACCGAGCTGCTTTAGCCGGAGCATGTCTTGACGGCTCCTGCCAGCTATCCCGTGGATGGTATCACGGAGTCTCAAAATTGCCACATTATGGCGCGATGGATGAATTTGAAGGTCAAGGCGGCTGTTGGCCAAGTTTATCCTAGTGGACCCGACACAACTTATCACTGCCAGCTGATTCCAGAAGGATATGCTAAGGTGATGGTGGATGAAATAACGGAGGGATTTGAGGACCTCGTGCTTGACCACCCTACCGGTGAAGGGAAGACTAGGCTGGGTTCTGCTCTGAAGACTCCATGCCTATGGCGAAAGGAGCTCATCAACCTTCCGAGCTGGACGCCTCCGCCTCCTCCTCCTCCTCCGGCGAGTCAGGGCACTCCGCCTCCTCCACCGCCTCCTGCTCCGGCGAGTGACGATCAGGGCACGCGTGGCGGCACTCTGCCTCCTTCTCCGGCGCGTGGCGGCACTCCGCCTCCTTCTCCGCCTGTGCCGGCGCTCCCGAGCAGCCAGCAGCCTCCTCCTTCTCCGCCTCGTCAGCAAGGGCGGAAGAGACCCGCCGCCGCCCCGGCTGCTCTGGCGCGTCGTAGTCCTTCTCCTCCGCCTCGTAAGCAAGCACGAAAGAAGACAGACGCCGCAGCCGCTCCGTCTGCTCCGGCGTCTAGCAGCACAAGAAGAGGAGAGAGGCAATACAGATACGGTCCACCTCTAAAGCCTCTAGAGAAGTTACCGTACGAGAGGATCGAGGAGGAAAACAACACGATCGTGCAGACTCACGTGAAGGAGTTCTTTGAAGGGGTGAAAGCAAAGAGACATCCACTTCCGGAGGAGAAGGTAAATCCAGTGAAAGCAAAGCGCACTCTTGATGCCCTGAGGAAACCGGCAAAGTCTCCGCCGAGAACCAACTATGAGCGCATTACTGAACAAACATATCTCCAAGCGGAGCGGTCGGGAAGTACTGTCAGACATCAAAGAGCAAAAGAACGAGCAGCTGCGAAAAAAATTGACCAGCTCGGCGAACAAGCAAACCAATCGTGCCCCCCGCTCAATGTGTCTAGCGGCAACATCGTTGCTAATGTTCCGGGGATGGTGGCCGGTTATGGTAATCTACAAGATTACCTGCCTGACGATGCACTTCCTGATTTCATGAAGGTGGAAGAACACAGATACGAGTACGGGAAGCCTCTCGTCAAAGATGAAAAATCTCTGACAACGATGATGCGAAGATTCCATACTTGGTACATGAAAACCTGCAGAGAGTCTGGGGGACGAATACTTTGTATCTGCACATTAAAGAGGAGCACGACCTCGTTGGAAATGATTTGTTGCCTGTTCCATTTGAGGAGTTCTTCGCGTTCTTCAATCAAAATGCCCTCGATAAATTAACGGTCTTTTGCTACTACCCGTAAGTACTATTTCTGTCATTAAGTCTCTATATATAGCTTGGCTCTTTCATTGCATGTATTTATAATTAATTATCCTCAATATATTATGCAGATTGAAGATCGTCGAGTGCAAAAAAAAAATGAAATCTATGATATTGGGTTCATTAACACAAATATCATAGATGTATTTCTGGTTGAAAAGGACGTCAAAGAGGCCGAGGACAACTTGCTACAATCGTTGATCAAAAATCAAAATAAAGATACCATACTCTTTCCTTACAACGGCAAGTGAGTGTTATTGATCGTTCGCATATTCGGTTTCCCTTATTACTCGAGCGAGGTTATAGTAATGTAGTTGATGAGTTATGCATGCATGCGCAGGTACCATTATATTCTTCTGGAGATTAAGCTTGAGCGTGGACTAGTAACCGTCTTAGACTCGAGACGGAAAGATCCCAACACCTATGCGGACATGACTGAAATGCTCAGCAAGTAAGTTCAATCGATCATTATCGCACCATGTTGGCAACTTTTTGTTCATTTCATGATATCTCAAGTAATAATAATTATTTTCTTTGTCTTGCAGGGTTTGGAAACAGTTAACCGCACAAGCTCCGGGACTGCCGAAGGAGCTGCGATATACATACCCGAAAGTAAGTACTACTGGCTAGCTAGTTGTGCGCATCTCCCGTTGATTCTATAGCTATACTTTCATCAATGCCATTTATAATGCTTCATTATTAGTTTGATTGACCTCTATTTCTCGTAAAGTGTTTGTGGCAGGAACAAGGAAATGATTTATGTGGATACTACGTGTGCGAGGTCATCCACACCGCGACTTTGAAAAACAAGCGGGGCTACTCTCAAAGACAATATGAAGTGCGTAAGCAATTAATAATATTCACAATTTCATTTTATTACACCATTATTTCTGTTGAGTTTCATTCATATATATATATATATATATATATATATATATATATATATATATACATATATATTAATTAACTCCCTTCTTTAAATTAGACGTGGCAGATGCGGAATGAACTCCTAGGACTAGATCGCATGAAAATAATTCAAGAGGAATTGACGGGATTCTTTCTTGACCACGTCATCAATAAAGCCGGAGAATACCATGTGGAACTTGATTTCAAATGCTAGGGGTCTGTAATTGAGAGATCGTATATATTGTACATGTATGTAGCCAGTAGCGTCGGACGTACATGATACGAAAACTGGTTGTTCGACCAATCTCTCGGAGAAGGAGAGGTCGATCGATCATTACTCTCGGTATGCATGACGAATTTCTGTACTCGATGGTTCCCTTCATTTTCTTACTAGCTAGCGTGTCGAGGGCTATATGTATATAGTACGTAGCATCGACCAAGCACGGACATAAGAGAGGACACTTCTCTCTATTAATTAGCTAGCTAAAAGAATATATGAAACACCTAAATTAACCCCCAACCCCCCTCCCCCTTTCAAAAAAACAAAATCCCAGCCACTGAAATGCTGACGCGTGGATGCCTTTTGGTCCCGGTTGGTGCCACCAACCGGGACCAAAGGCCCCCCTGCCAGGGCTCGGCGCACCGGCCACGTGAAGGACCATCTGTCCCGGTTCTTTTTAGAACCGGGACTAAAGGGGGGAGGTATTAGTAACGACCTATTAGTCCCGGTTCATGAACCGGGTCTAAAGGCCCTTACGAACCGGGTCTAATATGTGTTTTTCTACTAGTGGGAGTGTTATGTGAGAGAATTCCCTATTAGAGCCTTTTCAAAAATGTGCTTCCTTATTTGACCAAAATATGAATTTCTTCCCATTGTGACACTCCTCCAAAATTGATGCCCAATTTGGCATCTCCGGCCAGTCCGTTGTCATGCTCTGTCGAAAGCCTGTAAGTTTTTTGTTGCTTGGACAAAACTATCCATAGTTATTATACGGGGCATCCAGTTCGTCATTTTTTTTTTGCACTAGCGTCCAGTTCAATTTGGCACTTTTGCCCAGCCCGTCAGTTCTTTTTGTCATCATGGAGCATCCGCAGAGCAACAAGGGCGGCTTGCTGGGCTGTGGCATGTGTAGCGATATGGTCGTGAGGGATGACCTATATCGCGACGCGGCCACACATGCATGGCAGGGCGGCAGGCGAGCTGCTGGTCCAGATGTGTGTGCCCATGTGCATTGGTGACCGGCATGTGCTCACAACATGCGTCCATCATTTATGGATCGACCGCCTAGTAGGCGCCTCGAGTGTTACCTGACGGTGTCCATGAAGTACCGGTTTTCCAGCGACAGAGCGCGTGCACCTTGCTGGGGCTGCTAGGGCCAGGTCTTCATGGACAGCGTCTCATTGGACGCCTGACATGCGCCTCTTCACTTTGACATCCACAACAGCTTTGCGTTGCTGGTCTTCGAGCGACGCACCGAGGCATGCCTCGACGTCGTCAAGCTCATCATGTCCAAAGAGTGAGGGAAGTTCTAAGAGAGATACTCCCTCTGTAAATTAATATAAGAGCATTTAGATAACTAAAGTAGTGATCTAAACGCTTTTATATTAGTTTACGGACGGAGTAAGAGACAGTCCCCCGGCTAAGGGGCCACTTACCACGTCAACTCTTGGTGATGTGTCCGGTTGAGGACTCCTTGTCAGTTTCGTACTGGCTGCATCGGACAGCCCATGGCGTATACAAGGAAGATTCAAAAGACATGTGTACATGATAAGACACTGGATTCGTGGAGGGATCTACCTCCTCATGTGTAGCCAACTAGGATCTTGTACCCTAGAACCCCCAGTATCCTATATTAATCGAGGGGCCATGCTGGTAGACACGGTATTCACTACTAGGAAAAGGCATGCTAGTGGCGCACCAGTTTTGCCTTCTAATGGCGCACTACTGGTGCGCCACTAGCATCACGCCATTAGAATTTAATTCTAATGGCGCACCACAGATGCGCCATTAGTATCTGGTGTCTTAATGGCGCACCACATAGTGCGCCATTAGTAACAATTTTTAAATTTTTTTCAATTTTTTTTAATCTCAGGTCACTATGACTTAATCTCGGGTCAATATGTTTAATCTCAGGTTAAATCGCACTCCGTGGTCAAACTTCCCGAAAGGTCACCCATCCTCACACTACTCCAGCCCAAGCACGCTTAACTTCAGAGTTCTATCCAACCCCAGCAACAGCTCACTTCACAGGCACTTGTTGATATATTTAGCATATCAATCCTATTATACCTTGTTGATGTCTAGGACTTTGTTCATGTTCATGACTATGATGAAATTTTAAAAAATACTTCCCAGTCATATTACGTATCATATTTTGAAAAACAATTCAATTTTTTTTTCAAAACCAATTTTTTTGAAATTATTTGAATTTTTTTGCCTCTAGATTTTGAAAGCCCCGTAACTTTTTTTCTGTTAGGTTTTTTGGGATTTTGAAAATGTTTAACGGGGTTTCCCCGATTAAATTCGGATGTAACTTTTCGAGTAGATGCTTTTTCATATATAAAACTTTTTAATCCGAGTTCGTATGCAAAAGTTATGCCCATTTTACAAATTTCCAGAGAGATTTTGCAAATAAAGTCGAAATTCATATTTCTAAATTTTCCCAACAACTAGACCACATATTACATGGGAAACTTATTTTCTTTTATTTTTTTTGACATTTCCATCATTTTATTTTATTTTTTTGAAAACTGAAAAGGCGGTCCAGGGGGGTGCATTCGGTGTTGGGCCAAGTTAGTAATGGCGCACCGTGGGGTGGTGCGCCATTACTAGTTTATCTAGTAATGGCGCACCACACACACGGTGCGCCATTACTAGTTTCGAAAAAAAAAATAAAAAAATTGAATTTTTTTTATTTTTTTATGAAAAAACTTAGTAATGGTGCACCAGTGTGCGCCATTACTAATATTTTTTTTTATTTTTTATTTTTTTTTTCAAAATTACTAATGGCGCACCGTGGGGGTGGTGCGCCATTACTGGGTGTGGTGCGCCATTACTATGTCAAACTAGTAATGGCGCACCACCCCCACGGTGCGCCATTATTAGTTTTGAAAAAATTTTAAATTTTTTTTTACTAATGGCGCACCATGGGATGTGGTGCGCCATTAGTATTTGCACACTAATGGCGCACCAACACCGCGCCATTAGTATTTAGTAATGACGCACCATATGTACAGTGCGCCATTATAGTCCATCCTATCTATAGCCCTTTTCCTAGTAGTGATTATCCCTTTAGAAAGCTTGAACTTGGGTAAACCGTGTCTTTGTTACCCTCATTCCTAGACGCCTAGTTTAGGATCCCCTACCAGGAGGTCTGCTAGATCTAGCTCCGTCAATAAGTGTTTCCTTTTATGGATAATTGTATATTTTCAAGTAGCACTCTGACAACGAAATGGATGGAAACGTCAAATAGGGCATAAAATTTTGAGATTGTCTTAAATAGCAAAGAAAATTTTGTTTAGGGGCCCAATAAGGAAATATATTTTTTAGAAGGGCCAAATAAGGAATTCTCTCATCTCCTCCAGAGTTAGACCTTGCAAAAGAACCATCTTAGTCAATTTCTCCCCTTTCTATCGTCTCCTCCGCTCCCCTTCGCCGCCTCCACCAACACAAATCTACAATTTATCTTGTTCCTCGAAGGGAGCAACAACCAAGATGCCGGCGACCATGGCCAAGGCCGCAAGGGCCGGAGCGGTGCCTCTTCGCCACGACGGCAGCCTTCCGGAGGAGATCGTCGTCTGGGAGATCCTAGTTCGCCTCGACCCCAAATCCCTCCTTCGTTGTCGCGCCGTCCGTCGGACGTGGCGCCATGCCACCTCCACCCGTGCCTTCCTGCTTGCCCATCATGCCCACCAGCCAGCCCTCCCCATCGCGTCAGACGAAGAATACATCCTCACCGTCGACCGCCTTGCCGCCGCCCAGCTCCACACTATTGCCCATCTTGACAAGGCCTTCAATCCAGAGGCTTCCTGCGATGGCCTTCTCGTCCTCTCCAGGTACAACAACATGACTGACACCATTGATTTCTCAGTTTGTAACCTGGCCACTCGTCAATTTGCTCCCCTTCAACAACTACATGAATTGGGCTTGCGGTTATTGGGGATGTACTCGCATCAACCTACTGGCGAGTATCGATTGTTACTTGAACGCGATAGCTACAATGAAACGCCTGAAGACCAACTTGGCTACTATGTCTTTGCATTGGGCTCTCACCAGTTGCCGAGGTACATCGGGTGGCAGGAGTCAACATCACAATGCTTCCGTTTACCTGTCTTGGTATGCGATGGCCTGCATTGGTACCCAGTCTATTATGTGAGTGAAAGCAGCTATGTACGGCTTCAGAGTGAAAACAAAGCAATAATAGTATTCGACACCATAGCTGAGTCGTTCCGGCCAATGCGTGCTCCAATTGTTTCCACCAACTCATATGCCTTTGAGATGGATGGTACACTCGGCATATATAGCCGCAACTATGCCAAAACAACTATTGATATATGGGTATTGCAGAACTACAAAAGCGAGGTTTGGAACTTCAAGTATCGAATCAAATTGCCAGTTGCAGAAATACGGGGGAAGTTTGAGACCTTTGATGACCTTTGGAATGTGGAGGTTGTTTCAGCGGACGGTGAGTGCTCTTGCTAGTCAGTTCTGGTCGGTGTCTGTCTTACGTTGACAATGATGGTAAGCTGATTGACAGTTTTGATCATGGTCGCAAATACTTCTTTTTGTCTAAATATCGGCTCAAGCAAAGTCTTGTCCAGCATACCTTCTTTCAGGCTGTAGAAAGTTCTGTTGTGAACACTTCACCATTCATCTGATGTCTATTGATATTGAGTGAGGTGGTGCTTCTTAGCAGCTTAACTGTTGTATCCTTATGAGCTGCAACATCTATGAATTGGATCAAGTATGAGCCTGCTGGCATCTTCTTCATTTTGCATTGATGTATATAAATTATGATCAGAAGCTCTATCTTCTGTGTGTTTATCTATGCTTTTCTTGGCACCCTGGAGGGCTGAAATGAATATTCTGTATGTTGATGCTATAATTTCTTAGTAATTTTGCTCTGCTTTGTACATAATTGCCAACTGATCCGCATCATGTGTCTATTTTCTTGGGCTGATGGTTTGGCTCTGCTTTATTTTAATTATCTTGTGATTTTCTTAGTATTCAATTGTTAGAAATTGCTATGGCTCATGTCCCTCTTCCTTGAGTCAAAGAGTTGACTTTACCTTCTTATGTAGTGGTTTTCTTGATAGTCTATATTGAGCGTGTTTCCAGTTTGTACCCTCTGTTGTCGCTCATGATGAAAAGAGAAAGATTTTTCTGTTTCTTGATGTGCAAGTTGCATATAATTTTTAGAGCAGCTTGAGCACTACACATTAAAATAAATGGTTGCATAAGAGTAGTTGACACCATTTATCTATGGCGAACTAGCAAACCAAACCTTTGTTCACTATGACTCATTTTCCATTCCTTTCACTGAATTTTGTGGAAGTCATAGTTAATATCTACTCGACAGTGCAAAGATTATGTAATATCTTAGGTTTTGGCACCGAAAATATAGAACATAGTTATTTCAAATTATTGGGCCAACAATGTACACGGTGAATGCCGAGACAAAGCCCTTGCAGATTTTATTCAGTCGCCCACATTCTTTATTAAGTTGGTAAATGTCACGCACAATATAACTCACTCACTAGAACATTTCAAGTTGCAAGCAGCACGAAATGGACAAGGTTGGTGTGCTAGCGGCTAGGTTAGAAAGACCTGCGTCTTGCAACATTAACTTGTGATGATAGTTTGCATGTTCCACCGTTTCCACTTCCGGACATTGCTGGATGTCCGTTCTTAAACCGTTCATGTTATTATTCGTTGCAGGTCTAATAATCTGCATGCTTCTGTCCATGATACCAAATGTTGTCTGGCAAAAGAACACGGAAGCTGGTGTTTTGTAGCGTTAAACCCTCTACATTTTCATTTGCAAACCAGCACATCACCAAAGTATGCTCAGCTGGTTTCCTCTGTTGCCGTCACCTAGCAATCTTTTAGATGTCATTATATAGGTATTATGTCGACTCTTGAGCATCGGAAGTTTGAGTTTCCAAGCCATAGAATGGGAGCATTGTCAATGGTCACACGAAGTAGTTGCCTCTGCTTGTCAGTTTCAGTTTCAAATTTTGGTGTTCGTTTGGTCACAAGATACATATCTTATATTAGGGCAACTCCAACCCGGTTCATCAAACCGCCCGCAAATGTCTGAACTGGATAGTCTAGACACTTTTAAGCCATGCAATGTGAGTCGTGAAATTTGTATGGACCAATTCGGATGTTTAGAATCCCCAAACCAGTACCAAATGGGGCAGGGGGTGTAAGAGAGTCTAGACGTTATCCTAACCCACTATTAGTTGGACCACATCTCTCCCTAGCACATGTGTCTCACTCATTTTTTCCCTCTCGGTCTGTCCACTGTCAATCATACCCACTGTCCGAATTTGATGAGTACGGCTGGATGGTCGACGCCCCGCCCGCTGTATGCAGACACGTCCAGTCATGTCCGTGGACATTTTGGGCATCTCTAGCAGATCCCCTAAAAAGTGCTCCCCGTACCACTTTTACTATTTTTTTAGTAAAGTCACTGCTTCGCCACTGGCAGATCTCCTATATATATTTGATTCTTCTGTGCCGCTAGGGTTGCGTCGCCATCCACGTAGCCCCGAGCAGAGCGAAGCGGGGGCAGCTTTGGTGCCTAGAACTTAGAGTGTACCATTGTGCTCCTGGGGTTGTTGCTTCTTCTGTGCATGTATAGTTGTACACATAACACACACGTGCACACTGTCTCCCTCCCTCTCTCTCGTATGAATGCATTGATACATACTAATGTTTTTGCGTCTTCTCGAAGAATAATATCCTGCAAAAGAAACATACCGTGTAATTGGTGAAAATTCACAATACGTTTCAGTTCTCAGAAGATAATCATGCCCACTCATATTTGTCTTGCATAAAGTACGGTTCAGTTCTCATTATTTACTAGATGAAGGCTATCTAGTGAGGCCGGCCGTTTGCTAGATGATCTGGAAAGAAGAAAAAAGTCGAACGATCTGTGTCATCATACGATTGACATATAGTATCTATGAGTTTGTGTTTCGTATTAGTGGTCTTCTATTTTTTAATGTATTTTGTTTGATTTAAGATTTCTGATTTAGTTCGGTTGTTGTTTTTACTGTTGGCTACTCCCATCATGGAACGTGCTGATATTTTTACGTAACCGACGAAAGCGGAGATTGATAAGAGGATATCGGTCTGGGAGGAAAAAAGGTTCGGCTTCCATAATGTTTTTCCTTTTCATTTTGTGGTTGTCTGCACATGTGGTTTCTATTGTTGTTATTATTGTTATTATTATAAATGCATTGATTGATGTTATTTAATATGTAGTGCGTGCAATGGAGCCTCCTATTCCAAAAGATTGTATTCTTTTGCTTAAAGGTACGGTTGTACCTGCTTTTAAATGCATAACAGAACCCAGAGTTAGTAAACAGACCTAGCCCATTTTAATGCAGCGGAATTTGGAAGATACACAGGAAAACTTCGGATAAGCAAATTTCGGGGTATCGTAAAAGAGCTCCGGCTTAAATATCAGCAATTCCGCATAACCAAATATCTACCTACCGAAACGGCTTAAATATCTATCTACAGAACGGCTTAAATTAACAAACAAACAAAATTAGTTCAGCCAGACATGTAAAACTTTGGACTTATAGATTTTTATTCAGACCAACAATAGAAATGAATAGTTTAAGTTGTCTCAAAGCTGCAAAATACAAACAACAGTTGTAGGGACCCGAAAGACAACAACTGATCGATGCTCCTACATGGGAAAAACACACCCTTGTGAGTTCCCCAGTCCAACACCCAACTCTCGCTAACAAAGCAACTATAAATTTCAATCGCAGCTGGATATATAGTTCTTTTTTGTTCGATGGTAAAATTGGGGGTAGATAGATAGTAAATAGAGAGATATTTGTTTCACCATGGGAGCACTTGCCGCCAACGCGGTGGACGGCCAATGGCCATGAAGGTGGTAGTGACGACACCGAGCATGCCAAACGCTAGAGCGCGACGGCGAAGGCGATCTCCTTGACCGGCATGCCAAACGGCCCGCCGCCGCTGTCACACCCTGCATTTTGTAACATGTCATTTGCATTAATAAAGCATGAAAATTTGGACCAACAAAAACTTTTGCATTATTTGGCTTTTATTTGGAGTGGTTTTCTCTCTCTGTGATTTTTAAGTGCTCTTTAAAGTCGACACAACTCCACCTTATATACTTCATCTCCTTGCCCCAAACTTCCGCCCAATGATCATGCCATGTGTATAGTGCAATATAGTATTTTCTTACAAAAATAATTTGGCCAAATATTATTTTCAAAAATTAGTTTTCCAAAATCCCCTAAATTGAGGTTTGCACTACAAGTACTTGATTTGGGGTATGAAAAGTATTTCAAAGAGTATATTTGAAACCTAATAGATATAGGACTCCCATAAACCAAAAAAATATAATTTTAAAAGTTATTTTCCTATTTTATTTAAAAGCTTTTTCTTAAGGCCAGAAATGGTCTTTAATAGGGAAAAATTATTTTATTGTTTTAAAAATATTCGAAAAAAAATAAGGGAAACTCAGTGGGAATATATTTCCCATATATAAGAGTTTCAACACATGGTCATGTTCAAAATATTGGACAAAACCTCCCAGAACCATTTCTGCCCATTTCAAGGATTTGAAATATTTGTACAGGAAATATTTTCATAAAAATCCAAGGAAAATCCAGCAAGTCAAAAATGCATATTTTGATCACCTTGCAAAGTCTCATGTCAATCAAGGTCATTTTGGTTCACCAAAATGCCCCAAAACCCTCTCTGACCAGAATCATATTTGAACAACTTTGTACTACCAACTTTCTCTCCTTGACCCCAACTTTTGTGAGCATGTTCACATGACCAAATGAGGCCACTACACCAAGTGGTTCATCAAGGGGAAGTGATTTGCTCAACTAGATATACACAAATTCATTTCTGCTAATTTTTAGGGTTTACAAAAGTTGCATTGGCAACTTTGCCCAAATAAGCTCCAAATTGGTGGAAGGCCCTAATTATATGTGTCATTTCACCCTGTGGAGTCTCATGGCAGTTGGAAATCATCTGCTGGCCCAAACCATTATCAAACACCTTCTGCCACTTTTCAAAAATCACCATTTTGACCACTAACACTATTCTCCTTGAGCTCAACTTTTTACCACAGCCCCTCATATCAGAGTCCCCTTGCACCTCCAGTAACTCTTCCCTGGCCTCAACTCAATGATTGAAGGGTGAAACATCCCCATTTATCCTTCTGGACAGCATCATTCTTCTCCTTTCTCACCTCCCTCCTCACTCCAGTGGCCACCCAGGGCATCCAATGCCCCTCCCCCATTCTTTACTCCCCCTAGAGCCACCAGCCACCTTTGGCCGTGCCCACATTGCATAGAAAATGGCCATGCCGGCCATTTGGGCGCTCTGGAGCACGCTACAGTGCGCTCCCGCACTGTAGCCGCCCCCTGCCAAGCACCTCCGGCCACCTCGGGCCTCCCCAGCGCGCCCGACGATACTCCTCGACGTCCGCAACATGCCACAGCCTGGTCCCCCTCCTCCTTCTCCCTCCTGCTGCCCTCCTCGCACGAGCACCGGCCGCCCGAGAGCTCCAATGAGCGGCCTCACACGCGCGGCATCTCTGGCCTTACCTCGCTCACTCCCTTAGCTCCCCTCGGTGTAGTCCACGCCCAGCAACACCCCAGACACGGCGCCAGCTCCTCCCGAGCCCTGTGGCGACGAGCAGGAGCCCACGGCGCACGGGTCCACGGCACCCCACCGTTCACCTATTTAAGGGCCTCCCCGAGCCCTACTTTCCTCACCACTCGCTCTCTCACTCCCCTAATCACCCCCCTACACCACTCACCCCTCTCCAGACGAGCCCGAGCTCGAGCTCCGCCGCCTCGGGTCGCCATCGATCTCAGGGTACAGGCCCTCTCCGCCGCTCCTCTTCCTCGATCTGGAACCGCCGCGGCCCACTGATCATTTCCCCTTTCTCCCCCGCTTCTTTTGCAGCCGGAAACGGCCGGAACCGACGACGCCCGAAGCTCCTCCGCCGCGAGACCTCGTCGCCGGCGAACCAGGCCACCCCGGCGACCGCAACCACCTCCACCAGAACGGCGACTCGACGCTGAGTCCAGCCGTACCCTCGCCCGACCTCGCCGTGCCCTGCATCGACGCTGGTGAGCCGCCGGCCCTCTGTCGCAGGGTTAGGGATGACAGGCGGGCCCCGCCTGTCAGCCTCTCCTCTCCATCGCCCCTCTCTCTCTCGCTGTGCCTGGGCCCCGCCCGTCAGGTTTAAACCTGGCGCACGCGCGTGCACCAGTGCGCTGGGCCGCCTCTCTGGTTGGGCCTGCTGCGTTGCGGCTGTTCTGGCACAGCAGGCACAGAGCCCTTTTTCCTTTTCTTTTTCTGTCACTTTTCCAAAAATTCCACAGGATAAAATATTTGTCCAAATAAATTAATTCCAACTCCTAAATTCCTAAAGTATTGCAACCTATTTAATGGTGCAACTTTCATTCAAATACAACAACCTTTTCTTCACTGTAAATATTTAAATGTGATTTTAAGCATTTAAATATACCTTTGCAAATCCATTTCTCCTGTTATGCCACTCCAAATCCAAAACTAAGAATTTTTCCCTTCTTAGTTTTCACCCTAGTATTTTACAAAAATAAGTTGACATTTTTCTGAGCACTTTGACTTTTCTGTTTTTATTATTGTCTTATTTTTTTAATTATTTTCTTGCGACGTTTAGATCCCGTATTTGATGAAGTTGCCGAAGAAGAAGGAGGAGAAGGATTTGAAGACCTCGAAGAACAAGCCAATCAAGGCAAGCAGCCCTTTGACCATGTCACCCCTCTTGTTCATCGGTACCTTTTTTCCGATTGCATGATGATGAAATATGACGGTGGTAAAACTTGTTGTGAACCACCCCATGATGCATACCCCTACTCATGACCTTACCTTGTTCATGAATGCATTTCAAGAGACTAGTTGATGCATAATGATGCATGTGTACCATGAACTCTTCATGGTTACATTCTTTCGAAAACCCCATCGGGTGCCCCTAATGCCATTGGGAGATGCTGAACTAAGGTCACCACTTGAGGAAGAATTGGTGTATCGGAGAGAGCTTTTGGTGTGTGTGTGTAAAATGATGGATTAGATTTATGTGTGATTACCGTCCCAACCAAACATGTGCAACCACTCTACCCCTTTATGGGACGGGGCATTATTGATTACTTAGGCTGATACTAGCATGGTGCCCACATTACTAGTGACGGGGGTGACTTGAGGTCACTCTCGGGACGGGGTCGTGCTTGGATAGGCGGCCATGACTGTTTTCACAGGGCACCGGAAACACCGTTGGTCCCTTTGTGTATGCCTAACAATGTGAAAAGGGTAGAGTCCCACGATCTTTTGCTTATACACGAGGGCCGTGTATCAACGAGTGGACCCTATGTTAGTGTCGTCTAAGGAAAGGTAATGATCGAGTGCTTCCCCTGAGTACTTGAGGTACTGCGGGATCGTGGATGACACAAAAGCTTCCTGGATCTTGTGGGTAAAGTGTGCAACCTCTGCAGAGTGTCAAAACTATTCGAATAGCCGTGTCCACGGTCATGGACAGTTGGGAGGTGCTACTTAAACTATCTCCAGAAATTTTACAAATCACGGTGCACGTGTGTGTGGAAAGGAACTATTTGTGTCTTGACATGTTGAATGACATGGCATTGATTCAACTCTATTTATGTTGATACCTGTAACCTGTTCTCTAGGTTACCCATGTTTATTGATTCATATCTCACAAGTTTATAGGACATCTCGACTAGCTTGAAGCTAGGTTGCTTACTTGTTGTACAATTGCATTGTTACTTTGAACCAAATCATGGGTTGCTTGCGAGTACATTCAAAGTACTCATTGGCTTGCCACTGGTTATTTAATTGACCAGGCATGGAAGAGCAGGAGTTCGAGGAAGAGTTCTTTGGTGACGAACACGCGAACTAGGACGCTTCGCAGTCAGAATGCCTGTAGGGTTAAGGTAGATGGCATGGGTTCTACTTATCAACGAAGATTTCCGTTGCTTAAGTTTATTTGGTATTCAGCCCTTGTGGCTTTATCTATGTAAGACTTGACCATAATGGTCATAATTTGTGTAAGACGGTATGTATGGATGTAAGACTCTTGTTATTCAGCTTCTGTGTGTTCAGTGAGCATTGATCTCTGGGATCACTGTACACGTGCATTCGGTGATCACGACTTATGAGTCGGGGTCCCCACAGAGCTGGTATCAGAGCCATCCTGACTGTAGGAAGCCTTAGTTAGCATGGGCGTTAGTTAGCTTGAGACCATCTATACTTCTCTTCTTTTCTAAAGCTTACCCAACCCAAAATATATTTCCCTTATTGACCTCTCCCATTCAACCTTTGTAGATGGCTGTCGTACCCGAAGACTTCCTGACCACCGGATTTCCCGTGCTTCTCGAGGATAGCCTCAAGAAGTGCCAGTTTCACCGAGCCCCCATTCTCACCTACCATGAGCATTGGATTAATGACACCGAGATGGAGTATCATGTGGAAGTGATCGTGAAGGCTAATGACTCTCCAACAAGCTGGTTCTTCGAGGGACCCCAGATGGCAACTCTGGTTCTTGCCGTCGAGACGGCAACCCTCAAGGCACTCACCCGCCTCCGAGACCTTCTTCCCGAAATGGAAGACGAGTTGGCAACCCGCTTCTTGCCTTATCGGAAGGAGGGTGAGGATGAGAGCAGCGCACCATCTCCACCATTGGAGGAAGGACTTCCACTCTGATTCCAGACCTACTTCAGCCTCTGTGCCGATAGCTTGGCACAACACTTGGCCTCGGAATCAATGGAGCTCTGAAAGGAACTTCATGAGACCAAGCCACTTCTTCGCCAAGCTCAAGGGAAGACGGATAGGATCAAGAAAGAAGGTGCTCATCCTGGACAGCCCGTAGTCGCATACCGAGGCGGAAGACCCCCAAAGGACGGGGAGCGCAAGGGATTACCGCAAGCTCTTCACGCCACCGACAAAGCAACGCCGTGTTGAGCTCCTCCACCCCCACTCCTTCAAGCAATGAAGAAAGTCAGGCTACTGACGAGGAGGAGGAAGATCCAGAAGAGCCAGAGTACACGACCGAGCATTCCACCACATAGGCACCACTCTAGACTAGGGTGTGCTAGTCCGTAAACCCTGAGGTAGGATATGTCGTGTATCCCCTATGCGAAGTCGAGTCCATGTAATGGTTCATATGAAACCATGTAGTGTTGATTTTCTTTTGATGTGTTTGATGGACGTCGTATTTTCCTTCGGGAACCTGTAAACGACTACATCACCCATTTGAATATTTTTAATGAATGTGTTTGGCCTTTTGGCCCTTGCATGAAAACAATTAGTGTCATACCGACCCCCTTACTAGGCGTCCCATCTATATTGCTTTCCCTCATCTTTCCCAATCATGAGACCTTGACCGCTCCAACAGGATGCTTGTTGTAACATGTACTGGTACCTCTACCTAGCAGCAAGA
The DNA here is from genome assembly GCA_963921465.1 of Triticum timopheevii. NCBI lineage: Eukaryota > Viridiplantae > Streptophyta > Magnoliopsida > Poales > Poaceae > Triticum > Triticum timopheevii. The sequence continues at coordinate 604,065,172 of OY997266.1, read as the reverse complement.
AGCCGGAGGTTCTGCTGAAGCAGGAGCCAACCAGGACCAAGCCCGAGGACAGACTCCACCACCGCCCCCACCTCCAAACATGTACATGGCTCGGCCTCTCCAAGCCTTCCGGGAGGAACGCCAAGCCAACACTGCATCCCTCTAGATGATTGCTCAGGCTGTCAACCGCCAGCCGGCGGGGAACGGCAATGGACGTTCCACGTTGGCGGAGTTCAAGAAGCATGCACCACCCACCTTCATCGAGACTGCTGAACCCGTGGATGCAGACGACTGGGTCCGCACCATTGAGGACCTGTTGGAACTAGTCGGCTGCACTGAAGACTGTGAGAGGGTGGCATATGCTGCCCACTGTCTCGGAGGAACTGCCAGAGCTTGGTGGGATGGATTCAAGGTCATGCATGTTGGGCAAGACATCACTTGGAATGACTTTAAGGCAGAATTTCGCAAGGCCCACATTCCTTCCGGAATCATGGCCATCAAGAAGCGTGAATTCCGAGCCCTGAAGCAAGGAAGCAGCACTATCAAGGAGTACATGCGAAAGTTCAGTGTTCTCTCAAGGTATGCTCCTGAGGATGTCAGCACTGATGCTGCCAAAAGAGAGCGCTTCATGGAAGGCCTTAACCAGACTCTGCAGTACTCACTTGTTGTGTGTGACTGTCCAACCTTTCCTGATCTGGTGAACAAGGCACTCATGCTTGAAGACAAGCGACGTGCTTTGGATGATAGCCGTAAGCGCAAGATGATCAGCAAGGGTAGCTCCAGCAACCAGAAGCCTCGCCAGTGGCAGCCAGCCCCAGTCAGGCCAACCTATCAGCAGCCAAGAGCTCCTGCACCCCGCACCAACTATCCACTTCAGCAGTACTCCAACCCCAGGCCAGCTTACAACAACCCCAATAACATCGGTGGCAACAAGACCAACAACCCAAACCAAGTCACTTGCTTTGGATGTGGTCAGTCAGGACACATCTCAAGGGTGTGCCCCAACAAGAAGCCCGATGCTCCGTGCCCCAATGCGCTGAACCTAGGACAAGGTTGTGGAATGCCCCCAAGGAACCAAGCTCCCTGCGACCCGCCCAACAATGGCAAGGGGCGTGTGAACCACGTCACTGCAGAAGAAGCTCAGGAAGACCCGAACGTCGTGCTGGGTACATTCCTTGTCAACTCAGCACCTGCAACTGTCTTGTTTGATTCTGAAGCCACACATTCATTTGTCACCCAAAGTTTTGCATTAAAAAGTGGCATGACCCCTACACCCCTGAATAACCCTATGGTGGTACAAACCCCCGGAGTAGAGATGAGAGCCAAGATAGGATGTAAAGGAGTCAGGATTGTCATTAATGGGGTAGACTTCCTAGCAGACCTTATCATCTTAAGATCGCAAGGCTTGGATGTGATCTTAGGAATGGATTGGCTCATCAACCATCAAGGCTTGTTAGATTGCGCCAACCGGACTGTCACTGTAACAAATGAGCAAGGAGTCAAAGTTAAATTTGCCTCCAACCCCTCCTCTGCTCAAGCCACCAAAGTCAATTGTCTGACTGAAGTTGGATTGGAGCAAGTGCCGGTAGTATGCGAATACCCCGATGTCTTTCCTGATGAGCTACCGGGAATGCCTCCTGACCGAGACATTGAGTTCATCATCGAGCTCATGCCCGGAGCAGGACCCATCTATAAGAAGCCTTATAGGATGGGATCGAAAGAGTTAGCAGAGTTGAAGAAGCAGCTAGAAGAGCAGTTGAGGAAGGGATTTATCCGCCCTAGTGCCTCCCCTTGGGAATCACCTGTTCTGTTTGTGGCAAAGAAGGACGGTACCATCCGCTTGTGCATTGACTATCGCTCCCTCAATGAAGTTACAATCAAGAACAAGTAACCACTTCCCAAGATTGAAGATCTATTTGATCAACTCAATGGGGCCAAGGTGTTCTCCAAGATCGACCTCAGATCTGGGTACTACCAGCTGAAAATCAGACCCCCAAGATATTACGAAGACGGCATTTGTAACCAGATATGGCCTGTATGAATGCACGGTCATGTCCTTTGGATTGACCAATGCCCCTGCTTACTTCATGTACCTCATGAATAAGGTCTTCATGGAATATTTGCACAAGTTTGTTGTCGTCTTCATTGATGACATTCTTGTATTCTCGAAGACGGAAGAAGAACATGAGCAACACTTGAGGGTGGTCCTAGACAAGCTTCGAGAGCACCAACTATACGCCAAATTCAGCAAGTGCGAATTTTGGCTGCATGAGGTTGGATTCTTGGGTCATGTATTGAATGCCGAAGAAGGGTTGTCAGTGGATCCCACCAAGATTCAAGCCATGACTGAATGGCAAACCCTGAGCAATGTGAAGGAAGTCAGAAGCTTCCTCGGACTCGCGGGATATTACCGCAAGTTCGTTGAAGGATTCTCAAGCATTGCCCGACCTATGACCTAGCTCTTGAAGAAGGACAAGAAGTTTGAGTGGACACCAAAGTGTGAAGAGAGCTTCCAGGAGCTGAAGAAGAGATTAACCATCGCCCCAGTTCTGGCCAAACCTAATATTCACAAGGAATTTGTGATCTATTGTGATGCATCAAGAACCGGACTCGGTGGTGTCCTGATGCAAGAAGGCAGAGTCGTAACATATCTACCCAAACAGCTACGTCCTCATGAAGAGAACTATGCTACTCATGATCTTGAGTTGGCAGCTGTAGTTCACGCCTTAAAGACCTGGCGACATTACCTTCTAGGGAAGCGGTGTGAGATATACACCGACCACAAGAGTTTAAAGTATATCTTCACTCAAAAGGAATTGAACATGAGGCAAAGAAGGTGGCTAGAGTTGATCAAGGACTATGAACTCGATGTCCAATACCACCTTGGAAAGGCTAATGTGGTAGCAGATGCCTTAAGCAGAAAGGCTTGTTCCTTGAATGCTATGCTTAAGGGAAGGCTACCCGCCTTGTATGAAGAACTTGGAAGCTTCGGGTTGGAACTGGTTGCACCAGGATTCTTATCCAACCTTGAAGTCAAGCCTACCCTGATGGATGATCTTAAGGAAGCTCAGAAGGGACATGAGAGTATTGAAGGCATCAAGAGGAAGATCAAGGCGGGCAAAGCCCCAAGTTTCTCAGAGGATGAGCAAGGAGTTGTGTGGTTTGGGAATCGCATTTGCGTGCCCAACAAGATCGAGCTCAAGAATCTGATCTTGCAAGAAGCTCATGACACCCCGTATTCCATCCATCCTGGAGGAACCAAGATGTATCAAGACCTGAAGGAAAGATTCTGGTGGCACGGGATGAAAAGGGAGATTGCCACCTATGTTGCAAAGTGTGATGTATGCCAAAGGGTCAAGGCTGAACATCAGCGACCTGCTGGATTGCTCCAACCACTCAAGGTTCCCGAGTGGAAATGGGATAAAGTTGAAATGGATTTCATCACTGGGTTACCTAGGTCAAATAAGGGTCATGACTCCATCTGGGTTATAGTCGACCATTTGACCAAAGTAGCCCATTTCATTCCTGTCAAGACTACCTATGATGGCAACCGGCTGGCAACTCTATACATCGACAGAATCGTAAGTCTTCATGGTGTTCCTAAGGAGATTGTGTCAGATCGAGGAACCCAGTTTACCTCAAGGTTCTGGAAGAAGTTCCAAGAGGCCATTGGAACCAAGTTGTCCTTCAGCACCGCTTTCCATCCACAAACCGGAGGTCAGACGAAACGAGTAAATCAGATACTCAAAGACATGCTCCGAGCCTGTGTCTTAGCATATGGACCTAAGTGGGAAGATTGCCTACCCTTCGCCGAGTCTCCTACAACAACAGCTACCAGTCCAGTCTTCAGATGGCACCATTTGAGGTGCTATATGGACGGAAGTGCCGCACTCCCCTCAATTGGTCGGAGACCGGAGAAGGACTAGTCTTTGGGCCCGATATCCTCCGCGAAGCAAAAGAGCAAGTCCAACTTGTTAGAGATCGTTTGAAGACTGCCAAGTCAAGACAGAAGAGCTACGCTGACTCACGCCATCGAGACATAACCTTCCGAGTTGGAGACCATGTCTATCTCCGAGTCACGCCTCTCAAGGGAACCCAACGCTTCCATGTCAAAGGAAAGCTCGCACCAAGATTTATTGGCCCCTTCAAGATCACCGCACGACGAGGAGAAGTGGCTTATCAGTTGGAACTACCACCTGAACTATCCGATGTGCACAATGTATTCCACGTGTCACAACTCCGAAGTGCATCCAAGTTCCAGACAAGCCTGATCTCTACAAGGATGTCGATCACCAAGCCATTGACCTTCAGCCTGATTTGACCTACCGTGAGAGGCCCATCCGGATTTTGGATGAAGCAGAATGGCGTACACGAAGCCACACCATCAAGTACTTCAAGGTCCAGTGGAGCAACCACACTAAAGCAGAAGCCACCTGGGAGCGTGAAGACCACCTTAGATCCGAGTTTCCCGAGCTCTTTTAAAACCTAGTTTAGGAATCTCGGGGACGAGATTCTTGTAAGGGGGGTATGTCTGTCACACCCTGCATTTTGTAACATGTCATTTGCATTAATAAAGCATGGAAATTTGGACCAACAAAAACTTTTGCATTATTCGGCTTTTATTTGGAGTGGTTTTCTCTCTCTGTGATTTTTAAGTGCTCTTTAAAGTCAACACAACTCCACCTTATATACTTCATCTCCTTGCCCCAAACTTCTGCCCAATGATCATGCCATGTGTATAGTGCAATATAGTATTTTCTTACAAAAATAATTTGGCCAAATAGTATTTTCAAAAATTAGTTTTCCAAAAACCCCTAAATTGAGGTTTTGCACTACAAGTACTTGATTTGGGGTATGAAAAGTATTTCAAAGAGTATATTTGAAACCTAATAGATATAGGGATCCCATAAACCACAAAAATATAATTTTAGAAGTTATTTTCCTATTTTATTTAAAATCTTTTTCTTAAGGCCAGAAATGGTCTTTAATAGGGAAAAATTATTTTATTGTTTTAAACAAATTTGACAAAAATCAGGGAAACTCAGTGGGCATATATTTCCCATATATAAGAGTTTCAACACATGGTCATGTTAAAAATATTGGACAAAACCTCCCAAAACCATTTCTGCCCATTTCAAGGATTTGAAATATTTGTACAGGAAATATTTTCATAAAAATCCAAGGAAAATCCAGCAAGTCACAAATGCATATTGTGATCACCTTGCAAAGCCTCATGTCAATCAAGGTCATTTTGATTCACCAAAATGCCCCAAAACCCTCTCTTACCAGAATCAAATTTGAACAACTTTGTACTACCAACTTTCTCTCCTTGACCCCAACTTTTGTGAGCATGTTCAAATCCAACAACCTTTTCTTCACTGTAAATATTTAAATATGATTTTAAGCATTTAAATATACATTTATAAATCCATTTCTCCTGTTATGCCACTCCAAATCCAAAACTAAGAAATTTTCCCTTCTTAGTTTTCACCCTAGTATTTAAAAAAAATAAGTTGACATTTTTCTGAGCACTTTGACTTTTCTGTTTTTATTATTGTCTTATTTTTTCGTTATTTTCTTGCGACGTTTAGATCCCGTATTTGACGAAGTTGCTGAAGAAGGAGGAGAAGGATTTGAAGACCTCGAAGAACAAGCCAATCAAGGCAAGCAACCCTTTGACCATGTCACCCCTCTTGTTCATCGGTACCTTTTTTTCCGATTGCATGATGATGAAATATGACGGTGGTAAAACTTGTTGTGAACCACCCCATGATGCATACCCCCTACTCATGACCTTACCTTGTTAATGAATGCATTTTCAAGAGACTAGTTGATGCATAATGATGCATGTGTACCATGAACCCTTCATGGTTAGATTATTTCGAAAACCCCATCGGGTGCCCCTAATGCCCTTGGGAGATGCTGAACTAAGGTCACCACTTGAGGAAGAAGTGGTGTACCGGAGAGAGCTTTTGGTGTGTGTGTAAAATGATGGATTAGATTTATGTGTGATTACCGTCCCAACCAAACATGTGCATCCACTCTACCCCTTTATGGGACCGGGCATTATTGACTACTTAGGCTGATACTAGCATGGTGCCCACATTACTAGTGACGGGGGTGACTTGAGGTCACTCTCGGGACGGGGTCGTGCTTGGATAGGCGGCCATGACTGTTTTCACAGGGCACCGGACACACCGTTGGTCCCTTCGTGTATGCGTAACAATGTGAAAAGGACAGAGTCCCACGATCTTTTGCTTATACACGAGGGCCGTGTATCAACGAGTGGACCCTATGTTAGTGTCGTCTAGGGAAAGGTAATGATCGGGTGCTTCCCCCGAGTACTTGAGGTACTGCGGGATCGTGGATGACACAAAAGCTTCCTGGATCTTGTGGGTAAAGTGCGCAACCTCTACAGAGTGTCAAAACTATTCGAATAGCCATGTCAACGGTCATGGACAGTTGGGAGGTGCTACTTAAACTATGTCCAGAAATTTTACAAATCACGGTGCACGTGTGTGTGGAAAGGAACTATTTGTGTCTTGACATGTTGAATGACATGGCATTGATTTAACTCTATTTATGTTGATACCTGTAACCTGTTCTCCAGGTTACCCATGTTTATTGATGCATATCTCACAAGTTGATAGGACATCTCGACTAGCTTGAAGCTAGGTTGCTTACTTGTTGTACAATTGCATTGTTACTTTGAACCAAATCATGGGTTGCTTGCGAGTACATTCAAAGTACTCATTGGCTTGTCACTGGTTATTTAATTGACCAGGCATGGAAGAGCAGGAGTTTGAGGAAGAGTTCTTTGGTGACGAACACGCGAACTAGGATGCTTCGCAGTCAGAATGCCTGTAGGGTTAAGGCAGATGGCATGGGTTCTACTTATCAATGAAGATTTCCGTTGCTTAAATTTATTTGGTATTCAGCCCTTGTGGCTTTATCTATGTAAGACTTGACCATAATGGTCATAATTTGTGTAAGACGGTATGTATGGATGTAAGACTCTTGTTATTCAGGTTCTGTGTGTTCAGTGAGCATTGATTTGGGATCATTGTACACGTGCATTCGATGATCACGACTTATGAATCGGGGTCCCCACAACCGCCCAGCAGGTCGTCCTTATCAGTGAAGGAGAAGGCGTGTCCAATTACGCCATCCTTGATTCAGTTCACCAGGCATTTCTTCACGACGGAGATACATGCACTGTAGTAGAAGAAATGTACCACAGTGAATGTATCCCCAGAGGCTGTGAGAGCATCGATTGGGCTACCATGGATCAAGGATGGGAATCTTCGCGACAGAGGTAGAGAGTCCGATGAAAATATCAAGAAACCACCGTCCAACAAAAAATTGACCCATAACAAAATTAAGTGGCATGAGAAATCAACGCTACACGTGTCAACAACCGATAGCACATACTGTAGATTTACCGATTAAAGCTGTGAAAAAAAGTCAAAGAAACCATAAAATTTAAACGGATCTAGATTTAGCATATGTAGTATTTTATTTTTAGATGAAGAAAGTATATTTCTCCCCCTGAAATCTCTCATGATGGACCAAATCCTCCCTGAACTCTGAAACCGGATAAATAACCCCCTGAACTTTGCAAAACCGGATAAACGTCACCCCAGAGTGGTTTTGAAAAGAATTGAAGGTGGGTTTCGTACTAAGGATGCTGACTAGGCTGTTAATGATGTTGACTCGGCAGCGGCAAGGAACGGTTTTGGTGAAATTTCTTCATTTTCAGCAACGTCTTTTTGTCTCCGTTCGCCGGCCGCCGCCGTCAAATTCGTCACCAGTGCAGCTTCCCCGGCCGCCCCGACTTCGCCTACGAGCTCCGGGTGAACGCGCGCACCTTTGCCCTGCTTCCTCGTCTGATCCCGTCACCTATAGCGTCGCCTCGCTCGAGCTCAAACCCGGCCGCCATGGCCATGGCTGAGATCGGCCGTCCATGCGCGCGCCCTCGGCCACGACCCCGCAACCTCTCTCAGACGCTGGTCCTTCCATGGCCGGCCGCGCTGGCCGTGCTTTTCCGAGCGCTGCTTTCCTAGCCTGCGTGCTGCCTCGCATGCGCGGGTCAAGTTCATGTTCGTGGTCGTGCGCCTGGCAGCAAACACAGGTCTGGGCCTCTTCCTTTTGCAACCGTCCGTCACGCAGAAGCTCGTTGTTCTCGCCCCGCCCCCCCATCGCCTTTTCCATAGGATTTGGAAGAGCAGCCTCGACGCAGCAGCACGCGGGCGGACGTGCGAGAGCACCTCTGAGAGTCTCTCATCCCGGCGGCCATTACTGCTCCTATTAGCTTCCTACCCTTATTGAAGCACACAAACACTGAGATGCACATGCGCGCGGTGGGAAACAAACCGTAGCTCACTGATTAGGAATGCAAGGAGGTGGCAACGCTGCACTGAAGGAGATGGTTCCGTCCATCGCACGACCAGACCCAGGCACTTGACCCGCGCATGCGAGGCAGCACGCCCGCCCCGGAAGGTAGCGCTCGCCGAAGCACGGCCGGCGCGGCGCTGGGGTCGGCCACAGGAGGACATGCGCGTGAGCGAGGCTGCGGGGCTGCGGCAGAGGGCGGTTAGGGGTGGGCGCGCGGGGCAGCTGGGCGGGTGCATGCACGGCCGAGGTCGGCCATGGCCATGGTCGCTGAGCTCATGCTCGAGCGGGCGATGCTACCTTTGCCAACTCAGCGTGCCAAGTCAGAATGATTACAAGTAAAACCACCTTCAATCCGCTCCAAAACCACCTCAGGGCGACATTTATTTTGTTTCGTAGAGTTCGGGGGGGGGGGGGGGGGATAATCCGGTTTTAGAGTTTAGGGGGATATTGATCCATTAGGGAAGATTTGAGGGGGAAAACTATACTTTCTTCTTTTTAGATTTGTGGGCACTAAGTTCTCAAAAGTGGCCGTGCAAACAAAAGCTGGGCCGAGCCGAGCCCAGCCCAGCCCAGCTGAAGTCGGACTTCCATTTCTTCGGTTCTGCCGAAAGACCTACGCAGCTACGCTCCACTCCTATCTCCACTCCGCCGCCGCCACCTACTACCACAACTCGCAGCCGCAGCCGGCGACCATGGCGGAGGAGGCCGCGGCAGAAGCTTCCGCGGCGACTCCTCTCCTCCCCGGCCTCCCGGATGAGATCGTCATCTGGGAGATTCTTGTCCGCCGTGACCCCAAATCCATCCTCCTCTGCCGCGCCGTCCGCCGCGCCTGGCGCGGCGCCACCTCCACCCGCCGCTTCCTCCTCGCCCACCACGCCCGCCAACCCGCCTTCCCCGTTTTCTCCGGCGGCGGATGCCGTAACTTCCTCGCCTTGGACCACCGGGCCGCCCAACTCCACACCGTCGCCCGGCACGACGAGCCCTTCTTTCTGGAGGCTTCCTGCGATGGCATCCTCCTCTCCAGGGCTTATTGTGACCGCCGCCTCGCCGTCTACAACCCGGCCACGCGTGAGCATGCCTCCTTCAGGTGTCCACTGTGGGGCTTCAACATTGTGGGGATGTACCCACACCGACCTTCCGGCGAGTACCGGATGCTGCTGACCAATTTCATGGCTCCTCAAAGCCAAACTGGATGCTATGTCCTTCCGCTTGGTTCCGACCAGCCACCAAGGTACATTGGGTGGCTGGAGATGGTAAAAGTGCTGTGTGGAGAGATATCAGTCCTCATCCGTGATAGCCTGCATTGGTTCCTACTTGAGGATACAAAACATGTACTGGTATTTGACACCACCACCGAGTCGTTCCGGCACATGCGTGCTCCAGTTGTTCCTGGCGGCAGTGACCCTGGCCTGTTCGAGATGGATGGCACGCTCGGCATCGATTGCCATAATGATGCCATGGAAATCGTCACTATATGGGTGTTGCAGGATTACGAAAGTGAGGTTTGGGACAGAATCAAATTGCCGGTTGGTGAAATCAGGGAGAAGTTTAGAGACGATAGTGAAAGCTGGGGTTTGGGTGTTGGTGTTCTTTCAGGGGATGGTGACGTGCTCTTGCTGCTCAATTTTCGTGGGTGGCTACTTCAAGTTGACAGTGATGGAAAATTGATTGAAAGTTTCGATTGTGGTCATAGAGACCTGCAGATATATGAATATCGGCTCAAACAAAGTCTTGTCCAGCATACCTGCTTCCCGGCTCTAAAAAGTTATGCTGGTAGTGCCTTGCCTTTGATCTGATGGCTGTTGAGTGAGATAGTGCTTTTTTCTGCCTAGCTGCCGTATCCTCATGAGCTGCAATATCTATGGATTCGACCAAGTATGAGCCTGTCTTCATAATGTGGTTGCATGCAATCTGTGCTTGTCTTCATAACCTTTCAGGCTGAAGTGACTAGTGTGTGCGTTGATGCTAAAATAAAGATGTCATTTTGCTCTGCTTTGGAAATATTTGCCTTTGATGAGCTGACGGATTTGGCTTTGCTTTATGTTAATTATCTAGTGGTCTTAGTGCTGAATTGTTAGCTTTCTATATCCCTCATGTCACTGTTTCTTGAATTGAGGAATTTATTTTACCTTTTCACCTAGTGGTCTTCTTAATAGTCAATATTTAGGGTTTTTCCTGTTTCTATCTTTTGTTGAAGCTGACGATGAAACAGGGGCGAAAAAATATCACTTGTTGACTTGCAAACATCATCTGATTAGAAGAGCTTGGAATACTAGCAGTTCTATTAAATGGTTGCATCATAGTGAATGAAATATTCTGCCATAATTCAGTTTTCTCCGTGAATCAATTACATCTTGGTAGGTATAGGTATTATGGAGACTTTAAGCTTGTCATCATAGAGAACTGAACATGGTTATATTTGTCTCTTTCCAGTGAGCTGTAATATTTTCTAGGATAGACTGATGCTGCAACCTGAAAATCTATGAATACCTTTTTCCTGCTAAACATTTTGAGTATAAGTGCTTAATGTTTATGTTTAATTTGAATATAAGTTGAAGAAACAAAATTTGTAGTAATAAGCACAAGAAAGGTTTGCTATTGTCAGGCCCAGGTCCCACATTGTGTTCATGTCTCAAGGAGGACCAGGCCTGCTGTGTGACAGCACAACTGAAGAAGTAAGGGTGAAGTTACTGATCATTTGCTTCCGAATTTTGAAATAAGGTGTAAAAGTACGTTCATTATCCAGATTAGTCGATCCATATGCGTGTTTGTAATATGAAACTGGAGACTGATTAAGTCTTTTCACGGTAAACTGTATTTGGTGCTCTTTGGTTGCACTAGAGCAAACTGAACGATTGTTGCCATGGGGCTGCAGGCACGCTTGTAGGCAGTGTGTATGCTGATGCTGACATACTCTGTTTTCCCATGATATAGGACCTCTCTATTCCTTAAACTGAGATACATTTGTTGATTGGGTCATGCTATGGAACAAAGCTTTTCAGAATGAACATGGTCATGGAGATATGACCAATCACCTTAAACTCGAATGTGTCCTTGTAAGCTGAGGCTTCAGAGATTAGTTAGAATATTGACCGGTGGGTGACAGTACTTGCAGGTTATTCATGGAATGGCAGGTGAGCGCACACCTACTAGTTGCATTCATCTCTTTGAGGTCATTGTCTGCAGTCTTACATTGAGATCATCGTTTACCAGTGGGTGATCATTGGCAGAATTTTGTCTTACCTTATTTCAGTAGCTGAATGCAATTATCAGGACCTTACTCTACTTTGTAGTATCTTGTTGGTGACTCAAGGTTAACACGAATTGATACAAGCCAGGGTAGAAAAAATATGCAGAATACTGCTGATCTGCTCATCAGCATCTGCATCATCTGCATTGTCAGCTGAACAGGAACTCTTCCATTGTGAATTTGGCAGCAATATTCTGCCAAGGGATGAGTTGCATTGGAAAAACACTGTTTCATAGTTGGCGGCGTTTAGCTATGGCGAACTAGCAAACCAAACCACTGTGCACTATGATTCATTTCCCATTCTTTTGAGTAATTTTGAGATGTGAAATTCAAGCAGTGATATTTAGGGCTTCACTGAATTTTGTAGAAGTCACAGTTAATATCTACTCGACAGTGCAAAGATTGCACAATATCTTAGGTTTTGGCACCGAAAATATAGATCATACTTATTTTAAATTATTCAGCCGACAATGTATATGGTGAACGCCGAGACAAAGCCCCTGCAAATAACTTCAGTCGCCCACATTGTTTGTTAACCCTTTTGCAACATTAACTTGTGATTCACTGCAGGTCTGATATTGCTGCATGTTTCTGATAGACAAGAAACAACACTGAAACTAATTGGTGCTTTGAAGCGTTAAACCCTCTACATTCTCATCTACAACTCAACACCTCGCCAAAACTAACCGGTGCTTTGTAGCGTTAAACCCTCTACATTTTCATCTGCGACTCAGCACATCACCAAAAGTCTCATTTTGCTTCCTCATCTGTGATCACCTAGCAACCTTTTAGTTGGAATTATATAGATGTTATTTCGATTCTTAAGCATCGGAAATTTGAGTTTCGAAGACATAGAACGGGAGCGCAGTCGAAGGTCACACCAAGTAGTTGCCTCTGCTTGTCAGTTTCAGTTTCAAATTTTGGGTCTGTGTTCGGTCACAAGATACATATGTCAGATTAATATCTAGAACCTCATGTTGCTAACTGACTACTTCATTCACATTCTGTGACCCGTTCGTACTGTAGTTATTTGTTGCTCATGCTTTAGGTGTTCATCAAACCTGCGAGTTGGAACTTGGAACATCATCTTAATTGAGCATCATTAAATTGGTTCCTTAATTCTCTTAGCAATGAAAAGAAAAGTTTTGTTTGTTCAGAGAGAGAGATAGCACTCAAAAACTACAGAATTCAGATAATAGATGACAAATTTCTATTATCGCAGAATCACCGATCGAAAACAATAAAAGCTTGGCCAGAATCTTGAAAGAGATTTCACCAACCTTAGGTTTGATAATGATTCTAGAAAATGATCATCAACTAATCCAAATATAGCTAGCTAGAACTTGGTCCGGTACTGGCACGACGAGCTCTGTGCGCCGGGGCGCCGCATGCTGACAACGACATCGCACACCGTGAGCACGACGGCGTGGTGCCTGAGCAGGCTGAGAATGGTGACCGTCCCCGGCACGGTCGTCCGCACGGTGAGCGACACGTCCCCAGCGCCTCCGAGCACGTCGCCGTACAGCTGAGGCGCGTACCCGGCAAGGCGGTCAGCGAGCACCGTGAGCCTGACGGTCACCACGTTGGTGCTTCCCGCGGCGATGCGTCCGGGCGGTACGTTGGCGTCCGCGGCGAGCGCGCCATGGTAGTAGACCTCAGCGCGGCCGAAGTCATGCGCGAAGGACGCGACGGGGCTGGGGTTGCGGATGGAGAGGACGACGTCGAGCGTCACGTTGAGGGAGAGTCGGGCAGGGGAGAGAGACACGGAGGTGAGCCGGATCGTAGAGATGGTGGTGTCGGCCGGGTGCGGGCGGAGCGCCGTGATGGCCAGCACCGCGACGGCCACGGCGAGGAGGAGGAGTACGGCGAGGGAGACAATGAAGCAGACGCGGAGCCGGCGTTGTGAGGCGGCTGCCGCGGTGCTACGGTGGTCACAGGCGGCAGTGGGCATGCTTGCTTGCTGGTTGCTCTCTTGGAAAGAGGTGGTGCTTAGCTACCAGTCTTGGTCTGCTTGACCCGTTTATGCACCTGTTTCCCCCAACTTAGCTACATGTAGGTTCCCTAAAAGTTAAATGCGGGTCAGTCGATTATTTCGGCCGTTGATTTCTGCTTTGAGATTCGTGCTCCATGATATTTTCTATGTTGCGATTGTCGTTGTGTTTTGGGGCCAAATTTCAGATTGACCACTGTTTTGGGTCGGTTGATTCCTTATTGCGCTAAAGACCATTTCGCTTGTTTGTTTACAGACCAACAGTGCTTCATTATTTTATATTTGTATGTATTTTTAGAATTTCTTTTTGCATTTTCTGCTTGAATTAAAAAATGCATTTCTTGCTTGACTTTTTCCTTCTTTTAGTCAGTTTTCTTGGATATTTTTTGGAAGTTGGGTAAATGAAAATTTAATACATGTAAATATTATATAAATTATACTAGAGTGTGAAAATTACACTATTATATGATTATTTCTCACATATTTAAAAAGTGGAAAGTTGTGTGTAAGTTATTTTATTTTGTATTTAATTTTCTTTCTTAAAGGGTAATACCAATGTCACTAATTCATTCCGACTTAGAAAATTTGTCTTTTATTTTGTTTTAGTTTTGTTTCATTTTCTTTCTTCTTTCAGGGTAATACCACTGCCACTAATTCTTCCTCCTTAGTAGACTTATTTTTTCCCGAAAACCCACTATGATATGCTTATTCTTGCATATTATAAAACAGCGCAATTTTCTGTATAAATTATGTGCAAAATTTCTTAATATTGTCTTTCTCTCTAAAGGCTAATACCAATATCAGTAATTCATTATTCCATGGTAAACTTATTTATTTTGATATTGTTTTAGTATTTGTGTCATTTTCCTTTATCTCCGAAGGGCAATACCAATATCACTAATTCATTCTTTGTAGGAACCTTTGTTTTGTGAAATTCAACTGTTATATGCGTATTCTCGTATATTATAAAAAGCGCATTTACTATCGAAATTATGTGCAAAATTTTCCTTTATTTGATTTTTTTATTTCCTTTACTCTTAAAGGATAATGTTAATGCCACTATTCATTCTTTCTTAGAAAACTTTATTATTTCGATTTTATTCTCTTTCTTCTTAGAGGGTAATATCAATGCCACTAATTTAGTCTTTCTTAGAGAACTTCATTATTTTGATATTTTTTTATTCTCTTTCTTTTTTAAGGGTAATACCAATGCAACTAATTCATTCTTTGTAGGAACTTTCCTTTTGCGAAATTCCATTATTATATTATTATTCCCGCATATTAGAAAAAGCACAATTACAGTCTATACCAATGCCACCAATTCATTATTTTGCCATTATTTGATTTTCATTTTCTTTAATCTTAAAGGATAATGCTAATGCCACTAATTCATTCTTTTCTTAGAACTGCCATTATTTTGATATTTTTTTTTACATTTTTGAGGGCATACTAGTGGCACTATTTCATTCCTTTTTAGGAAACTCCTTTTTTGCTAAATTCCACTATCATATGCTTATAATTGCATATTACAAAAACTGTAATTTATGTTTAAATTGTAATTCCACTATCATATGTCACTAATTCATTATTTTAGTTTTTTAGTTTTATTTCATTTTCTTTGTTCTTAAAGGCTAATACCAATTTCATTTTGTTTCCTTTTTAAGAGTAATACCAATGCCACTAATTCATTCCATTTTAAGAAACATATGTTCTGCGAAATTCCACTATTATATGCTTATTCTTGTATTATGAAAACACGCAAATTTTTGTATAAATTATGTGAAAATGTTGTCATTTTTTTAGTTTATATTTCATTTTCTTTCTTTTTTGTGGATAATATCAATGTCACTAATTCATTCCTTCTTACGAATTTTTTGCAAAAATTCCATCATTATATGCTTACACTTGCATATTATATAAAAACACATTTTTTGTGTAAATTATGTGCAATTGTTTGACTATTTTCTTCTTCCTAAAGTGCAATACCAAGGCCATTCATCAAAAAGTTCATTGAATTTGCTTTACTTCTTGTTTTATTAGTTTATTTAATTTGATTCTTTTTAAGGATAATACCAATGCCACTTATTCATTCCTTCTTAGGAAACTTTTTTGTGAAAAACCCACTACTATATGCTTATTATTTCATATTGCAAAAAAGCGCAATTTTTATGTCAATTGTGTGCAACTTTTGTCATTATTTTTTATTTCCTTTATTATTAAAGAGTAAAACCAATACCACTAATTCATTATTTCTGAAGAAAAAACTTCATTGCTTTTAATTTGTTTTAGTTTTAGTTCAATCTCATTCTTCTTTAAGGGTAATTCCAATGCGACTAATTCATATCTTGTTAAAAAACTGATGTGTAAATCATGTATTTTTTCTTAATTTTTTAATTCTTTTTTAAGGGTAATACATATGCACTAATTCATTCTATCTTAGAAAACTTTATTGTTTCCTTTCCTTTATTTTTTTGTTATTATCACAATTGTCTTATATTTTACGAGGCTTCTGGTCATTTTTGATATGTTTCAGACCAAGCCCAAATATCTGATGGGCTTCTATTTATTAGGTATATAAGGCCGAGTTCTCCTCTAGAAAAGCCGACTAATAGCAAACATTTCTTTCAAATCGGGAAAATCCAACGACTCGGGTTACTCCAATGGTGAGTGTTGGACACGTTCAGCGTGTAGTTAATATCATACCAAATGTCAATTCTAGTAATAATCAAATAATTAACATGCAAATAGTATCTTACCCAATATATGGGTGCCATTAATATAATGTGTAATATCACGTACGGATTTACTAGTAAGGAAAAGTAACTGATACGAATAAAATCATTTTTTATCTCACACATGTTGATGTTTCTCGCTCCAATTTTAATTTTATTCCTTTGCTGTTTACATTATGAAGAATATAAAAGATGGAGATTTTTATATGTCTGCCATGTTCAAAATTCGTTTCTAGTCAAACTCAAGCGGTACAATCATAAATCCGAAGGCATGTAGCATCACCGAGTAGCTTGGCATGCAAGCATGGCGTGTTAGTGACTGAGAATAAAAAAGAAGGCAACTTTGTTTCATCTAAATGCATGGCGTGGTAGTGAAGGAGAATAAAAAGATGATGTGTTTCATCTCCATGCCAAAAGGTGAGCTGACCAGCTGCTGCAGGGCGGGACCTCGCGGTAATCAAGCATGATAAAAAAAGCGATTGACCAAATATTAGCTTTCAGTCGCTTGACCATTAGTCGATCCTTTTTTTCGAGGGAACCCACTTTTGCACTTAATGTTGAAACATGGTATACAAGTAAACATCAATATATAACTTCTTCATTTTTAATTGAAATTTACTTTTATTAATTCATAATGCTATATCAAAAAGTGTCTATACAAGGATACATATATCAAAATACAACTACATGCACTCTAAAAGACGGTGGTAAAAAACAGTCAGACAAGACCAAGATAATACATAAGGCAAACGGGAATTGGTATCGATCCATGGACTATACCCACAACTTTAGGCCTGACCCTTGGATGGTGGCAATGTGGGGTTATTGACGGCTTGGCGTGTGGTTTCCATTTTGTAGTCTCTCTACCATCTCTTCACAACTCACGTAAACATAGACCATGTCCGCACCACTGGTGAGTGTCGAGAGCCCAAGACTGGTTTCATCAAATCTTCATTGGTAGGTCCCCACATGGAATGTTTTCCGGTCCCTGATGAACTAGGAGGTGGTGCTGCTAAGGGCAAGTTTGGTCCCATAGCAATGCATAGAACAAGAATAGGGGCTTTGGGTTTTCTCACCGGTGCATATGACGCTTGTGGTAGACTTCATCACCTTTGATAGTTGCAGATCATTTGCACACCGAGTAACGGAAGCACCGGGTCCCCCAAGTGCTTGTTGTCTTGTTCCTCATCTTGAGGGTCCAAAGCCACCAAACTCCCGACAAATTCCCAACCTTGTCCTTGATGACCACCTTCCAAACGACACCATATATCCCACAACTGATGGTTGACCTCTCTGTCGTGCTAGATTCTTTGCTGTTTTTTGCGAGGTTGGGTGTAGATGCTACAAAACTCTGGCAACATGAATCGTGAAACAAAAAGGCGGAAAACCACGCGGTGTGAAGCTTGTAGAAATGTCAGGATTAATATAATATACATCAAGTAAATTGGCAAGGGGAAAAAGTAGGCAAAAGGGGAGTCCCAGAGGGACTTGGGGCCGCCGTGCCCCAAGTAGCCCTTTTGCTCACGTTTAGTGTACCTAAATCAAATTAATTCTTAGGACCAACAACGTAATTTTGATCCTTGTTTTGCAAGAGAACCGATTGATATAATAAATCTTATAAGAACTTGAAGGGGACCGAACTTGAACTCTTGACCGAACCGATAGGGTGGGTCTATCCGAACCTTATCAGAATGAAAAAAAGGAAAGGGAAGAAGCTTCAAATCACCGTGGACGACAAGGAGACTAGGAGAGGGCGGCCGTGGGCAGGGGAGGCAAATCCACATCGGGGGGAGGGGGCAATAATAGAGGAATCGAATAGAGATTCGTATTGTTGGTGGTAAGGGCATCTCCAGCACCGACGCTCAAACCTCACGCAACCGTTCGAACCATGTTGTTCGGACCGCGAAAGCCATTCAACGTGGTTCTGTATCAGTCCGCGGCGCGGTCTGGACGCGTTTTCTCCCGCAAACTAGAGACAAGCGCGGTGGAGGTTTGCGGGAGTCTAGACCGATTCCAAGCCCACTTCTGACCACCCTGGCCCATCAACAATCCATCACCCGCCCCTTATGTGCTTTCCTTCTGATGCACGCGTCACTTAACGTGTCACATTCATGATGGCCTAGACCACGCGGTGATGGAAATATGCCCTAGAGGAAATAGAAAAATGGTTATTATTATATTTCGTTAATCATGATAAAGATTTATTATTCATGCTAGAATTATACTGACTGGAAACTTAAATACATGTGTGGATACATAAACAAATACCATGTCCCTAGTGAGCCTCTACTAGAAGCTCGTTGATCAAAGATGGTTAAGGTTTCCTAACCATGGACATGAGTTGTCATTTGATAATGGGATCACATCATTAGGAGAATGATGTGATGGACAAGACCCATCTGCTAGCTTATCATATGGTTGTTCAGTTTATTGCTAGTGCATTCATAATGTCAAATACATATTTCTTGGACTATGAGATCATGCAACTCCCGGACACCGGAGGAATACCTTGTGTGCTATCAAGAGTCACAACGTAACTGGATGATCGTAAACATGATCTACAGGTATCTTTGAAGGTGTTTGTTGAGTTGGCATGAATCAAGATTAGGATTTGTCACTCTTTGTATCTGAGAGGTATCTCTGGTCCCTCACGGTAATACACATCACAAGAAGCTTGCAAGCAAAGTAACTACAGAGTTAGTTACGAGATCCCGTAGACTCCGCACGCTTAACATTCGTTGACGATATTGTCTTATATGAGTTATGTGATTTGGTGATCGAATGTTGTTCAGAGTGCCGGATGAAATCATGGACATGATGAGGAGCTCCGGTATGGTCCGAAGGTAAAGATTGATATATACGCTACTGCAGGATGCCGACACTACGATCAGAGACACTTTGACGAAACTATGTGCGATGCATTAATCGCAAACGGTGATGTAAAAAATCCGTTAAAAAGATGCAAAACTTTTGCGATGGCCAATCCATCAAACATGGTTCCGATTTTTGTTGCGTGTGTGATACAGGGCACACGGTTCAGTTCAATTAACTGTTTGCAATGAGGAAGAAGAACAGAAACGGGCAGCCAGATGAAGGCGTGCGCGATATACGACATACAGTTCACTCGGATTAACTGTTTGTGATGAGGTGGAACAACAGAAACGGGCAGCTAGATAAAGGTGTGTGCAATTGAGGGCATACGTTTCAGAAGGATTAGCTCTTTGCGATTAGGCAACAGAACGGAAACGGTCAGCCAGATCAAAGTTTCTTTGATTGATGGCATACACTTCACACGGATGAACTCTTTGCGATTAGCCACAACAAACAGAAACAATTAGACAGATCAACGTGTGTGCGCTAGACGGGCATACATTCTAATTAAAAGAAGCGTGTGCGATGGTAATATGAGGGCGCACGATTGTTGGAACAAGACATGTGCTGACATTGCCTATTGCGGTGCACCCTATGGTGCAAACGCCACATACGCGGCCAAGAAAGCGTGCCCACGTTACGCCGTCCGAAAATAGTGCCGCCCCTAGAAATTATAGAACCGTCAATAAATTTTGAGTCTGCGTCCCATCAAATTCCAAATTACTACCACGCTATATTTAATTGCAAACCTGTTCACACCAATCAAAACCTAAACGGTTTCCCACTTAGAAGTGTATTAGTACTCGGTTATAAATACTACTACTCCAAGATGACTGCATATTTCTCCTCAACTCCTCATTCACAAAAACAAACAAGTAATTCATCATCATTCCCTTGTGTCTGCCATGGCCAGCGTGAGTTCTGGGTCGAGGATTGCCACCAGGGAGAGGCGCGCATGGAAGAGGAAGCACGAGAGATGTACCGCGTCATCGCGAAAGCTGCCGACATGTCCTGCCGTGCGGCCGTAGCAGCACAGAGGTCCCGCCGTGCCGCTGAAGCAACATGGAGGTCTCCCTGCGCCATCGATGCAGCAGACTGGTCCGGCCACGCCGCAGAAGCAGTAGAGATGTCCTGCCGCACCGCGAATGCAGCAGAGATGTCCTCCCGTGCCGCGGCGGCCTGGGAAAATGTCTCGCAGGCAGGCGAGGACTCCTGCAAGCACATGCATGTGATCGTTCATAGCCAGATGGATCAGATCTCCGGCTGGGCGAGGTTGTAGGACGACATGAATGCCTCGTTTGAATAGGCTACCGACGTCATCCAGTAACTAAGGGAGGGCAATGAGAAGCTCTGGGCCGAGCGCGACCTGCTAAGGGCGAAGATCGTCGGAAGTGTGGAGTAGTAGGAGGAGACCACTACCTTGTTGAAGAGGACCGCCGTCATCATCAAGAAACTTATAGACGAGAATGACATGCTCCGCATCGAGCTCCAAAGGCTGGTGGAGGAATTCATGGATGCTCTCAAGCAGCATCTTGAGGACACGAAAGAGCTCATCACCGCTCGTAGCAGAGACCAGTTCCCGTGGCCTACAGCAACACATCAAGAAAGTAGAGATCAGCGAGCCAGATCGTTGTCTTCTTCTTTTGCCTTGTGTATTTCGGGTGTTTCCGCATGTGGCTTTTTAAATTATCTTCCTAAATATGTAAGACAATTATTATCAACTGTCATCTTCCTTATATTCATCAGTTCTACTATAAGTCGCAGTCGATGCTTTAGGTCCGTCAGATTTTACATCAAGATCCGTGCAAAACTTTTTTCCAGATTTTTTCCTCTCTTAAATCTCAGTCGAGTGAGACATAGTCACGCCGTGAAACAGGGACTCGGGCGCCATTAATGGAGACGTTGGGAGGGAGGTGGCCGGCGGATAGAGGTCAAAGGGCTCGCATCCCAATGAGCACGCGCAGGGGTCTGATCGCACGCCTCCCGTACTCAAATAGCTACCCCGCATGACACCTCCTAGACAATAAAAAAGGGAACAAGTGGCGACACGTAATTGGTAAGTAGAACACCCATGATTTCAATAATACTTGTGTTTCCGTTTTGTAACGTCACACCACTTGTTCCAAAATGACTTTGTTGATTGTTAATGTGTGCGCCTTCACAAATCAGACAGAAAAATTACCACAGCATGTTGGTGCCATGTCATGACACCATGCCAAGTTTCATGCTTTTCAGACGAGTTTTGGATTTACGGGAATTTTGAAACCAAGTTTCTCGATGTTTCCGGCCAAGCCAAGATGCCCAGATGTTTGAATTCCATTCCCACTTCTTCCATGAGACCTAGAAGTTCGCCCAAGTACACATAAATGATTTTCCAACTAACTTTTGCGCACTGAAGCATGCGCTTGTACTTTAAATTTGAATTATGTGCATTAAATGCTTGGAAAATCAATTAATGTATAAAAAGGCTAAACAAACCCGGAATAATTTCAAAATTTAGCACGAAACTCCTATTTGGTCTAAGTTGCCTGTGTAAAAAAAATCAAGGCGGGAGAGGGGTAGTGTATGTCGTTTCGCACATGGAGGTTACACGTTCCCTCTTGGAACCATGAGCCTTCTAGAGAGAAGCTCCAGTTTGCAAGAAGCTTATACCAAAGTTTGTCCCAATTCGGCCAAAAAATTTACCATAGCATGTCGGTGCCATGTCATGACACCATGCCAAGTTTCATGAT
This sequence comes from Triticum timopheevii, assembly GCA_963921465.1. Lineage (NCBI taxonomy): Eukaryota > Viridiplantae > Streptophyta > Magnoliopsida > Poales > Poaceae > Triticum > Triticum timopheevii. The sequence continues at coordinate 604,043,224 of OY997266.1, read as the reverse complement.
TTTCTGGCATGTTTTGGATTTACAGGAATTAAAAAACCAAGTTTCTCAATATTTCCAGCCGAGGCACGACGCCCAGATGTTTGAATTTCATTCTCATTGCTTGCATGGGACCTACAAATTCACCCAAGGACACACATGTGATTTTTCAACCAACTTTTGTATACTTCAAATTTGAATTGTGCACATTAAATGCCCACAACTTCAATTAATGTATAAAAAAGGCCAAACAAACCCGGAATAATTCCAAAATTTAGCATGATACTTCTATTTGGTATAATCTGCTTATGTATAAAAATTAAGGCGGGAGAAGGTAGTGTATGTCGTTTCGCACACGGAGGTGACACACGTTCCCTCTCGGAACCACGAGCTTTCTTGAGAGAAGCTCCGCTTTGCATAAAGCTTATACCAATGCTTGTCCCAATTCGGCCAAAAAAATTATCACAGCATGTTGGTGCCATGTCATGACACCATGCCAAGTTTCATGATTTTCATGCGTGTTTTGGATTTACAGGAATTAAAAAACCAAGTTTCTCAATATTTCCAGCCAAGGCACGACGCCCAGATGTTTGAATTCCATTCCCATTTCTTGCATGGGACCTACAAATTCACCCAAGGACACACATGTGATTTTTCAACCAATTTTGGTGCACTGGAGCATGTGCTTGTAGTTCAAATTTGAATTATGCATATTAAGTGCCCAGAAATTCTATTAATGTATAAAAAAGGCCAAATGAACCCAGAATAATTTCAAAGTTTAGCACAATACTTCTATTTGGTCTAATATGCCCGTGTTAAAAAAAATTAAGGCGGGAGAAGGCAGTGTATGTCGTTTCACACATGGAGGTGACACGTTCCCTCTCAGAACCATGAGCCTTCTTGAGAAAAGCTCCGGTTTGCAATAAGTTTATACCAAAGCTTGTCCCAATTCGGCCAAAAAAATTACCACAACATGTTGGTGCCATGTCATGATACCATGCCATGTTTCATGATTTTCAGGCGTGTTTTGGATTTACATGAATTAAAAACCAAGTTTCTCAATCTTTTCGGACGAGCCACGACGCCCAGATGTTTGAATTTCGTTCCCATTTCTTGCATGGGACCTAGAAATTCACCCAAGGACACACGTGTGATTTTTCAACCAATTTTGGTGCACTGGAGCATGTGCTTCTAGTTCAAATTTGAATTACGCACATTAAATGACTAGAAATTCAATTAATATATAAGAAAGTCCAAACGAACCTGGAATAATTCCAAATTTTAACATGGCACTCATATAGTTCTATGTTGCCTCTATAAAAAATTAAGGGGGAGACAACGTATATCGTTTCGCACACAAAGGTGACACGTCCCCCCTCGGGAACCACGAGTCTTCTCGAGAGAAGCTCCGGTTTGCAAGAAGCTTATACCAAAAACTTGTCCAAATGCGGCCAATTTTTTTACCACAACATGTTAGTGCCATGAAATGACACCATGCCAAGTTTCATGATTTTCAGGCGAGTTTTGAATCTACAGGAATTTAAAACCAAGTTTCTCAATGTTCCCGGCCGAGCCATGACGCCCAGATGTTTGAATTTCATTCCCGTTTCTTGCATGAGACCTATAAATTCACCGAAAGACACACATTCGATTTTTCAACAAACTTTGGTGCACTGGAGCATGTGCTTGTAGTTAAAATTTGAATTATGCACATTAAATGCCTAGAAACTCAATTAATGCATAAAAATGCCAAACGAATCCGGAATAATTCCAAATTTAAACACGACTGTCGGTGTCAAAACCGGCGGATCTCGGGTAGGGGGTCCCGAACTGTGCGTCTAGGCGGATGGTAACAGGAGACAAGGGACACGATGTTTTACCCAGGTTCGGGCCCTCTTGATGGAGGTAAAACCCTACGTCCTGCTTGATTAATATTGATGATGTGTATTACAAGAGTGGATCTACCACGAGATCAAGGAGGCTAAACCCTAGAAGCTAGCCTATGGTATGATTATTGTAATGGAGGTTATGTCCTACGGACTAAAGCCCTCTGGTTTATATAGACACCGGAGAGGGCTAGGGTTACACAGAGTCGGTTACAATGGTAGGAGATCTACATATCCGTTTTGCCAAGCTTGCCTTCCACGCCAAGGAAAGTCCCATCCGGACACGGGACGGAGTCTTCAATCTTGTATCTTCGTAGTCTTGGAGTCCGGCGGATGATGATAGTCCGGCTGTCCAGACACCCCCTAATCCAGGACTCCCTCAGTAGCCCCTGAACCTGGCTTCAATGACGATGAGTCCGGCGCGCATAATGTTCGGCATTGCAAGGCGGGTTCCTCCTCCAAATAATCCATAGATGATTGTGAACACCAAGATAGTATCCGGCTCTGCAAAATAAATTCCACATTCCACCGTAGAGAGAATAAAATGTACACAAGTTCAATCTGCTGACGTATTTTGCGGCATGACGTCACACCACTACCAAGCCTTTACTTGTATCATTTTTTATTATACCGCCTCAGCGCGTTTAGCGAAGCGGTTTCCTTGGCACGTCTTGTCGAAGAAAAGATCGTGTTCCCCTTATTCCGGGATTCTCATCAATACGGACGTGGGTAACCCAACCGCGCCATTGATGGTGGCGCTTGGGAGATAAGCGAGTTTTACCAGGCTATTGGGGACGCATAGTCTTCGTCCGCCTATATATAAGGGATAAGGATTCACCTTTTCACCTACGCCTTCTTCCTCCTTTTCTTATCCATCTCCGCGCACTCGAGCTCCAGCGCCCGAGTTTGCGCATCTCGTCTCAACCTTCTCCGACCATGTCCGGAGTGGGAGGCAAGTGGTTGGCCTCCACCGTTAAGGAGGAGCACATCACAAAGTTGCGCAGCGCCGGATACCTTTCCGGCGACGTCGCGCACTGGCTGCCCGACGAGGGGCAGCTCATCCCCACCCCCAGGCCCCATGAGAGGGTCGTTTTCCTCCCCCACTTCCTCCGCGGACTGGGCTTTCCACTTCACCCCTTTGTCCGGGGGCTCATGTTCTACTATGGCCTGGATTTCCATGATCTGGCGCCGAACTTCATCCTCGACATCTCGGCATTTATCGTCGTGTGAGAGGCCTTCCTCTGCATCCAGCCCCACTTTGGCTTGTGGCTCAAGACCTTCAATGCCAAGCCGAAGGTAGTGAAGGGCACTCAAGCGGAGTGCGGAGGCACCATGTTGGGCAAGATGCCCATCGTCCTCTGGTTCGAAGGGGCCTTCGTGGAGTCCGTCAAGGGGTGGCAGTCGTGGTGGTTCTACATCACCGAGCCGCGCGACCCTACGTGGGCGGCGGCCCCCAAGTTCAGATTTGGTATCCCTGTGCAGCTCACCTCCTGGAAAGAGAAGGGCTTGCTATGGGGTAATTCGAAGGAGCTGACGGGACTCCAAGCCTGTATCCAGAAGCTGGTGAACAAGAAGCTCAGGCTTGTTAATGTGGTCCAAGTCATGCTCGTCCACCGGATTCTCCCATGCCAAGAACGGGCATTCAATCTGTGGGAGTTCGATCCGGAACAGCACCAGGTGTTGAGCGGGCTCTTCGACACGACGTACGAAGGCGTTTGGAGGGTGCTGTATAAGGGCGCCGAAGCCCCCGCATCCGCGACGGAAGATCGCGGATTTCACTCGCAGCGTCCAGCTGACGAGGTAAGTGATTCTACCCCTTTACAGGACACTTGTTGTTAATAGTTTGATTCTAAGCGGGTTTCAATCTCCCCTTTCCTTTGACAGGACTAGATGAAGAAGGCGGAGCAGCTCATCTGCCCGGCTCCCATGCCAGAAGACCCAGTGGACGCCCGTCTAGCGGGGCTGCTGGTTTCGGCACCGCACGTGGTGCCGGAGAAGAAGGCCAAGAAGGTGGCCACGGGTACTCGAAAGAGTTCCCGTTTTCAGGTGTCCGATGACTCCGAGGCGGATTCCTCCCCCAAAGATGAGGAGGAGGAAGAAGACTCTCTCCCAGAGGAGGGAGAGAGAAAGAGGAAGGCCTCCCCAACAGGGGAGGCCGAAGGGTCCATGTCGGTGTCAAAACCGGCGGATCTCGGGTAGGGGGTCCCGGACTGTGCGTCTAGGCGGATGGTAACAGGAGACGAGGGACACGATGTTTTTACCCAGGTTCGGGCCCTCTCGATGGAGGTAAAACCCTACGTCCTGCTTGATTAATATTGATGATATGGGTAGTACAAGAGTAGATCTACCACGAGATCAAGGAGGCTAAACCCTAGAAGCTAGCCTATGGTATGATTGTATGTTGTGTATGTTGTCCTACGGACTAAAGCCCTCCGGTTTATATAGATACCGGAGAGGGCTAGGGTTACACAGAGTCGGTTACAATGGTAGGAGATCTACGCATCTGTATCGCCAAGCTTGCCTTCCACGCCAAGTAAGGTACCATCCGGACACGAGCCAGAGTCTTCAATCTTGTATCTTCGTAGTCTTGGAGTCCGGCGGACATTGATAGTCCGGCTGTCCGGACACCCCCTAGTCCAGGACTCCCTCAGTAGCCCCTGAACCAGTCTTCAATGACGATAAGTCCGGCGTGCATAATGTTCGGCATTGCAAGGCGGGTTCCTCCCTTGAATAATCCAGAGAAGATCATGAACACCAGGATAGTGTCCGGCTCTGCAAAATAAATTCCACATTCCACCGTAGAGAGAATAAAATGTACACTTTGTTCAATCTGCTGACGTATTATGCGGCGTGACATCACACCGCCACCAGGCCTTTGTTTGAATTATTATACCACCTCAGCATGTTTAGCGAAGCGGTTTCCTTGGCACGTCTTGTCGAAGCAGAGATCGTGTTCCCCTTATTCTGGGATTCTTATCAATACGTGCGTGGGTAACCCAGCCGCGCCATCAACGGTGGCGCTTGGGAGATAAGCGAGTTTTACCAGGCTAGTGGGGGACGCATAGTTTTGTCCGCCTATATATAAGGGATAAGGATTCACCTTCTCACCTACGCCTTCTTCCTCCTTTGCTTATCCATCCCCGCGAATTCAAGCTCCAACGCCCGAACTCGCGCATCTCGCCTCAACCTTCTCCGAATATGTCCGGAGCGGGAGGTAAATGGTTAGCCTCCACCGTCAAGGAGGAGGACATCACCAAGCTGCGCAGCGCCGGATACCTTTCCGGCGATCTCGCGCATCGGCTGCCCGACGAGGGGCAGCTCATCCCTACCCCCAGGCCTCATGAGAGGGTCGTCTTCCTCCCCCACTTCCTCCGCGGACTGGGATTTCCGCTCCATCCATTTGTCCGGGGGCTCATGTTTTACTACGGCCTGGATTTCCACGATCTGGCGCCGAACTTTATCCTCAACATCTCGGCGTTTATCGTCGTGTGCGAGGCTTTCCTCTGCATCCGGCCCCACTTCGGCCTGTGGCTCAAGACCTTTAACGTCAAGCCGAAGGTTGTGAAGGGTACGCAAGCGGAATGCGGGGGCGCTATGTTGGGCAAATTGCCCAACGTCCCTTGGCTAGAAGGGACCTTCGTGGACTCCGTCAAGGGGTGGCAATCGGGGTGGTTCTACATCACCGAGCCGCGCAAATCCACATGGGCGGCGGCCCCCGAGTTTAGATCTAGCATCCCCACGCAGCTCACCTCCTGGAAAGAGAAGGGCTTGCAGTGGGGGAATCCGGTGGAGGTGACGGGACTCCAAGCATGTATCAAGAAGATGGTGAGAAATGGGCTCAGGCTCGTCGACGTGGTCCAAGTCATGCTCATCCGGCGGATCCTCCCATGCCAAGAACGGGCATTTAATTTGTGGGAGTTTAATCCGGAACAGCACCAGGCGCTAAACGGGCTATTCGATACAACATACGAAGGCGCCTGGAGGGTGCTGTTCAAGGGCACCGAAGCCCCCGTGTCCGCGACCAAAGACCGCGGATTCAGCTCGCAGCATCCAACTGACGAGGTAAGTGATTCAACCCCATTACGGGACACTTGTGATAATTAGATTGACTCTAATGAGGCTTCATTCTGCCTCTTCCTTTGACAGGAATGGATGGAGAAGGCCAAGCTGCTCATCAGCCCGGCTCCCATGCCAGAAGACCCATCGAACGCCCGCTTAACAGGGCTGCTGGTTCCGGCACCGCACGTGGTGCCGGAGAAGAAGGCCAAGAAGGTGGCCGCGGGGACTCGAAAGAGTTCCCGCAATCAGGCGTCTGACGACGACGAGGACTCCTCTCCCGAAGACGAGGAGGAGGAGTACTCTCTCCCGGAGGAGGGAGAGAAGAAAAGGAAGGCTTCCCCCATCGGGGGGGCCGAAGGGTCCAAGAGGGGGAGAACTATCCCCCCGGACAGTTCCGCCAACATCAGCGTTGGTGAGGATGAGCGGCCTCCAAGGGCCAGGCGTCCGGCAAGATCGTAAGTATCCGGATCCTTGATGTGTAATTTCTTTTATCTCGCGTAGTATCCTTCTAACGCCGCATTCTGCCCGCAGTTCGGCCAATGATGATCTCCCCGACTCATCGAGCGGGTCATTGGCTTCGTCGGATGTGAATTCCATCCCGACTGCCTCCACCCCACACGCCAACGAGGACGTCGAGGTGGGATCCCAGAGAGGGACCCATCAGGAGGAGGCTCCGGAGGCGCCGTCAGGCAGCCCCCCGGACTTCGTGCCGGACTCTACATCGGAACCCGCAGTGGTTCCAGAGTCCGGCAAGCGGCCCCTTCGAAAGAACGGTAGGACCGTGACGCCGACGGCCTCCGTCCAACCGGAGGCGCCGGATAACCTACTGGAGGCGCTTAAAGGCGCTTCCATCGAGGAAGAACACCACACTATCATGAGTGCGGTGATTAAGAAGGTTCAGCTCGCTAAGAGCGGGCTGACCGAAGCCTGCAGCAGCCTTCTAATAGGCTTTGAGGTAAGAAGTTAAAATTATGTAATATAATACCGCATAGACAGTAGCCCCTGATGCTTAGTTCGGTGTTCGGAAAGAAAAGCCGGACTAAGGATCTATAACAAGATATACGCAGGGTTGCCTAAAATATGTCAATATGGGTTTGCAGGCTGCACTGCTGACCTCTGCCGCACTAACGGCGGAGGTTGACGTGTTGAAAAAGGATCTCGAGCGGTCCGAGCAAGAGCTCAGCCATGCAAAGAAGCAGCTCGAGGAAAAAGAAGGTGAGTAACACGTCTTTGAATAAGTACCTTACAGAAAAGGATTTTGGTTGCAAATAAAATTAACAAGGATAATATGTGCATTGCAGGGGCCACTAACGAGGTGGCAACCCTGAAGGATGCTGTGTTCGCAGCCGAATGCAATGCGGCCGCGGAACGGGCTGAGCGAGAAAAACAAGAGGCACGTGTGGCGGAAGTTCGGCAAGAGCTCCAGGTTCTCATGGAAAAACATGAGAGTTTGGAGCGTGACTCCAAGACTCGAGAGTCCGAGCTTGCCTCGGCTCTCGAAAGTGCCAAGTCCGCCAAGGCCGAGGCCCATAAGGCCCTTCAGGAGGTTGAGGACATAAAGAAGATAGCGGCGGGTAAGGCATTTTTCATGCAAAGCAGGCATGTTAATGTGAACTACCTGACACTTACCCGAATTCGGAGCTCTCCAGGGGCATTTGCAGATCTGCCGCGTAGTGCGGCTGATGCCGCCGCATTCTATCGTGGCGAGGAGGGGAGCTCGACGGAGAAGGTCTTCTGGTTTCAGTATACTGAGGCCGGCCATCCGGTGCCCCTAAGCGACCAGCTGAAGCAGCTGGTCGAACTCCACAAAGTAGCTGAGGAGGCCATGAAGGGCCTCATAGTCCGGCTGTGGCCTGGACAGGCCATGCCTGGTAGCTACTTTGGCCTCGTGCGGCGGCTGGTGGATGCATGCCCTAGGCTGGATGTAATCAAGCGCTCCGCCTATATCGAAGGTGCTCGTCGGGCCCTTGCCCGCATAAAGGTGCAATGGGGCAAATTGGATGCGGAGAAGCTTCTCACGGACCCACCGCCACCGGGCAAGGAGTATCACACGCCGGAGAAGTATTATAAAATTGTCCTGAAGGGAGCCTGCAGTATTGCAGATGAGTGCTCCCGAAATGTAATCTTTGAGTGAACTCGCTGTTTATTTATCCTGTGCGCTGAAAACTTCATTCATATGCGCCATGAGCAACGCTTGTTTAATTTAAAATATTACCTTATGTGCGGCCGTTTGTAAAATCTGAGAGATGGCAAGTCGTTGGCTTCAGCCCCCAAGCCACAAGTGCTGGGGTGTTCGGTGATAAACTTGAGCACTCTTGTTCCCATTTTTGGGTCCATCTAGGGAGGCGCTCAACACGACGAACAAGGCAACCGGACTTATAATGCTTGAACACTCTCACTTAGCCATAGAATTCTATAATTTTAAATTTCGGCGAAGCCCCTGGTATTCGGAAGACCGAATCTGGGGCGCTATCCACGCCTTCATCGGACATAATCCGGAACTTCACTCGAAGCGGCGTGAGTCTTTAAGGACCCGAAAAAACCTCTCGAACAGCGACCAGTCTCTCGCCTTATCATGCCAGTCAGTTTTAGCTTTCTCCACTGAGGCGTTAACCCGGCTCAACCGGGGCGCAATCGCAGTGGTTCTCCCAGTGCTACCTTAGCCGATAGAACGGAAACGTAAGGTGCCAAACATGGGAGCCGGGCAAACCCAACTATTGACCCAAGACATGATTCGGAGCCGATTCATATAATGCTATAAGTTCGGGGTGCCGCACTTGTGAAAGTGTTTGGACTTTATCACACTATAGAGTGGGGAACATAAGCCCCTGGTGTATTATGCCGTACCAAAATATACGGGTGCCAGATGTCATATAATGAGCATATATATATATAAAGTGTGATGCAATTGCGAAAAATGCCTTCTAGCCGGATTGTAGATCGTTTGTCTTTGCCGACCTTTTCACTTCGACCTCGGGACCCTAGAGTCCGGAGTGTGTCCGAATACCTTTTTGGTTAAGAGACAACCGTGGTATGCATGGAGACCAGGCGTAGGGGTCATTAGTGCTTTATCAGACAAGTGCTCCACTAGTTATGTTATATTACATGGTTAGTAAGAAACATCTTCCAGGGAGAATAGTTCCGTTAAGGGTTCCTTTCCCTGGGAGGCATGCCCTAAAGTGCATGTCCGGACTGCAAAGAAAGCAGTAAAACATCTGGGGGCAAATAGATAAATGGGTAAAAGGTCATCTTTTAAGTCGCCAACCGAATATTCCCTTAAGAACGCTAGCTTTCGGCTTCACCCAGTCTGAGGTACACATCCGGCTGACCCGGTAGTAACAATCGCAGAGGTGCTCCCTTTACCTCCTAGCCGAACAATCGGGAACGTAGGGGTAAGCACAGGAGCCAGGCAACCCAGCTTGGCCAAAACTTAAGTCATATCGATGCATATAATGGCGAATAAAAGGTACATGTGGAAGCTTGACACATGTGCTGGGTATAAAACCCGTATAATTGAGCTTCTGTAAAAGAAGCCCCCAGGAATAATGAGTGCGGATGGCACATCATGCATATGCAAAGAATGCAAAAATAGGCCCGGAGCATTATTAATGAAAGAAAGGTCTGCAAGTAGAGCGGACTGATACAAATAGTGCGGTAAGCAAGGGATTTGGACTAAATAAACATGTGCCCCTCCAGGGATTAGCTGCGGATTTGGTGTATATAATCGAATTTAATGCTCGTAATTGAGACCACCTGAGTGTTCGACGCGGCCTTCTTTAGTCCCTGACTATTGCATCATGAGTTCGGCAGGTTCACCGCCGGACAGGGCTTCTGGTTAACAGAGTCCTGTGTACAAAAGAGAAGAAAAATAATAATAAAAAAAGAGAGGCACATTTGCGAGCCCCTGTTGTGGTCGAACCGCACTCTGGGTCCGTTGTGATCGTGCCCCCTCCCCTGTGCCCATGGTATCTCCAAAGCGTAATGATGTACGCGGAGTGTTATTCTTGCGATCATACGCGGGCGAGGGTTGGGGCCGCATTGCTACGCGTGCTCTGATCGCGCCAGGTGGTCTTGGTTGATATTGCTCCGGGCGCGCTTTGCTGTATCCGGCCGTTTAACGGCCGGACTCGAGAATTGCCTTAGGAGGCTGCTCTGTACTTCTGCCGCGAGAGCGCTGTATGTTCCTCCGTTCGGAGGGAGCGTTCCGTATTCCCATTGACCGTGATGACTCCACGAGGGCCTGGCATCTTGAGCTTTAGGTATGCATAGTGCGGCACCGCGTTGAATTTGGCAAACGCGGTTCGCCCGAGCAGAGCGTGATAGCCGCTGCGAAACGGGACTATGTCGAAGATTAACTCTTCGCTTCGAAAATTATCCGGGGATCCGAAGACCACTTCCAGTGTGACTGAGCCTGTACAGTTGGCTTCCACTCCTGGTATGACACCTTTAAAGGTTGTCTTTGTAGGTTTAATCCTTGATGGGTCTATGCCCATTTTGCGCACTGTATCCTGATAAAGCAGGTTCAGGCTACTGCCGCCGTCCATCAGGACTCTCGTGAGGTGGAACCCATCGACGATTGGGTCTAGGACCAATGCGGCGAATCCGCCATGGCGTATGCTGGTCGGATGGTCTCTTCGATCGAAAGTGATCGGACAAGAGGACCATGGGTTGAACTTTGGGGCGACTGGCTCCATCGCATAGACGTCCCTTAATGCGCGTTTCCTCTCCCTCTTGGGTATATGGGTCGCGTATATCATATTCACCGTCCGTACTTGTGGGGGAAAACCCTTCTGTCCTCTGTTGTTCGGCGGCCGGGTCTCTTCCTCGTCGTCGCTATTTAGCCCCTTGTCATTGTTTTCGGCAATTAACTTGCCGGCCTGCTTGAACACCCAGCAATCTCTATTGGTGTGGTTAGCTGGCTTTTCAGGGGTGCCATGTATCTGGCATGAGCGGTCGAGTATTCGGTCCAAGTTGGACGGACCCGGAATGGTTCTTTTAAATGGCTTCTTCCGTTGACCGGGTTTAGAGCCTCGGAATCTGGCATTGATCGCCGTATCCTCCTTATCGTCGCCGTTAATTCGGCGCTTGTTTTTGTTTCGATGTGACCTGCCGTTGTTGTCCTTAGTATCCGGACTGCCAGAATTTTTACGGAGATTGTTGCTGCGGGCTAGCCAGCTGTCCTCTCCCGCACAAAAGCGGGTCATTAGCGATGTAAGGGCTGCCATGGATTTCGGCTTTTCGTGCCCCAGGTGCCGGGCTAGCCATTCGTCCCGGATGTTATGTTTGAAGGCTGCAAGGGCCTCTGCGTCCGGACAATCGACGATTTGATTTTTCTTCGTCAAGAACCATGTCCAGAATTGTCTGGCCGATTCGTCTGGCTGCTGAATGATGTGGCTTAGGTCATCGGCGTCTGGTGGTCGCACATATGTGCCTTGGAAGTTATCAAGGAATGCGGCCTCCAGGTCCTTCCAACACCCAATTGACTCTGCGGGCAAGCTGTTAAGCCAATGCCGAGCTGGTCCTCTAAGCTTGAGTGGGAGGTACTTTATGGCGTGGAGATCGTCGCCGCGGGCCATATGGATGTGGAGAAGATAGTCTTCGATCCACACCGCGGGGTCTGTTGTGCCATCGTAAGATTCGATGTTTACGGGTTTAAACCCTTCAGGGATCTGATGATCCATTACTTCGTCAGTGAAGCATAACGGGTGTGCGGCGCCCCTGTATTGAGCAATATCGCGACGCAGCTCGAGAGAGCACTGTCTGCTGTGTTCGGCCCGGCCGGGGTTATTGTATCCGGCACGACGGTATTCGTCATGGGTCGTAGGGCGCCCACGTGATCCATAGATGGATCGGGATTGTCTTGCTTTGTCCTCCAATATGTTTCGCAAGTCCGGCGCGTTCCCTCTTGGCTTCGTACTTTTGGAGCGATGCCGGGTATGGTCTTGGCTGGGGGACTGGATGCCTCTCTGTCACGACCACGGGGTGGTCGGTCAGCCATATCGTGCGCTGGTGATGGAGGTACGTATGCTTCCTCCTCTAATCGGGGGTGCAACTTGCATTTTGGGTAACTTTTGGAGGGACGTTCGAGTTTATACTCTTCGGCCGCGAGGACCTCGGTCCATCGATCGGCCAGCGGGTCCTGATCAGCTTGAAGCTGCTGCTGCTTTTTCTTTAGGATGTTTGCTGTGGCGATAAGCCTACGCTTGAAGCGCTCTTGTTCGACGGGATCCTCGGGTACGACGAATTCGTCATTGTTGAGGCTTGCTTCGTCTTCGGAGGGAGGCATATAATTATGATCCTCAACCTCTTCGTCTGCCGCCCCCTCATGAGGGCTTGCTTCTGCATCCTCCTGCGCTGAGTCTTGCTGGAGGGGATTGTCTTCGGCACTCTCTGGAGTATTATTATCTCCTGTGCCGGAATCTCCATTCTTGCTGTGGCGAGATTTAGAGGGGCGCCGCCGACGCCGGCGCTTGGGCTGTTTCTTTAAGGGATCTCCGCTGTTTCTTCGCCGTCCCCATCTTTTGGGGTATCCACCATGTATACGTCACATGACGAGGTGGCCTTCCAGTGCCCTGTGGGCGCTGGTTCCTGTTCGTCTCCGGCATCGTCGTCCATAGCGTCGATGTCTTCGGAGTCGTAGTCTAGCATGTCGGTTAGATCGTCGATAGTGGCTACAAAGTGGGTGGTGGGTGGGTTCTGAATTTCTTCGTCGTCCGCATCCCAACCATCCTGGGCATAATCCGGCCAGGACTCTCCTGATAACGAGAGATGCTTTAGTGAATTTAAGATATCGCCGAAAGGCGAGCATTGGAAGATGTCCGCGGTGGTGAATTCCATAACCGGCGCCCAATCCGGATCGATTGGTAGGGGCGCGGGAGGTTCGGAGTCCGGCGAGGAGTCCGGCGCCTCGGAATCACGAGTTTCGCAGGGGACAAGATTAGTGTTCGGCTCCATCGTCGTGGATGTTGAAGCCCCCAGGGCGGCGTCTATCCACCGGCCCTCGATCTGGGCGATCGGCTCCGGGTCAATGGCCGGAACGGATCCGTGTGCGGCCACCAAGGCACCGTTCGGCGACAGAGCTAGATCATGCCCATCGTCAAAGTGCGGCGCGCTTGGCTGTGGCTCGAGTCCGTCGAGGATCAAGTCTCCTCGGACATTGGCCGTGAAGTTTAAGCTTCCAAATCTGACCTGACGGCCAGGGGCGTAGCTTTCGATCTGCTCCAGATGGCCAAGTGAATTGGCCCGCAGTGCGAAGCCGCCGAATACGAAGATCTGTCCGGGGAGAAAAGTCTCACCCTGGACAGCATTGCAGGTTGAAGATGCCATCAAGCCTATCGGTGACGACACAGAGGAACTCTCAATGAAAGCACCAATGTCGGTGTCAAAACCGGCGGATCTCGGGTAGGGGGCCCCGGACTGTGCGTCTAGGCGGATGGTAACAGGAGACGAGGGACACGATGTTTTTACCCAGGTTCGGGCCCTCTCGATGGAGGTAAAACCCTACGTCCTGCTTGATTAATATTGATGATATGGGTAGTACAAGAGTAGATGTACCACGAGATCAAGGAGGCTAAACCCTAGAAGCTAGCCTATGGTATGATTGTATGTTGTGTATGTTGTCCTACGGACTAAAGCCCTCCGGTTTATATAGATACCGGAGAGGGCTAGGGTTACACAGAGTCGGTTACAATGGTAGGAGATCTACGCATCCGTATCGCCAAGCTTGCCTTCCACGCCAAGTAAGGTACCATCTGGACACGAGCCGGAGTCTTCAATCTTGTATCTTCGTAGTCTTGGATTCCGGCGGACATTGATAGTCCGGCTGTCCGGACACCCCCTAGTCCAGGACTCCCTCAGTAGCCCCTGAACCAGTCTTCAATGACGATAAGTCCTGCAGTCCGGCCAACGATGATCTCCCTGCTTCGTCGAGCGGGTTGTTGGCTGCGTCGGATGTGGAATCCATTCCGACTGCTTCCACCCCTCGCGCTGCTGAGGACGCCGAGGTGGGATCCCGGGAAGGGACCCATCAGGAGGAAGCTCCGGAGGCGCTGCAAGGCAGCCTCCCGGACTTTGCGCCGGACTCTACGCCGGAACCTGTAGTGGTTCTAGAGTCCGGCAAGCGGCCCCTTCGCAAGAAGGGCAAGACCGTGACACCGGCGGCCTCCGTCCAACCGGAGGCGCCGAACAACTTGTTGGAGGCGCTCAAAGGCGCTTCCATCGAGGAAGAACACCACACTATCATGAGTGCGGTGATTCAGAAGGTTCAACTCGCCAAGAGCGGGCTGACCGAAGCCTGCAGCAGCCTTCTAACAGGCTTTGAGGTAAGAAGTTAAAATTATGTGATGTAATACCACATAGACAGTAGCCCCTGATGCTTAGTTCGGTGTTCGGAAAGAAAAGCCGGACTGAGGATCTAAAAAGATATACGCAGGGTTGCTAAAAAGTATGTCAATATGGGTTTGCAGGCTGCATTGCTGACCTCTGCCGCACTGACTGCAGAGGTCGGTGCGTTGAAGCAGGATCTCGAGCGGTCCGAGCAAGAGCTTGGCCGTGCCCAGAAGCAGCTCGAGGACAAAGAAGGTGAGTAACACCACTTTGAAAAGTTACCTTACAGAAAAGGATTTAGGTTGGAATAAGAGAATAACAAGGACTACATGGGTACTGCAGGGGCCACGAACGAGGTGTCAACCCTGAAGGAGGCTGTGTCCGCGGCCGAATGCAATGCGGCCGCGGAACGGGCAGAGCGAGAGAAGCAGGAGGCGCGGGTGGCGGCGGTGCGGCAAGAGCTCCAGGCTCTCATGGAGAAGCATGAGAGTTTGGAGCGCGACTCAAAGACTCGAGAGTCCGAGCTCGCCTCGGCTCTCGAAAGTGCCAAGTCCGCCAAGGACGAGGCCCGTAAGGCCCTTCAGGAAGTTGAAGATGTGAAGAAGATAGTGGCGGGTAAGGCATTTTTCATGCAAAGTAAGCATGTTAATGTAAACTACCTGACACTTGCCCAAATGCGGAGCTCTCCAGGGGCATTTGCAGATCTGCCGCGCAGTGTGTCCGATGCCGCCGCATTCTATCGTGGCGAGGAGGGGAGCTCAACGGAGAAGGTCTTCTGGTCTCAGTATGCTGAGGACGGCCATCCGGTGCCCCCTAGCGACCAGCTGAAGCAGCTGGTCGAGCTCCACAAGGCGGCTGAGGAGGCCATGAAGGGCCTCATAGTCCGGCTGTGGCCTGGACAGGCCATGCCTAGGAGCTACTTCGGCCTCGTGCGGCGGCTGGTGGATGCGCGCCCCTGGGTGGAGCTCATCAAGCGCTCCGCCTGTATTGAAGGTGCTCGTCGAGCCCTTGCCCGCGCAAAGGTGCACTGGGGCAGGCTGGATGCGGAGAGGCTTCTTACTGACCCGCCGCCAGCGGGCAAGGAGTATCGTACGCCCGAAATGTACTATAAGACTATCCTGAAGGGTGCCCGCAATATTGCGGATGAGTGCCCCAGAGATATAATTATTGAGTAAACTCGCTATGTATTATCCTGTGCGCTGAAAGCTTTGTTCATATGCGCTAAGCAACACTTGTTTAATTTAAAGTATTACCTGCTGTGCGGCCGTTTATAAGATCTGAGAGATGGCAAGTCGTTGGCTTCAGCCCCCGAGCCGCGAGTGCTGGGGTGTTCGGGATAAACTTGAGCACTCTTGTTCCCATTTTTGGGTCCATCTAGGGAGGCGCTCAACACAACGAACAAGGCAACCGGACTTATAATGCTTGAACACTCTCACTTAGCCATAGAATTCTATAATTTTAAATTTCGGCGAAGCCCCTAGTATTCGGAAGACCGAATTCGGGGCGCTATCCACGCCTTCGTCGGACATTATCCGGTACTTCGCTCGAAGCGGCATGAGTCTTTAGGGACCTGAAAAGACCTCTCGAACAGCGACCAGTCTCTCGCCTTATCATGCCAGTCAGTTTTAGCTTTCTCCACTGAGGCGCTCGACCAGCTCAACCGGGGCGCAATCGCAGTGGTTCTCCCAGTGCCACCTTAGCCGACAGAACGGAACGTAAGGCACCAAAACGTGGGAGCCGGGCAAACCCAACTATTGACCCAAGACATGATTCGGAGCCGATTCATATAATGCTATAAGTTCGGGGTGCCGCACTTGTGAAAGTGTTCGGACTTATCACACCATAATGCGGGGAACATAAGCCCCTGGTGTATTCGGCCGTACCAAAATATACGGGTGCAAGATGTCATTAATGAACATATGTGTAAAGTAATGCAATAACAGGCAAAAAATGTTGCATTATTTATTCAGGGAATTCTGCTATGAGTGCGGAAGGATACAAATAGTGCGGTAAGCAAGGGATTGGACTAAATAAACATGTCCCCCTCCAGGGGTGGGCCGCGGACTGGTGTATATAATCGAATTTAATGCTTGTAATGGAGACCACCTGAGTGTTCGTCGCAGCCTTCTTCCCTCCCTGGCTGTTGCATCGTGAGTTCGGCGGGTTCACCGCCGGACAGGGCCTCTGGGAAACGGAGTCCTGTATATAAAAGGAAGGAAAATAAAAATAAGAAGAGTGACACACTTGGGAGCCCCTGGTGTGGTCAAGCCGCACTCTGGGTCTGTTGTGGTCGTGCCCCTCCCCCTAGGCCCATGGTATCTCCAGAGTGTAATGATGTACGCGAAGGGTTGGTCTTGCAATTATGCAAGGGCTGGGGTTGGGGCCGCATTGCTACGCGTGCTCGGAACGTGCCAGGTGGTCTTGGTTGATGTTGCTCCGGGCACGTTTGGCCGTGTCCGGCCGTTTAGTGGCCGGACTCGAAAATTGCCTTAGAAGGCTGCTTTGTACTTCTGCCGCGAGAGCCGCTGTATGTTCCTCCGTTCGGAGAGAGCGTTCCATATTTCCGTTGACCGTGATGACTCCACGAGGGCCTGGCATCTTGAGCTTGAGGTATGCGTAATGCGGCACTGCGTTGAACTTTGCAAACGCGGTTCGTCCGAGCAGAGCGTGATAGCCGCTGCAGAACCGGACTATGTCGAAGATTAACTCCTCGCTCTAGAAATTGTCCGGGGATCCGAAGGCCACTTCCAGTGTGACTGAGCCTGTACAATTGGCCTCAACACCTGGTATGACGCCTTTGAAGGTCGTCTTTGTAGGTTTAATCCTTGAGGGGTCTATGCCCATGTTGCACACCGTATCCTGATAAAGCAGGTTCAGGCTACTGCCGCCGTCCATCAGGACTCTCGTGAGGTGAAATCCATCGACGATTGGGTCTAAAACCAATGCGGCGAATCCGGCATGGCGGGTACTGGTCGGATGGTCTCTTCGATCGAAAGTGATCGGGCAACAGGACCATGGATTGAACTTCGGGGCGACTGGCTCCATCGCATATACGTCCCTTAGTGCACGCTTCCGCTCCCTCTTGGGTATATGGGTTGCGTATATCATGTTCACTGTCCACGCTTGTGGGGGGAAACCCTTCTGTCCTCTATTGTTCGGCGGCCGGGTCTCTTCCTCGTCATCGCTATGCAGCCCCTTGTCATTGTTTTCGGAAATTAACTTGCCTGCCTGCTTGAATACCCAACAGTCTCTGTTGGTGTGATTAGCTGGCTTTTCGGGGGTGCCATGTATCTGGCATAAGCGGTCGAGTATTCGGTCCAAATTGGACGGACCCGGAGTAGTTCTTTTGAATGGCTTCTTCCGCTGACCGGGTTTAGAGCCTCGGAATCCAGCATTAACTGTCGTATCCTCCTTGTCATCGCCGTTAATGTGGCATTTATTTTTGCTTCGACGCGACCTGCCATTGTGGTCCTTAGTATCCGGACTGCCAGAATTTTTACTGAGGTTGTTGCTGCGAGCTAGCCAGCTATCCTCTCCCGCACAGAAGCGGGTCATTAATGATGTGAGGGCTGCCATGGATTTCGGCTTTTCCTGTCCTAGGTGCCGGGCTAGCCACTCATCGCGGATGTTATGTTTGAAGGCTGCGAGGGCCTCTGCATCCGGACAGTCGACGATTTGATTTTTCTTTGTTTAGAACCGTGTCCAGAACTGTCTGGCCGATTCGTCTGGCTGCTGAATTATGTGGCTTAGGTCATCGGCGTCTGGTGGTCGCACATATGTGCCCTGGAAGTTGTCGAGGAATGCGGCTTCCAGGTCTTCCCAACACCCAATTGAATCTGCGGGCAAGCTGTTAAGCCAATGCGGAGCTGGTCCTTTAAGCTTGAGTGGGAGATATTTGATGGCGTGGAGATCGTCGCCGCGGGCCATATGGATGTGAAGGAGATAATCTTCAATCCAAACCGCGGGGTCTATTGTGCCATCGTAGGATTCAATGTTTACGGGTTTAAACCCTTCAGGGATTTGATGATCCATTACTTCATCAGTGAAGCATAGCAGGTGTGCGGCACCTCTATATTGAGCAATATCATGACGTAGCTCGAGTGAGCGTTGTCTGCTGTGTTCGGCCCGGCCGGGGTTGTTGTATCCGGCGCGACGGTATTCGTCGTGGGTCGTGGGGCGCCCACGTGATCCGTAGATGGATCTGGATTGCCTTGCTTTCTCCTCCAATATATCTCACAAGTCCGGCACATTCCCACTTGGCTTCGCACTTTTGTAGCGATGCCGGGGTACGGTCTTGGTGGAGGGCCTGGATGCCTCTCTGTCGCTACCACGGGGTGGTCGGTCGGCCGTATTGTGCGCAGGTGATGAAGGTATATATGCTTCTTCCTCTAATTGGGGGAGCAACTTGCGTTTTGGGTAACTCTTGGAGGGACATTCGAGTTCATACTCTTCGGCCGTGAGGACCTCAGTCCATCTGTCGGCCAGCAGGTCTTGATCAGCTTGAAGCTGCTGCTGCTTTTTCTTTAGGCTATTTGCCGTGGCGATAAGCCTGCGTTTAGAATGCTCTTGTTCGACGGGATCCTCTGGCACGACGAATTCATCGTCGTTGAGGCTTGCCTCGTCTCCGGAGGGAGGTATGTAATTATCATCCTCGACCTCTTCATCTGCCGCTCTCTCGTGAGGGCTTGCTTCTGCATCCTCCTGCGCTGAATCTTGCTGGAGGGGATTGTCTTCGGCACTTTCTGGGGTGTTGTTATCTCCTGTGCCGGAATCTCCATTCTTGCTGTGGCGGGATTTAGAGCGGCGCCGCTGACGTCGGCGCTTGGGCTGTTTCTTTAGGGAATCTGCCTCCGCTGTTTCTTTGCCGTCCCCATCTTTTGGGGTGTCGCCCATGTATATGTCATATGACGAGGTGGTCTTCCAGTGCCCTGTAGGCGCTGGTTCTTGATCGTCTCCAGCATCGTCGTCCATACCGTTGATGTCTTCGGAGTCATAGTCTAGCATGTCGGTTAGATCGTCGACAGTGGCTACAAAGTGGGTGGTGGGTGGGCTCTGAATTTCTTCATCGTCCGCATCCCAGCCATCCTGGCCATAGTCCGGCCAGGTCTCTCCGGATAGCGAGAGATGGTTTAGCGAATTTAGGATGTCACCAAAGGGCGAGTGTTGGGAGATGTCCGCGGCGGTGAACTCCATGACCGGCGCCCAATCAGATTCGATTGGCAGGGGCGCGGGAGGTTCGGAGTCCGGCAGGGAGTCCGGCACCTCGGAGTTACGAGCTTGACAGGGGACGAGGTTAGTGTTCGGCTCCATTGCTGTGGAAGTTGCAGCCCCTGAGGCGGCGTCCAGCCACCGGTCCTCGATCTGCGCGATCGGCTCCGGACCAAGGGCCAGAGCGGATTCGTGTGCGGCCACCAAGGCACTGTCCGGCGGCAGAGCTAAATCATGCCCATCGTGACAGCGCGGCGCGCTCGGCTGTGGCTCGGGTCCGTCGAAGATCAAGTCCCCGTGGATGTCGGCCGTGAAGTTTAGGCTTCCGAACCTGACCTGACGGCCAGGGGCGTAGCTTTCGATCTGCTCCAGATGGCCAAGTGAATTGGCCCGCAGTACGAAGCCGCCGAATACGAAGATCTGTCCGGGGAGAAAAGTCTCACCCTGGACGGAGTTGTTGTCGATTGAAGAAGCCATCGGGCCTATCGGTGATGGCACAGAGGAACTCTCAATGAAAGCACCAATGTCGGTGTCAAAACCGGCGGATCTCGGGTAGGGGGTCCCGAACTGTGCGTCTAGGCGGATGGTAACAGGAGACAGGGGACACGATGTTTTACCCAGGTTCGGGCCCTCTTGATGGAGGTAAAACCCTACGTCCTGCTTGATTAATATTGATGATGTGTATTACAAGAGTGGATCTACCACGAGATCAAGGAGGCTAAACCCTAGAAGCTAGCCTATGGTATGATTGTTGTAATGGAGGTTATGTCCTACGGACTAAAGCCCTCCGGTTTATATAGACACCAGAGAGGGCTAGGGTTACACAGAGTCGGTTACAATGGTAGGAGATCTACATATCTGTATTGCCAAGCTTGCCTTCCACGCCAAGGAAAGTCCCATCCGGACACGGGACGGAGTCTTCAATCTTGTATCTTCGTAGTCTTGGAGTCCGGCGGACGATGATAGTCCGGCTGTCCGGACACCCCCTAGTCCAGGACTCCCTCAACGACATTCATGTAGTTGGATGTTCACTGTACATAAATGTTCTAGGAATTCAAACACCATCCTTTCCCTCCGTAACACCATTTTATCTTTCTAAATATAATGAAAAAATCAGGTATACCACAAACAGTTTACTAGAAAGAAACGAGTGGGATGCGATATAAAATCATTGTTGAGGAAATCGTTAACTGGTAGCTGCTTGGTTAGCTGACGAGTAGGGGATTAATAGGCTAATCGACAAGTTAATCGGCCATTTAATCAATTACTCGGGCGATTAATTAGTTAATCGGCTACTCGGTGACCCTACGAGTAGGGATTAACCGGCAAGTTAACTGGTTAATCGGATGAATTCTTGAACAGGGTATAAAATATCTTGGCGCACTGTCTTATCTGGCTTACGCATGAAGCTTCATAGTCTACAACCCACCGCCCCTGCTTGAACCACACTTGCGTGGCAGTTTCTCACGGCACCGAGCAAAATTTTTCTGCCACCGCGGAAATATCTATCTCCCCACCCCCTCCCTCCCACCAAAAGCCACATTTCCACTGTTCCTCCTTGTTTACAAAGTTCAAACCTTTAGTGATGCTTACTGGCAGCTCAGCCTCCTCGTCGGTGACCTTTCTTCTTACAGCCCGCCTCCTCGCCGGCTACCCTTCTTCTTGAAGCGCCGCCTCCTCGCCGGTGACCCTTCTTCTTGCAGCACCGCCTCCTCGCCGGCAACCCTTCTTCTTGCTGTGCGGCCTCCTCGCCGCTGACCCTTCTTCTTCCTACGCGGCCTCGTCGATATGGTCAGGTAATCCACACCCCACCCACAACATCCTCCTCCTTCCCCGTCCCACATGCCTCGAGCGACGGCGTTACACCTTCCACCGAAATCATTGTCCCCCTCCTCCAATTAAGCGCCACCCACAACCATTTTGCACACAGTATAACATGGAGCTCAGTAGCATCTTGCATAGGAGAAGCAAATCACGGCCGCATGCGCGCACAAGGTCGCTATGGCTGCCATGCGTGCCGACCGCTAGATCTTGGAGGAGCACCTTGTCTTCGAGGCTACCGTCGACACCGCCATGCGGTTGTCTACTTTAAAATACAGTTCGTGATGTTTTGTCAAGGCCATCGCCAGTGCCTTCTAGTGATTTGTCCTCCGTAATGTTAATATGCAATCTGGTGTTCAGTTAACAGTTTGGTCCTCTAAAATGTAATATTCAGTTAATAGTTTGGTCCTCTGAAATGTAATGTTCAGTTAACAGTTTGGTCCAATAATTGCTATATTTCGTAGTACTATTCTCAAGCATTCTTTGTTTTGTTAACTGTCTTATCTTCTAGTGCATGTTTCTATTCTACAATGTCGTGCTCAGTTAACTATTTTGGTTCATTTAGTCTGCTGTCCATTTAACTGTTTGGTTCAGTTCTGCAATTTGATTTTCATTTGCTATGGCTACAATTTTGCATTGTTATGTTTATGAAATAAATCGAATTTGGTTGTACTCAATACATATTCTACTGATAGTATGATGCTACCTCTTGAGCATGCGTTGGTTTTCCCTTGAGGAGGAAAGGGTGATGCAACAAAGTAGCGTAAGTATTTCCCTAAGTTTTTGAGAACCAAGGTATCAATTCAGTAGGAGGCTACAGTACTCAAATCCCTCGTACCTGCACAAACAAATAAGAACCTTGCAACCAACGCGATAAAGGGCTTGTCAATCCCTTCACGGCCACTAGCAAAAGTGAGATCTGATAGAGATAATAAGATAAATATTTTTGGTATTTTTATCATATAGATTGGAAAGTAAAGATTGCAAAATAAAATAGATCGGAAACTTATATGATGGAAAATAGACCCGGGGGCCATAGGTTTCACTACTGGCTTCTCTCAAGATAGCATAAGTATTACGGCGGGTGAACAAATTACTGTCGAGTAATTGAAAGAAAAGTGCATAGTTATGAGAATATCTAGGCATGATCATGTATATAGGCATCACGTCCGCGACAAGTAGATCGAAACGGTTCTGCATCTACTACTATTACTCCACACATTGACCGCTATCCAGCATGCATCTAGAGTATTAAGGTCATAAGAATAGAGTAACGCATTAGGCAAGATGACATGATGTAGAGGGATAAACTTAAGCAATATGATATAAACCCCATCTTTTTATCCTCGATGGCAACAATACAATACGTGCCTTGCTGCCCCTGCTGTCACTGGGAAATGACATCGCAAGATTGAACCCAAAGCTAAGCACTTCCCCCATTGCAAGAAAGATCAATCTAGTACGCCAAACCAAAATGATAATTCGAAGAGACTTGTAAAGATAACAAATCATATATAAAAGAATTCAGAGGAGATTCAAATATTGTTCGTAGATAATCTTAATCATAAACCCACAATTCATCGGATCTCGACAAACACACCGCAAAAAGTATTACATCGAATAGATCTCCAAGAAGATCGAGGAGAACTTTGTATTGAGATCCAAAGAGAGAGAAGAAGCCATCTAGCTAATAACTATGGACCCGAAGGTCTGAGGTAAACTACTCACACTTCATCGGAGAGGCTATAGTGTTGATGTAGAAGCCCTCCGTGATCTATTCCCCCTCCGGCGGAACGCCGGAAAAGGCTCCAAGATGGGATCTCACGGGTACAGAAGGTTGCGGCGGTGGAAATAGGGTTTCGTGGTGCTCTCGGATGTTTTTAGGGTATATGAGTATATATAGGCGAAAGAAGTCGGTCAGGGGAGCCACGAGGGGCCCACGAGGGTGGGGGGCGCGCATACCCCCCTGGGCGCGCCTCCCTGCCTCGTGGCCGCCTTGTTGCCTCCTTGACGTTCACTCCAAGTCTCCTGGATTGCGTTTGTTCCAAAAACGATTCTCCCAAAGGTTTCATTCCGTTTGGACTCCGTTAGATATTCCTTTTCTGCGAGACACTGAAATAGGTAAAAAAACAGCAATTTGGACTGGGCCTCTGGTTAATAGGTTAGTCCCAAAAATAATATAAAAGTGTATAATAAAGCCCATTAAACATCCAAAACAGATAATATAATAGCATGGAACAATAAAAAATTATAGATACGTTGGAGATGTATCAAGCATCCCCATGGATAATTCCTGCTCATCCTCGAGTAGGTAAATGATAAAAACAGAATTTTTGATGTGGAATGCTACCTAGCATAATTCTCAATGTAATTTTCTTTATTGTGGAATGAATGTTAAGATCCAAAAGATTCAAAATAAAAGTTTTATATTGACGTACAAATAGTAATACTTCAAGCATGCTAACCAAGCAGTTTATGTCTTATCAAAACAACATAGCCAAAGAAAGCTTATCCCTACAAAATCATATAGTTTGGCCATGCTTCATTTTCGTCACACAAAATGCTCCCATCATGCACAACCCCGGTTTCAGCCAAGCAATTGGTTCATACTTTTTAACGTGCTTCAGCCTTTTCAACCCTCACGCAATACATGAGCGTAAGCCATGGACATAGCACTATAGGTGGAGTAGAGTATGATGATAGGGATTATGTGAGAAAACAAAAAATGAGAAAGTCTCACATTGACGCAGCTAATCAACGGGCTAATCAATTGATGTCAATACGACGAGTAGGGATTGCCATGCAACGGATGCACTAGAGCTATAAATGTATGAAAGCTAATAAAAAAGAAACTAAGTGGGTGCGCATCCAACTTGCCTGCTCACGAAGACCTAGGGCATTTTGAGGAAGCCCATCATTGGAATATACAAGCCAAGTTCTATAATGAAAAATTCTCACTAGTATATGAAAGTGAAAAAATAAGAGACTCTCTATCATGAAGATCATGGTCCTACTTTGAAGCACAAGTGTGGTAAAAGGATAGTAACATTGTCCCTTCTCTCTTTTTCTCTCATTTTTTTTCTTTATTTGGGCTTCTTTGGCCTCTTTTTTGTCTTGTTCTATTTGGGCTTCTTTGGCCTCTTTTATTTTTCATAAAGTCCGGAGACTCATCCCGACTTGTAGGGGAATCATAGTCTCCATCATCGTTTCCTCACATGGGACAATGCTCTAATAATGGAAATCATCACACTTCTATTTATTTACAACTCAAGAATTACAACTCAATACTTAGGACAAAATATGACTCTATGTGAATGCCTCCAGCGGTGTACCAGGATACGCGATGAATCAAGAGCGACATGTATGAAAGAATTATGAATGGTGGCTTTGCCACAAATACGATGTCAAGTACATGATCATGCAAAGCAATATGACAATGATGGAGCGTGTCATAATAAATGGAACGGTGGAAAGTTGCATGGCAATATATCTCGAAATGGCTATGGAAATGCCATAATAGGTAGGTATGGTGGCTATTTTGAGGAAAATATAAGGAGGTTTATGTGTGATAGAGTGTATCGTATCACGGGGTTTGGATGCACCGGCGAAGTTTGCACCAACTCTCAAGGTGAGAAAGGGCAATGCACGGTACCGTAGAGGCTAGAAAATTGCGGAAAGGTAAGAGTGCATATAATCCATGGACTCACATTAGTCATAGAACTCATATACTTATTGCATAAGTTTATTATCCCTCGAAGCAAAGTACCACTACGCATGCTCCTAGGGGAAGGGTTGGTAGGAGTTAACCATCGCGCGATCCCGACCTCCACTCATAAGGAAGGCAATCAAAGAACACCCCATGCTTCAAATTTGTCACACAATGTTCACCATACGTGCATGCTACGGGACTTGCCAACTTTAACACAAGTATTTCTCAATTTCATAATTACCCAACTAGCATGACTCTAACATTACCACCTTTATATCTCAAAACAATTATCAAGCATCAAATTTATCATAGTGTTTAATGCACTCCATATGAAAGTTTTTATTTTACCCAACTTGGATGCCCATCATATTAGGACTAATTTTATAACCAAAGCAAATTACCATGCTGTTCTAAAAGACTCTCAAAATAATATAAGTGAAGCATGATAGATCAATAATTTCTACAAAATAAAACCACCGCCGTGCTCTAAAAAGATATAAGTGAAGTACTAGAGCAAAATTGTCTAGCTCAAAAGATATAAGTGAAGCACATAGAGTATTCTAATAAATTCCAATTCATGTGTGTATATCCCAAAAGGTGTGTACAGAAAGGATGATTGTGATAAACTAAAAAGCAAAGACTCAGATCATACAAGACGCTCCAAGCAAAACACATATCATGTGGTGAATAAAAATATAGCATCAAGTAAAGTTACCGATAGACGAAGACGAAAGAGGGGATGCCTTCCGGGGCATCCCCAAGCTTAAGCTCTTTCCACTCCTTATTCCATAATCCATCAAATCTTTACCCAAAACTTGAAAACTTCACAACACAAAACTCAACAGAAAATCTCATGAGCTCCGTTAGTGCAAGAAAACAAGCCACCACTTTAAGGTACTGTAATGAACTCACTCTTTATTTATATTGGTGTTAAAACTACTGTATTCCAACTTCTCTATGGTTCATACCCCCGATACTAGCCATAGATTCATCAAAATAAGCAAACAACACACGAAAAACAGAATCTGTCAAAAACAGAACAGTCTGTAGCAGTCTGTAACTCTCTAATACTTCTGGAACCCCAAAATTTCTACCAAATTAGGAAGTCCTAGATAATTTGTCTATTAATCTTATGAAAAAATAATCAACTGAAAATCACATTTCTGTGAGTTATGAAAATTATTATAGTGCATGCAAAGGTTTCTGTTTTTCAGCATGATCAAATTAACTATCACCGTAGGTTATCCTAAAGGTTTTACTTGGCACAAACACTAATTAAAACATAAAACCACATCCAACCAGAGGCTAGATGAATTATTTATTACTAAACAGGAACAAAAAGCAAATAACAAAAATAAAATTGGGTTGCCTCCCAACAAGCGCTATCGTTTATCGCCCCTAGCTAGGCATAAAAGCGAGAATAGATCTAAGTATTGCCATCTTTGGTATTCAATTCATAGGTGGCTCTCATAATAGATTCATAAGGTAATTTGATTTTCTTCCTAGGAAAGTGTTCCATGCCTTTCATTAATGTAAATTGGAATCTAAGATTTTCTTCTTTCATATCAATAATTTTACCAATCGTTCTAAGGAAAGGTCTACCAAGAATAATAGGACATGAAGGATTGCAATCTATATCAAGAACAATAAAATCTACAGGCACATAATTCCTATTTGCAACAATAAGAACATCATTAATCCTTCCCATAGGTTTGTTAATGGTGGAATCCGGAAGGTGCAAGTTTAAAGAGCAATCATCAAATTCACGGAACCTAACACATCACACAAAGTTTTTGGAATCGTGGAAACACTAGCACCCAAATCACACAAAGCATAGCATTCATGATCTTTAATTTTAATTTTAATAGTAGGTTTACACTCATCATAAAGTTTTCTAGGGATAGAAACTTCTAATTCAAGTTTTTCTTCATAAGATTGCATTAAAGCATCAACGATATGTTTAGTAAAAGCTTTATTTTGACTATAAGCATGAGGAGAATTTAACACGGATTGCAACAAGGAAATACAAGCTATTAAAGAACAATTATCATAATTAAATTCCTTGAAATCCAAGATAGTGGGTTCATTGCTATGTAAAGTTTTGACCTCTTCAATCCCACTTTTACCAATTTTTGCATCAAGATCTAAATACTCCGAATCATTGGGACACCTCTTAGCTAAAGTTAACTCATCTCTAGTCCTATCATTATCAAGATTCATATTGCAAAACAAAGATTTAATAGGAGACACATCAATCACTTTTAGATCTTCATCCCTATTATCATGAAAACTAGAAGAACTCGCTTTTACAAAGCAATGTTTTTTTGCACGCATTCTAGCGGTTCTTTATTTGCACTCATCAATGTAAATTCTCATAGCTTTGAGGGACTCATTGATATCATGCTTAGGTGGAATAGATCTAAGTTTCAAAGAATCAACATCAAGAGAAATTCTATCCACGTACCTAGCCAACTCATCAATCTTAGGCAGTTTTTCTTCAAGCAAAGCATTGAAATTATTTTGAGAAATCATAAACTCTTTAACACTAATCTCAAAATCAGAGGGCAACTTATTAAAATTTCCATAAGAGTTGTTGTAGGAATTACCATAATTATTAGAGGAATTACTAGGGAACAACCTAGGATTAAAGTTTCCTCTATAAGCGTTGTTACTAAAATTGTTCCTACCAACAAAATTCACATCCATAGTTTCATTATGATTCTCAATCAAAGTGGATGAAGGCATATCATTAGGATCAGAGGAAACACTCTTATTAGCAAACAATTTCATAAGTTCATCCATCTTTCCACTCAAAACATTAATCTCTTCTATCGCGTGAACCTTTTTACTAGTAGATATTTCGGTGTGCCATTGAGAATAATTAATCATAATATTATCTAGGAGTTTAGTAGCTTCTCCTAAAGTAATTTCCATAAAAGTGCCTCCCGTGGCCTAATCTAAAATATTTCTAGAAGCAAAATTCAATCCGGCATAATTTTTTTGTATAATCATCCATAAATTCAAACCATGTGTAGGGAAATTACGTATCATTATTTTTCATTCTCTCCCAAACTTGTGCAACATATTCATGATCAAGTTGCTTAAAATTCACAATATCGTTTCTAAGAGCGATGATCTTAGCGTGAGGAAAATACTTAGAGATAAAAGCATCTTTACACTTATTCCATGAATCAATACTATTTTTAGGCAAAGACGAAAGCCAAGTTTTAGCACGATCTCTAAGTGAAAACGGAAATAGCTTAAATTTAACAATATCATTATCCACATCTTTCTTCTTTTGCATATCACACAAATTAACAAAGTTGTTTAGATGTGTAGCGGCAGCTTCACTACGAAGGCCAGAGAATTGATCTTTTATGACAAGATTCAACAAAGCAGCATTAATCTCGCAAGATTCAACATCGGTAATAGGAGCAATCGGAGTGCTAAGAAAATCATTGTTGTTGGTATTTGAAAAATCACACAATTTAGTATTATCTTGAGCTATCGTGACAAACAATCCAACACACAAGTCCACAAGAGGCAAGCGAAAAAGAGGCGAACGGGAAAAAGAGGGCGAATAAAACGGCAAGGGTGAAGTGGGGGAGAGGAAAACGAGAGGCAAATGGCAAATATTGTAATGCGAGGGATAAGAGTTTGTGATGGGTACTTGGTATGTCTTGACTTGTGCATAGACTCCCTGGCAATGGTGCCAGAAATCCTTCTTGCTACCTCTTGAGCATGCATTGGTTTTCCCTTGAAGAGGAAAGGGTGATGCAACAAAGTAGCGTAAGTATTTCCCTCAGTTTTTGAGAACCAAGGTATCAATCCAATAGGTGGCTACACTAAAATCCTTCGTACCCTCACAAACAAATAAGAACCTTGCAACCAACGCGATAAATGGGTTGTTAATCCCTTCACGGCCACTTGCAAAAGTGAGATCTGATAGAGATAATAAGATAAATATTTGTTATATTTTTATGATATAGATTGGAAAGTAAAGATTGCAAAATAAAATAGATCGGAAACTTATATGATGGAAAATAGACCCGGGGGCTATATGTTTCACTAGTGGCTTCTCTCAAGATAGCATAAGTATTACGGTGGGTGAACAAATTACTGTCGAGCAATTAAAAGAAAAGTGCATAGTTATGAGAATATCTAGGCATGATCATGTATATATGGATCACGTCCGCGAAAAGTAGATCGAAACGATTCTGCATCTACTACTATTACTCCACACATCGACCGCTATCCAGCATGCATCTGGAGTATTAAGTTCATAAGAACAGAGTAACGCATTAGGCAAGATGACATGATGTAGAGGGATAAACTCAAGCAATATGATATAAGCCCCATCTTTTTATCCTCGATGGCAACAATACAATACGTGCCTTGCCACCCTTGCTGTCCCTGGGAAAGGACATCGCAAGATTGAACCCAAAGCTAAGCACTTCTCCCATTGCAAGAAAGATCAATCTAGTATAGGCCAAACCAAACTGATAATTCGAAGAGACTTGCAAAGATAACAAATCATACATAAAAGAATTCAGAGGAGATTCAAATATTGTTCATAGATAATCTTGATCATAAACCCACAATTCATTGGATCTCGACAAACACACCGCAAAAAATATTACATCGAATATGAAGAAGACCGAGGAGAACTTTGTATTGAGATCTAAAGAGAGAGAAGAAGCCATCTAGCTAATAACTATGGACCCGAAGGTTTGAGGTAAACTACTCACACTTCATCAGAGAGGCTATGGTGTTGATGTAGAAGCCCTCTGTGATTGATTCCCCCTCCGGTGGAATGCCAGAAAAGGCCCCAAGATGGGATCTCACGGGTACAGAAGGTTGTGGCGGTGGAAATAGGGTTTCGTGGTGCTCTCGGATGTTTTCAGGGTATATGAGTATATATGGGCGAAATAAGTTGGTCAGGGGAGCCACGAGGGGCCCACGGGGAGGGGGGCGGGTAGGCGCTCCTCCCTGCCTCGTGGCTGCCTCATTGCTTCCTTGACGTCCACTCCAAGTATCCTGGATTGCGTTTGTTCCAAAAACGATTCTCCCGAAGGTTTCATATGTTTGGACTCCGTTTGATATTCCTTTTCTGCGAAACACTGAAATAGGCAAAAAACATCAATTTGGACTGGGCCTCCGGTTAATTGGTTAGTCCCAAAAGTAATTTAAAAGTGTACAATAAAGCCCATTAAGCATCCAAAACAGATAATATAATAGCATGGAACAATCAAAAATTATAGATACGTTGGAGACGTATCACACGAAAACTCTCAGTTAACCTGATCTAGATCTTCCTTATGCGTGTTGCAGGGAAACAATGGGTGACTCTGCGGTTTACCATCGAGGTTTGCTCATGCATGGTCCTTTCGCTAATAGCACATTATTGTGCAGTTGTAGGAATCATTCTAATATTTAGGTTTCTTACAATTTGGTCTTGCACATGTAGGTCCTGCTATCAGAGGCTTAGACCCACTGTTCGACCCATTTTGCATATGGGGAAATGAGATGTCCATGAATATCAATCAAGTCAAGAAACTAAGAAAGATTGTTAGGCTGAAGAAACTTGCGACGAATAACAGTAAGATCTTTGTTTGCACAATGAAGAAGACATCAGTCAACTATAGGATGGTACTATAACCTTGTTTTTACCCCTTGCGCCATTTCAAAATTTATAACAGCGATTTTATGCATATCTTTGTTTCTAGTACTTTTCAAAGTAGTTCACCGATGATTACCTCTCAAACCACCTGCATGGTCAAGAGGCGAGGAAGGTATCACTATAGGAATCTGGCATTTTGCCGTCTGCCTCCTCTTTGTCATCCGCCAGCTGACGGCAAAGAGGCTCTTTGCCGTCCGCCAGCTAACGACAAAGAGGCTCTTTGCCATCCGCTTCCACAAAGCGGACGACAAAAAATGGGCTGATGGCAAAAAGGATATTTGCCGTCAGCTGCTTCTTTGCCGTCAGCCAGCTGACGGCAAAGAGCTAGAAGGCAGACGACAAAGAGCCAGGTGGGCCCCACAAGTCACGGCGTGGCTGGGTCAGCCTATTTGCCGTCAGCCTAATCTTTGCCGTCTCCCTGCCGGACCTTTGTCGTCCGCTGGCGGACGGCAAAGAAAGGGCCCAGCTAACGGCCATCTCCCCCTTCTGCTATGCGCGCCCTTTGCCGCCCGCTAGCGGATGGCAAAGAACATGCCCCCACTAATTAGTAACGGCCGCCCCCTCTCTGTCTCTCCGGACCCACCCCACTACTCTCTCCACTACTAGGGAAAAGCCTATACACAGAATCTTACCAGCATCGCTCCTCAAAATACCACGCTACTGCTATTTAGCAGCAGCGCGTTTAACCAAAACGCGTTGCTGACAGGAAAATAGCAGTAGCGCATCCACCACAAACCGCGCTACTGCTATAATTGCCATGACCTTGCCCCCCCGCTAGTTATAGCAGTAGCGCGCTGTACTGAACAGCGCTACTGCTATAGAAGTTAGCAGCAACGCGCTTCTAGGAAAACCGCTACTGCTAAGATCAGCCCACAAGTTTAGTCCCACCTCGCTCCATGAATAGGGTGTTTACCACCTTAAATATGTTATTTATGAAACTACCACAACCAGTTGGTCTTCACTGAACTCTATGTGTAAAATTTGTGGCCGCAATATGAGTCCTCTCCGGTTCCTACCAAGGGGACTCATATTGACAATTCATATTGTACACAAAAAGATCATTGATGGCCAATGTATTTTTGCATTGACAATTCAGATTGTACACAAAAAGATCATTGATGGCCAATGTATTTTTGCATTGACGTATTTTTTGTATAGTTACACTTAGCAGTAGTGGTTTATATGCAAAGTGCTACTGCTATTTAGATTAGCTGTAGCGTGTTTTGGCAAACGCGCTACAACTATCCCTACCTTATCCCCACGCGCACGACCGGCCCTCACTCACACTCTCACTCTCGCCCGCGTGCCGATAACTGTCGTTGTGCGTCGCCGCCGCCGCCGTCTTTGTCCGTCCGCCGCCGAGGTACTCCCCTCCTTCCGTCCCTCCTCCCTCCTCCTCCCTCCTCCCTCCGCCTGTGGCCGCCCCTCCCTCCTCCGCCGCCGCCCTCCTCCCTCCACCTGCGGCCTCCCCTCCTCCCTCCTCCTCCGGCAGCCCTCCTCCCACCGACCTCGACCTCGCCGCCCCTAGCTACCTCTCCGTCGCCCCCACCCCCTGCCACTAGTTAGTACTAGATTTAGTAGTAGTAGATGTTAATTTAGGGTTTATAGCTAGTACTAGATGTTGCTTAGTTAGTACTAGATTTTTAGTAGTAGTTGTTGTAGTTGAACTACTTTAGTTGTAGTTGAACTAGTTCAGTAAGTAAATTAATAAACTAGTTGAACTAGTTGAATTAATAGAACTAATGTATTTTTAGTAAGATAATTAATATAACTAGTTGAACTACTTTATTTTTAGAAAGAACTAGTTTTTTTCTATTTATAGTAAGTTTATATTTAGTAAGAACTAGTTGAATTAATAAAACTAGTTGAACATGTCGTATTTGTTGTTATTTTTTAGTTTAAGCAATTATTCGGGATGTATTAGTGATAACTTATATGGTTTCAGGTGACCACCGTCGTCCCCGTCACCGACCCCCTCCGACATCCCCGCCGTCATCCCAGTCACCGACCCCCTCCGACATCGAGGTGAGACCAGCCAAATATCCTTGTATATCTTGTATTGTTGCTCAAATAGGATATGTTGTTGCCCAAGTGGCCGTTCATGTTCAGTTTACATCTCCGAGTGGCCTATGTTTTACCGGAGTGTTGATTAATTTCCGTTCTGGCAAATTTCAGGCGCTCGATATGTCCTTTTTTAGCAAAGGTCATGCCGGATTTTTTCGTGAATTCTAGCATGACTTGTCTAGAATATGTACAAGTTTAATCTTTGAATTACGAATGTAGGAAATGTCGTACTCGGACGACGACAGTCTCCCGGGGGAGCGTAGCTGGTGCCATGACGATCGAGGTATGTGCGACAAGTTCGTTCAGCTGGACGAAGATCGGCGCTTCACCATTAAGCTCGAGGAGACCTTTGATTGTGAAACGGTACGCAACAACGACAAGTGTTTTTTTCGTAATTAAGCATGACTTCAACTATTTCAACGTCTAATTTTCATATTTTACAATTCGACTAGCTTATCCCATGCCATGCAAGACGCTATGTCTTGGAGAGGATGGGTTTTGAAGACCATGAAAATTTTGAAACAAAGAAAATACAACTAAGGACCCATCATGATATGGATTTTGAAGTAAATCTGTGCAATGCTCAGAGCGTAACCCATTTTGGTTGCCAAAATTGGGAAGCACTTTGCAAAATGTATGGTTTTTATGAGGGTATGATTGTCACCATGGATCTTGGTGATCCTGACATCAAGCAAGACAATATGGACATTTGGGTCCTTGTTGATACGCTTCCGATTGTACCGCTATGTGAGTTTCTCAAACATAGTTATTAACTAATTTATATTATTTATTTCAAAATAGTTGATAGCTTATTTCCATTGACAGCTTATTTTGATTCTTCAAAGACTGTGCGGAAGATGGTAGATAAAACCCACTACACCGATGGCTCCGAATTAACGTATAAGGAGAAAAATCATCTGGTCGCATTTTGTACTCTTCTTGAGAATTACAATAACTATTATCGAACTCCTCCAAATTATGGTGAATACGTGCCACTAGTGCATGTGTTGAACCACGGTAACTTCTCTGGAGATACCCTGGTAAGATTTTTTACTATTACGACATCCGTGCATCTTTTGCATACTTCTAAAACTAGTACATCATTGCTAACTACGAAGTTATTATTATGTTTTCCAACAGAAACTCCCGATGGATTTGTGCCTCATCTGATGTCTCTGCATGGTCGCCTCTCAGTTCTGAACATACTGCCAGGTAAATCTACGGAGCTCACCTGTGCATATCGGATTTCTAAAACCCGTGAACACATGTTCATCAAAGAATGGAAGAAATGTATGGACATTCACAAGGAGGTTCTTGGAAGTAACATTCAGCGAAAGGCAAGAATTGGAGACAGGCTAATCTCCATTCTCCATAATGGAGAGTCAGGGGCTATCTTGTTTTTTTGCTATTTTACCTTAGAAAATGTAGTAGGTCTTAATCGAATGTAATAGGTCCTATGAGGTACAATATGTTTATTATGTGGTAATGTGTTAGAGTTGATAATGAGGAGTACTTGTGATTACGACTAGTGACCAATTTGCTATGTGATGTCATTGATGAAAACGATGATCTTGAGGAGGTGTTATATGACAATGATGTATTATGATGATAAGTTGTTAATGACATGATGATGATGATGATATTATTATATCATTGGGTGAAAGAACCGCGGATTAGTTTCAAGTGGATGGACATCCACTTGAAACTAGTCCACGGTTCTTTCACCCCATGATGTAATAACTCATTATGATGTAAAAAAAATCTCTAAATTCCTGTTGTATGAAAACTTGTGTAAAGGTGTATGAATACAAGATGAAATAAACAAGAAATAAAATACTAAATAATAGTAGTAGAGCGGGAAAGGAGAAGCTCAACTACTAATTAACAGTAGCGCTGTTCTGAAGAAGCGCTACTATTAAGTCAATTTAGCAGTAGCGTGGGTCTAGGCACGCTATTGCTAATCATTAGCTGTAGCGCTTATCAGTAGCGCTCCTGCCCGTGCTACTGATAGGCCTAAAACCCGCGCTGCTGCTAGGCTTTTCCCTAGTAGTGCTCCCCTCTCTCTCACCCCTCTCTCCACCCCGCGCCCCCACTCACCCGCGCCCGCACCACCACCGTCGAGCACCGCCACCGCCCGGACGCTGGCGCCGCCCCACCCCGCCGCCCCGGAGCCCTGCGGCCCCATCTCCACAATCACTAGGTGCCCCCTCTGCCTGGCCATCACCGCCCCGCCACCGCCCCACCCCGCCGCAGCAGCACCCCACCGCCCCGGAGCCCTGCGGCCCCGTCGCCACCACCGCCCGGCGCCCCCTCCGCCCGGCCAGCGCCACCCCGCCGCCCCGGAGCTGCGGCCCAGTCGCCACCACCGTCCGGTACCCCCCTCTGCCCGGCCAGCGCCCCTCCGCCAGCGAGCAACCCCGCTGCCCGGCGCCCCTGGGCCCTGCCGACATGCTGATACCTTTCCAACGTATCTATAATTTATGAAGCATTCATGCTATATTATTATCTGTTTTGAATGTTTATGGGCTTCATTATACACTTTTATATTACTTTTGGGACTAACCTATTAACCGGAGGCCCAGCCCATATTGCTGTTTTATTGCCTATTTCAGTGTTTCAAAGAAAAGGAATATCAAACGGAGTCCAAACGGAATGAAACCTTCGGGAAAGTTATTTTTGGAACAGAAGCAATCCAGGGAACTTGGAGTGCAAGCCAGGGAAGCTTCAAGGAGGCCACGAGATAGGGGGCGCGCCCACCCCCCTGGCGCGCCCTCCACCCTCGTGGGCCCATCGTGGCTCCCCCGACCGACTTCTTTCGCCTATATATTCCCATATACCCTAAAAACATCAAAGACAACAATAGATCGGGAGTTCCGCCGCCGCAAGCCTCTGTAGCCACCAAAAACCTCTCGGGAGCCCGTTCCGGCACCCTGCCGAAGGGGGAATCCCTCACCGGTGGCCATCTTCATCATCCCGGCGCTCTCCATGACAAGGAGGGAGTAGTTCACCCTCGGGGCTGAGGGTATATATGTACCAGTAGCTATGTGTTTGATCTCTCTCTCTCTCTCTCTCGTGTTCTTGAGGTGATACGATCTTGATGTATCGCGAGCTTTGCTATTATAGTTGGATCTTATGATGTTTCTCCCCCTCTATTCTCTTGTAATGGATTGAGTTTTCCCTTTGAAGTTATCTTATCGGATTGAGTCTTTAAGGATTTGAGAACACTTGATGTATGTCTTGCCGTGCTTATCTGTGGTGACAATGGGATATCACATGATCCACTTGATGTATGTTTTGGTGATCAACTTGCTGGTTCCGCCTATGAACCTATACATAGGGGTTGGCACACGTTTTCGTCTTGACTCTCCGGTAGAAGCTTTGGGCCACTCTTTGAAGTACTTTGTGTTGGTTGAATAGATGAATCTGAGATTGTGTGATGCATATCGTATAATCATGCCCACGGATACTTGAGGTGACAATGGAGTATCTAGGTGACATTAGGGTTTTGGATGATTTGTGTGTTAAGGTGTTATTCTAGTATGAACTCTATGATAGATTGAACGGAAAGAATAGCTTTATGTTATTTTACTATAGACTCTTGAATAGATAGAACAGAAAGGATAACTTTGAGGTGGTTTCGTACCCTACCATAATCTCTTCGTTTGTTCTCCGCTATTAGTGGCTTTGGAGTGACTCTTTGTTGCATGTTGAGGGATAGTTATATGATCCAATTATGTTATCATTGTTGAGAGAACTTGCACTAGTGAAAGTATGAACCCTAGGCCTTGTTTCGAACATTTGCAATACCGTTTACGCTCACTTTTATCACTTGTTACCTTGCTGTTTTTATATTTTCAGATTACAAATACTCATATCTACCATCCATATTGTACTTGTATCACCATCTCTTTGCCGAACTAGTGCACCTATACAATTTACCATTGTATTGGGTGTGTTGGGGACACAAGAGACTCTTTGTTATTTGGTTGCAGGGTTGCTTGAGAGAGACCATCTTCATCCTAGGCCTCCCACGGATTGATAAACCTTAGGTCATCCACTTGAGGGAAATTTGCTACTGTCCTACAAACCTCTGCACTTGGAGGCCCAACAACGTCTACAAGAAGAAGGTTGTGTAGTAGACATCAAGCTCTTTTCTGGCGCCGTTGCCGGGGAGGTGAGTGCTTGAAGGTATATCTTTAGATCTTGCAATCGAATATTTTTGTTTCTTGTTTTATCACTAGTTTAGTTTATAAAATAAAATTACAAAAAATGGATTTGAGTTTGTCTCATATGCTTCATCTTTTTAATATCTTCCGTGAGAATGTTGAAAAGGAAAATTGTGCTCAAGTGCTAGAAGAAGAAGTCTATAGAATGTTTGATACTAAATCTTTGAATGATGAGCATGATTGCAATGTTGTTAGTATGAACTCCTTGAATATCCATAGTACTAATGATAATTGCACTAGTCATGATGAAAATATCTCCTATAAGCATGTCGATTTTTGTGGAGAGCATTGGGTTTGCATGGACACACCAAATAGAGAAGATAGATATTGCAAGAGGCATAAGCGTATAGAAACTAAATTATTGCAAGAAAGGCTAGATGTGTGTGCTGAAAGATTCAATATTTTTCGCGCTCCTTGTGAACTTTGCAATGAACGTGGTCATTTAAATCTCCAATGCAAACTGTTTCATGATCGAATTGTGTCCAAAAATTGTGATAACTTGATTACCCTTGAGCATCATAAAGAGCTTAGTCTTCTTTTGCGGTATGAAGAAATGAAATGTATATCTGAGAGTATTCCAAAATTTAATCTTGATAGATTTCTTGATTTTGATCTAGAGGATATTTATATGTATTGTGCGGTGAATTGCATTGAAAATCCTTATATTGCCAATTACATAAAGAAAGGAAAGCAAATAGAAGATGAAGAGAATACTAATGAAAGGGAAGAAACTTCTCAATATCCTCCTATTATTTCTTATGATGAATCAGGTAACGTGGAGGAGCTTTCTATTCAACCAATCTCATCAATAAGGAGCTCAAAGAAGAAGGTTGAACCCACACATAATGTGAAAAAGAAAAGGAAAAGAAGGAGCAACACAGGTAGAAAGGTATCTCTCCCAAATGATGTTGCTCCTACCACTTATTGTGATGATGATAATTGCTATACTATTGGTGCTATCCATACTATTAATTATGAGAGTGATTATGCTTATGATATGAAAAGGCCCAAGCTTGGGGAAGCTATGTTTGATGAGGATGACATATTTGCGAATATATTTTCTGAAATTAATGTTTGTCCCAAGCTTGGGATGCTATGTTTAATGAAGATGATATTTTTAGCCTCCCAAGTTTTGATATGCAAAGTTGTTACGATGATAGCATGCCTCTTACCTATGATGATTATATTGATGAAAGTGGGTTTGGAAGAGTGTCAACTTTAGGAAGTAGTGATCCCACTATTTTGGAGGATGTCGAATTTTATTGTGATGAATATGAAAGTGGATTTGGAAGAGTGTCAACTTTATTTAGTGATGATTCCACAATCTTGGAAGAGGTTTCAATCGATTATGATGAGAACGAAGTTGCTACTTATGATGATTATTGTGATGAAACTTATGCTATAAAAAGTAGTGATGATTATATTTATAAAACTTGTCATGATTACAATTACCCTTTTTCTGAACATTACTCTTTTAATGTGGAAAGAATTTGTAGTATTCAAGTCTTTTATGATACTCCCACTATTCCGAATGAGAAAGGATTTTGCTTATGTGGAGAGTAGTAAATTTTCTATGCTTGTAGATCATGAAAAGAATGCTTTATGTGCTGGTTATATTGTTGAATTCATTCATGATGCTACTGAAAATTATTATGAGGGAGGAACATATGCTTATAGGAATTGCAATAATATCAAGTTTCCTCTCTATGTGTTGAAAATCTTGAAGCTATGCTTGTTTTACCTTCCTATGCTAGTTGATTACTGTTCCCATAAGTTGTTTGCTCACAAAATCCCTAGGCATAGGAAGTGGGTTAGGCTTAAATGTGCTAGTCATATGCTTCATGATGCTCCCGTTATGTTTCAATTCTTATCTTTTATGTGAGCATCATTGTCCTCGCTTTCATGCCTAGCTAGAAAGGTATTAAAGAAAAGCGCTTGTTGGGAGACAACCCAATATTTATCCTTACTGTTTTTGTGTGTTCACATGATTATGGTACAGTAGTAATAATGTTTTATAGCTTTTGTTTCAATAAAGTGCCAAGTACGACCTTTAGGATAGCTTACGGTGATAGTTGTGTTGATCCTGCTGAAAATCAGAAACTGTTGCACCCAGTAAATTAGTTTTTATAATTCACAGAAACGTGCTTCTGATCTAATTATTTTTTCTCTGGATTGGTACGCAAATTTATTAGGACTTCCTAATTTGGTAGGATTTTTGTAGTTCCAGAAGTATATGTTTGATACAGATTACTACAGACTGTTCTGTTTTTGACAGATTCTGTTTTCTATGTGTTGTTTGCTTATTTCGATGAATCTATGAGTAGTATCGGAGGGTATGAACCATAGAGAAGTTGTAATACAGTAGATATTACACCAATATGATTTTATAATGAGTTCATTACAGTACCTAAGTGGTGGATTTATTTTCTTATACTAACAGAGCTTACGACTTTTCTGTTGAGTTTTGTGTTGTGAAGTTTTCAAGTTTTGGGTAAAGATTTGATGGACTATGGAGTAAGGAGTGGAAAGAGCCAAATCTTGGGGATGCCCAAGGCACCGCAAGGTAATATTCAAGGACAACCAAGAGCCTAAGCTTGGGGATGCCCCGGATGGCATCCCCTCTTTCGTCTTCGTTCATCGGTAACTTTACTTGGAGCTATATTTTTATTGACCACATGATATGTGTTTTGCTTGGAGCGTCATTTTATTTTGTTAGTATTTGCTTGATGTTATTTAGAATAATTTTTTTCATCTTTACTTTCAATAAAATGTCAAGGATAGCCTTTAGCATGCTTATTTTGCTAGTATACATGTTGCTGTTTGAAAACAGAAAGTTTACCGCTGTTGCAAAAATTCGCTAGAAAAGTCAGAGAATGTTATAATGTTGAAACTTTTTGCATATTGAGCTATGATAAATCTTCTACAACGTAATATTTTTCTCATAAATTTTGGAGTTAGTTAAATATGATGGTTCTTGCATTATTTACAGACTATACTGTTTTGGCAGATTGCTGTTATGTTTGCATTATTTGCATATGCTTGCTTTTTTAATGATTCTATTTGAGGATAGGAGTACTAAATATGCAGAGGAATTTAGTATGCAATGTTGAATAATAACTTTAGTGATTTGTTACAGTAGAAAATGATAAGGTTTTGCATTGGTTTATACTAACCTATCTCACGAGTTCTTGTTGAGTTTGGTGTGGATGAAGCTTTTGATAAAAAGAGAAACCATGATATGAGAGGAATTAAGGAGACACAAAAGTTCAAGCTTGGGGATGCCCAAGGCACCCCAAGATAATATTTCAAGAAGTCTCAAGCATCCAAGCTTGGGGATGCCCCGTTAGGCATCCCACCTTTCTTCTTCAACAACTACCGGTTAGTATCAGTTGAACCTAAGTTTTTGCTTCTTCACATGAGTTGTGCTATCCTTGCAATGTCATTTTATCTTGATTTGCTTGCTGCTTGAATAAAGTACTTAAGATCTGAAATTCTTAAATAAGAGAGAGTCTTCACATAGTTATATAATTATTTAACTACTCATTGATCTACACTTATATATTTTTGGAGTAGTTTGTCATTTACTCGTGTGCTTCACTTATATCCTGTGAGTAAATGGTTGAATGAGTTGAATGTCACAAATCTGAAATTATATATGTCTCATTTGCTTATCCCATGGGGAGTAATGACTTCACATCAAAGAAGTAGAGGTTGTAAATTTATTGAAGGTTACCAAGCATTGTATTGGTCATTTGAACAATTCATGAAAGAATATTGAAGGAAGGGAGATTCCACATATAAATATACTATCTTAGACATCTTTTATAATTGTGAGCACTCATTAAGTATGACATGCTAAAGAGTTGATGTTGGACAAGGAAGACAACGTAATAGGTTATGTTTTCTCACATCTCAGTTAAAGTATATTGTCATGGATCATTCAAACATGTTGAGCTTGCTTTTCACCCTCATGCTAGCCAAAATTCCTTGCACCAAGTAGAGATACTACTTTTGCTTCCAAATATCCTTAAACCCAGTTTTTGCCATGAGTGTCCACTATACCTACCTATATGCGGTATTTACCTGCCGTTCCAAGTAAATTTGCATGTGCCAAACTCTAAACCTTCAAATAATTATCTGTTTTGTATGCCCGAATCGCTCATGTAGCGACTAGGGGCTGTCAGTATATTCCATGCTAGGTGGGTTATTCTCAAGATGAGTGGACTCCACTCATCATTCACGAGAAAAATGGCTGGTAACCGGGATGCCTAGTCCCATGATCAAAAGATCAAAATCAAATCAAAAATAATTAAAAAAAACTCCCCCAGGACTGTTGTTGGTATGGACGGTACCCCATTGATTCGGATGGCCGTGGAGTGTGATTGTTGGTGGAGGGGGAGTAAAAACTTTACCATTATGTTTGGGAACCGCCTATAATGTATGTAGTATGGAAGATATTGGGAACTCTTGGTTGTTATGTTGACAATGAGATCATACCTCTCAAAATTATTTATCTCTATTTCAAAATCGAGCTCTGGCACCTCTGCAAATCCCAGCTTCCCTCTGCGAAGGGCCTATCTTTTAATTTTATGCAAGAGTTAAGGTGATCTTCACCTTTCCCTTTTTCATTTTATCCTTTGGCAAGAACCTCATGTTGGAAAGATCCTGATATATATATCCAATTGGATGTAAGTTAGCATGAACTATTATTGTTGACATCACCCAAAGGTGAATACGTTGGGAGGCGAAATTATAAGCCCCCATCTTTCTCAGTGTCCAATTAAAACTCCATAACCATAAGTATTGCATGAGTGTTAGCAATTGTAGAAGAATATATGACAGCTGAGTATGTGGAGTTTGCTGAATCAAAGCTCTAACATAGACCCTTCCTGAAAATAGGATGAATTGTAATTGTTTGATGACTGAGAATGAAGTTTGCTAGTTTTCAAGAAAGTTTATGGTCTATGCTTTAACATGTGAATAGCTTGTTACTTGATCTTGAGAAGTTTTATGAGATGAATTACTGTTATGACATATAATCATGCTAGAAAAGGTGATTGAAATTATCATTGATCGAACTTGTGCACCTACTAGCATTCACACTTCATAAATTCTTTCTTTTATCATTTACTACTCGAGGACGAGCAGGAATTAAGCTTGGGGATGCTGATATGTCTCCAATATATCTATAATTTATGAAGCATTCATGCTATATTATTATCTGTTTTGAATGTTTATGGGCTTTATTATACACTTTTATATTACTTTTGGGACTTATCTATTAACCGGAGGCCCAGCCCATATTGCTGTTTTATTGCCTATTTCAGTGTTTCGAAGAAAAGGAATATCAAACGGAGTCCAAACGGAATGAAACCTTCAGGAAAGTTATTTTTGGAACAGAAGCAATCCATGGAAGTTGGAGTGCAAGCCAGGGAAGCTTCGAGGAGGCCACGAGATAGGGGGGCACGCCCACCCCCTGGGCGTGCCCACCCCCCTGGTCGCGCCCTCCACCCTCGTGGGCCCCTCGTGGCTCCCCCGACCGACCTCTTTCGCCTATATATTCCCATATACCCAAAAACATCGAAGACAACAATAGATCGGGAGTTCCGCCGCCGCAAGCCTCTGTAGCCACCAAAAACCTCTCGGGAGCCCGTTCTGGCACCCTGCCAGAGGGGGAATCCCTCACCGGTGTCCATCTTCATTATCCCGGCGCTCTCCATGACAAGGAGGGAGTAGTTCACCCTCGGGGCAGAGGGTATGTACTAGTAGCTATGTGTTTGATCTCTCTCTCTCGTGTTCTTGAGGCGATACGATCTTGATGTATTGCGAGCTTTGCTATTATAGTTGGATCTTATGATGTTTCTCCCCCTCTATTCTCTTGTAATGGATTGATTTTTCCCTTTGAAGTTATCTTATCGGATTGAGTCTTTAAGGATTTGAGAACACTTGATGTATGTCTTGCCGTGCTTATCTGTTGTGACAATGGGATATCACGTGATCCACTTGATGTATGTTTTGGTGATCAACTTGCGGGTTCCGCCTATGAACCTATGCATAGGGGTTGGCACACATTTTCGTCTTGACTCTCCGGTAGACGCTTTGGGGCACTCTTTGAAGTACTTTGTGTTGGTTGAATAGATGAATCTGAGATTGTGTGATGCATATCGTATAATCATGCCCACTGATACTTGAGGTGACAATGGAGTAT
Organism: Triticum timopheevii; assembly: GCA_963921465.1. NCBI lineage: Eukaryota > Viridiplantae > Streptophyta > Magnoliopsida > Poales > Poaceae > Triticum > Triticum timopheevii. Next base: position 604,000,062 of record OY997266.1, on the reverse strand, counting down.
CTAGGTGACATTAGGGTTTTGGTTGGTTTGTGTCTTAAGGTGTTATTCTAGTATGAATTCTATGATAGATTGAACGGAAAGAATACCTTTATGTTATTTTACTACAGACTCTTGAATAGATAGAACAGAAAGGATAACTTTGAGGTGGTTTCGTAACCTACCATAATCTCTTCATTTGTTCTCCGCTATTAGTGGCTTTGGAGTGACTCTTTGTTGCTTGTTGAGGGATAGTTATATGATCCAATTATGTTATTATTGTTGAGAGAACTTGCACTAGTGAAAGTATGAACCCTAGGCCTTGTTTCGAAGCATTGCAATACCGCGCTCACTTTTATCACTTGTTACCTTGCTGTTTTTATATTTTCAGATTACAAATACTCATATCTACCACCCATATTGCACTTGTATCACCATCTCTTCGCCTAACTAGTGCACCTATACAATTTACCATTGTATTGGGTTTGTTGGGGACAGAAGAGACTCTTTGTTATTTGGTTGCAGGGTTGCTTGAGATAGACCATCTTCATCCTACGCCTCCCACGGATTGATAAACCTTAGGTCATCCACTTGAGGGAAATTTTCTACTGTCCTACAAACCTCTGCACTTGGAGGCCCAACTGTCAGTGTCAAAACCGGCGGATCTCGGGTAGGGGGTCCCGATCTGGGCGTCAAAGCTGATGGTAACAGGAAGCAAGGGACACAGATGTTTACCTAGGTTCGGGCCCTCTCGATGGAGGTAAAACCCTACTTCCTGCTTGATTAATATTGATGATATGGGTAGTACAAGAGTAGATCTACCATGAGATCGTAGAGGCTAAACCCTAAGAGCTAGCCTATGATGGTATGATTGTAATTGTGATCGGCCTTCTAAGGACCAACCTCTCCGGTTTATATAGACACCGGAGAGGGCTAGGGTTTACATGGAGTCGGTTACAAGGAAGGAAATATAATATCCGGATCGCCAAGCTTGTCTTCCACGCAAAGGAGAGTCCCATCCGGACACGGGCCGAAGTCTTGAGTCTTGAATCTTCATGCTTCAATAGTCTGGACGTTGTACACAGTCCGGCTATCCGGATACCCCCTGATCCAGGACTCCCTCAGTAGCCCCTGAAGCAGGCTTCAATGACGATGAGTCCCGCGTGTAGTATTGTCTTCGGCATTGCAGGGCGGGTTCCTCCTCCGAATACTCCAAAGTGGTTATCAAACACGTAGACCGTGTCCGGATCTGCAAGATGATCTTCATATGCCACCGTAGAGAGAATGATATTTCACAAATGCAACTTGCTGACAACTTTTTCTGATGACGTGACATGTTATTACGGTCGGATCATTATTCGATCCGTTTTCCCACAACCAGCTACAGCGCATATTATGAGGCGGTTTCTTTGACACGTCTTGTCGAAGCAGAGATCGTGTCCCCTTATCATGGGATTCTCATCAATACGGGTATGGGTAATCTAACCGTGCCGCTAACCGCGGTGAGTGGGAGGCAGACGGGCTCCACCAGGCAAGTGGGGAGGCACGAAAAGCCTTTATTGCCTTTATGAGGAGGTCAAGTTCCTTTCTCTTTTACCCACGCCTTCTTCTCCCGCTAGCTCATTCCCCTTTGTGCAAGCCCTAATGCCCAAGCACTCTTCTTCCCCACTGAAGGGAAGTTTCCTGAAGATGTCCGGATCCGGAGCAGGAGGCAGATGGATGGCCTCAACTGTCCAGGAGAAGGACATCAAGAAGCTCCGGGGAGCCGGGTATCTGGCCCAGAAGATCGGCAACCGTCTTCCACCGGCGGGACAAGTCGTCCCCACTCCAGAATCTCATGAGAGAGTCGTGTTCCTCCCCCATTTCGTCTGTGGGCTCAGGTTTCCCCTCCACCCGTTCATTCAGGGAGTCATGTATTACTATGGGATCGATTTTCATGATCTTTCCCCCAACTCCTTCCTCAATATCTCGACGTTCATCGTCGTGTGCGAGGCTTTTCTCCGGATCTTGTTGGGGAACGTAGTAATTTCAAAAATTTCCTACGCACACGCAAGATCATGGTGATGGCATAGCAACGAGAGGGGAGAGTGTTGTCCACGTACCCTCGTAGACCGTAAGCGGAAGCGTTAGCACAACGCGGTTGATGTAGTCGTACGTCTTCACGATCCGACCGATCCAAGCACCGAACATACGGAGCCTCCGAGTTTAGCACACGTTCAGCTTGATGACGATCTCTGGCCTCCGATCCAGCCGAGCTCCAGAGATGAGTTCCGTCAGCACGACGGTGTGGTGACGATGATGATGTTCTACCTGCGCAGGGCTTCGCCTAAACTCCGCGACAATATGACCGAGGTGGAATATGGTGGAAGGGGGCACCGCACACAGCTAAGGAATGATCCGTAGATCAACTTGTGTGTCTATGGGGTGACCCCCGCCCCTGTATATAAAGGAGGGAGGGGGGAGGTGCGGACGGCCCCCTAGGGGTGTGCCTGGAGGAGTCCTACTCCCACCGGGAGTAGGACTCCCCCCTCTTGCCTTGGTGGAGAAGGAAAGGGGGGAGGGGAAAGAGGAAAGGGGGGCGCCGCCCCCTCCTTCCTTGTCCTATTCTGACTAGGGGGGAGGGGGCGCGCGGCCTGCCCTGGCCGGCCCTCCTCTTCTCCCTCTTGGCCCACTAAGGCCCAATATCCCCCGGGAGGGTTCCGGTAACCCCCCGGTGTTCCGGTAAAATCCCGATTTCACCCAGAACTATTCCAATGTCCAAATATAGGCTTCCAATATATCAATCTTTATGTCTCGACCATTTCGAGACTCCACGTCATGTTCGTGATCACATCCGGGACTCCGAACAACCTTCAGTACATCAAAATACATAAACTCATAATAAAACTATCATCGAAACCTTAAGCGTGCGGACCCTACGGTTCGAGAACAATGTAGACATGACCGAGACACGTCTCCGGTCAATAACCAATAGCGGGACCTGGATGCCCATATTGGTTCCTACATATTCTACAAAGATCTTTATTGGTCAGACCGCATAACAACATACGTTGTTCCCTTTGTCATCGGTATGTTACTTGCCCGAGATTCGATCGTCGGTATCCAATACCTAGTTCAATCTCGTTACTGGCAAGTCTCTTTACTCGTTACATAATGCATCATCCCGTAACCAACTCATTGGTCACATTGCTTGCAAGGCTTATAGTGATGTGCATTACCGAGAGGGCCCAGAGATACCTCTCCGACAATCGGAGTGACAAAACCTAATCTCGAAATACGCCAACTCGGCATGTACCTTCGGAGACACCTGTAGTACTCCTTTATACTCACCCAGTTACGTTGTGACGTTTGGTAGTACCCAAAGTGTTCCTCCGGTAAACGGGAGTTGCATAATCTCATAGTTACAGGAACATGTATAAGTCATGAAGAAAGCAATAGCAACATACTAAACGATCAAGTGCTAAGCTAACGGAATGGGTCAAGTCAATCACATCATTCTCCTAATGATGTGATCTCGTTAATCAAATGACAACTCTTTTGTCCATGGCTAGGAAACATAACCATCTCTGATAAACGAGCTAGTCAAGTAGAGGCATACTAGTGACACTATGTTTGTCTATGTATTCACACATGTATTATGTTTCCGGTTAATACAATTCTAGCATGAATAATAAACATTTATCATGAAATAAGGAAATAAATAATAACTTTATTATTGCCTCTAGGGCATATTTCCTTCAGTCTCCCTCTTGCACTAGAGTCAATAATCTAGTTCACATCGTCATGTGATTTAACACCAATATTCATATCTGTATATGATTAACACCCATAGTTCACATCATCATGTGACCAACACCCAAAGGGTTTACTAGAGTCAATAATCTAGTTCACATTGCTATGTGATTAAAACCCAAAGAGTACTAAGGTGTGATCATGTTTTGCTCGTGAGAGAAGCTTAGTCAACGGGTCTGTCACATTCAGAGCCGTATGTATTTTGCAAATATTCTATATCTACAATGCTCTGCACGGAGCTACTCTAGCTAATCGCTCCCACTTTCAATATGTATCCAGATTGAGACTTAGAGTCATCTGGATCGGTGTAAAAGCTTGCATCTATGTAACTCTTTATGACGGGCTCTTTTATCACCTCCATAATCGAGAAATATTTCCTTAGTCCTCACTAAGGATATTCTTGACCAATGTCCAGTGATCTACTCCTAGATCACTATTGTACTCCCTTGCCAAATTCAGAGCAAGGTATACAATAGGTCTGGTACATAGCATAGCATACTTTATAGAACCTATAACTGAGGCATAGGAAATGACTGTCATTCTTTTTTCTATTTTCTACAGTGGTTGGGATTTGAGTCTTACTCAATTTCACACCTTTGCAACACAGGCAAGAACTCTTTCTTTGACAGTTCCATTTTGAACTACTTCAAAATCTTGACAAGGTATGTACTTTTGAAAAAACTTATCAAGCGTCTTGATCTATCTCAATAGATCTTGCTCAATATGTAAGTTGTTTTTACTGAGGTATTTCTTTTAAAGAACTCCTTTAAAACACTCCTTTATGCTTTGCAGAATAATTCTACATTATTTCCGATCAACAATATGTCATTCACATATACTTATCAGAAATGCTGTAGTGCTCCCACTCACTTTCTTGTAAATACAGGCCTTTCCAAAAGTCTGTATTAAACCATATGCTTTGATCAACTCATCAAAGCGTATATTCCAACTCCGAGATGCTTGCACCAGTCCATTGATGGATTGCTGGAGCTTGCACACTTTGTTAGCATCTTTAGGATTGACAAAAACTTTCTGGTTGCATCATATACAACTCTTCTTTAATAAATCCATTAAGGAATGCAGTTTTGACATCCATTTGCCAGATTTCATAAAATGTGGCAATTGCTAACATGATTCGGACAGACTTAAGCATCACTACAGTTGAGAAAATATCATTGTAATCAACACCTTGAACTTGCCAAAAAAAAACTTTTGCGACAAGTCGAGCTTTGTAGATAGTAACACTACTATCAACGTCCGTCTTCCTCTTAAAGATCCATTTATTTCTTATGGTTTGCCGATCATCGGGCAAGTCCACCAAAGTCCACACTCTGTTCTCATACATGGATCATATCTCAGATTATATGGCCTCAAGCCATTTCGTGGAATCTGGGCTCATCATCGCTTCCTCATAGTTTGTAGGTTTATCATGGTCTAGTAACATGACTTTCAGAACAGGATTACCGTACCACTCTGGTGCGGACCGTACTCTGGAAGACCTACGAGGTTCTGTAGTAACTTGATCTGAAGTTTCATGATCATCATCATTAGCTTCCTCACTAATTGGTGTAGGAATCACTGGGACTGATTTCAGTGATGAACTATTTTCCAATTCTGGAGAAGATACAAATTACCTTATCAAGCTCTACTTTCCTCCCACTCACTTCTTTCGAGAGAAATTCCTTCTCTAGAAAGGATCCGAATTTAGCAACGAAAATCTTGCCCTCAGATCTGTGATAGAAGGTGTACCCAACAGTTTCCTTTGGGTATTCTATGAAGACGCACTTCTCCGATTTGGGTTCGAGCTTATCAGGATGAAACTTTTTCACATAAGCATCGCAACTCCAAATTTTTAGAAACGACAGCTTAGGTTTATTGCTAAACCATAATTCATACGGTGTCGTCTCAACGGATTTAGATGGTGCCCTATTTAATGTGAATGCAGCTGTCTCTAATGCATAACCCCAAAACGATATTGGTAAATCAGTAAGAGACATCATAGATCGCACCATATCCAATAAAGTGCGGCTACGACGTTTGGACACACCATAACGTTGTGGTGTTCCAGGTGGCGTGAGCTGTGAAACTATTTCACATTGTTTTAATTGAAGACCAAACTCGTAACTCAAATATTCATCTCCACGTTCAGATCGCAGAAACTTCATTTTCTTGTTACGATGATTTTCCACTTCACTCTGAAATTCTTTGAACCTTTCAACTATTTCAGACTTATGTTTCATCAAGTATATATACCCATATCTGCTCAAATCATCTGTGAAGGTCAGAAAATAACGATACTTGCCACGAGCCTTCATACTCATTGGTCTGCATACATCAGTATGTATTATTTTTCAATAAGTCAGTAGCTCGTTCCATTGTTCCGAAGAACGGAGTTTCAGTCATCTTGCCCAAAAGGCACGGTTCGCAAGCATCAAATGATTCATAACCAAGTGATTCCAAAAATCCATCTTTATGGAGTTTCTTCATGCGCTTTACACCGATATGACCCAAACGGCAGTGCCACAAATAAGTTGCACTATCATTATTAACTTTGCATCTTTTGGCATCAATATTATGAATATGTGTATCAATATGATCGAGATCCAACAAACTATTTTCATTGGGTGTATAACCATCGAAGGTCTTATTCATGTAAACAGAATAACAATTATTCTTTAACTTCAAATGAATAACCGTATCGCAACAAACATGATCAAATCATATTCATGCTCAACGCAAACGCTAAATAACATTTATTTAGGTTTAACACTAATCCCGAAAGTATAGGGAGTGTGCGATGATGATCATATCAATCTTGGAACTACTTCCAACACCCATCGTTACTTCCCCTTCAACTAGTCTCTGTTTATTTTGTAACTCCTATTTCGAGTTACCAATCTTAGCAACCGAACAAGTATCAAATACTCAGGGGCTACTATAAACACTAGTAAGGCACACATCAATAACCTGTATATCATATATACCCTTGTTCACTTTGCCATCCTTCTTATCCACCAAATATTCAGGGCATTTCCGCTTCCAGTGACCATTTCCTTTGCAGTGTAAGCACTCAGTTTTAGGCTTTGGTCCAGCTTTGGTCTTCTTCACGGGAGTGACAACTTGCTTGCCATTCTACTTGAAGTTTCCCTTTCTTTCCCTTTGCCCTTTTCTTGAAACTAGTGGTCTTGTTAATCATCAACACTTGATGCTCTTTCTTGATTTCTACCTTCGTCGATTTCAACATCACGAAGAGCTCGAGAATCGTTTTTGTCATCCCTTGCATACTATAGTTCATCACGAAGTTCTAGTAACTTAGTAATGGTGACCAGAGAATTCTGTCAATCACTATCTTATCTGGAAGATTAACTCCCACTTGATTCAAGCGATTGAAGTACCCAGACAACCTGAGCACATGCTCACTAGTTGAGCGATTCTCCTCCATCTTTTAGCAATAGAACTTGTTGGAGACTTCATATCTCTCAACTCGGTTATTTGCTTGAAATATTAACTTCAACTCCTGGAACATCTCATATGGTCCATGACGTTTCAAAACGTCTTTGAAGTCCCGATTCTAAGCCGTTAAGCATGGTGCACTAAACTACCAAGTAGTCATCATATTGAGCTAGCCAAACGTTCATAATGTCTGCATCTGCTCCTGCAATAGGTCTGTCACCTAGCGGTGCATTAAGGACATAATTCTTCTGTGCAGTAATAAGGATAAACCTCATGTCACAGATCTAATCCGCATCATTGCTACTAACATCTTTCAACACAGTTTTCTCTAGGAACATATCAAAATAAACATATGAAAGCAACAACGCGAGCTATTGATCTACAACATAATTTGTAAAATACTACTAGGACTAAGTTCATGATAAATTAAAGTTCAATTAATCATATTACTTAAGAACTCCCACTTAGATATACATCCCTCTAATTCTCTAAGTGATCACGTGATCCAAATCAACTAAACCATGTCCGATCATCACGTGAGATGGAGTAGTTTCAATGGTGAACATCACTATGTTGATCATATCTACTATATGATTCACGCTCGACCTTTCGGTCTCCGTGTTCCGAGGCCATATCTGCATATGCTAGGCTCGTCAAGTTTAACCTGAGTATTCCGCGTGTGCAAAACTGGCTTGCACCCATTGTAGATGGACGTAGAGGTTATCACACCCGATCATCACGTGGTGTCTGGGCGCGACGAACTTTGGCAACGGTGCATACTCAGGGAGAACACTTCTTGATAATTTTAGTGAGAGATCATCTTAAAATGCTAAGGTTCAAGAACAATGTAGACATGACCGAGACACATCTCCGGTCAATAACCAATAGCGGGACCTGGATGCCCATATTGGTTCCTACATATTCTACGAAGATCTTTATCGGTCAGACCGCATAACAACATACGTTGTTCCCTTTGTCATCGGTATGTTACTTGCCCGAGATTCGATCGTCGGTATCCAATACCTAGTTCAATCTCGTTACCAGCAAGTCTCTTTACTCTTCCCTAGGCAGCCCCTCTCTCTTTCCCGTATGGCCCAATAAGGCCCAATACTTCTCCCGGCGAATTCCCGTAACTCTCCGGTACTCCGAAAAATACCCGAATCACTCGGAACCTTTCCGAAGTCCGAATATAGTCGTCCAATATATCGATCTTTACGTCTCGACCATTTCGAGACTCCTCGTCATGTCCCCAATCTCATCCGGGACTCCGAACTCCTTCGGTACATCAAAACTCATAAATTCATAATAAAACTATCATCGAAACCTTAAGCGTGCGGACCCTACGGGTTCGAGAACTATGTAGACATGACCTAGAACTATTCTTGGTCAATAACCAATAGCGGAACCTGGATGCCCATATTGGTTCCTACATATTCTACGAAGATCTTTATCGGTCAAACCGCATAACAACATACGTTGTTCCCTTTGTCATCGGTATGTTACTTGCCCGAGATTTGATCGTCGGTATCCAATACCTAGTTCAATCTCGTTACCGGCAAGTCTCTTTACTCGTTCTGTAATGCATCATCTCGTAACCAACTCATTGGTCACATTGCTTGCAAGGCTTATAATGATGTGCATTACCGAAAGGGCCCAGAGATACCTCTCCGACGATCGGAGTGACAAAACCTAATCTCGAAATACGCCAACTCAACATGTACCTTCGGAGACACCTGTAGTACTCCTTTATAATCACCCAGTTACGTTGTGACGTTTGGTAGTACCCAAAGTGTTCCTCCGGTAAACGGGAGTTGCATAATCTCATAGTTACAGGAACATGTATAAGTCATGAAGAAAGCAATAGCAACATACTAAACGATCAAGTGCTAAGCTAACGGAATGGGTCAAGTTAATCACATCATTCTCCTAATGATGTGATCTTGTTAATCAAATGACAACTCTTTTGTCCATGGCTAGGAAACATAACCATCTCTGATAAACGAGCTAGTCAAGTAGAGGCATACTAGCGACACTTTGTTTGTCTATGTATTCACACATGTATTATGTTTCCGGTTAATACAATTCTAGCATGAATAATAAAAATTTATCATGAAACAAGGAAATAAATAATAACTTTATTATTGCCTCTAGGGCATATTTCCTTCAGATCTCACCTCACTTCGGCTTATGGCTGAAGATCTTCAATGTGAAGCCTAAGGTGGTGAGTGGCGAACACGCCGAGTGCGGCGGCGCCATGGTAAGCAGGATGCCCAAGGCTGTTTGGCCGAAAGGCGCCTTCAACGACTCCGTTAAGGAGTGGCAGCAGCAGTGGTTCTATATCACCGAACCACGCGGCAAGAAGTGGGCGGCAGCTCCAGAGTTCAGATCTAGAGCTCCACTGCGGCTCACGTCCTGGCCCGAGAAGGGCCCAAACTGGTGCTTGTCCGATGAGCCGTTACTGCTCCAGACGCGCATTCAGGGTGTGGTCGATAGGGACGTCAAACTTGTCGACGTAGTCCAGGTGATGCTAGTTCGCCTGGTTCTCCCTTGTCAGCGCCGAGCTTGTGCCCTGTGGGAGTTCAATCCGGCCGATCACCAAACCCTTCGGGAGCTTTATGATTCCTCCCACAAGGATATCTGGAAGGTGCTCTTTAAGTCCGACAAATCATGGCCGGGCCCTGCCGAGGACCGTGGGTATCAATCATCCCATTCTCCAAGCTCGGTAAGTCACAACTGCACTCTGTCTATTCATGCTTTAGTTGGCATGTCATGCAGGAGACATGCTAATCGTGTTTCATTGCAACTTCAGGGATGGGTAAAGAAGGTGGAGCGGCTACATTGTCCAGCCTCCCTGCCGGAGGAACCGGTCGGACCTCTTCTGACGAAGATGCTGGTCCCTGCGCCTTACAAGGCGCCAAAAAAAGAGGCCTCCATGAAGGTCAAGAAGACCCGGGGTGGCCTTCGCCGTCGCGAGGCTTCGGACGCCAAATCCGAAGACTCCAGCGACGATCCTTCGTCCGAGGACGAAGAGGAGGAAGTAGAGGAGGATGAGCCTCACTCTGATGGTGGGAGGAAGAGGACGGCCTCCACATCTCTGGAGGCTGGATCGCCCAAGAGGGAAAAAAATCCCTCTCAGGGGCATCCCCCACGGCTGCCGATAGCAGCCCGGAGTGGGATCCCAGAACCCAACCCCTGGAGAAGTCATAAGTATCCGAACACACATATGCGTCCGGGATCTTTTTTGGGTATAGCAGTTTTGACTGTTCTCTACATTTTGCACAGTCCGGCAAGGTCCTGCGCCGTCCGGTCCTCGTCGGAGGATTCACTGGGCTCGGACGCTTTGGAGAGCGAGACGCCTCCGCAGGCCCCTTCCCCCAAGTCCGGGCGCAACACTGAGGTGTTGTCTCGACAAGACCCGGACCAGGGAAGACATATCCCTGGTGCCGAACACGCGGCGCTGGATATGGCCCCCAGGACCTCTAGGGTTCCGGGATCGAGCGAGCAGCCACCCCTGATGGTGGGGGGCCTACCTACGCCTCCAGCGTCCTCTATTCGAGCAGAGCTGCCTGGCGGTCTATCGACAGCGTTGAAGAACACGTCTATTCTCAATGAGCATCGGGCCCTTATGGCGCGGTGGTTGAAAGGATTCAGTCCGCTGAGAGCGGGCTGAATGAGTCCTGCCTTGGCCTTATAAAGGCTTTTGAGGTATGTTTCCTAGGAAACCCTTGAGGAATTGTCATAATATGAGAAGTAGCCCCTGATGCACTATCCGGCGGAGGAGACAGAGCCGGGCAGGGGATCAAATCCCCTGCTCTCGCAGGAGCCTATGGGAATGACGTATACCCTTTTGTGTGAAAACAGGCATCCGCCGAGAGGACGGCCGCTTACAATGCGGAAGTGTCCAAACTAAAGCAGAGCCTTGCACGGGCCGAGGAGGAACTCGGCCGTGTGAGGAAGCAACTGGAAGACAAGCAAGGTATGTTGAAAACATATGTCTTGGAGTTGGCACGAACGAATGGTTGTGCAGAATGAAAAATATTAGTATTGTGTGCTCTAGGAGCGGGTGCTAAATACGAGGCACTGAAGAAAGCTTTGGCTGATGCCAACAAGAAGGCTGAGGCCGAACAGGCACTTCGTGAGAAACACGAGGCCAGGGTTATCACAGCTGAGCGAGAGCTCCAGGAAGCTGTGAAGAAAAGCGAGGACTTGGAGCGGAGTCTAGAAGGGAAAGAATCCGAACTGGCCCAAGCTCTCGAGGCTGCAGAAGGTGCTCGGGAAGAAGCCCGAGGTGCTACACGGGCATTCAGGAGGCCCGAAAAGTGGCGGCTGGTACACGGGCAAGCTGAACTCTTATTTTTCCAAGGGCTTTTGCGGATCTTCCTCGCAGCATATCAGATGCCGCCCAATTCTACCGCACTGAGGAGAAGAAGAATGTGAAGAGGGATTTCTGGTCGCAGTATCTGGCGCCGAACTATCTGGTGCCATTTATCGATCAGCTGAAACAGCTGGTCAAACTGCACCAGGCGGCCGAACTAGCCATGAAGGACTTAGTCGTCCAGCTGTGGCCTGTGGAGCCGATTCCAAGCAGCTACTTTGGACTCGTCAAGCGGATTGTGAGCGCCTGTCCTCGGCTTGATGCTATCAAGCGACCAGTCTGTATAGAAGGCGCGCGCATGGCGTTTGCCCGTGCAAAGGTGCATTGGGGGAGGCTTGACGCGGAGAAGCTGATGACTGAGGGGCCGCCGGAGGGTAAGGAGCACCGCAAGCCCGAGCTGTATTATGAAGGTGTAATGAAAGGGGCCCAACCAGGTCCTTGGCACGCTTTGCCGGCAGCACTTCCCTGGGTGGGTCATGATGCCCGGTGAGGGTCAGGTTCCACATCTAGCACTGAGCTGGGAGCTGTACTCTGTTGCCCCGGCCCCTTTGGGGTAGATGGTCGCCGGTGTCGCGTGCGATACGGTGGCCGACATTGTGTTCCATCGGTTTTGGGTAATTTCTCCTTTACAGAATTAAAAATGAACACTACCTAGCTAGTGATTGTACTAATTATTATTATCTTCTTTGATTTTAGACCTTCTACAAGGTTTCAGAGGGAGAACAGGAGGCCGCGGCTATGGTTGTCGAAGCCGAGTGCAAGCGCCTACTTCAGAACTTACGACACGAGGCTCGGGTGCAGGCCGTTCGAGACTACTACGCCTCGAAGGGTATTAGGAGGGCCAAGAAGAAGTGTCGTGGCAAGTTTCTGAGTAGGGAGAAGTACTTGGCAGTAATTATACCTATTCTTAAGGCCTTGAACTTAGTTTTCTTGATTTGATTTGTAGCGTTTAAATTTCTCTTGACTCACTTAGGTGCCCCCGAGATGGTGTGTGGATAAGCTGGACTATTGGGAGGCGTTGGTGGATGTGTGGTGCTCTCCCCAATGGCTAGTCGAAGACCAAAGGGCCAAGGATAAGCGCGACCAAATGGAAGGTGTGCCACACCATCAAGGGAGCTCCAACCTGTTTGAGTACGGGGATAACTGGTATGTGGTTTGCTACATGATTCATGCAATTTCATTCTTCATGGTAGCATTTATCCTTTCTAAAATGACTTAATATTCTTAGTTAGTTAAAAAAGGAATAACTACCTTGGATAGTTCATTTATGACATATTTAGCTCTAAAATGACATAATAACCTTTAGATAGCTCTATAAAATGACTTAATATGCTTTAGTTAGTTAAAAAATGGCATAACTACCTTTGATAGCTCAATAACGACCTAAACTAATCTTAGCTAGTTCATTCATGACATAATTAGCTCTAAATGACATAATAACCTTAGATAGCTCTACAAAATGCCTAAATATGTTATAGTTAGCTAAAAAATAGCATAACTACCTTGGATAGCTCAATAATGACATAATTAGCATACTTTGGTCAAAATGGCATAATAATCTTGGTTACCTCGAAAATGACCTAAACTTAGCTTATTTTCCTCGAAAATGACATAATAACCTTTCTTAGCTCCAAAATGACCTATTTACATAGCAATATCATTCTTCATGCTAGCTTGAGCCCTTAACTAATATTTTGTTCCTCTCTCTCTCAGGCGCACCACCAAAAGAAGCATGTGCCAAGTCTGTTCGACCTCTATGGCATGGCCCATATGGCCCCGTACAAGAAGGTCAAGGCATTCACGGAGTCTGATCTAGATCATCCAGAGAGCTTCACCAACATCTCCTCCCACCACAAGCTTGTGAAGTACAGAGACGAGGGGAAGTAGAGGAAAGAGGAGGACTTTAACCCGAGCTAGGATCCTTTTGATACAGAGCTAGTGATGATATCTGGTGGCGGAAGGTCCCATGGCTCTCAAGCCATTGGTGATGGACTAATACGTTGTCCTAAGACTCTCCCGCAGATCAAGAAGAGCCTGAGTAGCTCTGATCCTGAGATAATGCCTCGTGCATGGCCCGCGGAGCTCGCCATCATGGTTAGTTATACGGACTCTCTCACCTTTCCTCCATTACATTGTGTGTGCGTCTGTCGATGATTACAATGCTAATGAGGAGTGCTGTGTTGTAGGCAGCGGTTGAGAAAGAGAGATTGAAGACCCAGGCGCTTTTGGAGGAGGCAAAAAGGGAGGCAGCGGAGAGGGAGAGGGAGAGGGAGGAGAGGACGGCTAAGCTATTGGAGGAGGAGAGGAACCGGAACGAGGCGTCTCACCAGGACCTATACGACCTCATCGTGGTACGTTTCTCGTGCATATTAGCCCAATCATGCACGTAATGTTCACATTACTAACTAATATGGCTGACTCGTGAGAACCAAATGTGTAGACCATGTGCAAGAAAAACGATCAGGCCCCTCCGCCGATGCCCTAGATTGCTCCGGCGACCACAGTGAGTTTGATTTGAATGGTCCTTAGTTACTACTATTCACATTTCGGTTTGCATCATGCTAACGAGACATTATTGGAAATGATCTTTGGTTCAGCTTTGCTCCCAACAAGCATCGACCAATCCTTCCGCGTCTGCCAATGCCGGAACCCCGACCGGTCCTTCACCTCCGTCTACCACGGGCGCAGCCCCGACCATTCCTACACCTCCGTGATAACGGTATTTTTCTTCTTATTTAGCCTATTTAGTCCATTTATGACATAATTTAGCCTATTTAGTCCACAAATGACATAATAAGATGAAGAAAATCAAGGAAGAGGACGGAAAGAAGGAATAGGAAGAAAAGAAGAAGAAGAAGAAGAAGAAGAAGAGGAGGAGGAAGAAGAAGAAGAAGAAGAAGAGTCTTCTTCTTCTTCTTCTTCTTCTTCTTCTTTTCCTCCTCTTACTTGTTTTTATTCGTAAATGGCATCATAACCTTGCTAACCTCATAAATGTCACATACTTAGCTTGTTGTCCTCCAAAATGACACAACAAGCTTAGTTAGGGCAAAAATGGCATAATCTGCTACGTTAGCTCAAAAATGGCATTTTTCTTCTTATTTAGCCTATTTAGTCCATTTATGACATAATTTAGCCTATTTTGTCCACAAATGACATAAATCAAGGAAGAGGAAGAAAAGAAGGACTAGGAAGAAAAGAAGAAGAAGAAGAAGAAGAAGGAGAAGGAGAAGAAGACTAGAAGAAGAAGCTTCTTCTTCTAGTCTTCTTCTCCTTCTCCTTCTTCTTCTTCTTCTTCTTCTTATTTTCCTCCTCTTACTTGTTTTTATTTGTAAATGGCATCATAACCTTGCTAACCTCCTAAATGGCATATACTTAGCTTGTTGTCCTCTAAAATGACACAATAAGCTTAGTTAGGTCAAAAATGGCATAATTTGCTACATTAGCTCAAAAATGGCATTTTTCTTCCTATTTAGCCTATTTAGTCCATTTATGACATAATTTAGCATATTTAGTCCACAAATGACATAATAAGATGAAGAAAATCAAGGAAGAGGAAGAAAAGAAGGAATAGGAAGAAAAGAAGAAGAAGAAGAAGAAGAAGAAGAAGAAGAGGAAGTGAAGAAGAAGTACTTCTTCTTCTTCTTCTTCTGATTCTTCTTCTAGTCTTCTTCTCTTTCTCCTTCTTCTTCTTCTTCTTCTTCTTCTTCTTCTTCTTCTAGTTTTATTCTTCTTCTTCTTCTTCTTCTAACTTTCTTGTTTCCCATTTTGCAGATTTAATTCACTATATGGAAGCTTGCATGGATGGAGTGCTTGTTTGTCTGTTCTTCTTTTCGTTTGTATTGAAGAATAATGTGGAACTTGTTATATGGATGCATGGAACAATGTGTTGGATGAACATTGTGATATTAGTGTAAGATGTATGGATGAAACTGTGTTTCTTATGTATGTATGTTGTCATGGATGGAGCTATGTGTTGGATACATATGTCTGTTGTTCCTGTGAAAAAAATATATATGTATACCTGTGCGTGAATTCCAATGAAATTAAATGGATATAACTAAAAACAGGGGATATATAGCCTCTTTGACATACGCTAGCGGACGGCATTTGCCGTCCGCTAGTAGATGGCAAAGAGGACACGTGGCAACTACTTGTAGAAACTGGGAGCACTGGCAGCCTATTTGGACAGTTTGCCGTCTGCTGGCGGACGACAAAGACCTTTGAATCTCTGTCGTCTGCTGGCAGAGGCATAGCTGGCCACGTGGCAGCTTCCCAGTGCTGGCCTAACTGAGATCTTTGTCGTCCGTCAGCCGACGGCAAAGAGCTTCGACTCTGTGCCCTCGGCTGGCGGACAGCAAAGAGCGCCGTTAACCCCCTAACGGCTCTGATGCCACCCCACTGTCGTTCGTTGTCTTTGCCGTCTGCTGGCCTCAGATGGCAGATGACACAATCCTTTGCCGTCCGTTTCACGGAAGCGGACGGCAAAGAAGGCCTTTGTTGGCACCTGTTCAGACGGACAGTTTGCCATCTGCTGGCGGACGACAAAGAAGTTTGCCGTCCGGGATCTATGCCTTTGCCGTCTGCCATGGAGGACATCAAAGAAGCTGATTCTAGTAGTGTATTCATTCAACACCCACGGTACAATATTGAAGTCTTCCTGAAGAGGACGAAGGTTGGGCGGGCAATTATCCATATCCACTGGCCTAAAGTTGCAAGGACATTCAACATCACTGAAGGCTCAATGTTTGCCTTCCGCTTCTGCAGTTTCCCAGATGAGGTTCATCTGTCTATTTACAGTGCATGATGCTACTTTTCAAAGGTTTTCTATGTTGCATGTGAAACTTGCTGTCGTTGTGTAATGGCGTAACTGAGTGCCGAAGCTATCTGATGTAATTCGATTACGAAATCCTGGTTGCCATTATACTGATATGAAATATTTGGTGTGTTTTATAAGAAATATCAATTTCATTACTACATGGATTATCAATAATAGGCTAATTACCCTTCTTATTGGGGTTTTCTATTGCACACGGTTACTCAAACAGCACAGTGGGCGATGTGACGGGGAACGTAGTAATTTCAAAATTTTCCTACGCACACGCAAGATCATGGTGATGCATAGCAACGAGAGGGGACAGTGTTGTCTATGTACCCTCGTAGACCGAAGCAGAAGCCTTGACGCAACGTAGAGGAAGTAGTCGTACGTCTTCCCGGTCCAACCGATCCAAGCACCGTTACTCCGGCACCTCCGAGTTCTTGACACACGTACAGCTCGATGACGCACCCCGAACTCCGATCCAGCAGAGGTACGGGGAGGAGTTCCGTCAGCACGACGGTGTGGTGACAATCTTGATGTTCAACTGTCGCAGGGCTTCGCCTAAGCACAACTACAATATGACCGAGGTGTAATATCGTGGAGGGGGGCAACGCACACGGCTAAGGAACGATCACGATGATCAACTTGTGTGTCTATGGGGTGCCCCCCGCCCCTGTATATAAAGGAGGGAGGGGGGAGGTGCGGCCGGCCCCCTAGGGGTGCGCCTGGAGGAGTCCTACTCCCACCGGGAGTAGGACTCCCCCCTCTTGCCTTGGTGGAGAAGGAAAGGGGGGAGGGGAAAGAGGAAAGGGGGGCGCCGCCCCCCCTTCCTTGTCCTATTCGGACTAGGGGGGGAGGTGGCGTGCGGCCTGCCCTGGCCGGCCCTCCTCTTCTCCCTCTTGGCCCACTAAGGCCCAATATCCCCCGGGAGGGTTTCGGTAACCCCCCGGTGTTCCGGTAAAATCCCGATTTCACCCGGAACTATTCCGATGTCCAAATATAGGCTTCCAATATATCTATCTTTATGTCTCGACCATTTCGAGACTCCTCGTCATGTCCGTGATCACATCCGGGACTCCGAACAACCTTCGGTACATCAAAATACATAAACTCATAATAAAACTATCATCGAAACCTTAAGCGTGCGGACCCTACGGTTCGAGAACAATGTAGACATGACCGAGACACGTCTCCGGTCAATAACCAATAGCGGGACCTGGATGCCCATATTGGTTCCTACATATTCTACGAAGATCTTTATCGGTCAGACCGCATAACAACATACGTTGTTCCCTTTGTCATCGGTATGTTACTTGCCCGAGATTCGATCGTCGGTATCCAATACCTAGTTCAATCTCGTTACCGGCAAGTCTCTTTACTCGTTCCGTAATACATCATCTCGCAACTAACTCATTAGTTGCAATGCTTGCAAGGCTTAAGTGATGTGCATTACCGAGAGGGCCCAGAGATACCTCTCCGACATTCGGAGTGACAAATCCTAGTCTCGAAATATGCCAACCCAACAAGTACCTTTGGAGACACCTGTAGAGCACCTTTATAATCACCCAGTTACGTTGTGACGTTTGGTAGCACACAAAGTGTTCCTTCGGTAAACGGGAGTTGCATAATCTCATAGTCATAGGAACATGTATAAGTCATGAAGAAAGCAATAGCAACATACTAAACGATCGGGTGCTAAGCTAACTGAATGGGTCATGTCAATCAGATCATTCAACTAATGATGTGATCGCGTTAATCAAATAACAACTCTTTGTCCATGGTTAGGAAACATAACCATCTTTGATTAACAAGCTAGTCAATTAGAGGCATACTAGTGACACTCTGTTTGTCTATATATTCACACATGTATTATGTTTCCGGTTAATACAATTCTAGCATGAATAATAAACATTTATCATGATATAAGGAAATAAATAATAACTTTATTATTGCCTCTAGGGCATATTTCCTTCAGTCTCCCACTTGCACTAGAGTCAATAATCTAGTTCACATCGCCATGTGACTTAACATCAATATTCATATCTGTATATGATTAACACCCATAGTTCACATCGTCATGTGACCAACACCCAAACGGTTTACTAGAGTCAATAATCTAGTTCACATCTCTATGTGATTAACACCCAAAGAGTACTAAGGTGTGATCATGTTTTGCTCGTGAGAGAAGCTTAGTCAATGGGTCTGCCACATTCAGAGCCGTATGTATTTTGTAAATATTCTATGTCTACAATGCTCTGCATGGAGCTACTCTAGCTAATCGCTCACACTTTCAATATGTATCCAGATTGAGACTTAGAGTCATCTAGATCGGTGTGAAAACTTGTACCGAGGTAACTTTTAAGACGGGCTCTTTTATCACCTCCATAATCGAGAAATATTTCCTTAGTCCTCACTAAGGATATTCTTGACCAATGTCCAGTGATCTACTCCTAGATCACTATTGTACTCCCTTGTCAAATACAGAGCAAGGTATACAATAGGTCTGGTACATAGCATAGCATACTTTATAGAACCTATGACTGAGGTATAGGGAATGACTTTTCATTCTCTTACTATTTTCTGCTGTGGTCGGGATTTGAGTCTTACTCAATTTCATACCTTTGCAACACAGGCAAGAACTCTTTCTTTGACTGTTCCATTTTGAACTACTTCAAAATCTTGTCAAGGTATGTACTCATTGAAAATCTTATCAAGCGTCTTGATCTATCTCAATAGACCTTGATGCTCAATATGTAAGTAGCTTTACTGAGGTCTTTCTTCGAAAAACTCCTTTCAAATACTCCTTTATGCTTTGCAGAATAATTCTACATTACTTCCGATCAACAATATGTCATTCACATATACTTATCAGAAATGTTGTAGTGCTCCCACTCACTTTCTTGTAAATACAGGCTTCACCGCAAGTCTGTATAAAACTATATGCTTTGATCAACTTATCAAAGCGTATATTCCAACTCCGAGATGCTTGCACTAGTCCATAGATGCACATTTTGTTAACACCTTTAGGATCGACAAAACCTCTTGGTTGCATCACATACAACTCTTCTTTAATAACTCCATTAAGGAATGCAGTTTTGTTTATCCATTTGCCAGATTTCATAAAATCCGGCAATTGCTAACATGATTCGGACAGACTTAGCATCATACGAGTGAGAAAATCTCATTGTATTCAACATCTTGAACTTTGTCAAAAACCTTTTTCGACAAGTCTAGCTTTGTAGATAGTAACACTACTATCAGCGTCCGTCTTCCTCTTAAAGATCCATTTATTTTTTATGGTTTGCCGATCATTGGGCAAATCCATCAAAGTCCATACTTTGTTCTCATACATGGATCATATCTCAGATTTCATGGCCTCAAACCATTTTGCGGAATCTGGGCTCATCATCGCTTCCTCATAGTTCGTAGGTTCATCATGGTCTAGTAACATGACTTCCAGAACAGTATTACTGTACTACTCTGGTGCGGACTGTACTTTGGAAGACCTACGAGGTTTTGTAGTAACTTGATCTGAAGTTTCATGATCATCATCATTAGCTTCCTCACTAATTGGTGTAGGAATCACTGGAACTGATTTCCGTGATGAACTACTTTCCAATTTGGGAGAAGGTACAAATTACCTTATCAAGCTCTACTTTCCTCCCACTCACTTCTTTCGAGAGAAACTCCTTCTCTAGAAAGGATCCATTTTTAGCAACGAATATCTTGCCTTCGGATCTGTGATAGAAGGTGTACCCAACTATTTCCTTTGGGTATTCTATGAAGACGCACTTCTCCGATTTGGGTTCGAGCTTATCAGGATGAAACTTTTTCACATAAGCATCGCAGCCCCAAACTTTAAGAAACGATAACTTGGGTTTCTTGCTAAACCACAGTTCATATGTTGTCGTCTCAACGGATTTAGATGGTGCCCTTTTAATGTGAATGCAGTTGTCTCTAATGTATAACCCCAAAACAATATTGGTAAATCAGTAAGAGACATCATAGATCGCATCATATCCAATAAAGTGCGGTTACGACGTTCGGACACACCATAACGTTGTGGTGTTCCTGGTGGCATGAGCTGTGAAACTATTCCACACTGTTTTAATTGAAGACCAAACTCGTAACTCAAATATTCGTCTCCGCGATCAGATCGCAGAAACTTTATTTTCTTGTTACGATGATTTTTCTACTTCACTCTGAAATTCTTTGAACCTTTCAACTATTTCAGACTTATGTTTCATCAAGTAGATATACCCATATCTGCTCAAATCATCTTGTGAAGGTTAGAAAAATAACGATACTTGCCACGAGCATCAATACTCATTGGATCGCATACATCGGTATGTATTATTTCCAACAAGTTAGCAGCTCATTCCATTGTTTCGTAGAACGGAGTTTTTAGTCATCTTGCCCAAAAAGCACGGTTCGCAAGCATCAAATGATTCATAACCAAGTGATTCCAAAAATCCATCTTTATGGAGTTTCTTCATGCGCGTTACACCGATATGACCCAAACGGCAGTGCCACAAATAAGTTGCACTATTAACTTTGCATCTTTTGGCATCAATATTATGAATATGTGTATCAATACGATCGAGATCCAACAAACTATTTTCATTGGGTGTATAACCATCGAAGGTCTTATTCATGTAAACAGAATAACAATTATTCTTTAACTTCAAATGAATAACCGTATCGCAACAAACATGATCAAATCATATTCATGCTCAACGCAAATGCTAAATAACATTTATTTAGGTTTAACACTAATCCCGAAAGTATAGGGAGTGTGCGATGATGATCATATCAATCTTGGACCTACTTCCAACACCCATCGTTACTTCCCCTTCAACTAGTCTCTGTTTATTCTGTAACTCCTGTTTCGAGTTACCAATCTTAGCAACCGAACAAGTATCAAATACTCAGGGGCTACTATAAACACTAGTAAGGCACACATCAATAACATGTATATCATATATACCCTTGTTCACTTTGCCATCCTTCTTATCCACCAAATATTCAGGGCATTTCCGCTTCCAGTGACCATTTCCTTTGCAGTGTAAGCACTCAGTTTCAGGCTTTGGTCCATCTTTGGTCTTCTTCACGGGAGTGACAACTTGCTTGCCATTCTACTTGAAGTTTCCCTTTCTTTCCCTTTGCCCTTTTCTTGAAACTAGTGGTCTTGTCAATCATCAACACTTGATGCTCTTTCTTGATTTCTACCTTCGTCGATTTCAACATCACGAAGAGCTCGGGAATCGTTTTCGTCATCCCTTGCATACTATAGTTCATCACGAAGTTCTAGTAACTTTAGTGATGGTGACTAGAGAATTCTGTCAATCACTATCTTATCTGGAAGATTAACTCCCACTTGATTCAAGCGATTGAAGTACCCAGACAATCTGAGCACATGCTCACTAGTTGAGCGATTCTCCTCCATCTTTTAGCTATAGAACTTGTTGGAGACTTCATATCTCTCAACTCGGTTATTTGCTTGAAATATTAACTTCAACTCCTGGAACATCTCATATGGTCCATGACGTTCAAAACGTCTTTGAAGTCCCGATTCTAAGCCGTTAAGCATGGTGCACTAAACTACCAAGTAGTCATCATATTGAGCTAGCCAAACGTTCATAACGTCTGCATCTGCTCCTGCAATAGGTCTGTCACCTAGCGGTGCATTAAGGACATAATTCTTCTGTGCAGCAATGAGGATAAACCTCATGTCATGGATCTAATCCGCATCATTGCTACTAACATCTTTCAACACAGTTTTCTCTAGGAACAGATCAAAATAAACATATGAAAGCAACAACGCAAGCTATTGATCTACAACATAATTTGCAAAATACTACTAGGACTAAGTTCATGATAAATTAAAGTTCAATTAATCATATTACTTAAGAACTCCCACTTAGATAGACATCCCTCTAATCCTCTAAGTGATCACGTGATCCAAATCAACTAAACCATGTCCGATCATCACGTGAGATGGAGTAGTTTCAATGGTGAACATCACTATGTTGATCATATCTACTATATGATTCACGCTCGACATTTCGGTCTCCGTGTTCCGAGGCCATATCTGCATATGCTAGGCTCGTCAAGTTTAACCTGAGTATTCCGCGTGTGCAAAACTGGCTTGCACCCGTTGTAGATGGACGTAGAGCTTATCACACCCGATCATCACGTGGTGTCTGGGCACGACGAACTTTGGCAAAGGTGCATACTCAGGGAGAACACTTCTTGATAATTAGTGAGAGATCATCTTAAAATGCTACCATCACTCAAAGCAAGAATAAGATGTATAATAGATAAACATCATATGCAATCAAAATATGTGACATGATATGGCCATGATCATCTTGCACCTTTGATCTCCATCTCCAAAGTACTGTCATGATCTCTATCGTCACCGGCACGACACCATGATCTTCATCATCTTGATCTATATCAATGTGTCATCACATGGTTGTCTCACCAACTATTGCTCTTGCAACTATTGGTATCGTATAGCGATAAAGTAAAGCAATTATTTGGCACTTGCATCTTATGCAACAAAGAGACATCCATAGGGCTTCTGCCAGTTGCCGATAACTTCAAGAAAACATGATCATCTCATACAACAACTTATATCTTATCACGTCTTGACCATATCACAACATGCCCTGCAAAAACAAGTTAGACGTCCTCTACTTTGATGTTGCAAATTTTACGTGGCTGCTACGGGCTGAGCAAGAACCGTTCTTACCTACGCATCAAAACCACAATGATAGTTTGTCAAGTTGGTGCTGTTTTAACCTTCGCAAGGACCGGGCGTAGCCACACTCGGTTCAACTAAAGTTGGAGAAACTGACACCCGCTAGCCACCTGTGTGCAAAGCACGGCGGTAGAACCAGTCTCGCGTAAGCGTACGCGTAATGTCGGTCCGGGCCGCTTCATCCAACAATACCGCCGAACCAAAGTATGACATGCTGGTAAGCAGTATGACTTATATCGCCCACAACTCACTTGTGTTCTACTCGTGCATATAACATCAAACCATAAAACCTAGGCTCGGATGCCACTGACGGGGAACGTAGTAATTTCAAAATTTTCCTACGCACACGCAAGATCATGGTGATGCATAGCAACGAGAGGGGAGAGTGTTGTCTACATACCCTCGTAGACCGAAGCGGAAGCGTTGACGCAACGTAGAGGAAGTAGTCGTACGTCTTCCCGGTCCAACCGATCCAAGCACCGTTACTCCGGCACCTCCGAGTTCTTGACACACGTACAGCTCGATGACGCACCCCGAACTCCGATTCAGCAGAGGTATGGGGAGGAGTTCCGTTAGCACGACGGCGTGGTGACGATCTTGATGTTCAACTGTCGCAGGGCTTCGCCTAAGCACCACTACAATATGACCGAGGTGTAATATCGTGGAGGGGGGCACCGCACACGGCTAAGGAACGATCACGATGATCAACTTGTGTGTCTATGGGGTGCCCCCCGCCCCTGTATATAAAGGAGGGAGGGGGAGGTGCGGCCGGCCCCCTAGGGGTGCGCCCGGAGGAGTCCTACTCCCACCGGGAGTAGGACTCCCCCCTCTTGCCTTGGTGGAGAAGGAAAGGGGGGAGGGGAAAGAGGAAAGGGGGGCGCCCCCCCCCTTCCTTTTCCTATTCGGACTAGGGGGGGAGGTGGCGCGCGGCCTGCCCTGGCCGGCCCTCCTCTTCTCCCTCTTGGCCCACTAAGGCCCAATATCCCCCGGGAGGGTTCCGGTAACCCCCGGTGTTCCGGTAAAATCCCGATTTCACCCAGAACTATTCCGATGTCCAAATATAGGCTTCCAATATATCAATCTTTATGTCTCGACCATTTCGAGACTCCTCGTCATGTCCGTGATCACATCCGGGACTCCGAACAACCTTCGGTACATCAAAATAGATAAACTCATAATAAAACTGTCATCGAAACCTTAAGCGTGCGGACCCTACGGTTCGAGAACAATGTAGACATGACCGAGACACGTCTTCGGTCAATAACCAATAGCGGGACCTGGATGCCCATATTGGTTCCTACATATTCTACGAAGATCTTCATCGGTCAGACCGCATAACAACATACGTTGTTCTCTTTGTCATCGGTATGTTACTTGCCCGAGATTCGATCGTCGGTATCCAATACCTAGTTCAATCTCATTACCGGCAAGTCTCTTTACTCGTTCCGTAATACATCATCTCGCAACTAACTCATTAGTTGCAATGCTTGCAAGGCTTAAGTGATGTGCATTACCGAGAGGGCCCAGAGATACCTCTCCGACATTCGGAGTGACAAATCCTAATCTCGAAATACGCCAACCCAACAAGTACCTTTGGAGACACCTGTAGAGCACCTTTATAATCACCCAGTTACGTTGTGACGTTTGGTAGCACACAAAGTGTTCCTCCGGTAAACGGGAGTTGCATAATCTCATAGTCATAGGAACATGTATAAGTCATGAAGAAAGCAATAGCAACATACTAAACTATCGGGTGCTAAGCTAACTGAATGGGTCATGTCAATCAGATCATTCAACTAATGATGTGATCCCGTTAATCAAATAACAACTCTTTGTCCATGGTTAGGAAACATAACCATCTTTGATTAACAAGCTAGTCAAGTAGAGGCATACTAGTGACACTCTGTTTGTCTATATATTCACACATGTATTATGTTTCCGATTAATACAATTCTAGCATGAATAATAAACATTTATCATGATATAAGGAAATAAATAATAACTTTATTATTGCCTCTAGGGCATATTTCCTTCACGATGAACTCAAACAACCCACGCGGTTTCTAGAAAGTAGGCGTGTTCGATCAACTAACAATCACACATGGCTTCCGGCAGAGAACTGTTTGCGTTAGGCCACCTTGCACAAACATTTCCACACACAAAATTGTGTGTGATATACATACGAACGAAAATGTTTTTCTGGGATTCAGCGTGTGGGATGTACATACGAATGGAAACTATTGGGTTTTGATGCCTCGCCAGATTGCGCACGAGCTCATTTTGCCCCAGCCTGTATGCAATGAGGGCCTATCCCTGATGGTTTCTGGGTCATGTGGGAAGGACCCCCCTATCGCCCACACTCACTTGGCGACGGTCCCAAACACCATCGCGGAAAGGGGTTAAAAACCGTTTGTATAGCAGGTCTCTGCGCTAGTGATAGGACGATGATGTTTGGACACTGGAAGAGTTTTGGGAGGTTCCGAGTAGTCATCGGATCATCGGAAGGGGTTCCGAGCAGCCCCGAGAGGCTATATGGGCTTAATGGGCCAAAGGGGGAACATAGCAGCTGCCCACAAGGGGCTGGTGCGCTCCTCTCCCTGGCCGCCGGCCCTAGGGGAAGGAATGGGGGAGGGTTTGGCCCCTCCTGCCTTTCGCTTCTCACAAGAGAAAGGAAAAGGGGGGCGCCACCTCCCCCTGCCTTCCTCCCGCGCAAAAAGAAGGAAAGGGGGGCCAAGGGCAGGAGCCCAAGGGGGATTCGTCCACCCTTGGGCGGCTCCTGGCTGCCTCCCTCTCCCCCCACCTATATATATGAGGGAGGGGGCGCCACATAAGACCACGACAATCTCTTAGCCAGGTGCGGCGCCCCTCTCCACAGTTTCATCCCTCGATCATATTTTCGGAGTGCTTAGGCGAAGCCTTGCGGAGAGAGCATCACCACCACCGTCACCATGCCGTCGTGCTGCCAGAACTCATCTACTACTTCACGCGTCTTGCTGGATTAAGAAGGCGAGGACGTCACCGAGTTGAACGTGTGCTGAATGCGGAGGTGCCGTACGTTCGGTACTTGATCGGTTGGATCACGAAGAAGTTTGACTACATCAACTGTGTTAATAAATGCTCCCGCTTATGGTCTACAAGGGTATGTAGACACACTCTCCCCTCTCGTTGCTATACATCTCCTTGGATAGATCTTGCATGTGCATAATTTTTTTTGCATGCAACGTGCCCCAACACGCAGAGGCTGGCATTGATGCCGTGACTGGAGCGAGGGAGGATGACGCTGAACAACGCGAACTCTCGATAGCCGCCACTTCAATGCGGACGAAGGTTCCCGAGGAACCAACTCCGGCCACTTCGCCGCATTGATGCGGCTGACCGGCCCTTCGCATGGCCTAGCCGCGGCTATATAAGTCGCGCTCCAGCGCCATCCACATCACCTCCTCCCCCTCCCCTCTCACCGCCCATCTCCCTCTACATCTTCGACGATGGGCAAGTCCTGGGCATCGGCACCGACAAGCAGTTCCGGGATGAGATCTGGTGGATCATGGCAATGGCGCCCTTGAACTCCGGGGTTGTCATCCTCATCGGCTAGCGGCTCCTTGACGCGCCGAAGATCGTCATCTCCTCCGGCAACGAGGAGGACCAGCAGCCATCGCAGTCTGCGCCGGTGGTGCCAGGCCAGGTCTACGCTGCCACCGACATAGAGTTCGAGGAGCAAATGGAGCTGATGCTCTATCGTCCACATCAACGGCCTAGGTCCGCCATCGGGGGCGCTCCTACCCGTGAAGCCAGAGCCGACATCCCCTCCATGCTCTCCGCAGCCGTGCAGCCTTGGCGTCCAAATCGGATCTCGCGTGAAGGAAGAGCGGCTCTCGCCGTCGTCGCGACACGTTAAGGAGGAGTGGCTCTGGCCGCCGCCCCGATGCGTCATGAAGGAGGAGCGCCGCGCACGGCCACCCTTGCCCAAGGCATGCAGCCTCATTCTCCTGTACCTCGGCAACAGCGGCACTGGCGGCAACTCTTCGTCCTCCCGGAGTATCATGACAACGCAGGAGTACGCCAATTGGGAGTAGTGCCGCGGGACAGTTGCAACGCCGCTCGCCGGTCAAAGTTTGCGAACTCGGACGTGCCCTCGGCCGCCACACATCGTGGCAGACCCGGACCTGGCATACGCCTAGGCCCTGGAGCGGTCGGTGACGACGTCGGAGATGCCTGAGCACCGTCTCCACTGCCTTGATGGGGAGATGGCTAGGTACGGTGAGGAATGGTCCCTCACCGAGATCTACGCCGCCACCGATGCCTCCTCCAACGGCCGCCGCTGAGGGAGTCCTAGATTCGGGGGTCCTCGGGTGTCTGGCCCATTCGATATATGCCGGACTGATGGGACGTGAAGATAAAGAAGAAGATCATCCCCGTGTTCGAGGAGGACTCCTATATGCGTGAACGGCAAGATTGGTGTCTGGATATACTCTTTCCTTCCCTTGTAAACCGACTCTGTACAACCCTAGGCCCCTCCGGTGTCTATAAACCGGAGGGTTTAGTCCGTAGAGTGTATCGGAATAATTATAGGCTAGACAGTTGGGGTTTAGCCATTACGATCTCGAGGTAGATCAACTCTTGTAAATGCTATATTCATCGAATACAATCAAGCAGGACGTAGGGTTTTACCTCCTTTAAGAGGGCCCGAACCTGGGTAAACATTGTGTCCCATTGTCCCTTGTTACCATCGATCCTTAGACGCACAGCTTGGGCCCCCCTACCCGAGATCTGCCGGTTTTGACACCGACAGCTGCCCTCTCGCCCATCCCATATCCTCGGGGGCCACAACTGCACTATGCACGGCGCATGAGGAAGCGGAGAGGATCATCTGCGTACAATCTTGCGCTCAATCTTAAGGAAAAAGAAGAAGATGAGGGACAACATAGTAGGGCTATGAGGGGGGAGAGAAAAATTTGGGATTTGATCTGGAAAGCCAATGTTCCTCAGAAAATTCGTATTTTTGCGTGGCGGGTAGCTACCAATAGCTTGGCTGTCCAGGCTAACAGAGTGGCGCATCACCAAGCTACGGTTAGTACTTGCTCAATTTGTGGAGTGGAGGATGAAAGTACGTTTCATGCGCTTGTCCACTGTCCAAAGGCTTATGCTTTGCGTATGGCCATGAGGGACACTTGGGAATTACCTGCGGAGGAGGTGTTCAGGTATACTGGATGTGATTGGTTTCTTATCCTTCTGGATCAATTGAGTCCTCTGATGCGTGACAGAATTATCTTCATCTTTTGGAGAGCCTGGCATTTGAGAAATGATTTGATTTTTGGTAAGGGGAAGGATTCTGTCACATGCTCTGCTAGTTTTGTGGATAATTACTGGTCGTCGTTTGTTGCTTGCCAGTCCTATCCACTGGTGGACTCAAAGAATAAAGGAAAAGGTACCGCTCCTGGTCTAAAATATGTTCCTAATTCCTTGGGAACTCAGGTGGCTTGGCAACCCCCTCCTTCGGATTATATCAAGATAAATGTCGACGCAAGTTTTGTGGAGAGCATTAGCGCTGCAAGTGTGGGTGTGGTGGCTAGGGACTCCTCTGGAAATGTCATTGTCTCCTCTTGGGATTTCATTGGATGTTGTAAAAGCGCAGAGGAAGCGGAACTTCGGGCTTGCATTGCTGGTCTCTATATAGGTATTACGCTCCACAATCCTATAATTTTAGAGACTGACTGTGTGCTTGTTGCTGCGTCTCTTGCAAAGGAAAGTTTTGACAGGTCAGCGCTATTTGATTTGAAGAAGGAAGCAATGAATATCTCCAAGATGCTACCTATGGTCAAAATTTCAAAGATTAACCGCTCAGCCAATGTAGTGGCTCATCTTATTGCTAAGTATAGTTTTGATAATAGGTCAGACAGTATTCTTGTTAATGATGTTCCGGCCTGTGTGATGAATTTTGTAATGAGTGATTGTAATAACTCTGTTGGTTAATTAATATATGAGGTGGTTTTCAAAAAAAAAAGATAAACTGGACTTTAGCAGAAGAACAATCATCTTGCACACACATTTCATAATAAGGCCCGTTCACGAGCCTCTTTGTCAACCTTGAATGGCAGTCCAACTAATGCAAATATGAAAGATCACACGTTTAACAACTTTTTTTTGAGTTCTTATAGGATTATTTTCTCTCACTATGTATTTAAATAAATTATGAAGGCTCCTAAATTTTTGGGGCCCTGCTTCGTCACCTCCGTTGAACTTGCTCATCAATGGCCCTGAGTCCCGACATCTTAGGCAGGATTTATACTCCAGAGGCCCTCTATGGGAGGGCTATGGTAGCGAAGGTGGGTGTGGCACAACAACAAGACAAGGAAGATGCTCGTGGGGGCCTTCAGCCGCGCGGGGAAAGCAGATCATGCAGAGGCGCAGAGGAGCGATGGAGAAATAATATCGCTATATTTTTTCACTTGCACACATAATCATATTTAGGTACGACAATGGAGTGATTACCAACTGGTAGCTCCATTTTGAGGGAGACCAACATAAGAACCCACCATGTTGTTTGCACACACGCACGCATAGGCAAAAAAAATTGCAACTGATATTTGACCATTGAAATATGGGTAAAGAATCCATGTATGCACTTGAACTTTCTACAAATATGCTTACCTAATCATATACTAAAAACCAATATTAAGATATTTGTTAGACCATATACTTTAGAGATATCTATCAATTATTTTTAGTATTCGAAAAATAAGAATGGAATTTTGTTACAGAACGTATATTAAATTCGGCAAAGCAGATTGTGTTTTTCAATGGTATAATTACAAAGGAATAACAACGAACACAAAAATAATATAATAGATTAGGAATTTTTGTCATGTAGTTGATTATGTCAGATAAATAATATTAGAAAGTTATACTTGTTAGCACTACTACCTTTTAAAACAGGTTTGAAAATATAAAATTTTAGTATAAAATAATTTATTTCAATTTTCCTATTGGCTGAAATTGGCTTTGACGAGCATTTTTATAATAATAAGATGTGAACCAAAAGCTAAGATAAAATCAAGAGGATGGATGTTGTTAGGATTAATTAACTAATTTAATTAAAGGATAATCCATGCTTGTAATAACCGTAGGCAGTTGCCTTATAGCAACCACCATGTCAGTTTCCATCCTTAACTGTCATCACTTATTGAGTAGACGTCTTCCCAAAGCGTTTGTTCTGCCAGTATGAATCGCATCATCATCTAATAAAGAGATGCACTGGAATCATTTTACTTGGTCTCTTGTTATCTCTTAATCTTAACTTTAACACGTTATTAACATGCTCTACATGTGAGCGATTTCGAAATAGGTTTCGAAATCTAAAAGAACAAGAGGCGAAGAAGAGGCAAAATGTGAGAAGAAAAAAATACCTAGATTTCTCTGTTCCTTAGTTTGCTTCGAGATGGTGGCCATCACGAGCAGCTTCTCCAACCACGCGGTTGTCGACGTCGACGTCGACGACGTAATGCTGCACCTCACGTTGCTGATGCCTGAGCAAGCCTATGGCTTCGACGGATCACTGCAAGACGCTCTCCAGCGCATTACAAAGGAGGCCCCGGCGGAGTCGTGGCACACAGGAAAGCTAATTTTAAGGCTCGCATATGTTAAAGTCTCCTTGAATGCATCAAGTCGAGGTAGGTAGCTCTTCCGAAACATCGACTATACTATTTGGGTATTCCGTAGTTTTAAAAGACACATTTGCATGATGTTCTCAAGGTCTTTATCCACACGAAGACCATTTATTGATTATCCTAACCATCGATTTCAAGGAAATCAAATGGGCAACGTTGCAGAATTCTCATTCATGTCTTTAATATGTTTCTAGAATAGAAGTTTAGCATTTTGTCCTAATGTCTACACGCAAAATCGTTTGGTGTAATACTTTATCCAAAGAATTAAGCTCATTGGATCATCTTTACTTTGGAATTGCAACTTACTAACTTAAGGGGATCATTAATAGTACACAGAACGTAAGGGGATCAACCAAACCCAAACCCAAATGGGATGAGTGGTTTAAGATGGATCGTGTGACTAACCATGTATTTGAATTACCACATCCAATTTAAGGCTCTACTATATAGAGGGCTATTTAGACTTTTTAACATTTGAAAACCACATTCTTCAAAAGTAAAACTTCTGAAAGTACATGTTATGACATATCCTTTAAGATTACCACAGTAGTCTACAATACTACAAAGTATTGAGAAAAACCAAAGTATGTCTGACAAAAAGCATAATATTTCAGTAGTGACCAATATTTAATTTGTTCATGTTTTAACGATGGATGCAACAGTAGCACCAAACAAAGCATTAATCTAGAGATGAGACAGTCCAACGATGGATCTGCCTTCTGACAGTAGGGAAAAAAGGACAAACTTTGATGAACGGAACAAACAAAGCACCACAACATTTGAATGTGTTAAGAGTATCACGGCAGAGGTTCAATCAGTGTGGATAGATGGAGATCAAACCTCTTGTCCTTAACATGGAACAAGTAAATTTCCTAGCCGAGATGTCCAACAGATTTTAATGTTCTACAGAATAAATTTAAGCTATTGGACAATAAAATTGCATCAATCATTCAACAACATCTGGAACACATCATTGAGTATCCCAATTCACGTGACATGATAAGACCCCGCAAGAAAAAAGATGTTAGAAGCAACACCTGGTACATTTTAATTTGAGCACATTTAAGATGACCACATATATGCTCGAAAGTATTAAAAGAGTACACATTTGGATTATCACAAAATTAAACATATTCTTGCATATATTATCCAAACTACACTTTTTGGTATGACCTTGCAAGCCACATGCTGCCTGATGGACCAGAGCTACTATTTCCCGACTCATCAGGTGGCAAGCGAGCTAACGCACACCCTTCGCTCCCACACGCGCAAATTTCAGCTGGCCCACATGCGGAGCTGGGCGCCGCTGTCTTTTGTTCTTTCTTTCTTTTTCCTGTTTTCCTTTTTGTTTTTTCTTCAATAAAATATGTTCAAGATTTCAAACAACGTTCTATTTGTTTTTTTTACAAAATACGAATTTTAAAAAGTTCAAAGTCTAAAAAATGGATCAATTTTTTACAAACTTTCAAATTCTAAAAAATTGATCAATTTTTAAAAAATCACATATTTAAAATTGTTCCTGATTAAAAAAAATCATGATTTGATACATGCCCTAAGATTTCTAAACTGTTCACCATTAAAATAATGTGACGAATTTTCATTAGAACAAAAAATATTCATTAGTTTCAAAAAAGGTTCCGATTTTTTTAAAAAATTCATGAATTTCAAAATATGTACCCAATTTTTAAAAAAACACCTATTCAAAAATAATTTCCCATTTAAAATATGTTCACAAAATTTAGAAAAATTAAAGAATTTCAAAAAATGATTAAATGAATTTGAAAATTGTTCATGAATTTGAAAAACAGTTTGTCGATTCAAAAAATATTCAAAACTTTCAAATTTTGTTCCCAACTTTTTAAAATGTTTGCCAATTAAAAACTATTCCTGAATTGAAAAAATGCGCATGAATATAAAAAAACATTCCCGAATTTTCAACAAAAGTTCAGAATTAAAAGTAATGGAGAAAATGTTCATGAGTAAAAAATTATCCATTGATTTTTAAATGTTCCAAATTTCTACATTATTCACGAATTCAAAAACAATTGGTGAATTTCAGAAAATGTTGCAATTTTTATAAAAAATTAATGAATTTCATGAATTCAAAAAATGTTTTGAAATTGCAAAAAATTTCCATGGATTCAAAAAAACTTTGCAATTTTCAGAAATTGTTCCCAATTTTTTAAATATGTTTGCTGATTCAAAAAATGTTCATGAATTCAAATATATGCATGATTTTCCAAAATTGTTTCCCAATTCAAAAAATGTTCACAAATTTGAAAATTACTCCAAATTGTAAAAATTATTGAAATTAGAAAAATAGAAAAACAATATTGACAAAAAGGGAAGGAACAATTATAAAAAGAAACCTAAAAAAGGGATAAAACGAAAAACCAGATGATGAAATCAGTGGATAACCATAGAAAAACATACAGACAAAATGTGCCGGCCCACTACCTCGGGCGGGGTGTGCATTTGGTGGCTATCCCCCGACCTGTGCAAGGAAATGATTCCCGTTGACAGAATTTTGGACCTTGGGGCTGTGTAGATGCTTAATGTATAGTTTCTGATAATGAGTGGAGAATATGTTTAGTGCTGTGATAAGGTGTCAAAAGGTCCGTTACACTTTTGAGCACATAAGCATCTTATCACATACAACAACACAACAGTCAAACACTTAGGAAACGAATATTTGCACCTGCTAGTATATTTACGTCACTAGTTTCTATACAGTATTCAAAGACTTAGGATGCTCATCATTTGAACCCTGCAAGAAGATACTTTAGATTATTTACTTGGCGCATCAAAATATTTTGTGTCTTTCTCCACCTCTGCATAATATGGTTCTTATTTGCACTTTCCTTCGGTGGCCACAGACATTGCTGATGATATTTATTGCCAACGGTCGTAAGTAAGAGCAAAATAAATTTGTTGGTATCACATTATGAGTTTAATTAGTAAGTATAGATGGGCATGTAAATTTCTGACCTGATGTGTCAGACGATGAAAACAAGTCCGAGAGGCACTGGTTGGGCAACTACATGCTGACGACACCTGTATCCTCTGAACAGCATACAGTGTATAGACATTTGTGTTGTCAGTTTTCATATGCAAGCACATCTTCAGTCCGCAACAGAAATAGTGCCACAAATTGTGTTAGACCATTTGTGCAATAATGCCCAGAAAAATTCAACAAACAACAGGTTACAAAGAAAGTGTAGTACAAAGGGGAGAAGAATACATGCCAGAGAGTAACAAAATATTGTGTCAGAATTTTTTTCATAAGCAAAGCCAAGGCAAAACTGTGGGGCATTGGGTACACATCTGATAGCTAACAGTAATTCCATTGCAGAAGATACAACCTAGAGTCAACCTGTTTATTGTACAAGCCAAGGCAAAACCAAGATAACAGAACAGAAGAGCAGAGAGAAAACAGGAACCCTTTCTTAGCAATGGAAAGGATAGGTATCAATCATCCTGTTTATCGCCGCCTCATCTGAGCTGTTGTAAGGCCAGTTCAGAATCTCGGATGTTGATGGTGTAGCTCCAGAGAAGCTGGATGATCGTGGAAGGACGGTCGCAACAAGGACAAACAGCTTGGCATGCTTCACAAAATTGAGTGCTTGTTTACTGTCGCGTTGTTCTGATTTGGATTCTCAATCCGACTGCCAGTCCAAATGGTCTACGACTTTCCTTTCTGAAATTTTCCATGCCATGCACAGGTTGGAAGCAGCTTCAGTGCCCCGCATGCTTCAAGCACTTCAAGCGTGCAAGGGAATATCAGCCACTCCTCACCATGCAACAGCACAGCAAAACAAAACTGTTAACTATGAAGAAAGACCTATTCAGGGTGCTTTCACTGCCACTGATTTGGGAATGCTTCCCTGTAGGTCATATCCTCAGTATTAGAAGCTTCTCTTATTGTTGCGTCCCTAGCACGACCATTTAGAAGCCTCCCTGAAATCCTATCTTTTGCAGTAACTTTCTTCTTCAGCATTGACGATAGTGTAGGTTCCTTCGTCTTTCCTCGACGTCGACCAAGTCGGCCCGATGTTCCAGAAGGCTGGTCATATGCTGCCGCTGAGTGGGGCGTTGAAGCAATAGCCGCTTGCCGCAGAACATCTTCATTGTGCTGGCGGATTCTCGCACGTTGGGCTCTTTCCCGTGCTTTGTCGTCCATATCCCTTTTCCGAACATTCTTAATTGCTTGCATTGCCAGCTGGTCCATTGTAATTTTACTCAGATCATGTGCTCCATCGATGTCGCTGGTGTCATTATTCATGTTTGCCATCATTGAAGTAGAGGGCTCCTGATCCTCCTGTGTACTTTCACTATCACTACCTCCATTTGTCTTAATCGGATTTCCTCCTGCCTCACGAATTTCTACTTTCTGCACCAGCGGATCGCCTCCCGCTTCAGAATTGCCACCATTTTGGCCAATTGGGTTTCCTCTTGCATCACGTGGGATGATGGGCCCATGAAAAGGGCATATCTTGAGATCCCTTCTCTGGCAAAGACCTCCTTTCTTCAGAGGTGCATGACATGGTAGGATCTCAACTGGCTCTTCTTTATAAACTGAATGGTGAACATTTAACTCTGCAATCTTTGCTGCAGGTATAACAGCATCATTATCCATCCTCCCCCAATGGCTCTCGAGCTCAAGCCCTCTCTGGTTCACATGTGCATCCATATTTGAACCCCACCGGTCCAAGACAGAGCTCCATGATACCAAAGGGGCTTCGGAAAGGAGCTTTTTTCTCTCTGGATCCATCTCCTGAGATCTATTACCGCCATTTTGCATGTCACCATTGCCTCCATTCACCATCCTCTTTCCCTTCCTATTGTCCTTGCTGGAACCTGCAACATCTACAGTGGTATCAACTCTAGGAGGACTAGGAACTTCAATCTTGCCCTCTACCCAATCCTCTTCATCTTCCTCCTGAACATCCTTCTTCCTACGAAGATTATCAAGATCGAGACCAAGCTCATTGCACTGGCCTCTTACAGCGCGTATTTCATTCTTAACATCGATGAATTCCTTCAATGCAGAATCTCTGAACCGGTTATCTGCAAGATTGACCCTGACAAGCACAGATATCCAATCCTGAATGGTGCTGAAATGCTTTGATACAAGGAGCCTGTACGCCTCCCTCAACACATCGAAAACCGCCTCGTTTTCCTGAGTTTCAGGCACCCACTGCCCGGCCATCAACGATGCTGTCCTTATACTCCGCATCGCCATCGAAGCAATCTCCTCATCATCATCATCGTCTGCATAACGATCGAATTTTTCATACTCAGCCCGGATGATGCCCAGCCCGTTGCGGATCTCTTTGATGGTGGACCGGATTTCAGCCTTGATGGATCCAATTGTGGAGCGCAACTGTTCGACCTTAGCAGTCAAGATCTCCTGCGTGCGTGCCTCCCGCGCCGCACGGGCCTCAACTGCCGCGCGGAGGCCGGGGAACTGGATGCGCGCGGACGATTTGAGGTAGTCGACGGCGAGTCGGAGCTGGCGGTAGTGTACGCCGAAGAGGTGGTGCCAGCGCTCGAGCGCCTGGATGGCGGCCTTCCGGAGCGTGGCAGCTGACGCGGCGGGCGGGGGGAGCTGCTCGTTGGTGCGGAAGCCGACGGCCAGCGGGACGAATCCGTCGAGCGAGTCGGCGAGGAGGGCGCGGAAGAGCTTGGAGCGCATGAAGAGCTCGTCCACGATGCTGAAGGCCAGGAGCCGCACCTGCGCACGCATAAAGGGGGGAAATTTTAACATCAGCCCGGCCGCCAAGCCAAGGGTCTAGGGTTGGGGGAGCTGGAGATCCGGGGAGGCTTACGCACGTGGGAGTGGGGCTTGGCCATGAGGGAGAGGAGGAGGCGGAAGGCGTCGCGGACGGCGCCGTCGGAGGCGCGCGCCGATGACTTGATGGCGCGGAGGAGTGCGGGGTCGACGGAGGGTGCCGTGGTGGAGGTGGCGCGGTCGATGAGGGCCGCGATGGAGGAATCCTCCGCCGGGGTGGAGGAGGGGGAGGCGCTCGGGCCCTGCTCCGACGGCGGCGGCCGGACGGAGGCACGCGGCATGGCGGGCGGAGAGCCGTGCGCTGATTGGATTCGCTTTGCGGTTGCGGGCGGTGATCTGCCGTCATGGGTTTCGTTCGGCTTGCGCCGCGGGCCGGGCCGGGCTGCTTCGTCCGAATCGGTTCTTCCATTTGGACCGGAACAGATTCTCAAAAAAAAAAAAAAATTGGACCGGAACAAGAGCGTAGAGCGTTTTTGGACGAAATCACTAATTAGAATACTCATGTCTAAAAAAAACTAGTTAGAGTACTCTTTCTAAAGATCACTCTCGCCATGCCAATTTGCAACAAGTGATGCGCTGCATGTGCCTCTCGAGCATATCCGTGCCTCCACGAGAAGTAAATTCATGTCTCTAGCGGAACGAAAAAACACATTTTTTCCTTTTCAAGAGGCACGATTGTTTCTCTCGCGGAAGCAAATCTGTGCTCCCACAAGAAGTAAATATGTGCCTCTCGCGGAATAAGAAAAAAAGGAAACACATTTTTTGTGCAAATAAGTTTTTAAAATTTTTAGGGTCCAAATC
Organism: Triticum timopheevii; assembly: GCA_963921465.1. Taxonomy (NCBI): domain Eukaryota; kingdom Viridiplantae; phylum Streptophyta; class Magnoliopsida; order Poales; family Poaceae; genus Triticum; species Triticum timopheevii. Next base: position 603,962,628 of record OY997266.1, on the reverse strand, counting down.
CTAAGGAAAATCTGAGGAAAACCGGAAACATTTTTATCTAAAAGCCAAAAACACGTGCAGAAAAATATTAAAATTAAAAAAACATTTCAAAGTGAGCGCCTAGAGCGTAACACGTGGCGGTGGCTGAGAGCGCGCAAGTGGCACCTTGCCAGCCCACCCCAAGTGACCCTTGCGAGGGATCATGAAGAAGTACTCCTCAATTAGTTGCTCCAGCTCTTGGATCTTGGTCGATGTCGATAGTTTACTCCGAGTTGTGCCTCCGCATTCTCAAATAATAAGAAAACATAGCCTTCACGTGGAGGACCCGAAAAAACGAGAACTAGTCACGAGCTTTCTCTGATGGGCAGCGCAAATAGGCTGGCCCGCATTGCCCACGACCGATTGTCTATTTTTCCTTTGTTTTCTTAGCGGGTGTTTACACCCAAAAAACGGCTTCAGAAGCTACATATTTTAAAAAATCTACTAAAATATACTCCCTCCGTAAAGAAATATAAGAGCGTTTAGTGCTCTTATATTTCTTTATAGAGGGAGCATAATATATTTTAGAACCTTATGGACAAATTTTGAATTTTGAAACTTTTTAAAAAAATTTGAAAAGCTAAAAATTCGAAAACCTTAAGAATTTTTTATGAAATGTGAACATTTTCGTAAATTAGGAACAATTTTATGTTCCAACCAATTTTTTAGAATCATGAAAATTTGAAAAAGTGAAAAAAAATTGAAGAAAAAGATTTTTCATAAACTTGAACAACTGTTTTAAAAATGTGAACATTTTTGAAAATTGCGAGTAATTTTTAGAACTGTGAAGAATTTTTGAAATTATAAACAAAATTTGGAATTTCAAACTTTTTAAAATAAGAGAGAAAAGGAAAAGAAAGGAAAAAATAAAAACAAGAAAGATAAAAGAACTAGAAACAAGAACAGAGTAAGGAAGAAGAAAAAACAGCGAAACCCGACCATGGGCTAGCCCAAACTGAGGTGTCGGAGTGATCGCCATCAGCGAAGCCGCCTCGGGCAGCAAATAGGACTTGTAAATACGCTTTTGGTTGACGAAGGTATGCCCAAAATTTGCCTCGCCAATTGGGTTGATGGGAGGGCTCACTTGCCAGCGACACACCCAATGTTTAAATGAAGTTTTCTATTGCTATCTCTAGGGCGGAACCACGTTATAGGTTATGGAGGTGCTGCGCCACTCGTGTTTTGCGTCCACTATGGTCTGGTTTGTTTGGGTTGTTCAATTGTGCATTTGTTGTGCTAACAAAGTTGATGTGTTGAGAAAACTGTTGCAGTGAAGTTTAGCCGCTTGGCAACCCAGTTGTGGAAACACTGTCAGCTAGTTAAAAGCATTATATTTCAAGACGGGGGTGAAAGGAGAGATGGGTTGTGCCTGCGGTGACATGTATGACATAATTGCGACCAAATGCTAAGGGTATGGGCTTGGAAAACAACTTTGGTTGTGAAGTACACCGAGATGTGCTTTGGGTTGTGATTCGACAAATTCTCTAAAATAGTTGTATATTCTAACTTCTCCCTTTCCTTGTCCAAAGTTGTTTCCCAAAGGTGAAACAAACAGGGCTATACATAGTTGTTCATTTACGTGAGTGCCCCCACGAAAAATAACATAACATATATTCTAATCCTATCAAGCTGTTGGCCCAAGTGGCTCGCAGGTAGATAACTCAACCTTCAGGTCGGAGGCTTCATTCTTTCCCACTGTTGTAAGGGCATTTCCCGTCTTAAGTGTTTTGGTGTTGATGACAATCTAATTTGTGGACTAACTGTGTGCCTAAGCAGGGTAGTGATTCCTTTCGGATCTCGGGTGCAGTACAAGGTGGTCGTCGTGCGGTTGTCTCGGTTTATTTGTTTAAAACGATACAACCGGTCCACCAACTGCCGGGCTGTGTGTGAGCAAAGTTCGGCCTAGGGCGGTTGAACCGCACCCCGTATGGTTGTCCCGCCCCTGTGCGATTCTGCACATACCAGTTGAATTTTGAGGATGCTATAAATAGGGGAGGTTCTTCCACCTCCCACTTACCTCTTCCCCCCCCCCTCTCTCTCTCTCTCTCTCTAGCCAACCAAACTTGTTGATTTGCTAGGATTGAGGGAGAAGACCTTGATCTGCACTTCCACCAAACAAAATTTGATTCCCCCATACTTTCACTTGTAGATCATGTTACTCTTGGGTGTTTGGGTACCCTAGACGGAAAAAGGTCACCTCAGAGCCAAAGTTCATTGTCGTGAAGCTCCGTGGTGTTGTTGGAAGCCTCCAATTAAGTTGTGGAGAGAGCGTCAACCTTGTTTGTAAAGGTTCGGTTCTGGTTGCCGCCTTCAAGGGCACCGCTAGTGGATTTGTGGCACCTTGCATTGTGCGAGGGCATGAGTAGAATAAGGTGGTCCCGGGGACATTTGGGGAGCATTGCGCCTCCACAGCTCTCCAACAGAGATGTACCTCCCCCAAAGGAGGGAACTTTAGCAAGACATCCTCATCTCCATCAACTTAACTTGCGGTTACTTCGCGCTTGCTTGCATTGTGTTGCTTGTCTTAGAGCATCTCCAGCCGTTCGGCCGCCAAGCGCAGTGGCCGGCGCTATTTCGGGCCGTCGCTCGATGCTTTTTAGGCACTGGGGGCGATCTAGGTCCCAGTCACGGCCCCAGGGGCAGCCCCAAGCCGTTTAAATTCAAACGCGACATTTCCCGCTACCAAAAAATGCCTCAAGTACGACGATCAGCGCCACAATGTCCGACGATCACCGTGCCACAGGTCGGCAACCAAATAACTTGAAAGTTCAGCGTTCAAAAAGAAGGACGCGTAGGGAGATGCATCAAACGACGTCGCCGTCCTCTAGCGTCGGATTGACGGGAGTCGGTGTGCATGGGTTGGTCCGCGTCAGCGCGACTTCTATGTTGGGTGTCATGGAGGCGCTAGTCGGCGTCGGTGCGGCTTCTGTGCGAGGTGTCGTGGAGGCGTCGCTCGGGCTTGGCGTGGTCGGCGTGGGAGTTGGCGCCGCCGTCGACCGGATCGGGTTTAGGATGAGGCCACGCTCCACCATGAACCATGCCTTGACCTGCTCGTCCATCGCCGACATGTCCCCCCCCCCATCAGGAATGCCAGGTCGGCGTTCCTCTTCCTCGCGGCAACAATGGTCCGGAGCAGGTCGAGCTTGACGGCGCTGTTCTCCATCAACACCGACCATCGAGCCGCGGTTTTGTCTTTCCTCTGGGTGGTGCGGGTCGTGGCGTCGGCGATGCATGTTCGGTGGACTCTTGTAGACACGTGATAGCTGGCGCCGCGGCCTTCACCACCTTGGCTCCTTTGTTGTCGTCTGGGCGCCCTTCTGCCGCGCCGGGCGCGAGCGCGTCCGGCTCGTACGTCTCCTTGGCCTTGGCGAGGGTGCACCGCACATCCGCCCACTTCTCGCACTTCTCGATCCGGGAGAAGACATGGATCACTACATGAATGTCAACTTGTGACCTTCTGTCAGTGACCCTGAAAGAATTGGTCATAAATCTACGACCATTTTTGAGACCAATTGGTCAAAAGCTGTTTCGGGGGCTCCAAACCTTGAACTAAAATGACCATTTTGGTCAGAAAGGTCGTAATTTCCTTACATGAAATGGTCATAAAGCTGATAGCACTGGTTCGCTGCCTTATTTCTAGCTGATCACGACCAATATAGATGGTCATAACCTTGTAAATTGTGGTGGGTTGCTATGACTAGGCGCCACCTTATCAGTTTTGCCTATGTGTCATGTCCATGTGTCAATGTTTGCCCTAGGTTGTGAAGCAACCTATATTTCTGTCATTCCCAAAATTTCCAAAAAATCTCATAAATTCTTTGGGTCATATCTTCGTCAAATATGTAAAAAACCTTCCTTGCCTAGTTCAAAAATAATTCAATAATATTCATTTTCCTATTCTGTTCAGAACAACACTTTGTGAAGGAAGTGCTATTTATATATTCTTGATTGCCCTCAAAATTTTTGGGCACTATTTCCTATCCAAATCATTGCCTCATGACAAAATTCAGCTCCATTTTCCCAGTAAATCTTCCTCGGCAAATTTTCAATGAGTTGCATTTTTGCCACATATTCTATATGCCTATGTAACTTACCTACACCAAATTTGAGCTTATTTCATTTAGCCAATTTCTCTCACTAATTTTTTGAAGTTTTCGTCCAGAGAAGAGCATTATGAAGGAAGTACCACTTTGGAATGTCTAAATGGTATCCATTTTCTACAGTGCTTTCCTATGCCCAAATAAACATCCTCCAACAAATTTCAGCTCAATCCATTCATTATTTTGAGCCCAGCTTCAACATTCATATTTATGTCTAGTGTGGTACTTTGCAATGCAAGTACCACCTAGGATCCTCCTTTTGAGTTGAAAATTTGTGAAGACAGTCTTCTTAGTAACCGATCATCCTCAGCCAAAACTCACTCCATTAGCCTTGTGCATTTCCCATACCGCTAATCAAACACTTGACTGCTAATTCATGTTTGAGCATAGTTCGGTCTCCTCTTGAGAATCTTTTGTTGTCATTTTCTTCCTAGCACCTACATGGGGAGTGCCCAACCTACTAGACATGCCTATGCTGCCCAAAACGCATGGCAACGCCACGGTCACGCGGTGACCATGCGGCGGGCATGCGAGTTTACGCGCTCTGGATTTGGGGCCCTCGGCCACCGTCCAAACCTCGACATATCACCACCATTTCTAATTAAATAGATGCTTATGTAACTATAAATGATTTTCGGAAAAATAAAGAGCAAACTATAAGGCAGCTGCAGTTCAAATTTGACCCATTTCCTCCTGAATCGGCGGAAATTTGTCTTTTTCATGAGAGGTGGATCAAAACTTTTTACACCCAACCATTTTGTCAATTGTGCATTTGATATGACCTAATATTTTAGAAAATTGATTTGGTCCAATTTTGCAACAAATATATGGTAGGTCCTTCACGAAAAAACTCATTTTGGGCACTCAAAAAATGGAAAATGAATTTTTTGTCCAAATAAAATGAAAACTTCCTTAGGCAACATTGTTTGTCATTCCAAGATGCACCCTTGTACACAATATTACATCATTTAAACAAATTGTGCCATGAATGTGGCCGGAAGATTGAGCATTTGGGTTGAAAGCCATGAATCTTCACACATGATAGCTCATTTCTGATAACACTTTTTTTAAATATTTGCCGTAATAAAAGTTTATTATTTTTTATGATAACTAGGTCACATATAATGACACAATGCGAAGATTTTTCCTTTTTTTGATTTTTTTTAAATTTTTTATGCCCGTTTCAAAATGCGGTCAAAACGGTGGGATGACTGTTCCTAGCTAGTGGTTGAATCTTGGAATTATTTTGATGTTTCTATGATTAAATAGATACTTAAGTACCTAAAATGATTTTTTTGAAAAAATAAAGAGCAAACTATGAGGCAGCTGTAGTTCAAATTTGACCCGCTTTCTACTGAATCGGCGAAAATTTGTCTTTTTCACGAGAAGTGGTTAAAAACTTTTGGCAGCCAACCATTTGGTCAATTGTGCATTAAATATGACTTAATATTTTAGAAAATTGATTTGATCCAATTTTGCAACAAATATATGGTAGGTCCTTCACAAAAAAACTTATTTTGGGCACTCAAAAAATGGAAAATGAATTTTTTGTCCAAATAAAATAAAAACTTCCTTAGGCAACATTGTTTGTCATCCCAAGATTCAGACTTGTGCACAATATTAGATCATTTAAATAAACTGTGCCATGAATGTGGCCATAAGATTGAGCATTTGGGTTGAAAGCCACGAAACTTCACACATGATAGCTCATTTCCTAGAACATTTTTTTTAAATAATTGCCGTATTACAAGTTTATTATTCTTCCTGGTATCTTGGTCACATATAATGACACAATGCGAAGGTTTTCCAATTTTTTTTTGACTTTTTTATGCCCGTTTCAAAATGCGGTCAAAACGACGGGCATGACCGCTCCTAGCTAGTGGTTGAATATTGGAATGTTTTTGGTGTTTCTCTGATTAAATAGATACTTAAGTACCTAAAAATAATTTTTGGAAAAAATAAAGAGCAAACTACGAGGCAGCTGCAGTTCAAATTTGACCCTTTTCATACTAAATCAGCAGAAATTTGTCTTTTTCACCAGAGGTGAATCCAAACTTTTGACACCCAACCATTTGGTCAATTGTGCATTAAATATGTCCTAATATTTTATAAAATTGATTTGGTCCAATTTTGCAACAAATATATGGTAGTTCCTTCAGAAAAAACTCATTTTGGGCGCTCAAAAAATGGAAAATGATTTTTTTGTCCAAAGAAAATGAAAACTCCCTTAGGCAACATTGTTTGTCATCCCAAGATGCACCCTTGTGAACAATATGAGATCATTTGAACAAACTATGCCATGAATGTGGCCATAAGATTGATTATTTGGCTTGAAAGCCATTTGTCTCCACACATGATAGCTCGGTTCTGAGAACACTTTTTTAAAATAATTATCGTATTAAAAGTTTTTTATTTTTCCTGGTAACTTGGCCACATATAATGACACAATGCAAAGGTTTTCCAATTTTTTTTGTTTTTTTTAATTTTTTATGCCCGTTTCAAAATGCGGTCAAAACGGCGGGCATGACCGTTCCTAGCTAGTGGTTGAATATTGGAATTTTTTGGTGTTTCTCTGATTAAATAGAGTACCTAAAAATAATTTTTGGGAAAAATAAAGAGCAAACTATAAGGCAGCTGCACTTCAAATTTGACCCGTTTCCTGCTGAATCAGCGAAAATTTGTTTTTTTTTTCACGAGAGGTGGATCAAAACTTTTGACACCGAACCATTTGGTCATCTATGCGTTAAATATGACATATTATTTTACAAAAATAATTTGGTCCAATTTTGCAACAAATATTTTGTAGGTCCTTCTAAAAAAACTCATTTTGTGCACTCAAAAAATGGAAAAAGCCTTTTTTTCTCCAAAAAACTCATTTCTCACTATGCCTTTTTAAAGATATTTATCTTATTTCATGTTTGTTATTTTTCCTGAACACTAGTTCACATTTGGTGACACAATTTTGAAGGTTTTCATTTTTTTTTCTCAAGTCATAAAATAGCTGAGATAATTTTAACACGTTATTTTTAGTCAACTACGACCAATTTAGATGGTCATAACGTCGTAAGCCTGTACTGCTTTCTGATTGGTCCGTGGATGTCTCACACAGATCGTGCATCAAACACCGTCAAATGCTTGCGGATCCAACGACTGTCCTCGACCCTTCCACACCAACCCTAGCTCGGTCATTTTCCATCCACCCCCGCCTCCTTTCTTTCCCACTTCCATCCATCGATCCCATCGAACCCTTCCAGATCGAGCGAGAGAGAGAGCTCGCCTCCTCCCTTCTGGATCGCCGCCACCACCTACCTCCGGCGGAGCTCGCCGCCGTCCATGGCTTTCCCCACGCCCTCCTCCTCTCACCCCTCCCCGTCCCTCACCGATTATCTCGAGATCCAAACCCGAGGGAGGGAGAAACCCAAACCCTAACCGATTCCTCTCGAGATCTTTCTCTCCCCCGATCCCTTTCCAATCCCAACGCCACCGGCGACGTCCCTCCGTCCGTGGCTCTCCCTCCTGCCATGGGGATGGATGGGAAGATCCTCGCCCCTCAACTACCCATGGATGGATGGGGACGAGGCCACGATGGGCTCCTGTCCCACCGCGCCATCGGCTTCGCCCCCCATGACGCGTACTGGCGCGCGCTCCGCTGCGTCGCCTCCGCGCACCTATTCTCCCTGTGGCAGGTCATCGCGTCCGCTCCCCAGCGCGCCGTTATCATGAATCAGATGGTCGCTGCTCTTGCCAGCGCTCGCGCCAGCGTCGAGTTATGGCGCGTCCTGCGGCAAGGGTCACTGCACAACTTGATGTGGCCCATGTTCGCCCGCCGCTACGACCTGGGCACCGGCAAGGAGAGCGAGGAGGTCCGCCAGCTGAGCCACCTGGTGGACAAAGGCTACGACCTGCTGGGGTGGTCCGACCGTCTCCCCTGTCTGGCCCGCTTCGACCCGCAAGGCACACGCACCAGATGCTCCAGTCTCATCCCCTCGTGAACAGCTTCGTCGGCAACATCATCTATGACCACCGCTGTTGCTACCCTCTCAGATTACTCAAGGGTAAAATCATCCAACCTGTCTCTTTACATTGTCATTATATTTGGCTGTTGGGAGCCAAAATACTTTTGTCCAGGAATCTAGTTTAATGTTCGTTTGTATTTTCAGAGAGAAATTTCAGTACTTATTTGGGGAGGAAGGGATATAATTTGCACATGATTGATGCCTATGTTTGAATGAATTGCAGGAGAAGTCTCCCTACATTTCCAAGGCCGAGAAGCTCAGGGCCGAGTTCACCAAGAATATTGATGCCTACAACAACCCACGGGTATAGCATTCACGTCAAACACCTCCATCAGAATCGTAGCCCCGCGAGATTAATGCAACATTGTGGTACTGATCTGTTCCTTTTGTGCCCATCCCCGTTTCAGGCATGAGAGGCGTTCGACGACTCTGACAAGCCCAAGTCCGAGGTGAACGATGAGGACGGTGGCGGTGAGGTGAGATCACCCTGATCCACTCGCTGACTTCCTCCCCATCATTCCTCGCTAACTGCTCAACCTGCTGATCTGTTCTGAACATCTGGAAACTTTGTGTGTGTGTGCTATAATTTCTGCAAGTTAGGTGTAATATTGGGCTCTTTGCAACTACAACAAACAGTAAGCTTTTCCTCGAGGAAGAAACCATTAATGTTGCTGAACAATGATCACCCATCTCCTCTACTTTGTTATACTTGCGCTTATTTGAGATGTTACTCAAGGGTAGTATTTGGGCCAGCATATATAAAGGATATGGTCGCTTACATTAATATGTGTGCTTAATTGAGATGTTACTCAAGGGTATTGTATATCATCCATTCTTCAACCCTGTTGGTTAAGTTCTTGTGATGTGTCGCTCTGTTCAGAAGTGCATTTTTATTTTAGGATTTGCTTCTTGTGTGGTACTGGATGGCTGAGTATTAAAACAATTTGGTTACTTCGGAAGCACTTTAATTCTTTGGAATGAAACTTTGAGAAGCATGCATATATATATATATATATATATATATATATATATATATATATATATATATATATATATATATATATATATATATATATATATATATATATATATGTGTGTGTGTGTGTGTGTGTGTGTGTGTGTGTGTGTGTGTGTGTGTGTGTGTTCAATTTTTCTGGATTAAGTGCTGGCATTCTAAGTTAATCATCAGCGTGAATGCTTTGTTTGTTCGATCCTCACAAGTTAATGCTTAATTTGTCTGGGTGTGTGTCTACATACGCAGGGGGTGTGTTCGCCGATGACCAGAATGAGCTGATGTTGGCCTCCGCGGGGATGCTTGACGGTTTGATCCACGCCCGGTACATCTTGACCACCAAGGGCTTGTCTCAGATCTGTAGAAGTTGCCGCCACTGCTGCTGCTGCAGGTGGAATAGGAAGAGGCCCTCATGGCTGCTGCACATCTGGAGTGGTGAGCGCCCCCATTTTTTTGGTACCGTGAAGTGTTAGTTGGTACTGTGAAGTGTTAGTTGATGATTGATTAGTCTGTTAATCAAAGTATTCTTACATGCTGTGAATATATACTACAAACACCAGAGTTGATCACTAAAACATATGCCGCTCCTATTTTGTGTGTGAAAATGTACTAGTTATCTGCAATACAAGCTAGACATGAACCAGCTCTTGCTTCTAAAGGAACATAGTATACATTTAGACCTCGTGTGTGATGCTATAGATTTATAAATTTTGCTTTGTCTTATTCCTGAGCTGGCACTATAAATTTTGCTTTGTCTTGTTGATAACGCCATATGTCTTATGCAATCAGATTACATTTCTGTTTGTTATGGTAATATAAAAAATATTTGTGCTGCCAAAATTTTCGAAGTGCGTGCCTTTCATTTCTTTAGTTTGATTGTTCCCCTTGTATTCAATATGCTTCTAATGGTTGATCCTTCCATTTTTGTTGTGGCTTCTTTATTTTCACATGTGTTGTGTGTTCTGGAAGATGGAATGAACTAAATTTTCTGTATTCTGTTTTGTTGTATGTATCATTTGATAGTTTTGTATAGGAACAAGTGATACTATTTTGTAGGGCTTTATGGCCTGTGATGTAAACATATTTAGTGCTGAAATATGAAATTATTTGCAAAATTTGTCGAAAAGGAGGATCATTTGTACGAATATGTGAATTGGCTGAAAAGAGTACTGGACCAACTCCAGGATCGAATTATTATTTGAATGTATAAAAATGCTGAATGTAAACCAGAAATGGGCCGCACAAAATTGTACCTATATTCTTCAAAGGCCAAACATGCATAAAAATTGATGGGCTGGCTAGGTGGGCTTGGCCCATGTAGCTGATAAACATTAACAGAAATAAATATGCTAAATGGGCTGAATTGTTGGGCTTGGCCCATGTAAAACATCGAATTGGACCGAGCTGAATCTTATCAACGAACTTTTTAATTGGTCGCAATTTTGCCACATCGGACCCGACGTGGCCTGGGCAGACAGCCAGTGACCAAAACAAAAGGTCATGGGTTCAACGACCTTTTGTTTTGGTTGTAAACGTCTACGACCTTATCCCGAAGAAGGTCATTAATTTCAGTTTACGATCGTCAGCTTTTGACCATCTGTTTTTTGTCACAGAAAGGTCGCAAATGAAAAACAATAACCTTTCAGCGACCAATAGTGATGGTCGCAAGTTTACATATTTCTTGTAGTGGATGTACTTGAAATCTTGGTCAGAGCTGATGTCTTGGCGATACATGGCGAACATCCGGACCATCTGCGCCGAGGAACAGGTGAGGCCGGCAATGCACACGACGAAAAATGGTGCGAGAGGCCGGCAACGTCATACCTGACTCTCATAGCTGGCGCTGCTCTCCGAGCGAGCCGCGACCTCCTTGACGATCCCATGCCATTTGTTGCATGCCGTTTGGATGAGCGCCCAATGGTTGGACATGGCCTTGGAGCCGTGGTCCATGTAGACGCCGAAGAAGTACGGGTCGACCAATTTGCGCTCATTGAACTCCGCCTTGATGCGCTCCCAGTACGTATCGGCGGTTTGGTTCGTGCCGGTGGTCGGGTCGAGGCAGACGGTCTTCCATGCTTCGGCGAGACACTCATCTTCTTTGGCCGCCTACTTGACACGCGGCTCGCTGGTCCTGGCCGCCCGCCTCCTCTTCCTTTTCCCTTTTGTCGCCGGAGCAGGCATCGGCTCCTCCTCCTCCTCCTCCTCCTCCTCCTCCTCCTCCTCCTCGTCCTCCTCCTATGGCTCCTCCTCGCTGTAGTCGAGCCCGTCATCCATACCACCGTCGAGGTCGATTGTATCTTCTTGGGCGTAGAACCCGAGGGAGGCGGCGGCGGCCGAGCCGGACGCGATGATGTCGTCCATGTCGGCCTCCGTGCCCTCGTTGTTGACAAGATGCAACGACGATGCTTCCGAGAACGACATCGCGCAACGACACAGAGGTGGCGTCGGGGAGGATGCGTAAGCGGGCGGTGAGTAGGTGTAGGGGGTACTGGACGCCGGCGAACGTGGGAGAGGGCATGTGCTGGGCGGGGTGCCCATGTGGAAAGGTGACGTTCGGGTTGAACCCGTCGTGCGCATCACCGTTGGCGTAGCCAGGCAATGACGCGCACCCCTAGGGTTGAGTCGACGACGAGAAGCCTGCCGGCGACCCGACGCTCTGCTGGCTCCAGGGAACGTGCGGGGCGTGGCCGCCGGGCGGATTCATCATCCCTGCACGAGACGCCTCTGCTTGTTGGGGAACGTAGTAATTTCAAAAAATTTCCTACGCACACGCAAGATCATGGTGATGGCATAGCAACGAGAGGGGAGAGTGTCGTCCACGTACCCTCGTAGACCGTAAGCGGAAGTGTTAGCACAACGCGGTTGATGTAGTCGTACGTCTTCACGATCCGACCGATCCAAGCATCGAACGTACGGGGCCTCCGAGTTCAGCACACGTTCAGCTCGATGACGGTCTCCGGCCTCCGATCCAGCCGAGCTTCGGAGATGAGTTCCGTCAGCACGACGGCGTGGTGACGATGATGATGTTCTACCGGCGCAGGGCTTCGCCTAAACTCCGCGACGATATGACCGAGGTGGAATATGGTGGAAGGGGGCACCGCACACGGCTAAGGAACGATCCATAGATCAACTTGTGTGTCCATGGGGTGCCCTCTACCCCCGTATATAAAGGAGTGGAGGAGGGGAGGGCCGGCCCTCTACTATGGCGCGCCCTAGGGGAGTCCTACTCCCACCGGGAGTAGGATTCCCCCTTTCCTAGTCCAACTAGGAGTCCTTCCATGTATTAGGAGTAGGAGACAAGGAAGGGGAAGAGAGAAGGGAAGGAAGGAGGGGGTGGGGCCCCTCCCCCTAGTCCAATTCGGACTAGGCCTTGGGGGGGCGCGCAGCCTGCCCTAGGCAGCCCCTCTCTCTTTCCCGTATGGCCCAATAAGGCCCAATACTTCTCCCGGCGAATTCCCGTAACTCTCCGGTACTCCGAAAAATACCCGAATCACTCGGAACCTTTCCGAAGTCCGAATATAGTCGTCCAATATATCGATCTTTACGTCTCGACCATTTCGAGACTCCTCGTCATGTCCCCAATCTCATCCGGGACTCCGAACTCCTTCGGTACATCAAAACTCATAAACTCATAATAAAACTGTCATTGAAACCTTAAGCGTGCGGACCCTACGGGTTCGAGAACTATGTAGACATGACCTAGAACTATTCTTGGTCAATAACCAATAGCGGAACCTGGATGCCCATATTGGTTCCTACATATTCTACGAAGATCTTTATCGGTCAAACCGCATAACAACATACGTTGTTCCCTTTGTCATCGGTATGTTACTTGCCCGAGATTTGATCGCCGGTATCCAATACCTAGTTCAATCTCGTTACCGGCAAGTCTCTTTACTCGTTCTGTAATGCATCATCCCGTAACCAACTCATTGGTCACATTGCTTGCAAGGCTTATAATGATGTGCATTACCGAGAGGGCCCAGAGATACCTCTCCGACGATCGGAGTGACAAAACCTAATCTCGAAATACGCCAACTCAACATGTACCTTCGGAGACACCTGTAGTACTCCTTTATAATCACCCAGTTACGTTGTGACGTTTGGTAGTACCCAAAGTGTTCCTCCGGTAAACGGGAGTTGCATAATCTCATAGTTACAGGAACATGTATAAGTCATGAAGAAAGCAATAGCAACATATTAAACGATCAAGTGCTAGGCTAACGGAATGGGTCATGTCAATCACATCATTCTCCTAATGATGTGATCCCATTAATCAAATGACAACACATGTCTATGGTTAGGAAACTTAACCATCTTTGATTCAACGAGCTAGTCAAGTAGAGGCATACTAGTGACACCATGTTTGTCTATGTATTCACACATGTATTATGTTTCCGGTTAATACAATTCTAGCATGAATAATAAACATTTATCATGAAATAAGGAAATAAATAATAACTTTATTATTGCCTCTAGGGCATATTTCCTTCACTGCTTGCTCCGTCGTGCGTTCTGCATGCTCCGCCGCGGCCGCCGCCGCAGCCGCCCTGTCACGAGCCTTCTTGGCGTTGATCCTGTTCCGCCGGTCGGTGGTGACAGCCTCCCAGCGCTGAACCTCGGCCCTCCAGTCGGCGTTTGTCATGCCTGGGGGCTTGGATGGCGGCGCCCTCGGCTTCCTCTGCTTCGACTGGGTGGTGTCGGCATCGGTAGCTCGGCGAGGAGCGGCGTACTTCTTCGGTGGCATGGCGGCTGGATGGAGGGGAGAGGGAGGAGAATGGTGGGAGAAGGGGGGAATGGAGGAAATGGAGGGGAAAAGAATGGGATTGGCGGGAAAAGGGCCTTTTCTCGCCGACAGAGCGGTCCCACACGCCTTTTCGCTTCGGCCGGCGCGCTCAGGGGATCCCAAGGGGCTTGGGTTCGGCTCGGGTTCGGCGACTGTTATATCGGCCCAAACCGGCGAAAAACTAGACCCTAGGGGCGGGTCTGGGCCCTTATTTGGGCGTCGGCACCGAAAAGTCGCCCTGAAGGGCCTGTTGGGGGCGCGGCTGGAGATGCTCTTATAAATTGTGCACCTAGTTGCATATCTAGAGAACCTACTTTCTTGTTTAACCTAAAATTTGGTAGAGAGGCTAAAAATTGTTAGTCGCCTATTCATCCCCCTCTGGTCGAGCATACCGATCCTTCAACTGCCTTTTCCTTTTTTTTAAGAGAAAATGCATCTTAAGCAAAAATAGGCTAGTTCGCATGTTAACTTTCTTATTTAGAAAATAAAATAAATATACAGATTTGTCCAATAAATTAGTGTAGGCTAAGGAGCTGTGTGCAACACCAAACTGAGGGAAAGATGAGCAAAGATAATAAATACAAGGAAAATTACGACACTAGCTCGGAGAGTAGATCCAGCGAGGCGTATTAACCCAAACTAGGTAACTTAAACTGGCCAACGGCGCTCGTTGGTCAAACAAAACAAAACGAACGAACGTTAATCCTATTCAGCACTTTATACGCGCTGCTTACTTACCCTTAGGTTTTTTTTTTTTGAGACACGGCACCCTTTTATTAATTGCAAATGTTCATAGGAATATAAATAATCTCGGGCAAATCTAAGAGCCAAACATGGCGCCCGGTAGAGAGAGAGGATGCCGCTTTGGCGAGGTTATGGGCCTCAACATTAAACTGACGATACTCATGGATAAATTTAACATCTCGGAACAATCTTCGTTGAAAGTTGATCTCTCGTAAGATAGCCGCGTACCGGCAAGTGGTCTTAGATGTGATATTGGCCACCACTTCTAGGCAGTCTGAAGCAATACACAACGAGTCGAGATGAAGATCTGTAGCCAAATCCATAGCCTCCTTTGCACGCTTGGGCTTCAAGTGTCGCAGGATTGACGAGCCCCTCAAAGACGACGGCTGAGGCGCCCATGTATTTGCCACTCTTGTCCTGCCGCTGAAACCCCCTTTGAGCCGTTCCTAGCCAGGCCGGCATCCACGTTCATTTTGAACTCGTGAGCATCAGGTTGCAGCCAGCAGGGGCCTGTGGGAACTGTTTCTGTCATATGCATTCCATGCATGCCTATGGAAATTGCATGCATACCCCTCGCCTTTGCATGCAGGGCCTGGGGCTGATTAGTTTTGAGTGCAGAAGCCAGCTCCAGATCCTCTAAGTATTTCTGAATGAACAAATGAGTGCTCATGGGACTTTGGAACTGCTCATCATGGATAGCTCGTCGGCGTGCCCACCAGATCGCCCATATAGTGACTAGTGCTCGCGCAAGATTAGCTATCGGTAGTGTGTCAATTAACCACAACATCCAAACCTTTTCATCATCAGTACGATTAGAGATAAGCACATCCGTAAGCTCCTCGTCGGCCAGCGCCCAGACGCACCTTGCAAGCCGGCAGTCAAAGAGAGAATGACGCCATGTATCTAGAGCCGCATGACAAATCGAGCATTCAGCCGAGTCTGCCATCTTCCTGTGTTTCCGAACTTCGCCTGTGGGGATGGACGTTTTAGCAAGTCGCCATGCAAAAACTTTGATTTTTGATGGAATCATGGCGCCCCACAATTTTGACCAAGAGCGCCTGTCCGCGCCAATATTTGAGTGTCCAGGGTTGCCCTCAAGCCAATCAGTCCGCTGCTCCTTTGTGGCTGCCAGGAGCCTATAAGCCGAACGTACACTAAAAAGGCCCCTCTTATCATAGTGCCAAGACCAGAAGTCTTCTTGTACCTTAGAGCTAAGAGGGATGTTTAGGATTTCTGCCTTGTCCATGTCATAAAAATGCTCCTCAAGTAACTGAATGTCCCACGAAGCCGAGGCATGATCAATTAATTCCGAAACCATCTGTGGGGGGTTAGGCGCCTTTGGACACACCGGGCGCAATTTGAAATCGCGAGGGATCCAATTATCATGCCATATATGGGTACCATCTCCTGTTCCAATCATTTTGATAAGCCCGAGTTTCAGGGTGTCTCTCCCTTCTACTATAGATCGCCACACTTGCGATGGATTTTTACCAAGTTCAGCATCTAGTACCGAGCACGTTGGGTAATACACAGCCTTGAGGATCCGAGCACTTAGGGAAAGTGGTTCTTGTAGGAGACGCCATGCTTGACGTGCCAACAACGCTAAGTTAAAAAGCTCTATATCACGGAATCCCATACCTCCCATATACTTAGGTTGTGACATTACGTCCCAAGATACCCATGCTGTCCTTCTTTCTCCTTTCTTTGATCCCCACCAGAATTTCCGTAACAGACCATTAATGTGTTGACAGAGCCCTCGTGGAAGCTTGAAGCATGCCATAGAGTAGGTTGGAATTGCCTGAGCGACAGATTTTATGAGAACCTCCTTCCCACCTACAGACAATGCTTTCTCCATCCATCCTTGAACTTGTTTCCAGATTCTATCCTTGAGATACTTAAATGAGCCCTCCTTCGTTCTGCCCACATCAGAAGGCAGGCCCAAGTACTTTCCTGAAAGCTTCTCATTCTGGACATCCAACGTTTGTTTGATCTCCTGCTTCATCATGTCAGAGCATCCCTTGCTGAAAAAATTGAGGATTTGTCCTTGTTTATACGCTGACCCGACGCTGCACAATATTTTTGTAAAATAGATTCAACCCTCATAGCCATCTCCGGAGTGGCATCAAAAAATAAGAGACTGTCATCCGCAAAAAGTAGATGGTTAACTTGCGGTGCACCTGGGGCGACAGTGATCCCATGAATGCTCTCAGCTGGGTTAGAGGTCTTGAGCAGACAAGAGAGTCCCTCTGCAGCCAGCAAAAATAAATAGGGAGAAATCGGATCACCCTGTCGAATACCTCGTATTGGTCGGAACTCATCCAAACGCCCACCATTAAACATGACTAAGAACGACACAGAAGTTACACACCTCATAACGGTGTCGGTAAAGCGGGTACTGATCCCTAGTTTCAGCATGACAGCTCTCAAATATGACCACTCCAACCTATCATACGCCTTCATCATATCTAGTTTCAAAGCACAAAATTTATTTCCCTTCACTTTCCTGGTCTTCATATAATGCAGACACTCATAGGCAGAAATAAAGTTGTCAGTAATAAGACGGCCTGGTACAAATGCAGATTGTTCTTCGGAGATGATGTCAGGGAGAATGAGTTTGAGCCGGTTAGCCAATACCTTTGATGCAATCTTAAAGATCACATTGCAGAGACTGATCGGTCGAAACTGTCCTAAATTTTTTGGACTTGCTATCTTGGGAATTAATACAATGAACGTTTTGTTTATCTCCTCCGGTGAATCAACTCCACTCAGAACACGCAGCACTATATCGGTCACCTCATCACCACATAGATCCCAATGTCGCTGAAAAAAGTGAGCAGGAAATCCATCAGGGCCAGGTGCCTTAGTGGGAAACATTTGGAACAACGCCGTTTTCACCTCTTCTTTACTGTACGGCGCGTTTAGCTTACTGTTCATTTGTCCATCAACCTTCACAGGTATATGAGACAAAACTTCTTCTATCCCAACAGTGTTCTCGGAAGCGTATAGATTTTCATAAAAACTTGTGGCCATGGATTCCATCTCGTGAACTTCGGTGCAAATAGTACCATCTCCCCGCTGTAAAAGCACAATGCGGTTCTTAGCTTTTCGGGCACTCGCTTTCCGATGAAAATTTTTGGAGTTGCTATCCCCCTCAGAGAGCCACTGAATATGTGCCCGTTGTCGCCACATAATCTCTTCCCTGAAGCACAATTCAACAATACGTTCCTCCATTGCTTTTTCCTCATCAGATGGTGCAACTCTCGTTACTACGGCCCTTAATTCCTCCAGCCGGCGCCGTAGGTGGCGCAATTCCATCCGGACTGATCCAAAGGTGGACCGGCCCCATCGCTGCAAGTGTCCGGCTAAGTTGGATAATTTATTTGAGAGATCACCAACTGAACTAGCGCGGCCAGTAGACCTCCAGGCTTCCTCCAGCATATATGTGAAGCGACTATCACGCTCCCACATTACTTCATACCTGAACGGCTGTTGTTTCACTCGAACACTATCATCAATGCGAACAGTCTCTTGAAGGATAGGGGAGTAACCAGACTTCACGGCTGTAAGGTGTTCCAAGTGTGCAAATGGAAATAGAGCGGACCAGCATGCGGACGCCAAAGCTCGATCCAAACGCACTCGACAATAGCTACCTCCTGAAACCTTCTTCTCCCATGTCCAGTCCAGCCCTCGATACCCAAGATCAGCAAGACCGCATACATCCACGGCTTCACGGAAAGCCTCAATCTGTGCACTATCTCGTTCATGCACCCCCATCTGCTCTTCTAGCCTGAGAATCTCATTAAAGTCCCCGATACACATCCATGGTAGAGTGCTTTCTCCTCTCAAGCGCTTCATGGTGTCCCAGGTTTTATATCGAAGGCTACGTGTAGCTTCGCCATAAAAACATGAGAGCCTCCATTGTTCGATCCCTGGTTCCTTTACCCATGCATCAACATGATACTGTGAATAATTTTTTATTGCCAAATCGACAGAATTCTTCCAAAGGATACAAATGCCGCCACTGCGACCAGAACTACCAACTCCAAAACTGAAATCAAAGCCAAGAGAAAAACGAAGACCCTCTACACGACTCTTTTGCAACTGAGTTTCGACTAAGCAAAGAATCGTGGGCGTACTTATCTCCACTAGGTCGCGGAGTTCTCTAACTGTCGCGGGATCGCCAATCCCGCGACAGTTCCAATTTAAGATTTTCATTGGGCCTGGCAGCGCTCACTGTCGGAGCCCGCCAATAGTGCCAAATTATCATTCTTCTTCGTTGGTGAGACTGCCTTCTTTGCCTTCTTCAGTTCCCTGGGTGAGACGTACGCCGGCGGGAGCGGTGGTATGATTAACAACTCCTTGCCGGCTTCAGCGTTGCTAGTTGAGAACGCCTCACTAAGATTCTTGCGCATTGATGGTTCAGCCTCCTTTGAATTGGTAGGATCAGCAGCAGGCTTCAAGGGGCTTGTAGCAGTTTCCCCATCCTCCTCATCATCATCCAGTTTAGCTTCTGTAGAAGACCTCTTACGTGGTGGAGCATCACCCCGACCAGCACCAAACCTACCACGCCCCCTGGACCGGCCCCCTCGAGTAGTACGTCCTCCATATTGCTGCTGTTCCGGAGCCGGGTCCTTCTGCTGGGCCAGCATCCAACTTCCAAACTGTCGCTGTTTTGGTTCCCAAACACCATCTCCACACTCTTCATGATTGTGTCCCATGAGTCCGCAGACTTGACAAAAGAATGGTATCTTCTCGTACTTGACTGGGAGAAAATGTCGCCCCTCTCCCGTGACATTCAGTGGCGTGACCCTGGTGAGAGGTTTATGCACCAGTACCCTTGCTCGAACTCTGATGTAGTCTCCCTTGTAATATAACTTGGGAGCGAGTTGAGTCTCCTTCACACGGCCTATGCGGCGAGCAAGCTGATCCACCACTTCAACCTTGCGGTATAAATCGGGGATATTGTGAATTTGTGCCCACACGTACAGTCCATCAAAGACCACCGATGGTGGGTCTGTCTTGCCATCATAGTCCTCGATTAGCAACCCCATCCCCTTGAACAGCCATGGGCCGCCATGAACGACCTTCTTCCAATCACCCAAGCAAAACATCTGGAACACAAAAAGGTTGTCTCCAGCCTCTCTGTACTTCGGCACATGCGCTAGTCCCCATACTGATTTCAAAGTTTCAAACATCGCCGAGGAGCTAAAGGGACGCGTCGTGTTCAGCTTACCGATCGCCATCCATCGTGCCTCTGCCTCAAACTTCTTAACCTCCTCTTCCCCTACTATCACATCATCCAGCTCCTCGTCCTTCAGATCGAGGTGCTGCAACATCTCCTCTAGATTCTTCCCGGTCCAGCCGGCCGACGACGAGGACCCCTCTGGAGCCGCCATCTAGGGTTAGGGCGAGACGGACGTCGAGTGGAGAGGATAGCCACCCGATCACAGCGCCAACAGCAGCAGACCAGGATGATCTGCGCTAGTAGGAGAGGGATCGGCGGCGAGGTAAACTCACGACGGCGATGGGATCGCCGCCTGAGGACGAAAAACCCTAAGCGAGAGGGTGTGGTGCGGTGGTGCCCACACGCGTTTCACATGGGCCAGCCCACGTAACCTGTGGTGATGCTTCTGGCCGGTTTTCTTTGTTTTTTTTCTAGTAGGTTTTCTATGTGTTTGCTAGGTCGGTTCTTGGGTTGTTTTTAACGTTTTTTTGGTTTTATATATCTCCTTTTTTTTAGTTTTACATTGCAATCATTTTTCAAATATGTAAAAAAATCATGTTTTTTGCAAATACTTAACTTATGCAAATTCATGAACGTTTTCCAAATGCGCGACTGTTTTCATATCATGAACCTTTTTGATACCCGCGAACATTTTCCAAACACGTGAACTTTTTCCAAATCAACATTCTTTTTCAAATTCGTGATTTTTTTTTCAAAATCCATGATTTTTTTGCCATTTTTTTTTCATTTAATCTCAATTTTTTCTTCAAATTTGTGAACCTTTTATATTCAGCACCTTTTTTCAAATCCATGAACCTTTTTCAAATTGGTGATTTAGAAAAATGTGAACTTTTTTAAGTACGAACTATTGAAAAAAAGATTTTTAATTCAGCAAAAGTTAGTGAACCTGGTTGTAATTTTTATTACCTCTGGTATTCTTTGTACTGCTATTATTAAAAATAAAAGAATTGAAGTTTCTAGGAAAAAAAATTATGGGGAGAGGGTTTTCCCCCCAAACCACTAGTACTGTTCTCAGAACGATCAAGCGTTCCAGTGCCAGCGAGCGAGTTGGTCCTTTTTTTCAGGGAAAGCGAGCGAGGGTGTTTTGATGGGCCAACCCATCTGGGCAAGCGCTGACGAGTAGGAGTCTCAACGAAACCGACGTTGTATTCATCTCGTATATACTGACGTACGGAGACGCGCCGGCATCTCCACCAACGATCAATATCAGATCAGATCAGGCAAAGCACGAACTATCTGTTGTGTGCGCGGCTTTGATGGATCCTGCGACCGCAATGATGGCCTGGCGGAGCAACAGCAAGTCGCGGCAGTCCTGCTCTGGCCTGGCGGACCTAGCCGCCCGCCTCACCAAGCGCTTGGCCGATGCAAACCCTAGCACCAACCTCGTCTACTCGCCGCTGTCCATCTACGTCGCCGTCGCGCTCCTGGCGCCCGGCGCCCGAGGGGACACCCTGGGCGAGGTCCTGCGCCTCCTCGGGGCGCGCTCCAGCGAGGAGCTGGAGGTGTCCATCTCGCGCATGGCCGACGACGCGCTCCAGGACCTGTCGGGATCGGGCGGGCCGAGCGTCGCGTCCGCGTGCGGGGCGTGGAACGAAAAAAGGCGTCCGCTCAAGCCGGCTTACCGCGAGGCCGTCATCGGCACGTACAGAGCACAGGCGGAGACCTTGGATATCAGGGAGAACGCGGCGGGGGCGGCGCAGCACATCAACGCCTGGGTCGCCGAGGTCACCAGAAACCTCATCAAGGACGTCGTCTCCGCAGAAACCATTGACTCGGCCGACGTCGTGCTCGCCAACGCCATATACTTCAAAGGCAAGTGGAACCTGCCGTTCGATGAGAGGGACACCAGAGATAGGCCGTTCCACCGGCTTGACCAAACCGCCGTCGACGCGCCCTTCATGTACAACCCCGCCCGCCACTTCATCGCCGTGCATGACGGGTTCAAGGTGCTCAAGCTGCAGTACAAGATGTCCTCACAACGAGGATATCAACCATACCGGCCGTGGACGGCAGGCACGCAGTACTCCATGTGCATCTTCCTGCCTGACGCGTACGACGGCCTGCGGAGCCTCGTCGACCAGATAACCTCCCATCCGGGCTTCGTGCATGATCACCTGCCGGCGATCCCCGTCAAGGTAGGTGACTTCGGCGTTCCCAAGTTCAAGCTTGATTTCGCGAGCAAAATCGCCGAGATCCTCAAACAGCTGGGCCTCGTTCTGCCGTTGGGCATGGGTTCTGATCTTTCGGACATGGTGGAGGACGATGGCACCGGCTTGCACGAGGAAGGGACGGAAGCCGCAGCTCTCACCATGATGATTGCGTCTTCTGGAGCTGCTCCCATGGCAATGCTGGAGCCGAGGGTGGGTTTCGTCGCCGACCATCCTTTCGCGTATTTCATAGTCGAGGAGGCGTCCGGCGTCATCATGTTTGCAGGGCATGTCGTCGACCCTAGCAATGGCAGCGGCCCTGCCCGTGTGCGGACCGGGAAACGGAAACATGAGGGTGCACTTATTAACGAGCGGCTACCTGCTAGAAGATTCGAGTTGTTGCCGGTGACCAGAAACCCGCAGGTGCTGTTCGATGGAGTTGGGCCGACGGGATCCAGTGGCCTGGCAATGCTCGCCGCCGGGCTCGCGAGGCGCCTCACTGAGGAGAACACGGACGGCAATCTAGTCTTCTCACCGCTGTCCATCTACACCGCTCTTGCGCTCATAGCTGCCGGCGCCCGGAACGCCACACTGGACGAGATACTCCGTGTCCTCGGAGCGAAGTCGCGCAGCGAGCTCGAGAACTTCGTGTCGCGCTTGGAAGCGGACGCACTCCAGGACAGGTCCGCCTCGGGCGGTCCCCGCGTGGCGTTCGCGTGCGGCGTGTGGAGCGACCTGTCGCGGCCGCTGAAGCCGGGCTTTCGCGAGGCCGTCGTGGGCACGTACAAGGCTGAGGCCAGCACCGTCGACTTCCGCGGTGCGCCGGAGGAAGCGCGGGGTCAGATCAACACGTGGGCGGCTCACGCGACAAGGAACCTCATCAACTCGGTCCTCCCGGAGGGGTCGATACACCGGGCGACCCTTGTGGTGCTCGGTAACGCCATGTACTTCAAGGGCAAGTGGGAGGACCAGCCGTTCGACAGGAGGCACACCGTGCATAGGCCCTTCCAACGGCTGGACCACAGCCAGGTTGACGTTCCCTTCATGGAGAGCCGGGAGTCGCAGTTCGTCGCCGTGCACCACGGGTTCAAGGTGCTCAAACTCCGGTACAAGATGGGGGCGCCGGATCACGAGGGCACTAGTACCACACAACATCCTCCTCAATTGGGTCGTCCTGATTCTGATCCCTACAACCACAGTGGTGTTGGTGCTCCTCCGTATACCCATCCCCGCCCTAGTGCAGCTGCATACAACCATGGGGGCAGGGGTCGTCTCCAAATTATTTTCCCATCAGACCCCCACCATGCTTCCATCAACATTACTATCCACCTCCTCATCCTCCGTTCGGCAACCCCTTCACCCCGTACACCTATCCGAGGCCGTATCCTCCTTATGGCGCACCTAGTCGCGTTGGCTACCCTACTAACACCTACTCCCCTCTCCATGATGCATTTGGCAACAGCTACAGCGTGCCTAATCCATGGGCAGGCAATGCCTATCCATCCCAGTGTGCTGCTGCTCCGTGGGCGCACTCCGGCTCCGGGTGTACCAGGCTCACGCAGTTCTCCATGTGCATCTTCCTCCCAGACGCCCACGACGGCCTGTGGTGGCTGCTGGACATGATGGCATCCCGGCCTGGGTTCCTGCACGACCATCTGCCGATACAGCAAATCGCCCTCCGCGAGCTCCGGATGCCAAAGTTCAAGCTGTCCTTCCACAGCAGCGTCGCCGCCGTCCTCAAGAAACTGGGTCTCCAACTGCCGTTCAGCGAGCACGGCGACCTATCTGACATGGTGGAGGAAGACGACTCCGGCTTGCCGATAGTGGTGGGGGATGTCATCCACAAGGCCATCGTTGAGATAAACGAGGAAGGGACTGAAGCTGCAGCTGTCACCGCCGCCGACGCCGGCATGGGAGGATGCAGCCGATTTGGGCCGCCACCTCCACAAGTGGATTTCATCGCCGACCATCCGTTTGCCTACTACATAATGGAGGAAGCGACTGGCGCAGTTATCTTTGCGGGGCACGTCCTAGACCCCTCCAAGGAGTAATAGCTGTTGTGGCCAAGCAACACGTTTTTGTTTATTTTCTTTCAATCCAGAACTGCTCTGCTGACACGATTATGAGCCCCGCTTATTATGAATTTATAGAGATGATTGTTTTTCACCTCATGAAAATTCTGCATTGTGCTTCACTATATTTCAGAGATGTCTTCTGTCATGCGATCTTCAGACAAAAAAGAGGATCACCTAAACCATAAGCTCAACTCCGACATACAATTTACACTGGCTAAATTTAGATGGCATTTGTTTTTTGTAAAAAAAATCATGACTATTATAGTTGATTAAATTTACATGGCACTTAAAAAAAGAGAGCCATAATTAGTCGGCTGGTGAAAACTAATTACTACTACCTCCGTTCATAAGCGACACTTAGTATGAACGGTGGGAGTAGAATACTATATCCGTGTTGCTGGGTAATTAAAAAAAGGATAACCTGTGATAAATATAACTTCACATTGTAAAACACACTTCTTCTAAACGTGCAATACTTGTTGATGCAACATCTCTACTCTTGCTTCTCCTGAGTCCTGATACTCATTGTCAGGTGTCAGTTAATGCTGAGATTTTTTTTTTCATTCAAACAAGAGCATCTCTACTGCACAGAAGGATGTTATCATGCACCTGATGTATCCAGGCACACTCCGAAGCAAATTAAAAGCTCTTGTATAACCAAGCCCCTATATCTGGGGATGAATTTGCTTCTACGTTTTGCCACTTGGTTGAAAAAGACCCTACAGTTCACGGCACGTGTATTAAATTGGGATGTGGCCGTATACAAAGGCTTGTGTGGCCGTATGTCCATCGTGTAAATTTTCTTAACGTGTTTGCTTCTCTACCGTGTGGTTTTAGCCATTCAAGTTCTATGTGGGTCATGCATTGCGCTGACTTGCAACCTTGCTATCGTCCTCGGCGCCGTTTCGGCCGCTTTGTCTAGGCGTCCTGGTTTTTGTATACGGTGCCGCTTGCATGGGCTAATGTTGACGTGTCTAGGCGTTCTGCTTTTCTTTTTTGAGGAGGAAATCATGCCGCTTTATTTAAACGAAACTAGGGATCTCGTCCGCTATTACATCCAAAATAAAGTCTGGTGGTGAGTCCACCCAAATCTCCGACCGGTTCTCTCCTACACCTACTCTAGCAAGTTTATGAGCGGCTACATTCCCAAAACGACGAACCCACGACACCTTTGCTTCCTCCAGTGTGTTCAACATCATTTTGATATCCTGCACCCAAGGTCCTACAGCGGACAAATTCCTTTCTGGATTGTTAAGCATCTGGACCACTGCCTGACAATCTAGTTCGACATGAGCCCTCTAAACCTGCATTTCAGTCGCCACTTGAACTGCTCGTCTGCACGCTAGCACTTCAGCCATCTCAGGGTCAACAATGTTTGGTAAAAACTGGCAAAGAGCAGCCCTGAACGCCCCGGCGTGATCCCTGAATACAGCTCCTGCACCACCCTTATCTCCATTCCTTGAGACCGCACCGTCGGAGTTGATCTTTACCCATCCATCTTCAGGAGGCTCCCATCGTTGGATGGTCTTTGGATCCGGTTGTGGCGCCCTCGTCTCGTGTGCTAGTTTCCAATCCATAAGATGTGTAACAGTGGCTACTATTTCATGTGGCTTGGCAATCTTCCTGCCGTCTCTTGCATCATTTCTCGCGAGCCATAGCCCGTATGTGGCCTGAAGCAATACTTCCTTTTCATTCTCCGAGACTCCCGCGAACCAGCTTAATAGCCAGGATGCAAGCTCGCATTGGGATGTGATAAACAGTGGTGGGGATCCCAGTTGTATACCCAGCTCCGAGCACATTTGCGCCCAAAACTGAACAGAATGTTGACACGCCCAGAAGCGGTGCACCATTGTCTCCTCCCGGCCACACACGACGCAAAAAACACCCGGTTTGATTCTGCGACGGTGTAGTTCAGCCCCTACAGCAAGGCCGCTTCGGATCATTCGCCACATATGGATCTTTACCTTCGCCGGCGCACTGGTATCCCACAATGCCAAGTATCCTTTGTGTTTACTAACTGAACTAGATGACTCCGGCTGTCCGGAGCTTGCTCTGTTCAAAGACATCTTCAAATGATATGCAGACTTTACTGAGAAGATACCATTCTTTGTAAAATTCCATGCTAGATAATCATTAGTGCCCGGTCCCCCCTATGGCAATCTGTTTCACATCAGCCACGTCCTCTGGAGTGAACATGTTCTGCAGCAATCCTTCGTTCCAAGCCATCCCATCTGCTATCAGGAGATCCGCAACCTTGGTGACCCCATGTAGATAGACCTGGCCGAGGGGTTTTGTACTGCCACTTCGTGGAATCCACGCATCATGGTGTATATTAATGCTCACACCCTAGCCAGCTCTCCAAATAAGACCCTCCGTAAGCAAATCACGCCCATGCAAAATGCTTCAGAAAGTGTATGAACCAGCCGGCGGACAAGTGGCCGAAAGTATTGTACTGTCCATAAAATACCTTGCTTTAAGCACTCTCGCACACAATGAAGAGGGGTCTTGTAGTATGCGCCATGCTTGCTTAGCTAACAGCGCTTGGTTGAAAGCCTCCGGATCACGAAAACCCAAGCCGCTGTCCCGCTTGCTCGCACACATCTTCTGCCATGCTACCCAATGGACCTTTCTTTCATCATTCATTGCACCCCACCAGAATTTAGAGGAGATCGAAGTCAGGTTCCGGCACATCTTCTTCGAGAGGTGAAAACAACTCATGGTGTAAGTTGGAGTCGCTTGTATACAGATTTAATCCTTGACCTACGTAGGACAGATTTAATTAAAACTTTTCTTGCTGCTTTAGATAATCCTTGGCCTTTCCATCCGCACACTTTTCCCCTTAGCACATTCCGTAACATGTTTGAAAGTACCGTCTTTTGACCTCCCAACCTGTGTTGGAAGTCCAAAATAGCGCTCACTTAGAGCTTCAGACTGAATACCCACGGTCTGTTTCAGTTGCTCATTCATCCCATTCTTGCTCCCTCTCCCAAAAAAAATAGAGGATTTTTGGAAATTGACTTTCTGCCCTGAAGCACCTTCATATTGGGTGAGAATCTGTTTCAGGGTCTCCATGATCTCCTTTGTGACCTCCACGAAAACAATACTATCATCTGCAAATAAGAGGTGGGTAATATGGGGGCCAGTGCGCCCAAATTTCACCCCTTTTATTTTCTTGTCATTCTGAGCCTTCTTGAGGAGGGCAGAAAACCCCTCCACACAGAACAAAAAAAGGTATGGTGACAACGGGTCACCCTATCTCAGACCACGGGAGGGTAAGAAACACCTCGAGATCCCACCATTAAGCTTTACCGAAAATCTAGCCGACGTCACGCACCGCATGAACATGGAGACCCATTGGGGAGCAATGCCAAACTGTGTCAAAATCTGCTCCAGAAAAATCCACTCGGTTGGCAAGTACCTTTGTCGCAATCTTGTACAAAACATTACACAAACTAATAGGGCGAAATTGTGAAAGTAACTCCGTGAGTTTACTTTCGGAATCATTACAATGACCGTTGCATTAAAAGCATCAGGAGTTTGAGCACCATTTAGGAAATCCCGAACAGCCTTACAAACATCACTCTTAACCATCGACCAGTGTCGTTGGTAAAGAAGCGCGGGGAGCCCATCCGGACCCGGCGCCTTCATCGGACCCATTTGGAATAGCGCGCCCTCAATCTCGTCATCAGTTATAGGGGCTGTTAGCTTACCATTCATTTCGTCTGAGACCAAGTGCTCAATATTTTGTAAAAGATCATTGGCATTAACTGAGCCTTCCGACTTAAACAGCGCTTCATAAAAGCTTGCTGCCATATTCCTCATTTCCTCATCAACTGTGCACTTCATACCGTCTTCTCTCCTTAACCCCCGGATTGTGTTCTTCCTCTTACGGCGTGACGCACGGTTCTTAAAATATTTCGTATTTTGGTCACTCGCTCGCAGCCAATCGATTCTAGAGCGTTGCCTGTACAGCAGCTCCTCCCGTGCATAAATTTCTCTCAGCTGCTGCTCAATCGATTCTAGAGCGTTGCCGGCGTGTCGTGGGCGCTGCTGCTGCTACAGCAGTACACCTCCACCCCGAACGTCTCGCATGCTCTCCAGGTCCAAGCATGCCACCTTCACGTCGGCCAAGACGACTCGGAGCTCCAGCGGGCACGTCCCATTCAGGTCGGCGAGGTAGCCTGTTTACTCGCAGTTTGCGTTTGGCGGTGCGACCACCATCGGCATGTTGTAGCCATCCACGAGGCTCACGTTGTAGAAGTCGTCGGCCCCGCCGGAAGTTTGCATTAATCCGGCCAGTGTGGCCGGTGATGCGGCACCGCCGGCGAAGCACTCAACGGCGCTAGAGCCGCAGTCGTCGGTGGCGCGTCTGCATATGCGGCCGGACCAGCCATTCGTGATGGATACGGTGTGCGAGACTGGCCCGGGGAAGCACGAAACCAATGGTAGGTGGCTGCGCGGCGGCCGCGTTGGTGAGGATGCCCAGTCACACGGTGTAGCTGCAGCTGTTCGTCACGGTGAGTGTCGCCGGCCGTGCTCTCAATTGTCCACTGAATACTGATTACCATAAGCTATACTAACAGTAACCGAAAATTTAGCAGCCCCCATATTGAGCAAGAAATATTTACATTCCGAGTGTCAGCTGCAGGATGCTGAGCACAGGACGGCTGCATCCTGCATCCTTCTTGTCTTAAAATCATCTTGCTGCCGTCATTATCTTTTGAGAAACAATAAAAAAGGATCCTTTTTGGGTATACAATAATGTTAATTGTGCTTGCTTCGTATTGGTTATGTCTAATGTTTGAGAAGATGTCTCAATATATAAAAAGATTCTCACATATTCTCGTCATTTCAAGTTCTGCCATAGGGAGGTAAACCGACTTAGTGAAAACGAGGTGAAAAATTTCCCACATTCAATCCGAACAACCTAAGTATTTTGGTTCTAGAGGGGAAAAGGCAGCTATTACATTACAATATATTTTGTAAAGGGACTCTCGGATAAGATAGATGTATAAGTGGATAGTTATGAGATTCTTAACTCCATTGTTCATGCTGCCAATTATTTCCCTTTCCGTAACTATCTATGCTGCTAACGACATTCATTTCTTTAACTCATTCATGCTGCTGACTAGGCAGGATGCGACTAGATGAGAAACTGAAATGCCAAACAACAGAAAATGGCAGTAGAATCTTGCACTTTAATTGTAAATTTGCATTTAGATCAGACCAACAACTAGAAATGTACACCACGTAAATTAGAGCTCTCATTGTCATGTGGCGTATCTAATGAACTTGATTGATATTCGGCCTGCATTTTGAATGGAGAAAATCATATCCCGAATTCTATAGATATGTTTTATATTTGTTTTTTTTGTTTGTTTGTAAAATTGTAGTGCAGTTCTGATTTAGATGTGGTAACGAAGCTTTTGAAAATATCCAAGCATTAGTGAATGGTTGATGTTGCGTTGTGTTGATACCAATAATTTTATTATGTAGTATCATTTTACTAGCTCATGTATTGGAGGACCACTATGTCTTGTTTGACGTTTGTTACTTCCTAATTTTATTGAGAAGTGATTTGAATTTTTATGTTTGCAAAGACTTACCCTAAATTTTGTCTCATAAATTGATTATGTTCCAAATGGATTGATCGGTTTAGCCACGGTCACCGAGCAAGGGAGTAGAGCAATTTGATAATTTTTCTCTTTGAAAGAGTGTAGGTACTCATTTTATGCGTATTTCTATTCATTTTTAAGTTTTCAGATGTGAAAAAGTTGTTAAAAATAATTTCAATTTAGTGGCACTAGAATGTCAATTTCTATATGTAGCACTCATGGTGATAATAAATGTAGCATTTCCAAATTGTTCTTGTCCATATCTTGCTTTCTTGTGACTACAGATTATAACTACAAACTTACAAACATGGAGCTCTTACTTTTTTATCACATGAGCCAACAAAAGCTTATACACATGTACCGTATCAATGGGGCGCGGCGTGTCGCCGCGCGGGCATGGCTAGTTTTATCAATAATCGGCAAGATGCTAGCTCTAAGATGCCTCCTGGATCTCCAAAATAACACAAGCTCCTGAGAATCAGTCTCCATTGTTCTTCGTTTAATATTCAGTTTGTTCAACATCTTGGCTCCATCTCTACATGCTAATTCTTCTCCTGCTAAAGCATTACGGATCGAGTCATACCACTTACAGCTCGCCGCTACTACAATGCCATTAGCATCTCTTATTATTAATCCTGAAGCTCTTTTTTCTTCTCTTGGATTGAAGGTTGCGTCTACATTAACTTTATAGAAGCCTTCTTGTAACAACTGATCCAACGGCATAATGATACCAAGCCTCGGTATGAATGACATATTTTTTAATCTTTCTAATCTTCAAGCGCATTGCATCCATCTTGATCTTGTGATCATCGACGACATCCGCAACATGCAACTCCAATATCATCTTCTCCTCCTCAATTTTTCTTATTTTTTACTTCAAGAAATTGTTTTCTTCTTCAACTAAATTTAACCTCTCGACAATAGGGTCGGTTGGAATTTCCGGTTCAACAACCTCCTAGATAAATAAAATCTATGTCACGTTGGTCGGCATAATTGTCATAAACAATAAATGAACCAATAGTTATGAAAAGATAATATATACCACATCCGAATCATAGACAGTACGAGGGCCGACGGGGGCGGATACCAAAACCATCGCACTATATAAGATGCAATAATAAAAGTAAGAAAATTATACAAATATCTATATAAACATACAAGTAAGAATTTTTTTCCTTTCAGAAAGAAGATAAGAACAAGAGGTTTCACCACGGTGGTGCCGGCGACGAGATCAGCGCGGGCGATCGACGGCGGTGAAGACGGGGACGGGACGTGACGGACCGCTGAACCTAGACAAATATTGAGGAAAATGGAGCTTGGAGGTCGAGCTTGGAGAGGAGAAAGCTTAAGTAGTGTGGCTCAGGCATTCCATCGAACACCTCGCGTGCATAGGAGGTGAGCTAGAGCACCACAAAGCTCTCTCCTCGCCGGCCAGGAAAAACAGAGCAGTGGGAGTGTTGTGCTCACGGGCGAGGGGTATATATAGGCAATTAATTGGTCCTGGTTCATGCCATCGACCGGGACCAATGGTGGTGGGCCAGGACCAAGGCCCATTGGTCCCGATTCGTCCCACCAACTGAGACCAAAAGGTCCAGGCGAACCGAGACCAATGGCCCACGTGGCCCGGCCGGCCCCCGGGGCTCACGATGTTGGGGAATGTAGTAATTTCAAAAATTTCCTACGCACACGCAAGATCATGGTGATGGCATAGCAACGAGAGGGGAGAGTGTATGTCCACGTACCCTCGTAGATCGTAAGCGGAAGCGTTATGACAACGCGGTTGATGTAGTCGTACGTCTTCACGATCCGACCGATCCAAGTACCGAACGTACGGCACCTCCGAGTTCAGCACACGTTCAGCTCGATGACGATCCCCGGGCTCCGATCCAGCAAAGCGTCGGGGATGAGTTCCGTCAGCACGACGGCGTGATGACGATGATGATGTTGTACCGGCGCAGGGCTTCGCCTAAACTCCGCGATGATATGACCGAGGTGGAATATGGTGGAGGGGGCACCGCACACGGCTAAGGAACGATCCGTAGATCAACTTGTGTGTCTATGGGGTGTCCCCTACCCCCGTATATAAAGGAGAGGAGGAGGGGAGGGCCGGCCCTCTACTATGGCGCGCCCTGGGGAGTCCTACTCCCACCGGGAGTAGGATTCCCCCTTTCCTAGTCCAACTAGGAGACCTTCCATGTATTAGGAGTAGGAGACTAGGAAGGGGAAGAGAGAAGGGAAGGAAAGAGGGGGTGCGGCCCCTCCCCCTAGTCCAATTCGGACTAGGCCATTGGGGGGCGCGCGGCCTGCCCTAGGCATCCCCTCTCTCTTTCCCGCAGGGCCCAATAAGGCCCAATACTTCTCCCCGGCGAATTCCCGTAACTCTCCGGTACTCCGAAAAATACCTGAATCACTCGGAACCTTTCCGAACTCCGAATATAGTCGTCCAATATATCGATCTTTACGTCTTGACCATTTCGAGACTCCTCGTCATGTCCCCGATCTCATCCGGGACTCCGAACTCCTTCGGTACATCAAAACTCATAAACTCATAATATAACTGTCATCGAAACCTTAAGCGTGCGGACCCTACGGGTTCGAGAACTATGTAGACATGACCTAGAACTATTTTCGGTCAATAACCAATAGCGGGACCTGGATGCCCATGTTGGCTCCTACATATTCTACGAAGATCTTTATCGGTCAAACCGCATAACAACATACGTTGTTCCCTTTGTCATCGGTATGTTACTTGCCCGAGATTCGATCGTCGGTATCCAATACCTAGTTCAATCTCGTCACCGGCAAGTCTCTTTACTCGTTCTGTAATGCATCATCCCGTAACCAACTCATTGGTCACATTGCTTGCAAGGCTTATAATGATGTGCATTACCGAGAGGGCCCAGAGATACCTCTCCGACAATCGGAGTGACAAAACCTAATCTCGAAATACGCCAACTCAACATGTACCTTCGGAGACACCTGTAGTACTCCTTTATAATCACCCAGTTACGTTGTGACGTTTGGTAGTACCCAAAGTGTTCCTCTGGTAAACGGGAGTTGCATAATCTCATAGTTACAGGAACATGTATAAGTCATGAAGAAAGCAATAGCAACATACTAAACGATCAAGTGCTAAGCTAACGGAATGGGTCAAGTCAATCACATCATTCTCCTAATGATGTGATTTCGTTAATCAAATGACAACTCTTTTGTCCATGGCTAGGAAACATAACCATCTCTGATAAACGAGCTAGTCAAGTAGAGGCATACTAGTGACACTATGTTTGTCTATGTATTCACACATGTATTATGTTTCCGGTTAATACAATTCTAGAATGAATAATAAACATTTATCATGAAATAAGGAAATAAATAATAACTTTATTATTGCCTCTAGGGCATATTTCCTTCAGTCTCCCACTTGCACTAGAGTCAATAATCTAGTTCACATCGTCATGTGATTTAACACCAATATTCATATCTGTATATGATTAACACCCATAGTTCACATCATCATGTGACCAACACCTAAAGGGTTTACTAGAGTCAATAATCTAGTTCACAACGCTATGTGATTAACACCCAAAGAGTACTAAGGTGTGATCATGTTTTGCTCGTGAGAGAAGCTTAGTCAACGGGTCTGTCACATTCAGAGTCGTATGTATTTTGCAAATATTTTATGTCCACAATGCTCTGCACGGAGCTACTCTAGCTAATTGCTCCCACTTTCAATATGTATCCAGGTTGAGACTTAGAGTCATCTGGATCAGTGTAAAAGTTTGCACTGATGTAACTTTTAGAACAAACTCTTTTATCACCTCCATAATTGAGAAACATCTCCTTAGTCCTTACTAAGGATATTCTTGACCAATGTCCAGTGATCTACTCCAAGATCACTATTGTACTCCCTTGCCAAATTCAGAGCAAGGTATACAATAGGTCTGGTACATAGCATAGCATACTTTATAGAACCTATGACTGAGACATAGGGAATGACTTTTCATTCTCTTTCTATTTTCTGCTGTGGTCGGGATTTGAGTCTTACTCAATTTCATACCTTTGCAACACAGGCAAGAACTCTTTCTTTGACTGTTCCATTTTGAACTATTTCAAAATCTTGCCAAGGTATGTACTCATTGAAAATCTTATCAAGCGTCTTGATCTATCTCAATAGATCTTGATGCTCAATATGTAAGTAGCTTTTACTGAGGTCTTTCCTTTTAAAGTACTCCTTTAAAACACTCCTTTATGCTTTGCAGAAAATTTTTACATCATTTCTGATCAACAATATGTCACTCACATATACTAATCAGAAAGTCTATAGTGCTCCCACTCACTTTATTGTAAATACAGGCTTCATCGTAAGTCCATATAAAACTATATGCTTTGATCAACTTATCAAAGCGTATATTCCAACTCCGAGATGCTTGCACCAGTCCATAGATGGATCGCTGGAGCTTGCACATTTTGTTAGTACCTTTAGGATTGAAAAAACCTTCTGGTTGCATCATATACAACTCTTCTTTAATAAATCCATTAAGGAATGCAGTTTTGACATCCATTTGCCAGATTTCATAAAATGTGGCAATTGCTAACATGATTCAGATAGACTTAAGCATCGATACGAGTGAGAAAATCTCATCGTATTCAACACCTTGAACTTGTTGAAAACCTTTCGCAACAAGTCGAGCTTGGTAGATAGTAATACTACTTTCAGTGTCCGTCTTCCTCTTGAAGATCCATTCATTTAACATGGCTTGCTGATCATCGAGCAAGTCAATCAAAGTCCATACTTGTTTTCATACATGGATCATATCTCAGATTTTATGGCCTCAAGCCATTTCGCGGAATCTGGGCTCATCATCGCTTCCTCATAGTTCGTAGGTTCATCATGGTCTAGTAACATGACTTCCAGAACATGATTACTACACCACTCTGGTGCGGATCTTACTCTGGAAGACCTACGAGGTTCTGTAGTAACTTGATCTGAAGTTTCATGATCAATATCATTAGCTTCCTCACTAATTGGTGTATGTGTCACAGGAACTGATTTCTGTGATGAACTACTTTCCAATAAGGGAACAGGTACAGTTACCTCATCAAGTTCTACTTTCCTCCCACTCACTTCTTTTGAGAGAAACTTCTTCTCTAGAAAGGTTCCATCTTAGCAACGAATAACTTGCCTTCGGATCTGTGATAGAAGGTGTACCCAATAGTTACCTTTGGGTATTCTATGAAGACGCACTTCTCCGATTTGGGTTCGAGCTTATCAGGTTGAAACTTTTTCACATAAGCATCATAGTCCCAAACTTTAAGAAACGACAACTTTTGGTTTCTCGCCAAACCACAGTTCATAAGGTGTCATCTCAACAGATTTTGATGGTGCCCTATTTAAAGTGAATGCAGCTGTCTCTAATGCATAACCCCAAAATGATAGTGGTAAATCGGTAAGAGACATCATAGATCGCACCAATAAAGTGCGGTTACGACGTTCGGAGACACCATAACGTTGTGGTGTTCCAGGTGGCGTGAGCTGTGTAACTATTCCACATTGTTTTAATTGAAGACCAAACTCGTAACTCAAATATTCATCTCCATGATCAGATCGCAGAAACTTTATTTTCTTGTTACGATGATTTTCCACTTCACTCTGAAATTCTTTGAACCTTTCAACTATTTCAGACTTATGTTTCATCAAGTAGATATACCAATATCTGCTCAAATCATCTGTGAAGGTCAGAAAATAACGATACCTGCCGCGAGCCTCAACACTCATCGAATCGCATACATCAGTATGTATTATTTCCAATAAGTCAGTTGCTCGCTCCATTGTTCCGGAGAACGGAGTTTTAGTCATCTTGCCCAAAAGGCACGGTTCGCAAGCATCAAATGATTCATAACCAAGTGATTCCAAAAATCCATCTTTATGGAGTTTCTTCATGCGCTTTACACCGATATGACCCAAACGGCAGTGCCACAAATAAGTTGCACTATCATTATTAACTTTGCATCTTTTGGCATCAATATTATGAATATGTGTATCACTACGATCGAGATCCAACAAACTATGTTCATTGGGTGTATGACCATCGAAGGTCTTATTCATGTCAACAGAATAACAATTATTCTCTAACTTTAAATGAATAACCGTATCGCAATAAACATGATCAAATCATATTCATGCTCAACGCAAACGCCAAATAACATTTATTTAGGTTTAACACTAATCCCGGAAGTATAGGGAGTGTGCGATGATGATCATATCAATCTTGGAACTATTTCCAACTTTTATCGTCACTTCCCCTTCAACTAGTCTCTGTTTATTCAGCAACTCCCGTTTCGAATTACTAATCTTAGCAACCGAACAAGTATCAAATACTCAGGGGTTACTATAAACACTAGTAAGGCACACATCAATAACCTGTATATCAAATATACACTTGTTCACTTTGCCATCCTTCTTACCCACCAAATATTCAGGGCATTTCCGCTTCCAGTGACCATTTCCTTTGCAGTGTAAGCACTCAGTTTTAGGCTTTGGTCTAGCTTTGGTCTTCTTCACGGGAGTGACAACTTGCTTGTCTTTCCACTTGAAGTTCCCTTTCTTTCCCTTTGCCATTCTCTTGAAACTAGTGGTTTTGTCAATCATCAACACTTGATGGTCTTTTCTTGATTTCTACCTTCGTCGATTTCAACATCACGAAGAGCTCGGGAATCGTTTTCGTCATCCCTTGCATGCTATAGTTCATCACGAAGTTCTAGTAACTTAGTGATGGTGACTAGAGAATTCTGTCAATCACTATCTTATCTGGAAGATTAACTCCCACTTGATTCAAGCGATTGAAGTACCCAGACAATCTGAGCACATGCTCACTAGTTGAGCGATTCTCCTCCATCTTTTAGCTATAGAACTTGTTGGAGAATTCATATCTCTCAACTCAGGTATTTGCTTAAAATATTAACTTCAATTCCTGGAACATCTCATATGGTCCATGACGTTCAAAACGTCTTTGAAGTCCCGATTCTAAGCCGTTAAGTATGGTGCACTAAACTATCAAGTAGTCATAATATTGAGCTAGCCAAACGTTCATAACGTCTACATCTGCTCTTGCAATAGGTCTGTCACCTAGCGGTGCATCAAGGACATAATTTTTCTGTGCAGCAATGAGGATTAACCTCAGATCACGGATCAAATCCGCAACATTGCTACTAACATTTTTCAACACAGTTTTCTCTAGGAACATATCAAAATAAACATATGAAAGCAACAACGCGAGCTATTGATCTACAATATAATTTGCAAAATACTACTAGGACTAAGTTCATGATAAATTAAAGTTTAATTAATCATATTACTTAAGAACTCCCACTTAGACAGACATCTCTCTAGTCATCTAAGTGATCACGTGACCCAAATCAACTAAACCATGACCGATCATCACGTGAGATGGAGTAGTTTTCAATGGTGAACATCACTATGTTGATCATATCTACTATATGATTCACGCTCGACCTTTCGGTCTCCGTGCTCCGAGGCCATATCTTCATATGCTAGGCTCGTCAAGTTTAACCTGAGTATTCCGCGTGTGCAAAACTGGCTTGCACCCGTTGTAGATGGACGTAGAGCTTATCACACCCAATCATCACGTGGTGTCTGGGCACGACGAACTTTGGCAACGGTGCATACTCAGGGAGAACACTTCTTGATAATTAGTGAGAGATCATCTTAAAATGCTACCGTCAATCAAAGCAAGAATAAGATGTATAATAGATAAACATCATATGCAATCAAAATATGTGACATGATATGGCCATGATCATCTTGCACCTTTGATCTCCATCTCCAAAGTACTGTCATGATCTCTATCGTCACCGACACGACACCATGATCTTCATCATCTTGACCTACATCAATGTGTCATCACATGGTTGTCTCACCAACTATTGCTCTTGCAACTATTGCTATCGTATAGCGATAAAGTAAAGCAATTATTTGGCACTTGCATCTTATGCAACAAAGAACATCCATAGGGCTTTTGCCAGTTGCCGATAACTTCAACAAAACATGATCATCTCATACAACAACTTATATCTTATCACGTCTTGACCATATCACATCACAACATGCCCTGCAAAAACAAGTTAGACGTCCTCTACTTTGTTGTTGCAAATTTTACGTGGCTGCTACGGGCTGAGCAAGAACCGTTCTTATCTACGCATCAAAACCACAATGATAGTTTGTCAAGTTGGTGTTGTTTTAACCTTCGCAAGAACCGGGCGTAGCCACACTCGGTTCAACTAAAGTTGGAGAAACTGACACCCGCTAGTCACCTGTGTGCAAAGCACGGCAGTAAAACCAGTCTCGCGTAAGCGTACGCGTAATGTCGGTCCGGGCCGCTTCATCCAACAATACCGCCGAACCAAAGTATGACATGCTGGTAAGCAGTATGACTTATATCGCCCACAACTCACTTGTGTTCTACTCGTGCATATAACATCAAACCATAAAACCTGGCTCGGATGCCACTGTTGGGGAACGTAGTAATTTCAAAAATTTCCTACGCACACGCAAGATCATGGTGATGGCATAGCAACGAGAGGGGAGAGTGTATGTCCACGTACCCTCGTAGACCGTAAGCGGAAGCGTTATGACAACGCGGTTGATGTAGTCGTACGTCTTCACGATCCGACCGATCCAAGTACCGAACGTACGGCACCTCCGAGTTCAGCACACGTTCAGCTCGATGACGATCCCCGGGCTCCGATCCAGCAAAGCGTCGGGGATGAGTTCCGTCAGCACGACGGCGTGATGACGATGATGATGTTCTACCGGCGCAGGGCTTCGCCTAAACTCCGCGACAATATGACCGAGGTGGAATATGGTGGAGGGGGCACCGCACACGGCTAAGGAACGATCCGTAGATCAACTTGTGTGTCTATGGGGTGCCCCCTACCCCCGTATATAAAGGAGAGGAGGAGGGGAGGGCCGGCCCTCTACTATGGCGCGCCCTGGGGAGTCCTACTCCCACCGGGAGTAGGATTCCCCCTTTCCTAGTCCAACTAGGAGACCTTCCATGTATTAGGAGTAGGAGACTAGGAAGGGGAAGAGAGAAGGGAAGGAAGGAGGGGGTGCGGCCCCTCCCCCTAGTCCAATTCGGACTAGGCCATTGGGGGCGCGCGGCCTGCCCTAGGCATCCCCTCTCTCTTTCCCGCAGGGCCCAATAAGGCCCAATACTTCTCCCCGGCGAATTCCCGTAACTCTCCGGTACTCCGAAAAATACCTGAATCACTCGAAACCTTTCCGAACTCCGAATATAGTCGTCCAATATATCGATCTTTACGTCTCGACCATTTCGAGACTCCTCGTCATGTCCCCGATCTCATCCGGGACTCCGAACTCCTTCGGTACATCAAAACTCATAAACTCATAATATAACTGTCATCGAAACCTTAAGCGTGCGGACCCTAAGGGTTCGAGAACTATGTAGACATGACCTAGAACTATTCTCGGTCAATAACCAATAGCGGGACCTGGATGCCCATATTGGCTCCTACATATTCTACGAAGATCTTTATCGGTCAAACCGCATAACAACATACGTTGTTCCCTTTGTCATCGGTATGTTACTTGCCCGAGATTCGATCGTCGGTATCCAATACCTAGTTCAATCTCGTCACCGGCAAGTCTCTTTACTCGTTCTGTAATGCATCATCCCGTAACCAACTCATTGGTCACATTGCTTGCAAGGCTTATAATGATGTGCATTACCGAGAGGGCCCAGAGATACCTCTCCGACAATCGGAGTGACAAAACCTAATCTCGAAATACGCCAACTCAGCATGTACCTTCGGAGACACCTGTAGTACTCCTTTATAATCACCCAGTTACGTTGTGACGTTTGGTAATACCCAAAGTGTTCCTCCGGTAAACGGGAGTTGCATAATCTCATAGTTACAGGAACATGTATAAGTCATGAAGAAAGCAATAGCAACATACTAAACGATCAAGTGCTAAGCTAACGGAATGGGTCAAGTCAATCACATCATTCTCCTAATGATGTGATTTCTTTAATCAAATGACAACTCTTTTGTCCATGACTAGGAAACATAACCATCTCTGATAAACGAGCTAGTCAAGTAGAGGCATACTAGTGACACTATGTTTGTCTATGTATTCACACATGTATTATGTTTCCGGTTAATACAATTCTAGCATGAATAATAAACATTTATCATGAAATAAGGAAATAAATAATAACTTTATTATTGCCTCTAGGGCATATTTCCTTCACACGAACCGGGTCCAATGCCCCCATGGGTCCCGGTTCTGGACTGAACCGGGACTAATGGGCTGGCCCGGCCTGGACCATTGCCCCCTTTTCTACTAGTGACATTGCCAGCTGGTCTTGGTTTTTGTTTTGATTCCTTGTCCTAGTGGTTTTGCACTCAACATCGAATCCATAGCCATATCATGCGCCCACGTAGCTCAACTG
Source organism: Triticum timopheevii (assembly GCA_963921465.1). Lineage (NCBI taxonomy): Eukaryota > Viridiplantae > Streptophyta > Magnoliopsida > Poales > Poaceae > Triticum > Triticum timopheevii. The sequence continues at coordinate 603,922,377 of OY997266.1, read as the reverse complement.
GTTGGGGGAGTGGATGTACAAACCCAACGTCTGGGTTCAAATCCTCACGGAGGCGAATTTAGGTTCCTATTTATTCTTGAGGACCAAACTTTCCTGGTACTCACGCATTTATTGAGGACTAGACTCGGTGCGTAACCGAGATTAAAAATCCTAGTACTCATACTTAAAAAGGCTGTATGCATCCCTAGTTGGTGCAGAGGCCGAGGAAGTGAAATTCTTCCCTAATATAAAGGATTGCTTTGGGTTTTTTTCCTCGTCTACACAAACCAGACATGACCCCCGTGTCATCCCCGCTCGGGCGACTCGGGTGGCACCCCAACCCTAGCCGCCGCCGGGGCCTAACTCATCTTCCTCCCGCCGCCGCCGTAGGTCGCTGCCGGCCTGCGCTCAGAGGCTGACGGCGGTGGCGGGGACCCTTCCTCCCTCCCGCATCTCAGGGATGGCGGGGCCCCTACACGCGTGGAGGTGCGGCCGATCTAGAAATGGCGGCGACGGCTTCGACGATGGCGGTGGTGGTCGGCCATGCCTCAGGCCACAAGTGGCTGCCGGCGGCGGCTGGCCTTGATCGGATGGCGGCACGATGCGGTCTTCGGCGGCACGTCATCTGGCTTTAGATCGGCGACGACGTCGAGGGCCTGGTGGACTGCTCGGCGGCACCTCTGGCAGATCTATTCTGGCCGGTGTAGCCAGTGGTGGTGGTCATCTTCTTCGTCGGAGGTGGCCGGCCAGAGGCTTGGTGACCAGATCTCGAGATCCATCATCTAGTCTCGGCTGCGAGTTGGGGAGACATGGTTGCCGGTGAAAGCCGAGTCGACGACATGCGATGGCGGCGTTCTACGCCGTTACCTTGATGAAGGCATCATTGTGTAACTACTGTCGACCCACTCATGCTACTCCGGGGGAAACCTTAGGATCTGGTGTTCCAGATCGGACAGTGGCGGCAGTGTGGTGTCGTTTCTCTCTTCGGAGCATCATTTGTGGAGCAGCGCTGGAAGTCAGAGGTAGGAGGTGGAGCGGCTTCATCTTGCACGGAGCTTCGATGGGGATGTCAAGTCATGCGTGACGCACAGGTGCTACGCTTTGTCACGCTTGGTCGGCAGGTGCTACGCATGACATATTTTCCAAAGACTTCAAGCTGTGTCGGTTGGTGGTACTTAGCAGCATGGTGTTGAGGTGTATCGGTGGTGACCGCGACGTGCTCAGCTGTTTGCGTGTAGGGAGGTGGTGCCGTTGGGCGCCGTGGCAGCGTCGACAACAGCTAGACCAAGCAAGATTGATGCGTCAGTACAACTCTGAAGATGGAGCGGTGACAGTTGGCGGCGGCGGCCTCTGAGAGCGCGTCGGACCAGTGTGTGCCCCAGACCTGGCAAGTGGCTCACTAGTAGAAAACAGGGCTTTGGTCACAGCTCAATGTACACATTAGTCCCGGTTGCATCACGAACCGGGACTAATGTGAGCATTAATCTCGGTTCGAGCGGCTAAGCAGGCATCGGGAAGGCATTAGTCCCGATTCAAATGGGACCTTTAGTCCTAGTTTGGGACACGAACCAGGACTAAAGGGTGCGATGCCCTTTAGTCTTGGTCTGAGACACGAACCGGGACTGAAGGGTGCGATGCCCTTTAGTCCCGGTTCGTGTCTCAAACCGGGACTAAAGGTTCAAACTCTACCCCCCCCCCCCCCTTATCGCCTTTTCAGTTTTGTAAAAAAACAAAAGAAAATGACAAAAACTTTAAAAATTAAAATCATTCGAGATGTAGTTATGTTACTACATCTAGTAGTTAGGAAATTAGAAAACTTAGATTTGGACATGTTTTGCAAAAAAGTGTTATGAAAAAGTAAAACGGCCATATCTTTTGCATACGATGTCGCAAAAAACCGCATAATATATCAGAAAAATCAGCACGAAAATCCACATCCGATTTTGACAGCTGTAGGCCTGTTTGCAAATTTTTAGAATCCTCAAATTCTGAAAGGAAAAAAGATATGCTCAAATTTTAGTTTTTTGACTTTTCGTTAAATCTGGTCAAACTGTGGTCAAACTACTTATTCAAGAAATATTAGTGTTAATAAATAATTATTTTTAGTTTTTTTGACTTTTGGTCAAACTATGGTCAAACTATTTATTCAAGAAATATTAGTGTTACTAAATAATTATTGTTTTTTTGAATGATAGTTTCAAACTCAAACGGTGCTTAATGCTCAAGTTCAACTCCTAAGGGTTAATAGGATTGACAGCTTAGTATTGTCAAGAAAACAACAATTGCAGACTTGAAAATTAGGGGAAATAGAACTTGAAAGTTAAGCGTTCTCAGGCTGGATTAATGAGAGGATGGGTGACCTTCTGGAAAGTTAGACGATTTGGAACGAGTGGTTAATAATTGAGCAGTGATGAGGGGTGAGTAGAGATTAAATTGTCAAATAATTAAGAAATTACAGCGGCCACGTGGAGCTCCTTTAGTCCCGGTTCGTAAGCAAACCAGGACTAAAGGTTTGGGCATTAGTACCGACCCTTTAGTCCCGGTTTGGGAACTGGGACAAATGGGCCTTATGAACCGGAACAAATGAGCATTTTTCTACTAGTGGCTAGGTTGAGGCCCCAAGTCTTAGATGTTAGGCTTGGCTGCAAGGTATGTGGTATTAGGCCCGAACTATCAGCATCCCTTCATCAACTGGATAGGAGTAGCGATAGATGTTGCCTAGACGGTGGCTTTAGACTTATTGTTGTATTTATTTGTAAAGTCTTTTATGAATAATTAATAAGGTGGCTGCATGCATCGTCCAGACTTGAATTGGATAAATTGAGGATTCTCCATGAATTTTGTTATTTTGTAATGTCCACGCATGCCACATGCCGCACAAATATATCATGCCTTCTCCGTTCCACATATATCATTATATAGAATGTCTTGGGCCCAGGTTAATTCATGTAGTTTGGGAAGCTTAATGCCATAACATTTCTTAAAAAACTCCCGGAATACTCAGGCACAACGACATTCTATCAAAGCATAGAAGATAGCATCTTCATTTGCTAGTACTTTGTAGGTTGTTTTTACTGTTTAGATGCCATGTCTTTCTTCACCCCAAGCAATAGGTCCTGGTCTAACCTTCCCAAAGGAATATTAAGAATTTATGCTACTTGCATTAAGGAGATAGATTACTATTCAATTTTTGAATGTTCCAACTTCTTCTATCATCATTAATGAGCTCTCAAACGTATGTCGAAGTTGCATCCTGGAATCCTTGGAATCCATCGAACCTTCCATATGTTGGTTGATAGATCATCGCATATTATGTTAATTAATTCCAGTTCTATTATTGTTCTACCATTCAGGATTGCTTGTCACACATGTGAACTGCCTTTTTTTTTCTCTTTGGCATTTAGGAAATATGTACCATGATAGTAATTCTCAGCCATGCCACATGCACTTAAGGATTCTAGTTTTGTTATCAATCTCCATCATTTTTTTGCCAACATGGCTAAATTGAATATTTGAAGATTTCTAAACCCCATGCCTCCTACTAATTTTGTCTGGGCAATTTCCTCAATGCATTTTTTGTTTATCTCCTCTCCTCCAGCCTCTCAACCAAAATCTGGATATTGTTGTTGTTATCTTCTTGCAAGTTGTTTTTGAGAGATTAAAACAACTCACTGAGAACAGTGGCACTGTCTGCATGACCGCCAATTCCGTTCCATCTCCCGCCATGTTTCTTACTCTTGTGCATAGCTTCTGAAAAGCTCATGTAGTACTTCCTATGGCCATTGGGAAGCCAATATAGCTTTCATCCAGTGCTTCTCTTCTGATGTCCAAAGCATGCTTCACCTCTTCTTTCATTTGATTAGTGTTGCTTGAGCTGAAGAATCTAGCAGATTTAGATTTTTTTCCACCAATTGTCCCGAGCCTTTATTTTAGATGTTCAAAACTGACTGAATTCTCTCAGCCTCTTGCTCTGTTGCCGATGGTATTCTTAATCTTAAGTCACAAATAGAGGAAACGATATTTGAGCTGGCGGTAATGGTATTCTTATTCTTATTGTGGTGAGATAGAGGGAGAGTTCACATGTTGGTCCATAGGTATTTTGGTCATTATAACATGGAAAACGAGATTTGAGCTGACGGTAATGGTGTCTAGTGGCATTTTTGTGCATGCGCCTAACAAAGCGATGGCATTTTTGAGCAGTTGAAATTCCTAGTGGCAAAACAGTAGTGGGACATAACCAGTGGCAAAACAGTAGTGGGGCATAACTAGTCACATAAATGATAAAACCCAAAGTACATAGATCAAAGCGATCAGTCAAATACTCGGTGCAACTTTCGAAAACTTACCTGCATCTATTAAAACTAAAGCTAATTTGAAATGCTAAAATAGAGGATTTTTTCCGTGATCTGGTTGAAACCATCGAACCACGATCGGGCACACCATCATTCACGCCGACCAAGTGCTTCTCTTTGCACAGACCATATCAGGTGGTCCTACTGCCAACTCAGACACGAAGCCGGATCAACTCGTAAACAATTCAAAGACAGATCAAAATGTCATGTTGATTTTATTACCAACACGCTAGGTAGTCCCTTCAGCCCAAAAGAAAGTACAAAAACAAGCAAAAAAAATCATGCAACCACATAAGGAGCTTTTGGTCACAACTTCATATACATTTCAAACCCAACCGAAAAAGTGCATAATTCATAAATATCACAGCTCATAAGGATATGATAACTAAGAAGCGCTACCTCACTTAACAAACTTCGGATGAAAGGCAGTGCATTCACAGCATAACCTCCTAGAGCTGTTAAGAAATTATGCGGGACAAGAGTTTGTTTCAGCGGAAGTCTCAAATCGTAAAACTGCTGGCCATTACGATGAAAATTATCAACCATTTTGCCATCCGTGTCGACGCAAAACAGCCCCTGGCACTTACTGAGAAGCAAGAGGACATCACCATCCGCCGACACAACACTGACATCCCAATCAAAACCATCATTCAATCTTTCAAATCACCCTCTGATTTTTTCGACCGGCAATTCGACCCGATACTTGTTGTCCCAAATCTTGTTTGCTCTAAAAACAAATCAGATGCAGCTTGCAAATTAATAAAGAAGAGAATCTGCCTCTTTTCACCATCAGCAAGAACAGAGGGTAGAAACAGAACACCTAAAATTGACTATTAAGAAGACAACTAGATAAGAAGGTAAAGTCAATTCTTCAGTTCGATAGTAAACGAAGGAAACTGGCCGCACGCCCCAGGCAGCAGCCCGGGCTGCCTAGGGCCTGTCTCTGCCGCTGGACATGAGGTATATAGCTTGCAAATGTTTGAATGCTAAGAAGGCCACTAGATAGATAAATAAAGCAAGGTTAATTCTTCAGCCCAATAAAAATAGATACATGATGTATATTAGTTGGCAAATATTTTAGAAGCAAAACAAAAGCGACTGTTGATTTTAGCATCAGCACACAAATTAGTCACTTCAGCCTCAACAGTTAACAAGACAAGCATAGATTTCATGGAACCATAACTTCTGATCCTAACCGGTATACATCAATACAAAAAAGAAGAACAGGCCAGAAGGCTCATACTTGATCCAATCCAAAGATTTTGAAGCTCATGAGGATACACCGGCTAGGAAGAAATAAGCAGGATCTCACTCAACAGCCATTACATAACACAATAACCTTCTAGAGCCAGAGAAAAGTATGCTGAACATGACTTTGCTTGACCCAACTTTTAGAGATATAGAGGTTTCAGCGACCAATGCGAAAATTCACAGCATAACCTTCTAGAGCCGAAGAGAAGGTATGCTGTACAAGACTTCGTTTGAGCCGCCATCTTGTCATACGGGGGTTTTCACCAATATTGAAATTTTGAAGCATTTCTCCATCACTGTCAACGTGAATCAGATACTGACCAAGAAGGAGCAGCACCAGCACGCCATCATCCCCAGAAACAACGTCCAAACAGTACTCATCGTGGATCCAAAACTGATCCCTGATTTCTGCAAGCGGCAATTTGATTCGATGCTTTTTTTCCCAAACCTCTATTTTGTAGTTCCACAACACCCATATATCAATAGTTTCTTTTTCTTTCAGAAAGGGTTCCACATCAATTTCTTTTGTGGAATAGTTACGCGTGTAGATGCCGAGTGTAGCATCCATATCAAACATGTTTGCTTGGGTGGAAACAACTGGAGCACGCATCCGCCGGAATGACTCAGCTACAGTGTCGAATACGATCACCGGTTTGCTGTCACTCTGATGCTGTCGGCTGCTTTCACTCAGATAAACCTCTGAGTACCAATGCAGGCTACCATGCACTTGGACGGGTATGTTGAAGCACCATGACGCTGCCTCCGGCCACCCGATGTACCTCGGTGGCTGCTTGGAGCCCAACGAGAAGACATAGCAGCCAATTTAGCCTTCGGACAACTTCAGGTCGATCGTCCGTTGCAGTAGCAGCCGGTAGTCGCCGGTGGGTCGGTGGGCGTACATCCCAACGATGTGGAAGTCCCACGATGGACACCGGAGGGAGGCATGCTCACGTGTGGCAGGGTTGCAGACAAACAAGGTGCGAGACGGAGCTTCGGCATGGATGTCGAACTTGGAGAGGACGAGGAGGTCATCGCAGGAGGCCTCCGGGTCAAAGGAGTTGTCAATCCGGGCCACGGTGTGGACGTCGTCGGCCCGGTGGTCGATTACGTAGATCTGGTCGCTGACGAGGAAGACGGGGAGGGCGGGCATCTCGGCGGAGAGGTGTCGCTCCTGCTGCCCTTGCTGCCTTCCCCATGGTCGCCTCGCCGCCGATCTGGAGAGGAATGTGGTGACCTTTCAGGAAAACTTGGGCTGGGTTTAATAGGAGGGCTTGGGCTGGTCTGGGCTGGCCTGGGTTAATCCCTTGTCCGTTTGCAACTTGGAAAGAAAAAAGGTTTCTCAAAAAAAAACTTGGAAAGAAAAAAAATACTAGAAATACACCAGTTTTCTTTTTTTTTTTTACAGGGAGAAATACACCAGTTTTATTAGGGATCAGTGACACTACGTAGACAAAAATCATTGCCAAAAGTATGGCGTGCAATAAATAAAAACAATGCCAGATTGTCATTCCAAAAAAAATAAAAGATATTGATGGTAAGAAATCATGCTAGCACTACCAAATCCGTGCAAGTAATCTGGGATTTTTTTGACAGGTCGATGGCGATTGCAGATGTGCTTGTATGATGGCTATTTTTCTTTTACAATTTGTTTCACCTTACTAAAAACAAGCCACAATACATGTTTCTTCGCTTTCGCATTTCTTCTTGATGAAAAGAAAAGGTTCCGTGAACCAACCTGTGGTTGGATGGTTAAAGGGACTGTGGTATCTCCAGTCCATCAGGGTTCAAATTATGGTGCTCGCATTTATTTCAGGATTTTCGGCGATGCGCATTCAGTGGGAGGAGACGTTCCCGTCGACGACGAGGTGCCTACAGTGACTTCGTAAATTTCAAGATGATATGCCGGCTCAGTCTTTCGGGGGTGCTCATAGGGGTAGGGTGTGTGTGCGTTCATAGGAGTGAGAGTGTATGCGCGTGTATATGAGCGCTTGCGTCTGTATTGTGTTAAAAGAAACAAGGTTCCCTTCATATTCTCAAAAAAAGGGAACCCTTTTTGGATCACTAAATTGATGAGGTGGGGCCCCATATCAAAGATAAAAAAATGTGTGTTTGCATCTTTTATTTGCATGATAAACGAAACGTCACTCCATCACATCTTTTTTTTTTGCGGGTGCTAAGCCAAATTGTTTCTCTACTAAAAAAGGAGTTTTTGCAAAGAAAAAAGAGTTGAATTGGCTTGGGATGCACACTTTACAGGTCATGCATACATATTTGGGGTGGGGGTTACACATATTAGTGGAAATAAGCTTTTTTCCAACATGAAAAGTCTAACCGGGAGAGAAGAATGGGCGAGAAGAGCTATCATGTTCGAAAAATATGTCGGCACCATTTTGTGAGAAAGGCTGCATCCCAAAACCTAACCAGGAGGGAAGAATGGCAAGGAGAGCTATGCGTGTTTCAACAATATGGTAGTGTTTTCTCACAGCGATGCTATTTCATTATAATTCATGAGGCCATAGTGTGCATGGTGTGTTAATCCACCTCTGGGACCGTTCACTGGTCCCTCAAGCCAATGCACACCTCCAAGAATGACTTTCCCAAGAAGGGAACGACACAAGTGTGCGTCCCCGTCATCCGATCGACTGATCTTGGGTTTCCCCCGAAGGTAGAGAAAGAAGTTGGGAGCTTCACCTCGATGATGCCTTCAAGAAGGAAAAAACGCCGAGGGCGTCACAGTCACCGGCTCCGGCCACTGGCCAGAGACCAGGTTTTCACCCGGATCTGTCCCATGACTATCCAACCGACAACATGTGCACCGTTCAGACCGCCTTCAAAGCCCCAGATCTGGCCACCCAGATCCGGCGACCATCCACAACGCACTGCCATCACGGGAGCCCTGGCACACCAGCCACTGCCTACGTGTGCCACCATTGGAGCCTGGGAGAAGGGTCGCCACCCTACTTAGCCAAACCACGAGAGCTGCCGAGATGAATCCCGCACGCTTGTCATCGTCGCTGATCCGATCCAGTCCGGAGCAAAAGACACCAGATCGCCGGCGCAGATCCGCCTTGGACAGGGACATCGACATGCCATGCCGCCGTGAGAGGCCTGGGCTTCACCTACCACCACCTTCCAGGGCTGCCGCCCCAGGTTTCCACCGCCACGAAGTCCTCCACGCCGCCGCATCACAAGCGCAGGCACCCCACGCCAGCGAGCCACCACGCCGCGGCACCCTGTGCCGCCCCCAGGCCCGAGGAGGCCAGCCCGCGCCGCCCCATCACGCATGCGGAAGAAGACGCCCCGCCGCTGCCGGTCGGGCTTTACCCGGCCGCGGCCCTGGGCAGCAGCGACAGAGAGGGAGGCATGAGGAAGAGACCGACAACACAGATGGGAGGCTACTCCCCGTCGCCTCGCGGGAGGGTTAGATCGCGAGAGGTTGGGTCGCAAGGAGAAAGTCTGCTCTCAGTAATGATATCCTCAGGATAGGGTTGGATGGCCGGATGTCCATGGACACGTCCGAACGTGTCCACGAACTTGAGGGCGACCATTTGGTGATTGCCACTGATGATGCTCTGAACCCTCGCTGGGCCTGCAAAATGCATCAAAAAAAAGTATATAGTAGAGAGAGCCTTTTTTTTAAGATCACACAGAGAGCCTTGTTATTGCTATCATGAGAATGTTCCTGGCCTGAGCTTTTTTGAAGTACTCCAGTTTTAGTAGGCACCTTTGTGATTGCAGAGGCACTTATGTGCTGATGTTTCTGGTTCTTTGCATAAGTGATATTTCCCCCCTTTTCCTTTTTTTCTGACTTACCAAAAACAAGTCACGCATACACAAGTAATTGCGTTGAGTCACTCAAATAACACTAGTACCAGGTACTCCCTCCGTCCGAAAATACTTGTCATCAAAATGAATAAAAGATATGTATCTAGAACTAAGATACGTCTAGATGCATCCCCTTTTATCCATTTTGATGACAAGTATTTCCGGACGGAGGGAGTACTACTTAAGACTGAACACAATGATCTGCAGTAGATGATAAGACCATGGTTTTCACTAGTGTTAACACGCTATAGCATGGTCTTGAGTACCTCCTGTTCAATATAGCTCAGCCACTTGTCAAGTTTCAACTACTGTTCTCTGCATGATTACTTTTGCAGCATCACAAGGGCATTTTGAGATCTCAAGATGGAGTTCAGTTCTAAACCACATTGATTCATACTCTGAACATGATAGGGTAACTATGAAGCACAAGACCTGCCCAGCAAAAAATATGTAAACATCTGAATCTACCAAACCCATCTAGAAACAATAGAAATAAATTGTGTCTGAAACTTTGATACAGTAGTAACTGTAAAGTACCCGACAGAAACATGTTAGCATCTGAATCTACCTAACGTGTCTAGAAACGGCAAAAGAGAAATTATGTCCAGAATATGCACGGCAAGATGACATTATTAACGGCAATTGTGCTACAACATCCGCATGAAGCATTTGTCCAAAAAATCAACAGTTGAACTGAAACAATAAGAGATAATAACTGCAAAGTGTGCCACAGAGAAATGCAGTAAGATATTCATGGATTTTCAGGTTGCAGTACAGTACCACTCTTTTTCTCCTAATTGTGATTACTTTCTAAGAGAGGGAACAAATTGGTAACCAGAGTTTGTGTATCGGTCCGTCGCGTGCTTCGTATTCCTGAGATTTTAGTGTGAACATCGACTAACTGGTTGGAGTTCGTCCTCCAGATCAAACTCCCGTTCGTCCTCTTTGCACCTTCAGTTAGAATAGAGGGTAGAAACAGAGAAACACCCTAAAATTCACTATTAAGAAGACCACTAGATAAGAAGGTAAAGTCAGTTCTTCAGTTCAGGAAGTGGGACATGAAGCATATAGCTTGCAAATTATTGAGTACTAAGAAGGCCACTTGATAAATAAAATAAAGCTAAGTCAATTCTTCAGCCCACTAAAATAGATAAATGATGCATATTAATTAGTTGGCAAATATTTTAAAAGCAGAGCAAAATTGATTGTTCATTTTAGCATCAAGTCACACTTAGTCACTTCAGCCCAAAAAGTTAACAAGACAAGCATAGATTAATTGAACCACATAACAATCTAAGCTTCTGACCATATTTTGTATATAACAGTGCAAAAAAATAGGGCAACAGGCTCATACTTGATCCGATCCAAAGATTTTCCACGAAAACTAGGCAGAAAAGAAAGAATTCATTCAACAACCGTCAGATCAAAGACAAAATGTTCACACCATTAACCTTCCAGAGCCGGAAAAAAGGTATGCTGAACAAAACTTTGCTTGAGCCAGTACTTAGAGATGCGTAAGTTTCGGCAACCAAGGTGAACCATTCACAGCATAACCTTCTAGAGCCGGAAAGAATGTATGCTGAACAAGACTTTGCTTGAGCAGCCATTTAGTCATACGGGGATTTTCTAAACCGATATTGGAATTTTCAAGCAATTTTCCATTGCTGTCAACACAAATCAGATACCGACCAAGAAGGAGCAGCATGAACACGTCACCATCCCCAGAAACAACTTCCAAACAATAATAATCATGGTTCCCAAAATCATCTCGCATTTCTGCAAGCGGCAATTTGATTCTGTACTTTTTGTCCCAAACCTCACTTTCGTAGTTCCGCAGCACCCATATACCAATAGTTTCTTTTTCTTTCATAAAGGGATCCACATCAATTTGTTTCATCTCATAGTTACGCCTGTAGATGCCGAGCTTGCCATCCATGTCAAAGATAGTTGCCTGGGTGGAAACAACTGGAGCATGCATCCGCCGGAACGACTCGTCTATGGTGTTGAATACTATTACCGGTGTGTTGTCCCTCTGATGCTGCGGTGGGTTGCTTTTACCCAGATGAAACTGTGAGTACCAATGCAAGCTATCATGCACTCGGACAGGTACTTCGAAGGTCCACGACCCTGTCTCCGGCCACCCGATGTACCTCGGTGGCTGGTCGGAGCCCAACAGAAAGACATAGCAGCCAATTTGGCCTTCAGACAACTTCATGTCGATTGTCCGTTGCAGTATCAGCCTGTACTCGCCAGTGGGTCGGTGGGCATACATCCCCAAGATGTGGAAGTCCCAGGGTGGACACCTGAGTGGGGCATGCTCACGCGTGGCCGGGTTGCAGACGAAGAAGCTGCGAAAGCGAGCAGTGTAGTCGAACTTGGAGAGGACGAGGAGGCCGTCGCAGGAGGCCTCCAGATCAAAGGCCTCGTCAAGCTGGGCAACGGTCTGGACATCATTGGTCCGGTGGTCGAAGGCGCGGATGTTATGGCAGGGGACGCCGAAGATCTCTTCGTCGGCGAGGAAGACGGGGTGGACAGGCTGGTGGGTGTGGTGAGCGAGGAGGAAGCGGCGCTTGGAGGTGGCGCGGCGCCATGCACGGCAGACGGCACGGCAACGGAGGAGGGACTTCGGGGGGAGGCGCACAAGGATATTCGAGAAGATGATGTCCTCCGGGAGGCCAGCGCGGCGGCGGAGAGGCGTCTCTCCTGCTGCCCTTGCGGCCTTCCCCATGGTCGCCTCGCCGCCGATCTGGAGAGGAATGTGGTTTTGTTTTTGGAGAGGAATGTGGTGATCTTTCGGGAACACTTGGGCTGGGTTTGGTAGAATGGCCTGGGCTGGGTTTATCCCTGATTCATTTGCAACTTGGGAAAATAACTTACTAGAAATACTCCAGTTTTATTAGGGATCTGTGTCACTACATAGAAAAATATCTTTGCCAAAAGTATGGCGTACAATAAATAAAAATAATGACAGATTATCATTCCAAAACAATAAGGATATTGATAGAAAGAAATCATGCTACCACTACCAAATCCGTGCAAGTAATCTCGGATGTGTTTTGACATGTCAATGGCGATTGTAAATGTGCTTGTGTGATGGCTATTTTTCTTTTACAATTTGGTTCGCTTTACTCAAAACAAGTCACAATACATGTTTATTCGCTTTGGCATTTCTTTTTGATGAAAAGACAATAATCACTACTAGGGAAAAGCCTAGCAGCAGCGCGGGTTTTGGCCCTCTCAGTAGCGCGGGTACCGGCGCTACTAATAAGGCGCTACAGCTAACGTATAGCAGTAGCGCCTATTGACCCACGCTACTGCTACTGATGAATAGCTGTAGCGCTCTTTCAAAAAGGGCGCTACTGATATTATCTGCAGCGCTTTTCAGCAGGAAGCGCTACTGGTAAGTAGGCGCTACTGCTAAATTTCCCCCCTCGCTACTACTAGTTTTATTAGTTTTTTTCCTGCATATTTGTTTTTTATTTGTTTTGTATTTGAATAGGCTTTATACAATAATCTTTAGCATATCATCTACATACAAATGTAATCATAGCATATACATACAATTAGTCTCATCAAATCATGTCATCATCATAATCATCATCCAACACAAAGTGGTCTCTCGTCATCAATCTCGAAAATAGCGATACAAGTCTCGATTACTTGCAAATACATCGTCATCCATCTAAACAATGATATACGCGAGAATAGCTATCACTTTGAGTACATGAGTTCGTATCCCTCTCTCGCATTAGCGTGAACCTAAACTAAGTACTGCGTGTCACTCGGAAACCGAAAACCGGTACACCTGGGCCTGACACTCCGGCCACTTGTCGTATATATACTTCTAGCGTAGCACTTCTTCGCCATCTATGATCTATGCATCTGCATCGTCACATGAGTCGATGATATGCAACATATATAGTTGAGCAACAGAAAGAGACAGACTTGGCAAAAATAGGAACAACATATCATAAGCATAAATAACAATGTTCATCGTACACAAAATGACCTAACTAGAGTGATTTTCGCTAGTCGAGGAGGAGGACGGTTTAATTACATCACAATTAAAGTTTCACCGTGCATAACTCAAAGTTTTGTCATAAAAGAAAGTATGGACTAAACGGACACATTGTCATATATCGACAATCACTCCATCATGTCGTGCCATCCATCCATGTCAGGGAGATAGTCATCGAGCTTAGTGAAAGGCTTCATGTCGAGACGCTGAGAGGCTATCCATGTTCGGACGTCTTCCCGCGACATTTGTCCTTCTGCATGGAACATCGCTGTTTTTCCGACGACCTCATTCATGATGATTTGGGAAAGTTCGCGCTGGATGTTATAGAACTCAGCTCGAAGTCGATGATCCTCGATATCTCCTATGTCCTTTGCCCATTGCAGAATATGGGCATCGCTAGATCTAGGTGCCATGTGAAGGTTCTGGTGATCCCGTCTGTACTCCAGCATGTGGTGTAGGACATAAAATCCATCATTAAGAGAATCGTTCGGTTGCTGGATACAGCAGAAGTCGGTCTTATGGCTGAAGGCGGCCCTGCCGCCCCTTCTCTTCTTGTCCCTAACCTCTCCACCCCTTGCTTGGTAGTAAAACATAGCACTGTCGAGAACATCTTTGATGTGGGTGTAATCCTTTTTGTGAATGTTCTTCGACGAGTCCAAGTAAAGAGCGTGGGAGAATCGGGGGTAGAGGATGATGAGGACGGCGCGCCCGCCGCTGCGAAAATAAGTACACATCAAATTAATTAGCCTCCACCGTGCAAATGAATTATTGAAATCGAAGGAAGGATAGTAGCGCGGATGACTTACACGGGATGATAAGGCACGAGAATCGCCTCCTTGTCCTTATTGGCGAGCATGAAACTGACGATGTAATCCCTCGCGTATTCACGATACTGTGCACAGACTCCCAAGAAGCCCTCGTGCATGTAGTACGGGTCAGCGACACAGATAAAATGTATCTGCTCAACCCCAATGATGTAGTTCATGTGCAAGGCATAAAGGCAGACAAACGTAAAATCCAGCTTCTTCACGTGAAACATGTCGAATATGTAATCGAATCGGAGGAAGAACTTATCCGCGGGGAAGCCGTCGACGTACGACATTTGCCGCGGAACGTTAACCACGTAGAGTGGGTATCCTGGATCTTTCGAGGCGATGAGGCCTTTCTCTACCCGCAGCACATCGTCATGAAGTCTCCTTAGATCGCCGAATCTGGCCCGTAGCGTTGTTTCAGGTAGGATTGGTCGACCGGGGATATGCCATTTATCCGCATCGGGGATATCTATACGGTCCTGAAGCCGAGGCTGCTGAGGCGGCTAGATCATAGAATCAGCTTTTTTGCCTTTCCTCGCTCTCTTCCACCGGATGGTCGTCAATAACACGTTGAGACGGTAATTCAGGCACCGACTCATGATGCTCAAACCCTGAGGAGGCGCCAATATAGACATACTGTTCAGCGCCATCGTCATCCTCATCCTCATCCATGGCGACGTCATCAGCGACTAATGGAGCCACCTGCTTACCCCGTCCGCTATCACCCAACCCGACACACGACGCTAATTGGGTAGGTGGGGTGTTGATGTTCATACCTTGCTGAGGCTGCGTGCTCGTGGGTGTGCTCCCGGCCGCCTCCAGACGAAGCAGACTCTTTGGCCACAACAGGACCCACCCATTGCAACAATCACCAAGCCGCCGCGGGGTCTCGTCGTCATCCCCCCCTAGTATTAGATGAGGCAAATTCTCGTGGCCCGGTTTGACACTGGCCACGGAAACCTTGAAGACGTTCGGGGGGATCGACCGGCTGTGGAACAATGGTTCCTTCGGCTCCATTATCGTCCCCTTCCTCACGTCCACCTTCTGTTCGCCGATGGTATACAATATGGTGCACGGGGTTTCATCGGCCTGCAAAGAAAAGTCTGCGACGTGAGACATCCGAAAGGCAACGAAAACGGGAGATTATACATTTATATTGAAGGGGGCCAGTGTGGCAGATACCGTGAGGGCGTCGAGCTCAGACAAAGAGGAGGCACCACCGAGCACTTCCGGTGCGGGAGCTGGTGCAGGAGCCGGTGCGGGAGCCGGTGCGGGAGCAGGTGGGGAGCAGGTGCGGGAGCCGGTGCGGGAGCATGTGCTCCCAAGAAGTCAGCAAGGGGAAAGTCCTCTGCATTTTTTTCTGGATTTTGCCTTGTCCAAGTGTGAACGCCCGTCACCAAGGAAGTAGATATATCTGCAATCGCCTGTTTTGCGGCAGCTACCGCTTTTGCGACTGTTTGAGATGATTTCTTCTCAACCGCAATCTCAACCTTCTTGTCGATGCTTTCTTCAGTTAACCTCTGTCTTTCCTTTTTCTCCTCCGTGGTCTCACGGTAGTACTTCTTCCACGTGGCGCCGTCTCCGACACCGTGCACGCGTGCATACGACGGTCGAGTATCCACCGGTTGTTGTTTCAATATATTCAACGCCCGGTTGAATGGAGTGTCCCACTTGGGCCTCGCCAATGCCTCAGATGGCGAGTCGCTTTCGGCCGTAATCCGGTGCTGCTCTCTCTGCAAAAGGCACAAGGATCGTTTACAAATATGACTAACATGTGCAGTCGAATTGATCAGAAACTAAAATTACCAGCAGTCTCATGAACTCCGTAATGGCCGTGTTGTCTCATAAACCTTCTTCACTGGGTCCCAACGGTGCCGGGCCCTCAGGACGTCACGCTCCTGCGGGACGGTGAAATCCGCCTAGGGCCTGGGATGCCCAGACTCGCGGCTTCCGCGTCCTCCTTGGCCCATTTGGACCTCTTTCCGCCGTAACCACGGCTTCCGAGGTGGTGGGTCCCAATGTTCCTCTTTTGAAGCCCCTTCATGTACTTAGACTTTTCTTTGGCAGCTTCGGCCTCGCAAGCCTCCTTGAATATTTGAAACTGCTCTTTCGTGATTGTCGGAATTTCCTTTACAATCTCGAAGTAGGGTTCCCCGTCGTTGATCTTTGCTTTCACTCGATTTTTCCAGGCGGCCAACGCGTTGCTAAACTTGGTCATGGCGTGTTTGTTTATCTTCTTCATTGCCGGGTCCTTGTCTGGATCTTCATAATCCTTCTCATTCCGGCCCGAGAACAAGAATATCTGGTGAAACTTCTTTAGGAGGGAGCTCCTCATATTTTCTATTTTTTTTAGATTCACATCGTTGATGGTGGCGGTTGTCCGTATGATGCAGCCTATTTGATTGTCGTAGCACGCGCGCGCTTCCTCGGGCGCCTTTGGCTCAAAATTGCCGTTGTCCACCTCCGTGACCACCAGTCTAGTAGTCCTGAGTTTGTTAGGAACCCGTTGCCTCTTTGCTTTCGGTTCTACACCGGCTCCGCTCCCCGAGGCAGCACCGGTCTCAGCGCCGGTCTCAGTCTCAGCACCGGTCTGCGTGTCGGTCTCAGCACCGGTCTACGTGTCGGTCTCAGTCCCCGATGCCACTGGTGGGCCCAGCAACAACATCTGTTGATCGTCGGTAAGGCTAAAAAATTCGTCTGCCGCCCGGTAGACGTCGTCGCAATCACCAGAACCCTGTCCTTCATCGTTGCTAGCCATGTTTCCTATGATTAAATCTAGTCAATTAATTCTAGACCTAATAAAATGAATAATGACATAAAAAAGGACAACTGTTTTGCAGGAATGTTGACTCCTTCCTGGTGCGGCAAATCCCGGGCACTCGATATGTCCTAGTTTGTAGCACAAGTCATGCCAAAATTCACGGGAAATTTTGGCATGACCTTTGCTAAAAAGTGGACAAATCGAGAACCTGAAATTTGCCGGAACAGAAATGAATCAACATTCCGGCAAAACATAGGCCACTCAGCATCATTCCCTGGAAACAACAAAGCCACTTGGGCACAATCGAACAACTTCAATGAAAAGATATAACATGACCACTTCAATGAAAAATAAAATTTTCCTAAATTCTTTTCCTTGAAAAATAGTGGTCTTTTCAAAAATCAAAAACCTTTGCCAATCTACTTAACCTAGCTTGTTAATCCAACGCACCTAATTAACCTACCTATTTAACCTAGTTAGTTAATCTAGTTTACCTAGATAATTAACCCTAATTAAACTAGTTAACGCAGCTAGTTCTCTGTCAAAGCCTAAAATAAATTTTTGCACTAATTAACCTGGATAATTAACCTAATTAAACTAGTTAACCTGACTAGTTCTCTGTCAAAGCCCTAACTAAGTTTTTGCACTAACCTAGATAATTAACCTAATTAAACTAGTTAACCTAACTACTTCTCTGTCAATGCCCTAACTAAATTTTTGCCCTAACCTAGATAATTAACCTAATTAAACTGGCTAACCTATGCATGAGAGAGAGGAGGGGTGGGGGCTTACAGATGATGGCTCCGGTGGTGGCGACGGAGGCGGTGGTGGCGACGGAGGCGGTGGTGGCGACGGAGGCAGGGGCGTCTCCGGTGACGGCGAGGGAGGCAGGGGCGTCTCCGGTGACGGCGAGGAAGGTGGCGTCGACGGCGGCTCCGGTGGCGTTGATGAGGCCGCGTGGCTCCGTGGCGTTGGGGGCGGCTCCGGTGTCGTCGACGGCGCATGGCTCTGGTGGCGTCGGCGGCGGCGGCGAAGTGGGGCGACTGTGAATCGGGGAGACGGCGGCGCGCGCGCGGGGTTGGTTGAGGGATTTGGGGGAGAAGTGGTGGTCGGGTGGAAACGGTTTTTTAGCTAAGTCAAACTTAGCGGTAACGCGTTTCGCAAAACGCGCTATAGCTAAGATAGCTATAGCAGTATCTGCAAAACGCGCTGCTGCTATAGCTATGTAAATTTCTTCCTTTTTTAATTTTCTATTCTGTTTCTATAGCGGGGGTCTAGGACACGCGCTGCAGCTACGTTAGCTATAGCGCCTCTTACAAACAAACGCTGCTGCTATGCCTTCCTCCGATTTTTTGCTTTTTCGTTTATTTTGCTTTACATTTTATTTTTCCCTTTCTCCTTTTTCTATTTCTTTCATTTTCATTTACTTTTCTATTTGTTTTTCATCTTATTTTATTTCCGTTAGTAGTGGCGCTCTTCCCAAGAAACGCGCTGCTAATTATGCTCTAGCAGTAGCGCGTTTCTTTGAAGTCCGCTACTGCTATGCGTAGCCTAGCATTCTGCCAATGGGAATATTAGTAGTAGCGCTTTCTTTACCACAAGCGCTACTGCTAAGTTTGTATCTGTAGCGCGGTTTTTCTTTGATCGCTACTGCTATATAGCACTAGCGCACTTTTTTGACCCGCGCTGTTGCTAAATTTCTGTGTATAAGGTTTTCCCTAGTAGTGAATGTTTCCGTCAAGTTCTCAAAAGAAAGGGGGAAAACATTTTATCACTGAATCGATGAGAGAGGACCACATATGAGCAATAAATAAAACATGTTTGTCATCTTTTATTTGCACAATAAACGGAACGTCACCCCACCACATATGCTAAGCTAAATTGTTTCCAAATGGAGTTTACGCAAATTGATTGGGATGCAATTTTTTATAGTTTATACGCGTAAAACAATTATAGCTTATGCGCACATAGTAGCGGAAAAAGTCTTTTTTCAAACATGAAAAATCAAATCCAGGGAGAAGAATGGGCAAGGAGAGTTATCATTTATTTATTTTCCTAACAAGCAGAAGAGCTATCATGTTTCAACAAAAGCATCGCTTTGTGAGAAAGGCTTCATCCCAAAACCTAACCTGAAGAGAGGAATGACGAGGAGAGCTAAGCGTGTTTCGATAATATGGCCGTGTTTTTCTCACGGCGATGCCATTTTGTTACTATTCATGAGGTCATGGTGTGTGATACCTTTCCTTTGGAAATATGGTACTAGGTTCAATTTCATCCGAAATTCATGTTTGAAATGTTCCAGATGGTGGAAATTAATGTCGGATGGCCAGCGTGTGGCCGGATGTCCACGGACACGTCCGGACGTGTCCGGGAACTTGGGGGCAACCGTGTGGTGATTGTCATTGAGGATGCTCTGAAACCTGGCTGGTATCAGTTTATGAAATACTAGTACGAGGTTGCAGTTTGGTTGCGCATGCTGGCCTGTAAAATGCATCAACAAAGTATGTAATGTAGAGAGCCTTTTTTGGAGATCATATAGAGTACCTTGTTGCTAGCATGATATTTTTGCTGGCCTGAGATAAATAAACCTAAGCCTTGAAATAGTCCAGTTTCAGTAGGCACCTTTGTGTTGTGTACTGATGTTTCTGGTTCTTCGCATCAGTGATATTTGCCCCTTTTCCTTTTCTTTTTTTGGAACTACCAAAAACAGGTCACACATGCACATGTTTCTTCGCGTGAAATGCATCAGTACGGTATAAAAGTATAGGGAGCCTGATAATTGCGTTGAGTCACAGAAATAACACATGTACTACGTAAGACTGAACACAATGATCTCCAGGAGATGATTAGGCCATGGCTTTCACTAGTGTAGACACACCATAGCATGTCCTTCAGTAGTTGCGTGTGTACGTACCTCCTGTTCAATATAGCTCACCCACTCGTCTGGTCAGTGTTACTTTCAAGTTGTGATTACTTTAGTAAGTGTATGATATACTAGTAAATTTGAAGTACAAGACCTGCCCAGCACAAATTTGTAAACATCTGAATCTACCAAACCCATCTAGAAATAACAAAAACAAACTGTAAAGTACGCCACCTGCCCGGCAGAAACATGCTAGCATCTGAATCTACCAAACATGCCTAGAAACGGCAAAAACCAAATTGTGCCCAGAACTTCTATATGCACAGCACAGCTGACATTATTAACAGCAATTGTGCTACAACATCCGCATGAAGCATTTGTACAAAAAGGTCAACAGCTGAACTGAAACAATAAAAGATATTAACTGCAAAGCATGCAGCAGACAAATGCAATAAGATAATCATAGATTTCAGGTTGCAGTACATTACCACCCTTTTTCTAGAAGAATACTACTACAACCATGTCCAATTAGTAGTGAGCTTAGTTTCCATAAGATCTACCTAACCATCTCCATTGTTATCTGAAGATTTGGAACCATCAGCTCCCACAAATGCACATTGCTACAACCAGCAACTAATACAGAATCCTATATATAGGCCAAGTTTGATTTAAAGAGAGAAGCACATCATCTCCGCTCATATCCTCGTTACAACCAGCAACACAGAAAATCAATGTTCACGGTGGTAGATGCAATACATAGATGCATGAAAAGAACTGAATTATAACAGAATACTTTGTTCAGAAGTTGTCTATGATGCAACATTCAAGCTTTTAATTTGATCAGTAGTGCTCCAAGCTATTCTAGAAGGCAGGTGCAGCTTGCCAGTCAGTAAACAGCAAAAACACTACAAGTTGACTATTAAGAAGACCACTGATCAAGAGGTCAAATCAATTCTCCACTTGAAGAAATAGTGATATGAGGCATAAAGGTTGCTAAATATCAAGTACTGAGAAGACCACTAAATAAATCGAATAAAGCAGAGGACATGAGGCGGATCAGCTGGCAAACATTTCAGAACCAGAGCAAAACGGCTTGGTAATTTTAGCATCAACACAAGCGGTAATCACTTCAGCACGAAAGGGTATCAAAACAAGCATTGCTTTCATGCAACCGCATATCAAGTCACTTCTGATCAACACAAAAAGAAGAAATTAGCAGGCTCGTCTTGATCCAATCCATGGACATTGCAGCTCATGAGGATACAAAAACTAGGCCGCTAAGAAGCACCACCTCACTCAACAGCGTTAGATGAATGGTGAAGCGTGTCCACAACACAACCTTCTGATGTCATGAAGAAATCATGCGGAACAATAGTTTGTTTGAGCCGGTGTGTGCAGGCATTTAAGTCATGGAAGTTAGCAACCAATACTCCATCAGTGCCAACGTAAAACAGCCAATGACCATACCAACAAGAGCATTGTTTGAGCCGGTGTGTGCAGGCATTTAAGTCATGGAAGCTAGCAACCAATACTCCATTAGTGCCAACGTAAAACAGCCAATGACCATACCAACAAGAGCATTGTTTGAGCCGGTGTGTGCAGGCATTTAAGTCATGGAAGCTAGCAACCAATACTCCATTAGTGCCAACGTAAAACAGCCAATGACCATACCAACAAGAGCATGTCACCATCACCAGAAGTAACGGTCGCATACCAATCGCCATCGCCATCAAGGATTTCAAGCTTTCCCCTGATTTCTGTGATCGGCAATTCAACCCGATACTTTAAGTCCCAAAACTCATTTTCAGCCTTGAAAGGGGTTGCCTTAGGATATACCGACATGCGAATGCCACAATCTTACTTGGGATGCCACATCACAAAAAACCACCTTCTAGTCCTCTCAGTTTACTTCGCAATAAGCCAATGATTTTTTTTATGGCTTCGCTTTACCAAAACAAGCTACACCTATAATGACTGTTTGCAGTAGCATTCCTTCTTAGTTAGTCAATCAAGTCTCTAAAACATCCTATATTAGAAGATGGAGTCGCCCGCGCCCGCCTCTGGCGACTGTCGGGGCGATGCCCCTGACGTGCCCGCCGCTGCGTCGCCGCCGGCCTCCCCGCCTGCGTCCCCGGCCCCCGCCCCCCCGGCACCCCCCCGCCCGCTCCCTTTGACGCCTCGGCGCCCCTGCTCTGGGCCGACCTTTCGGAGGACGAGGACGTCGCCGCCGGCCGCCCTGTGGTCTGCCGGGACCGGGTCCCCCCTCCCGCCCCTGCTAGCTCGCCGACGCTCCGTGCCGCCGCCGGCCTTACCCCCAGGGGTGGGGGTTCGGCTGCCCGTGCGCGAGCGCAGTCCCGTCGAGGAACGAGCTCGTCTCGGCCCTCTTCGGGGCAAGGCCCGGCCTTGCGGACGGGAGGATCCCGCCGCCGCCGGCGTGCGGCTGGCTGGGAGGTCGCTGACCGTGTGGACCTGGGCCCTGCCCGGTCGTCGTGGCAGTCTTCGGGCGTTGTGTCCGTGGCCGGGGTGGCCGCGCCACTCCCGGAGGTCGCCGCCGGCCTGCTCGTGCCCTCCCATCGCACCCGTTTCCGGCCGTTAATCGCCACCTTCAAATCCTCCCGGCTCTGTTCCGTCTCCGACCACCACGTCGTTCGCCCGTGCCCTCATCTCTGGCGACCTGCCCTCGCCCCCCCCCCCCCCCCCGGCGCCGGCGGCGGTGGGGGAAACCCGTGCCGTGTGCCCGTCCCGGGCGCGCGTGTTGGGCCGTCCTGGCATGGGCCGCCCCTTCCGGGCTGGACCGTCTCCCGCTGCGCCTGCGGATGGGCTGGTCCTGGGCCTGGGGTTGCCTAGGCCCATGGAGGGTGCTGGCCCATCCCAGGGCCTGCCCCGACGCGATCGATCTGGCCCCCTCAAGGGTTTCTAGTCCAGCCGCCACGCTCCCCCCGCCCCTCGTTTCCCCCTCGCTCGTCTTCCCCTCCCCCGCCGCCTCTGCTCGCCCCTGCTGTGCCGGCCCTCCCTCCCTTCCCTGATCTCGGCCCCGCCCCCTCGCCGGAGATGAAGCGCGAGTGGGGGGACAACGCTGACCGGACCAAGCGTGGCCTGGACGACCACCGCGCTCAGCCCCGCTCGTCGCCCGAGGGCCTTCGCCTGGAGGCGGACCTGCGCCGCGAACTGGACTCCAGGGCCTCGCGCCGCTCTCCTCCCCGCGAGTCTCGGCGTTCCCCCGGCCGTGATAGCCGCCGCTCACCGGCCCGGGACGGCCACCGCTCCCTGCCCCGCGATGACCGCTGGGACCGTCCCCGGTCTCCCGTGGCTGAGGCGCGGTGCTCTGACCGGCAGCGGTCCCCATCCCTGGAGCGGCGCCGGGCCCGTTCCCCGTCCCCGCCCCGCACCTCCACTCCTTCTGCTGTCGACGCGTCCTCGCACCGCTACCAACCCCCCACAACCAGCCTAGTTTCCCTCCTGCCAATGGAGGCAATGGGGGCGAGGGCTCCAGGGCGCGAAGAAGAAGAAGAAGCGGGGCCCGGCTCGCCCCCCTGCTGCACCAGCCCCCTACACCACGACCTTGGCATTGGCCGATGTTGTTGCTTCTCGTGACCCGCCCCCTTGCTTCAACTGCGGGATCGCGGGCCATTACCAAGTGGAGTGCACCAACCCTCCGATGTGCTACCTCTGCAAGGATACTGGACACCCAGCGGCCCTGTGTCCGGACCATTCGCTGACTGGTGAGCTCATGATGTATGGCCATGGCATCGAGGGCCTCGGGTTCTTCCACGTCGAGGTGGAGGATCTACCACCCCCCTCCCTGTCGCTCCAGACGATCGTCATAGTCGTGGGGGTGGGTGTTGCTTCCCCGAAGATGATCGAGGCTAAGCTCAACCTATTGGAGAACGTAGTAATTTCAAAAAAATTCCTACGCACACGCAAGATCATGGTGATGGTATAGCAACGAGAGGGGAGAGTGTTCGTCCACGTACCCTCGTAGACCGTAAGCGGAAGCGTTAGCACAACGCGGTTGATGTAGTCGTACGTCTTCACGATCTGACCGATCCAAGCACCGAACGTACGGAGCCTCCGAGTTCAGAACACGTTCAGCTCGATGATGATCTCCGGCCTCCGATCCAGCCGAGCTCCGGAGATGAGTTCCGTCAGCACGACAGCGTGGTGACGATGATGATGTTCTACCGGCGCAGGGCTTCGCCTAAACTCCGCGACGATATGACCGAGCTAGAATATGGTGGAGGGGGGCACCGCACATGGCTAAGGAACGATCCGTAGATCAACTTGTGTGTCTATGGGGTGCCCCCCGCCCCCGTATATAAAGGAGGGAGGGGGGAGGTGCGGCCGGCCCCCTAGGGGTGCGCCTTGAGGAGTCCTACTCCCACCGGGAGTAGGACTCCCCCCTCTTGCCTTGGTGGAGAAGGAAAGGGGGAAGGGGAAAGAGGAAAGCCCCCCCCCCCCTTCCTTGTCCTATTCGGACTAGGGGGGGAGGGGGCGCGCGGCCTGCCCTGGCCGGCCCTCCTCTTCTCCCTCTTGGCCCACTGAGGCCCATTATCCCCCGGGAGGGTTCCGGTAACCCCCCGGTGTTCCGGTAAAATCCCGATTTCACCCGGAACCATTCCGATGTCCAAACATAGGCTTCCAATATATCAATCTTTATGTCTCGACCATTTCGAGACTCCTCGTCATGTTCATGATCACATCCGGGACTCCGAACAAACTTCGGTACATCAAAACTTATAAACTCATAATAAAACTGTCATCGTAACGTTAAGCGTGCGGACCCTACGGGTTCGAGAACTATGTAGACATGACCTAGAACTATTCTCGGTCAATAACCAATAGCGGAACCTGGATGCCCATATTGGTTCCTACATATTCTACGAAGATCTTTATCGGTCAAACCGCATAACAACATACGTTGTTCCCTTTGTCATCGGTATGTTACTTGCCCGAGATTTGATCGTCGGTATCCAATACCTAGTTCAATCTCGTTACCGGCAAGTCTCTTTACTCGTTCTGTAATACATCATCTTATAACTAACTCATTAGTTACAATGCTTGCAAGGCTTAGGTGATGAGTATTACCGAGAGGGCCCAGAGATACCTCTCCGACAATCGGAGTGACAAAACCTAATCTCGAATTATGCCAACCCAACATGTACCTTCGGAAACACCTGTAGAGCACCTTTATAATCACCCAGTTACGTTTTGACGTTTGGTAGCACACAAAGTGTTCTTCCGGTAAACGGGAGTTGCACAATCTGATAGTTGCAGGAACTTTGTATAAGTCATGAAGAAAGCAATAGCAATATACTAAACGATCAAGTGCTAGGCTAACAGAATGGGTCATGTCAATCACATCATTCTCCTAATGATGTGATCCCATTAATCAAATGACAACACATGTCTATGGTTAGGAAACATAACCATCTTTGATCAACAAGCTAGTCAAGTAGAGGCATACTAGTGACACTATGTTTGTCTATGTATTCACACATGTATTATGTTTCCGGTTAATACAATTCTAGCATGAATAATAAACATTTATCATGAAATAAGGAAATAAATAATAACTTTATTATGGCCTCTAGGGCATATTTCCTTCAGTCTCCCACTTGCACTAGAGTCAATAATCTAGTTCACATCGCCATGTGATTTAACATCAATATTCATATCTGTATATGATTAACACCCATTGTTCACATCGTTATGTGACCAACACCCAAAGGGGTTACTAGAGTCAATAATCTAGTTTACTTTTCTATGTGATTAACACCCAAAGAATACTCAGGTGTGATCATGTTTTGCTCGTGAGAGAAGCTTAGTCAACGGGTCTGTCACATTTAGAGCCGTATGTATTTTGCAAATATTCTATGTCTACAATGCTCTGCACGGAGCTACTCTAGCTAATTGCTCCCACTTTCAATATGTATCCAGATTGAGACTTAGAGTCATCTAGATTGGTGTAAAAGCTTGCATCGTTGTAACTTTTTACGACAGGCTCTTTTATCACCTCCATAATCGAGAAACATGTCCTCAGTCCTCACTAAGGATATTCTTGACCGCTGTCCAGTGATCTACTCTTACATCAAAATTGTATTCCTTTGCCAAACTCAGAGCAAGGTATACAATATGTATGGTTCACAGCATAGCATACTTTATAGAACCTATGACTGAGGCATAGGGAATGACTTTTCATTCTCTTTCTATTTTCTGCCATGGTCGTGTCTTGAGTCTTACTCAATTTCACACCTTGCAACACAGGCAAGAACTCCTTCTTTGACTGTTCCATTTTGAACTATTTCAAAAATTTATCAAGGTATGTATTCATTGAAAAATCTTATCAAGAGTCTTGATCTATCTATATAGATCTTGATGCTCAATGTGTAAGCAGCTTCACCGAGGTCTTTCTTTGAAAAACTCTTATTCAAGTATCCTTTCATGCTTTGCAGAATAATTCTACATTATTTCCGATCAACAATATGTCATTCACATATACTTATCAGAAATGCTGTAGTGCTCCCACTCACTTTCTTGTAAATACAGGCTTCACCATAAGTCTGTACAAAACTATATGCTTTGATCAACATATCAAAACATATATTCCAACTCTGAGATGCTTGCACCAGTCCATAGATGGATCGCTGGAGCTTGCACATTTTGTTAACACCTTTAGGATTGACAAAACCTTCTGGTTGCATCATATACAACTCTTCTTTAAGAAAACCATTAAGGAATGCAGTTTTGACATCCATTTGCCAGATTTCATAAATTGTGGCAATTGCTAACATGATTCGGACAGACTTAAGCATCGCTATAGTTGAGAAAATCTCATTGTAGTCAACACCTTGAACTTGTCAAAAACCTTTTTGCGACAAGTCGAGCTTTCTAGATAGTAACACTACTATCAGCATCTATCTTCCTCTTGAAGATCCATTTATACAATATGGCTTGCCGATCATCGGGCAACTCCACCAAAGTCCACACTTTGTTCTCATACATGGATCCAATCTCAGATTTCATGGCCTCAAGTCATTTCGGGGAATCGGGGCTCATCATCGCTTCCTCATAGTTCGTAGGTTTATCATGGTCTAGTAACATGACTTCCAGAACAGGATTACCGTACCACTCTGGTGCGGATCTTACTCTGGTAGACTTACGAGGTTCAGTAGAAACTTGATCTGAAGTTTTATGATTAATATCATTAGCTTCCTCACTAATTGGTGTAGTTGTCACAGGAACCGGTTCTTGTGATGGACTACTTTCCAATAAGGGAGCAGGTACTGTTACCTCATCAAGTTCTACTTTCCTCCCACTCACTTCTTTTGAGAGAAACTCCTTCTCTAGAAAGGATCCGAATATAGCAACGAATATCTTGCCTTCGGATTTGTGATAGAAGGTGTACCCAACAGTTTTCTTTGGGTATTCTATGAAGACGCACTTCTCCGATTTGGGTTTGAGCTTATCAGGATGAAACTTTTTCACATAAGCATCGTAGCACCAAACTTTAAGAAACGACAACTTGGGTTTCTTGCTAAACTACAGTTCATATAATGTTGTCTCAACGGATTTAGATGGTGCCCTTTTAACGTGAATGCAGCTGTCTCTAATGCATAACCCCAAAACGACAATGGTAAATCAGTAAGAAACATCATAGATCGCACCATATCCAATAAAGTATGATTACGACGTTCGGACACACCATAATGTTATGGTGTTCCAGGTGGCGTGAACTGTGAAACTATTTCTCATTGTTTTAGTTGAAGACCAAACTCGTAACTCAAATATTCGTCTCCGCGATCAGATCGCAGAAACTTTATTTTCTTGTTATGATGATTTTTCCACTTCACTCTGAAATTCTTTGAACCTTTCAACTATTTCAGACTTATGTTTCATCAAGTAGATATACCCATATCTGCTCAAATCATCTTGTGAAGGTCAGAAAATAACGATACTTGCCACGAGCATCAACACTCATTGGATCGCATACATCGGTATGTATTATTTCCAATAAGTCAGTAGCTCGTTCCATTGTTCCGGAGAATGGAGTTTTAGTCATCTTGCCCAAAAGGCACGGTTCGCAAGCATCAAATGATTCATAACCAAGTGATTCCGAAAATCCATCTTTATGGAGTTTCTTCATGCGCTTTACACCGATATGACCCAAATGGCAGTGCCACAAATAAGTTGCACTATCATTATTAACTTTGCATCTTTTGTCATCAATTTTATGAATATGTGTATCACTATGATCGAGATCCAACAAACTATTTTCATTGGGTGTATGACCATTGAAGGTTTTATTCATGTAAACAGAACAACAATTATTCTCTGACTTTAAATGAATAACCGTATTGCAATAAACATGATCAAATCATATTCATGCTCAACGCAAACGCCAAATAACATTTATTTAGGTTTAACACTAATCCCGAAAGTATAGGGAGTGTGCGATGATGATCATATCAATCTTGGAACTACTTCCAACACTCATCGTCACTTCCCCTTCAACTAGTCTCTGTTTATTCTGTAACTCCTGTTTTGAGTTACTAGTCTTAGCAACCGAACAAGTATCAAATACTCAGGGGCTACTATAAACACTAGTAAGGCTCACATCAATAATCTGTATATCAAATATACCCTTGTTCACTTTGCCATCCTTCTTTATCCACCAAATATTCAGGGCATTTCCGCTTCTAGTGACCATTTCCTTTGCAGTGTAAGCACTCAGTTTCAGGCTTTGGTCTAGCTTTGGTCTTCTTCACGGGAGTGACAACTTGCTTGTCTTTCCACTTGAAGTTACCTTTCTTTCCCTTTGCCCTTCTCTTGAAACTAGTGGTCTTGTCAATCATCAACACTTGATGCTCTTTCTTGATTTCTACCTTCGTCGATTTCAACATCACGAAGAGCTCGGGAATCGTTTTCGTCATCCCATGCATACTATAGTTCATCACAAAGTTCTAGTAACTTTAGTGAAGGTGGCTAGAGAATTCTGTCAATCACTATCTTATCTGGAAGATTAACTCCCACTTGATTCAAGCGATTGAAGTACCCAGACAATCTGAGCACATGCTCACTAGTTGAGCGATTCTCCTCCATCTTTCGGCTTTAGAACTTGTTGGAGACTTCATATCTCTCAACTCAGGTATTTGCTGGAAATATTAACTTCAACTCCTGGAACATCTCATATGGTCCATGATGTTCAAAATATCTTTGAAGTCCCGATTCTAAGCCGTTAAGCATGGTGCACTAAACTATCAAGTAGTCATCATATTGAGCTAGCCAAACGTTCATAACGTCTGCATCTGCTCCTGCAATAGGTCTGTCACCTAGCGGTGCATTAAGGACATAATTCTTCTGTGTAGCAATGAGGATAAACCTCAGATCACGGATCCAATCCGCATCATTGCTACTAACATTTTTCAACACAATTTTCTCTAGGAACATATCAAAATAAACATATGAAAGCAACAACGCGAGCTATTGATCTTACAACATAATTTGCAAAATACTACCAGGACTAAGTTCATGATAAATTAAGTTCAATTAATCATATTACTTAAGAACTCCCACTTAGACAGGCATCTCTCCAGTCATCTAAGTGATCACGTGATCCAAATCAACTAAACCATAACCGATCATCACGTGAGATGAAGTAGTTTTCAATGGTGAACATCTCATGTTGATCATAACTACTATATGATTCACGCTCGACCTTTCGGTCTCCGTGCTACGAGGCCATATCTGCATATGCTAGGCTCGTCAAGTTTAACCTGAGTATTCCGCGTGTGCAAAACTGGCTTGCACCCGTTGTAGATGGACGTAGAGCTTATCACACCCGATCATCACATGGTGTCTGGGCACGACGAACTTTGGCAACGGTGCATACTCAGGGAGAACACTTCTTGATAATTAGTGAGAGATCATCTTAAAATGCTACCGTCAATTAAAGCAAGAATAAGATGTATAATAGATAAACATCATATGCAATCAAAATATGTGACATGATATGGCCATGATCATCTTGCGCCTTTGATCTCCATCTCCAAAGTACTGTCATGATCTCTACCGTCACCGGCACGACACCATGATCTTCATCATCTTGATCTATATCAATGTGTCATCACATGGTCGTCTCGCCAACTATTGCTCTTGCAACTATTGCTCTCGCATAGCGATAAAGTAAAGCAATTATTTGGCACTTGCATCTTTATGCAACAAAGAGACAACCATAGGGCTTCTGCCAGTTGCCGATAACTTCAACAAAACATGATCATCTCATACAATAACTTATATCTCATCACGTTTTGACCATATCACATCACAACATGCCCTGCAAAAACAAGTTAGACGTCCTCTACTTTGTTGTTGCAAATTTTACGTGGCTGCTACGGGCTTAAGCAAGAACCAATCTCACCTACGCATCAAAACCACAACGATAGTTTGTCAAGTTGATGCTGTTTTAACCTTCGCAAGGACCGGGCGTAGCCACACTCGGTTCAACTAAAGTTGGAGAAACTAACACCAGCTAGTCACCTGTGTGCAAAGCACGGCGGTAAAACCAGTCTCGCGTAAGCGTACGCGTAATGTCGGTCCGGGCCGCTTCATCCAACAATACCGCTGAACCAAAGTATGACATGCTGGTAAGCAGTATGACTTGTATCGCCCACAACTCACTTGTGTTCTACTCGTGCATATAACATCAACGCATAAAACCTAGGCTCGGATGCCACTGTTGGAGAACGTAGTAATTTCAAAAAAATTCCTACGCACACGCAAGATCATGGTGATGGTATAGCAACGAGAGGGGAGAGTGTTCGTCCACGTACCCTTGTAGACTGTAAGCGGAAGCGTTAGCACAACATGGTTGATGTAGTCGTACGTCTTCACGATCTGTCCGATCCAAGCACCGAACGTACGGAGCCTCCGAGTTCAGCACACGTTCAGCTCGATGACGATCTCCGGCCTTCGATCCAGCCGAGCTCCGGAGATGAGTTCCGTCAGCACGACGGCGTGGTGACGATGATGATGTTCTACCGGCGCAGGGCTTTGCCTAAACTCCGCGACGATATGACCGAGGTGGAATATGGTGGAGGGGGGCACCGCACACGGCTAAGGAATGATCTGTAGATCAACTTGTGTGTCTATGGGGTGCCCCCCGCCCCCGTATATAAAGGAGGGAGGGGGAGGTGCGGCCGGCCCCCTAGGGGTGCGCCTTGAGATGTCCTACTCCCACCGGGAGTAGGACTCCCCCCTCTTGCCTTGGTGGAGAAGGAAAGGGGGAAGGGGAAAGAGGAAAGGGGGGCGCCGCCCCCCCATCCTTGTCCTATTCGGACTAGGGGGGAGGGGGCGCGCGGCCTGCCCTGGCCAGCCCTCCTCTTCTCCCTCTTGGCCCACTAAGGCCCATTATCCCCCGAGAGGGTTCCGGTAACCCCCCGGTAACCCCCCGATTTCACCCGGAACCATTCCGATGTCCAAACATAGGCTTCCAATATATCAATCTTTATGTCTCAACCATTTCGAGACTCCTCGTCATGTCCGTGATCACATCTGGGACTCCGAACAAACTTCGGTACATCAAAACTTATAAACTCATAATAAAACTGTCATCATAACGTTAAGCGTGCGGACCCTACGGGTTCGAGAACTATGTAGACATGACCTAGAACTATTCTCAGTCAATAACCAATAGCGGAACCTGGATGCCCATATTGGTTCCTACATATTCTACGAAGATCTTTATCGGTCAAACCGCATAACAACATATGTTGTTCCCTTTGTCATCGGTATGTTACTTGCCCGAGATTTGATCGTCGGTATCCAATACCTAGTTCAATCTCGTTACCGGCAAGTCTCTTTACTCGTTCTGTAATACATCATCTTATAACTAACTCATTAGTTACAATGCTTGCAAGGCTTAGGTGATGAGTATTACCGAGAGGGCCCAGAGATACCTCTCCGACAATCGGAGTGACAAAACCTAATATCGAATTATGCCAACCCAACATGTACCTTCGGAAACACCTGTAGAGAACCTTTATAATCACCCAGTTACGTTGTGATGTTTGGTAGCACACAAAGTGTTCTTCCAGTAAACGGGAGTTGCACAATCTCATAGTTGCAGGAACTTTGTATAAGTCATGAAGAAAGCAATAGCAATATACTAAACGATCAAGTGCTAGGCTAACGGAATGGGTCATGTCAATCACATCATTCTCCTAATGATGTGTCCATTAATCAAATGACAACACATGTCTATGGTTAGGAAACATAACCATCTTTGATCAACAAGCTAGTCAAGTAGAGGCATACTAGTGACACTATGTTTGTCTATGTATTCACGCATGTATTATGTTTCCGGTTAATACAATTCTAGCATGAATAATAAACATTTATCATGAAATAAGGAAATAAATAATAACTTTATTATTGCCTCTAGTGCATATTTCCTTCACAACCACCTGTGCCGGCGTGTGTGGGACTGGCAGGTGACTCCGACCTCTGCCAGTTCTTTCACCGTGGTCTTTCCTGACGCCATCAGCCTGGGCCTCTGCACCTGCAGCGATGACATCACCTTGGCCCTGAACAAGCTTGTGGTCAACATCTCTGAGACTAAGGTCGACCCCAAGGCGGTCGCAGTTCTGGATACTGCCTGTATCCTCATCGCTGGGCTACCTGATGTCGCCCGGTACGAGCGGGTCATTCGCTGTATGTCCAAGATCCTGGGCAAGGTGGTGGTGGTGGACGAGCTCTCCCTCCGCAAAGAGGAGGAGGTCCGGGTCAAGGTTAAATGCCTTGACTCCGACAAGCTCCGTTTCACCGTTCGCGTCTTCTTTAACAACCTGGGATTCGACCTCAAGATCTCGCCCGAGCCTCCCAACCACGTCGGGCGCCCTCGCTCCTCTGATGATGGACACTTTGGTGGTGGGGGCATGGACCGGCATGACGACTCCCACTACCGCCGGCCGCGCCCCTCCCACCACGAGGATCTGGACGACGTCGACGAGCGCTCGGGCCACAGCCGCTCTCCCTCGCGTGACCCACCTCTGAGCCGTGGGGGGGCGGGCGCTGGCTCGGGCCACTCACGTGGACTGACCCTTGCTGACGAGTCTTCTCCCTTGGTGTTGCCGGCGGCCTCTCCCTCCTCAGCGGACATGAGTGACATCTCCAGCGTCGGCCTACTCGTTGCTCCGCCTCCCTCGCCTCGCTCGCCTTGCTCCACCCCTGCGCCCGGCTCCCCGCCTTCGACCCTGGAGGCGCCCCTCTTGGACCTGGCGGATCCCCCTTCGGACGTGCCTCCCTCCGGAGAGCCCCTTCCGCTCGGCTCCCCTGAGGGCGCACGGGCGCTGCCCGCAGCCGCCTCCTAGAGGCCGCCATTTTGGCATCGCCGGAGGATCGCCCGCCGGCCCCGGATCCGCCCTCCCCAGCCCTGCCAGGGTCCGACGCCTGCCTGGAGCCCGCGACGACTGCTTCTCCGACCACTCTGCCCGCGACGACTGCTTGTCCGACCACTCTGCCTGCAACGACTACTTCTCCGACCACTCTGCCCCTGGGGGTTGCTGCGGACATGGCCACCCCCGTCACCCCCACCCGCCGCGGACGGTGCCGTACGCACGCCGGGCTCGGGCGTCGTCGACTCCGGTGACTGCCTCCCGACGCAGTACCCGTCTCGACGCGGACCGCCCTGCTAGAGGCCCATCGCCGTCTATCTCCGACCGCGCTGAGATCCGGGCCGCGGCCCGGAACCTCGAGTCAGGTGCGATCGACATCCCACCTAGTTCTTCTAGTTGTTCGTTTTCTGCTCTTGAGGCTGTTCCTCTGGGCCACCTTGCCAAGGTGGCCGCGGACTCGTCCGCCGTTTTCAGGGGGGAGGTTGGACCCCCCTTACAGCAGATTGCTGCGATTCAGGCTCGGGAAATCCTTGATGGGAAACTCGCGGAGACCCGGGCCCGCCTCCTCCGCACTCCGGCACCCTAGCCACCTGCACTGGAAATCCGTGGCCGCACCCGCTCCCGCACTGCGGCGCTCAGGGCTAGTAGCGCCTCCTCTGTTTTGGGGTCAAGCAGCCCCCCGATGGGGGTTTAGATGCGGGTCCTCTTTTGGAACATCCGCGACTTCGACCATGATGGCTGGCGTCGCTAGCTCGTGGAGTACATGCATGACGAGCACATCGACATCATGCCATTCAGGAAACCATGCGCATGGATTTTTCTCTCCCCGAGTTGGAGCGTCTTAGCCCCCACATCTTCGCCTGGCACTGGCTCCCTTCTAGTGGGACCATGCGGCACTCGGGAGGCATCCTTTTAGGTGTGAAGGATGTGTTGGGGAACGTAGTAATTTCAAAAAATTTCCTACGCACACGCAAGATCATGGTGATAGCATAGCAACGAGAGGGGAGAGTATTGTCCACGTACCCTCGTAGACCGTAAGCGGAAGCGTTATGACAACGCGGTTGATGTAGTCGTATGTCTTCACGATCTGACCGATCCAAGTACCGAATGTACGGCACCTCCGAGTTCAGCACACGTTCAGCTCGATGACGATCCCCGGACTCCGATCCAGCAAAGTGTCGGGGATGAGTTCCGTCAGCACGACGGCGTGGTGACGATGATGATGTTCTACCGGCGCAGGGCTTCGCCTAAACTCCGCGACGATATGACCGAGGTGGAATATGGTGGAGGAGGGCACCGCACACGGCTAAGGAATGATCTTGAAGATCAACTTGTGTGTCCTAGGGTGCCCCCCTGCCCCCGTATATAAAGGAGAAAGGGGGGAGGCCGGCCGGCCCTTGTGGGCGCGCCAAGGAGGAGGAGTCCTCCTCCTAGTAGGAGTAGGACTCCCTCTTTCCTACTCCTACTAGGAGGGGGAAAGGAAGGGGGAGAGGGAGAGGGAAAGAGGGGGGCGCCACCCCCTTCCTAGTCCAATTCGGACCAGTGGGGGAGGGGGCGCGCGGCCCATGCTGGCTGCCCCTCTCTCTCTCTCCACTAAGGCCCATAAGGCCCATTACTTCTCCAGTGGGGTTCCGGTAACCCTCCGGCACTCCGGTTTTCTCCGAAAACGCCCGGAACACTTCCGGTATCCGAATATAGTCGTCCAATATATCAATCTTTATGTCTCGACCATTTCGAGACTCCTCGTCATGTCTGTGATCACATCCGGGACTCCGAACAAACTTCGGTACATCAAAACTTATAAACTCATAATAAAACTGTCATCGTAACGTTAAGCGTGCAGACCCTACGGGTTCGAGAACTATGTAGACATGACCTAGAACTATTCTCGGTCAATAACCAATAGCGGAACCTGGATGCCCATATTGGCTCCTACATATTCTATGAAGATCTTTATCGGTCAAACCGCATAACAACATACGTTGTTCCCTTTGTCATCGGTATGTTACTTGCCCGAGATTCGATCGTCGGTATCCAATACCTAGTTCAATCTCGTTACCGGCAAGTCTCTTTACTCATTACGTAATGCATCATTCCGTAACTAACTCATTAGCTACATTGCTTGCAAGGCTTATAGTGATGTGGATTACCGAGAGGGCCCAGAGATACGTCTCCGACAATCGAACTGACAAAACCTAATCTCGAAATACGCCAACCCAACATGTACCTTTGGAGACACCTGTAGTACTCCTTTATAATCACCCAGTTACATTGTGACGTTTGGTAGCACCCAAAGTGTTCCTCCGGTAAACGGGAGTTGCATAATCTCATAGTTACAAGAACATGTATAAGTCATGAAGAAAGCAATAGCAATATGCTAAACGATCAAGTGCTAGGCTAACGGAACGGGTCATGTCAATCACATCATTCTCCTAATGATAAGATCCCATTAATCAAATGACAACACATGTCTATGGTTAGGAAACATAACCATCTTTGATTAATGAGCTAGTCAAGTAGAGGCATACTAGTGACTATGTTTGTCTATGTATTCACACATGTATCATGTTTCCGGTTAATACAATTCTAGCATGAATAGTAAACATTTATCATGATATGAGGAAATAAATAATAACTTTATTATTGCCTCTAGGGCATATTTCCTTCAGTCTCCCACTTGCACTAGAGTCAATAATCTAGATTACACAGTAATGATTCTAACACCCATGGAGTCTTGGTGCTGATCATGTTTTGCTCGTGAGAGAGGCTTAGTCAACGGGTCTGCAACATTCAGATCTGTATGTATCTTGCAAATCTCTATGTCTCCCACCTGGACTTGGTCCCGGATGGAATTGAAGCGTCTCTTGATGTGCTTGGTCCTCTTGTGAAATCTGGATTCCTTTGCCAAGGCAATTGCACCAGTATTGTCACAGAAGATCTTCATTGGTCCCGATGCACTAGGTATGACATCTAGATCGGAAATGAACTCCTTCATCCAGACTCCTTCATTTGCTGCTTCCGAAGTAGCTATGTACTCCGCTTCACATGTAGATCCCGCCACGACGCTTTGTTTAGAACTGCACCAACTTACAGCTCCACCGTTTAATAAAAACACGTATCCGGTTTGCGATTTAGAATCGTCCGGATCAGTGTCAAAGCATGCATCGACGTAACCATTTACGACTAGCTCTTTGTCACCTCCATATACGAGAAACATATCCTTAGTCCTTTTCAGGTATTTCAGGATGTTCTTGACCGCTGTCCAGTGATCTACTCCTGGATTACTTTGGTACCTTCCTCCCAAGCTTATTGCTAAGCACACGTCAGGTCTGGTACACAGCATTGCATACATGATAGAGCCTATGGCTGAAGCATAGGGAACATCTTTCATTTTCTCTCTATCTTCTGCTGTGGTCGGGCATTGAGTCTGACTCAACTTCACACCTTGTAGTACGGGCAAGAACCCTTTCTTTGCCTGATCCATTTTGAACTTTTTCAAAACTTTTTCAAGGTATGTGCTTTGTGAAAGTCCTATTAAGCGTCTTGATCTATCTCTATAAATCTTGATGCCCAATATGTAAGCAGCTTCACCGAGGTCTTTCATAGAAAAACTTTTATTCAAGTATCCCTTTATGCTATCGAGAAATTATATATCATTTCCAATTAATAATATGTCATCTACATATATTATCAGAAATGCTACAGAGCTCCCACTCACTTTCTTGTAAATACAGGCTTCTCCAAAAATCTGTATAAAACCATATGCTTTGATCACACTATCAAAGCGTTTATTCCAACTCCGAGATGCTTGCACCAGTCCATAAATGGATCGTTGGAGCTTGCACACTTTGTTAGCACCTTTTGGATCAACAAAACCTTCTAGTTGCATCATATACAACTCTTCTTCCAGAAATCCATTCAAGAATGCAGTTTTGACATCCATTTGCCAAATTTCGTAATCATAAAATGCAGCAATAGCTAACATGATTCGAACAGACTTAAGCATTGCTACGGGTGAGAAAGTCTCATCGTAGTCAACCCCTAGAACTTGTCGAAAACCTTCCGCAACAAGTCGAGCTTTATAGACAGTTACATTACCATCAGCGTCAGTCTTCTTCTTAAAGATCCATTTATTCTCAATGGCTTGCCGATCATTGGGCAAGTCAACCAAAGTCCATACTTTGTTCTCATACATGGATCCCATCTCAGATTTCATGGCTTCTAGCCATTTTGCGGAATCTGGGCTCATCATCGCTTCCTCATAGTTCGTAGGTTCGTCATGGTCATGTAACATGACTTCCAGAATAGGATTACCGTACCACTCTGGTGCGGATCTTACTCTGGTAGACCTAGGAGGTTCAGTAGAAACTTGATCTGAAGTTTCATGATCAATATCATTAGCTTCCTCACTAATTGGTGTAGTTGTCACAGGAACCGGTTCTTGTGATGAAATGCTTTCCAATAAGGGAGCAGGTACAGTTACCTCATCAAGTTCCACTTTCCTCCCACTCACTTCTTTCGAGAGAAACTCCTTCTCTAGAAAGGATCCGAATTTAGCAACGAAAATCTTGCCCTCAGATCTGTGATAGAAGGTGTACCCAACAGTTTCTTTTGGGTATCCTATGAAGGCACATTTCTCCGATTTGGGTTCGAGCTTATCTGGTTGAAGTTTCTTCACATAAGCATCGCAGCCCCAAACTTTAAGAAACGACAACTTTGGTTTCTTGCCAAACCATAGTTCATGAGGCGTCGTCTCAACGGATTTTGATGGTGCCCTATTTAACGTGAATGTGGGCGTCTCTAAAGCATAACCCCAGAATGATAGCGGTAAATCAGTAAGAGATATCATCGATCGCACCATATCTAGTAAAGTACGATTACGATGTTCGGACACACCATTTCGTTGTGGTATTCCGGGTGGCGTGAGTTGCGAAACTATTCTGCATTGTTTCAAATGTAAACCAAACTCGTAACTCAAATATTATCCTCCACGATCAGATCGTAGAAACTTTATTTTCTTGTTACGATAATTTTCCACTTCACTCTGAAATTCTTTGAACTTTTCAAATGTTTCAGACTTGTGTTTCATTAAGTAGACATACCCATATCTGCTTAAATCATCTGTGAAGGTGAGAAAATAACGATGCCCACCGCGAGCCTCAACATTCATTGGACCACAAACATCAGTATGTATGATTTCCAATAAATCAGTTGCTCGCTCCATAGTTCCGGAGAACGGCGTTTTAGTCATCTTGCCCATGAGGCACGGTTCGCAAGTACCAAGTGATTCATAATCAAGTGATTCCAAAAAGCCCATCAGTATGGAGTTTCTTCATGCGCTTTATACCGATATGACCTAAACGGCAGTGCCACAAATAAGTTGCACTATCATTATCAACTCTGCATCTTTTGGCTTCAACACTATGAATATGTGTATCACTACTATCGAGATTCAATAAAAACAGACCACTCTTCAAGG
The DNA here is from genome assembly GCA_963921465.1 of Triticum timopheevii. Taxonomy (NCBI): domain Eukaryota; kingdom Viridiplantae; phylum Streptophyta; class Magnoliopsida; order Poales; family Poaceae; genus Triticum; species Triticum timopheevii. The sequence continues at coordinate 603,883,646 of OY997266.1, read as the reverse complement.
GTGCATGATCATAAAATATATTACTCATATAAATAAAACAACCATTATTCTCTGATTTAAATGAATAACCGTCTCGCATCAAACAAGATCCAGATATAATGTTCATGCTCAACGCTGGCACCAAATAACAATTATTTAGGTCTAAAACTAATCCCGATGGTAGATGTAGAGGTAGCGTGTCGACCGCGATCACATCGACTTTGGAACCATTTCCCACGCGCATCGTCACCTCGTCCTTAGCCAATCTTCGCTTAATCCGTAGTCCCTGTTTCGAGTTGCAAATATTAGCAACAGAACCAGTATCAAATACCCAGGTACTACTGCGAGCATTAGTAAGGTACACATCAATAACATGTATATCACATATACCTTTGTTCACTTTGCCATCCTTCTTATCCGCCAAATACTTGGGGCAGTTCTGCTTCCAGTGTCCAGTCTGCTTGCAGTAGAAGCACGGAGTCTCAGGCTTAGGTCCAGACTTGGGTTTCTTCTCTTGAGCAGCAACTTGTTTCTTGAAGTTCCCCTTCTTATTCCCTTTGCCCTTTTTCTTGAAACTGGTGGTCTTGTTAACCATCAACACTTGATGCTCCTTCTTGATTTCTACCTCCGCGGCTTTTAGCATTGCGAAGAGCTCGGCAATAGTCTTGTCCATCCCTTGCATATTATAGTTCATCATGAAGCTCTTGTAGCTTGGTGGCAGTGATTGAAGAATTCTGTCAATGACACTATCATCAGGAAGATTAACTCCCAGTTGAATCAAGTGATTATTATACCCAGACATTTTGAGTATGTGTTCACTGACAGAACTATTCTCCTCCATCTTGCAGCTATAGAACTTATAGGAGACTTCATATCTCTCAATCCGGGCATTTGCTTGAAATATTAACTTCAACTCCTGGAACATCACATATGCTCCATGACGTTAAAAACGTCGTTGAAGACCCGGCTCTAAGCCATAAAGCATGGCACACTGAACTATCGAGTAGTCATCAGCTTTGCTCTGCCAGACGTTCTTAAGGTCGTTAGTTGCATCAGCAGCAGGCCTGGCACCCAGCGGTGCTTCCAGGACGTAATTCTTCTGTGCAGCAATGAGGATAATCCTCAGGTTATGGACCCAGTCCGTGTAATTGCTACCATCATCTTTCAACTTTGCTTTCTCAAGGAACGCATTAAAATTCAACGGAACAACAGCATGAGCCATCTATCTACAATAAACATAGACAAGCAAAATACTATCAGGTACTAAGTTCATTATAAATTTAAGTTCAATTAATCATATTACTTAAGAACTCCCACTTAGATAGATATCCCTCTAATCCTCTAAGTGATTACGTGATCCATATCAACTACACCATGTCCGATCGTCACGTGAGATGGAGTAGTTTCAACGGTGAACATCAATATGTTGATCATATCTACTATATGATTCACGCTCGACCTTTCGGTCTCCGTGTTCCGAGGCCATATCTGTTATATGCTAGGCTGGTCAAGTTTAACCTGAGTATTCCGCGTGTGCAACTGTTTTGCACCCGTTGTATTTGAACGTAGAGCCTATCACACCCGATCATCACGTGGTGTCTCAGCACGAAGAACTTTCGCAACGGTGCATACTCAGGGAGAACACTTCTTGATAATTTAGTGAGAGATCATCTTAAAATGCTACCGTCAATCAAAGCAAGATAAGATGCATAAAGGGTAAACATCACATGCAATCAATATAAGTGATATGATATGGCCATCATCATCTTGTGCTTGTGATCTCCATCTTCAAAGCACCGTCGTGATCACCATCGTCACCGGCGCGACACCTTGATCTCCATCGTAGCATCGTTGTCGTTACTCCATCTATTGCTTCTACGACTATCGCTACCGCTTAGTGATAAAGTAAAGCAATTACAGGGCGTTTGCATTTCATACAATAAAGCGACAACCATATGGCTCCTGCCAGTTGCTGATAACTTCGGTTACAAAACATGATCATCTCATACAATAAAATATAGCATCACGTCTTGACCATATCACATCACAACATGCCCTGCAAAAACAAGTTAGACGTCCTCTACATTGTTGTTGCAAATTTTACGTGGCTGCTACGGGCTGAGCAAGAACCGTTCTTACCTACGCATCAAAACCACAACGATAGTTCGTCAAGTTAGTGTCGTTTTAACCTTCGCAAGGACCGGGCGTAGCCACACTCGGTTCAACTAAAGTGAGAGAGACAGACACCCGTCAGTCAACTTTAAGCACGAGTGCTCGTAACGGTGAAACCAGTCTCGCGTAAGCGTACGCGTAATGTCGGTCCGGGCCGCTTCATCTCACAATACCGCTGAGCCAAAGTATGACATGCTGGTAAGCAGTATGACTTGTATCGCCCAAAACTCACTTGTGTTCTACTCGTGCATATGACATCTACACATAAAACCAGGCTCGGATGCCACAGTTGGGGAACGTAGTAATTTCAAAAAAATTCCTACGCACACGCAAGATCATGGTGATGGCATAGCAATGAGAGGGGAGAGTATTGTCCATGTACCCTCGTAGACTGTAAGCGGAAGCGTTATGACAACGCGGTTGATGTAGTCGTACGTCTTCACGATCTGACCGATCCAAGTACCGAACGTATGGTACCTCCGAGTTCAGCACACGTTCAGCTCGATGACGATCCCCGGACTCCGATACAGCAAAGTGTCGGGGATGAGTTCCGTCAGCACGACAGCGTGGTGACGATGATGATGTTCTACCGGTGCAGGGCTTCGCCTAAACTCCGCGACAATATGACCGAGGTGGAATATGGTGGAGGAGGGCACCGCACACGGCTAAGGAACGATCTTGAAGATCAACTTGTGTGTCCTAGGGTGCCCCCTGCCCCCGTATATAAAGGACAAAGGGGGGAGGCCAGCCGGCCCTTGTGGGCGCGCCAAGGAGGAGGAGTCCTCCTCCTAGTAGGAGTAGGACTCCCTCTTTCCTACTTCTACTAGGAGGGGGAAAGGAAGGGGGAGATGGAGAGGGAAAGAGGGGGACGCCACCCCCGTTCCTAGTCCAATTCGGACCAGAGGGGGAGCGGGCGCGCGGCCCATGCTGGCTGCCCCTCTCTCTCTCTCCACTAAGGCCCATAAGGCCCATTACTTCTCCCGAGGGGGGTTCCGGTAACCCTCCGGCACTCCGGTTTTCTCCGAAAACGCCCGGAACACTTCCGGTGTCCGAATATAGTTGTCCAATATATCAATCTTCATGTCTCAACCATTTCGAGACTCCTCGTCATGTCCGTGATCACATCCGTGACTCCGAACAAACTTCGGTACATCAAAACTTATAAACTCATAATAAAACTGTCATCGTAACGTTAAGCGTGCGGACCCTACGGGTTCGAGAACTATGTAGACATGACCTAGAACTATTCTCGGTCAATAACCAATAGCGGAACCTGGATGCCCATATTGGCTCCTACATATTCTACGAAGATCTTTATCGGTCAAACCGCATAACAACATACGTTGTTCCCTTTGTCATCGGTATGTTACTTGCCCGAGATTCGATCGTCGGTATCCAATACCTAGTTCAATCTCGTTACTGGCAAGTCACTTTACTCGTTACGTAATGCATCATTCCGTAACTAACTCATTAGCTACATTGCTTGCAAGGCTTATTGTGATGTGCATTACCGAGAGGGCCCAGGGATACCTCTCCGACAATCGAAGTGACAAAACCTAATCTCGAAATACGCAACCCAACATGTACCTTTGGAGACACCTGTAGTACTCCTTTATAATCACCCAGTTACGTTGTGACGTTTGGTAGCACCCAAAGTGTTCCTCCGGTAAACGGGAGTTGCATAATCTCATAGTTACAGGAAGATATAAGTCATGAAGAAAGCAATAGCAATATACTAAACGATCAAGTGCTAGGCTAACGGAATGGGTCATGTCAATCACATCATTCTCCTAATGATGTGATCCCATTAATCAAATGACAACACATGTCTATGGTTAGGAAACATAACCATCTTTGATTAATGAGCTAGTCAAGTAGAGGCATACTAGTGACTATATGTTTGTCTATGTATTCACACATGTATCATGTTTCCGGTTAATACAATTCTAGCATGAATAATAAACATTTATCATGATATGAAGAAATAAACATTTATCATGGTATGGACCGGGGCAAGTTTTTCGTTAGCATGGAGCTCTTCGAGAGGTCGCTCAACTTCAAGTGGGAGGTTGTCATTGTCTATGGGCCGGCGGACCACCGCCGCTCCCCGACCTTCCTTGATGAGCTACAATGGAAGGTCTCCGCCTCCACCTTCCCGGTGGTTGTTGGAGGGGATTTCAACCTCATCCGCTCTACCGATGAAAAGAATAATGACCGAATCAACCGCCCTAGGATGTAGATGTTCAATGACTACATCGCGGATCTCAGCCTCCGCGAGCTTGAGCGGACGGGTGCCAGGTTTACCTGGACTAACCGCCAAGCCGACCCGACACGGTCCGTCCTGGACCGCGTCCTAGTCTCCCTGGAATGGGAACTTAGATGCCCCTTGGCTTTGCTTCGTGCGATTACCCGGATTGGGTCGGACCACGTCCCTCTCCTCCTCTCCACTGCCGACGAACGCCCTCCCACCTCGCCTCGCTTCAGGTTCGAGCTCTTCTGGCTCAACCAAGCGGGCTTCAGGGAGGCGGTCGCGGCCAAGTGGACCTCTGCGCACTCCTCTCCCCATCGGTCCATGTCGGCGGTGGACTCCTGGCAGTTTTGTGCCAAGATCGCCTGCCAATTCATGAAGGGGTGGGGCGCTAAACTTGGTAGGGACCTCCGCGAACAGAAAAAAGTCCTCTTATCTGCCATCCAGACCTTGGACTACCGCGCGGACACCTCCGGGATCTCCCCGGATGAGTGGATGGTGCTATATGACTTGAGGATCAGCTCGCCACCATCTATACGGATGAAGAAGCATACTGGAGGCTCCGCGGTACCCAGCGTTGGGTACTGCGGGGCGATGCTAATACGGCATATTTCTAGGCGATCGCGAATGGGCGGCGACGTCGGAACTCCATCCTGTAAGTGCATCTAGTGCCCCATAGTGATTTTGGTGTATTGAAGACTTATAGGTTAAGGGACTAATGTGTTTATGAGTGTACACAGGTCCATAAGTCTATGAGGAGTTTGATATTTACAGAGAAAGTCGACCCCTAAAAATGAATATCTTCGACTGAAGATTTTGGTATTCCTGAAGACTTTCATGAAGACTTTGAAAGTGAAGAAATTGGTGTGTCCGTGAAGACTTGATATTCATGCGAGGAATATGAAGCTTGAAGACTTTCGTTTTCATAGTTTTGTTTTTCTCTTTCTTGAGTCATAGGAAACACCATACTGTTAAAGGGGGTCGAGGAAATACTAAGGAAAATTTTCCATGTGATGCTCAACTCAAAATCCTACACCTACCAATCCCTTCGAGTGAAGCCATTGGAAATCTCATACAGTTCAGTCAATTTCTTCAGTGACAGAGACGAAGTTCTTCTGGTCGCTGAGGAATTTGTTCTGACTGAGGAGTTAGGAATTCGCCAGTGCGGATTGCCTACACAGTGAGGAACATGATAGCCCTGAGGAATTTGAGAGTCAAATTTCTGACGTTGCTGTGCTTCGTGCCAGCTGTCCCAAAATATCTTATCCACATAACGGTCATATCATTGAAGGGCATTTATGTATTATCATGTCGGGCTGCTCCCTAGGCTATAAATAGCCGCCCCCTACAACCACTAGCTGGTTGGCTGCTCCGAGAGAAACTGACACTTGTCATTTGAGAGCAACCCATCCTCTGAGGACTTTGAGTGAAAATCATCGAGTGAGGAAAATCCAAACCCAAACACCCACAAACCCAAAGTGATTGAGCATCACTGAAGAGATTGATCCTGCGTGGATCCGACGCTTGTTACCTTTGAAGACTGTGCTTCTTCCAGACGGTTAGGCGTCATGGTCTAGAGCATCCAAGAGGAATTGTGGATCGCCGAGTGACCGAAGTCTGTGAAGGTTTGGAAGTTGCCTGAAGACTTACCACGAGTGATTGGACGAGGTCTGTGTGACCTTAGTTCAAGGAGAATATGGTGAGGACTTGGTGTCCTGAGCTACATGCTCAGCGACTGGGTGTCCGGGACTGTGAGTCCTCGAGTTTAAATACTCAGCCACTCCAACCAGACGTACAACTGAGGCAGCAGTTGGAACTGGTCTACCAAATCATTGTCTTCACCAACCTTACTGGTTCTACTTCCTCAACTCTTTCCTTTCCTCATTACTGTGTTGAGTGATTGTTCATATCTATGTTTGAAGACTTTGACTGAAGACTTTTATTCAGTCTGTTTGTCTTCATCTTGTGTTATCATGTGTTTAAGCTTTCTGTACTCTGTGATTGTCTTCATTTCATCATGATGACTATGTGTGTATTCTGTTATGCTTACTTCTGAGTACTATTCCGCTGCAAGTAGTTCTTCGCTAAGGAATTTCCTCACCGGCAAATTCCTTAGTGAAGAATTCATAAAAATCGCATATTCACCCCCCTCTTGTCGATATAATGCACTTTCACATCCATTGTTTGTGGGATGGTGATTCCTAGCTCGTCCGCCCCTCGGACATCCGGACGCATGTGGATGGCTTCTATAAAGCCCTATTCTCCCCCACCCTTTGAAGGAAATATGCCCTAGAGGCAATAATAAAGTTATTATTTATTTCCTTATATCATGATAAATGTTTATTATTCATGCTAGAATTGTATTAACCGGAAACATAATACATGTGTGAATATATAGACAAACAGAGTGTCACTAGTATGCCTCTACTTGACTAGCTTGTTAATCAAAGATGGTTATGTTTCCTAACCATGGACAAAGAGTTGTTATTTGATTAATGGGATCACATCATTAGTTGAATGATCTGATTGACATGACCCATTCCGTTAGCTTAGCACCCGATCGTTTAGTATGTTGCTATTGCTTTCTTCATGACTTATACATGTTCCTATGACTATGAGATTATGCAACTCCCGTTTACCGGAGGAACACTTTGTGTGCTACCAAATGTCACAACGTAACTGGGTGATTATAAAGGTACTCTACAGGTGTCTCCAAAGGTACTTGTTGGGTTGGCGTATTTCGAGATTAGGATTTGTCACTCGGAATGTCGGAGAGGTATCTCTGGGCCCTCTCGGTAATGCACATCACATAAGCCTTGCAAGCAATGCAACTAATGAGTTAGTTGCGAGATGATGTATTACTGAACGAGTAAAGATACTTGCCGGTAACGAGATTGAACTAGGTATTGGATACCGACGATCGAATCTCGGGCAAGTAACATACCGATGACAAAGGGAACACCGTATGTTGTTATGCGGTCTGACCGATAAAGATCTTCATAGAATATGTAGGAACCAATATGGGCATCCAGGTCCCGCTATTGGTTATTGACCGGAGACGTGTCTCGGTGATGTCTACATTGTTCTCGAACCATAGGGTCCGCACGCTTAAGGTTTCGATGACAGTTTTATTATGAGTTTATGAGTTTTGATGTACCAAAGGAGTTCGGAGTCCCGGATGAGATCGGGGACATGACGAGGAGTCTCGAAATGGTCGAGACGTAAAGATCGATATATTGGACGACTATATTCGGAGTTCGGAAAGGTTTCGAGTGATTCGGGTATTTATCGGAGTACCGGAGAGTTACGGGAATTCGCCGGGGAGAAGTATTGGGCCTTATTGGGCCATACGGGAAAGAGAGAGGGGCTGCCTAGGGCAGGCCGCGCGCCCCCCCATGGCCTAGTCCGAATTGGACTAGGGGGAGGGGCCGCACCCCCTCCTTCCTTCCCTTCTCTCTTCCCCTTCCTTGTCTCCTACTCCTACTACTTGGAAGGTCTCCTAGTTGGACTAGGAAAGGGGGAATCCTACTCCCGGTGGGAGTAGGACTCCCCTAGGGCGCGCCATAGAGAGGGCCGGCCCTCCCCTCCTCCACTCCTTTATATACGGTGGCAGGGGGCACCCCATAGACACACAAGTTGATCTTCGTGATCGTTCCTTAGCCGTGGGCGGTGCCCCCCTCCACGATATTACACCTCGGTCATATTGTAGCGGTGCTTACACTAGTAGAAAAAGGGTCATACGTGAAGCCCAATAGTGCCGGTTTGAATTTCAGCCGGCACTAATGTGTACAATAGCACTACAAGAAATATGTCAACTTATGACCTTCTGTCAGTGACTCTGGAAGAATTGGTCATAGATTTATGACCATTTGAGACCAATTGGTCAAAAGCTGTTCGAGGGGCTCCAAACCCTAAACCATTGCGACCATTTTGGTCAGAAAGGTCATAATTTCCTTACATGAAATGGTCATAAAGCTAACAGCGCTAGTCCGCTGCCTTATTTCTAGTTGTTAACGACCAATATAGATGGTCATAGCCTTGTAAATTGTGGTGGGTTGCTATGACTAGGCGCCACCTCATCAGTTTTGCCTATGTGTCATGTCCATGTGGCAGTTTTTGCCCTAGGTTGTGAAGCAACCTATATTTCTGTTATTCCCAAAATTACAAAAAAAATCTCATAAATTCTTTGGGTCATATCTTCGTCAAATATGTAAAAACCTTCCTTGCCTAGTTCAAAAATAATTAAAAATTTTCATTTTCCTATTCTGTTCAGAGTAACAGTTTGTGAAGGAAGTACCATTTTGGCATGTCCAAATAGTATCCATTTTCTACAGTGCTTTCCTATGCCCAAATAACCATCCTCCACCAAATGCCAGCTCAATCCATTCATTATTTTGAGCCGAGCTTCAACATTCGTATTTATGTCCAGTGTGGTGGTTTGCAAAGCAAGTACCACCTAGGCCACTCCTTTTGAGCTGAAAATTTGTGAAAACGGTCTTCTTAGTAACTGGTCATCCTCAGCCAAAACTCACGCCCATTAGCCATGTACATTTCTCGTACCGCTAATCAAACACTTGTCTGCTAATTCATGTTTGAGCATCGATTGGTCTCCTCATGAGAATCTTATGTTGTAATTTTCTTCCTAGCACCAACCTGGGGAGTGCCCAACCCACTAGACATGCCTAGGCCGCCCAGAACACATGGCAACGCCACGGTCACGCAGTGACCACGCGGCGGGCATGCGAGTTTACGCGCTCTAGAGTTGGGGCCCTCGGCCACCGCCCAAACCCCGACGTATCGCCACCAAACCATGTATTTATGATTAAATAGGTCCTTATGTAACTAGAAATGATTTTTGGAAAAAATAAATAGCAAACTATGAGGCAGCTGCAGTTCAAATTTGACCCGCTTCCAACTGAATCGGCAGAAATTTGTCTTTTTCACGAGAGGTGGATCAAAAAATTTTACACCAGACCATTTTGTCAATTGTGCATTAAATATGGCCTAGTGTTTTATAAAAATGATTTGGTCCAATTTTGCAACAATTATTTGGTAGTTCCTTCACAAAAAAACCTCCTTTCGGGCACTCGAAAAATGGAAAATGGTTTTTTCGTCCAACGAAAAAGAAAACTTCCTTAGTCAACATTGTTTGCTATTCCAATATGCACCCTTGTGCACAATATGAGATCGTTTGAACAAACTATGCCATGAATGTGGCCATAAGATTGATCATTTGGCTTGAAAGCCATGAATCTTCACACTTGATAGCTCATTTCTGAGAAGACTTTTTTAAAATAATTACCATATTACCAGTTTATTATTTTTCCTGGAAACCTGGTCACATATAATGACACAATGCGAAGGTTTTCCAATTTTTTAATTTTTTTTAATTTTTTATGCCCGTTTCAAAATGCGGTCAAAACGGCGGGCTTGACCGTTCCTAGCTAGTGGTTGAATCTTGGAATTTTTTTGGTGTTTCTAGGATTAAATAGATACTTATGTACCTAGAAATGATTTTTGGAAAAAATAAAGAGCAAACTATGAGGCAGCTACAGTTCAAATTTGACCCGTTTCCTACTGAATCGACGACAATTTGTCTTTTTCATCAGAGGTGGATCAAAACTTTTTTCACCCAACCATTTGGCCAATTGTGCATTATATATGGCCTAGTATTTTAGAAAAATGATTTGGTACAATTTTGCAACAATTATTTGGGAGGTCCTTCACAAAAAACCCTCCTTTCGGGCACTCGAAAAATGGAAAATGAATTTTCCGTGCAAAGGAAATGAAAACTCCCTTTGGCAACATTGTTTGGAATTCCAAGATGCACCCTTGTGCACAATATGAGATCATTTTAACAAACTATGCCATCAATGTGGCCATAAGATTGATCGTTTGGGTTGAAATACATGAATCTTCACACATGATAGCTCATTTCTGAGAACACTTTTTAAAAATAATTACCGTATTACAAGTTTATTATTTTTCCTGGAAACTTGGTCACATATAATGACACAATGCGAAGGTTTTCCAATTTTTTAATTTTTTTTTGAATTTTTTATGCCCGTTTCAAAATGCGGTCAAAACGGCGGGCTTGACCGTTCCTAGCTAGTGGTTGAATCTTGGAATTTTTTTGGTGTTTCTCTGATTAAATAGATACTTATGTACCTAGAAATGATTTTGCGAAAAAATAAATAGCAAACTATGAGGCAGCTACAGTTCAAATTTGACCCGTTTCCACCTGAATCGACGGCAATTTGTCTTTTTCACCAGAGGTGGATCAAAACTTTTTTAACCCAAACATTTGGTCAACTGTGCATTATATATGGCCTAGTATTTTATAAAAATGATTTGGTACAATTTTGCAACAATTATTTGGGAGGTCCTTCACAAAAACCCTCCTTTCGGGCACTCGAAAAATGGAAAATGAATTTTCCGTGCAAAGAAAATGAAAACTCCCTTTGGCAACATTGTTTGGAATTCCAAGATGCACCCTTGTGCACAATATGAGATCATTTGAACAAACTATGCCATGAATGTGGCCATAATATTGATCGTTTGGGTTGAAATACATGAATCTTCACACATGATAGCTCATTTCTGAGAACACTTTTTAAAAATAATTATCGTATTACAAGTTTATTATTTTTCCTGCAAACTTGGTCACATATAATGACACAATGCGAAGGTTTTTCAATTTTTTAATTTTTTTTGAATTTTTTATGCCCGTTTCAAAATACGGTCAAAACGGCGGGCTTGACCGTTCCTAGCTAGTGGTTGAATCTTGGAATTTTTTTGGTGTTTCTCTGATTAAATAGATACTTATGTACCTAGAAATAATTTTTGGAAAAAATAAATAGCAAACTATGAGGCAGCTACAGTTCAAATTTGACCCGTTTCCAAATGAATCGACGGCAATTTGTCTTTTTCACCAGAGGTGGATCAAAACTTTTTTCACCCAACCATTTGGTCAATTGTGCATTATATATGTCCTAGTATTTTATAAAATTGATTTGATCCATTTTTGCAACAAATATATTATAGGTCCTTCACAAAAAAACTTATTTTGGCCACTCAAAAAATGGAAAATTAATTTTTCACGCAAAGGAAATAAAAACTCCCTTTGTCAATATTGTTTGCAAATCCATGATGTAAACTTGTGCAAAATATGATATCATTTGAACAAATTTTGATATGACTTTCACAAAAATACTCATTTTGAGCTCTGAAAAATGAAATGAAATTTTTTATCTTGAATCGATCATGACCAATTTATATGGTCATAAGGTCATCAAATGGTTTGCTGCATTCTGATTGGACCATGGGCATATCACGCGGATCACGCATCAACCACCGTCGGATTCTTTCGGATCCAACGACCCAAACCCACCCGAGCAGAAACCCTAGGTCTGTCCTCATGGACATTTTCCACCCACCCCCCCGCCTCCATTCTTTCTCTCATTCCTCCCTCCCCCGCCTCCATTCTTTCGCTCCAGATCGACGACCACGGCCCCCCGTCGCTGCCCCCTCCTTCCCCATCCCGCCGCGGCGAGGAGATCCATTCCCGCCGCTGCCGTCGTCCCCGCCCCCTTCTCCCCGAGTCAGACCACATCCTCCCACCGTAGCTCTCCGCCGGGCCTCCCCCCACTCCTCGCAGATCCAGAGCTGCGAGATCCGTCTCTCTCCGACATCGAGGTTGACTGGGAGGGGCGCAATCCAGGACCAGCGGGCTACACGCTGGCGAAGAGCGGAGCAGAGCACCGCCTCGCCTCTTCCACTGCCGTCCGCCTCCTGCGCTCCCCCGCGGCTCCGCACGTCGTCCCTTCCCCGCCCGCCCGCCTCGCCGGGGCGCCAGCGCGCTTCCGGTGCCGCCGCCGGCTCCGATCGGTGCGCGCGGAGGCGGCCAAGGAGGCGGATGTGGGGGAGCTCAGGGCCGGGGTGTCCGTCTACAAGCCGCGCTCCTATGAGGTGCTCGTCTCCGATGCCTCCCGCTCCCTCACCGCCGCCATCGACAACTGCAGGACCCGCCTCGAGATCGAGTTCCCGTAAGCATCCACTCCGCTGCACTATCCCATTCGTCTCGTTTCAATCTAATGCAATCCCACGAGTGTTCTCACATCCCCTTCATGTTTCTTCCATGAACCTCCATGGGTAATCCATGACTAGGCCTCTGCCCAGCAGCATCTCTTCTTACAAGGTACTGACTGCCCGCCCTTCTTCTCCAACCCCTGCTCAAATTTCCTGCTGTGACATGTCGCCATATTTTATTGGATACAGTTTGATTCTAGTTACATATGCATAAAAATTCAGTCCATACATAAGAATCTTTTTACGGGACACTGCAGCAACATTGACTGAATGTTTCCTGCTACAGCAACATTGTGGTCATCAATGGATACGAATTGACTAGTGATCGATGCTCATACTGTATGTACAACATGTTGCTGAACTCAAAAATGCTATTTGCTTCACATTTTTGTTTGTTGAACTGTCCCAGAATATTTCAATTAATGTAAACCTATGAGTTAAATAAATTGTATGGGAGGCATTGACATAAGTGCTCTAGACCTGCTCTGCTCCTGTTCAGAGGCACCTTGTATTCTTTTTTGTAAAATCTCCTATCGTAAAATATGCTGAATTTGTATGCTATGATAGACAGCTGGTGAGGTAAACAATTGATTCTTGTTCATGCCACTTCCTGTTTTAGATGCTCAATGTGGTTACTGCATGAGTTTGTTATGTTTAGTCAAAGTGTCTTGAAATGCTTGGGAATGGCCTGTCTGTCTGGACATGCAGTTAGTCTGAATCTGTTTTGGCAGCTAACATGCCTCGTCATTCTGACTACTTGCTTTCTCACTTCATGGCACTTGAGAACATTCATGTTCTATTTTATCCATTCTCACATTCTGGCATCTAGTACTTCAACGATCTCACAGTGGTGGTTTAGGACATGCTTATCGTTGCAAAAAAAAAATGAGCTCGGGCAATACTAATGTTTATATCTATCATCCAGTACTATTGTTTTTATCTAATCAAGACCTTATGATTTACACAGGTCGGGTTGTCGCAGGTTCCATGGAGCCCCCCTCCCCTCGTCAAGCTCGGCGCCAAGAGCGAGGAGCTACTCTTCGCCTCGCCTCGCCTCGCACAAGCGATGCCATCTGCTCTTTCACTAGTGTCGACCCTTGATTTCATTGCTAATAACACACGCATGCTCCACAACTAATACAGAAGATGCATTTCCATCCCATCTAGTAGGTGTTGACTTGATGCAAACAAATAAAATAAAATTAGTAGGTGTTGACTGCTCACATCCCATATATGCTGAACGATGCTAACTGCTGTACCAATGTGATGTTGCTTGCTTGATTGATGACTGGTTGTCATTAACTAGAAAAAAGAAGAAGAAAACCTTGTCAATTCATTTGAGTAGAATCATGTATCCCATACTTGTATTTGCATGTTTGCTTGCTTGCTTGCTTGTAGCACTATCAAGTGTGAGGAAATTCAGTACTAGGATGTGTAGAGATGGGACGCTGTTAGATCATTAGCACTTGTAGCACTATCAAGCTTGTATTGATTGCAGATAGAAAACCTTGTAATTTTTTTTCTGTAAGCTAAACTTTGTGATTTAATTTCTGGAAGCTAAACATTGTAAGTCTATTAAGAAACTTGAGCAAAATCAGTCCACAAGTTAGTTGAAGTCACAAGTGCCTTTTATTGACAGAGTCTTCTGCCAGGGCGAATGTTATATTCAAAACCACTTCTGATCACTTTGTGTTTTCTTCTTTAATATTTTGTTGTGTCTTGCTTGTTGGGAATTGATCTAGTTAAGTGGCTGACAGGGAATATATTATGTTATCAAGTTCGTGCCTTGGTGCGTCTGAGAATGTTGTTTCTTTCTTTCTTTCTTTCTTCCTTTTGTTGCAAACCTGAAAAGAAAGTGCAATGTGAACCTGGAAGGTGCATGTACTGCTGCTACTTTCGTGTGCCAACTGCTATACTAGTTGGTTTGTGATGATCCAAACAAGTCGACAACAGTAGTACTGTTGGCAGTTGGTGTTTAATTTCATTGCTGCCATGGTATTTATTCTTTCGACATGTCATGTATATGCTTGGTTCCCTGATGGGTGCACTTTCTAACATGCGCAGGTGCAAGACAGAGACACGCCACCATGCAATGTTTCTTCTTCCACTCGCAGGCCTCCCACTCCAGTAACTCTTTTTCTGTTCTAGCATAGCATAGCTGGTAAGCAACCGCTCCTCACTTTTGCTCTCTCTTGCTCTATTATCTTGCTCTGCGTGTGTCCATGACCACACACCCCTTCTGCTAAGTTATGTTCTGGCCATGGTGATTTCTGTCTAGTGCTTATGATGCTTTGGACTTGTAGTTTAGTGATGCCAAGTGTTGCATTGATAATATTTGATCAAAACCACCCAATTAAGTTGAACAATTGAAGAGAGCCTGCTAAAGTTTTTTGCACGACTTGCACTTGAGCCATGCATATTCATATTATGTATCTGTTTTCTTGTATGTATGGGTATCTCATTTTAACTAGTTGGAGGACAAAAAGCATGGCACTAGCTCAATTTGTGTTATCATTCTAAATAAATGTCATTTTCTTGAATGGTCGGTTCAATATATTTGCCCCAATTTTTCTTATTCTTCTCTCATTCATGTAACAGGGTGACAGAGGAAGCCATGTTGAAGTTTTGTTTGTTGCCAGCACTGACTTCGGTCGTCCAGCGAGTCTGGCATGTTGTTCATCTGACTACGGTCGTCCAACTAGTCTGTCATGTTGTTCATCTAACTACAGTCGTCCAACGAGTCTGGCATGTTGTCATTTTCTTGTAAAGCAGTACTGTATTACACTTGTAGAGCTCGTTAGTACACTTGTAAAGCTTGAAAGTACTGCATTACACATGGTCATGTATTGGCACGTATAGAGCTTGTTATTGTGATTGCCATTGTATTATGTGATCTGGTTGCTCTTATTTGAAGTTTATGTGTGCTTTTTGTCTGGCAATTTAAATACTGGTTGAAATATGAAGAATATGAGCCTGATCGATGGGACCCACTTACCAGAACATGAAAAATGGGACCCAGTTACAAGAACCTGACAATTGGGACCCATCTGGACCCATTTATAAAAAAAGGAAAATGAAATAGCTTAGACAAAAAGGCCATGACCCAACAATAAAAAAGCTGCACTGTTGGGCTTGGCCCATGAACCCAAAAAAAATTGATGTAAAAAAACACAAATGGGCTGAATTGTTGGGCTCGGCCCATGTAGAAAATCGAATTGGACCGGGCTGAATCTTGTGCCACGTCAGATTGCCACGCTGGATGCCTATGTGGCCTGGGGAGGTTGCTAGTGACCAAAACGCCACAGTAGGAATATTTTGGTCGTAAACGTTTTTGACCATTCCAGAAGAAAGGTCGCTATAGTCAGTTTACGACGGCCAGCTTTTGACCTTCTGTTTTTGGTCACAAAAAGGTCATAAATGGAAATTTGTGACCTTTCAGTGACCAATAGTGGTGGTCATAAGTTGACATATTTCTTGTAGTAGCACCGGTTCGTGGCGGCGATCAATAGCACCGGTTCGTGGCGAACCTTTAGTACCGGTTCATGCCACGAACCGGTACTAAAGGGTCTGTGTCAGCCTGCGGTCAGGCTATGGCCCCACCATCACCATTTAGTGCCGGTTCGTACCACGAATCGGTACTAATGAGGTTATGGCAAGCTGTTTTTAGTCCCACCTCGCTCCCCTAACAAGCCTTTTACCACCTTAAATATGTTATTTCTCAAACTATCACAAGCACTTGGTCTTCATTGAACTCTATGTGTAGAATTTGTGGCCGCAATATGAGTCTTCATCGGTTTATAAATCGTTGATGACTCATATTGACAATTCAGATTGTACACACAAAGATCATTGATGATCAAAGTATTTTTGATGTTATAAGATCATATTGACAGTTTAGACTCTAAAGAAATATAAGATCGTGATGTAAATGCTCTTATATTTTTTGCGTTCAGTATGCACTATTCAAAGCGACGCCATCAACTTTCAACCATTTCTGCCTTCATTTGCTATTTTTCATGCATTCAATGATTTGTTTTGAGAACTAAATGACCTGAAAATTGAAAAACACTACAAATGAACTCTGAAAAAGTTGAAACTTGGTATGGTATCATCATTTCACCCACATAGATTGTTCAAAAAAGTAGAGAGGGTTACGGCAAAAAATGGATGCACTTCGTTTACAAACTGGACAATCTCTTTCGAAGTATTCAGGTTTCTGATGAAATTAAACTCATCTGTTACAAAGACATTTCATTTTTTAAAACTTATTACAACTCCAGACTTTTTGTGCATTCAGTATGCATCATTCAAAGCGACGCCATCAACTTTCAACCATTTCTGCCTTCATTTGATATTTTTCATGCATTTAATGATTTGTTTTGAGCTAAATGACTTGGAAATTGAAAAGCACTACAAATGAACTCTGAAAAAGTTGAAACTTGGCATGGTATCATCATTTCACCCACATAGATTGTTCAAAAAAGTAGAGAGGGTAACGGCAAAAACTGGATGCACTTCGTTTACTAACTGGACAATCTCTTTCGAAGTATTCAGGTTTCTGACGAAATTAAACTCATCTGTTACAAAGACATTTCATTTTTTTAAACTTATTACAACTCCAGACTTTTTGTGCATTCAGTATGCATCATTCAAAGCGACGCCATCAACTTTCAACCATTTCTGCCTTCATTTGATATTTTTCATGCATTTAATGATTTGTTTTGAGCTAAATGACCTGGGAATTGAAAAGCACTACAAATGAACTCTGAAAAAGTTGAAACTTGGCATGGTATCATCATTTCACCCACATAGATTGTTCAAAAAAGTAGAGAGGGTTACGGCAAAAACTGGATGCACTTCGTTTACAAACTGGACAATCTCTTTCGAAGTATTCAGGTTTCTGACGAAATTAAACTCATCTGTTACAAAGACATTTCATTTTTTTAAACTTATTACAACTCCAGACTTTTTGTGCATTCAGTATGCATTATTCAAAGCGACGCCATCAACTTTCAACCATTTCTGCCTTCATTTGATATTTTTCATGCATTTAATGCTTTTTTTGAGCTAAATGACAATAATTAAATTTTGTGCAGGCAGCGCACCACCTTTAGTACCGGTTGGTGGCTCTAACCGGTACTAAAGGGTAAGCTGTTTTTTAGTCCCACCTCGCCAAGAGAGAGGGAGTATGAGCGGTTTATAAGCCCTGGGTGCAGAGACGATGAAGAAGAGGCTCAATGCTCACGTTGCTTAGCTTCAAGCCTTTAGGAATATGGTAGATTGCACGGAGCTACGCGCAGTGCAGTTTATACTATCCCAAAAGGCTTGAAGCAAATTAACGAGCATTGCACCTCTTTTTTATTTTTAATAACTTATTACAACTCCGGACTTCTTCTGTTATGGCAAAAGGAAGGAGGAGAAGAAGAAGAAGAACAAGAAGAAGGAGGAGGAGAAGAAGAAGAAGAAGAAGAAGAAGAAGAAGAAGAAGAAGAAGAAGAAGAAGAAGAAGAAGAAGAAGAAGAGGAAGAAGAAGAAGAAGAAGAGGAAGAAGAAGAAGAAGAAGAAGAAGAAGAAGAAGAGGAGGAAGAAGGAGAAGAAATAACTATATAAAAAATAAAGTAGAAAAGAAATAACTATATAAAAAAATTACTCAAAAATAAATAGAAGAAAATAAATAATGCAGAAAAGAAAAAAACTACTATAAAGCAAAAATATTCACAAAGAAACTAAATACGGCAAAAAAACTACTCAGAAATAAATAGAAGAAAAAAATAAAGTAGAAAATAAATAACTATATAAAAAAATACTCAAAAATAAATAGAAGAAAATAAATAATACGGAAGAGGAGAAGAAGAAGAAGAAGAAGAAGAAGAAGGAGGAGGAGAAGAAGAAGAAGAAGAAGAAGAAGAAGAAGGAGGAGGAGAAGAAGAAGAAGAAGAGGAAGAAGAAGAAGAAGAAGAGAAAGAAGAAGAAGAAGAAGAAGAGGAGGAGGAAGAAGGAGAAGAAATAACTATATAAAAAATAAAACAGAAAAGAAATAACTATATAAAAAAATTACTCAAAAATAAATAGAAGAAAATAAATAATGCAGAAAAGAAAAAAAAACTAATATAAAGCAGAAATATTCACAAAGAAACTAAATACGGCAAAAAAACTACTCAGAAATAAATAGAAAAAAAATAAAGTAGAAAATAAATAACTATATAAAAAAATTACTCAAAAATAAATAGAAGAAAATAAATAATACAGAAAAGAAAAAAAATGTTGGGGCGCTGCCTGGTGAGCCTACCAGTCCTAGGGTGTGCAAATGCAGGCCCAGAAGGGCCAGGAGGCTCACCGGGCAGCGCGCCTTAGTTAGGCCCAGAAGCCTGCTATATAGAGGAGTTCGAAAGGGCAGCCGCGGCTGGGTTTATAAACCAGTGCGGCTGCCCTTCGCTCGGCGAGGTGGGACTAAACATAGCGCACCGCGGGTGGCAGCGCACGGCCTTTAGTACCGGTTGGTGGCTCCAACCGGTACTAAAGGGGGGCCTTTAGTACCGGTTGGAGCCACCAACCGGTACTAAAGGGCCTCGTTTCCCGCCGCTTGGGTTGGCCAAAATTGGCCTTTAGTACCGGTTCGTGGCTCCAACCGGTACTAAAGGCTCCCCCTATATATATGGCACTTGCGAAAAATCAGTTATCGTCGCCACTTCGTTCCACGTTTCTCGCGCGAGAGAGTCTCTCGCTCGATCTCGCCGACGCTGCCGCGCCGCCGTGCCATCGCCCTCGCCGCCCCCGCCGCCCGTCGTCGTCGTCGCCGCGCGCCCCCGCCGCCCGTCGTCGTCGCCGCGCGCCTCCGGCCGCCCGTCGTCGTCGCCCCCGGCCCGCCGCGCACCCGTCGCCGCCCCCGGCCGCCCGTCGTCGCCACCCTCGCCGCCCGTCGTCGTCGCTGCCCCGCGCCACCCGTACGCGCCCTATATACGTACACACGCATACGTATACACACATACACACACACACACATACACACACATACACACACACGTATATATACACGCACACACACATATTTTTTTACTTATTTTCTGTTTTCTATATATAATATGTTTAGATGAATTAGAACTATCTAGTTTATTTTTAGTAAATATAATGCTTTTAGTTGAACTAGTTGAATTAATATATAGATCAACTGGTTTATTTTTTGAAGATGCTTAATTAGTTGAACTTGTTGAATTAATATATAGAACTAGTTTATTTTTAGAAGATGCTTAATTAGTTGAACTTGTTGAATTAATATATAGAACTAGTTTATTTTGAGTAAATGCTTAATTAGTTGAACTAGTTGAATTAATATAACTAGTTTATTTTTAGTAAATGCTTAGTTGAACTAGTTGAATTAATAGATTTTTCTATTAATAGATTTTTTTTCTGTTAATAGAATTTTTTTTCTGTTAATAGATTTTTTTGGTGATATTATTATTGAATATGCATGTTTGGTGATATTATTGTTAATAGATTTTTTTTGGGTGATATTTAGATTGTGTAATTAATTTTGTTCATAGAATTTTAATGATTTTTTTGTTCATAGTATTTAGAAAAAGGAAAAAAATAAGAAGTAGTTTATATATAGTTGAACTAGCTAGTTGATTTAATAAACTAATTTATTTTACTACATATAGAAGTAGTTTGTTTTTAGTAAGTACTACTTATTTATTTATAGTAAGTGCTTAGTAGTTGAACTAGATAGTTGACTTAACTAATAAAACTAAATTATGAACGTAGGCCGGAAATGTCATACTCATCGGACGACGATAACCGCCAGGGGGAGTGCAACTGGTGCCACGACGACCGAGGTATCTGCGATAGGTTCATTGAGCTGGACGAAGATCGGCGCTTCAGCATTAAGCTCGAGGAGACCTGCGATGTTCATACGGTACGCAACGACGACAATAGTTTTTTTCGTAATTAAGCACGACTTCAACTATTTTAACGTGTATTTTTCATCTTTTCCAATTCGACTAGCTTATCTCATGCTTTGCAAGACGCTGTGTCTTGGAGAGGATGGGTTTTGAAGACCATGAAAATTTCGAAACCAAAAAAATTATCCTAAGTACCGAACATGGTGTGGATTTTCAAGTAAAGCTGTACAATGCTCAGAGTGTAACCCATTTTGGTTGCAAAAATTGGGATGCATTTTGCAAGATGTATGGTCTTGATGAGGGTATGCTTGTCACCATGGATCTTGGTGATCCTACAATCGAGCAAGAGACACCTTCGATTTGGGTCTTTGTGGATACACCTCCAGTTCTTCCCTCATGTGAGCTAAACACAGTTATTAATTAATTTATATTGTTTATTTCAAAATATAATGTTGACAACTTATCTCCATTGACAGCTTATTTTCATGCTTCAAAGAATGTGCGGAAGATGGTAGACAGAACGTACTACACTGAAGGCTCCGAATTAACTTATCAGGAGAAAAATCATCTAGTCGGATTTTGTACTGATCTTGAGAATTACAATATCTACAATCAAACTCCTCAACATTATGGTCAATACGTGCCACTAGTGCACGTGTTGAACTACGGTAACTATCATGGAGATACCCTGGTAAGATTATTTTTTACTATTACAACATCCGTGTGCATCTTTTTGCACACTTCTAAAACTAGTACATCATTGCTAACTTAAAGTTATTATTATGTTTTTCAACAGATAATCCCGAATGATTGTGTGCCTCATCTGATGTATACGCATGGTAGCCTTCATGTTTTGAACATACTACCAGGTCGTCCTACGAATCTCAACTGTCCATACCGGGTTTCTAAAAGAAGTGGAAACATAACAATCAAAGAATGTAAAAAATGTATGGACAGTCGTAAGGAGCTTCTTGGAAGCAATAAGCAGCGAAAGGCAAGAATTGGAGACAGGATGATCGCCATTCTTCATAATGGAGATTCAGGGTCTATATTGTTTTATGTTTTTTTACCTTAAGGGTGTTTAGGTCCTACCTGATACTGATGATCATGTGCTAAGAACAATTATGTAGGGTTGGGTTCGATGACTATATATGAGGATGATGATCGTATGACTTATTATTAATAACGAGTAGAAGTTGTATGATGATGCATGATTAGTACGACTTGTTATTATATATATATGATGATGTAATGATGCAAAAGCATGCATGAGCATGTTATATCTGCGGGTGCAATGAACATAGTAGCAAACGAAAAAGAATTAAAATGGAAACACAAAATAAAATGAAAAAGAAATCATAAAACTAAAAACCCACCAAACCTTATAGTACCGGTTGGTGTTACCAACCGGTACTAAAGGGCTCCAGGCCCCCAGAGCTGGCTCGTGCCACGTGGTTGCCCTTTAGCACTGGTTCGTGCTGAACCGGCACTAAAGGGGGGGGGGGCTTTAGTGACCACAAATTAGTGCCGGTTATGTAACCGGCACTAGGCCTTATGAACCGGTGCTATTGCCCGTTTCTGCACTAGTGTTAGGCGAAGCCCTACGACGGTTGAACATCAAGATCGTCACCACGCCGTCGTGCTGACGGAACTCCTCCCCGTACCTCTGCTGGATCGGAGTTCGGGGTGCGTCATCGAGCTGTACGTGTGTCAAGAACTCGGAGGTGCCGGAGTAACGGTGCTTGGATCGGTTGGACCGGGAAGACGTACGACTACTTCCTCTACGTTGCATCAACGCTTCCGCTTCGGTCTACGAGGGTACGTAGACAACACTCTCCCCTCTCGTTGCTATGCATCACCATGATCTTGCGTGTGCATAGGAAATTTTTGAAATTACTACGTTCCCCAACAGTGGCATCCGAGCCTAGGTTTTATGGTTTGATGTTATATGCACGAGTAGAACACAAGTGAGTTGTGGGCGATATAAGTCATACTGCTTACCAGCATGTCATACTTTGGTTCGGCGGTATTGTTGGATGAAGCGGCCCGAACCGACATTACACGTACGCTTACGTGAGACTGGTTTTACCGCCGTGCTTTGCACACAGGTGACTAGCGGGTGTCAGTTTCTCCAACTTTAGTTGAACCGAGTATGGCTACGCCCGGTCCTTGCGAAGGTTAAAACAGCATCAACTTGACAAACTATCATTGTGGTTTTGATGCGTAGGTGAGATTGGTTCTTGCTTAAGCCCGTAGTAGCCACGTAAAACTTGCAACAACAAAGTAAAGGACGTCTAACTTGTTTTTGCAGGGCATGTTGTGATGTGATATGGCCAAGACGTGATGCTATATTTTATTGTATGAGATGATCATGTTTTGTAACCGAAGTTATCGGCAACTGGCAGGAACCATATGGTTGTCGCTTTATTGTATGAAATGCAAACGCCCTGTAATTGCTTTACTTTATCACTAAGCGGTAGTGATAGTCGTAGAAGCAATAGATGGCGTAAACGACAACGATGCTACGATGGAGATCAAGGTGTCGCGCCGGTGACGATGGTGATCATGATGGTGCTTCGGAGATGGAGATCACAAGCACAAGATGATGATGGCCATATCATATCACTTACATTGATTGCATGTGATGTTTATCCTTTATGCATCTTATCTTGCTTTGATTGACGGTAGCATTTTAAGATGATCTCTCACTAAAATTATCAAGAAGTGTTCTCCCTTAGTATGCACCGTTGCCAAAGTTCGTCGTGCTCAGACACCACGTGATGATCGGGTGTGATAAGCTCTACGTCCATCTACAACGGGTGCAAGCCAGTTTTGCACACGCAGAATACTCAGGTTAAACTTGACGAGCCTAGCATATGCAGATATGGCCTCGGAACACGGAGACCGAAAGGTCGAGCGTGAATCATATAGTAGATATGATCAACATAAGATGTTCACCATTAAAAACTACTCCATCTCACATGATGATCGGTTATGGTTTAGTTGATTTGGATCACGTGATCACTTAGATGACTAGAGAGATGTCTGTCTAAGTGGGAGTTCTTAGTAATATGATTAATTGAACTTAAATTTATCATGAACTTAGTCCTGGTAGTATTTTGCAAATTATGTTGTAGATCAATAGCTCGCATTGTTGCTTTCATATGTTTCTTTTGATATGTTCCTAGAGAAAATTGTGTTGAAAAATGTTAGTACCAATGATGCGGATTGGATTCGTGATCTGAGGTTTATCCTCATTGCTGCACAGAAGAATTATGTCCTTAATGCACCGCTAGGTGACAGACCTATTGCAGGAGCGGATGCAGACGTTATGAACGTTTGGCTAGCTCAATATGATGACTACTTGATAGTTTAAGTGCACCATGCTTAACGACTTAGAATCGAGACTTCAAAGACATTTGGAACGTCATGGACCATATGAGATGTTCCAGGAGTTTAAGTTAATATTTCAAGCAAATACCCGAGTTGAGAGATATGAAGTCTCCAACAAGTTCTATAGCTAAAATATGGAGGAGAATCGCTCATCTAATGAGCACGTGCTCAGATTGTCTGGGTACTACAATCGCTTGAATCAAGTGGGAGTTAATCTTCCAGATAAGATAGTGATTGACAGAATTCTCTAGTCACCATCACCAAGTTAGTAGAACTTCGTGATGAACTACAGTATGCAATGGATGATGAGAATGATTCCCGAGTTTTTTTTCATGATGATCAAATCGATGAAGGTTGAAATCAAGAAAGAACATCAAGTGTTGATGGTTAACAAGACCACTAGTTTCAAGAAAAGGGCAAAGGGATAGAAGGGAACTTCAAGAAGAACGGCAAGCAAGTTGCTGCTCAAGTGAAGAAGCCCAACTCTGGACCTAAGCCTGAGACTAAGTGCTTCTACTGCAAAGGGACTGGTCACTGGAAGGAGAACTACCCCAAATATTTGGTGGATAAGAAGGATGGCAAAGTGAACAAGGGTATATTTGATATACAGGTTATTGATGTGTGCTTTACTAGTGTTTATAGTAGCCCCTGAGTATTTGATACTTGTTCGGTTGCTAAGATTAGTAACTCAAAATAGGAGTTACAGAATAAACAAAGACTAGTTGAAGGGGAAGTGACGATGAGTGTTGGAAGTAGTTCCAAGATTGATATGATCATCATCGCACACTCCCTATACTTTCGGGATTAGTGTTAAACCTAAATAAATGTTATTTGGCGTTTGCGTTGAGCATGAATATGATTTGATCATGTTTATTGCAATACGGTTATTCATTTAAAATCATAGAATAATTGTTGTTCTATTTAAACGAATAAAACCTTCAATGGTCATACACCCAACGAAAATAGTTTGTTGACTCTCGATCGTAGTGATGCACATATTCATAATATTGATGCCAAAAGATGCAAAGTTAATAATGATAGTGCAACTTATTTGTGGCACTGCCGTTTTGGTCATATCGGTGTAAAGCGCATGAAGAAACTCCATAAAGATGG
The DNA here is from genome assembly GCA_963921465.1 of Triticum timopheevii. Taxonomy (NCBI): domain Eukaryota; kingdom Viridiplantae; phylum Streptophyta; class Magnoliopsida; order Poales; family Poaceae; genus Triticum; species Triticum timopheevii. The sequence continues at coordinate 603,858,755 of OY997266.1, read as the reverse complement.
ATTTTCGGAATCACTTGGTTATGAATCATTTGATGCTTGCGAACCGTGCCTTTTGTGCAAGATGACTAAAACTCCGTTCTCCGGAACAATGGAACAAGCTACTGACTTATTGGAAATAATACATACCGATGTATGTGGTCCAATGAGTGTTAATGCTCGTGGCAAGTATCGTTATTTTCTGACCTTCACAAGATGATTTCAGCAGATATGGGTATATCTACTTGATGAAACATAAGTCTGAAATAGTTGAAAGGTTCAAAGAATTTCAGAGTGAAGTGGAAAAATCATCGTAACAAGAAAATAAAGTTTCTGCGATCTGATCGCGGAGATGAATATTTGAGTTACGAGTTTGGTCTTCAATTAAAACAATGTGGAATAGTTTCACAGCTCACGCCACCTGGAACACCACAACGTTATGGTGTGTCCAAACATCGTAACCGCACTTTATTGGATATAGTGCGATCTATGTTGTCTCTTACTGATTTACCACTATTGTTTTTGGGTTATGCATTAACGACAGCTGCATTCACGTTAAAAGGGCACCATCTAAATCCGTTGAGACGACACCATGTGAACTGTGGTTTAGAAAGAAACCCAAGTTGTCGTTTCTTAAAGTTTGGGGCTGCGATGCTTATGTGAAAAAGTTTCATCCTGATAAGCTCAAACCCAAATAGGAGAAGTGCGTCTTCATAGAATACCCAAAGGAAATTGTTGGGTACACCTTCTATCACAGATCCGAAGGCAAAAACATTCGTTGCTAATAAATGGATCCTTTCTAGAGAACGAGTTTCTCTCGAAAGAAGTGAGTGGGAGGAAAGTAGAACTTGATGAGGTAACTGTACCTGTTCCCTTATTGGAAAGTAGTTCATCACAGAAATCTGTTCTTGTGACTACTATACCAATTAGTGAGGAAGTTAATGATGATGATCATGAAACTTCAGATCAAGTTGTTACTGAACTTCGTAGATCAACCAGAGTAAGATCCACACCAGAGTGGTACGGTAATCCTATTCTGGAAGTCATGTTACTAGACCATGATGAACCTACGAACTATGAGGAAGCGATGATGAGCCCAGATTCCACGAAATGGCTTGAGTCCATAAAATCTGAGATATGATCCATGTATGGGAACAAAGTATGGACTTTGATTAACTTGCTCGATGATCAGCAAGCCATGTTAATTAAATGGATTTTAAGAGGAAGACAGACACTGATAGTATTGTTACTATCTACAAAGCTAGAATTGTCGCAAAAGGTTTTCGACAAGTTCAAAGTGTTGACTACGATGAGAGTTTCTCACTCGTATCTATGCTTAAGTCTATCCGAATCATGTTAGCAATTGCCGCATTTTATGAAATCTGGCAAATGGATAAGCAAAACTGCATTCCTTAATGGAGTTATTAAAGAAGAGTTGTATGTGATGCAACCAAGAGGTTTTGTCGATCCTAAAGGTGTTAACAAAATGTGCAAGCTCCAGCGATCCATCTATGGACTGGTGCAAGCATCTCGGAGTTGGAATATACGCTTTGATAAGTTGATCAAAGCATATAGTTTATACAGACTTGCAGTGAAGCCTGTATTTACTAGAAACTGAGTGGGAGAACTACAGCATTTCTGATAAGTATATGTGAATGACATATTGTAGATCAGAAATAATGTAGAATTATTCTGCAAAGCATAAAGGAGTATTTGAAAGGAGTTTTTCAAAGAAAGACCTCGGTGAAGCTACTTACATATTGAGCATCAAGATCTATAGAGATAGATCAAGACGCTTGGTAAGTTTTTTCAATGAGTACATACCTTGACAAGATTTTGAAGTAGTTCAAAGTGGAACAGTCAAAGAAATAGTTCTTGCTTGTATTACAAGGTGTGAAATTGAGTAAGACTCAAAACCCGACCACGGCAGAAGATAGAAAGAGAATGAAAGTCATTCCCTATGCCTTGGCCATAGGTTCTATAAAGTATGCCATGCTGTGTACCAGATCTATTGTATACCCTACACTGTTTGGCAAGGGAGTACAATAGTGATCTAGGAGTAGATCACTGGACAGCGGTCAAAATTATCCTTAGTGGAATAAGGATATGTTTCTCGATTATGGAAGTGACAAAAGGTTCGTCGTAAAGGGTTACGTCGATGCAAGTTTTGACACCGATCTAGGATGACTCTAAGTCTCGATCTAGATACATATTGAAAGTGGGAGCAATTAGCTAGAGTAGCTCCGTGCAGATCATTGTAGACATAGAAAATTGCAAAATACATAACGGATCTGAATGTGAATGACCCGTTGACTAAGATTCTCTCACAAGCAAAACATGATCACACCTTAGTACTCTTTGGGTGTTAATCACATAGCGATGTGAAATAGATTACTGAATCTAGTAAACCCTTTGGGTGTTGGTCACATGGTGATGTGAACTATGGGTGTTAATCACATGATGATGTGAACTATCGATGTTAATCACATGGTGATGTGATCTAGATTATTGACTCTAGTGCTAGTGGGAGACTGAAGGAAATATGCCCTAGAGGCAATAATAAAGTTATTATTTATTTCCTTATATCATGATAAATGTTTATTATTCATGCTAGAATTGTATTAACCGGAAACATAATACATGTGTGAATATATAGACAAACAGAGTGTCACTAGTATGCCTCTACTTGACTAGCTTGTTAATCAAAGATGGTTATGTTTCCTAACCATGGACAAAGAGTTGTTATTTGATTAACAGGATCACATCATTAGTTGAATGATCTGATTGACATGACCCATTCCGTTAGCTTAGCACCCGATCGTTTAGTATGTTGCTATTGCTTTCTTCATGACTTATACATGTTCCTATGACTATGAGATTATGCAACTCCCGTTTACCGGAGGAACACTTTGTGTGCGCTTTGTGTGCTACCAAACGTCACAACGTAACTGGGTGATTATAAAGGTACTCTACAGGTGTCTCCAAAGGTACTTGTTGGGTTGGCGTATTTCGAGATTAGGATTTGTCACTCCGAATGTCGGAGAGGTATCTCTGGGCTCTCTCGGTAATGCACATCACATAAGCCTTGCAAGCAATGCAACTAATGAGTTAGTTGCGAGATGATGTATTACGGAACGAGTAAAGAGACTTGCCGGTAACGAGATTGAACTAGGTATTGGATACCGACGATCGAATCTCGGGCAAGTAACATACCGATGACAAAGGGAACAACGTATGTTGTTATGCGGTCTGACCGATAAAGATCTTCGTAGAATATGTAGGAACCAATATGGGCATCCAGGTCCCGCTATTGGCTATTGACCGGAGACGTGTCTTGGTCATGTCTACATTGTTCTCGAACCGTAGGGTCCGCACGCTTAAGGTTTCGATGACAGTTTTATTATGAGTTTATGAGTTTTGATGTACCGAAGGAGTTCGGAGTCCCGGATGAGATCGGGGACATGACGAGGAGTCTCGAAATGGTCGAGACGTAAAGATCGATATATTGGACGACTATATTCGGAGTTCGGAAAGGTTCCGAGTGATTCGAGTATTTATCGGAGTACCGAAGAGTTACGGGAATTCGCCGGGGAGAAGTATTGGGCCTTGTTGGGCCATACGGGAAAGAGAGAGGGGCTGCCTAGGGCAGGCCGCCCCCCCCCCCCCCCCCCCCCCCATGGCCTAGTCTGAATTGGACTAGGGGGAGGGGCCGCACCCCCTCCTTCCTTCCCTTCTCTCTTCCCCTTCCTTGTCTCCTACTCCTACTACTTGGAAGGTCTCCTAGTTGGACTAGGAAAGGGGGAATCCTACTCCCGGTGGGAGTAGGACTCCCCTAGGGCGCGCCATAGAGAGGGCCGGCCCTCCCCTCCTCCACTCCTTTATATACGGGGGCAGGGGGCACCCCATAGACACACAAGTTGATCTTCGTGATCGTTCCTTAGCCGTGTGCGGTGCCCCCCTCCAAGATATTACACCTCGGTCATATTGTAGCGGTGCTTAGGCGAAGCCCTGCGACGATTGAACATCAAGATCGTCACCACGCCGTCGTGCTGACGGAACTCCTCCCCGTACCTCTGCTGGATCGGAGTTCGGGGTGCGTCATCGAGCTGTACGTGTGTCAAGAACTCGGAGGTGCCGGAGTAACGGTGCTTGGATCGGTTGGACCGGGAAGACGTACGACTACTTCCTCTACGTTGCGTCAACGCTTCCGCTTCGGTCTACGAGGGTACGTAGAAAACACTCTCCCCTCTCGTTGCTATGCATCACCATGATCTTGCGTGTGCGTAGGAAATTTTTTGAAATTACTATGTTCCCCAACACCCTTCGGGGTGGGGTCGCTCTGGCGACCGACATCTGGTCGGGCACCCAGCTTGTGTCTGTTGCGGACAATGCAAGATGGCTGAGGTACTCCCTTGTTCTGTGTGATTTTGGTTTAACCACCTGGAGTTCTAGTTATGTCGACTGCAGGATCGAGGAACATTTCCTGCCCCATCTTTGACGGTCATGAGTATCCTCGGTGGAAGGCCATGATGAAAAAGCGACTCATGGCTATGGACAGCGAACTATGGACCGTCACCGATCGGTCTTACCAATCTATGCAAGATGGCTGAGGCTGATGACATTCGCAAGTATACACTGCTTAACCTCACAGCGAAGGATGTCATCTGCTCTAGTCTGTCCTGAAATCAGTTCAGGAACGTCATGCATCTCAATCACGCGAAGCTAATCTGGGACCGTCTCTCTGAGGTCTATGAAGGTCATCGGACTCGTCATGATCCTTGGTTTGAGGATTACAAGGAATCTCTCAATGTGATGACGTTCGAACCAGAATCATCATCGTCTACACCCTGCCTTATGGCAAACGGTGCTGAGGTAACCGAATCCTACCTATCCGAATCTAGTGATGATGAATCTGGTGATGAATTTGGACCTAGCTATGTCAAACTTGCTTCCCTTGCCCATAAACAACAAAGAGCCTTGGAAAAAGTTCACTACATGCTAAATAAGAGCGATGATATGTTGGGTGAAGAAATGGATCAGTCAAAAGCATTGGCTGAAAGTCTTCAGGGACTCCATTCCAAGTTTGACGACCTTCAAGACCATCATAACGCTCTCTTATCTGATCACGAGAAGCTTTCTCTTGAACTTCTTCAAAGAAAGCAAGATCTTGAGAAGCTAAGAGTGAGTTATGAAGATCTTCAGAAGGAGCGCAATTCATTACTTGCTCAACAAATCAGCGCTACTCAGGAAGAATTTGATCCTCCATGCTTAAAGTGCATTGAACGTGAATCTACTAATTCTTCACCTGAATGTTCAAATGCTTCAAATGTTACAAATTCTTCACCTGCCTCTGCTATCACTAATTCCTCATCTGAGGACATTGCTAGTATCACTAACAAAGCAGGGCTGAAGGAATTGTATATGACAGGCATCTACAAAAGTCTCAAAGGACATCAGACTCTTTGTGATGTGCTTAAAAAGAAGATCCTCAACAGAAACCATAGGAAAGAGGGTATTGCCTTTGAGAGGAAACTCAATGCTGATGGAACATATTGGAAGCCTGAGAAGTACCCCAAAACCTCATGGGTTGCTGCAAAGGGACCTCTAGTTGATCCATCTAACTTATCTAGCTTTACATGTGAATCTCCTCATTCTTCTGATGAGTCATTTTACTCCAACTATAAACTGTTCAAAAATCAGAATGGCGAGGAGTTTTTTGAAGAATGGGCCAAGCGTCAAGCCAAGTTGGCTAGACAAGCCAAAGAAGCAGTGAGGAAATTTAATGAGGACTCTGCTGCTGCTGCTGCCACAAAGGCCTCTGACAAGCCTAGAAAATCAATGGCAAAGAAGTCTGCTCACAAGCCAAGTGCTTCACCAATTGTGCCCTCACGGCCAAATTCCTCGGCAATGCCCTCACGGCCAGAATCTTCAAAGCCCTCACGGCCAATTTCTTCAAAGCCCTCACGGCCAATTCCTCACGCTGCTCCTCCTCCTCCAAAGTCCTCAGCTGCTCCAGCAAAGTCCTCAACACCTGTACATCTGGCTACATGCCAAAGGACTGCTGGCATCTCTATTGCCTCTGGTGTCTCAGCGAGTTCCTCAGCTACACCAAAATCTTCATCAGGCCCCACTCTGCTGAAGACAAAGGCCACTGCTGGACGAGGTCCTCGGCCTAGTCCGAAGAAGAAACAAGTTGCCTTCCAAGTGCCATCTGACGATGAAGCTGATGATGATGAACTTGCAGAAATCATCAGAGACAGGCAAGAAAGGGCCGCTAGAGCCAAAGGCACAAATGTGCTACTGCTTTTGGATCCAAAGGTGATCCTCGACTACATTGATCTCTGGCACAAGGACCCAAACACTCTTATGCCTGATTTTCATTTGACTCCTGGCCAAAGTCACGTGCTGACCCATTTCATCAATGAAGAAAAATGGAAATTTGAGAAGGCCAGGCAAATCAAGAAGGCTCAGTTCAGGAAAGAGAAGTTCCTGAGGAACAACGTTGTCAAAATGACAACTGATGAACTCCTCAAGATCCAGTCTGAGATCAAAACCCTCAGCAATGATTTCAATGCTTAATATGCTGATTGGCAAGGAGCCAAAGTCAGGTTTGTTAAACTGACTGAGAAGTTCACCAATGTTGCAGCCCCATCGCAACAAGAAATTCCTCAAGTTGAAGCCTTTGTTCAGCAAACTGAAGAACATGCCAGCACCGCTGATGATTTTCCAGCTGCTGAAGAAAATGCTAGTTCCATGGCTGATGACTCCATTCCAGCCGCTGCAGAAACTGCCAGGGCATCCACTAGTGGTGCGCCTGAAGTAAATGAAGAAGTCAGGGCAACTGCATCAGTTGCGCCTGAGGAAATGCAAGCAGATTCCTCAGCTCCTCCTGCGCCTACCCCAACTTCTACCCTTCCATCTGCATCAGATGTGAGGAAGACCACGGCTGCAGAGAAAGATGCAGTGAAGAAAAGGAAAGCATCATCTGCTTCAGATTCTTCAGCTCCAAAGAAAATGAAGACTATGACCAGCTCACTTGAAAATCCAATTGATGTTGTTCCGATTTCCTCCATGCCATCAAAGGACCTTGTTCCTTATGGTGAAGAATATGTGATCCCTAGCGGATCTGATGAAGAAAATCATTCTGCTGCTTCGTCAGAGCAGATTGATGAAGAAATTGAAGTGGATGTGATCCCTTCAACACCTGTTGCTTCCTCGCCCATGCCTCAGTTCACAGCTGAACACTACAGGAAACAGCTAATTTGTCGTCAGGAGGCGTCTTTGCCGTCTGCTTTTCGTTGGGCAGACGGCAAAGAAAGGGTTTGCCGTCAACAGAAGACAGCAAAGAAAAACTAACGGCAAAATATACTTTGCCGTCTACGACAAAAAACACAGACAGCGAAGAGCTTACTTTGCCATCTACAAAAATAAATACAGACGGCAAAGATCTTTGCCGTCTGTATTTTGCATTACAGACGGCATAATGCATACTTTGCCCTGTGTATTAAAAAACGTAGACGGCAAATATCTTTGCCATCTGTAGTAGTAGAGGCAGACGGCAAAGCAAAGAAACACATCTTGCGGATTGATCTCCTGGATCGATGAGGTGGCACGATCCTCTCCACATGCTCCCGGATCAGTCTCCCACGCCCCCACGTCCTCTCTCTCCACCCACCAATGCAAGGGCCCCACCCACCACGCACGTCCCACCCACCCACACCCACCATCGAGATGCCCCGCGCCCCCGCCCCCGCCCGTGCTTACCCTGCCACCGCCCACTCCACAAGCCACTGCTGCCTCGCCGGACCCCATCGCCGCTGGCCTCCTCCCATCTTCAAGCGACTACGCACGCCGCCGTCCTCCGCTGGCCTCCGCGCGCCTCCTCCGCCCTCCGCCCAGCCGCCCGCCTCCTCCACCCTCCACCCAGCCGCCCGCCTCCGCGCACCTCCGATGGCCTCCGCCCGGCCGGCCGACTCCGCGCGCCTTCGACGGCCTCCGCCCGGCCGGCCGCCTCCGCTTGCCTCCTCCCTGCTCCGCACGCCGCCGACGTCCGCCTCCTGCAGCCATCCAAGCTAGAGGCCTTGCGGCATCGTCCCTGCCCCGACCGCTCGTCTTCGGACCCCTCGCCGGACTTTGCCTCTCCGTCCCTCGCCGGACTCTGCTGCGGCCGCTCCTCTCCTTTCCCCGCTGCTGCCTTCCCTCGCACGACCCCACCGCGGCTGACCCTCCCCGACCTCCTCCTCATCGGCCCTCGCCGGACTCCGCCGCGGCCGCTCCTCTCCATTCCCCGCCACGGCCTCCCCTCGCACGATCCCGACGCGGCCGGGCCTCCCCAACCTCCTCCTCTCTGCCCCGAGCACTAGAGCTCCCCCGGCAGTGGCAGCGGTTGCAGGATTTGGCTACTCCGGCGACCACCGAACGCTTCAATTGACGTAATTTTTAACCTAAAAAACTGACGTAATTTTTTTAAATAAAAAACAAACTTCGCCGTCTGTAGTTTAGTCTTAATGACGGCAAAGGAAACGTTTTGACTGACGGCAAAGACTTCATTCTTTGCCGTCTGTTATTTATAAGGCTAACGGCAAAGCAGATTTGGCTGACAGCAAAGCAGATTTGGCTGACGGCAAAGTCTTTGCCGTCTTCTTGATAAAAAGCTGACGGCAAAGTATTCTTTGCCGATTATACTTTGTCGTCTGAGTTTGTCGTCTGCCTCCTGATGGCAAAATCTTTGCCGTCTGGATTTAGGTCTTTGCCGTCTGTGATCCACAGACGGCAAATTAACTGTTTCCTGTAGTGGAAGAGGCTGGCGTTGAAGAAATTGAAGATGAAGACGTGGATATTGGATGCACCACGCCTGTGATGAATGATGACTTTTGGGAAAGTCAGCATCCCAATTCTCCACACTTCACCCCTCTACAACAAATACCTCAGTCCCCCACACCAACCGTTCAAATGGGCTCTGAAGAAACTCATCCCACTTCGTCTGTGCATGAAGAAATTCCAGCCACTAGTGCTGAAGAAACTGCTGCTGCTGATACCTTGAACATGCAGACTGCCACTGAAGATGAACCAAAAATTCCTCAGCCTGAAGAACCGGAGATTGTGATTCCTGAGTTTGTGATGCAACTCACTGACACTCCTGTGCCCAAGCCAAAGGATCCATTCTCAAAGAAGCAAAAGTTCAAGGCTGCTGATTTCTTCAACGAGCATGTGTTCTTCACTGACTATAATCCCTATGATTCTGCTCGCATAAGGAAGAGGCGTTTCTGGACTGCTAGTCAAGCAAACTTTTATTCCTCTGTGCTATTCGACCATGACAAAGTCTTCGACCATGCACACATTCCTCACGTGGACATGGAATCTCTGCCGTGCTTCGAGCCAGTTCTCAGTGTTCTTCACGATGCTGGATTGCTGAATTTTTGCACTGACATTTGTGATTGGAATGAAGAACTCAATATTCAATTCTATGCGACGCTGCACATCACAGGAAATTCTGAAGATGTGAACACTTGGGTGCTGGACTGGATGTCGAAAAATACTCACTACAAGGCACCAGCAACTGAATTGCTTCGTGACCTCCCACTCAGTCCTCCCCTTGATGGTGCACGTTGCATCTACAATGAACCTGAGCTTACAAATCATTACATGCAAGTGCCGATGAAGCCTTTGAAGACGGGGCAGGCCCCATGAACCAAATTCCTTGTTAAGGAATTACTGTATGTGCCTCGGACTGTCTATCGCATTCTGACGAAGACAATGAGTCCTATCAAAGGCCACGACTCAAATGATGAAGAAGTCGTTGGCATCATGAAGAATATGCTTTTCAACATCATTCATGGCGTTCCCGTCAACTTCCATGATTTCTTCATGAGGACTCTAGCAAATATTGCCATGTCACCATTTGAGCTGAAGCCTTATGCACCATGGATTATGAAATTCATCAGGACAAGGTCTTCACTCAACTACAAGGCTGATACTCTGAACCATGGCAGTTTCTTGCCTCCGATTGAAGTCCTCAAACGGACATTTTGCTCAGCTGATGACAAAGGCAAGGAAACTGCTGTGATAGATGAAGGCATTCGTCCATTGGATGGTCAATTTCGCAAGGCTGCATCTTACTCCACCAATGATGACTCTGCCACACATGATTCTGCCGCCAACACCTCTGCCAAGCAAATTCCTCAAGCCACAGCACCCAGGGTGATGACTGATCGTGAGTTACTCCTCAGTCTTCATCAGAAAGTTGATCGCAATCATAAATGGGTCAAGCGTCAGTTTGGTTCAATTCTTCACAACATGACCTCAACCCATAACGCAGTGAAGAAAAACCAATACTACCTCCATGAAACCTTCAACCATACCTGGGCTGTTCTATCTCATATCTACAGCGCAGAAGATCTGAAGAGCATGGGTCTCAAGAAAGAATTTGACTGGTCTGCACCTCCACCGAAGAAATTCAAGAAGGTCAAGGTTCCTTCCTTGGAAGCCATCTCCTATTCTTCATCGCGCGCCACTGATGAAAATGAAGACTTGGACGACACTGCGGCAGGCCCTACTACGACAACCAACCCCGACAACACTGGCGCTCCTCCATCAACTTGATATTCTTCAGGGGCGTTAGTCCTCAGTTTCGATCCTTTGGGTCATTCGATGACAAAGGGGGAGAAATTTGAGTTAGTCTTCAAGTGGATCTATTATATGGGCATTTTTTTGCTAAGTTACAACTCTCGCTCTTCTGAAACTTTTATTGGATCGAGTTGTAATCTTAAACCCGATGGTGCTCTGATACTTTTGATGCACTGTGCTCTGATTCTGCTGCTTGTTCCTCGTTGATATTATTACACGCATGCTGAATCTCTTCAGGCACCATATTTCATCATGCATTTCAAATTCTTCATATTATATGTCAAATGCATGTATAAATTACAAGATATAGGGGGAGATCTCCATGATTCAACTGTTCAAGTGTGCATTGCTTCAAAAGCAAATTCCTCACTATGCACATCTTCAGGGGGAGTTCTTCTATATCTTGCAAACAAATTCCTCAATATCAGTACTTACACTTCATATGTTTATCCCCGTTGAAAACTTAACCTATATTGTCATCAATCACCAAAAAGGGGGAGATTGTAAGTGCATCTAGTGCCCCTTAGTGATTTTGGTGTATTGAAGACTTATAGGTTAAGGGACTAATGTGTTTATGAGTGTACACAGGTCCATAAGTCTATGAGGAGTTTGATATTTACAGAGAAAGTCGACCCCTAAAAATGAATATCTTCGACTGAAGATTTTGGTATTCCTGAAGACTTTCATGAAGACTTTGAAAGTGAAGAAATTGGTGTGTCCGTGAAGACTTGATATTTATGCGAGGATATGAATCTTGAAGACTTTCGTTTTCATCGTTTTGTTTTTCCCTTTCTTGAGTCATAGGAAACACCATACTGTTAAAGGGGGTCGAGGAAATACTAAGGAAAAATTTCCATGTGATGCTCAACTCAAAATCCTACACCTACCAATCCCTTCGAGTGAAGCCATTGGAAATCTCATACAGTTCAGTCAATTTCTTCAGTGACAGAGACGAAGTTCTTCTGGTCGCTGAGGAATTTGTTCTGACTGAGGAGTTAGGAATTCGCCAGTGCGGATTGCCTACACAGTGAGGAACATGATAGCCCTGAGGAATTTGAGAGTCAAATTTCCGACCGTTGTTGTGCTTCGCGCCAGCTGTCCCAAAATATCTTATCCACATAACGGTCATATCATTGAAGGGCATTTATGTCTTATCATGTCGGGCTGCTCCCTAGGCTATAAATAGCCGCCCCCTACAACCACTAGCTGGTTGGCTGCTCCGAGAGAAACTGACACTTGTCATTTGAGAGCAACCCATCCTCTGAGGACTTTGAGCGAAAATCATCGAGTGAGGAAAATCCAAACCCAAACACCCACAAACCCAAAGTTATTGAGCATCACTGAAGAGATTGATCCTGCGTGGATCCGACGCTTGTTACCTTTGAAGACTGTGCTTTTTCCAGACAGTTAGGCGTCATGGTCTAGAGCATCCAAGAGGAATTGTGGATCACCGAGTGACCGAAGTCTGTGAAGGTTTGGAAGTCGCCTAAAGACTTACCACGAGTGATTGGATGAGGTCTGTGTGACCTTAGTTCAAGGAGAATACGGTGAGGACTTGGTGTCCTGAGCTACGTGCTCAGCGACTGGGTGTCCGGGACTGTGTGTCCTCGAGTTTAAATACTCAGCCGCTCCAACCAGACGTACAACTCAGACAGCAGTTGGAACTAGTCTAACAAATCATTGTCTTCACCAACCTTACTAGTTCTACTTCCTCAACTCTTTCATTTCCTCATTACTGTGTTGAGTGATTGTTCATATCTATGTTTGAAGACTTTGACTGAAGACTTTCTCAATTTCCTCAGTTCAATTTCTTCAGTCTGTTTGTCTTCATCTTGTGTTATCATGTGTTTAAGCTTTCTGTACTCTGTGATTGTCTTCATTTCATCATGATGACTATGTGTGTATTCTGTTATGCTTACTTCTGAGTACTTATTCCGATGCAAGTAGTTCTTCGCTAAGGAATTTCCTCACCGGCAAATTCCTTAGTGAAGAATTCATAAAAATCGCATATTCACCCCCCCCCCTCTAGTCGATATAACGCACTTTCACATCCACTGTTTGTGGGATGGTGATTCCCAGCTCGTCCGCCCCTCGGACATCCAGACGCATGTGGATGGCTTCTATAAAGCCCTATTCTCCCCCACCCTTCGGGGTGGGGTCGCTCTGGCGACCGACATCTGGTCGGGCACCCAGCTTGTGTCTGTTGCGGACAATGCTGCCTTAGTTGCCCCGTTCTCCGAGGAGGAGGTCCTCGTGGCGATTAAGGGCATGAACGCCTCCTCGGTGCCGGGGCCGGATGGACTGCCAGTCTCCTTTTTTAAAGCATTCTGGCAGACCATCAAACCTGAGATCATGGCTCTCTTTGACGAGTTTTTCTTGGGGACCATGGATCTTGGGCGCCTGAACTATGGGGTAGTCACTCTTATCCCCAAAGTTCCAGGTGCGACGGACATCCACCAATTCTGACCCATCACTATGATCAATGTGGTATTTCGGATCCTGGCCAAAGGGTACACCAATAGGGTGACCCTGCTCGCCAACTCGATCACTCACCCCAATCAGTCGACTTTCATTCAGGGTCGTTTTATCCTGGATGGGGTGTTGGTCTTCCACGAGGTCCTTCACGAAGTCCGCTCCAAGCACCAACGGGCGGTCTCCCTGACGCTCGACTTCCATAAAGCCTATGACACTGTGCACTGGCCCTTCCTTCGGGAAGTTTTACTCCGTAAGGGCTTTGACAACCGTTGGGTGACCAGAGTTATGCAGCTTGTCTCCTGCGGCCGGACCGCTATTAACATTAATGGTGAGATCGGCCCCTTCTTCCCCACGCTCTGTGGGGTTCGCCAAGGCGACCCTTTCTCGTTGTTCCTGTTTAACATGGTGGTCGACGCCCTTGTGGCCATTCTTGACAAAGCCAAATCGGTCGGTCACATTCACGGCGTGGTCCCACACCTTGTAGGAGGGGGTGGGGTCTCCCTCCTACAATATGCTGACGACACCATAATAATGGTTGCGGGCTCCGCGTCCGATATTGCCAACCTGAAGTTCCTCCTCCTTTGCTTCCAACAGATGTCCGGTCTGACCATCAACTTCGATAAGAGCGAAGTGATGGTGCTGGGATGCCCACCGGAGGAGGCCCAGGGCATCGTGGACCGGCTTAATTGCCGCCTGGGTTCTTTCTCCACGACTTATCTGGGGATCCCCATTAGTGACTCGCGCCTCACCGTAGCGGACCTCCGCCCTTCTGTGACCTGAATGCAACATCGGGTCGAGCCCTGGAAGGGCCGGTGGCTCTCGAAGGCGGCACGGGTAATCCTCATCAACTCCTTGTTGGCTAGCCTACTCTAGTTCCTCATGAGCTTCTATAGACTCCATGAGATGCTACACCAGGAGGTGGCCAAATATCAGTCCCGGTTTTTCTGGGCTGGCGAGCGGGACAAGCAAAAATACCATATGGTGAGCTGGCCTGACATTTGCAAACCCAAGGACCAGGAAGGTCTGGAGATCTTGTCCTCCCATCGCATGAACATTGCTCTCCTGACCCGATGGCTATGGCGTATCGCCAACGGGGAGGGCGGCCTCTGGCTTACCATCATCCAGAATAAGTATCTCCGAGGACAACCTCTTGCTTTCTGCCAGCACTCTGGGGGATCCTTGTTCTGGCAAGCTGTGATTCGGCTCCTTCCCGTGCTCCGAATTGGCACCTCAATCTCGGTGGGTTCCGGGTCCTCGACCCTGTTTTGGTTCGACCGCTGGCTTGGGGATTCCCCTCTGTCCGCTCGCTTCCCGGGCTTATTTGCCATTGCGGCAGACCCCCGGATTTCCGTCGAGAGGGCCCTTATTGACTTAGGGCGTCTCACCTTTCGGCGCCCCTTTGGCCCCCAGGAGGTTGACGCGTGGGACGCCCTTCTACAGGACATCGCTCTCTTGCCGATGGATGTAGAGGGCGCCGCTGACTCCATGGCATGGCGCCTGGAGCCCTCGGATGCTTCTCCACGAAGTCTTTGTACGCTGCCATCGCCCCTTCGCTGGCCCCTGAGCCCTTTAGCCTGATCTGGGACATTCGACTCCCCCTCAAGATCCGGATATTCCTCTGGCAGTGGATCCGGGGACGTCTCCCCTCTGGGGTTGAAGTCCGCAAGCGCAATGGCCCTGGGGATGGGATGTGTCCCCTGTGCGCCACGGTTGAGGATTCGAACCACATTTTCTTCAACTGCCCCACTGCCCAGTTCCTGTGGTCGTGCTTCCGTGAAACGGTCGGCGGACAATGGTGCAATAGCAACTTTCCCGACCTACTCACGGAGATCCATGCCTCCTCCCCGCGTTACCGCCATATTAGATGGTTGTGCATTGGGATCCTAGCATGGACGCTTTGGAATATTCACAACAAGCTCGTTATTCAGAAAGTGCCTCTGCGACGTGCGACTGACGCGATCTTCAAAATGTGCGACTGACTCGTTATTCAGAATGTGCCGCTTAGCCGCCCCCAGGACCAGAGCGTCATCGACACCCTCCTCACCAACCTTCGAGCGATGGCCTTCCGCATGGTGCCCCCGCTTCAGCCACCGCCGCCGGAGCCTGATTAGGCTGGATTCGTTCGTGGCGGTCTTTGTGTGTGTCCTTTTGTTCTTAGGGCTTGTTGAGCTGTGCCCTCAGCATTAACCCTACTGGTACCTTGTTGTGCGTGTGTGTGACTTTGAGTGTCTCTGTGTGTGTGTGTGTGAACTCTGTTGGATGTTTGCCTCAGGCGGTTTTGCTTTATATATAAAGCGGGGCGAAAGCCTTTTTCGGTATATTAGTTTATATATAGAGGGAGTAGTTTCTGCCAGGTTCTTGAATGGTTTTTTTATTTCTTTTTCTTGTTTTTTTGCCTTTGATTTGACGAGAAATGTGTATCTTTATTTACGCACTAAACAACATGTCGCCACCCTCGAATTCGGGCCGGAGAATACTTGCACCACTTTTGGTAGTTCATGAGGTCTAGAATTTTCGATAGCGAGAAACAAAAGCAAGGTGAAAAAACTCCTCTAGAACGTTACTTGATGGGTTAAATAGTAGCAAAGGACACTCCCGTGATTTCCAGTAGCAGTGTTTTTATCTTTGTGACAGCAACCAGTTTACATAGTAGCAGCAATGGGAACTCCCGAGATGCAATATCTTCACCCTTGTGGGTTCGTTCTTCGGTGAGTATATTTAGCCCAGCAATGCTACTATTTGAGAGGGCCCCCTGGTGTCCCAAGAGAAGGCCGCAGCAGCAGATGAGATAGAAGCTGCAGCAGAAGTATCAATTCTGAGTTTCAGACCTGCTCAGTCTAAAACAAAAGAGAGTTTCAGAGGTACAACTAGTATATGCTCGACTGCTTCATCTCTTTGAGTTTCAGTGTTAGCGATTAATATTTTACACCTCACACTAGTCGAGATTGGGTTCAGATCTACCAAGCGAATGTACTGCTATACCACCAGCCCATGCTACTTTCACCTACTTACTGTTGCAGCACTACGAGCACGGTTTGAGCTGTCAAGATTGGGTTCAGTTCTAAACCACTATTGTTCCATAGTACTCTGAACAGGATAAAGTGACCGTAAAGTACAACACCTCACCCAGGAGTATTACAAAAATAGATGAAATATTACACTCATATCATGTTCCAAAACAGGCTGCAGCATACACCAGTTCCATGGATCACCCATACAACACCTGCCCGGAAAGATCCAATCCACTCATACAATATCTGAACAGGTTATAGTGACCGTAAAGTACAACACCTGCCTGGCAGAAAAATATTAACATATGAATCTACCAAACGCGTCTAGAAACAACAAAAAACAAATTGCATCCGGAACTTCAATATGCACAACGCAGCTGAAGTTATTAACAGCAATTGTGCTACAAACTATGTTTCTGCAGTAGCACAAAGCAAGAATTACAAAAATAGACGCCACATTATGTTTCTGTTTTACTTGTGCTACAAACTATGTTTCTGTTTTAAGCCCGACTGCAGCATACATCAGTTCCATGGATCCCAACTCACAAGTAAGAAAAATCCAAAACCCGTTTCTTGCCTAGAACAAGGCATTGCAAAATGAACAAAGCCAACATGGAAGAACAAGGCACAGTGTCAAAGATTCAATTGCAGATGCAGAATTCAGAAAAGGAAAAAGTGATCCAGCACTAAAATGGATGCATTGCTAAGAGGTGGGCAATACAAGGGAAGAACAAGTTGATAGACAGACAAAAGGAAGAATCGAGCAGTGAAATTGATAGAGCATTAGGTTGATATTATTGCCCTAATTAAGACAACAAACACTAGTTTCTTGCTTGCTCAGAACAAGACCAAGGCATAGGAAATTAACAAAACAAAGGACCAGAGTCAAAACAGGAACAGTTTTGCTAATGAAAAGCTCCCCAAAGTTAGAACAAGATTTGACGGTGCCTTATAACATTTGTTCAAGGTCAGATGAGAATACAGGACATTTATGGTGTAGCCGGAGAGAAGCTGGATAATCGTGAAAGAACGCCCGGCGACAAGGAAAACTGTTGTCCTGCTTCACGAAATCAATGGCTTTAGAGATCATCTCTGGTTTCTCTAGTACTTATGGATGTGAGTGGATGAACTCATGTGTTCAGTGCAGTCCCAATCTTCTCTAGAAGAATACTACTACAACTCCCCACAAAAAGAAGAAGAAGAAGATGTACCACTACAACACCTGGAAGGAGACAAGTATAATCTATCCAATTACCGCAATAGTGGCGAGCTTAATCTCCATCAGACCGACTTAACCATCTGCACCAGGCTATCACCACCAAGGCCTGCAAACTTCCCCCAGATTTCTGTGGTTGACAAATCAACCCGGTACTTTAAGTCCCAAACCGGGTACAAGAATAGTAATAGCAGTGGACCAAGAAAAGTGCGGAGGTATCTGATGGACTCGGGCGATCCCGCTGGCGCTCCCGCGGGCGATTCCGCCGCCTCCGCCGCTGCGCCGCCGGCGTCTCTCCCCGCCTCCTCCCTGTCGGCCCCTCCGACCGCGGCCCTGCCGCCGCCCCCCGCGCCGGCCGCCCCGGTAGCCCCCTTCCGATGGGCGGACTGCGCCGACGACGCGCCTTTCCCCCCTCCCCCCTCTCCTCCGGCTCCCTCTACCCCCCTCTCCTCCCGTCGGCTTGCTCTGCCCCGCCGGCCGGCTAGCTCAGCCCCCCACGTGAGGGGCTTTGCTGCCGGTAGGAGGGCGCCGGCGCCGGCCCCCTCGGCGCCCCGGAGCCCGGCTCGGGTGCCGCGCCTCCAAGGTGTGGCCTTGGCTGGTCGGACTCTCCGCTGCCGCCGCGTGCCGGCCTGGGGCGTGGCCGGGCGCGCCGATCGGGGCCCCGCCCGTTCCTCCTGGCGCCGGCCGGCGGTGGGAGCCTGGCCGCCGGCTACCCTTCCCCCCCCAACTGTCCCTCTCTCTCCCTCCCCTCCTCCCGGTCCCGTCGCCTCGGCCGAAGCCGTTCCGGCCATTCATTGCCCACTTCGGATCCTCACGGCTCCACGTGCAGACGGCCCGGGCCGCCCGGTCCCCGACCGTTGGCCTCGCCGGTCCGGCGCCGCCGACCACGCCCGGTAGGGTTTCCCCCTCCCACCCGCTCTCCTCCGCGCTCCTGGCTGCCCGACGGGGCCTGCTGGGCTGCTGGGCCCCGGCCCATCCCGCCCGGGGGCCCATGCGCGGCCCACCATGGTCCGCTCTCCTCCTCTCCTCGCAGGCCGGCCCAACCCGGGTGGGCCTTCCCCGTGCCCTAGGCCCAGCGAGGGGAGCGCTGGCTCGATCTGGCTCCCTCGAGGCCTCCCTCTGGCCCCGTCCCCGAGCGCCGCCATTTCCTCTTGCTTCCCTCGTCCCGCCCCCCTGCCCTCATCCTCCTCCGACCTCGCTCCGCCGGCACCCCTTGCCGCTCCCCCTCCCGCGTCCGGCCATCCGGCGGCTTGCCCGCCCCCGCCCTCTCCCCTCGCCCCGTCCCCCCCCCCCCCCCCGGCTCCCGTCGCGCCGCGGTCGGCCATGCCGCGGGACCGGCAGGACCCGGCCCCCCGGGCAAAGCGCAAGGCGGGCGAGCCCTCCCGTGACTCGACCCGCCCCTCCCCCGACTCCCTCCGGCGGGAGGAGGAGCTCCGGCGCGAGCTCCGGGAGCTTCAGGACAGCCGCCGCTCCCCCTCCCGCCGTGATGACCGGGCACGGTCCCGCTCGCCTCGGGCGTCGTCGGGTGACTGGCGTCGCCGGCGCTCCCCCTCGCCTTCCCGTCGTAGGGACCGTTCCCCATCTCCCGCCCGTCCGGCTCGTGCCGGCTCTCCTCGCCCGCGGGACGGTATCCTCCCCACCCCGGACACCCGCCGCTACGTCCCCCCACACGCGGGTTCCGCGGGGGCTACGGCCCCGGCTCCGGCCTTTGGTGGTGGCCCCTCCCGCGGCCGCCCTGGACCCGCCAAGAAGAAGAAGCGCCGGGGCGTCCGCCTCACTCCGACCGTGCCACCCTCCGCGGGTCCGGGGGCCCCCACTGCTCCGGGCCCCGTCTCCGGTCTCCCTCGCCCCCCATGCTTCAACTGTGGGGTGAGGGGACACTCTCAGGTTGCGTGTGTCAACCCCCAGTGCTGCTACCTCTGCAAGGATCCTGGCCACCCCGCCATTCTGTGCCCGGACAGACCGGTGGTCTCTGAGCTCATGATGTATGGGCACGGGATCGAGGGGTTGGGCTTCTTCCACCTTGAGGTCCCGGACGCCCCTCCTCCATCGCCATCCCTTCAGGCGATTGTCACGGTCGTCGACGGGGTGGCGTCCCCGGAGATGATCGAGGCCGAGCTCAACCACCTCTACCGCCACCAGTGGGACTGGGTGGTCACCCCCACCGCCGGTCACATCTTCTCCGTCATCTTCCCCGACTCCGTCAGCTACGGCTACGCCACGCGTAGTGGCCGGATCACTCTCGCGCTCAACCGGCTGGTGGTCGAGATTTCTGAGCCAGTGCTCGACGCTTAGGCCGTGGCCGTCCTCGACCCCGCCTGGATCCTCATCTCCGGTCTCCCCGATATTGCGCGGTCCGAGCTCGTCATCCGCCAGATGTCTCGCCTCCTAGGCAAGGTGGTGGTGGTCGACGAGCTCTCACTGCGCAAGGAGGAGGAGGTGCGGGTCAAGGTCAAGTGTCTCGACTCCTCCAAGTTGCGCACCTCGGTCCGGGTCTTCTTCAACGACCAGGGCTTCGACCTCAGGATCACCCCCGAGCCTCCCAACCACGTTGGGCGCCCCCGCTCCCTCGACGTCGGCCCCCCAGACGACAACGCGGGGGCCGGCGGAGACTACCACGGCCGGCACCGCTCTCGCTCTCACCGCTCTGACGAGGAGGGGGCGTCCGAGGACTCCCGCTCCCCCACCCCCTCGCCCCCCCTCCGGCTACGGGGGGCAAGGGCCGCCAGGCTGCACCCCGCCCCCAGGTGGATGACCTGCCGATCCCTGACGTGTCGCCATCCGAGGGGAGCGACATCTCCAGTGTGGGCCTGGTGGTCTGCCCGGCTTCCTCCCCGCGCTCCCCCGCCTCTCCCCCGCCTCCGGGGATGGCCCCAGTCGGCCTGACCGGAGGCCTGCTCTCCGCCTCGTCGACGGCTCCTGAGGGTGGGGCGACGCCTCCTGTGGATGCCCCCCCCCTCTCCGGCTTCGCCTCCCCCCGTCACCGTCTTCTCCAGGCAGCCTGACGCGCCCCCAGCCCCGTCGTCCCCTCGGGTCCCCTCAGGGGCCTGCTCTCCGGCCTCGTGTGCGCCTCCCCCTCCTCTGGTCGCTCCACCGCCCTCGACCCAGAGCTTCCTCGGCTGTGCTGGGCCGGGGCTGTTGACCTCTCCTCCGTCGTCTCCTGGGGAGGGGGCGGCTCGGATCATCACCCCTCTGGCAGCCCAGCCTCCCACTCCACGGTCTGCCGCCTACTCCCGCCGCGGCCGGTCGGCCTCCTCCCCGGTGGTGGCCTCCCGCAGGAGTGCTCGGCTGGACGCTGCCCACCCCGAGGGAAGCCCGGCGCTTCCCATCCCCGAGCGGGCTGAGCTTCGCGCTGCCGCCCGCAACCTGGAGCCAGGTACGCCCTCCGTTCCCCCGTCTACTTTGTCTTGTTCTTTCTCTGCTCTTGAGTCTGTTCCACTGGGCCATCTCGCCAAAGTGGCCTCCGACTTCGCGATCATCTTTCACGGGGAAGTGGGTCCCCCTCTCCCAGGTCGCGGCCATCAGGGCCCGGGAGGTTCTTGATGTTGGGGAACATAGTAATTTCAAAAAATTTCCTACGCACACGCAAGATCATGGTGATGCATAGCAACGAGAGGGGAGAGTGTTGTCTACGTACCCTCGTAGACCGAAGCGGAAGCATTGACGCAACGTAGAGGAAGTAGTCGTACGTCCTCCCGGTCCAACCGATCCAAGCACCGTTACTCCAGCACCTCCGAGTTCTTGACACACGTACAGCTCGATGACGCACCCCGATCTCCGATCCAGCAGAGGCGCGGGGAGGAGTTCCGTCAGCACGACGGCGTGGTGACGATCTTGATGTTCTCCTGTCGCAGGGCTTCGCCTAAGCACCGCTACAATATGACCGAGGTGTAATATCGTGGAGGGGGGCACCGCACACGGCTAAGGAACGATCTCAATGATCAACTTGTGTGTCCATGGGGTGCCCCCTGCCCCCGTATATAAAGGAGTGGAGGAGGGGAGGGCCGGCTCTCTCTATGGCGCGCCCTAGGGGAGTCCTACTCCCACCGGGAGTAGGATTCCCCCTTTCCTAGTCCAACTAGGAGACCTTCCAAGTAGTAGGAGTAGGAGACAAGGAAGGGGAAGAGAGAAGGGAAGGAAGGAGGGGGTGCGGCCCCTCCCCCCAGTCCAATTCGGACTAGGGCAAGGGGGGCGCGCGGCCTGCCCTAGGCAGCCCCTCTCTCTTTCCCGCAGGGCCCATAAGGCCCAATACTTCTCCCCGGCGAATTCCCGTAACTCTCCGGTTCTCCGATAAATACCCGAATCACTCGGAACCTTTCCGAACTCCGAATATAGTCGTCCAATATATCGATCTTTACGTCTCGACCATTTCGAGACTCCTCGTCATGTCCCCGATCTCATCCGGGACTCCGAACTCCTTCGATACATCAAAACTCATAAACTCATAATAAAACTGTCATCGAAACCTTAAGCGTGCGGACCCTACGGTTCGAGAACAATGTAGACATGACCGAGACACGTCTCCGGCCAATAACCAATAGCGGGACCTGGATGCCCATATTGGTTCCTACATATTCTACGAAGATCTTTATCGATCAGACCGCATAACAACATACGTTGTTCCCTTTGTCATCGGTATGTTACTTGCCCGAGATTCGATCGTCGGTATCCAATACCTAGTTCAATCTCGTTACCGGCAAGTCTCTTTACTCGTTCCGTAATACATCATCTCACAACTAACTCATTAGTTGCAATGTTTGCAAGGCTTAAGTGATGTGCATTACCGAGAGGGCCCAGAGATACCTCTTCGACATTCGGAGTGACAAATCCTAATCTCGAAATACGCCAACCCAACAAGTACCTTTGGAGACACCTGTAGAGCACCTTTATAATCACCCAGTTACGTTGTGACGTTTGGTAGAACACAAAGTGTTCCTCCGGCAAACGGGAGTTGCATAATCTCATAGTCATAGGAACATGTATAAGTCATGGAGAAAGCAATAGCAACATACTAAACGATCGGGTGCTAAGCTAACGGAATGGGTCATGTCAATCAGATCATTCAACTAATGATGTGATCCCGTTAATCAAATAACAACTCTTTGTCCATGGTTAGGAAACATAGCCATCTTTGATTAACAAGCTAGTCAAGTAGAGGCATACTAGTGACACTCTGTTTGTCTATATATTCACACATGTGTTATGTTTCCGGTTAATACAATTCTAGCATGAATAATAAACATTTATCATGATATAAGGAAATAAATAATAACTTTATTATTGCCTCTAGGGCATATTTCCTTCAGTCTCCCACTTGCACTAGAGTCAATAATCTAGATCACATCACCATGTGATTAACATCGATAATTCACATCATCATGTTATTAACACCCATAGTTCACATCGCCATGTGACCAACACCCAAAGGGTTTACTAGATTCAGTAATCTAGTTCACATCGCTTATGTGATTAACACCCAAAGAGTACTAAGGTGTGATCATGTTTTGCTTGTGAGAGAATCTTAGTCAACGGGTCTTTCACATTCAGATCCGTTATGTATTTTGCAATTTTCTATGTCTACAATGCTTTGCACGGAGCTACTCTAGCTAATTGCTCCCACTTTCAATATGTATCTAGATCGAGACTTAGAGTCATCCAGATCGGTGTCAAAACTTGCATCGACGTAACCCTTTACGACGAACCTTTTGTCACTTCCATAATCGAGAAACATATCCTTATTCCACTAAGGATAATTTTGACCAATGTCCAGTGATCTACTCCTAGATCACTATTGTACTCCCTTGCCAAATTCAGAGCAAGGTATACAATAGGTCTGGTACATAGCATAGCACACTTTATAGAAACTATGACTGAGGCATAGGGAATGACTTTTCATTCTCTTTCTATTTTCTGCTGTGGTCAGGATTTGAGTCTTACTCAATTTCATACCTTTGCAACACAGGCAAGAACTCTTTCTTTGACTGTTCCATTTTAAACTATTTCAAAATCTTGCCAAGGTGTGTACTCATTGAAAATCTTATCAAGCGTCTTGATCTATCTCAATAGATCTTGATGCTCAATATGTAAGCAGCTTCACCGAGGTCTTTCTTTGAAAAACTCCTTTCAAACACTCCTTTATGCTTTGCAGAATAATTCTACATTATTTCTGATCTACAATATGTCATTCACATATACTTATCAGAAATGTTGTAGTGCTCCCACTCACTTTCTAGTAAATACAAGCTTCACTACAAGTCTGTATAAACTATATGCTTTGATCAACTTATCAAAGCGTATATTCCAACTCCGAGATGCTTGCACCAGTCCATAGATGGATCGCTGGAGCTTGCACATTTTGTTAGCACCTTTAGGATTGACAAAACCTTCTGGTTGCATCATATACAACTCTTCTTTAATAAACCCATTAAGAAATGCAGTTTTGACATCCTTTTGCCAGATTTCAAAAAGGCAATTGCTAACATGATTCGGACAGACTTTTAAGCATCGGTACGAGTGAGAAAATCTCATTGTATTCAACATCTTGAACTTTGTCAAAAACCTTTTTCGACAAGTCTAGCTTTGTAGATAGTAACACTACTATCAGCGTCCGTCTTCCTCTTGAAGATCCATTTATTTTCTATGGCTTGCCGATCATCGGGCAACTCCACCAAAGTCCACACTTTGTTCTCATACATGGATCTCATCTCAGATTTCATGGCCTCAAGCCATTTCGCGGAATCTGGGCTCATCATCGCTTCCTCATAGTTCGTAGGTTTGTCATGGTCAAGTAACATGACCTCCAGAACAGGATTACCGTACCACTCTGGTGCGGATCTCACTCTGTTTTACCTACGAGGTTCGGTAGTAACTTGATCTGAAGTTACATGATCATCATCATTAGCTTCCTCACTAATTGGTATAGTAGTCACAAGAACAGATTTCTGTGATGAACTACTTTCCAATAAGGGAACAGGTACAGTTACCTCATCAAGTTCTACTTTCCTCCCACTCACTTCTTTCCAGAGAAACTCCTTCTCTAGAAAGGATCCATTATTAGCAACGAATATTTTGCCTTCGGATCTGTGATAGAAGGTGTACCCAACAATTTCCTTTGGGTATTCTATGAAGACGCACTTCTCCGATTTGGGTTTGAGCTTATCAGGATGAAACTTTTTCACATAAGCATCGCAGCCCCAAACTTTAAGAAATGACAACGTTGGTTTCTTGCTAAACCACAGTTCATATAGTGTCGTCTCAACGGATTTAGATGGTGCCCTATTTAACGTGAATGCAGTTGTCTCTAATGCATGATCCCAAAATGATATTGGTAAATCGGTAAAAAACATCACAGATTGTACTATATCCAATAAAGTACGGTTATGACATCGGACACACCATTATGATGTGGTGTTCCAGGTGGCATGAATTTGTGAAACTATTCCACATTGTTTTAATTGAAGACCAAACTCGTAACTCAAATATTTGTCTCCGCGATCAGATCATAGAAACTTTATTTTTCTTGTTACGATGATTTTTCCACTTCACTCTGAAATTCTTTGAACCTTTCAACTATTTCAGACTTATGTTTCATCAAGTAGATATACCCATATCTGCTCAAATCATCTTGTGAAGGTCAGAAAATAACGATATCCGCCACGAGCCTCAACATTCATCGGACCACATACATCTGTATATATGATTTCCAACAAATCTGTTGCTCTCTCCATAGTACCGGAGAACGGCGTTTTAGTCATCTTGCCCATGAGGCACGGTTCGCAAGCATCAAATGATTCATAACCAAGTGATTCCGAAAATCCATCTTTATGGAGTTTCTTCATGCGCTTTACACCGATATGACACAAACGGCAGTGCCACAAATAAGTTGCACTATCATTATTAACTTTGCATCTTTTGGCATCAATATTATGAATATGTGTATCACTATGATCGAGATCCAACAAACTATTTTCATTGGGTGTATAACCATCGAAGGTCTTATTCATGTAAACAGAATAACAATTATTCTTTAACTTCAAATGAATAACCGTATCGCAATAAACATGATCAAATCATATTCATGCTCAACGCAAACGCTAAATAACATTTATTTAGGTTTAACCCCAATCTCGAAAATATAGGGAGTGTGTGATGATGATCATATCAATCTTGGAACTACTTCCAACACTCATCGTTACTTCCCCTTCAACTAGTCTATGTTTATTTTGTAACTCCTGTTTCGAGTCACTAATCTTAGCAACCGAACAAGTATCAAATACTCAGGGGATACTATAAACACTAGTAAGGCACACATCAAACACCTGTATATCAAATATACCCTTGTTCACTTTGCCATCCTTCTTATCCACCAAATATTTAGGGTAGTTCCGCTTCCAGTGACCAGTCCC
Organism: Triticum timopheevii; assembly: GCA_963921465.1. Classification (NCBI taxonomy): domain Eukaryota; kingdom Viridiplantae; phylum Streptophyta; class Magnoliopsida; order Poales; family Poaceae; genus Triticum; species Triticum timopheevii. Next base: position 603,833,046 of record OY997266.1, on the reverse strand, counting down.
TTTGCAGTAGAAGCACTTAGTCTCAGGCTTAGGACCAGACTTGGGTTTCTTCACTTGAGCAGCAACTTGCTTGCCGTTCTTCTTGAAGTTCCACTTTTTCCCTTTGCCCTTTTCTTGAAACTAGTGGTCTTGTTAACCATCAACACTTGATGTTTTTCTTGATTTCTACCTTCATTGATTTTAGCATCACGAAGAGCTTGGGAATTACTTTCGTCATCCCTTGCATATTATAGTTCATCACGAAGTTCTACTAACTTGGTGATGGTGACTAGAGAATTCTGTCAATCACTATCTTATCTGGAAGATTAACTCCCACTTGATTCAAGCGATTGTAGTACCCAGACAATCTGAGCACATGCTCACTAGTTGAGCGATTCTCCTCCATCTTTTAGCTATAGAACTTGTTGGAGACTTCATATCTCTCAACTCGGGTATTTGCTTGAAATATTAACTTCAATTCCTGGATCATCTCATCTGGTCCATGACGTTCAAAACGTCTTTGAAGTCCCGATTCTAAGCCGTTAAGCATGGTGCACTAAACTATCAAGTAGTCATCATATTGAGCTAGCCAAACGTTCATAACGTCTGCATCTGCTCCTACAATAGGTCTGTCACCTAGCGGTGCATTAAGGACATAATTCTTCTGTGCAGCAATGAGGATAAACCTCAGATCACGGATCCAATCCGCATCATTGCTACTAACATTTTTCAACACAATTTTCTCTAGGAACATATCAAAATAAACATATGAAAGCAACAACGCAAGCCATTGATCTTACTTTGCAAAATACTACCAGGACTAAGTTCATGATAAATTTAAGTTCAATTAATCATATTACTTAAGAACTCCCACTTAGAAAGACATCCCTCTAACCTTCTAAGTGATCATGTGATCCAAATTCAACTAAACCATAACCGATCATCACGTGAAATGGATTAGTTTTCAATGGTGAACATCTTATGTTGATCATATCTACTATATGATTCACGCTCGACCTTTCGGTCTCCGTGTTCCGAGGCCATATCTGCATATGCTAGGCTCGTCAAGTTTAACCTGAGTATTCTGCGTGTGCAAAACTGGCTTGCACCCGTTGTAGATGGACGTAGAGCTTATCACACCCGATCATCACGTGGTGTCTGGGCACGACGAACTTTGGCAACGGTGCATACTCAGGGAGAACACTTCTTGATAATTTTTAGTGAGAGATCATCTTAAAATGCTACCATCAATCAAAGCAAGATAAGATGCATAAAGGATAAACATCACATGCAATCAATATAAGTGATATGATATGGCCATCATCATCTTGCGCTTGTGATCTCCATCTCCGAAGCACCATCATGATCACCATCGTCACCGGCGCGACACCTGGATCTCCATCGTAGCATCGTTGTCGTTTATGTCATCTATTGCTTCTACGACTATCGCTACCGCTTAGTGATAAAGTAAAGCAATTACAGGGCGTTTGCATTTCATACAATAAAGCGACAACCATATGGCTCCTGCCAGTTGCCGATAACTTCGGTTACAAAACATGATCATCTCATACAATAAAATATAGCATCATGTCTTGGCCATATCACATCACAACATGCCCTGCAAAAACAAGTTAGACGTCCTCTACTTTGTTGTTGCAAGTTTTACGTGGCTGCCACGGGCTTAAGCAAGAACCAATCTCACCTACGCATCAAAACCACAATGATAGTTTGTCAAGTTGATGTTGTTTTAACCTTCGCAAGGACCGGGCGTAGCCACACTCGGTTCAACTAAAGTTGGAGAAACTGACACCCGCTAGTCACCTGTGTGCAAAGCACGGCGGTAAAACCAGTCTCGCGTAAGCGTACGCGTAATGTCGGTCCGGGCCGCTTCATCCAACAATACCGCCGAACCAAAGTATGACATGCTGGTAAGCAGTATGACTTATATCGCCCACAACTCACTTGTGTTCTACTCGTGCATATAACATCAAACCATAAAACCTAGGCTCGGATGCCACTGTTGGGGAACGTAGTAATTTCAAAAAAATTCCTACGCACACGCAAGATCATGGTGATGCATAGCAACGAGAGGGGAGAGTGTTGTCTACGTACCCTCATAGACCGAAGCGGAAGCGTTGACGCAACGTAGAGGAAGTAGTCGTACGTCCTCCCGGTCCAACCGATCCAAGCACTATTACTCCGGCACCTCCGAGTTCTTGACACACGTACAGTTCGATGACGCACCCCGATCTCCGATCCAGCAGAGGTGCGGGGAGGAGTTCCGTCAGCACGATGGCGTGGTGACGATCTTGACGTTCTCCTGTCGCAGGGCTTCGCCTAAGCACCGCTACAATATGATCGAGGTGTAATATCGTGGAGGGGGGCACCGCACACGGCTAAGGAACGATCTCAATGATCAACTTGTGTGTCCATGGGGTGCCCCCTGCCCCCGTATATAAAGGAGTGGAGGAGGGGAGGGCCGGCCCTCTCTATGGCGCGCCCTAGGGGAGTCCTACTCCCACCGGGAGTAGGATTCCCCCTTTCCTAGTCCAACTAGGAGACCTTCCAAGTAGTAGTAGTAGGAGACAAGGAAGGGGAAGAGAGAAGGGAAGGAAGGAGGGGGTGCGGCCCCTCCCCCCAGTCCAATTCGGACTAGGGCAAGGGGGGGCGCGCGGCCTGCCCTAGGCAGCCCCTCTCTCTTTCCCGCAGGGACCATAAGGCCCAATACTTCTCCCCGGCGAATTCCCGTAACTCTCCGGTACTCCGATAAATACCCGAATCACTCGGAACCTTTCCGAACTCCGAATATAGTCGTCCAATATATCGATCTTTACGTCTCGACCATTTCGAGACTCCTCGTCATGTCCCCGATCTCATCCGGGACTCCGAACTCCTTCGGTACATCAAAACTCATAAACTCATAATAAAACTGTCATCGAAACCTTAAGCGTGCGGACCCTACGGTTCGAGAACAATGTAGACATGACCGAGACACGTCTCCGGCCAATAACCAATAGCGGGACCTGGATGCCCATATTGGTTCCTACATATTCTACGAAGATCTTTATCGGTCAGACCGCATAACAACATACGTTGTTCCCTTTGTCATCGGTATGTTACTTGCCCGAGATTCGATCGTCGGTATCCTATACCTAGTTCAATCTCGTTACCGGCAAGTCTCTTTACTCATTCCGTAATACATCATCTCACAAGTAACTCATTAGTTGCAATGCTTGCAAGGCTTAAGTGATGTGCATTACCGAGAGGGCCCAGAGATACCTCTCCGACATTCGGAGTGACAAATCCTAATCTCGAAATATGCCAACCCAACAAGTACCTTTGGAGACACCTGTAGAGCACCTTTATAATCACCCAGTTACGTTGTGACGTTTGGTAGCACACAAAGTGTTCCTCCGGCAAACGGGAGTTGCATAATCTCATAGTCATAGGAACATGTATAAGTCATGGAGAAAGCAATAGCAACATACTAAACGATCGGGTGCTAAGCTAACGGAATGGGTCATGTCAATCAGATCATTCAACTAATGATGTGATCCCGTTAATCAAATAACAACTCTTTGTCAATGGTTAGGAAACATAACCATCTTTGATTAACAAGCTAGTCAAGTAGAGGCATACTAGTGACACTCTGTTTGTCTATATATTCACACATGTATTATGTTTCCGGTTAATACAACTCTAGCATGAATAATAAACATAATAACTTTATTATTGCCTCTAGGGCATATTTCCTTCACTTGATGGGAAACTGGCGGAGGCCCGAGCGGCCCTCGTCGTTCCCCCTGCCTCTGCGCTGCCTCGGGGATCTTCCCCCCCCCCCCCCCCCCCGCCTCGGCCGCGGCCGACGGCCCCCCTCCCTCGGTGGCCGTGCCAGAGATCCGGGGACGCACCCGCTCCCGCACGGCGGCTCTCCGTGCGCTTAGCGCTTCCTGTGTCTTGTGGTCAAGCAGCCCCCCAATGGTTCCTTGATGCGGGCCCTCTTCTGGAACATCCGCGGCTTCGGCCATGATGGCCGCTGCCGCCAGTTAGTGGAGTACATGCGAGATGAGCACATTGACATCGTGGCTATGCAAGAGACCATGTGTCGCGATTTTGCGCTCCCTGAGCTTGACCGGCTGAGCTCTCACCTCTTTGCGTGGCACTGGCTCCCTTCTAGTGGGAGCGCGTGTCACTCGGGCGGCATCCTTTTAGGTGATGCCACCTTTGAGGTGGGCAGCATGGATCGGGGCGAATTCTTCGTCAGCATGGAGGTCTTCGAGAGATCGCTAAACTTCAAGTGGGAGATCATCATAGTCTATGGTCCGGCCGACCATAGTAGGTCGGCCTCCTTCCTGGAGGAGCTTCACAGGAAAATCTCGGCCGCCTCCCTCCCCGTAGTTGTCAGGGGTGACTTCAACCTGCTGCGCGTTGCGGAAGACAAGAATAATGGCAATGTTAGTCTTGCCCGGATGGACATGTTTAACGACTTCATTGCCGACCTTGCCCTCCGGGAGATTGATCGGGTTGGGGCCCGTTTTACTTGGACCAACCGCCAAGCCTCCCCGACCCTTTCCGTCTTGGACAGGGTCCTAGTTTCCCCCGAGTGGGACCTCCGGTGCCCCTTAGCCTCTCTTCGCGCCATCACCCGGATTGGGTCGGACCACGTCCCCTTGCTTCTCTCCTCCGAGGACGAGCGTCCTCCGATTCCCCCTCGGTTCCATTTTGAGACCTTCTGGCTCTCCTAGGCCGGATTTACCGAGGCCGTCTGCGCGCGGTGGATCGAGGCTCGTGCCCACCCTCACCCCCGCCCCCCTTCAGCTATTGACACGTGGCACTTCTGTGCGAAGCGTGCTCGGCAATTTATGAAGGGGTGGGGGGCCAACCTGGGCCGTGACACCAGGGAGCGTAAGAAGGCATTGCTGACTGCGATCCAGGCCTTCGACTTTCGGGCTGACGCGGTGGGCCTCTCCCCAGATGAGTGGCTGTCCCGCTATGACCTCGAAGACCAGCTCTCCATGATTTACACCGATGAGGAGGCCTATTGGCATATTCGGGGCGCTCAGCGTTGGGTCCTGAAGGGTGATGCAAATACGGCTTACTTCCAGGCGATAGCCAACGGGCGCCGCAGACGCAACACCATTCCCTGCCTTTGGGATGGGGCTACTCTCCTCCAGGACCCCCAGGACATCCGCTCCCATGTTGATGGTTTCTATCGCTCCCTCTTCTCTCCCGCTCCTCGGAGCGGTCTTTCTCTCGCCCCTGATTGCTGGGCCGGCGCCCAACTGGTTTTTGACGCAGAGAACGCATCCCTGACGGCCCCCTTCTCTGAACAGGAGGTCTGGGAGGCCATCAAGGGTATGAACTCCTCCTCTGCTCCGGGCCCGGAGGTCTTCCGGTCATTTTCTTCCAGACCTTCTGGAACGTGCTTAAACCTGAGATCATGGCCATCTTCGAGGAATTCTTCATGGGATCTATTGACCTTGGTCGCCTCAACTTCGGGACCATTTCCCTCATCCCCAAGGTCCCTGGGGCGACGGACATCCGCCAGTTCCGCCCGATTACGGTCATCAACGTGATCTTCCGGATCCTGGCCAAGGGGTACGCCAATAGGGTGACCCTGCTTGCAGACCGGATTACCCACCCTAACCAATCTGCCTTCATTAAGGGTCGGTACATCCTGGATGGTGTCCTGGTGCTCCACGAGGTCCTTCATGAAGTCCGGGTCAAACGCCTGAAGGCGGTCTTTCTGAAGATCGATTTTCACAAAGCCTATGATACGGTTAGCTGGTCCTTCCTTAGGGAAGTTCTCCTGCGGAAGGGCTTTGACGACCGGTGGATCACGAGAGTCATGCAAATGGTCTCTTGAGGTCGCACGGCGGTCAACATTAACGGCGAGATCGGTCCCTTCTTCCCTACCCTATGTGGGGTGCGCCAAGGCGACCCCTTCTCCCCGTTCCTCTTCAATATGGTCGTGGACGCTTTGGCCTCCATTCTAGATAAGGCTAAAGCCGCGGGCCACATCCGAGGTATTACCCCCCATCTCTCTGGGGGCTCGGGAATCTCCATTCTCCAGGATGCCGATGACACGATCATCATGGTCGAAGGCTCGGAGATGGACATCACCAACCTCAAGTTCCTCCTCCTTTGCTTCCAACAGATGTCGGGCCTCAAGATCAACTTCGATAAGAGCGATGTTATGGTGATGGGATACTCTCCCGATGAGTCTGTGGCCATTGCCAATAGACTCAATTGCCGCCTGGGCTCGTTCCCCACTACCTACCTTGGGACGCCCATCAGTGACTCGCGCCTCTTGGCCGCCGATCTTCGCCCCTCCGTGACCAAGCTCCAGACTAGGTGCGAGCCCTGGCAGGGGAGGTGGCTCTCCAAGGCGGCCCGGACTATCCTTATCAACTCCTCCCTCTCCAGCCTACTCTTATTTCTTATGAGCTTCTACAGCCTCCATGAATCTCTTCATAAGGAGATCGCCAAAATCCAGTCCCGATTCTATTGGGCTGGCGAGCATGGCAAGCAGAAGTATCACATGGTCAGCTGGCCTGACATCTGCAAGCCTAGAGAGCAGGGTGGATTGGGCATCATGTGCTCTAAACGGATGAATATTGCCCTCCTATCCCGGAGGCTGTGGCGCATCACGCAGGGTCATGGTGGCCTCTGGCTGGACATTATCCGAAATAAATACCTGCGCGGCCAGCCCCTTGCCTTCTGCCAGAAGTCGGGAGGCTCTCAGTTCTGGCAGTCCCTCGTCCAGCTCCTCCCTATGCTCCGCATTGGTACCTCTATCTCGGTGGGGTCCGGCCTCTCGACGCTCTTCTGGTTTGATCGCTGGGTCGGCGACTCTCCCTTTGCGGCTCGCTTCCCCATCCTCTTCTCTATCTCTGTCGACCCCATGATTTCTGTTGATAGGGCCCTTATTGACTTAGGGCGCCTCGCTTTCCGTCGGCCATTTGGGCCGGCGGAATCTGCCGCCTGGCGTGAGTTGCTTGATTGCGTTGCTCTGCATGAGCCGTTGGTGGATGGAGATCAGGACCTTGTGCGTTGGCGCTTGGAGCCGTCGGGCCAGTTCTCTACCAAATCGCTTTACTTGGCCATTGCCCCCTCCTCCGCTCCCCCCCCCCTTTCGATGGTTTGGTCCGTCCGTCTCCCACTGAAGATCCGCATCTTCATGTGGCAGTGGATCCTTGGACGGGTACCATCCGTGTGGAGGTCTACAAGCATAATGGCCCGGGCACTGGTATCTGCCCTCTCTGTGCTGTCCCCGAGGACTCCAACCATATCTTCTTCGCTTGCGCTTCCGCCCGGTTCCTCTGGAGCTGCTTTCGCGAGATTGTCGGAGGGAGTTGGACCCACACCAACTTCCCCGACTTATTTGCTGAACTCCAAGCGTCCCCTTCGTCCTCTCGCCACATTAGGTGGCTGGAGGTTGGGGTCCTTGCCTGGATTCTTTGGACTGTTCGCAATAAGCTTGTGATCGAGCGTTCTCCTCTTCGTCGTGCTACTGACGCTCTCTACAAATTCTCGGGTTTCCTGCAGCTTTGGCGGCCGCTTAGCCGCCCCCTGGAGCGCGACGCCATCTCTGCCTTCATCGCCGATCTTCGCTCGATGGCCGTCCGCCTGTCGCCCCCACCGCCGCCGCCTCCACCGGAGCTTGACTAGATCGCCTGCTGCGGTCACGCTTTGTTTTCTCTCTTTCTTTTTGGGCTTGTTGAGCCGTGCCCTCAGCAGAACCTTATGACTTTGTTGTGGTACTTGGGTGCGTGTGTGTGAACCTGTTGTGGCTGTATGTCTTGTGGCGGTTTGCTTTATTTATAAAGCGGGGCGAAAGCCTTTTTCGGTAAGTTCCAAACCTCACTTTCATAGTTGTGCAGCACCCATATATCAACAATTTTCTTGGCCTTGTCACAGCTATAAATACCAAGCATGTCATCCATCTCAAAGATGCATGAGTAGTTGGTGGGAGCAAGCTGGGGAGCACGTATCTGCCGAAACGACTCAGCTATTGTGTCTAATACAATTACTAGTTTGCTTTCAATCTGAAAAAATCCAATCCCCACCGGGGTATAACACACTGGGTACCAATGCAAGCTATCACGGACCCGGACAAGCGCACGGAAGATCGCCGACTGCAATTTGGTCTTGGAGCACCCAATGTACCTGGGTGCCTCATCGGAGCCCAGCTCCAAGACATAGCAGCCAGTTCGGTCACTAGACGAGTCCATGAAGCTCCTCCCTTGCAGTAACAGCCGGAACTTGCCGGTAGGGCGGTGTGGGTACATCCCCAAGATGTTGAAGTCCTTGAGTGTACGCGTGAGGGAGGCATGCTGACGAGTGACCGGGTTGCAGACGGTGAGGAGGGCGCGAGAGCCGAGGCCGGGGCGAGGGCCAGCAGCTTCATGCTTGGAGAATATGAGGAGGCCATCGCAGGAGGCCTCGAGCTTGAAGGGCTGGGAGAGAGCAAGCCGAGCGACGGTGTGGAGCTGGGACGCTGCGGCGGCCCGGTGGTCGAAAGTGAGGATGTTACGGTGACCGTCGCTAGAGAAGATGGGGAGAGGGCGCTGGCGGGCGTGGTGGGCGAGGAGGAATTGGCGGTTGGTGGTGGCGCAGCGCCAGTCGCGGCGGACGGCGCGGCTGCGGAGGATGGATTTGGGGTCGAGGCGGACGAGGATCTCCCATACGAGGATCTCATCTGGGAGGCCGGGGAGGAGGGTCGTCGCTGCTGCCGCCGCCACGGCCTCCGCCATGGTCGCTGCTGCTGCCGCGGCCTCCTCCGCCATGGTCGCCGGCTGGGTGGAGTTGTGCAGGTGTGGGTGTGGTGGCGGCGGAGGGGAGGGAAGGTAGGCGTGTGTTTCGGGGTAGGGTTTCAGAGAGGAAACAATTTTGGGAAACGGAGATGAGCTCTGTCGTCTGGGCTCTGAAACGCACTGGGCCCAGGAGCACATCACTCGCATCCTTTTCTTCTCAAAAACCCCAAAAAAGAAAGTCCTTTAGTTTACTCATATTCTCAATTCTCAAACGAAAGAAAAAACCACTTTAGCTACATTTCAGTCAGCTGACTTTTTAATTTAGGGTCAATCGATTTTCTGGTCGTTGGATGTTGCTTTTAGATTTGTTGTTTTATGTTTTTTCTGTTTCGCAGTTGGCCCTGGTGGAATCGACTGAATGTTGTTTTGGGTCAGTCGAAACTGCTCTTGGGCTCGTTATCCCTCGCGGGCGCCCGTTTTCTTTCGCCCGTTTACAGGCTGGCAGCCCAGACCGGCGGGGGATGCCGAGCGTCGGCTCTGCTGTCTTATCTCCTCGCTTCTCGCAACCTGCCAGCCGCTTTCCCCTCGCCGCTTCAGTCTCTCGTCTCCGTCAGTGTCCTCTGCTCTTCCTCCGTAGAGCTAGGGTTCCTCCTCTGCTGTCTCTTCATCTTAGTTTATGTTAGATTTGCTCTGGTTTCTGAACAGTCTAAGGTGCTTCTTTTTTATATTTCTCTTGCTGTTGTGTTTTCAGGATTTGCATCTCGAAGATTTCCATGGTTCAGGGATCTGCTGTTGGTGCATCTGCTCTTTCCCAGGTATTTTAATTTTTCTTGAATATTCTTTCTGTATTGTATTTTGTTGCTAGTAAGAGTATTATGGTTTGGGTTTGTTGTAGTGTGTTTCTCTGTTCTTCAGATTTGCTCCAATGTTTGCAAGGTTAGGTTCTTTTGTTTTTGTTGTAGAACGAGTAGATGGTTAAGGTTCTTGTTTATCATTACTGGGTCATGGTTTTTGTATTCTTCATATTTGCCCTATTTTTTTTGTCTAGTTAGGGTTTATTCAGATTAGTGTGTTTAGGGTTCTTTGTCTATCATGCTTCGATTAGGTTGTTTTTGTAGTGTTTAGATTTTCTCTAATCTTTGACTGGTAAGGGCTTCTTCAGATTTGCTCTAATTTGTGTTTGTTAAGGGTTATTTGGTTTATCTTTTGCTTTGTAGAAAGGTCAAATCTTTTGTGTGTATATTGCTAATCTAATGCTATTTTCTAGGTTATGTGATCTTAGGTTTTTAACTATCCCTATTTCTTAGCTTTTTTAGTATGCTGATGCTTTGTAGTTTTGATTTCTGTATATAAAGGTATGTTTGTTCAGATTTCTTGTTAGTATACCGATGATTGTATAGGATGTCTGTATTTGTAGTATTTTTGTTCTTTTCATATTCTGATGTATGCCGTTAAATTCCCCTTTCATATTTGCTTTAGTCTGCTTCAGTAATTTAGGTAGACTTTTTAGGTGTATAGTTTTATCTGCTTTAGTACTGTGTGTGCAAATTTAATATAACAGATATATAGTTAAGTGTATGCCTAATACTGCATTAGTACTGTTTTTCAAGTTCTTTAGTGGTGCATGTTTTGTTACTTGAACATTTGCAGTAATCACTGTGCTATTGAGATTGTTATGTTCATAACAAATGCCTTTGATTTTTATAGTTAAGTGATAATGCTTAGTGATGCATGAGTTCAGTATTCAAGCTTTTTAGTGATGTATGTTTTTGTTTCTTGAATCTTTGCAGTAATAGCATACTGATGTGCTTAAGATCTGAATTTTTTGTTTATCTGCATGGTATAATTCCACTTTTACTATTGAGCAATGTATGCAAGTTTAGTTTCATGATTATGCAATTTCTATAGGAAGTTTAGTTTCATGATTATGCAAGTTTAGTTTCATGATCATGAATTATAGGAAGTTTCTTGACTTTTCTGAAGATATATGGATGTAGTAGGAATTAATTCTTGATTTTTCTTTTTTCATGCCCATTATAGTCTGTACTATAATTAAAATGTTTTTTTATGTTTTATAGTTACTCTAGGTTGTTCAATTTTTCTTATCCCTTGTTGGCAAATTAGATAAAATTTCCTTTTTATTTTATGGTTTGCCCCATATGCCATTGTTCGGGTGCTCCGTGCCCCCCATTTTGTGGTCCCTGAAGTTGTCCCTGAAGTGTTTGATGTTGTGCTTGATGAGGATTGCTTCAGGCGGATGGTAAGTTCTATTAATAATTTCTTTATAGCGTTACTTTTTGTAGATATCAATCTATCTGTATGTGCTTACTTAGCCACTGCATTTCTTTTGTATAATCAAGGCTATTATGAAGCTTTGTGTATTTTAGGGGTTGGTCCCAATCTCATGTCTAGTTTGTCTTTTGTTTCTAGTTGTGTTAATCAATTTTTTATAGGTTGACTTTTTTTGCATGATCTAAAATAGTTGATATAGATCAATTCATGCATTTTTTGAGTTATATTGATGAATGTAATGAGGTTCTTTGTATTCCATATAGCTTGAATTCTTTTGTAGATATAAATGTATCTGCTTCCCATAAGAACACAAAAAATTCATGTATGTATCACTATGGTTATTATAAAAGTTGCATTTGAAAAATGTGTGCAAGTTTAGTATTTTCAACATGCAATTTTTTACACTTAGTGTAGCATGTTGCTATTTGGCAACAAGTGCAAGTCTAGTTCTATGGATGTGCAAATTTAGTTTCTATGTTTTTGTTTTTTAGAAATCTGCATTTATGGTGGTGTTTTGCCATTGACTATAGTTTAACAAATTATAGTACTAGCAGGGGGAACATGTTATGCTTATGTTTTTTTGTAAATATGCATGCATGCTTGTTCTATAGTTCTTTTTGATGTTGCTATTCGACAGCAAGTACAAGCTTAGCCCATTGATTTATGCAAATTTATTTCATTCATGCAGTAGGTCTATTTATGAATTCTGCCTTTAGGGAGGTGTTCTGCCTTTAGCTGTAGTACAAATTCAAGTTGTACATGTCACATCATGAAATATCATGTAAAAAACTAAATGTTTATGACATGACAAGAATAATTTTGCGACAATTTTTGTAGTATTTAAATTACATCCTGAACAAAAATTGCACTCATGGCATTTAGAGTAAACAACTTCCACTAGTACATCCTGAATTCTTTTTTATCTGCCCCTACGCTTCCATTCTAGTAGTACTTGCTTTTGAACAAGGAATGCTAGTATATTTCTCTGACTTTGCAAATTTAGTTCCTATATTGATCTCTAAAATTCTGCTTCCAGGGAGGTGTTCTGCCTGTAATTCTACTTTAACAATTTTAGTAGAACCAGCTTTAAATGGTGTGGTTATATCTCTGCAAGTATGCATGAATGCTAATTCCACGGTACTACAGTTCTAGCATGTTGCTATTTGGCTACAAGTGCAAGTCCAGTTGTATGAATATGCAAATTAAGTTTCTATGTTTTTTTTAAATCTGCTTTTAGGGTGGTGTTCTGCCATTGACTATAGTTGAACAAATCATAGTACCAACAATTACAAGCCAAGATGTAGTACAAGCTTAGACCTTTGTAATAGAGTTAATACCACAATTGGTACATAAACTTGTAGGGGTGGGAACAGTTTCATACAAAAACTATAAAACCCCACAAAACTGGTCCTCCAACTTGACTCTTGTAACAAAATCATACAAAACAGCTGTGGATGCGACATTTGGCATGCCACATTGGCTCTGGTAATTTTGCAGAAAGGCCCGCCAATTTTATTTTTTTACACCACGCTCCTGCAACTCCTCCTGCCCGTTCCCCATTTGCCAATCCCTAGCCCCGAGCTCCTCTCTGTCCACTCGGCCGCCGCCCCTCTCTGTCCACTCTGCCACCGCTCCGGCCACGGCACCGGCGTCCTCTCGCTTCTACCGCCGGCTCGTGCGACATGAAGGGGTCGACATTTTTAGGATGGAGGGAGCAGGTAGGACACCGTGGGGGAGGGGCAGCACCGTCGTCTGGCCAGCGTCTTCCGCTCCATGGATGTGACCTCATTGGCGCCGACAAGACGAAGGGCGGCGAGCCCTAGGCGAAGATCACCGGCGAGATGCGCTACATGGATGTTGATTCTTGCAAGATGTGTACCCTCTCCTCAATTTGAAGATGCACAGTGAAAATTTGTAGTGAATGGATATTATTGTAGATGTTGATTCTTGCAGACTTGGTAACTTGCAAGATGTAGTGAATTTCTTTCAAATTTGTACTCAATGTGGTAATTTCTGAAGATGTTGTCACTTGCAAGATGTAGTGAATTTCTTTCAAATTTGTACTCAGTGTGGTAATTTCTAAAGATGTTGTCACTTGCAAGATGTTGTCACTTGCAAGATGTAGTGAATTTTCTTTCAAATTTGTACTCAATGTGGTAACTTTCTGAAGATGTTTTGGTTGGATATGATTGTAGGGGACTGCAGTACTTCCAGACTTTGATTGGAGTATACCTCCATCCTCCCTTGATGCTGCTTTCAATGGCACTGACAGTAGTGACCAATGTTGTCACTTTCTGAACCCGACAACAATAGCATATAATCTCTGAATATGTGAACAATAAAATCACATCAAAAGACCCCCTCAAGGACCCCCCCCCTCCCTTCCCTGTATGCTACCCAAAACCCTAGATCAAATCCCCTCACATTGCCCTTGATTGACCCCCCCCCCCCCCCAATTCCCCAGATCAGCATCAACAAACCCTAGACAAGCTCATGGAAATTACTTCCCGTACGAACCCTGGGGACGCACACAACCAACCCTAGTGAGCAGATCGACCCAAATTTCACAATACATCGGCATGATCGGCCTCAAAAACCCTATTGTGCCCGGTGCAGGAACAGGGGAAGTAGAGGAACAGAGGAAGCGCGAATCGGTAGGTGCTTACCGTATTCAGGAGGGAACTCGCCGGGTTCCCTACGCCGCGGCTTCATGGCGCCTTGTGTCGCCGCCGATGAGGCCGACGGCAGCGTCGCCTCGCAAGAGGAGAGGGCAGAGATGAGGAGGAACAGGGGACGGGCGAAAGACGGGAAAGGTTTTGGAAGGGGCTTGCATCAGGGCCGACGACCAGGTGGTTTTCTGTCGAGGGATGGACTTGTCTACGAAATTGCTAAAGCGCGAGGGTTTCTTTGTAAAAACGCGGTCCGGCCCCGACAGAGCCTACCTGGCGTGCCACGTGTGCAGTTCGGGGTGGTTTTGTATGATTTTGTTACAGCAGACAAGTTGGAGGGGCAGTTTTGTGGGGTTTTTTAGTTTTTGTATGAAACTGTTCCCACCCCTACAAGTTTATGTACCAATTGTGGTATTAACTCTTTGTAATATGGATATTTTTTCATTCATGCAGTAGTTTTTTTTCTGGACTCTGCCTTTAGGTAGGTGTTCTGCCATTACCTATAGTACAAATTCAGACATGAAAATTATTGACATGAAAAATATACTATGATATTCAAGTTGTACATCACACATCATGACACATGGATGATAAAATGGGAGGACGTCACTAATGCTGCAGGTTCCTTCCTTTTTTCCTTTTGCTTTTCCTTTAGATATTTCTGAGCTTTGGATTGAATCTGAAACTTCATCCATTTGTGTGCTGGTGTTGTAGAATTTTGGGGGATCGGAGGAGAAAGAGGCAGGAAGGAAGAAGATCTATGGAGACATCACAAGTACAGGAGCGCATCTGATCTTTCTTGTTCCATTCATGGCAGCGGTTGTGTTGCTGATCGGGAAAGGAGGAGGAAGGAAGAAGACCAGTTGTTTTGAGTGTTGTGGGTTTGGTTTCTTAGAGGGTTCAGGCCCGTTTCAGTTTCGGGCTAGAAAAAAGGCAGAAGGCTCTAACAGAAGTTTTTCCACCGATGGATCTGTTTCTCGGTTTCCTGGGCTGATCGACTGACCCTAATTTTGGGTCAGTCAATTTTCTGCTTTGTTCTTTTGTTTTCTTCTTTCAAACTAATCGACTGACCACAATGTACTCTCAGTCGATTGACCTGTAGCCGCTCCCAAAAAAAACCTCATTACTAAACAGTAAAACAGAGTCAGCTATGCCCTTCCATAGCGATTTGACGTTCTCAGTCGTCGGATCCCATCCTACGCTCCAGATTAGTTTGGCCGTCTTAGAGATCACTTATGCATGTTGACCGCTCGAGGCATCGTTACCCGGGCCGCTGCTCCTCGCAACGAGTAAGGCGCGCGGTGAGTAATCGGGCCTTATTGGTCGAACGGCCACTGGGCCCAATCATTCGCAGCTAGCCCAGTTCAATGTGAGCACCTTCCATCCTGTTCATCCTTGTCCCAGCTGTATCCCTGCGCTCCTCCCCTGTTAATCGGCGCTGCGCCACCGCCGTCTTGTGTCCCGACGGCGAGCTTCTAAGACATGTGTTCCTGGGGGTCGGCGCTCTATTATTCCTTCCTAGGCTCCCGCAGGTGGTTCCCTTCTTTCCCATGGCCTGCCCTACTACGTTGTTCGTGTTCCATTGCGGTTGCGGCGGCCGCATGCAGCGTCGGCGTACACCCCTGTTTTTCTGCCGCATTCGTCGACCTCCATGCCCTGGCAGTTGTACCCCCCCCCCCCCCCCCCCCCCCCCACACACACACACACATGTCTGCATTCGTCGGACTGTTACACCTGCTCTGACCATGCGAATCATCCTATCGAGAGAGAAGCGGTGGCAGAACCATGGCAGCGATGGATCATTGGTCGCCCTTCTGAAACTGCTGCTGGTGGAGGAGAATTGTTATCCGTTTGCCTCTTTCTAAAGCTGAGCTACTTTCATATGTACTCCTACCAATCACATCGCCTTATTTTGCCTTTTCCATCTTGCTTTTCATCCAGGCAAGCCACGACGTAGTTTTGCCCTTGGCGATGGCAAGCCTTCCATTTTCCATGCTCGCTTATAGGAGTAGCACCAAGTGGGAAACGGAGAAACATGTGATTAGATAAGAAATATGAGAAAATAATAGAATAGTCAAACAATCCAAATCAGAATAGGAGAAGCAATGGGCATACGTTGTAATATCTCACTCACTACATCCTACTTACACATGCCCTACCACCAACTTCAAGGTGTTATAAATTTCTCCTTGAAATTACCGGACATTTCTATCATTCTAATTTTCTCTAACAATTTAAAAAATTACCCTTAAGACATATGGGCGCAGCAACGCGCGCATTTATGTTCTAGTGTTCTAATAAGATAGGATTAATCAGCAGCATCTTGGAGCTTGCCATCTTAAGTTTGTTTGTGTATGGAACAATGATATGTTTCGCTTATAATGATATAGCAATGATGAGATTAACAAGAATGGCAGCGAGGAGAATGTAGGGAAGCTGAAAGTGGCGAGCCTATCTCCCGCGCGCGCCAACGGTCAATTTTTGATAGGAGCACCTTTCCTTCTTTAGCATCTATTCCTTTTCTAATCTGAACCAAAAATTGTGTCGTGGTCGTTCACCTTTCCTTCGTAGCATCTCACTCCATGCAATGAATCTCCGGCGGTTGAATTAGGGGGGGGGCATGTTTATATTAGAGAGAGAATGAACCGAGGAGCCCGATATTCTCTCTCTAATATAACCGTGGGGCGGGGCTATCTCACGCGAGCCAACGGTCGATTTCCGACAAGAGCACCTTTTCTTCTTTGCCATTTATTCCTTTTTTCTAATCTTGACCGAAAATACCGGGCCCCGTGGTTGAATTCAGAGGGCATGTTTATATTAGAGAGAGAATGAACCATGGAGCCCGGTATTCTCTCTCTAATATAATCATGGGGCGGGGCTATCTCACGCGGGCCAACAGTCGATTTCTGATAGGAGCACCTTTTCTTCTTTGCGGCGCCATTTATTCCTTTTCTATCTTGACCGAAAATACCAGGCCCCACGGTTGAATTCAGGGGGCATGTTTATATTAGAGAGAGAGTCAAACCACGGGGCCTGGTATTCTCTCTCTAATATAACCATGGGGCCCGGTATTCTCTCTCTAATATAATCATGGGGCGGGGCTATCTCACGCGCGCCAACGGTCGATTTCTGATAGGAGCACCTTTTTTTCTTTGCGGCGCCATTTATTCCTTTTCTATCTTGACCGAAAATACCAGGCCCCACGGTTGAATTCAGGGGGCATGTTTATATTAGAGAGAGAGTCAAACCACGGGGCCTGGTATTCTCTCTCTAATATAACCATGGGGCCCGGTATTCTCTCTCTAATATAATCATGGGGCGGGGCTATCTCACGCGCGCCAACGGTCGATTTCTGATAGGAGCACCTTTTCTTCTTTGCCGCGCCATTTATTCCTTTTCTATCTTGACCAAAAATACCAGGGCCCACGGTTGAATTCAGGGGGCATGTTTATATTAGAGAGAGAGAGAGAGAGTCGAACCATGGGGCCTGGTATTCTCTCTCTAATATAACCGTGGGGCGGGGCTATCTCACGCACGCCAACTATCGATTTCCGACAGGAGCACCTTTTCTTCTTTGCCGCGCCATTTATTCCTTTTCTAATCTTGACCAAAAATACCAGGCCCCGTGGTTGAATTCAGGGGGCATGTTTATATTAGAGAGAAGATGAACCACGGGGCCCAGTATTCTCTCTCTAATATAACCGTCGGGCGTGCGCGCCAACGGTCGATTTCCTACAGGAGCACCTTTTCTTCTTTGCTATTTATTCCTTTTCTAATCTTGACCAAAAATACCAGGCCCCGTGGTTGAATTCAGGCGGGCATGTTTATATTAGAGGGAGAATGAACCACGGGGCCCGATATTCTCTCTCTAATATAACCGTGGGGTGAGACTATCTTGCACGCGCCAACAATCGATTTTCAACAAGAGGACCTTTTCTTCTTTGGCATTTGTTCCTTTCCTAATCTGGACCAAAAATACGGGGCCTTTCGGTTGAATTCAGGGGCCATGTTTATATTAGAGAGAGAATAACGGGCACCATGGTTGAATTGGGGGAGGGTTATTAGAGGAAAAACACCATTCCCCACATGCATGCAACCATCCACCACTTTCCCACGTAGCACTAGATGGTGGGGCATGCGATAGCAACCCAGCAGCGATATTACATTGTTCTACCAGAATATCTTCTCTATGCATATGAATTCTCATATATGGTTGTAATATTAATCAAGACGAGCGTTGCATGTGCACGCTTTGCTGAGAAATAAACAAGGTATGTGTATCACCTTTGTCTTGCTAGGCAGCCAGACCTAGATTTTAGAGAAAAATACAACAAACCTATCAGCATGCTAAAGGCATCAATGGATATATGCACAACTAGCTGTTGGCTTGTTGATCTCCCAGCAATTGGGAACGATAAATGTTGAAGGCTTTATGCAAGTTTTTTATCCTTACTTAGTAGGTACTTCAATATCATGATCATTGTGTTCCCTTTCTAACAGTTCTGCATGAAAAGTATTGTTTTATCTCAAATTCAGAATTTTTAGGTAAATTTGGAATCATGTAGATTGGCATTATTCAGGTTTGTCATATACTACTTTCCATAAATCTTGTTGAGCACTAAGATTTTGTTTGTAACCATGATCATTTGAGATTCTCATTACATTGTTTGACGCCATCCTCATGGATATGAGTGGAAGAAGGATTCTTCTAACGGTCTAAGATGGAACATTGCCGAGCTGATGCATACAAAGACAAAGTATTAAGTACGATTTAGTTTTGAGAATCGTTCAGGTCTACACATCTGGAACATTCCCGAGGTTCCTTTTGACAGGACTATCATTCTACCTATAGGTAACAATATATCTCTGAACCATAGTGATAGAAAAATGATCATGGGAGACTGGCAGGCTATCATAAGTTAATGTTAAGAAGAAAAACAGTGGCAAGGAAAACTTATTTTGTTTGTTGTTTGTGTATGTAACCTGAATGCTAAATGACGTTTTTGGTGCAGGATCTATTCTCGTAATATGTTCCCTCATTGGCCCTTTCCAACATCATGGTAAGGAATTTGTCACTCATATATCTGCATTGTATTCTGCTTTTTAGGGCCACTGTATTTTCTTGTAGTATGGGTCTAATGATTTCTAAAAAATATATCTTCTTAATGTTATATTCACTTGGGAGTATTGTTCCAATGAGTTTCAAAATCATTATCTTCTGAATGTTTGATCAACCATCCAATCTGATGAAGATTTTCACTTTGTGAAACCATGATCGATCTGTACAATTTTTTTGTACTAGCATATCCTTTTTACATGTATATTTTCAAAAACAGTGGGGTTTTGGATGCTCCCTCTATCCATCTACATAAGGCCTAATGCGTTTTTCGAGGCTAACTTTGACCATATGTTAAAGCAATAGTATATGTCATTCAAGTTACACAAAGCATACCGTCAAATTTGCACGTGAAAGGAACTTCCAGTGATATAACTTTCACATTATACATCTCATATATTATTAATCTTATCAATAGCCAAAGACAATCTCAAGAAAACGCATTAGACCCTGTGTGTGTGTGTGTGTGTGTGTGTGTGTGTGTGTGTGTGTAGCTTTTTTGTTTTTTGCAGAGTGCTGAAACTGAAGATCAAGACAAGCCTTTGTGTCCATACACCAATAAAGGCTGGTTAAGAGAAATGCTATTACTCTGCACTCATGCAACACTATGGTGGCCATGCATTCTGCTTGGACGTGATCTAAGTTAGAACCTAGCAGCTTTATCTTTTTCGGGCTGTAGGAATTGAATTACGGCTTCGGTTTTCTCGGTGATTTATATCTTAATGTAGCACTGGATCTTTATTGTGACTGTTGACTTAATTGGCTTCTGTGGCTCAATGTATATTTGACTTCTTGTATGACCACGTGAGATGATGCATGGTTCTATTTTTGTATATTTACTTCTTTTTTAATCAGATGAATTCATGTATGCGTGATGCTGTCCTGGTAACCTTTTTCAAGAAAAATATTCGTTGCAGGCATTTCCAAGTTTGGATGATTTTGATGTTTCATTTTTATTCCTAAACATTCTTTTACTTTGAGATGTGCAAGAAAACTATATTTTGATAAACTAACATTACATGGGGCTTTGATAGTTATGTGTATGTATAAAGGTGACTTTGAATGCATTCAAATCTTAAATTCTAGCGCACGTGCATGCTTACTAGTATCATAAATGGTAGAAGCAACCTGGAGGGAAGCTAGAGCAGGATCTTTGTGGAGACCTCATGTGGCACGTGCCTCCTCCTCCTCATGGTCTTTAACTTGGATGTTGGTATTGTTGTCCCACACGTCCATGGACTGATCGCATGGATCGGTGTCAAACAATCGATTTTCTACCTCACATGTGATGCGTACGATGTTTGAGTCAAAACGAAGTTTTGTACTTCAAAATACATTTATTTGGTTGTATTGTATATGTGGATATATATTTTTATAAACTTAGCCAAATTTAGTAATTAAGGTTCGACTTAGAAGGAAATCCAACTATGACTTACATTTTGAGATGGTTGAACTAATACCATCAACGGATGGTTCCGCTTACTCACAACTCAGAGGGGATGCCGCTTACTACTCAAATCCAAGGAATTGCAAAAGTTGCGTTCTTCCGAAAAGGGGTTTCCCCCCGCTTTGTATACAAAGCAACCAACCGAACATCCAACGATAGGTGCTGGGGTGGAAGCAGCACAGTCACGCCCAAAAGAAAAGAAAGAGAAAATACAAGAGAAACTAATGCCAACAACGGCGGATCGACAAAAACGAAGAAGCCTCGTGGCCGCAGCCCACCGGAGATCGCCCACCAAGCGCCGAGCCTCCGAAGCACCGGTACCAATCAGCACCTCCAAGAAGGGACGCGACGACGACGACGCTGCTGCCAAGGGTTTCCCTCGGTACACTGTGAGGAGAGAGGAGGGGTAGCCCCGACGCCCTTCAGGAAGGTCATGCGGTACCCACAAGCGCCACCGCGTCGGTGTCGGCCAAACCAACAGGGATTTCTCCCGATCCCAACCTCCACCTCAGGCACTCCAGAGCTCGCCACCAAACAGACCCACACCAAGCGCCAACCCGGTCACGAAGCTTCCCACGCCGTCTCACCACGGCACCGTGAAGCATGGTCCGCACAAAGAGGGAGAGGAGCCGGGACTAGGGCAGCAGCATCGACACGCGGGAGGGCCCCACCTCCACCATCGAAGACGGTAGCTGACCGGACGCAATAGCAGGAACATACCAGGCCCGTGGCCGCACAGGCCCGGCCGGGATCTCCGAGGCCCGTAAAGTTCCCGCCTTCGCGCTGCAGCCGGCACGCCGTCGACGCCGCCGCCCCTGACCAAGACGCTCCCCTGCCTCCCTGCACAGAAAGCCGCCAAGTGGAAGCACCACCAGCACGCGCACCGCCGGCCACCACCACCAGGTCGCCGGACCACCGCCGGCCGAGCTGCACCACCACCGCACGCCCGCGACGGAGGGGAACACACAGCCGCCGGGGGCCCGAAGCCGGACCCCAGCCGCCGCCCACGCCGCCCGCAGCCCGCGCCGCCTGCCGGACGGAACCGGCCGCCACGGCGAGGCGCGCACCACCGCGCAGCCGGCCACGCCGCGCCACGCCCGCCAGGGGCCGCGCGCCGCCACGCCGCGGTGCCCCGCGTCCGCACCGCGCCCGCACCCGAAGAAGCAGCCCGCGCCGCCCCGTCGCGCCGGGGGAAGAACAGGCCCCGCCGCCGCCGGCGACGGTCGGGCTTCGCCCGGCCGCGGCCCCTGGCGGCGGCGAGGGAGGAGGGAGGAGAAGGGGAGGGTCGCGGCGCGCGGATCTGGGGCCCTCGCCGGCCGCCTCACGGGTGGCGGCGCGGGGAGGGAAGGGTTCCGCCCCAAAAGTTGCGTTCTTATATGCAAGAAGAAGACTTTGAAAGAACAAAGAAGTTTGGATCCGCAAAAGTATGCTTAGGCAGTTCCTTCGCTGAGCACAACAGAATGAAGAGGAATTTGTTTCATTTCAAATACTTCTTATTGAAAAGAGGGAAGGAGAAAAACCGAAATCTTCCTACTCGAACAATAAGTCCTTTTGTAGAGAAGGAAAAACCGCCATAAAAATCTTCCTCGTGTATCGTCTGTAGCGGAACTATGAACGGGAGCTAGCAATTCGGACCGTATTGAAAAGGTTCCTAAGACACAACATGGAAGAGTCAAAATATTCAGAAGCGAGGTCCAAGAATAAAGAAGGGGTAGAATAACTGAATGAATACGAGCTGTGGCTAATACTCGAGGCATAAAAGACGCATTTTCTACGGGATCCCAAAACCACCAGCCACCCCGACCTAATTCATGATGAGCCCACCAACTTCCTGGCGAGATGCCTACGGTTAAAAAAACCGACATGTCAAGATCCAAATTCAAATTGGTTCCTGGTCTCTGATGTGGTAGAAACGGTAGCGGTTGCTGAGTTGGACGGAGGTGGCTTTCCAAAAGGCAAGTCCGTAGGATAAAAAAGAACCAAACAGCCAACTCCCCCCCCCCCCCCCCCCCCCCCCCAACCCACCCACCACCACCACCACAAAAAAACATGTTTTGGTTCCAAAATTGGGAGTACAGGTAGGAGCAATTCTAACATAATCACCATATGCCTTCAGAACGTATGCATTTGGAAGCCGCAAAGGCAAATCGGAAAGTCGGATACACCAAAGGGAGGCCTTCATATTTTCGTTGCATGTATGTCTCACTTAGTTGACTACTAATGTTTGTTCCTCAAAAATCTTTCTCGTAGTTTTATGCTTGTATAACAGAAAAAAATGCCAAACTAATTAAGAAAACGTGTAATGAAGATCACACCAGATAACAATTGAGGGAATTGTTTTTCCATTCTTTAGCAGTTTTTCCTTATTTTTCCATTTGGGCAAAGACATCATCTCTTGGGCCTTACCGAATTCCTTGATACACATATTTTCTCCGCTGACCCTAGCCCAGTCCAGTATCAGCACGACGAACCTTCTCGTTCCTATTACCCTAGCACGGAATCCATACCAGCGACCATGGCGACGCGGCGACGCCACACCGTCGTGCCCTCCCAGAGGAGATTGTCATCTGGGAGATCCTCATCCGCCTCTCCCCGAATCCCTCCTCCGCTGCCGTGCCGTATGCCGCGCCTGGCGCCGCGCCACCTCCTCCCGCGATTTCCTCCTCGCCCACCACGCCCGCCAACCCTCGCTCCCATCGTCCTCAGCTCCAAATACGACGACGAAATCTGCAAATTTGTCCACGCCTTGGACAATCGGGTTGCCGCCCCTGCCGCCCAGCTCCAACTCGTCGCCCGGTTTGACGAGGATTTTTGTCTGCAGGCCTCCTGCGACGGCCTCTTCATTCTCTCCAAGTATGGCGGCACGTCCACCCGCTTCTTCGTCTGTAACCCAGCCACGCGGCAGCATGCTCCCTTCTGGAACCTGCAGGGCTTCGACATCCTGGATATGTACCCACACCAACCTACTGGCGAGTATCGGCTGTTACTTGAACAGAGCTATCTAGACTCGCCTCGAGATCAAAGTGGTTGCTATGTTCATGTGTTGGGCTCTGACCGGCTGCCGAGGTACATTGGGTGGCAGGGGAAAACGTCACGGTGGTTCAATGCACCCTCCCGGGTGCGTGATAGCCTGCATTGGTACCCAACGTTTGATTCCAACGACACTGAAAACAAACTGGTGATGGTATTCAACACCGTGGCCGAGTCGTTCCGGCAGATGCCTGCTCCAGTTGTTCCCACCAAGTCAAATATCTTTGAGATGGATGACACGCTTGGCGTCGGTAGCTGTAACAGGGCCATGGATAACATTGATATATGGGTGCTGCCGAACTACGAAAGTGAGGTCTGGGACTTAAAGTACCGGGTTGCATTGCCGATCGCAGAAATCAGGCAGTGGCGGAGCTAGACCAGGAAGATTGGGGGGGCCAAAGAGAAAATACAACTTCTAGGGAGGGCAAAATCTCTATATTTTCCAATCCAAAAATCCCTATAAACAATTTCTTCAGTAACTTTGCCCAGGTTGGGGGGGCCATGGCACCTGCAGGGATGTACATAGCTCCGCCAGTGAAATCAGGGGCAAGTTTGAAGGGCATGATGATGGAGATTCGTGTGTGACCGTTGCTTCGGGGGATGGTGACGTGCTCTTGCTGGTCAGTTTTAACTGTTGGCTGTTTTACATTGACACTGATGGCAAACTGGTTGCTAGCTTCCAAGATTTCTATGTCCCTCAACGTCAGCACAAGCAAACTCTTGTTCACCATAACTTCTTTACGGCACTAGATGGTTATGCTGCGAAAGCTTTGTGCTTCAACTGACGGCTGTTGAGTGCGGCCGTGCTTCTTAACGGCCTAGTTTTCATATCCTCATCATCTTCAACATCCATGAATTGGATCAAGTATGAGCCTGCTGTTTTCTTCTTTTTGTGTTGATATATATATAAAGTCAAGATCAGAAGTTACTGTTATGCAGTTGCATGAAATCTATGCTTTGCTTCGATCACCTCATGTTATGTACCATTTCGGTCTGAAGTGACTACTGCTTGTGTTGGCAGTAAAATTACCAAGCCATTTTGCTCTGCTTTTGAAGAAGTTTCCAACTGATCCGCCTCATGCCCCTATTTTCTTAGGTTGAGGAATTGACTTTGAGTTATTATCTATCTACTGGTCTTCTTAGTACTTAATTTTTAGCAGCCTATACATGCCTCATATCCCTCTTTCTCAAACTGAAGAATTGACTTTATACCTTTGATATAGTCAATATCTAGAGTGCTACCTTTTTCTATCCATTGTTTAAGCTGACGATGAAAAGAGGCAGACTTTCTTCTTTGTTAACTTGCAAGCTGCATCTGAGTTTTAGATCACCTTGGAGTACCACTTGTTAAATTAGATCATTAAATAATACCCAACTTCTCACTGACTGTTCTTCTTTAATTGTTTTTCTTCATGAATCTACTGTATCTGGTTAGGCAGGCCTTATGGAGTCTAATGAACTCACATTCTTGCAAGCATTAGACTTTAGACATGGTTATATTTGCCTCTTTCAGAGGAGAGGAGTTGTAGTATTCTTGTAGAAAAGACTAGTACTGCAACCTGAAAATCCATGGTGACTCCATTTTTCTGCTGCACGGTTTGCTATTATCTTTTAGTATTTCAATTCAGGTTCTTACCATTTGCTATTTCACGTGAAGTTTCATCTGAACATAAGTTCGCGGAACAGAACTTCTGCATGTGGATTTTCAGTTCGAGTAACATAACTTACATGTGGATTTTTTTTGTAAATTCTAAATTGCCACAGAAGAATAGGGTATGCAGATTTTCAGTTTGAGCCAATAGATACTACGTGAGCTCTCATAACCAAAGATACAAAATAGAAATGCAGTGTTACAGTTGTATCATTCAGTACGTCGTCATCCTCGCTGTCTCTCAAGATGCCTTGCCCATTGGTTCTCATCATTTTGGGTTCAGGACCAATCTGCAGTATGTTTCTAATCCTACATATTATTCATACTCATGTCTTTTCTGTTCAAAAACAGATGTGAGATCTTGACCTTTCACTGTCCAGAATTCCAGATAATAAAAACCTGAGTGTATTTTTTTGGCATGATTGTTGATTTTACGTGTGCTTTTAGCTGGTGTAACCAAGAGGCCTTTCGATCCCCAGTTTAATATCGCAGACACAGTACTGCGTACTGTGTTTTGATTTTCGGCCGCAAAAAGTGGATTTCGGCCGAATTTCGGCCATCTCGGCCTGAGGCGAAAAGTATATTTAGGCCGAAATTGCTCATATTTGGCAAATTTTGGTCAAATTTAAGTCAAATTAAAGTCAAAATTTGGTCAAATTTCAGCCGAAATTTTTGAAAATGGCCGAAATTCGGCCATCTCGGCCTAGGGCGAAAAAAAGCTCAAACCGAAAATCAAAACACAGACTGCGTATCGATGGTGTCCAGGCGCCAGTGGCGGAGCTGGTACCCGGCGACCCGGGGCAGCTGCCCGGGCTCCTAGCCCAGCAGCACTTGATAGTGACTAATAAACCACGTCCTAATTAGCAGAGTTTGGCGTTATTTGCCCGGGCAAAAAGTTCCTAGGTGGCTGAGCCTTGCACAACGTAGAGGCCTAGGCCCATTTAATTAATACATTTATGGAGTACGTTGTAGGCCTAGCCCAATGCTCGTGGCTCTACGTCCGCACGTCTGCGCGTAAAGGCTTAGTAAAATCGCCAGGGGCTAGCGAAACCCTTGACGCCTTCTCGCCTCCTGCTCCTCCCGCCGGCCGCCGCGATCGACCGCGACGGTTCAGTTCGTTCTACAGCAGCGGCAGATCGTCGGGCAATCCACGGAAGGACGGCAATCCACGGCGCCTCCTCCTAGCAGTTTGTGGCTTGTCTTCCAAATTCTAATTAGGAGAGGAATTGAGGTGAGTTTAGGGCTTAGTCTTGTGCAGCTGCAGGCACACGCATGAGTAATTTGGGGATTCTAATTTCGTCATGTAATTTGCAGCGACATGTGTAATTAAAGATTCTATCACCTCGAGCAGGTTGATTGAAGGAATATCGATCTCCACTTGGCACAAGTATTGTCACTTTTGTTGTCGACACATCTAACCTGACCATTGTTAGTTGGTTCATTCAATCATTCCAAATCATCCAACTTTAATCTTATGATGTTAATTTTAGATATGAGGAGGTTTTTGGTTCCTAGAGCAAGCATTGAGAATGCAAGTGCTGTGCAGCCGGAATCAGAACAAGACCCTTCTATTCATGTTGCTAACAATAGTGAGTTTAATCCGGATGAAATTCAATCTGATCCCGCACTGAGAAAACAAATTGCCGAATATGCACCACAAATTCAGGACCAAGTTAGGAGGGCATACATATTAAAGGGTCGAACCAAACCAGAATTAGAATTTCGCCGAACGGATTCAAGAGCATTTTCTAAGTCATGGTATGAAAAGTATAACTGGATAGGATATAGCGAGTCCGAGGATGCAACTTTTTGTTTCTATTGTTTCTTGTTCAAGCAACCTGGAAGGGCTGAACACTTTGGGTTTGAAGTCTTCACCAAAACAGGTTTTAGGGACTGGAAACATGCATATAGAGCCTTACCTGAGCATGTAGGTGGTCTGAATAGTGGTCACAACAATTGTGTTCGGCATTATGATGATTTCAAAAATCAAAGACAAAGTGTGTCAACCAAATTCGCTCGTGGAACTGTGGAATCTCACAGATTATATAAGATTCGCTTGACTTCTTCTCTAGAGTGTGTAAGGTATCTCATAGCACAAGGTTTGTCATTTCGTGGCCATGATGAATCTACTACTTCATTGAACAAGGGAAACTTTCTAGAGATGATAGATTGGTTAAAGGATAGCAATGAAGAAGTAAGAGATGCTTTTGATCGTGGTGGAGAAAACTGCAAGATGACTTCCGGTGAAATACAAAAGGACCTTGCAAGGTGTTGTGCAGAAGAAGTCACCGAAGCGATTATGGGGGAGCTTGGTGATAAAAAGTTCTCTGTTCTTATTGATGAGTCACGCGATATATCGGTGAAAGAACAAATGGCAGTAATGTTGAGGTTAGTAACTATCTTTTATTTTTTGGGTTCTTTATTTACTTCAATTCTTCGTTCATCCATGATTTATCTATTCATTCTAATTTTTTGTAGGTATGTGAATGAAGGGAAGGTTGTGGAACGATTTCTATGTTTGCACCACATCAAAGATACTACATCCGAGTCACTGAAGTTAGCTCTTGTAAAGCTTCTTGATCATTACAAATTATCAATTTCAAGGCTACGAGGGCAAGGATATGACGGTGCTTCAAACATGAGAGGTGAATTTAACGGTTTGCAAAGAAAAATTCTCGACGAAAACCCTCATGCTTTCTACGTCCATTGCTTTGCCCATAGATTACAGTTGGTTGTGGTTGCCGTTGCTAGTTCTTCTTGCTCATATATTCATGATTTTTTTGAGTACATATCATTGATTGTGACCACAACAACTTCATCTTGCAAGAAGATGGAAGTGTTGGTGGAAGAATCTCACAATGATATTTTGGAAAGGCTTGAGAGGGGTGAGATATCTACAGGAAGAGGCTTGAATCAACAGACTAGTCTTGCTAGACCTGGAGATACTAGATGGGGTTCACATCATAAAACTTTGCTTCGCTTGGACCAAATGTGGGCCTCTGTAATAAAAGTTCAAATGGGCGTAATCCAAGCCATGCTGCGGGTTGCATAGAAAAAATGGAGTGCTTCAAATTTGCTCTCGTTTTGAAGTTTATGCTAAAGTTGTTTGGTATAACAAATGAGCTCTCACAACTTTTGCAAAGAAGGGATACAAATATTGTGCTTGCCTTGGAATTAATTCATGATGTTAAACTCCGGTTGGCTACCATGAGAGATAGTGGTTGGGAGAGTATTTTTGATGAGGTCAAACAATTCTGCAATTCCAAAGGTATTCCAGTGCCAAATATGGATGATGAAATACCAGTTCGAGGTCGCTCGAGGCTAGAGGGAAGGACTATCACTAATCTTCATTATTACAGGGCTGAGATTTTCTATGTCGTTATTGACAAAATATGTGTTGAGATGAATCATCGCTTCAGTGACTCAAACCAAGAGGTAATTGCATGTTTCTCATGTCTTGATCCCAAGAATTCTTTCTCCAAGTTTGATGTACAGAAGCTTTCTCGGCTAGCTGAAATATATAGTGCCGATTTCTCAAATAGTGATCGTACAATATTGAGGGACCAACTTGAGACTTTTGTTCTTCATTTGAGAAATCATGCTGCATTTTCTACTTGCAAAGATGTTGAAAGTTTAGCTACAAAAATGGTTGAAACAGAGAAACATTTGGTCTTTCCATTGGTTTACAAGCTCATTGAGTTAGCTTTGCTACTGCCGGTGTCCACGGCATCTGTTGAGAGAGCTTTCTCGGCAATGAAAATTATCAAGTCTAAACTGCGCAGCACGATCAATGATGATTGGTTTAATCACTTGATGATATGCTACACTGAACGTGAAATATTTAAATCACTCGACGATGAAGTTATCACTCGAAGGTTTCAGGCCATGAAGGCTCGAAAAGGGATTTTACCGAGGCATCATTAGTTGGTATGTTTCATTTCCCATGTGAATACGTTTTTACAACTCCACTATAGACTACTAATTCTTACATTTTCCAATTGCAGGGTCTCTTTTTGGGTGCTTGATCGGACATTTGGATATCAAGTATTGTTTCGCGAGTACTATCATTTATTGAGATATTAGTTGTCGTATTTAATTTTAGTTTTTATTAAAATTATGTGTATGAACAATACAATATCGATTGTTTGACTATGAAACTATTCCGAATTTATCAGTCTCCAGTTTAGTGCCTTATAGTTGTATAATTTGTATCCAATTATTCGGTTGCACTTAGCCGGTTCTTTTAGACAGTTTGCAGTCCGCCCCGGCTCCTAATTTTTCCTGGCTCCGCCACTGCCAGGCGCCCCAGAAGGATCACACAGTTAACAACTTGCTGTCGCAATAGCCTAAAATTGACCGCAATTGCAGTAACAAATGACCAGTTATCACAAACTGGATTTAATCCACAGAGAACATGGCGTCATCATTTAGTATATGGAACCAGCAATTTGACACTCAACATCTAGTAGTCATGAATTATTATTACAGCCAGGCAGCAGCACATCAGCGAAGCTGAAAACACGTCAGAATAGAAACTAGAGCGACAGCCCTTGCTGTCTGTCTGATTTCTGATGTCACTCCCAGGGCCTGTATGGAAGCCGTTCTGCATTTCTTATATTTAAATTTAAGCTGAGCCGGGGAGTCGTCGGAGTTTTGCCTTCCATGAGCAGCAAACACTGGTCTAGGAACACCAAGTCTTTCTCCCGACACGATGGTCGCTAAAGTTTATCAGACCAGCAGCCTCTATGCGAGCAAAGAATATGTCATTTCTCATCTTCCAAGTGAGCAGATGTAATCATATCCACAGCCGCATTTTCCCTATACAACAACAACAACAACAACAAAGCCTTTAGTCCCAAGCAAATAGGGATAGGCTAGAGGTGAAACCCATAAGATCTCGCAACCAACTCATGGCTCTGGCACATGGATAGCAAGCTTCCATGCACCC
The DNA here is from genome assembly GCA_963921465.1 of Triticum timopheevii. NCBI lineage: Eukaryota > Viridiplantae > Streptophyta > Magnoliopsida > Poales > Poaceae > Triticum > Triticum timopheevii. Next base: position 603,803,158 of record OY997266.1, on the reverse strand, counting down.
CTGTCCATAGCTAGCTCTTCGGTGATACCCCAATCCTTCAGGTCTCTCTTAACGGACTCCTCCCATGTCAAATTCGGTCTACCCCGCCCTCTCTTGACATTCTCCGCACGCTTTAGCAATCCGCTATGCACTGGAGTTTCTAGAGGCCTGCGCTGGATATGCCCAAACCATCTCAGACGATGTTGGACAAGCTTCTCTTCAATTGGTGCTACCCCAACTCTATCTCGTATATCATCATTCCGGACTCGATCCTTCCTCGTGTGGCCACATATCCATCTCAACATACGCATCTTCGCCACACCTAACTGTTGAACATGTCGCCTTTTAGTCGGCCAACACTCAGCGCCATACAACATTGCGGGTCGAACCGCCGTCCTGTAGAACTTGCCTTTTAGCTTTTGTGGCACTCTCTTGTCACGGAGAATGCTAGAAGTTTGGCGCCACTTCATCCATCCGGCTTTGATCCGATGGTTCACATCTTCATCAATACCCCCATCCTCCTGCAGCATTGACCCCAAATACCGAAAGGTGTTCTTCTGAGGTACCACCTGACCATCAAGGCTAACCTCCTCCTCCTCACACCTAGTAGTACTGAAACCCGCATTTTCCCTATCATCGATCCAAATTCTAGCAACAGAGTCATAGTTTTAGTGAAATCAAACCCAGAGTTCAAAGCCAGCCAAATCGTGCTAAATCAGCTTGATAACATCACAATCAAAGAACATATGATAGCATCTTCAGTGCAGAGCAGGCAACACTTGTGATCAACCTCTCGTCTTTCAGCCAAGTTATCCATAGTTAGTTTCCAAAAAAAGTTATCCATGGTTCAGTAACAAAGATGGATAACAATGATAAGAACATATGATACATCGTTCGACAAAGAGGAAAAAAAAAGCAGAAGCAACTCTGTTTGCATTCTGTTAAACAGCACAAGCAAACATATGTGCATCAGGATGAAAAAGACTACGATTTCACTAACAAAAATTACTCTAGCCATGCATCTTCAAAATCACGCTGATTTGTAAGCACAGCCGAAGCAAGCATGATCCACGATATTTTTCAATAGATCAGCAAAACCATAAAGGTATCCTTGCAACTTATAGCATTAAGCTGCTCCACAACACAGAAAGCAATCTCCTTCTCTTTAGAACTACCTTCGGTAGCTTGGACACGGACGTCCTTTCGACATCCTCCCATGTCTCTTCCTTTTCTGCAGTGGCAAGGAAAAGGGGAACTTACTTCGGCTTGCAGTTCATGCTATAAAATATTGCAAGCCTAGAAGAGCAAGCGCGTCCTTGGTTAGCCTTCTCATCAGTAAGAGTGTGAGACCAACATCTGTGGTACTCCCTCCTTAAAGAAATATAAGAGCATCTAGATCATTACCTAAACTCTCTTATATTTCTCTACAGAGGGATCAATGTGATGGTTTTTTCTTTGTGGACTTTCTGAAAGCATAGCCAATTTTGTGGTAACAAAAAGAGTGGCCAGTTAAATTACCCAGGGCGAGCACAATGTAACCTTGGTGCCAATTCTAAGCTTATTATTACCGTTCTTCTACTGGGTCTAAATTAGACTTTGATGATTGTCCAAGACTCCGAGTCAATTTGCGAATAGAATTTCCCTTCTTTTAGAAAAGAATAAAAGAAGTATGATGAATATACCCTGAAATGCCATATATAGTGCCCCAAAGTGGACCCCGCTTGTAAAATCTGTTTGGGTCATGGGTCCGGCATGAGAATATTGGAATCAACATGCTCGCTTTGGTAAAAAAAAATAGTCCAATGTGTGTTGTCTCGCCACTATTTGGATGTGTAGGCAAGGAGCCTTCAACCGTCGATGTGTTTGAGGTATCACTTGCTTTTGATCCGTATATGGCGGCACGATTGCTAATGAACTCTTTTGCCTCTAAAAATCTTCAAGTTTTCAGCACATTGTATGGAGGATGGAGCGTCGACGCTGTGGATGGGGAAAAGGGAGCACGAGGCGGGTGGATGTGAAGGAGTGGACCTGGTCAACAAGAGGATATGAGGCTAGCGGGGTTTGCCGTTGGACCTCGGAGTGGGGCACACCTCAGCCTGCTACTGCTACTGGCGGAGCTCGGCACGTTGCTGTTGGGGATGGGGGATTTCGGCTGTTTTCTATTAAACCACTTTTGAAAGAAAATCAGATTTTCGGTGAATTTTAAAAAAATGTTCACAAATTCATAAAAATCATTCACAAATTTTACAAAAAATTTGAAAATTTAATAATTCTTCATGATTATGAAAATGAATCATGAATTCTAAAAGATGTTCATTAATTTCTAAAAACGTCGATATAGATCTTATCTAATCAGCTAGGTTAATCTCGCAGATTTTGGGGCTTCGAACACATCTGGCTGGCTACAGTCGAAGATGTCCCTAATTCCACTTAGTGTTTGTCAATTTATTCGGGTCTTGGTCGTTGTCTTCGTCTTGGTCTTCTTGTTCGCCCTACCTTCGTAATCTTTTTAACCTTGAAAAATGAATCTTGGTAAAAAAAGAAGGGAGAAATAGGTAACCTTGAAACTGGGGGTGGCACATTATGGAAGTGGGTGCTCTGGATGTAGGCCCCTTTTCATCTTTTTCTGGGCGTTTTTGGGTCCTGGCCCGGGCCTACTCGATGGAGGCCCATTTGGAGATAGAAAAAGGCCCAGCACCGTGTCTGGTCATTCGACCCGGATCGGACCGCCTACACAGAAAAGTACTCCAGCTGCTCTCAGTTCTCAAAAAAAAAAAAAAGCTGCTCTCTCTCGCGTGCGGCAGCGGCGGACAGAGGCGGCGTCCCGGCGGCCGGCGGCGCTCCAAATAAGGTGACTCCTGCAACTACTTCCCTCTCTCTCTCTCTCCTTGACTCCGGTCTCCGTCGTCCTGCTCCAAGTTCGATTCAACCCCGCCGCACGGACCACTATTTCTCCATATCCACCCCCGCCCCCCCGCCTCTCCCCTCCCTCCGGCTTAACCGCGGCGGCGACCTCCCCCTTCACGGCGGCGAAGACCTGAGCTCTTCTCCCTGCCCCTTCTCCGACCAGCCGCGCCACCCCTCGCCCTGCTGCGCCTCTTCGCCCCCCCCCCCCCCCCCCCCCCCCCCCCCCGGGCGGCCCCCATCTCGCTGCTGCTCCCCGCGTCTGACGGCAGCCGCTTCCGCTCCCGGACGGCCCTCCCCCACGGCCAGATGTTTCTGTGTCTGCTCGCTTTTGCTCCAATTCATGAAAATATATGTGGCATGTTCTAATCTACTTGTTCGATGGTGCCATTCACCATAGTTTTTGTCCCAATTTTAGGGAACACTTATATAAATTCAAAGTTTTGTCCATTACTCCAGTATTATGCTATTAAATGGCTGCTCGAATTCTTGTCTCCAATAACTGAGCCTCGTACCATGGTCTCAATCATACTACCGACAGTTCCTCAAACTGGAATGGAGCAGAACGTTGGTCAAGATAATAACATACTAGTATGATAGCAAAAGTTACATCAAACTGTGATCAGGCGTAGTACCTCTGTTTGTCTGTGCACGATTAATTTTGACTTGTAGGGGGCTTGCCAACTCTTCCCAGTCTAAAAATGGTGACTTGTGTTACAATCTGGTTAGAAAATTTAGCAAACCAACAACACTGATTGAATACTTGCCTCTATAAGATTGGGAATTAATTTTGGAAGTTTGGTTAGTGGACATTAATCTATGTGTATGCCCATTCCTTTTCTGTGCCCTGTTGTAGGACCTAACTTTTCTGTTTTTCTTTTAAAGATGGATGCCACAACCCTTCATTATGAAAACCAGAAGTTGGTGCAGCAATTGGAAGCACAGAAGTCTGAAATGCATGTGTTGGAAGCTAAGTTCAAGGAGTTGAGGAATGAACAATCTTCTTACGACAATACTCTGATTTCCCTGGATAAGATGTGGAATCAGGTTCTTTCCTCTGTTGTGTAAACTCTGTTTTATGGTTCTTTTTCGATTTGTAACGCTTCTTACTAATATATGCTAATTATAGCTTATTGATGATTTAATCCTGCTTGGAGTTCGATTTGGTGCTGGTTTGAACAATTTACCTGCACTTGACCATGAAGAGTTGTCAGAAGGTTGCTCTATTTGTTTAACTGTTAAATGTTGCTTTCTGAGATGTTCTTTTTTGTTTCAGTAGCGATGTTGCCTTAGCTGATTGTGTGTTCTTTTTTTGTTGCTCAGAATCCATCGAGTCGTGTCCTTCTGAGGAAATTTTTCTCTTCATGCTCTTGAAGTCCAACAATTATGGAAAAAAGGATGACAATAGCTTGTTGGAATTTGCTGAAGAAGCTCTTGCTTTGCGCCGTTCGGCAACTCTTGCTCTCATGAGGTCCCTTCAAGAGGCTATTGCTGCACAACAGGCTAGAAGTGAATATTTGTCATTAGCTTTAAATGGAGAGAAGTCAAATGAAGGTAAAGACAAAAAGTAATATCTGGCTTTTCCCCTCCATTTTTTTTCAGTGTACCTTTATTATTTGCTAACTACCCATCTGCTTGAACATTCATTATTTAATTTAGATGTTGTTGTTGCCCTTCAAAACCATAATGATCACTTGAAAGAGGTGGTTGGCAATGTCCGTGAAGCTATTTCTATTGTCAATGAGAAGCATAAAAGGTATCTGGATGAGATTGAGGCTTTCAAAAGCGGCTACTCAAAAGAATTGCAGGAAATCAAGCATCTTTCAGGTGTTAAAAATGTCATTCCTTTCCTCATTTGATATATTTGTTAAATTTTGTCCCGTGTGCATATCTGTGCATTCACAGTTATTATCTTCTCCGTAGTTACCAGATTCACTAAACCACCCTTCGAACCCCAAACCCCAATCTCGATTGGGGTTCGAGTTTGTTGCCAATCGGTAAGGATGCGCTGACCGATCGTTCAGGTGGACCATTAGATTCCAACCAAGGAGATTGAGAGAAAAACGGAAGGAATTGCCATGCAGCTATCTCATGTCGAGTAGATCGAGGTGAACGTCACCATTGGGTGCTCTCGAGTAGGTTGGCATGGTATGGGCTGGGGCTGCGGCTGCAGCCATAGCCATGAACCATGTGTGGATGAGGTGAGGAAGATGGGAGTCGATAGAATCCCTAAGGAAAGCTTTTTGCAAGCAGATCAAAGAAACTGGAGGGGTGGCGCTCCATGCTCGGCATGGTAGGCAGTCACGATGCTTATTAGGGATGGGATTTGGTAGTTGGGACCCAGGATCGTTTATGGGCTGTGTGGGTTGACTAGGCCTGTTTCTTGCTTTGCCTATTTTCCAATGCTTCTGTGTGCAGAACCATGTGCTACTTTAGTGTTTGTGCCTAAAGATCTAGTGTTCACAAACCATAACCTCTTATTTGCCGAACCCTGATCTCTGATTTGCTGAACCCGACCTTTGATTCGCCGAACCCCGATCTCCGATTTGACGAACCCGACCTTCGATTCGCCAAACCCCGATCTCTGATTTGCCGAACCCGACCTTCGATTCGCTGAACCCCAATCTCTGATTTTCCGAACCCGACCTTCGATTCGCCAAACTCCGATCTCTGATTTGCTGAATCTGACCTTCGATTCGCCGAACCCCAATCTCTGGCTTGCCGAACCTGATCTCCGATTCGCGAATCAGAGATGTACAACGCCTAGTGAACCCGATACAGGCTGAGGTAGCTAATCGTGAAGCCGAATGCAAATCGCAAATCAGGTAACGATATACGAATGCATTTGGCTTAATTTTAAAACATACCATTTCCTTCTGTCATCTGGATGATTAAAACTTGGCCCCCGCCCTCCTTTTTTTAGACTAAAGTACTGTTCTGTTGGCAAGGCGCGCAAATGCACAGCCAGCCTACCCGCGTTCGAGTCTCGGCTCGCATGCGTGATCCTCAAGGTTGCCTCTTCTATTAAAATATGCCACCAAGGACTAGTCCTGGCTGGTCCCTTTTTCTAAAGCTGCCCCTTTTCACAACAAGCTCGGCTTTGCATTCTTGACAAGATTGACCTTTCATCACAGTTTGCATATTTCCTATGGAAATAATTAGTGGCATTAATTGTGCTAAAACTTGCTGCCAATACAACTGAAAGAAATGTACTAAGATATGTTAACAGAACCTTACCAAATAAAAAAAAACTTATCTTGTTCAGTGCTTCCAGATTTTGAGCTATAAAACTGGTCAAGCTTTGATTCTAAAGCAAAGCAATCCATATTCATGTGCTTATGCAGGAGAGCTAGAGGAAACCATGGCGGAGCTTGAGGAAAGTCGACGGAAGTTGGTTATTCTCCAGTTGCAGAGGCATGGAGGTTCGCTAATGAACATGTCTGGTCCAAACGATGTGAATGGTGCTGTTTCGGCTGATAAATCTTCAGACAAAAACATGGGCTGGGGAGATCTCAAAGATGCTGTTGAGGAAGCTAAGGTACTTTTAACCAGACCGAATTCCATTGCATATATGCATTTTATATGCCTTATCTGCTCAGCATTCATCTTATATTATAATTTGTCCAATGGAGGGCAGACCCTTGCAGGAGACCGCCTGTTTGAACTCCATGAGACTCAAGAGGATAATTTCATACTGTCTAAGCAGTTAGAAGATCTGCAGGTTGGCACCTTCTTTGAAATGGATGGCTAACATATTTGTTGTACTTTCAAGTTGTATCCTGGGTCTTCTTATTCCTATAATCTGCATTCTGGTGTTATGTGTGCAGGGTCAATTAAAAGACGACAACTATATTTTCACATCAAAGCCATATACAATTCTTAGCGATCAGTTGCATCATCTGAATGCTGAGATAGAACGATACAAGGGTTTGGTTGAAGTATTACAGGTAATATGCTTTTCCTCTGTTGTGCTGTTGTTTTGCAAGGTATTTTCTCTTGACCAGCTTTTCCTTTCTTTGACTTTAGAATGATAAGAACCAGTTCTTGCAAAGGGAGAAAGAAATGTGTGCAAAAGGAGAATCCGTCGACAATATTAAACAATCCATTACCGCTTATGAGGCCAAAATTGAAGAACTGGAACATCAGATTCTGAAATCCATGGCTGAGAAGAATGATATTGAGATCAAAGTTGAGGAATCATTGCAAGATTCAGGTATTGAGGCCTGACTTAGTGGCTTGCTAAATCGAGATCTGGGTTAACCTTCTGCAGTGTAATATATACTTTGTTCTCAATTCCACCACTGTCTAGGTAAAAAAGACTTCAAGGATGAGATTCATGTCATGGCTGCAGCACTCTCTAAAGAGATGGAAATGATGGAGAATCAATTGAATAGATCAAAGGATGCGGCTTCTGAAGCACTTGCATTACGTGAAGAAGCTGACTCGTTAAGAACCTTGTTAGCTAAGAAGGTATGTCATCGATTTGGATCTATCAATGTTTCCAAACTGGCTCTCGGTCTGCATCTGTTGCCATGTCTGTGAATGTTGCTGAAATTTAACATGCCTGTACTTGGTAGTGAGATTGTCACAGTGTGTAATGAAAAATAAATCTTTTATGTTTCTTACAGTGATTCCTGTACACATTTACTCACTTTGCATTGATTTTAGCAGATACGGTATTTTCTGCATTCATATGTCTGACATGTAGATTAACTACAAAGAGCAAGCACCACATACCAGAACTAGTACTAGTCCATTCTTACCGTGTCATGAACCGACTTGAACAAGGGGATGGAAATGGAATAAGATGGATTAAGGTAGAACGATATTAGATTGAAGGGGTAACCAGTTGGGGTAGTAACACTAGAATAGCTGGTCAAGGTAAGTTTGTTTACTGATCGCCTTCTACAAAGAAGCAAAGTCGTCACTTAAATAGTCGACTGCCTTCTACAAAGAAGCAAAGTCGTCACTTAAATAGTCGACTGCTAAGACATAACCAACTCAATTTAAACCAACCGAATCTAGAATATAGCATGTTCTAACAGATGCACATATGTGACTTTTTTGAGAAGTTTTCTAGATGCACAAGTATCTAAAACCTAGCTCAAGCAACCACCTCTGTATGTATGCTTACTTTTCCCAATATAATATGCATAAGTGTTTATGTTTGTCATTCAAAATATATTTGTCATAAAATTTATTCTATGTCATTTTCTTGAATATTTTATCTCTATAAAGTATACAAAAAGTAATAGTTAATTAGGTGTATCAGAGACCGTGTCTGATCTCCAAAATGACAAGTGAAGAGAAAGGTTATACTCATGTGTACTTTGATGCTGTTATATGCTTGCATTGTTACATGTTTTTAGGATCATTATTAGATCTTCAAACAATATTATTCACAAACTATTTCCGTGGAGTTTATCTTCTGAACTATACCTGAGAAATTCTGAATAGACCTCCAGCATAATCGAAACATCTGATGGAAGTATCTCCAATTTTCAGATCAGTGAACAGAAGGAAATATCTGATAGATACAACACACAAGTCTCTGAGATCAAGTCCCTCAAAGAATTGGTATGGTATCATGAAAATCTCTCGTCTTCTAATTGTGCTGACAGCCTGAGATATATTTGCGTTCTCTGAAAGTGTTCGCTTTTCCCTTCACCATGGTTCTCTCAGCTCGGAGAAATTTTCGAGTTATTACACAAGAAATTATATCTGATTTGTTATTACTTATTAGCGTAGACTCACCCAATAACTGGCCAAAGAAGCAACTTGGAGAGCAAGTTGCTTGGGCCTTAAGCCAATTATATATAAGGAAATATAAAATTAGTAACATTAGGGTGAGATATGATCAAATAAGGTTACATCCGTCAAGATTACTCCTTGCTATCTCTATGTTCGTTAGGGTACATGCTACCTGTGAAGATTTAGTCCTTGCTCTCTATAACAAAGCCATTCTTTAAGAAGAGATAGCATGCACCATTAGGTTACCCCTACTTGTCATTAAATAAGGTTAGATCTGTCAAGATTAGTCCGTGCTTGATACCTGGTTTCTGAAAATATATTATGGATTAACAGTTAGTTCTTAGTCTTTCAAGCATTGGTGTATATTCAGCTTTTGCAACTAGCTACCTGAAATTGTTGTCCAACTGTGGGCAAACAAATATCTGGTAGTGAATATGCAACTTGGGCCCTTAAATTTTAAAGAATTATGGGCAAACAAACTCTGGTAGTGAATATGCAACTAAGAGAGGTTACATATATGAGCCTAAATATAAAAATCTTCCATTTTTCTGAAGAAAAATAAGGAAGTATTGCCCTTCGATGGTCCGAAGCCAAGCTCTTGCAACTTTGCACCGTGTCAGGATTGCCATTCATGTTTTCTGAATGAAATTTCAACAGATTGAGACGTTGGAAAAGGAAAATCAGGAGTTGGAATTTATTGTGGATATGTATGGGAAAGAATGTTCTGAGTCGAGGTATGACTTCATTGTTATCATTATCACTTATCAGTTGTGTTGATTTTTGATGAGTGACTTATGCTATTCTCTTAGATGATCTCATAGTCCTCTGCCAGATTCTTGAAATTCTCTGTTAGAAAATGTTTTCTACTTACTTGGGATTTACAGTTTACCACACCTTGGGAACAAGAGATAAAGTTGACACATCCCTTTATGATTCTTAAAGTTCTATCATTCGATGCATTTTTTCTTCTAAATAAACATGTTCTGCTGCATGCCTGAAAGAAGTCCATCTTTACTCTAATCCTCAATTTCAGCTATATACTTTACATATGAAAATTTGCAGTCAGTTAAATCTATCAAGTTGTTAAAACATGTGATTGTTAAGCTTCATGCAGCCAATGCAACTAAAAGTCCGAACTGATGGGAAGGACTAGGCAATCCGCATACACACTTCAACACCCCGTCTTACGTGTGACACGGGAAGTCAACACATGAATAGACTGAGAGGTATGGCTCAAGAGGCCTATACATGGACACAGAGGGAGACTATACATGGACTTGAACTCGAGACCTTAGGCCCCGATACCATGTTAATCTTCATGCACTAGCCAACGCAACCAAAAGTCCAAACTGATGGAAAAGACTTGGCAATCCAGTTTTAATTTGGATGCAATCTGCTAACACTAGCTGACATAGGTTATGTGGCATTTGTAAAGCCGAAAGAAAAATATACTACTTTAGATCGCTGAAAATAAAGTGTTCAAAACGGCAAGGAATAAAAATCATATAAGCTAAGAACAATCAAATGAAAAAAAAAACATAGGTTGATTACCTCTACGCTTTCCTCCATTACCAAATACCCATTGATTTCCCCTTTGAAAACGATCCATAGAATGATAGTCAATTCACAGCTTTCATCAATTTTACATACTAATATATTATTCTTCATTCGTTAGATTCTTATTTTACACTACTGTGAATCTAGGACAATTGCAGAGATCAAGGAATCAGAAAATCGAGCTCGCAAGCAGGCTGAATATTTGAGAACTAGTCTAGAGGAGCATAGTCTTGAGCTCCGTGTAAAAGCAGCAAATGAAGCCGAAACTGCATGCCAGCGAAGGCTTTGCATTGCTGAAGCAGAACTGGAAGATTTACGGACCGATGTAGATGCATCTGAAAGGTCAGTTATCTTCTCCTAGTGACAATTCGATATGTGTTCTCCAGTTTACTGGGACTGAAATAGTTCTCCAGTTTACTTGGATTGCTATTTCAAACGAGTTTTCCGTTGAGGGGATCAGGATGTTAATTATTGCAGTTGTTTCATCCTGGTTGCTGCTATTAATGACGTGAAAGATGTTGAGTGTGTTAAATACTCCCTCCATTTCAGTTTACAAGTCCTGCGCGTATACCTAGGTTGCCAATTTTATCACCCTAATATAATCTATATAACACAAAAATTATACCTTTTGAAAATAGAAAATTTGAAGTTTATATTGGTATATTTCTTTTTTGTAATATATGACTTGTATTAGGTTGGTCAAATTGACGACCTAGGGGTGCGCACGCCCTGTAAACTGAGAGAGAGGGAGTATATACTTTGTCCGACCGGAATTAGTTGATGTTGTTAAAACGGATGTATCTAGCATCGAAATACGTCTAGATACATCTGTTTTAACATTAATTAATTCTGGACGGAGGGAGTACTATTTAATAACAGTTAACATAATCCTTTATAGGTTTCTAAACCACCCATTTTGCCGCTCAATGGCTAAGACAACCCATACTTGCTCACAATTTCCATTGGAAATCCGAGCATATACACCTTGTTCCTAAATTCCATTTACTAAATTATTAACAAACTCGTAGGCTCAAAATGCACAAACAAACTGGACTTTTTTTTTTGTTGCAGCTGTAAACCAGCCCAGGTGAAATCAGAACTGGCTAGGTTCCAGTTTAACTCCTGCAACTGGTTCCTGCATCTGCTAGTAATACATATATTTTGTGCCTTCATGTCCTGTTTGGCCCACTAGGTTAAAACCTAATTAGATCTCAATAATCGACATCTTGCTATCAAGTATTATCCAACTAGTTCTAGTGATCAGTATAAACGAGCTTTTATATTTTCTTGGTACAACTTTTTTGTGACAGCTGGCAGTATATGTTATGTTTGTGAACCATTAGATATTTTATTGTTCAATGAGGACATGGTATTCTGTATCACCTCCGCAGCATCATCCCTTGTATGATCTGTTTTGCAGAGATGTTCTGGAACTCAAGGAGGCAATAAGAATTAAAGAAGCGGAAGGAGATGCTTATATCTCTGAAATTGAGGTTAGCTCATTTTTTAGTTTTCTTATCGGCAGTTTTTTTTTTGTTTGTGTGTGCGAGTGTGTTTGAAAGCAAATGATGCTGTCACTGCAGACAATTGGTCAAGCATATGAAGACATGCAGACACAAAACCAGCATCTTCTTCAACAGGTTGCCGACAGAGATGATTTTAACATAAAGGTGTGTATCTGAATCTGATACCAGGGCAGCTCTTCGCTGCCAGCTTGCTGGGCTTTCTGTGGTGGAATCCGTGCTTCTGTCTCACGGGCATTTCCCCTTTGCTGTCGCCATGACACCTCCCTCAATATAGCAACACGCCACTAGGATCCTGTTACATGCTCCATGTGCACAAGCATGGTGACAGCTGCGGCTGTTGGGCTAGGTGGCCTGGTGTATTTCTCTTTTCCCTTTTCCATCTCTATCTATTAGATAGTTACTCCAGTTGCTGCTACTTGTTGATTCACATAGCATGTCCTTGCAGCAAGTCTCTAGCACCTAGATGCTGGGGCAGTAGTCCAGTGCATCTGAAATTGCCTTATCGCCTTATTAACCATGCACTTTAACCCCACACCATATTTATACTCTGTTGAATTGCCAGAAGAAACACTGTTTGCTTTTCTTATTGGTTCCCATCAGTAACTTGTTTCTCATCTAACAGCTAGTATCAGATAGTGTGAAGACAAAGCAAGCCTCTGCTTCCCTTCTCTCTGAAAAGCATTTGTTACAGAAGCAACTCCATCAGGTTAACAGTTCACTGGAGTCATCTAAACAAAAACTCTCCCGTGGTGAAGAGCAGGTAATCTCCGACTCATGCCCTATGTGTTATTTATGGTTTAATTTGCTGTCCGCCAACAGTAATTGAAAATCACGTCAAAGCAAATATTTATTATATTAAAAAATATATTCTGCGCGTGCGTGTGCGTGTGTGTGTGTGTGTGTGTGTGTGTGTGTGTGTGTGTGTGTGTGTGTGTTTACCACTGAGCTGGTTTTGAAGTGTCTTTATTTGAATAAACCTTACAGATGAAAGCCTATGTCGCACAAGCTATAAAAACTTCTTCAGAGAACAGGCATCATGCAATTACCATTGAAAAGACTCTGCTGGAGGTATCTGACGCAGAGAAGGAGCTCAAGTGGCTTCGGTCTGCCGTTGGATCCTCTGAGAAAGAATATGAGCAAAATCAGAAAAAAATAGCTGAGCTCAGAATGGAGCTGGAGCGTGAGAGGTTAGGCTTGCTGGTGTGGTGTTAATTTTTGGTTCCAAGTTTGTCTTGCTGTCTGCCACCAGGGCTTGTTACATTCTTTTGCTATTTTATAGAAGCGAGAAGAGAAAGCTTGAGGAAGCATACGAGGAGGTGAAGAATGAAGTCATGGAGCTGACATCTGAGAACGAAGAGGCTACTATCCAGAAGCTCCAGGACGAGATAAAAGACTCCAAGGCTATTCTCAAGTGTGGCGTGTGCTTTGACCGACCCAAAGAGGTAACTTGCTGTTCATTGAATTGCATAACCTTATTTTTGGATGATGCAGATTTCTATGTGACTCATGAGATGGTAGAAGCTGAGTTATACATGTATTTTTATTTCCATGTGACCGAAGTTCCAGTTTCTCTGTTATGCGCTTAAACCTGAAGACCACCTACTGCTGAATGCTGATTAGCCTTGTGTTCCTTGTTTGGTTGTGGGCAGGTTGTGATCACCAAATGCTTCCACCTGTTCTGCTCAACATGTATCCAGAGGAACCTCGAGCTACGCCACCGGAAGTGCCCGGGCTGCGGCACCCCTTTCGGGCAAAATGACGTGCGAGAGGTGAAAATCTGAAAAGTCTCAGCGATGCTGCCTTGGATGACCTGGTAGTAGGTAGTTGGTATCTCTGGACACCATCATCAACCTGCTGTCCGTGCTTGTCTCTTGTAGATATGTAATGGTTTGCGTTGTCCTGTGGGGGCGCTTAGATCCAGTAAAAAAGTCATAAAACCTATGTAAGATAAATGAGCAAGTAACAAAGAAGTGAAAAAGAAGTTTGTTGTAACTTTACCGCCTGTTTGATGTGTGATTGCTGGGTGATCTCTTGCCTCTACTTGAGGAGGCCATTGCAATGATAGTTTGAAGTGAGTTAGGAGTAATAAATGAGAAATGAATAGAAGGTGAAGATTGTTTCTGCCTTCAATAAGGTTCGTCTGCCAGGATATATGATGAACAACTACTCATCAATGGAGGTGACGGTTGATCGAAGATGCCGGGATGTGGATGGTGGCTGGCAGGATATCTGTTAGCGCACCCTAATGCATAGACCCAAGGAACCAGAAGCTGGTTGTTTGTTCACCCTGCTGTCGGATAGCTGTAGAAACTGCAGGAGTTGTGAAATATCAATAATGTCCCTGAGTTATGATCGTTGCTTCAGTTATCATTCTGTTTCTATATATGCTCGGTCGGAAGAGCCAACAAAATTTAACCATGCCAAATAGTACTTTTTCTGGTCTATAAAAATTACAATCTCTAGCGGTGACAGGCTGTTATTCTCATTCGAATATGACCTTATTATTGCACCCAGTAAGCAGCCAAAAAGTTCATCCCCAGTTAAGCATAGAAAAGAAGAACTGCACTTCCAGTTTGCAAGCAAAGGCATGGCCTCAAAATGACAAGTCTGCTGATGTAAAACAACCTCTATAAGTGACAGGTTGTAATGTATTATATCCTGATCCGAATTTGACCTAATCTTTTATTCAACCTCTCTGTTAGCTGCCCCTCAGATTGGTAAGACGTTCCCTATTAGCCAGAAAAGTCATCCCTACTTCCATCACATCTTGCTCTCTCGGGTTCAAGGTCTCTGAATTCCAAGACAAGCACCTTGACAAGAACTATGGAACGGAGGGAGCATGCAGAAACACAAGCACCTTGTCGCGTGGAAAGATGGCAATCGCGGACTTGGGCTGCTCTGCTGGCCCAAACACAGTACCACCGTGTTCGTCGTGCTCTAGGCCACCTGCAGTCACTTTCTTCAGTTGCAACAGCCACCTCTGAAAGTCAGTTTACTCAGTTTTTTTTTGCGGGAAAATTTTCGATCTATTCATCTTCAATCATGACAGTACAACGAAAATAAGAAATAATAAAAATTACGTCCAGATCCGTAGACCACCTAGCGACGACTACAAGCACTGAAGCGAGCCGAAGGCGCGCCTCCGTCATCGTCACTCCATCGCCGGAGTCGGGCACAACTTGTTGTAGTAGACAGTCGGAAAGTCGTCGTGCTATGGCCCCGTAGGACCAGCGCACCAGAACAGCAACCGCCGCAGATGAAGAATAACGTATATCAGAAGGATCCAACCTGAAGACAGACGAACGTAGATGAACAATAACGAGATCCGAGCAAATCCATCAAAGATAGATCCGCCGGGGACAAACCTCCACATGCCCATCAACGGTGCTAGACGCAACGCCGGAACGAGGGCTAGACGGGGAGACCGTTATTCCATCTTCAGGGAGCCGCCACCGTCTCGTCTTCCTGAGCAGGACACAAACCCTAGCAAAACTGAAAGAAACAACTAAAAATGGAGCCCTCCCGCCTGCCCTTACTGAGATCCACCGTGCCCCCATGGCCGTAGGGCCACCGGAGAGGAGGCGGATCTGTGGCGGTGCCGGCAGGAGGCAGATACCGTAGTTTTTTTTTTGAAGGAGGAGGCGGCGGCGGCTAGAAGTCAGTCTACTCCTTAATGATCTCCCATCTTGCTCTCACCAGCCTGCTGTTGTAACTGGTGTTGTGCCAGGATCATTCTACGAGAGGCTCTTCCCTAGTTGCTCCGCACATTTTTCTTCTGTTCATCCAACAACCTTCATTGGCTCTCAAAGGTATGGATCTGACACCACTCCGGTAGCCTTGGTCCCTTACTATCTGACCGTTTAGAGGTACAGCCTCCTGGAATTTTAAGGATAAACCAAATTCCAGCATATGACATCGATGAGAATGTCAGGTGTGAAAGAGCCCCGGAGGTTTTGGGATCGAATGTCGTGTTAAATAAGAACATAATATCTCCTGCAAAAAGTAAACGGGAACAATAATATCTCCTGCAAAAAGCAAACAAGAACATAATATATGTCTCCTGCAAACACTAAATCCCTTTGAATAAGATACGTAAATCATACAATGTTAGTTTGATTCCAGTGGGTAACGAGCAGCAGAATGCTGTGCTCCTCTGGTAAGCACAACAAGATATGCTGCCAGAAACGGTTGGAGGCACGCAGATGGCAGTGCAGTGCAGAACATGGTCTCCACCGGCGGTCTCCGTGAAACCAGCTCAGTTCTGCTTGCCGTCGTTGCCGCCACCTCCTCCGTCGGCGCTCTCTACCGGCGGAATGGTCTGCGGTTGGGTCAGAAGAAAGGAAGTGCGGTGAGCCGTGAGCGTGCATTGCGTCGAACAGGTTGCGCGCACGGGGCAACGTATGGGTGGGTGGCAGTGGCAGAGACGAGACTAGTGTACCATACCATGTCGGGCTTGTAGACGTTGTGGACGACGGAGGCCCCTGCGAGGAGGGAGGCCACCACGACCACCGATGACCAGGCCAGCGACGGGGTCCCCGTCGGCAGCCGCCCGCCGCCGAACTTTTTGCCGCCGCCGTTCATCTTTGCTCTCTCTCTCTCTCTCTCTCTCTGTGTGTGTCTCTCCTCCGCCGATCTTGTTGAGGACTGGACCGTTCCTCTTTCTTCTGGCTTCTGGGCCGTGTGAAGCCCACGCTTGATTGTGGGTACAAATTAACTATCTTTTACCAATTCTCAAAGAAAAAATATCTATCCTTTATTAAAAGAAGTACTTGAGATAAATATCTATCTCAAAAAAGTAACCTAAAAGAAATACTTGAGGGGGAAGTACTCTGTTCCAGCCTGGAACTCTCTGAACTGAAACATCTACACTTCTTCCTACATATTTTTCTTTAGCGAAAAAATGGTTTTTTCGGCCATACGACCAAACTGGCCGGATTAGACTTTCCGTTTGAGAATGCATTTTTAGACAATATATTAGGAATTGATTGATTACTGTCTCGATTTGCACTGTATGGATGTGTCTTCTGGAAAATACCCGTTGGCTCTCTCGCGCATATGCACCCGATATGCCCAAATAAATTGAATTTGCTGGAAAAGTAAAAAGAAATCTTTTTTTTCTTACAACAAACTCGATCTTCTATTGTACTCGTATAAGATTTTTTGCCAAAGAAAACCCCTATTGACTGTGTCTTCATTATAATGCGGACTGTGTCTTCGGTTCGGTACTAATGTTTGATAATGCATTGTACTCGCTCCGTTCCTAAATACTCCCTTCGTCCCAAAATTTTTGTCTTAGATTTATCTAAATACGGATGTATCTAACACTAAAATGTAAATAGAAACATCCGTATGTAGACAAATCTAAGACAAACTTTTTGGGACGGAGGGAGTATGAGTCTTTTTAGAGATTTCTATATGAAATATATACGGATATATAGACATATTTTAGAGTGTAGATTCACTTATTGTGCTCGCTCCATACGTAGTTCATATTAGAATCTCTAAAAAAGACTTATATGTGCTCCATCCTAAGATATAAGAGTGTTTTTACACTACACTACTGTCAAAAACGCTCTTTTTTTATGTGACGGAGGAAGTATTTAGGAATGGAGGGGTATTTAGGAACAGAAGGAGTAATATGTTTGCGTTGTGTGCTGCTGATTCTGTCCGGAGTACAAAACAAAACCGGGCGTTTTTCGTGTTCAGATTTGACTACCAGTTATGTATATAGCGAGTGAAAGAGCCGTGCCTCTTCCAATAAAAAAAGAAGGTAAACAATAAGTCAGTTAGTGTGATAGATTCAGAACCGTCAGAGTATATAATTATTAGGAAGTACAGGATAGGCTAGGATTTGGTCTTGCCTTGTCTTATACTCCTAGTTAGTCATTATACTTCTATATATATGCATACGAGGTTCAAGCAATAAAAACAAATGATTCCACTAAATCCTTCTCTCCCTTATAACATGGTATTAGCCTAATTGATCCAACACTAGCCGCCGCCCGACGCTTTCGCTTCGCGCGCCGCCCCCGGGGTGGTCGGCCTCCATGACCACCGTCGGGGGCCGCGTCGCCCGTACCTAGGGTTCGTCCGCCGGTCATGTTGACCGGCTGCCCTAGAGTCTTTTTTTCGATCATTTGATTCAGGTTTTGAATACACGAGCATGGTTGTTAACATTGTTAATGTTTCTTGTAAAAGACATGATCAGGTAGCCCAAGAGCAACATGATGAAAAGTGCGCCAAATAGAGGTTGAGAACTTCTTAACGGAGGAGGGAAAACCCAATCAACTAACCTTGCAAGACACTTCAAAAACAACACAAAACACGAAAGGGCCTCTTGCAACGACGCAAACGCCAAAACAACACAAAACACGAAAAGGATTCCGGCGAGGACACAACCACCACGAAACTGGTCGTCTCGCCATTGCCATAGCTCGTCTAGTTCGAGGATCATGATTACTACCTTCGTCCTGGTTTATTGGTCTTTATTGTATTTTGTGTCAAAGTTTGACCATAAATTTAACTAACAAAATTATAGTGCATGTCATAAAAAATTATATCATTAAAAACTATGTTCAAATACGAATCAGACGAAAAATTTGGCATAAATTATGAAGGGGACCAATAAATGAGGACAAAGGTAGTACTCCACGCCTAGCAGACAGGAGGGGAAAGTGAGCATACCCCACGCAGTTGAACAATGCCGATGCAGCAGAGTCACGACGACGACTTCGTTCGACCGGTACACCGACATGCGCGAGCTTTTCGCCGCAGAATCGCCCCAAGCAGATGAAAGCGAGAGCGAGAGGGGAAATGAGAGAGACTGAGCGGACTGTTTCGGAGAAGATGGCGAGAAAAAGGGGAAGACGTGCGTTTGTGACGGATGGAAGTTAGCGCGAACGGCGGTTGCTCTAAGATTCGTGCAGAGAAACGGACGAAGATGCATGCGTTTTATTGATTATTGATCCGAAAAGAAAAACTCCATCCCGGTTCCTTCCCTCGTTTTCCTCCCAAAAAATCCGTTTGGTCCGTTCCTCCGTGCTTCCTCGAATTGATCCACTCCGTTGCCGCTGGTCTACTAATCTACTCACCTGGCAAGTCCGTGATTTATTGCCTGGTTCTTGATTTCTTGACCGGTTGTTGCAAAGTTCCATCCCTTTTCCTCACACGCAATGCCCTGGTTGCAGTTAAAAATCCGTCCTTGAGATCCGGAATAGAGTGTGCAGCAATGGCGGCCGCGCCCGCTCAACTTCTTCCGCCGGCCAAGAGGTGCAAGAAGGACCCCGAGTGCCTGGAAACCTCACGGTCCTTCCGGCCACGGCGACTGCAGACTGGTCCTCGCTCCCGTACGACATCGTCGGTCGCATCGCCGACTCCTTCCTCGCCACCAACGACCTCGATTGGTACATGGACCTGCGCGCGCTCCGCCACCGACGACCCCAGGGACAGCCCCTCGGACCCCCGGTTCCTGCCTCGCCGGTGGATCATCCTCGACGAGGTGGTCTTCGAGAGCGACACACGCCGCCTCTTGCTCAACACCGCCACCGGCCGGTTCCTCCACAAGGATCTCCCGGCGCTCCGCGACTACTACGTCGTCGCCACCACCCCCCGCGGCTTCTTCGTCCTGGCCGACAGGAGCCCTCCTCACGCCGCACGTGTCTTGAACCCTCTCACCGGCGACATCATCCGTTTCACGGTGCCCGTGCCGCCCGAGGCGCTGGTCACCGCTGGCGTCAGCATTGGCTTCTCGCCGCCCATGCTCGCCTTGTTCTGCAACTCATGTTGCAAGATGTACATGGCCAGTCCTCACAGCTTTGACGCCCCAGACATTGATCCTTCACTTTACAGTTTCTTCTGGAGGGCGGTTGGAGGTGGTTTGGTCGGCCGTTGGCAAGAATTGAGCAGAACAGCTGACATGGCTCTCAAGATCAGCGAACTGGGGCAGTCGGTTAGTGTCGATATGGGAAACTATCTTTTCGGTTATGCCACCAAGATGGGAATCGCAAACGACGATGCCATGTGTTTCCCAATGGAATTTGGTGGTCAGATGCTGGTCGCCATCAAGGGACAAGACTTCTTCCGGGTTTCAAGATTCCAAGCCGAGAGCGGCATGCTTTTGCCTGTGAGGAGCATCGGCAACCATGCCTTCTTCATTGGTCATCATAGGTGCCTTGCTGTGGATGCTGATATGTTCCCATCAATCGAGGCAAACTGTATCTACCATACTGAACACTACGGTTCGTCTGCTCACATCCGGAAGTACAATATCAATGACTGGGAATCAGAGAGGATCTCGGAAGACGTCGATTTTGTGAAGCAGGACAAGCAGTTTGTCCTGGTCAGCAACCGTCCTTCCACGGTCATCCAGCTTCTCTCGAGCTATACCATCAGCACCCGAGATTCTGAACTGGCTGGCGCCGTTAAACTTGATGATTAAGGCTATGGTATGCATTGCTTAGAAAGGTTTGCTCTTTTCTAGGTTGTTATTTGGCTATGCTTTCGCTTGTTCTGGGCAAGAATCTAGGTTGTATCTTCTGTGATGGAATTACTCTTAGCTATCTTAATTAGGACATGATATGTACCCCAATGCTACGTTGCTTAGCTTTATGCTGTCATCTTGTGTGCAATGTGGTTCTTAATTTCTGCAGCAGATAATGTCAGCTCAACCTTTTCCCCCTTTTTCTATATTTAGCCCTGCAAGTGAATCTATGAATATATCACGTGCCTCGTTGTTCTCCATAAGCTCTGTAATTTTGCAACCCCCTGTTCTAGGCAAGAAACAGGTGTCACATTCCTTGGCAGTCTATGATTCACCCCTTGCACTCTTCCTTTTGTAGCTTGCTCACTGTTGGATTTCTGGGCATTGCTGCAGAATGGTAACAGTTGGTAGCACAACTGATGTTGGGAACTTTGAATGTTCTTTGCAGCTTGCCATGGTTGTCAAGAACTTAAGATGTGCTTTGCTTAGAAAAAGTAATTTTGACACAATTTATTGTTGCTGCTTCTAGATGGATTTTATATTCAGCTGTTCACATAGTTTTGCCTGAAAGGTGTTTTATTTTAGCACACAGAATATGTTGTTCGGAGGATCGGCCGGAGATTGCAGTCAAGAACCAGTAACTCAAATTTGTACCGTTAATGCAAGGCAATAGTTGGCAGGGAGTTCAGAATAGTTGCTGCAACTTGGAGCATATACGAGACTGGCCTATGTGTGAGAGTGATCCATGGAACTGTCGGTACATTACAAGCACATCCAGTGAGGCCTGGTTCCCTGGGTGTCCCTGATTCTTCGTGTCCTGCTAAGTTGGATCTTCAGCTAACAAATCATCAATTCCAGTTAACATCCCAAGCATATACTAGTTCTTTTGAGAAACAAAACCATGCACTAGTCGTTTAAGTTTCCTGCCCCTCTGAAGCTTCCTTTTCTTTCCGAGGCTGAGACTCTGAACGAATGCTTCTTCTGCAGCTTCTGAGCTACAACATGAATGACCCGCACCCTCAACTGGCGCAAATCTTCTTCCTTCTTTTTGGGATAGTGATCTCAACGCGGCCGACAAATGTTAATGCTATAAGGTTTCTTGTTCTGTTAATTTGGCTATGCCTTGACAGCTTGCCCTGTTCCGGGCAAGAAATAGGTTGACCCAATGTTGCATCCCTTTTAGTCGATGCTCTCTAGTGTCTGTGTGCAGTGCACTCATTACACTGCGATTTGGTGCTTAGTTTCTGGCAGTAGAAATCGTCATCTCAATTTGCCGAATTTCGGTCCGGTTAATTTTGGAATGTCTCATTCTAGGCAAGGGACAGGTTTTAGGTTTTTGCTTGCGGGTGGCCTGTGGAACAGCTGTAGTGCTGTGCGTCGTGTGACCTGGGAGGGCTTAGAACAGGGCACGAATGTAGGTGATGTTTTGTCGAAATTCTTTTCGGAATGGTTGCGTGGGTTTCGTGCATGCTTCAACCACTTGTCCTATTTGCTTTTGCAATTACAGTAGTTCTTTGTTGGATCTCCAGGCTGTTAGTGGGTTGCTGTCTCTAAATGGGAACTTTAGATTCAGATTCTTGCATAATTTTGCTGCACAGGTGTTCTGCTTTTACATGCACATACTACACGATGTTCGGAGGATACATGTGTCGATTAGAGAAGATCAGGCATATAAATATAATGAGATCATCTGAAACGAACATGACAATTGCAGGTCCAACTGATCGCCCACCGGCGATCGGACTCCAGAGTCAAAACCCCGAATTTGCACTGGTGATGCAAGGCAGGAGTAGGCGGGGAGTTGAGAACAGTAGTTGGATCTTGGAACAGCCTGACCAGTGGGTGATCCATGGAGCGGTAGGTGCAAGCACAGCTAGCACTAGTTATCTGCCCTCACCATGGGGCTGTAAATTCTTATTCACCTCTGCTCCAACTGCTAGTATGATCGTGGGACTTGTTTTGATTTGTTATCGGAAGAAGAAATAGTGCTTCAGTTGAGCTCCTGTGTAGCTGTAGTTTAGCATTCTGCAGCAGTTTTTTTTTTTTTTTTTGAGCGGTAGCATCCACACAAGCAAGCTGGGTCTTGAGCCAATGGAAATTTTGAACTTGCCATTTTCGCAAGCGCAATAAGCAATGTATTCAGTGAACACCTCAAAAGGACATGAAAATCAACTCACTCAGTTACGTTCTGTCAAGTATGGATTTTTTTTCCGTGTAAACAGTGATGAAGCACGCACCAGTAGTTTAGCATTCGTCCTCTGAAGCTTTATATTTCTTTTCGGGAAGGATATCTCCGAAGTTTGAATGAGTGGTTCATCTGCAGATTCTACCTCCTCTGTTGTTGCCTGCTCCAAGATTGTTGTGGCCCGCTCTTCGGACACCCGGGCACGGCACCCTTCTGACAAAAGGGTGCACCAAAGCAATTGGTGTTACCGGTGCACCAGACCCCATTGCACATTCAGAGATGTTTAAGAAAAACTGGAAAAAAAAATTGTGTATCGATACAACATCAATGTATGTTGTCAAAAATACAAATCAAAATTTAAAACAATGCACAAGATACAAAAATGACAAATTTGATGTTAATGTGCTAATGGGCCAAAACTGTAGCCTAACTTGTGTTATTTACTATTCACTGTCAAATTTGTTATTTTTGTATCTTGAGCAGTGTTTTGAATATTGATTAAATTTTTGTGACAACGTACATTCATGTTGTCTCGATGCACTAATTTTTTTGAATATTGATTAAATTTTTTTGTCTCGATGTGTAACGGACGACCGGTGTACCGGTAGCACCAATTGCTTTGGTGCACAAGATACATCCCCTCTGACAGAATGCCGAACACACCCACCACCACATACAAGGCACTAGAGTCATTGGCTCACTAAAGAACTCGCTTGGGGGCTCTCATTCAACACTCGCTTGGGGAATCATCATTTATACAAGCACAGACTATAACTGAACAATAGGTCGCAGAATAATAGTAGCTGTAGGGCAAAGCTAGCGGCCACAAAAGCTTTGATGCAGTATTACCTAGTTACTGGTACTAATTATTACTGTCATTCGGGCGACTGAATGAAATTTGTCAAGCTTTGTGCCTTGTTGATACATATTCAATACTCCATCCGTTTCTAAATACAAGTCTTCTTAGAGATTCAATATGGACTACATGCAGAGCAAAGCACGTCTTTGTAGTTCCTATTGAAATCTATAAAAGGACTTGTATTTAGAAACGGAGGGAGTAGTTCACAAATCAGACACCGACTAGGGTAAATAATGCAGAAAATTGCGCTGTTTTGTCCTCGCTAGAAGCCTAGAACTGAACCCAAACACGCAAAAAAATTCACCAAGAGCAATAAACTCAGGGCTAATTAGCCCACAGGAGTACCCACACACTTTTTCGGGCGGTTCTATATAATGTAAACGCTGTTCTATACAGGCAGGCTACTGGCAATAACCCTGGTATGTTCAAACCCGGCTCAACTAATTAATAACAACGATGGTGCTGCTAACAGGGATGCTCCTGCAACATTTATGTATATAGCTGCCCTTCAACTCTTGACGAAGACTGAAGCACCCAGCGGCTTGGATTTCCAACATACTACTCATAGGCGCAAGAGGTAGCCGAGGGATGTGCCGAGAAGCGCCACATAGACCACAAACAGCAACGGGAAGCCTAGTTGACTCTTTGGGGTTCCCTTCTTTAAAAATACCTGCCCAAGACAATGTCTAATGTTATTAGAAATTAATAGACGCAGATCACAGGTAGTCATGAACAATGATTAGTAACTAAAAACATCTGAAATTTTGAAGCAAAGCAGATTCAAGAGCAAATTTGTCTGCAATGTGCTGAAATAGCATCCAATAAATACTGCAAAATTCACAACACATATACCTCGGTATACACTACTTGAGAAACAATAGTGACAGTGACCATATGTTTCAACAAGATAAAGAATTCTAGAAAGAACAATCACATTTTTTCCTGAGACTCTTTCAAAGTGTGCTACTACTTAATATTTCAGATTACTTGACCAACACTTTTAGTTTTTTCAAATAAATGCGTCATGAGTAACAGATGATTTTCCGCAAGAAACAGATCTAGGACGCATGATAGATATGGAAATCTGACACAGCATACTCATGGAAATGCCGCCTGGATTGTTTTATGTGCAAGCCTTAACATGAAAGATCATTGTAGTGTCTTATGTAACTGCAATGAATGACCCTCGTGGTAATTGGTAAGACATTAGAAACAATTGTGACATGCAGGGGGGTAAGCCCTGGAGGAAGGCGCTTTTAGTTTTTTCTGCTTCTTCTTTGCGAATTAAAGGCTAGAACCCAATCTCTAGAGCAGCAAAGGATGTACAGGTTTTAGGCCACAGTTGATAATCCATTAAATAATGTTTTGTTTTGAACAACCAAGATATTCTGGAGACTGGATGTTGTGTTCTGTTATTGCAGAATAGCGGATGATGCTTGTATGAAGACAAAAAGAAGAATCTAGATGTTTCTGTGAACAAGTCATACCATCTCTTGCTGCAGCCTATCCCGCTCCTGGGTTGTAGTCCTGCTCTCCTCTCTCAGTTTTATTATCATCTTTTCAGCCTACAAAACAGAAGAATAATATTGTTTCATGTCAGAGGGTATTCTCCGAAATGTAAGCAATCTGAGATAATAAGACAACATAAGCCATATTGTCTCATGAGGATCTTATCAAGAAACTTGTTTGAACGATCCAAACACATTTTATGGTGGTCAACTTACCCCTTCCAATTTTGATTCAAGGTTGTTGAGTTTTGACTTCAGATTCTGAACATCTTCCGTCACCTGTTATATATCGATACAAGAAAGAAGTCAATTAAAATAACCTCGGTCTCTGGAAAATGAAAAGATCCGGACTATAGCAGAGTCAAGATCTCCAGGTATATCATAGTTAAAGTGCATTATGCATAATAAACTTAACCTACAAAACTGTTTCTAGCTTAATTTACATGGAGAATAAATCCATTTACAAAAGCCTACAGGATTTTCTAGCTAGGGCAAGGTGGTCAAATAATACAGGCAGCACTTGCCCAAGGTAATACCAAGTTAGACAAATTTGTGGCCACTAATTTAAGCTGATTCCAGCTATTCTTTTCAGTATTTTTTGCCCCTACAACTGTACTAAAAAATCCGAGTGATTTAGACTTTAGACCATTTAGCTAGAAACATATAGGTTTCTACCAGAATCTAGCCAGTCTCAAATTAGGTTCCACATGGGGGCTGTGCAAGATCTTGCCACCCAGCATTACAGTAACAGAACATGTTTAAAAGCCTTATGTTCTTTTTTGTCTTATTAAGTTAAACATAGGGAAAATAGGCATAAATAAAACTACAGGATGGATACTTACATGAGATAATTGATGATTCTGCACACTGAAAAAACCTCGGTCACTTACGGCGACAGTTTCTTTCGGAAGAGTTTCTTCCAGAGGAGACACCTTTGAAGTTACAGTCTCTTCCTTCGGAGGAGAAAGTTGTTCAATGGTAATTGCAGACGAATCCTTTATAGGGGGAGGGGAATCATGTTTTAGAGAGGGAGGAGATTCGTCTTTTAGAGGGGGAGGAGAATCTGCCAAAATAGCAGGTTCTTCATGCAGTAGCACAGGAACTTCTTGAAGGATTGGAGACTCCCTGACAGGGGAAGTTATGTTAGGAACAACAGCTGAAATTTTCTCCTGGGGTGCAGGAACCTTTTTCTCCATAGCTGGCACTTCATTCTGAACATTCAGAGTATCTTTTAACACGGGAACCTCAACTGCCACATCAGTGCTCGGGACATTATTTATCAGTTGCTCCACAGCAGGACGAGATGCATCAACAAGGACAACTCTCAATTTACTTTCCTCAATATATGCGTTGGTTTCTTTGGAGAACTGTGGAGAAGAGTTAAGAAGATGAGGACAAGTAACATATAAGGAATATTATGCATGTAAAGTTTCTCAGCTATATGCTTAGTTGCTTACAAAAGCAGGAATGAGGTCCTCATCTGATGTACCAGGAGGAACAACTGTTGTCTGCACCAAAAATTTGTCTTTTAATTGCATGTCCGGTGGCGCAGTACGCTGTGCTTGCATGGTAACTGCATTTAAGAGACAATAAAAAAATCAACAGGAATAGAAAAGAAGAAACCTAACAGAATCAAGTCTTGAATAGTTGAATACAAGAAACAAAATTGTATAATTCTACCCTCTCAGAAGAAAGAGCATTATGGCATGTTTGCTTTAAGGAACAGATGGGTTGGTCCATCATGAGTGTTCATGCTATGATTTTTCTGGGATGACCCTTTTCCTCATTTATTTGTAGTGTGGTGCTAATGACGAATGAGGTGGCAATGCACCAACTTAGTTCATTCCACAAACCAAAAAAGAAGATGAGAAAACAACTTGGCTGAGAATGAGCCCACTTACATAAATATAGAATGAGTCAAAGCAATTCAGCTTTAAAGAGTACTTGCAATAAAAATCAAGTTGTCTGTTACTATAATGTATCAATAAG
Source organism: Triticum timopheevii (assembly GCA_963921465.1). Classification (NCBI taxonomy): domain Eukaryota; kingdom Viridiplantae; phylum Streptophyta; class Magnoliopsida; order Poales; family Poaceae; genus Triticum; species Triticum timopheevii. Next base: position 603,776,421 of record OY997266.1, on the reverse strand, counting down.
GTCAGTAGCAGTAGGGTACACACCTGTGAAGTCACATGTTGCCCTTGGAAGGATAACTCCAATATTTGGTCGGACACAATATCTTTTAGGGGAAGTGGTCTTAACCTAGCAATTTCAAAATGGTGGTCAGATGCTGGAGTTCCTCTGATGCTCAAACCGTGATCAACCAATTGCAAATAAAAAAGCAACAGAACTGACAGTGTTTAGACACCAATCTGAAATGGTTCCTCTGTTACTATAAATAAATATTACTATACTAATTTTAGATAAATGTATCGGTCTTCCCTGCATTGTACATAACATACCCATACCTAGAAATCTGAAATGTAACTTTGCACAAGATGCGGGAGTACAGTATAAAGATATTAAATAAAACTATCAAAATCAGCATCAGAAAAAAGAAGGGACAAACCTTGAAAGCGACATATTCATCAGATTTGTTGACAAGATGGACAGAACATGAACTCTGCTTCTTCAGCTCAACTGACAATAACAAAAGAGAGAAAGCCAAGTCAGATTTTTATCTTGATAAATGGCGACTTGATATATTATACTGAAAATAAATTCACTCAGATTTTTTTTGGCATTTAGAAATTTATACATAATTATCAAGCATAGGCATAGAAATTCAGCACTGTGAAACAAAATAAGTACAAGAAGTAGCTGCTAGACTTATGCTGAGAGCAGGTGTCAGCTTAAGACATTCTGAGATAGTAAAGAACTGAAGGCCACTTGATTATGCAGTTAGTAAGAAGGTATATTGCATGATTCATAATTTTATAGGAGACCAATAGTAGAAATTTGATTGGGAGTTCACCATTTCACTAGCGGCCCACTTCCTTTTATCAGTGGCATGTGCATCACTGCATCAGGACATTAACAGGTGCAACAATGAATGCATCGGACCCTGCATTGCATAGTGGAATACTAACTTTACAATCTTTGTAAGCCTTAGCTCCCGTTTGTGTCATCAGAGTCAGTGGAGTGAGCAAGCTACTCGCACTGGGCCGAGTATGTGCCAACTGCCAACTACCGAGAGAGAGACTTTACAACCACTCGTACCACAAAATCTACCTGTCTGTAACCAATCGAACCGAAAGGTAGCAACCAACTAATGATAGCATGGTAACGTAACAGCTTTGGTAAAACAAAGCCAGCCCTGAATATTAAAATTACAGGAAAGAACTGTGTCATTTATTTTACAAAATACTACTGCCGGGCTCACTCAGAAGAAGAATACATCCATTCCTGCTTTCCCTATGCCCTCGGATTTAGAATACGAAAATTGCAAGTACCTAAACCTCGAAAAATGTGGAACTGGTCTGATAAAATTGATGTTTACAAATCTGTTGTCTCCAAACTTCATGTTGGTCTGTTCGGTCACACAAATTTTCAAATTAAATCTCATCTTCCGCATCGCAGCCCCAGCCAGTTGCAATCGACTGAACTAATCTCATCTCCAAACTTCATGTTCATCTGCAACCAATCGACTGAACGAGTTGCAGATTACGCGGCGCACACCGAAATGGCCGAATCCACGGGGGGCGGGACGACGCGGTTATGCGAAAGTCGAATCGGAGCAAGCGGGGCGAGAGGCCGCGCACGAACGCGCAGCGCCGGCTGGACTAATTCGTCGCCGGAGACGGATCGGAATTAATAAGTAATCACAGAGGGGGAGAAATCGTGCGCGCGGGCTTACAGGTGAACTGGAGCTCGCGGGGCTGGATCTCGACGACGCCCTGGCCCATCGCCGCCACGAAGCGGGTCAGACGGCAGCGCCTCGCAAGCGAATCAGAAAACCGCCGCCGCCTACCCGCTGGTTGCTGCGGAAGCCCCCGATTAATCGGCAGGCAGGAGGAGTAGTGGAGGACGGGTGGGGGGGTTTGGACGGGGGTGGGGAGGGGGGAGGAGTTGGAGTGAAGAGGGGAGAAGACGAGGGTGAGGGGAGGGGGATTTGAAGGCGACGGGCACTTCGTCGCCGTCCTCCCCCTTCGTCGGCGGGTTTGACGAGGGGGCGGTTGCGACTCTCTCTCTCTTTCTCTCTCTTTGGGTCTGGGGACGCGGAGCGGAGAGGGGAGGGGCGAGGTTTTCCAGGGTGACCCCGATGGTCGATGGGCCCACCTTTTGTGGGTGTGGGGGCTGCGCATGATTGCTTCTTTTTGCACATTGGCCCCCAAGAAAAGGCTATAATCTACTTCTACTACTTTCATTCCTATAATTCAAAAAACGGAGCAATATGAAAAACACTATTCCCTCCAATCCATTAGATGGAGTACTAATACTTTCCTCCATAAAAAAATATAAGAGCGTTTAAATCACTACTGTAGCTTTTCTCTGTGATCCAATCGAGCAAATCAAAATCTTGTATGATTCAAATGAGCATGCCAGTCTGATACCGTTGTCTCAATTGTCGTGCTTTTACAACCCGGTGAGTCAAAGCAGTCTTAACTATAAAATTAACTTAACCCGCATGCTGAATGCTAGCGAATTAAAAACACATAGTGGTCATCTAGGAATATCCTTTCTGAGAGGCTTGAGCCAATGTGGGACTTCTTTTCCTTTGGAATCGAGCAGTTAATACACCAGCGATTGGAAAACTCGTCTGAGGGTGAAACTGATCCCTTAGTTGGTGTTTGGAAAAATATATTAAACTTTTAAGAAAAAGTTGTAAGGATTCTAATATTGTGATCAAATGACCTACATAGGTCTCAAGAATTAGAGTCCTCTACAATTTCATGGAAATTTATTCGAATCAAAGACCGGCATCTCGCTAACCAACATAGGCAACGTGGATTTGCACTTCATTCAAAACAGAAGGGATTAGTTGAGACCACACAGGAACGATCCAGGTAGTGAACAGTAAAAGGCACATAAAGTTACAACTCGTCTGGATTCAAAGGCCGTTAACAGAGCAATATTACTATGTGGTGCTACCTGTGGGCCATAATGTCGTAGACAATGGATAGGGATTTGTAATGTTGCGCCTTAAAAAAAACATCACCCACTTTATTCAATAGATAAAATAGATACATCGTCTGTGAGGAAGGCTACAATTTCATTCGGTGGTTCCTCGAGCCAATCAAAAGTCGTAGAAAAATTAGCTAATCTAGCTAGTTCGTGAGCGACCTTGTTTACTTCACTATTACAATGTTCAAACCTAAAAATAGGAAAATCACAAGCAAGATGATAACAGTTGTCGAAAATCACCGCCACTGCATCCGCAGAACATCCTCCACGGTTCATGGTATCAATGACCTCCAGATTGTCAGAGTTAATAACAAGGCGATTATACCCCAACCTTTGCACAAGGGACAAACTGTATCGGAGCGCCAAGGCTTCCGGCCTTCCGCCGCCAGGATATCTGTGCACAAGTCTATCTTCCCACCCACCCACCCCACCCCACCCCACCCCACCCCCACCCACCCACCCCCCCCCCCCCCCCACCCCACCCCGCAATGAAAATTTCTCTATCATCCCTAAGGACCACCCCCAACAGTGCCTCTGAGTTCATCATGGGCAAAGAAGCATCAATAAGTGTCAATCTCAAGGGATAGAAAGGGATAGAAAGATGCAGATATCGAGATCACCTCGAAGGTAATGGGGCCCAGAAACCCGCATCCCCGCTGGTTTTTACCCTATTAGGGATGGGGATGGGCCAGTTTTATATCCCCATGGGGTTGTTGCTTGGTAAATTTTCAAACTCGTCTGGTTTCATGGGTGCAAACCCGTTCCAGTACTACCTGCACCCAAAATCCGCCAAACCTGTGAAACCTATGATACCTGGGCCTCATAATAGACATTGGCTGGCCAAAATTCTATCATCCCTCCGCTCTCTCTCAAAAATGTGACTTCTAGTCGCTAGGCTGCCACACTCTAACATCTAAACACTAGGCCTAGCCCCCCAAAAAACAAAAACGTTGTTTTGCTGAAATGTTGCTGATGTTTTTGCTTATCGCTCGCGGGGACAGGTTTCCCATGGGTACAGAAAACCCGACGGGGATGGGAATGGTAAAAAAATTGTCCCCGTGTACGATGATGGGGACGGGGCGGGCTTGGCTTTTTGTCACGGGGACGGGGATGGGCAAGCAAAACCTGACGGTTTTCATCCCTGTTGCCATCTTGAATATCATATGTACACAAAAGCCATTTTCAATTTTTGCATGGCGCAATCCTTAATTTCCCTCATCAAGTTACCACCACTCTAGAACTTTTAGATCTATGTTCCTTTGGGAGAAGTTCGATGTGATGCCAACCAACGCGGGCTTTAAGTGACCTTTCACTGTTTGCCAAAAAAACAACATGGAATTGTATGACATCATGTCATTAAAATAACAGATCAAATTGGAGGAACATATATTTGAGTGCATACGAAGTTATTCTTCTTTTACAAAATAAAATGAAGAACAAGGAATGATCAACCTTCTGAAAGACACATACTATTGAACTAGATTGATACCCCGCGCGTTGCTGCGGGACATGTAGTAGGATTCTAAATATAAAATTACATAGTTTCAACAACCGTTAAAAGTTTTTTTACAAATGAAAAGCTTTCGGTTGTTTTCAAAGAAATTGGCATACAGTTAAGTACACACCTAATATGACAGAGGCTTTGCAATTAGTAGTTTGAAGTTTAGTCATGTTGGCATATAGCATTGAACATCAGTTCCTATGTACACGAATACAAAAGATGATTTGATAAACATGAGTGTCTATCAGAGGCACATCTTGCAGAGGTGATTTCATTTTGCAACATGAATACTGACATAACACATGAGTGAGGTTACCATCCAATAAATAGTGAAAATTGCAGATACAGCAAGCAAATAAATTAGTTTCTAGCACTGAGCCAGCTCCTTAATATTGGTTCAAAAAGTATTATTGCAAGCTGGCACAACATAAACCAAATGAAGCTACTAATTCTATGCTTGTGACTGAGTAGAAAAATATACTATTATACAACCATATTCTCTTGACATTTATTGCTAAAAGTACTTCACAATCATCACTCCACCAGCGACGACAATCTGTATATAGATTTATTTCAATCTTTCCTTCATGATGAATGACAAAAATTTAAATCGAGTCAACACCTTAGGGAAAATATATAAATAAAATCCTAAGGCCATACGTTAGTTAAATCGACCTCTGCTCCAACTATAATAGGTAAGCAACTATGCTAGTTGATACATTGATATCCACTTTGATTGAATGCTTGAGAAAGTTGAAAGTGTAAATTTGATTGAGATACGAAGAGACCTGACCAAAGATGACATAACTGAGAAAACCTGTTGGTGGTGGCACGAAGAAGATATTGTTGGTATGGACTGCAAAGACACGCACGTAGACGGCTTTCGCCGGAACCTTGATCGGGTTGCCTCCATGTGTGAGTGGTAAGTAGGAGTAGTAGGAAGGTGCCACCGATGACCCCTACAACACGGAGTTAAAAATGCATCAAATGTCAAGGAAATCACCAATTTCTCGATTCTTGAGTTAGACTGTGTATACAACATCACTATATGCATGAAGTTACAGGCTGGTTGAACTTATACAAATATATCATTTTCAAGGAAACATGTAAGAACTTACAGATTCTGTTTTTGCACTATGAGAACATGCCGTTCCCTATAATTTTTTCAAATAAAACATTTGCTTGTTGAAAAGGCGATGTGCTGACAAAATTAGAATAAATGTCCACTACACAAAGTCTCTTAATTAAAAATCCAAGTATCAGATCACTGCAAGACTATAAAGCAGGTCACGATTCAGTTACCTGTGTTTTTGTTCCAGTTTTGCAAGATGCTCTGCAGCTTCACACTAAAGTTCAGACTAAATGTCGTAGGAGTTGCTCGACGGCATTAACCCGCCATAATTGGCAGCACCTTCCCGCTGCAGCACTACTTGTAACATGAACATGCCTGCGTCGAGGTAAACCCGCTGTTTGCAGCATCCAACGACGCCGGCAGCTGTCCACTGCTATGCAGCCATGCACTCTGAATACCCTTCGTCCACCCGAGCTCGCTCTTTTCTTCCCCTTTCCCCTCTCCTCTCTGTTCTTCCCCTCTTCCTCTCGATCTCATCACACATTTTGCCCAAAATTTGTCAAGATTTGAAGGCCCCCATCCATTCAAATGATCACAAAGGTTAGCAACTTTGTCCTTTCATCTCTCATTGCTAGATTAGCTCTTGCAATGCTTTATATAATTATTAATTTGTGAGTTTAGTAATTTGGGAGGAAATATATATATGTGCTAGTATTTGATTTATATGCAATTTTAGGTCAAAAATAACACTTAGTTTGCATATGTAGGTGTGGTTTACTTAGTGCCTTCTAAATCTCCGTCGTAACCACCGTCGATCGCCCGCATGCCCCGTCGCCGGCACCACCTTGTGGTGAGCCTCTTGTTCATGAAATTTTATATAAAAAATTGATGTTTGTGTGATTTGGATATATAGTTACTCGTATAATTATCTTACCCGTACGTTGTTTGTTATACATAGTGCCATGGTTTTGATATCCGTCCCCGTCGGCCCTCGTCCTTGTTATGATTCGGATGTGGTATATTCTCTTTTAAAACTATTTGTTGCATTTCGTGTTTATGACAAATTATGCCCATCAAGTTGACATAGATATTTTTATCTAGGAGGTATGTGAACCGGAAATTTCAACCGACCATATTGTCGAGAGGTTAAATTTAGTTGAAAGAGAAAACGAGTACTTGAAAGAAAAATTGAAAAGAATTGAGGAGGAGAAGATGGAATTGGAGTTGCATGTTGCCGATGTCGTCGATGATCACAAGATCAAGATGTAGAAAATACGCTTGAAGATTAGAAAGATTAGAAAATATGCCATCGATAGTGAGGCTCAAATACAATGAAGATTAGAAAGATTAGAAAAGATTAGAAAATCCACATCATGAAAAGGACGTAAAGGACCTAGAGTTCTTGAAGCGCCTCAAATAAAATGAAGATATACTACTTCCTTACAACTTCCAGTGAGTCACACCGTCTTGTACTACAAATTATCTGTTTTTGCCTACTAGCTAGCTACATGCTTTTGCTTACATATACCCGCTTAATTAATACATGCAAACATGTGTGCATGCAGATTTCACTGGATCTTGTGTATCATTAAAGTTGACGCCGGAACAGTTGAAATACTGGACTCACTACTCAAAGCAAATACTGACTATAACATCTTATTTGGGATAGTCAACAGGTAATTTCAATTATTATTAACTATATATCTCGGCCTATTTAGTTCGTCATTTCATGATATGAACTATTTAATAACCCCTTTATTCATTTTCTTTGTCGGCGGGCAGGGCTTGGGCAAGGTTCATCAGCGTCACGGAAGGCGAATGGAAAAAAAAGCTTAAATGGTTTCGACCCAAGGCAAGTAATTAAGTAGTACTAGCTAGCTAGCTAGCTGCCATCTTTTTAATTATCATGCTTGATTACTTATTATCTGATCAAATTCCATTCTCGTAAAGGCCCTGAAGCAGGCGCATGGGACTGATCTGTGTGCATTCTGCGTTTGCGAGAACATTCGCATGATGGCGTCCGAAAGGAGCGGATCTCAAAGACAGGAATGGGTACGCTTGTCAGAACACTATTCACAATTTTTACACCATTATCGATATCTAGTCACACAACTAATACACATGCATATTGATCTTCTTCTTAACAGTTCAAAGAGGTGCGGGAGAAGCTCCTAAAAACGGAGCGCGTAGAAGCACTTCAAGAGGAAATAGCGGGATTTTTGCTCGACCAGGTCATAAATCCGAAGGGAGAATACTATTACCCGCTACCGCCCCATGAAAACCATTTCCAATTGTCATCGTGCTCCGAAGGCACCAATGAGGCTAATGCCACTGGCTCCGAAGGCAACATGCATATGTAGGAGAAATTGTATATAGCTATACATGTGTGTATGTGTGAATTAATTAATATGGTGGTTTGTGAGACATTGATGATATATATATGCACATATATATATATATATATATATATATATATATATATATGCATAACATGTACAATGTGTAGTATAGTAAAATACCAGCAAACGAAAAAGAATTAAAATGGAAACACAAAATTAAATGAAAAAGAAATCATAAAACTAAAAACCCCCCAAACCTTATAGTACCACGTGGTTCCAAGCCCCCGGAGCTGGCTCGTGCCACGTGGTTGCCCTTTAGCACCGGTTCGTACTAAACCGGTACCTTTAGTGCCCACACTTTAGTGCCGGTTATGGAACCGGCACTAAAGGGCCTTACGAACCGGTGCTATTGCCCGGTTCTGCACTAGTGTGTCATGCTACTGGAGATTGTACTTTGTCTTTATCAATTTCCTGGGGCTACATTTCATTAAAAATAAAAAATTGTAAGAATTCCTATACTCTAGATTTGTTAGAAAAAATCATTCCATGTTAATTGCATAATTTCCACATTTTTTGTGCAACTAATACCAAAATAATTATATGTTTATCTTATGCTCTATTCTTCAAATTAAATGGATGAATAGGCCACTAATTGTAATATTTCTAGTACATATGTTCTCTCTACACTCTTCCTGTTATGCAAATGAACATTAACTCTCTCTTTTTTTTTCGTGTAAAATGAACATGAACTTTTTCTCTTTCTTCTCCTCCCTTTTCTTCTTCTTCTTCCACAAATACTTCATAACTTAACTTAAGATAGCTGACCACATGAACTTGGGAACTCAGCACAACGGTTTGCTCACACAAGCTTGGAATTCCGAGTGGCCATCTAGGATATGCACGTACTCCACTTGCAAATACAAGATCCGTTGGGGTTCTTTGGGCTGAAATGCAGGCATGAAACATTGTGGTGGATCTGTCAGGTGGAGGGTGTCAGGCGGGCCCGCAGCTTGCACGGCCATGTCGGCGGTGACGTGGATAGCGCAAAAAGCCCGGGCAGCGCGCGCCGCTCTCTGCCACCGGCACATGCTGGATCATCAGGTCACTGTTTTTTTGTTTAGAATATAAATTTGAACTTATCAGTTCACTGTGGGTCACCCGGTTCAGACGCTGTGCTGCTGCTGCCTACCGTTACTCTATCGTTGTCGATGGACCGTCCAAGCAGGCGGCAGATCCATTGCGATGCTGCCATCTGGAACCTCTCCATTGGTTCGGATGTGCATAGCTCCTGCTGCCTGCCATCAAGGCACCAAGGTCTCCACGTGGATGCATACTTCGCCACGTCATGTCTTCATCACAATGACAACGGCGCAACCTGCTACGGAGCAGTACCATCTAGCTAGTGCAGTACTGGTGCTAATGGCGGTGGTTGCTAAAAAGAAGAAATGGGTTAGTGGAACGCATATGTTTCCATGCATGTTCGCAAAGTTTATATACATACACGGTGCAAAGCGCTTTAGGAAAAAGAAATGGCTTTGCACACTGTTGTGTTGCTTAGCCAAACAGTGCTACTTGGCAGTAGATGGTAGCTTGGTTGCCCCCTTTTCATTCATTTTTGTTTTCCGAAGCGGTGGAAGCTAGAGAGGAGAAATGTTTTTCCAATGCAATGATGCAAACGACTCACATGATGAGAGTCATCATGGGTACAACAAAGTTGGCTGATTTGTGAAGCCAATCTTTCCGCAAAGGCGAGTAACGATTTGGTGGATCGATCGATGCCTTTCTGATTCGTATGATGATAGTCTAAGATATCCATGTGATTTGAAAGTAAACTAGAATAGCGGCCATCCCGTACGTCTCCGTTGTGCATGCACAAACGTATATGTATTATATTGTATATGCATGCATATACAGTGTACTCCCCCCGTTCCTAAATATTTGTCTTTCTAGAGATCTCAACAAGTGACTACATACGGAGCAAAATGAGTGAATCTACACTCTAAAATATGTCTATATATACATCCGTATGTGATAGTCCATTTGAAATCTCTAAAAAGACAACTATTTAGGAACGGAGGGAGTAGTACAGAGTAAACTCAAATATATAGTGAAGGCCAGATTTTTAGGCATGGCATCGAACGTTTTTCATGGCAAATTATGTTTGTCGGGGGTGACAAGTTCCGTTGGCAAGTACGGTAAATCAGTGTAAGTTTTTTTTGTTGGCAGAAAATTGTTGTGCTTGCCAAATAAATTTGTCATCCTCACACCAACATAAATTGCCATGAAAAATATTCAATTTGCCGTGCCTACAAATTTGATGTTAGATTTTTAGCATTTTTTGATTTTTTTTACAGGGTACAGAATATAATACTCCCTTTAAACAGAGAAAGGCGTTTTGGAGGCCAAGCTCCATGGAGGCCTTTATTTTTGAAAAATTCAAATTCAAATTTTTATGGTTCAAAAAAATCTGAAAAAGAAAGATGTGTGTATGTAAGGATGTAACTCACATGTGTGTAAAAATTCATGATGAAATAACTTGAGTTGCGAACTGTAAAAAAAGACAAATAATGGCTTGGAAGGATGAATAGTATCATGTGTTAAACAGCCTCAGATTTGTATTTTTTGCACAACTCACATTTCAATGTATTTTGAACTGAAAATTTACACACATGTGTTATGCCTTCATGTATATCTGTATTTTTTTCAGAATTTTTTGAAATGTAAAAATATGAATTTCGATGAAATTTCAATTTTGAATTTGGAGGCCTCTTAAATGCTCTTATATTTTTTTTAAAGAGGGTTAGCTATTACGCATGGACGCACGTATGTACACACCAAAGCGCTGGCCTGATTCCCATGAATTATTATGGAAAGCAAATCTTCGATAGCCAAGGTAGTCAGTGGTACCACTAGATAGCGAGTTGGCTGCCTTGAACAATTAATATGACTGCAACAATTCCTGCCGGTGATCAACGAAAGAAGCTCCTGATCCGGTTTTTCTTTAATCATACTGTACATCTCAACCGAAAGGGCGGTTCATGATATAATTCTTTAACCCATTTTATATATATCTTATTATGTATGCCTTCGTCAGGTTGTTGGTTGGTTCCCTTCCAAGCTACTCCCAAAGTCGCCGGCTCTTCTTCTCCATCGAGCTTCGTTTGTTTTTCTCCCGGCGGTGCGGTGGTTGCGGCCTCGTCTGTTTCGTGCGTGCGTCCTCCAAGTTCTCCAACCGAACCGAACCGACGGCCACGTACTCCTCACTCCTTTCCAGCCAGGCCGTGCCAAGATTTCCTCTTGGCCCGTTCGGTGGTCACCGCCCACGTAGTAGTACGACATTGTGGGTGCTGGTAGACTGCTGCCAGTGCTGAATCTTTTTTGGTTGGCCGAGAAGAAAACGACGTGCGCGTCGTCTTCGGCGCCTCTTTTCTCTCCCTCCTTTGTGTCATGCGACGGAAAGGTGTGTGATGTGACGCGACCGGTCAAGACTTAGAGCGAGGGAGAGAGAGGACGCACGCACGCACTCGCTCACGCACAGAGCGCTCTCAGCCTTGTTCCTCTTTTTTTTTCTTCGAGGAAGCTTTCAAACTATTTATTCATAAATTGTTAAAGTAGTACAAAGAACATTAGAAGTAAAAAAATACATTCAGGTCCGTAGACCGTCTAGCGACGACTACAAACACTGGAGCAAGGCAAAGACGCGCCACCGCCTTCGCCCCTCCCTTATCGGAGTCACGTAAACCTTTTTTTACTAGACAGTCAGGAAGTCATCGTGCTAAGACCCCGTAGGACCAGCACACCAGAACAACAGCCACCGCCGATGAAGAAAAACATAGATCGAAAGTATCCGACATGTGGACACACGAACACAGACGGACGGAGACATGATCTACGTGGAGCCACCGGAGGCAAACACCGACCGAATTCCTTGAGGTCTGCCGGAGAAAAACCTCAACACGCCCTCCAAGGATGCTAGAAACACCAGCCGAACAGGGACTAGGCAGGGGGAACCTTATTCCATCTTCAGAGAGTTGCCGCCGCCTCGCCTCTCTGGGTAAGACACAAACCCTAACAAAAACTCAAAAGAGTAGAAAAAACGAAGCCCTTCCACCGGCAAAGGCTGGGATCCACTGCGCCTCCACGGTCCTAAGACCACAGGAGACGAGATAGATCGGCAGCGGCGCAGACGGGAGACACGAGAAACCCTAGCGCTGGGTACACGTCCAAAGAGTACGAGCAGGTGGCACAAAGCAAGCACGCCAGCCTCGTTCCTCTGCGTCCGTAGGCCCTCGCGTGTGTGCTCCTCGTGGAGTTACATGGATGGCGTGTCCGCTCATCGGCGTTAATTGCGTGGTGCTGCTCAGTCGCCATTAACCGCCTAGACTGTCGACCGGCCGCTAGAATGGGTCAGCCCATCCGAGCGTGCGAGAGCGCTGGTTTTGTGACAAGGTTCCTAACTAGTTTTCGGAACCTTATAAAAGGTTCCAAAACCAACATTTTTTCTTTTTTGGTTTTCATTTTTCTGTTTCTTCTTTTGGTTTTTCCTTTTTGTTCTCTTCATTCTTAACTTTTTCCCCTTTTTTTCTTCCAGTTTATTTTTTAACATTTTCAAAATGTTCCAAAATTTCAAATTTTGTTCAGATTGTAAAAAAAAACTTCCTGTTTCTAATTATTGTTCAATTTTTTTTAAAATGGTCAACAATCTCAAAAATATAAATTGGTTCACAAGTTCAAAAACAATTCTTGTTTAAAAAATGTTCAATAATTGAAAAAATTGTTCGAGCATTCAAATATTTCTCACAAATTTCAAACATGTCAAGGAATTTCAAAAAATGTTTGTGGTTTCAAATTTTTATTTGGAATTTCATGAAATATTCCCTTTTTACAGTTTTTTTTCGTAAATTCCAAAAATGGTCACAGTTTCCAAATTTCTTCACAACTTAAAAAATATTCCACATTTTAAAAAAATTGAGTTTATCTATTTTTGTTCACATATTGAAAAGAAATCCTGTTCTCACTTTTTCCTTCAGAAATTCAAAAAAAATTACACTTATTCAAGATATACACTTTTAAAAAAATGTCACTCCTTAAAAAAATGTTTCTTTAAAAAAATGTTCTCTACAATAACTTATTCTGGTTCACTACAATAACTGATTCTGCTTAGCTACAATACAACAGTCCGGTTCTACGGCTACCATTTGTTCTTTGAGTTACGGGTTGCTGTACAATCAACAACGCTAGTCAGCGGGAGTGGCGACGAGGTAATCACCAGCAACCGGTCGCCAATTCGAAACCTCGCATAGCGGCCAACTTGCTTTTTTGCTATCCTTGTCGCCTGGTGGTACAGCTTGAAGGGCCGGACCTTGTCGTCAGGTTGCCTCCTGTGTGTGGAGCCGCCTATTTTGATGCAAAGAAGAAACACATGATTCAGTGAGCCGGGGAGGGGAGTGAAACACATGATTGCCGCCTATTACGTGCGCAACGCGCACATTAGAGAGGAAACACACACCTCAGGCTACACAACGTGTACCGGGCCTCTCTCGCTGAAAACCATGTGTTGTTTCATCGGTGATTTGTTTTTTACGGAGGGAGTACGTCCAAACCATTCAGAGTCCAATTTTACAGCCCTGTTCTGTCCTTTTACTAAGGAAAAATATGAAAACATTTTTTAGTTTAGAAAAGACTTTAAAATGTGTATTAACAAAAAAAAATTCAAGAGTATGAAAAATGTTTGTGATTTCAAAAATGCCAGCGATTTTTGTTGTGATTCAAAAAGGACGCCGATAACGCCCACACGTGTGGGCGTTAAAGGGTCTGGCCACACACCGTGTATGGTGTGAGCAGGAGGCTGCCCACACGGGTTGTGTGTGGCCGGACATTAGAATCGCCCACACGTGTGGGCGCGGCCCTTCGTGCCACACGCCCAACAAGTACTACTTGTCTTCACCCCGCGGTGTGGCACGAAGCAAAAATGCCCACACGTCCTAGCGCAGCTACGTTAGGTACCCATGGGATGACGATTTAGTTGCCATCCTGGTTGGCAGATGTAGTTATCCGGGATGACAAGTGTAGTTGTAAAAGCATGGCAACTCTATCTGTTTTGATTAACTATAGTTGCCATGTCTAATTTATGATAGTTGCCGCGTGTAAACCGTAGTTGCCGTGCGTGATTAACTACTTGCCACACATGGTCAAACAGTAGTTGCCATGTATGTTTACCCAGTTGCCATGTGTGGTCCAACCATAATTGCCATGTACAGTTAATCGCAGTTGCCATGTGTGTTTATCTGGTTGCCACATACGCGCAACTGCAGTTGCCGTCTAGCAAAAGAATCACAGTTGCCATGTTTGTTTACCTAGTTGTCACGTTCGCGTAACTGCAGTTGCCATCCACAACGTAGGAGTGTCGTGTGGTCGAAAATCAATTCGCCCACACGCGCATGGACTAGGTGGTGGCTGTATGGACAGAAACCAGTACGCCCACACAGCGCGGCTAGCAACAACGTGATGCGGGGCGTGTGGGCAAACTCTCCAACGCCCACACACCAACCCCGTCCTACGTGGCACACCAAATCCACCTTTTCGTGTCAAGATTCATGCAAAAGACAATCAACGACCATCCAGGCGTGTGGGCGAGTTGAAGAACGCCCACACATGTGGGCGTTAGTGTTTCCGTTCAAAAAAGTGTTCATGAATACAAAAAATGTTCCCAAATCCGAAAAATCTTTCCAATTGTGAAAAATGTTTGCTTGTCCAAAAAATCGGTGGTTTCATATAATGTTTCAGAATTGAGAAAAATCTGATTTGAAAAATTGTTTATAAATTTTAGATAATATTCTTGAATTTATAAATGGTCGTGAATTAAAAAATATTTGCAAATTTTAAAAATGTCTAAGATTTTTTAAAAAATTCATGATTTAGAAAAATGATTGTGAATTACAAAAATGTTTGCAATGAAAAATGAAAAGGCAAAAGAAAAGAAATGGAAATATATGTGCGTAGGAAAAACTAAGCTGGCAAGGTTCTAGAACCTTTCAAAAACTGGAATAGGGAGACTTCGAATTAATTCTACATCGGCCAGCCAATATTTGCGTGTAACGAAAACACGGAGGCACGGAGCTATGCGATGATAAATAGGATGAACTAGCAAACTTTTTGTCAAATGGAACAATAGCTTAATATAGGAAGAAACAAAAAAAAAAGATTATGAAACAATGGCCTAATATCTCACTCCGAAACAATATTACAAAATAAGGAGTCCTCCTCTTTAGGGCGCGCTAATTTGGGAACAATGGCCTAATATACAAGGACGAGACTTGCCTGCTCCCCAGCGTGTTCCCATCCGTGCTCCCGCATACGTGGCATGATTTAATTGAAAGAAAATAAGGCCCGGCCCCACCCCTTAAAATCAGGGGGGAGATGATTAGATTAGAAAAAAAAAGGAGAAAAGGATAGCCGTAGGATGGAGTGGGAGCACGGATGGGAGCATGGCGAGGGAGCTGGCAAGCCGGATCCAATATACAACGCAGCCGCTTGTGGTGGGCGCTAGGATCGTATTCGTGGCAAATTTGACAGTTTCTGGACCCTAACCGGTCATCGAGTGCTACATGCCGATTTATTGTGCGCGCTAATTTCACTAGAGGCTGGTGCTATGCAAGGTGCAAACAAAGCTACAAGAATCTAGGCTTGTTTCAACTAACTTGGTGGAGGCACCTGGTTACATGGGTTTGAGAGGTAAGCGCTAGACAGTTTTTTTTTTTTTTTTTTTTTTTTTTTTTTTTTTTTTTTTGCTCTTGTAGCTCCCACCGAGTTGCAGACAAGGACTCTACCATCAATGCTAATGTAAATTGCAAAACAAAAAAACCTCTAGCGTCCGCACAAGCGGCTCAATATTGGAGATGCCCTTAGGGAATTCCTATTCGGCGCATTCTCTTCGCTGCTCAAATTCCATTTTTTGCAAATTCATGTTCTTTTTCAAAATTCACAATCTTTTTAAAAATTTGTGATTTTTTTTCATTTCGTGAACTATTTGTAAACTTTTTAAATTAAAAAAACCAGCAATAGTTTTTAGTGCATAATAGCAGTAGAAAAAACTAAAGAAAAAATGCGAGCCGGCAAGGCGCGCTGGCCCATGGCCCATGTGGGGACCTACTGCTACATACCTTAGTTTTTTTTGCGGGGGTTCTACATACCTTAGATTGGGAGCAACTAGTTGAAGAGCGCTCATTCGGGAGTCTCACAACGATCAGCGTCACTTGACGCGCTCTCAGCCGTCCGTCACGTGTCGCGCTCTGGGCGCTCCCTCCGGATTTTGTTTTTATTTTTATTTTTCCGCACGCGTTTTCAGCTTTTAAACATTTTTCTCGGTTTTTTTTCGACATTTTGGTTTTCCACTGGTCTTCCTCAGCTTTTGGATAAAAAAAATTTGCACGAAAAAATGTGTTTTGTTTTTATGTTTTTCTTTCATGAGAGTCATGATTTTGCTTCCGCGAGAGGCACGGTTTTGCTTTTGCGAGAGCCACGGCTGTGCCTCTCGGAAACGGGAAAAAAATTGTCTTTTCTGTTTTTTCCTTGCACGAGAGGCACGGCCGTGCCTCTTGGAAATGGAAAAACGTGTTTTCTACTTTTTTCCTGCCGAGAGAGGCACGGTTGTGCTTTTGTGAGAGGCACGACCGTGGCTCTTGGAAACAGAAAAAAAAAGTTTTTATATTTTTTTCTTTCGCGAGAGGCATGGTTTTTCGTAACTGATGATTTTTTTTTAAATTTGATGAACTTTTTTAAAGTCAATGGTTTTTTTGAAATTTGATGAACTTTTTTAAAAAAAAATTGATGATCTTTCTTTTGAATTCATGATTTTTTTAATACATGAACTTCTTTTAATTTTGTGAACATTTGTTTTTAATTTTTGAATTTTTTCCATCTTCTTGAACTTTTTTTGAAATCTGAGAACTTCAAATATTGTTCAATTTTTTTCCAAAAGATCATGTATTTCCAAAATGTATTCAAGTAATTCAAAAATCTAAGGCATATATTAAGCCATACAATATGCAGTGCAATAAATAGTGCGGCTAGAGTTGTTCTTAACTAGTTCGCGAGCAATTCAGTCACTAGTGATAAGTAGTCTGGTGGTTAGCCAAATATGTACACTAGTGTAAGGGTGTGAGATAGATTCCTTGAAGAGGCCACCTTTTTTGGGGGGGGGTTTGCGGTATAAAATAGAATTTGTGTGCACTTGGTGTTCATGAGCCGGCCTACAAGGGACTGCTGCGAGCGCCAGCTTCCTTTCACGGCGCTGAAGGTGCTGCATAGGAGCTCCCCTTAGTTATCGCTTAAGGCGCTAACTAGGAGGTCTTTCTCTTTAGCGCACACGCGGGACGTAGCCCCGTGGCCCATTGGGCAGTTATTTCCCTGTTTTGCTCGCTCGCTCGCTTGAAGAGTGATTGGCACTCACGCCTCCACCGCCAACATGACTGTTGACTTTTTAAGAAATGTTCATGGATTTGTTTTTCTTGATAATTTAAGTAAAATTTTGTTGATTTGAAAAATGTTCATGGATTTGAAAAGGTACACTATTTGAAAGCGTTCATTAATTTCAAAAAAATCATGAAATTGAAATGTGTTCACGGATTTAAAGAAATGCTCACAGATTTGAAAAATGTCCATGAATTAAAATGAAAAGGAGAAAAAGGGTAAATAAAGAAAATGACCCAACAAAAACCGGTAAAGAAACAAACAAAAGGAAAAACCAGCGTTGCGCTCCAAATGCATCGTAACTGACGTATAAAGCTCCAAATAGAGTTGCGCAAATTGAGCACCGTATAGTAATGTAAGAAGTGGCTATTCTATACTACGTTCCAAAATACTTGTCGCGATTTTAGTTCAAATTTGTGAAATAAAACAATGACAAGTATTTTGGAATGGAGGAAGTATTAAGGATGAATTGCAAGACTTTTTAAGCAATTCGGCCGTAACATGTGGATATTATTAATTTCATGCAGAGGAGAACTACATCTCTTAGAGCAGCTAAAACTAGGACTGCCAAAGAAGATCGGTCACATGTAGATATTATTAATTGCAACGTAGATCAAACCTACAAATATATGTCGTTCAGAACCTGACATGCCAAAAAAAGCATGCAAATCCATAAGTACTCTGATGCCTCTACTTTAAGTATGATGGTGACCCTTATTTAAGAGTCCTTCACCATGGCGTAGATAAATTTCACCATGGCCTCAATGCATATGCTCTCCCCCATCCGAACTTACATCAACATCATCTGCGGCTTCAACTGCATTTCTACGTAGGAGAGAGTAACAATTGTCCATAACGATCCTATCTCAACATGAAGTAGGGATCATAATTCTCACAACCACCAGTAGAAAACGGGACATTAGTCCCGGTTCGTAAGGGCCTTTAACACTGGTTGTGCAACCGGACAAGAGGGTCGGTTGGAATTTTTGTTTCACATACCTCCTAGATGAAAATATCTATGTCAAGTTGGTCGGCATAATTGTCATAACCACTAAATGAAACAAATAATTATAAATGATAATATACCACATCTGAATCATAAACCGGACGAGAGCCGACGGGGGCGGATATCAAACCATGGCACTATATAATAACAAACAATAATACAAGTAAGAAAATTGTACAAGTAACTATCTAAACCATACAAGTAAGATTTTTTTTAAGACAAGAACAAGAGGCTCACCACGGTGGTGCCGGCGACGAGATCGGCGCGGAACGATCGACGACGGTGAGGACGGGCACGAGGACGGGCTTGGAGGAAGAAAAGAGGAGAAAGCTTAAGTGTGGCTAGAGCACCTCGTATCATGCTTGTTTTGTGTGAACTCAATTGGCATCATGCTCTCAGGCATTTCATTGAACACCTCATGTGCATA
Organism: Triticum timopheevii; assembly: GCA_963921465.1. NCBI lineage: Eukaryota > Viridiplantae > Streptophyta > Magnoliopsida > Poales > Poaceae > Triticum > Triticum timopheevii. Next base: position 603,757,638 of record OY997266.1, on the reverse strand, counting down.
GAAAGGGAGAACAAAGTAGGACACACCTCTCATCTTGTACGAGGAAAAACAGAGGAGAGGGTGGACAGGGGCGAGGGTGTGTGTGTGTCTATATATATATATATATATATATATATATATATATATATATATATATATATATATATATATATATATATATATATATATATATAAATTTGTAGTCTCGGTTGGTGTCTAAAACCGGGAGTAAAGACAGACCTTTAGTCCCGGTTGGAGACACCAACCGGGACTAAAGGGTATCGCTCCTGGCGCAACCCCTTTAGTCACGGTTGGTGTGTGGAACCGGGACTGATGCCTGCCGAGCCCCGGCCGGCGTCATAGCCGCTTGAATTGGGACTAATGCTCACATTAGTCTCGGTTCCTAATGTGACCGGGACTATTGCTCCGATCCGGCCAGAACCAAAGCCCTGTTTTCTACTAGCGACGTCCAATACAGGCAAGAACAAATGGCAAGTGACATTGAACCCCCCCCCCCCCCCCCCTCATGGAATACCGGGTCAGTTTCAAGTAGCCATTGTAGAGACTCTTTCTGCCACTTATTCTATCTCAGGCGACAACAATCACGCCATTTATCGAACCATTGAAGTTGAGAACACGCTCCCGTTTCTTATCAATTTCTTCCTGGATGCCAATCACCACCATCATTTCATCATTTTCGTCATCATCAGTGTCTCAAAAATCGAATGAATTAATGAACTCTTCAAATATGTAGTCATCAAGCCAATGTAATCAAATTATCATCCAATGAATCCATCATTTGCCAACAACAAAGTAAAAGAATCAACTCCATCTTTTGACTTCTGATCGGTTGGGACGAACAATAATGACATCTCCAACACGGACCCCCAAACTGCCTGCATCCGTCCGGACCATGCAGTCCAGACGAATTTTGCCATCCAACACTTTACCCCATCAGTCCGCTGACCAGATCGGTCATCCAATTTCCTGCAATCAGGAGGTAAACCAAGGGATTTTGATGGTCTGCATGTGCACAGGGCTATTTAGCAATTTCGTGATAAGTAAGGTTTGTTGATCCCACTGGGAGCGAATAGGATGGCACCACAATCCCCGTTGTTGCATTGTTACTTAACACAACTACGTTCACTTAAGTAGGTTGCTAGGGAACAGAAAAAGGGCGAACTAAACTAAGGTACTAGAGAAACGGAAAATAAATCCTAAACTAAACAAAGGAAATAAACTATGAAAAGTATGTGATGTTTTAGATGAGGTTGTTGGCATCTAGTTACGGTCTCGTACGATACGTGCGCAGAATGGAGTTAAGCTTTATGAGTTATGACTATGCCACGTGGTGCTAAGTCAGCACCTGCATTATAGGATACACCAATCTACTGATGGTAGGCGGTCCCTCACATAATGTTATCCCTCAAGACGCGCCATATTGAGATAACTCATTCGTCCCATGCCTGCGGAGGCTAACGTAAAGATATTAAGGTCACGAGGACCGGATGTAGGCAATAGGTTCTATGGACAACATTGCTCCTAGAATAATTGTGTCCCCTTAAGATGTTTGCACCTGTTACGTTGCAGGTCTATCGGTTTTCACAACCATCTATCAACTTCATGTGTGGCCGAAGAGTTGAACGTCGTCCAACTACACCAATGGATTGAACGTATTCAATCACTAAATTACCGCAGAGGTAAATAAGGAAGACGAAGCAACACACATAAATAAACTATAAACATATCAAATAACCACATACTAATCGGCCAACCCATAGCCAACAATTACTCAAATAATGTCACATAAAGAGGGTTCAAGAGCTGTTACAACGCATCATGGAGACCGTGATGGAGGAGGAAGAAGGGATGATGATGGTGCGGCTCCTTCCGGTCTCCTTCTTGGTTGCAACAATGGTGTTCTTGATGTGGGTGACCAATGGACATCAAGATGAATGATGAATGAGGCGTGATGAAGCTTGATGGAGGCCACTAGGTTTGGATGTGTATATATAAGAGCTCACCCATAGCCTTCTCCGTTGATGTAGTATCTCTCCTTTGATCGTTCAAGGGTTCTTGGCGAGCATTATCCTCTCCCAAAACATCCCTTGAAGGCCAAGGATGTCATAGGAACAAACGGGACGAAATCAGTGAAGAATTTCATGTGAAGAGGCAACTTTTGGGCCTGATTGCACATATGACCAGGTGTGGTGCGTATGAAACGTCGTCTTTTACTCTGGACCTCTTCGGTAAATCGGCCACCATTTCTTCATACGGACTCGGAATTTGACATTGTTGGGCTTGTTGGATTCGTATGAAAAAGGCCGGTCCATTTATCGTATTAGATCTTGGTTTTGAGCATTTGAAAAATGACCTTTTTCACTCTCAGAAACGGCCAAGTCTGGGGCTTGGATCTCTACGTTTGAACTCCTTTCATCGTGCTAAGTGCATGAGAAATCCACATTGCCTAAAATATACACAAAGACAAAGAAGACTAATAAAAAGTAACAAAGAATAAATATTATGCAATGCTCATGGTTAAAAGGATAAAACTGGAAATCATGCATCTGGACATGTAATTGGCACAACGGGACATGATATAACTTGTTGTATGGAGATAATGTGCAACAAATGAGCTCTAAAGATGCATAAACTATGGAGCCATAACTTTGCGGGCGTCTGGACTGCTGCCACACACACGTTCGACACCCTGGTCCCACCCAAAGCCTTCTCCCGCGCCCACACCCTCTTTGCGCGAAGCATTTGCCTTGAATTCCTGCCGGTCAATGCCGCTCCATAGAGTCAGCGCCGCATTCATGCCAGACTAGAGTGGACACAACCTATTACTAGAGCCGACACTGAAGCGGCACACCGACCGAGAGCATTGCCCGTGCCACGTGCCGCTCTCCGCGCCTGCTCAATGCTAGAGAGACTTGACTGGACGACTCTCTCCGCATTCAAACCGGTTACCCATCCATCCTCATGCCGGCATTGAACAAGCGCGGCTGCCGGGAAACCAACTCTGGTGCCCGCGTTCACACAACTCTCCACTTGACCCGAACGGCTTCCACTTTTTATGCATGGCCAGGCCCGACATGATCCGCACAACACCAAACTCCACTCCCTATCTCCTCCGTACATCACATCTGTCATGACCTCGAGCTCCAAAGCGCCACGCGACAGCCTCTCCATCGAACAGAAGCTGGAGCTGGTCGTCATTCCGGCCGTCTGGCAGGCCCGCTGTGCGAGCCGAATAGAGGACGGCTTGCTGGCGAGCTCGCTGGAGGATAGCAACGCTGACGAGATGTTAGACAAGGCGTATGATGATGCACCAGTGGCACCGCCCTTGCTGGTCCATCCGGCATCACCTTGGAGCAGGCGCGGGCGCACTTTGACGCTGTACTGGTGAAAGAGCACCAGATGCCGCCACTGTCCGTGCCCCGACATGCTTAGTAGGAACAAAGCCACAACCTTCGGCTCCTCGACAAGCACCGACTCACAGAGGAGCATATCATCGGCGAGTAGGCGGACGATGATGACGTTGTGATCATGGTTATGGAGGATCCAGGCTTTTGGGATGAGCAACGAACACTATACCAATCCATGCGCAACACACACGAGATCTGTCGCGGGCGATGGTGCCTGCGCGTGCCGCAGGCGGATAGGGACGCCTTGTTCGCGAAGATCGACACGGAGGTGGCCGAAGAGGATGCACAGGCGATCGACCGACCGTTGACGGTGCCAACTCTGTGTTGACCACGCCGCCACCGTGGTTCGCGTCCTGTCGACACGACCAGGATGCTGGACCATCCACGCCAGACTCAGGCGAGGAAAAGTAGCACATGGTACGTCACTATGGTTTGGGTCCCAGGAAGGCCACTCCTATTCTTCTCCTCCTTCGGTTTCACTTCCCGGGGCTCAGGACCGTTGAGCTTGCCGGACATGGATAAGATATAATGTGGGATATGGACTCCGCCACGACAGGCAATCTTTTAGATTAGGTTAAAAAAGTCTCATCCTCGTTTACGTGGTTGAAATATGTCTTGACCATGTAATGAATTTGATTCAGATTAAATAAAATCATTTGGTTTGTATAAAATTCATCCTCTTGTTTAAATTTGCTTCGAAATACATGCGTGAATGGTTGTATGGATTTTTAGGGGTTTGCGGAGATGCCGTGAAAGCGACAAGCCGCGTGCACAGAAATGTACGTATATACTCGGACGATGTGGCCAAGGAAGGAACCTACCGCGAAGTTTCCTGGTTCCTGCTCATCCATCACCTTTCCCAACTCGTCTCACGCAAGCCAAGCACCACCTCTCCCATCACCTTTCCCATCTCGTCTCACACAAGTCAGGCACCACCACCTCTCGGGCTTCTGCTCATACCCATCACCTTCCCCGTCCCACACGAGCTAAGGGCATCTCCAGCCGCGCTCCCAACAGGCCTTCCCCAGGCGATTTCGCCGCGCCGGCGCCGAAAAAAGGCCCCAGTCGCGTCCCCAGAAGCCCGTTTTCCACCGGCTCGGGCCAAAACTGGTGCCGGCGGACCCAGGCCGAACCCGGCGCCCTGGGGGGCGCTTGGGGAGCCGGCGCAAGCGAAAAAGGCGCGTGGACCCGCACTGGAGGCGACCGAAGGCCTTTTCCCGCCGTTTTACTGCCTTTTTTCTCACTTCTCTCCCGCTCGCTCGCCTTGCTCCCGCCATTCTCCCTCTTTCTCCCGCCAACCCCGCTCGCAGCCCGCCGCCCATGCCGCCGAAGAAATACACCATGCCGCGCGCCGCGGCGACCGCGACGGGCGCCGCTACCCAACCGAAACAGAGGAAGCCGAGGGCGCCTCCAACGAAGCCGCCGGGCCTGTCGAACGCCGAGTGGAGGGTGGAAGTACAGTGCCGAGAAGCGGTCACCGCCGACAGGCGGAACCGGGGGATAGCCAAGAAGGCCCGCGACAACGCGGCGCGCGCGGCGGCGTCCTCCTCTTCTGCCGATGCTCCCGTCGTCGGCCACGCCGCGCCCTGGGGACAGCAAGGCGCCGGATCTCCATGGGGTCCATCGTCGCTAGGCTACGCCGACGGCGACGCGCACAGCGGGTTCAACCCAAACGTGACCTTCCCTCATGGTCACCCCGCTACACGCACGCCATCGCCGGCCTTCGCCGGTGTGCAGTACCCGCCATACAACTACTCGCCGCCCCCTGCCTACGCAACCACGCCAACTCCACATCTCTACCGCGGGCCGCTGCCCTTCTCGCACCTCGGCGACGCCGACGACACGGGAGCCGACATGGACGACATCATCGCGACCGGATCGGCCGCGGCCGCCTCGTCTCCCGGTTTCGCCACCCAGGACGAGGTGGTCGACCTCAGCGGCGACATGGAGGCCGAGCTCGGCTACGTCTACGGCGACGATGCGCAGGAGCCCGAGGAGGAGGACGAGGAGGAGGAGGAGGAGGAGGAGGAGCCGGCTCCTGTTCCGACGAAGGGGCGCCAGAAAAAGAAGCGGGCGGCGAGGTCGGGCGAGCCGCGCATCAAATGGACGTCCAAGGAGGAGGAATGCCTCGCCGAAGCGTGGAAAGTTGTCTGCCTCGACCCGGCCACCGGCGCGAACCAGAGCTTGGAGACGTACTGGGACCGCATCAAGGCCGAGTTCGACGAGCGGAAGCTCGTCGACCCCTACTTCAAAGGCGTGTACATGCAGCGCGGTGCCAAGGCGATGGCGAACCATTGGGGGCGTATCCAGTTGGCGTGCAACAAATGGCACGGAATCGTCGAGGAGGTCGCGGCTCGCCCGGAGAGCGGCGCCAGCGTCGAAGACCAGGTACGCACGCCGTTCGCCCGCGCATCTTCGTCCCCTGCGCCCGCGGTTCGCCAACTGTTTTGTCCGTCCGCGCAGCTGCTGCGCATGTTCGCCATGTTCCGGGGTGACAACCAAGACGCCGACTTCAAGCACCTTCACGTCTACAAGCGCATTGACAAGTGCGAGAAATGGGCGGAAGTCCGACGTGCCCTCGACAAGGCCAAGGAGACGTACAAGCCGGACGCGCCGACTTCGGGCGCGTCGGAAGGGCGGCCGAACGGACACAAGTTGGCCAAGAAGGGAAAGAACGCCGACGCGGCGACCGCGCGAGTGCAGGAGTCCATCGAGCACTGCCTCGCCGACGTCCAGGCCCGGGCCGTCCTACGCGAAGAGAAGACCGAGGCGCGGTGGTCGGCGCTAATGAAGAACAACGCCATCAAGCTAGACCTGCTCCAGACGAACGTCGCCGCGAAGAAGAGGAACACCGACATGGCTTTTCTGATGGGTGCGGCGGACTTGCTTCAGAGCAACGACGAGAAGATCAAGGCGTGGTACCTGGTCCAGCGCGGCCTCATCCTGAACGAGCTGCCGCCGATGGCAATGCTCACGACGCCGACGACGCCCACGGCCGCACGGACGCCGAGCGAAGACTCTACGTCGCCGCCCAGCAGTGTCGAAGCCGCGCCGGCGCAGCCCAACACCGAAGCAGCTCCGACACCACCGAGCTCGTGCACGCCGACACCGCCAACACCTGGGACCTACCCCGCCGAGTGATGAATGAACACGCCGAGGGTGGCGGCGCTCTATTTTTTTTTTGTAACGACAGACTATGCCCGATCGTCGGACTTGCGGCGTCTTGAGAGCGGGAACGGCCGAGTTTGAATTAACCGCGTCCTGGGGCCGGCGCGTTGGGTGCGTGACTGGGCGCTAGCTCGCCCCCAGGGGCCGAGCTAGCGCCGGCACGCCCCCAGGATGCCGAATTTAGACGCCCTGGGGGGCCGAACGGCTGGAGATGCCCTAAGCGCACACAGCAACTGCCACAGATCCGGGCCCGGCGAGCTAGCCAGGAGTCCATCGGCTTCTCCGCCTCACCTCCCCGCAGCAAGCAGAGCAGGGGATGAAGCGCGTAGTGGGGAGCCCGGGGACATGGAGCGGCATGGCGCTGCGTGTCAGATCCCAAGTTAACTGACGAAGTGTAAGTTCAGATATCGCTTCAGTCATATGGGAGATCCAACGGCTAGCGCGATCTTGCCTGATCCAACGGCTCTGACAGACCCTGTAGCTTTCTACCCGTGGCTGCTCCTTTACTGTTTACTGTAACTGTCGGTGCTGTAACTTTCAGTTGTAAGTGACTATATAAACCCACGCCCAGCCGCGTGCGGAGTAATGAAAAATCATATCAGAAATCCCTAGCTACTTTCCCTTCTGTTCTTAGTTTTAGTAGTTATAGTAGAGAAATTCCCCACTGATCGAGGGTACTCCACATCGGGAGTCAGTTCGAGCTGTCGATCCATGTCGGGATCTGACAGTTGGTATCAGTAGCCATCGATCCTCGGCGGCGTCGGGCGGCGGTGATCTGGTTCGTGGAGGCGTAGGCGGCGGTAGACAAATTCGGGCGCCGATCTGTAGCTTGAGATGCGGTTGCTGGGCTCAATGTTACAGCAGTAAAATCCCGTGATCCAGGCAGATCCATGCGCCAAGGGAGGCGCATCAACAGGCGGCGGCAGCGGGCTGTGACAAGGAAGGGTTCCGGACCTGTTCCGTGGTAAAATTCCGGACCTTGCTTGCAGTCCGATGGCGAAATCGAAGACCCAAGAAGAGAAGGCGGACGCTCAAGAGGTGGCCGCCATGAAGCTCGATCTGGATCAAGTCGGGGCAAGGACAGAGGAAATCAGCAGCAAGGTGGATGGGATGCAAGAGCAAGTCACTGCCCTGAATGAAACCATGAAAAGAATGGAATCATTGCTGAAGGAAAATCGGACGCCTAGCACTCCACCAAGAACCGGTGAAGGAGGAAGGGAAACAGAAGCAGGACAGAAACCCCAAACCCAACCCAACCCAGATCAGGCAGAAACGGTGTTGTGGCACACAGAGCCACCACACTGGAGAAGACGACCAGATCAAACAAGGGATGCTGTCAGGTATGAGCCCCTGGAGTCACTACAGGAGTTGCAGGCACATATGGAGAAGCGCCTGAATACTGGGAGCAGGAGACATCACAATGGGAGCAACCTCAGGCTTACCACATGCCACAGATGCCTCACGCGCCACCAAATGCATACCAGGAGCAGTACCCCCCTTGGACTATGAACCAACAATCCCAATACCCCCATAACCCACCCTTTTTCCCACAACACCCACCCCAAATACCCAGCAATTACCCAAACCATTTCTACACAGCATCCCTATACCCTGCAACGCAAGGACAACCACAGTACCCATATCAGCAACACAACCAACCACATAACTACCCACCTTGTAATCAGCCACCACCTCCTTATACACACCCTCAACCTCCACCACATCACACCCCACCCCAACCTTGTTATCCCCCACCACCCCAGCAACCACAATTCTAACAAGTGCATGCTCCATATCAGCAGCCACAATTCCAACAACAAGTGCCTGCTCCATACCGGCAGCCACAATTCCAACAACAAGTGCCTGCCCCATATCAACAGCCACAACACCAGCAGCAGATACCTGCTCAAAATGCATACAACCAGAGAGGAGGGGGGTTTCCCAACAGAGAGGACAGGCCTCTCGGATTCGATAAAGAGGCCCAATTCTATAAATCAATTGCTAAAGCACCAAAAATGGATTTTCCAAGATTTGATGGCTCAAACCCCCAGGAGTGGTTGAGGCTCACCGAAAAATATTTCTCCATGGTTTTCATACCTGAAAATGCAAAGTTTGACTATGCCCAAATGTACATCACAGGAAAAGCTGACACTTGGCTCAGAAATTCAGGTATCCTGCAATCCAATCCCACCTGGGACTCCTTTTGCAAAGCCCTGTGCAAAAGGTTCTCAACCACCAGTTCATATGAGGCAGTAGCAAACTTCAACTCAATCAGACAAGGCTCTAGCTCTGTCACAGAATACACTGACAGATTTGAAGAGAAAATGGCTTGTTATAAAAAAGAAAATCCTGACGTCAATGAGCAATACTATGTCAAGTGTTACATCAATGGACTAAGGGAAGAAATCAAGCATTATCTGAAGCCATTCAAGCCAGCCACACTATATGATGCAGTGGAGACTGCTAGAGATATGGAGTTGGGAGCTAATGCAGCACAAGGGAAAAGATATCAAACCTCTGGGTTTTCCCAGAAAAGCACAACAAATAATACTTACCTGTCCAAGCCCAGACTGCCAGAAAATGTGCCTAACAAACCACCAGATAAAACTGGGACTAGACCAGAGGCTAGATATAAAGAACCGGGACAGTGCAGATATTGTGGACAAAGATGGTTCCTGGGACATAAATGTGCCCAGTATAAAACATTGAACTTACTGGCAGCGGAGGAAGAAGTACAAACTGACTGGGAAGAGCAATTGCAGAACACAGACAACCCCAATGACACTGAGCAACCAGCCACTTCTCCTACTGAGGAAGAACAACTGATGCTCATTTCCATGCAAGCTATCAAAGGAAAAAGCACAGTGGCCACATTCACCTTATGGGTCAATATTGGTGGAAAAAGAGCCTTGGCCCTAGTAGACTCTAGGAGCACCAACACCTTTATCGACATGTCGTTTGCAACCAAAACAAACTGCACCACAACAAAGAACAATTTACAACCAGTACACATAGCTGGAGGAGGAAAATTGCAAACTGGAGCCCACATACCTGCTGCTTGTTACAACATCCAAAACCATCAGTTCGCCAATGATTTCAAACTCCTCCCTCTCAAGGGATATCATATCATCCTAGGATGTGATTGGTTGTTGGAGCACAGCCCGATATCTCTGGACTTCGATGAAAGATTAATGACCATCAACTGGAAGAGGCAAAAGTCCGTCACACTCCAAGATAACACATTTGCAAAAGGAATTCCACCAATTACAGTGTCCAAGTTGATGTCCATTCAATCCAAGATCACAGAAGGATACCTTCTATTTCCTATGTCTAAAACAGCTGACACTGACACTGTGGTTCACCCTGAAATACAGCAAGTGTTGGAAGAATTTCAGGATGTATTTGAGACACCTACAGGGTTGCCACCAGAGAGGGAATTTGACCATGCAATCCCCCTAAAGCAATGTTCTGAACCCCCTAATCTGAGACCCTACAGAGTGCCCCACCAGCAAAAAGAAGAGATGGAGCAGCAAATTAAGAAATTACTGGAGGCTTCCATAATCCGACCTAGTGATAGCCCGTATGCAGCTCCAGCACTGCTTGTTAAAAAGAAAGACGGCACCTGGAGGTTATGCACGGATTTTAGAAAATTAAATGACCAAACCACCAAGAATAAATTTCCAATACCCATTATTGAAGACCTGCTAGATGAGCTGCATGGGGCCAGCTTTTTCACAAAGCTAGATCTGAGATCTGGATATTATCAAATAAGGATGAGGAATGAAGATATCCATAAAACTGCTTTCACTACTTACCTGGGCCATTTTGAGTACTTGGTTATGCCTTTTGGCTTAACAAATGCACCAGCAACCTTTCAGGCACTCATGAATTTCATTTTCAAAAGGCACATCAGGAAATTTATCTTGGTATTCTTTGATGATATATTAGTCTACAGCAAAACTCTCAAAGAGCATATCCAACACCTCAGAGAAACACTTCAAATTCTCAGAGAGCAGCAACTTTATGCTAAGATGAGCAAGTGTGTATTTGCTGCCCCCCAGGTGGAATACTTGGGCCATATAATATCTTCAGAAGGAGTTGCCACAGACCCAAATAAAATTCTCACTGTCAAGACCTGGCCCTTGCCAAAAACCATCACACAGCTGAGGAGTTTTTTGGGAATGGCTGGTTATTACAGAAGGTTTGTGCCCAACTTTGGTCTCATATGTAGGCCATTACATGATATGCTAAAAAAGAACTCTTTCAACTGGACTGAAGAGCAAACAGCAGCATTTAACATGCTTAAACACAAACTGACTTCTGCACCAGTCTTGGCACTTCCTAATTTCAAAGACAAGTTTGTCTTAGAAACCGATGCAAGTGGGCAGGGAATAGGAGCAGTGCTAATGCAAAGTGGCAGACCACTTGCATATTTCAGCAAAACTCTGGGAGTTAAAGCCGCTGCTATGTCTACTTATGAGAAGGAAGCTCTAGCAATTCTGGAGGCCTTAAAGAAGTGGAGACACTACTTTCATGGCATGGAATTAATTATCAAGACTGATCAGAAAAGCCTCAAGTTCATTACTGAGCAGAAAGTTTTCGAGGGACTCCAGCACAAACTATTACTCAAACTCTTGGAATTTAACTATTCCATAGAATACAAGAAAGGGAGAGAAAACAAAGTTGCGGATGCCCTGAGTAGGAAGGATAATTCACTCATGGCAATTACAACTTTCACCCCCTCTGGATTGAGGCTGTGGAAAAGAGCTATGAGCAAGATGACCATTGCAAACAACTCCTGCAGCAACTCACTATTGCACCTGATCCAAATTCCAAATACACCTTATCAGGAGGAATATTGAGATACAAAGGGAGAATTTATATTGGCAAAGAGGATCATGTCAGGCAGCAAATCATCAATTCATTCCACATATCTACTATAGGTGGTCACTCTGGTATGGTGGCTAACTATCAGAGGATAAAAAGGATATTCTACTGGTCTGGAATGAAAAAGGAGGTCCATAAATTCATTTCTGAATGTGCAATATGCCAACGAGCCAAGGCAGAACACTGCCACTACCCAGGCCTATTAGAGCCACTGCCTCTTCCAACACAAGCTTGGACCGATATCACAATGGACTTTATTGAAGGATTGCCCAAATCGCAAGGGAAGGAAGTTATTCTGGTGGTAGTGGACAGGTACACCAAATATGCTCACTTCATAGCATTATCACACCCATATAATGTTCACAATGTGGCACAAGCCTTTGTGGACACTGTGTTCAGGTTACATGGAACTCCTGTCAGCATTATCACTAATCGGGACAGAATCTTTACAAGCAATATGTGGCAAGGAATCTTTAAAGCTATGAAAATTGAGTTGAAGATGAGCACTGCACATCACCCCCAAATAGATGGGCAGTCGGAAAGGGTGAATCAATGTCTCGAGTCATACTTACGATGTATGGCATTTCAAGAACCCAAGAAATGGGCAGCCTGGCTTCCACTAGCTGAATGGTGGTATAACACCTCTTACCATACTGCAACAAGAGAAACACCATTCAAAGCTCTCTATGGCTATGATCCACCTATGATCAGTGAGGTGACTATCCCCGGCCCGTCTGATGCTCAAGCAAAAGATTTCCTAAGTGACAAACAGAACACCCTGCGCCAGCTCAAGCACAACTTACAACAAGCCCAAGAAAGGATGAAGAAATATGCTGATATCAACAGATCTGAGAGGAAGTTCAAAGTGGGGGACATGGTCTACTTACGAATGCAACCGTATAGAATGGCTTCCTTTGGACTCAGGCAAGCCATTAAACTCACAACCAAGTTCTATGGGCCATTCCGAGTGATGGAAAAAATTGGGAACTGCTCATACAGGTTGCTACTTCCCTCCCAAATCACTATTCATCCTGTGTTTCACGTGAGCCAATTGAAGGCACACAAGGGAACTCATGCTGTTCCTGCGCAAGAACTGCCACTGATTGGAGCTGATGGGAGAATCAGAACAGAGCCTGTACACGTACTGGAAACTCGATCACTGCCGCGCAATGTCGTTTTGGTCACCCAGTGGTTAATACAGTGGGCAAACTTGCCTCCCGAGGAGCCCCCCTGGGAAGATGCCAATTTCATCAAAAGAGTATTTCCAGTATTCTTCAAAAGCACCATCCAATCTTGGTTTCCTGACAGTCACACTTGAGGATAAGTGTGTGCGTCACGGGGAGGTAGTGTCAGATCCCAAGTTAACTGACGAAGTGTAAGTTCAGATATCGCTTCAGTCATATGGGAGATCCAACGGCTAGCGCGATCTTTCCTGATCCAACGGCTCTGACAGACCCTGTAGCTTTCTACCCGTGGCTGCTCCTTTACTGTTTACTGTAACTGTCGGTGCTGTAACTTTCAGTTGTAAGTGACTATATAAACCCACGCCCAGCCGCGTGCGGAGTAATGAAAAATCATATCAGAAATCCCTAGCTACTTTCCCTTCTGTTCTTAGTTTTAGTAGTTATAGTAGAGAAATTCCCCACTGATCGAGGGTACTCCACATCGGGAGTCAGTTCGAGCTGTCGATCCATGTCGGGATCTGACACTGCGGTTGTCGCAGTGCGTCTTCGCCGCTGCGTCCACCTTCGCCATGGTCTCCGGCTTCAGCTACTCCAACTACAGCGCCTACTTGTACTAATTTCATTCCCCCGCAGATGCTACTTTTTCCCTCCCCCCTTCGTGTGTTTTCTTGCAATTTCATGAGCATCACTCAAGTAGCATCTAGCATGCTCTCCGAGTTCTACTCTTAGGTTGGGTGAGTTTTACTCTTTCGTTCAAGGGAAATTTTTGGGGAATAAGGTAGAGACCCTTATTTAAGAGTACTCAGATGAGGCAGATTTAACGCCTTCCAAGCAGGGTGATGCTTTTTTCTCAATTGAAAACCTGGTGATTACTTCTTTGTGTGCAATAGATTCTGAATGTTCTACTAAATTTCCTCGGCATTGAAAAAGCAAATCAATTAGGAAACTAATTCAGATGCGCAAATTTTTGGGGAACACATGGATAACTTCTTAAGCTATATCTGCTAATCAGTCCATCGTACATACACAAGTATCTATATGCATTTGACTTAGCACGTACGAAATACGACAGAATCATGAGGCCTCCACCAACTTCCTCATTTGATAAACTCGGAATACCTTCAATGCTCTCAAAGTTAGTAACTAGTATTTGTCTGGTGACCCACCCATCTAGTAGTAAATATAGCCTCACAGGAACAAATGAAATGATACTACTTCATTAGGTGATTTCCTTATTCAAGTTCTAAGACGGTTCCATTACAGAGTTCATGCATGTCTGCAGGGGTACAAGCTCGACATCGTACATATTTATGTTTATTTGTCCATATTCTTGGGAGTTTACTTGAACTTGAATGCTCTTTTTCATAACAACTGGACTGTTCTGTTATCCTTTATTAATATTTTCTGTGAATGACTACAGATACAGTTTTTGTTTAAAATGCTAGTTGCGATATTTCAATCTTCCAGTGGTATTGGGAATCCTGATTGTCAGCAGTGTCCAAATCCTGATTGTCAGCAGTGTCCCTTTGATTCCCAATACCATTGGAAAAATTAAAATGTTGCAGCTCGCATGTTTTATGTGTCAACATGTTACATGCATGTCCTGATTGTGTGCTGGTGTGTGCCAATGATTTATATTTTTGACATCAAGTTCATGCCATTGAGACTATGAACTGCATATATAAAGTGTTCAGTTTCTTGACTACTATTCAGAATTGTTTGGGCTTAAGTATGATTTGTTGACATGATCTAACGAGTGTAATCTTGTCTCCCTTTATTTCAGCTACATGAGTCTAGCGTTGATCCTGCAGCTGATGTGGAGTTTGGGCCTTGCTTGTAAGGATATTTTTGCTCTAAGGAATAAAAAGGATCTTCACACCCGAGATAATGTATTGATCATTGTTATGGTTGACTGGGTAAGTCGTCCAGTTTATCTCTTCCATTGTCCATGAGCTACGTCTGAATTAACTGAAGGCATGCGCTGAAGTAACTGAACCCAGATTTTTCATCATTAGTTCTTGGGAACAAAAATTCAGGATAAGTGCAACTTGTGATTTTCTATTGGCCAAGTTCTTGTTCTGCCTCCTTCTCTAAGAATAAGGTAGTCTTAAAGAGATTTGTTTGCACAAGTGCTCCATCGAACTTTAGCAACCAATATGCTTTGCATGACTTTTTGGTCAACCAACGGTATAGTTTATCAATGGTTTTTTTTCCTGTTATTAGAACTAATGGATGTCATTTCTCACAGCCAAAGTTGCTACATCTCACAAGCACAGTCCAGATACCCTGTGAAATCAAAAATTTTACTCGAGCAGTTCTTGGAATCTTGAGCTAGCAAAGGTCTATCTGAGTGAAAACATCAATTGTGAATGCATTGCAGGTCGTGGCGGTTTTCATGTTCTCAGGAGCCTGTGCCTCCGCGAGCCTAACAATTTTCTTCATGTGGGATGTGCACTTCTGCGAGACATACTCGAAGCTGGCCTGCCGGCAGTTCGCGCTTTCGGTCGTCCTGGCGTTCATCACATGGTTGCTGCAAGCTGCGTCTTCTTTCTCCGTGTTCTGGCTACTGGTTTCGTTCTACTAGTGATCTCACGCGCTCATATTCGCCGTCATGTTATGCTAGTCAGCCAGGAGGGTAAATTGGTTGCAATGTGCTCGGGACACTTGCTAGATTTCAGTTATGGGCAGTCCTTCGTCCCTTGTTAGATAGATTGCCTGTTTGATAGTAGCTCATCTTTATTCTAGGAGTTGGTTATCAGCTCCTTGAGGTGGACTAGTTACTGTTTAGATGATGCGGGATCATTATATGTAGTTAAGTCACGATCGAAGATTCGAAGGTACCTGAAAAATGCTCTGGTTATTGTACAATGGAATGAGTTCATATCACTTCGTGTGGCTGGGACCAACCGTTTCTGCTTGCTTCGTACAATGAACAAGCCTTTCTTTTGTTGCCAAGCAATGTAGACATGTAGTCCTCATCATAGTTAGGAAGTCGAATACTAAGGATATCTTCTTCAGCTAGAGGCATGAAAATTTGTTTGACCCTGTCCTCCTTCCAAGTATGGGTGTCATGGTCTATTAGGTCTGCCACCCAGATGTTGTAGGGCTCATGTTAATTTTCAGATTTCTTCTCGGGATCCAATTGTCCCTCCATAAGCAAACAGTTCGGCCGTCACAAATACGCCATACAAACCCTTTCTTGAGCAACTCCAAACCATGCATGATGCCTTGCCATTTCGGAGATGCATTTCGAATAAATGCCATGTCTAGTTGATCAACCCCAGGATAACATTTAGCCTTCATAATCCTGTCACATAGACTGTCAGGGAACGCTATGAGTCGCCAAGCTTGTCTAGCAAGTTGAGCTTGGTTAAAATGTTTGAGGCCGTAAGGAGTTTAGTTGGTATTTGTCGGACCTTTCATGCTATTAGTGTTTGATTCATTTTTATATGAAATATATCTCACTCCTTTGGTTTAGTCATTTCATTCATGTCGATATTTCATGCATAGAAAGATCGATCTGCAAGTGGTAGCAAGGCTTTTCCACTGCTCATCTTCCTGTAATTGTTTGCTTACTCCGTCCCTCAATCTCTGATTTACGCAATTGCTTGTTGTGAATATTACCCTTGAGAAATTCCACTAGTTCTTGCTTCCAAACCTTGTATCTGTTTGGTGACTCATAAGGTTTCGGATCTCAGATGAAAGGGAAAATCTCGTGGGGCACTGAAATTTTCGGTTACCGTGGTAACCAAAAAATACCGGGCGGTTACCAAGCGAATTTTTTGAATGAATTTTGAATCCAGATAAAATTCACCCAAAATTCAGTCAAAATTCATTCAAATCCAAAAATTGAGATATTTTGCTCGGTAAGGTGATTGCTCGTGGAATACTGGGATATGCGGTTATTGCCCGGTAACCGATTTTTCTGCTCAATGTCAAAACCTTTCTCATAATTAATGGAAGCTAAGGGAATGCAAAAGAGACTTCCAAATATTAAGGCTTAACCTTTTCCCTATGTCAAACTTTCACATGTTTATCCAAATATATAGGATAACTATCATCACTTGTAATACCTAATTAGTACACTATTTGACTATATTTTACAATAGATCTAATGCTGATTTGAAGAGTGTTTGATTTTTTTTCTACAATTTGGTCAAACTTACAAAATTTATTCTACGAAAGTTATACACGTTATATTTTGAGATTGTTAGTGTAATGTTGTGTCCTTTTGCACACCACTTTCGGTAATGTTTGGTCCTGTTTCTTACCCTATTATTCTGGAACATCCCTTGACTAAAAAGGCGATATTCCTAGGTCTCAAAGACCGCGCATTTGTATTGATGACCTTCATGTCTTTATCTATACGACGGAAGAGGAAGAAGACTTCACCATCCCTAAAAACTACGATGTATATTTCAATTTTTGTAAAACTATTCTTATAGGGGTCCATGCTACTTAATATATGACATTTGACATTTTTAATAAAAATAACTTCCAAACAATCTCCGCAAAAAAGGGGCATCAAGTAAAGTAAGTGGTCGATTTTTTATGGATGACTTGCTAATTCTTTTGTAGTCCCGCTGTGACACGTGTATAACCATAAAATCATCTCGACTAAAAGTATGTTTCTTGATTTTAGCACACATACATATATGTTAGTGCTACATTTCTCTTGCACCCTAAAATTTACCAAAGTTTTACATCTGGTTCCTCAAGAATTTTTGGGCCATATTTCGTCCCTCAATTCTCAGAACCGGGCAAGTTTCATCCAAAATCATATAGGGAAACTCGTCCACGTGGAAGCATTTTTCTCTCTCTTCTGCCACATAGGACAAATTGCAGTGAGTGAAGGGTAAAACCTTCATGATCTCACAACGCTGCTCTGCCACGCCCCAGCCCAACGCAGCACAACAACACCACTTTGCCTCACACAGCGCCGTCCTGACCCTCACAGCACAACCCTGGAGCTCCCCATCGCCAGCTCCACGACCGTCGTGCCCCCTACCGATGCCCTCGAGTGCCATGGTCTACACGCGCTGCCGTTGCCACCGCAGTGATCCAGTGATATGGATCGCATGGACCGCGGGCAGTCGAGGTGTGTGTGCAGCCGACATTAACCTCGCCAACTTATCTCGTCTCCTGGGAGTCCGAGGAGGTGCTTGAGCATGGGGTGCCTTCTTCTCTCCGTGTGAAGCCTCACCGGCGAACAACTCCCCAACCCCCCACCAGAAATCCAGCTCGCTTGTGGCTTTGCTTGATTGACATTATTTGTACGTGTGATTTGCAACAGAGTTGTATTTTGTCTTCTTCTCGTTCTAAGGCCCTACAGGTACCCAGGATCCAGTAGATCAATCAAGGAGGAGGTAAGAAATGAGGATGTGTGGAATGTTGTTATGGAAACAAGTGATGCAAAGGATTAGTACGGCAGTGGAAAACAATACTTGGGGATAAATGTGGTGTAGTCATTAAACTCCCAACACTTTGTTCTGCAGTAATTCTTAATAACTGAGTAACCTCGTATGACTTTTGCAGTAATTCTTAATAACTGAGTAACCCCGTGCGACGGTAAGAGCCATCGGTTGGACAACTAAATTTTGATGCAGGCCGTGAACCGTTCAAGACGTACTTTGGACACATCCCTCACTTCATTATGCTGCAAGCACCTCGTAACGGATGTCTTCTAGGACTATGTTTAATATCAAGATGAGATCCAACACGCAAATACAAGTTTGTGAGAGTAAGACCTCGTAACCATGCCTATTTCAATTTTAGTGTTTACACTAGAAGGCAACCATAGTCCATAGCAGAGACAATGCATGACATGACCGCGCCTGCACATACCAACAGCCATACCACACGTCTTCCGCACCCGTGGCATCCAACCAAGCACATTTTGTAAAGGGGGCCATGCCTAATTTGCGAAGGGGGAGCTGTGCATCGACAAAACAAAGAACCAAAAGCCATTCACAAATCCAGCCACCGCCATTTCCCATCTCATCTGCATAGCCATCACCTCCGTCACCACCACATCCATTCTCCTCGAGTTATCCACAACTGTAATCGTTTCACAATCGGCCAACATTGTAAGACTATAGATCAACCGGTCAACCATCTTTATGTCGTATTCAACGATTTCTTCTTGCGATTCAATTGCAACATGTGAGTAGTTTCTTAAGGCAATGGGACGGCTTTGAACTCATGTTGCACCAATCCAAAGTGAAACTCTGGATTTGTCTGTTGATCGCTTTCCTAAAGGAGGATCCGTCCATGACGAATTGAGCGAGTTTGGACAAATTAAAAAAAAGTTCAATATTGATTGATTGGCCTTACAAGACGATTCGGAGCCGTAGTACACATCCCTTCCGATGACCTTAGGCAAGTGCTCAGGAGACAGACATGTTGGCATAGTCTGATCAGCACACTCATGTGTCAGCACCACCAGCTCAATAATCCGTCACAACTGCACCGTCTACGCAATAGTTTGACGCATCTACTCCTCAAGATCAAGAGTCTGTCGAAGAAGCACCATGATGAGTGTTATTTTTACGCTCGTCCAACCTGAGTTTAAACTGAGATATTTATTAAAAACCGAGATATTCGTTCTGATATTACTACTAATGACTAATGAATGCAAAAGATTGCAAATATCCAATCTTTATTTTGTTTCCATAGGAATGGGCTATTTATTGATGAAATAAAGCCAATACATGGAAATGAGTAAAGGGGAGATTGATGAGATCAAGTGGGAGGCACACTAGGCAAAACAGAGCAAAAGACAATGTTCCATACGACCATCAGCATTCATATGAGCGGTTGTATGGCCTGCCAACAAAATCGCCCGATCCACCTGGACAAACTTTATAAAAGTCCCCACGCCGGAAGAGCAACAAACAATATACAACACTCGCCAGATCACAGAATCCACCATCTCCATCATCAGCAACCCTAGCCGCCGCAATTTCCCATCTCCATCTCCATAGCCACCACCATCTCTACCACCACAGTACTCAACCATCTGGCCATACTTTGTAATCTTGTATTACATTCGGCAACTACTGTAAGACATATTATCAATCGATAAATCTTCTGTATGTGCTCTTAATGGTTCCTCCTTATTATCTGATCTCCATGTGTGAGTAGTTTGGTAAGATCATGGGTAGAGGCATAGCCCTACAACCCGATGTATTTCTTGGAGGGATCGATGGAAGTACTTTGAATTAACGTCACGTATGTGTAACATAAAATTGCTTCATAGTTGTGTCTTTTCTCATCCGTGTTCTTCCATCCCTGCGGGTACGTAGGATCGTGGAGAATGAGCCACGGAGAGGCTAAGGGCAGGGAGACCGTGAAATGCTATTCTGAACACCAGTGACATAAGGTTAGTACGGTAACACGAATCCAATCCTTGGGGCCTTTGCTAGATCACTAAAGGGACTAACTTTTTCTAGCGCCGTTGTCGAGAAGAATTTGTGTGCCTAATCTTTGTGTTTGAGTTTTTGTTAGATTTTTGTTTTCAATTTTTAGGTTACTTTCTGTTGCAAGTGTTGTCACTAGAAAACCTCAAAAGATTACATGACCTGTAATGTTGGAAGCTTTGCTACTCCTAACAATAGTTTCCTTCGAGAACTAATTGCACAACCTGATGTTTTTGTCGCTGGATATGAGATAAAACCGAACCTACTCTCTATGGTTTAACATGGCCAATTTGGAAGCTCTGCTTCTGAGGATGTCGGTATGCATTTGCATAATTTTTCTGAATTACGTAACATGACACGCATAAAGGATTATGATCCAGACTCTTTGAAGTTGCATTTATTTTTCTTTCTCTTATAGAGGAAAATCCAAACAATAACTTCTAGCTTTGCCTAGAGGTAATATAACTTCATGGGCTAAGTGTTGTCGTAAGTATTTATCTAAGTTTCGCCCACCTGCGAATATTATGCAACTGCGTTCGCAGATAACAAAGTTTTAAGCAAAAAGATCATGAGCTACTAGTGCTTGCATGAGACCGCATGAAGTACGCTATAAGGAATTATCCTAATCATGGAATGGAAGAATGGTAAATTCTCCATATGTTTTATAATGCCTTAGATATTATGTCAAAAACTGCTGCTCTAGGAGGTGTTGGATTCCTCGAAGAGAAGTGGTGATGTAGCACGGTAGCAAAAGTTTTTCCTTCATTTAAAAACCAAGGTTACATCGAACCAATAGAAGTTTACAAGCTAGCTAGATAAGCAAAACTTACACATAAACAAAGCAATTGCTTGTTCCCAACGTAACAAAGAGGTTGTCTTTCTCTTGCCAGTCAATTAAAAATAAATAGTGGTGGATAGTAATATAGAACAACAAAGTAAAAATAGTAAAAACAATATTTATAGGAGTAAGGTTTAATGGAGAATAGACCCGGTAGCCATATGTTGCGGGCGGTTTAAGGGTCTACGTTGGAGATGCCCTAAAGACGACAAACCAATGTCTCCTACACTCGTATGGTGCCGTCATGGAAGGAACCTACCACGAAATTTCCAGGTGCTAGCAGAGGTACCCACACCACATGTCAAGATGATGTAAAATGTGATATCGGTGAGTTGAGATAAATGTGCTATGGATGAACTGAGATAATTTTTTTTGTCAAATGTGCTATGGATGATGTAAAATTTTGAATAACTTATGTACTTTTGATCTAACCGTCGGGTACCCAATGGATATGGGTACTCGTCGAGTATGGCTATGGGTAAAGGTTCATATCCGTAGGTACGGATATGGGTAGAATTTTATAGGTACTCATTGACTACACGAGTATGAGTATGGTATTGGGAATTGCTTAGTTTCATCCGGATGTAGACGCTCCCTCGTGCAGCCGTCTCGTGCATGCGACACGCGTCCAGTGGGGCCCACCCATGTGCCCACCGCTCCACCCTTTTCTCTCCTTATCCTTTCCGCGAGCCCTCTTCCATCCACTCATTTTCACATTCTCGCTGGTCAACTCATCCTCTCCCCATCTCTCTTTTTTCTATCTCATGCAAATCTCGTCCGCCATGGACGGCCACCATGAGCTCCCTCAAGTGATGCGCGAGAGCTGCGAGGGTGGTCTGGGTGCTGCGAGCTCCTTCAAGTGTTGCGAGAGCGCGAGGATGCTGTTTGGAGGCGGTGCGACGACGACCGAGCACCACTGTTGTTCGGAAGGCCGTCGGAAGCGCGTGCGGTGCTGCAGGCCCAGGTTGATTCGCGACGATGTCGCGCCGGTGCCTCGGCTAGTCCGGCGATGCTGCAGACGTGCCATCATGCTGCGACAGTGTAACCGTGCTGCGAACCAGTGCTTCGACGACCATCGACGTGCTGTGAGCTGGTGCTGCGACGATGGGCGACGTGCAGAGGATGCTGCGATGGCGCCGCCATGTTGCAAGCCGGTGCTGCGGCGGAGGTCGACGTGCTGCGAGAGGATGCTGTGACGACGATGTCGTGCTGCCACAAGTGCAGCTACATGGCCGCCGTGCTACCAGCCGGTGCTGCGACGAGTGCTGCTACGTCGCCAAAGTGCTTCAAGCCGCTGTTTTGCGCTGTCGCCGCCGTGACATGTGTCGGTGCTGCGATGACGTCGATGTGCTGCGAGATGACACATGGCGGGGAAGAAACGGGGTATGTTCTTGCAGTGGCGGAGCTTGAGAATAATTCAAGAGGGGGCGATTAGTTAAAAGGAACCAAGTTAATAGGGAAGGAGGGGCTAATTTGTAGTTTAAACACTAATTAGGCTCATGATGTAGCTTGTTCTTCAATGGATGCAAAAAATAAGGGGGGGCCATGGCCCCTGTTGGTCTCCACTAAGCTCCGCCACTGTGTTCTTGCATTGACTGGTTGGACGGCTGTAATAGTTTAGATTGGGATGAATCGGATGGCTAGAAAGACGGCTGTTCTTTTTCCCTATGCATCCGGATGGCGCCTAACAGCCGCCTATGGTATTGCTCTACGCCTCTACCCACCCCATACCCTATACTAAGATGATGTGGTCAAAGGAAGGAAGCTACCACGAAATTTCCAGATGGTAGCTAGCAGAGGTACACACACCACATGGTGGATGCTCAGCTCAGTTATTACTTGCGTTCCATTTGCATTTCACTGCATCCCAAAAACGACCAGGCAGGCAGCGGTACCCCACCACCATCTCACCCTGGTTCCTGCTCTGCCATCACCTTTCCCATCTCGTCTCCCCCAACCCCAAGCCTAGCGCAGATAACAAGTGCTACAGCCACCTCCCGCTCACAGCCATCACCTTTCCCATCCCTCCCCACACGAGCCAAGCGCACACAGCAACCGCCACAGATCCTGCCCAGCGAGCTATCCAGGAGTCCATCGGCTTCTCCGCCTCACCTCCCCGCAGCAAGCAGAGCAGAGCAGAGCAGAGCCGAGGCAGGCAGAGCAGGGGATGAAGCGCGTAGTGGGGAGCCCGGGGACATGGAGCGGCATGGCGCTGCGGCTGTCGCAGTGCGTCTTCGCCGCCGCCTCCACCTTCTCCATGGTCTCCGGCTTCGGCTACTCCAACTACAGCGCCTTCTTGTACTTCCTCCCCTCCCTAATTTCATTCCCCCGCAAATGCTATTTCTCTTTCTTCCTTAGAATGCCCTTTGTGTGTTTTCTTGCAAATTCACGAGCAATCATTCACTCATGTGAGTGTCTGTTGTGTTCGATCTGTTTTTGGAGGACACAGGCCGGTGTCAAACCCTAAGTTTCTAGGCCTATCAACCCTTGTTTAAGAGAACTCAGATGAGGCAGATTTAACGCCTTCCAAGCAGCGTGATGCCTTTTTCTGGAGTGAAAACCTGGTCATTACTCTTTTATCTGCAAAGGATTCTGAATGCTCTGCTAAATCTCCTTGGCATTGAAAAAGCAAATCAATTAGGAAGATAACTCATATGCGACTGCAATGTACAAAATGCTTGAACCAGCTGATAGATTAATTAAAGCATTTTTGATACCTCAACTACGGGGACAACCATAAATCTTAGCAGCCCCTTACATACAGTCATCGTCGTGTTCTTTTCTGATCTGGAAAGGAAAGGAACAGAAACCTTATGATGTGCTTGGAAGTTGGAACCATTTCATACACAAAAGGCTGGTAATTTATCTGTCCCTAGAATGTTTCTGTGTGAACCTTCACTTGGTGTGATATATTCAGGGAGAACTCGGATCTGGGATGTTTTGGGGCCGGGATCAGTTCCAAGCTCAGTTCCCTGCAGGACGGAGTGAACAACACCATACTTGTTCAAAAATGGAATCATAATATTGGACATATTTTCTTTTGTGTATGTGTCACGAAGCCATACGTTTTTCATTTAACCCACAGTTTAATATTTTTTAGAATTGTTAAAAGTTAGGTTTTATAGGTCAACATACATGTCTTGACTCTGTGATGGTGTGTGCCAACTATTTATATTTTTCACATCAAGTTCATGTCATTGAGAATGGACTGCATAAAGTCTTCAATTCTCGACTACTCTTCAGAACTGCTTGGGCAGGACCACAATTGTGTTTTGTCGACATCATCTAACGAGTGTAATTCTGGTGTCCCTTCATTTCAGCTACATGAATCTAGCGTTGATCCTGCAGATTATGTGGAGTTTGGGCCTTGCTTGTAAGGATATCTTTGCTCTAAGGAATAAAAAGGATCTTCACACCCAAGATAATCTATTCATCATTGTTATGGTTGATTGGGTAAGCCGTTCACTTTGTCTCTTCTATTGTCTATGAGCTACGTCTGAATTAACTGAAGTAATGCACTGAGGCAATTGAGCCCAGATTTTTTCTCATTGGTTCTTACGAAAAAGGAAATTCCGGATAAGTGCAACTCAGGCTTTTCTGTTGGCAAAATTTCTCATTCTTCCTCCCTCTAAGCCTTGAAGAGATTTGTTTGCACAAGCGCTCCATCAAACTTTGCCGATAAATTGTCCATTTGAGCAATAAATTTTAACAGCCAATATGCTTTGCATGACGTTTTGGTCAACCAACGGTATAGTTTATCAAAGGTTCTTTTTTTCCTGTTATTAAGATACCCTGTGAAATCAATTTTTTTACTGGAGCAGTTCTTGGAATCTTGAACTAGCAAAGGTCTATCTGAGTGAAAACATCAATTGTGAATACATTCCAGGTCGTGGCGATTCTCATGTTCTCAGGAGCCTGTTCCTCTGCGAGCCTGATAATTTTCTTCATGTGGGATGCGCACTTCTGCGAGGCATACCCGCGGCTGGCCTGCCGGCAGTTCGCGCTTTCGGTCGTCCTGGCATTCATCACGTGGTTGCTGCAAGCTGCATCTTCTTTCTCCGGGTTCTGGCTACTGGTTTCGCTCTTCTAGTGATCTCACGTGCTCATAATCGCCGTCACGTCATGCTAATTGTCAGTCAGGACTCGGGAGAGTAAATTGGTTGAAATGTGCTCGGGACACTTGCTAGATTTCATCCCTTGTTGGATCGATGGATTGTCTGTTTGATAGTAGCTCATCTTTATTCTGGGAGTTGGTTATGAGCGCCTTGTGGTGGAATAGTTACTACTTGATGATGTGGGATTCATTAATATTAAGAGTAGCATATATGGAGATAACTCGCCATCGAAGGTACCCGAAAAATGCTCTGGTTATTGTGCAATGGAATTTTATGTCTCTTCACCAAAAAAAATGCTCTGGTCGAACACATTTTTGGAAGGAGGTTCAGTTTAGTCTTTACCCTGCTCTATAGTTTCAACCTGGTTCATAAATTCAGAAGTAAGCAATATATATTCATTGACAGAAAAGTTTAGATCGTAGTTTGCAACAACATCCATTAAAAGAAGTATAGCAACTTCGTCGATTAATATAATTCCCAGCATAAAGGTATTCAAGGCCTGCACAATCTTAAACTGATAAAGATGTACTAGATTTATTTGAAAGCATATTGCAAAAATCAAACAGCTCTTTCGTGTATGCAGTTCATCGCCAGTCTAAAAAGGACATGTTGGTGACAATAAAAATTACTACTCGGTCCAGCAAACCTTAACAAATTCCCAACAATTGATGATGAAAACAAATTACAAAACATGTACTGTTTAAAAAAAGTATCAACCTTTTTGAAATGCAAATATTTCTTAAATTCATGAATAAAAATTTGAAAAGAAGAGCATTTTTATAAATTTGTGTTTTTAAATTGTAAACAATATTTGAAAACAAGAATAGTATTTTGGCGTTCCAAACAATATGTCATATTTTTGAGCAGGTTTAAGAAAAAAAAAGTTCAGAAAGGAGAGTTGGAATTAACAAAAAAAAGAAAAAAAAGAAGAAAAAAAATGCTTAGGTGTTGGCCCAACTAGGCGACGGCGTCGCTCCTGTCGTACGCTTGTTTGGCCGGCCCAAGCGTTCGCGGATTTGGAAAAAGTTCATCGATTTTATTTAAAATGATTAATGTGTCTAAAAAAATTCATGTGCCTTGAAAAATAATTCATGAAATTTGAAAAGTGTTCATGGATTTGAAAAGAAAATTCATGTATTTAAAACAGATTTCGTCAATTTTCAAAAATGTTTACGGATTTGAAAAGTTCACAGATTTAAAAAAGTTCACCATTTAAAAACAGTTCACGAATTTAAAAAATAAAGTAAACTGAAAAAAGAAAAAAGAGAGAAGAAGTGAAAAAGGTAGAAGAAACCGGACAAACCAAAACCCCCCAAAAGGAAACCATACAAGCTCTCGTTGGTTAGTAGACTTGAAGAAGCAAAAAGAAGGTAACTTGGCACAACCAGAAAGTAGTCAAGTTGGTTACCGTAGTCATACTAAGCGTACAACATTGTGGAGGGTGTGTGAGTGGGGGTACGTACATAGGTGTGTATCGGCCCGGACGACATACTTTTAAAAAGACCATTCTATCATTTTTTCTGAAGTGATACGAAGAGATTTCCTTCGTGTGTTTAGGGTTGCATGGAAGCAGAAGTGATCAAAAAACGATTAAAAAAACATGTAAATTTGATGATCCGCGTTAGGACATCTACAATGTTGACCTGCAAATTTGCTTCGGCATCCGTTCGCAGATAGGGGGAGCAGTCCGCGAACACTGATGTCAAAGGCTGCCATCCGACGCTGCGCGCATACATTTCAAACAACGTTTCAACTGACTGGACGAAGTTCGTGCAAACAAGGCGGATTTTCATATAAACGAGACGAGATCATGCAAACATAGTGGATTTTCATTACATTTCGAACATTTAGGACAAAAAAAGAAACCCGACCTTAAACCCATCCTATTGTGGCGCCCGTTGTCTACTTCCATTGTATTCCGCATCGGTGACCACATCCTCCATCTGCCGTCTCAATGAGCGGCGGCAGGGTTCAAGACACATGTAGTGGAGGTGTGGATTCCAGCGAGGAAGAGTAGAACATGTGAGATAGACCAGCCCACTTGGGACACAATACATGCCGCCTCCCATGCCCTACTCATCCTCGGAGGAGTCTGCGACTGTCCGTCGTCGGCGCCTGTGGACCTGAGGTCGATGATAAATGTGGACAGTCCATCACTGCCCACCTGCCATGTGCGGCCCCAAAACTTGGACGGCGGCACGTAGGACGTGCAGCTGGTGGCTGCACCGACTCTGCATTGCGAGCGGCGCGCGCGTGGCCTCGTAGAGCGTTCGCTGCTCCGCAACAATGTCCGGGTTCGTCGCGGCCCATGGTCGCCTCGCTTGCGCACTCGTCGTAGATTTGACCCTCCGCCAGCCGATGCTGCTCAAGGAGGAGCAGGTTCTACCTCTGGTTCTCTTATGACGGCGTCGTAGTGCGCCCGCGTCTGCTCCTTGGTCAGGTCGGCATGCAGCGGCGCGGTCTCCAATGTCGTGTCATCGTCAGAGCCCATAGGGTCATCGTTGGAGACCTTAGGCAAGCTGGTCGGCATGCCCTGCTCGATCTGCCTGGCACGGTGGGACTGTGAGGTAGCTGCAAGGACGGCCATCTCGTGCTTCATCTCCGACGACAGAGTATCCCACGGAGCGTTCCCTCTTGCGGTCATGGCGGATATGGAGCAAAGGAGGAGGGTGTGCAGTAGATGTGCTGTAGTGTGGAGTGGCCACCTTTCAATAGTGGATTTCGATGAGGCCAATCATCTGGGTGCGTCAATGCGCGGTGCCGAAGTTGGTTCCTCTGTTGGCGAGCCTGCTTAATACCGGCATACAACGAACGGGCGTGGTAGATAATTTTCCTGTCCCGTACAACAAATGTTGCCCTGGAATTGAACAGAAGCGGACGCTAGAGACACGGCGCTGACAGCTCTCTTGACCGGCGCGACGCTTCAATGTAGGCGCCAATTTGAGGGTCCGCTCTGGGCTGGCGTCATTGTAAAGCGGCCGCTCTACAACGACGTGAATGTGGGCGGTTGAGCCTGGGTGGGAACGCGGGCGAGGGAGTAGGGTTTTGGGTGGGCCCGAATGCATGCAGACATTCTTTTTTTTTTGCGGGCAAGATAATAAGAGGACTAACAAGGGACAGGTTGGGACGAGGAGTAAAGGTGACAAACCAATGTACATACGACGTGGTTACTTAGTTGAGTTAGGCCCTGTTTGTTTCATAAGTCCTAGAACTTTTTTAAGTCCCAACTTATAAGTCATAAGTCCCTACCTGTTTGCATGTTGCACCGCTGCAACGATGTTGCGCAAATAAGCCACGGCCATGTACTGGGCATAGTTCGGCAAGTGTGTGCGTGCCCGAGCGTGTGCGGCAAGCGTGCGTGAGTGTGTTGACTAGCGTAGCGATGGGTTGCAGCCGGCCGTGTAGGACGCGTTCGTGAGCGTCATGGGCTGAGCTTGCGGATCGTGGACTCGGCAGGCGCGGGCGTCATGCAGCCGGGCTGTGGGCTGCATGCGTGCATGTAGTTAGCTCTGGCTGCGGTGGATGCATGCTTGCCTGTTGTGTGTAGCTTGGGTATAAAAGGCCCTCTGTGTACTCGTTGTAGTCTGCGGGTTGAGTTCGTGCTCAGGGAAATACAAGCGGCCGTTCGTGCGGGCGGCGGCGTACGTGCGCCGGGTAAAACTACCTATGTCTTTGTGTCCATCTCCTTCCTCTAGTCTTCTTCTTCCTCGAGAGCTGAGTGAGGCAGGGAGGTCGAGCTCCGACGAGCAGCGGGAGGAGGCCGGCGGCAACAACAAACGAGGCTCAGGAGAGGGCCTGTCCGGCGATTGGAGGCACCGCTGCAACGAACCGAGGCAGAACGAAACAAGGCGGGGCGGCGAACCAAGGCGGGGCGGCGACGGGCGACGACGGGGCGAGAGGCGGGGCGGCGACGGGGCGACGACGGGGCGAGAGGCGGGGCGGCGACGGGGCGAGAGGCAGGCGGTGTGCGGGGAACGAGCCTGGAGCGATGCGGGGTAGGTCCGGCCCGGGATAAGTCCCAATAAGCTCCTCCCTGAGAGTCTTATTTGATAAGTCCCAAATCACCACAATAAGTCCCAATAAGTCCCTTGTATTTTTTTAAGTCCCTAAATCAATAAGTCCCTGAAAACAAACACCCTCTTATTTCTTGGGTTCCATTTGTATCTCGAAAACCACCAGGCAGAGGTACCCTACTCTGCCATCACCTTTCCCATCTGGTCTATACCCCAAGCCAAGCGCACTGCGCACATAGTAACAAGTGCTATAGCCACCTCCTGCTCATCATAGCCATCACCTTTCCCATCCCTCCCCACAGGAGCTAAACGCACACAGCAACTGCCACAGATCCACGCCAGGAAGGGCTCCATCGGCGTCTCCGCCTCACCTCTCTGCAGCAAGCAGAGCCGAGGCAGGGGATGAAGCTCGTAGCGGGGAGCCCGGGGACATGGAGCGGCATGGCGCTGCGGCTGTCGCAGTGCGTCTTCGCCGCCGCCTCCGTCTTCTCGTTGGTCTCCGGCTTGGGCTACTCCAACTACAGCGCCTACGCGTACTCCCTCCCCTCACCCTACTACTAATTTCATTCCCCTCAATGCTACTTCTTTTTTTCTACTGTAGAATGTTCTCCCCATTCGTGTGTTTTCTTGCAAATCCATGAGCATCACTCAAGTAGTAGCAGGCTATGCGAGGGTCCTCCCTCTGTTGGGTTTGGAGGACAAGGCCACGTTACTTTGGTCGGAGTCCTTGAGATAGATGGCATCCCTCCCCTACGGCTCAACTGGAGCTCCATAGCTTTCCGGTGTCTTAGCACTGCCGATCGAGCAATAACAATGTTTCAGTTCGGGTGTTTCAAGGCTTTGGTCTTGGGTTGGGTAGGAATAAGAGATAGAGGCAAGCCACTGGAGGAGCCACGGCAAGGCTAAAAGGGCCGTGGCCCGCCCAGGTTTAGAGCAAAAACTGTTGTATATGAAGTCTAATCTGTAATAATGTATTGATTTTTAGTATCATAGCACAGTTTATACTATCTGGCCCGTCCAGTTTCTTTTGTGGTAGCTCCGCCACTGCAAGCAGGGGACTGGTTTTGCTTACAAGGGTTCACATTTAGCACATGCTGGCAAGCTGAGCTCGCCCATAATAATATTATATTAGAATTGTTAAAAGTTACTCCCTCCGTCCCATAATGTAATGTAAGACGCTTTTTGACACTATTGTAATGTTAAAAAACGTCTTACATTATGGGACGGAGGGAGTAGGTTTTATGTGTCAACATGTCACATGTCTTGACTGCGCTGGTGTGTGCCAACGACTTATATTTTTCACACAAGTTCATGTCATTGAGACTATTGAACTGCATAAAGTCCTTAATTTCTTGACTACTCTTCAGAATTGCTTGGGCCGGAACTCAATTGTGTTTTGTCGACATCATCTAACGGTGGTATTATGGTCTCACTTTATTTCAGGTACATGCGTTTTGCGTTGGAGCTGCAGGTTATCTGGAGTTTGGGCCTTGCTTGTAAGGATATCTTCGCTCTCAGGAATAAAAAGGATCTTCACACCCCACATGATCTATTGTTCTTTGTTGTCATTGAGTGGGTAAGTCGTTCACTTTCTCTCCTCTATTGTCCATGCAGCTACGTCTGAATTAACTGAAGGCATGCACTGAAGCAATTGAACCCAGATTTTTTATCATTAGTTCTTACGATAAAAAAATTCAGGATAAGTGCAACTCATGCTTCTCTATTGGCTAAGTTCTTGTTCTGCCTCCCTCTAAGAGAATAAGGTCGCCTAAATGTTGGCACAGGCGCTCCATCGAACTTAGCCGAAGAATTGTCCATTTGAGCAATAAATTTTAACAACCAATATGTTTTGCGTGAGTTTTTGGTTAACCCGCGGTAGAGTTCATCAAAGCTTATTTTTTTTTTCTGTTAGAACAGTGCAAATACCCTGTGAAATCATTATTTTTAATCGACCAGTTATTGGCATCTTCAGCTAGCAAAGGCCTATCTGAGTGACCACATCAATTGTGAATGCATTGCAGGCCTTGGCGACTCTCATGTTCTCAGGAGCCTGTGCCTCCGCGAGCCTGACAATTTCCTTCATGTGGGATGTGAACCTCCGCGGGGCATGCTCGCATCTGGCCTGCCGGCAGTTGGCGCTTTCGGTCACCCTGGCGTTCATGACGTGGGTGCTGCAAGCTGCATCATCTTTCTCTGGGTTTTGGCTACTGGTTTCGTTCTTCTAGTGATCTCACGTGCTCATAATCGCAGTGGCAATATGCTAATTGTCAGTCAGGAGGTTGCAATGTGATCAGGAGACTTGCTAGATTTCAGTTATGGGCGTGCATCCTTCACCACTTGTTAGATAGATGGATTGTCTGTTTGATAGTAGCTCATCTTTATCCTAGGAGTTGGTTATGAACGCCTTGAGGTGGAGCAGTTACTGTTTAGATTATGTGGGATCATTAATATGAAGAGTTATATATGGAGATAAGTGGCCATCGAAGGTACTTGAAATCTGGTTATTTTACAATGGAATTTTATCTCTTGGTGTGGCTTTGCATCCATAGCTAATCTGCACGCGCTTCGCGCAGTAAACAAGTCATCCTTTTATTGCCAAGCAATGTAGACATGTTGTCTTTCTCATCATAGTTAGCAAGTTGAATACTAAGGATATCTTCTGCGTCTTGAGGCATGAAAAATTGTTTGACTTCATCCTCCTTTCAAGTATGGGTGTCATGGTCTATTAAGTAGGCCACCCATCGAATACGAGATTTTGTCGGGTTTTTGTTAATTTTCAGATTTCTACTCGGGGTCCAATTGTCCCTCCATAAACGAACATTACCGAAAAAGGCTTTCGCCCCGCTTTATAAATAAAGCAAACCGCCACAAGACATACAACCAAAGCAGGTTCACACACACACACCACCCGAGTCTCACAACAAAGTACACAGGTTCTGCTGAGGGCACAGCTCAACAAGCCCAAAAGAAAGAGAGAAAACAAAACACTCCAAGCGTCGGGAGTCTAGTCTGGATCCGGCGGGGGCGGCGGGGTCGGCGGCGACAGGCGGACGGCCATCGAGCGGAGGTCGGCGATGAAGGCTGACATGGCGTCCCGGTCCGGGGGCGGCTAAGCGGCCGCCAAAACTGCAAGAAACCCGAGAGTTTGTAGAGAGCGTCAGTAGCGCGACGAAAGGGAGTACGCTGGATCACAAGCTTATTGCGAACGGTCCAAAGAGTCCAGGCAAGAACCCCAACCTCCAGCCACCTAATGTGGCGAGAGGACGCGGGGGACAACTGGAGTTCAGCAAATAAGTCCGGGAAATTGGTGTGGCACCAACTTCCACCGACAATCTCGCGAAAGCAGCTCCAGAGGAACTGGGCGGAGACGCAAGCGAAGAAGATGTGGTTCGAGTCTTCCGGGACACCACAGAGCGGGCATATACCAGTGCCCGGGCCATTGCGCTTGCATACCTCCACACCGGACGGGAGCCGTCCACTACTAGAAAAACCGCTACTAATGGCGCACCTAATTTGGCCATTAATGGCGCATCACTGATGCGCCATTACTAGCACGCCATTAGTAATTTTTACTAATGGCGCACCACTGGTGCGCCATTAGTATCTGGTATACTAATGGTGTACCACTGGTGCGCCATTAGTATAGGCCACGGTGCGCCATTAGTATGCCTCCCAGGGGCCATGTATACCCAGGTGCTTTGGCATACTAATGGCGCACGACAACGGGATGCGCCATTAGTAACTTCGGCATACTAATGTTGCACTGTTTAGTGATGCGCCATTAGTGATGCGCCATTTTGAATCTAGATCTGGATCGTGATTTTTTTTCCCATTTTTTGCTCGTTTTTTTTGCTTGTTTTTTGGCACGACATTATTTCAAATTTTGTTCCTGTTTTTGGATCTTGTACGTTCTTTTGCCGTGGTCTTTTGGCAGAGAGGAGTTCGCCGGAGAGGAGGAGGAGGAGGTCACCGGAGAGGCGCTCGCCTACATCGCCGGAGAGGAGGAGGAGGAGGTCGCTGGAGAGGAGTTCACCGGAGCATCGGAGAGGAGGAAGGAGAAACCATGAGGGGATGAGAGGAGAGGAGGGAGGAGGAGCTCACCGGAGAGAAGGGAGGAGGAGCTCACCTGAGAGGAGGGAGGAGGAGCTCACCGGAGAGGAGGGAGGAGGAGCTCACCGGAGAGGAGGGAGAAGAAACCGTGAGGGGAGGGGAGGGGAGGGGAGGGGAGGGGAGGAGGGAGGAGGAGGTCACCGGAGAGGAGGAGGAGGTCACCGGAGAGGAGAAGTATGATGGAGGAGAGAAGGGAAGATGGAGTGGAGGAGAGGAGGAGATGGAGTGTAGGAGAGGTGGAATGAAGAGATAAGGAGGAGAGGACCACGACCAGCCATATATACGGCATACTAATGGCGCACCGCGGGCAGGTGCGCCATTAGTAACTTTTTTTTATTTTTTTGATTTATTTTGAATTTTGAAGGCGGGAAGATACTAATGGCGCACCATGGGCAGGTGCGCCATTAGTATTTTTTTATTTTTTTGACTTATTTTGAATTTTGAAGGAGGGAAGATACTAATGGCGCACCATGGGCAGGTGCGCCATTAGTAACTTTTTTTTATTTTTTTTTGACTTATTTTGAATTTTGAAGGCGGGAAGATAGTAATGGCGCACCATGGGTAGGTGCGCCATTAGTAAGTTTGAATTTTTTTGAATTTTTTTGCCTCTCCAGATCTTAAAAGCCCCGTATCTTTTTTTCTGTTAGGTTTTTGAGGATTTTGAAAATGTTTAACGGGGTTCCCCCGTTAAATTTGGATGTAACTTTTCGAGTAGATGATTTTTCATATAAAAAACTTTTTCATCCGAGTTAGTATGCAAAAGTTATGCCCATTTTTACAAATTCTCGCGAGATTTTGCAAATGAAGTCAAAATTCATATTTGCAAATTTTCCCTACAACTAGGCCACATATCACATGAGAAACTTATTTTCTTTTATTTTT
Organism: Triticum timopheevii; assembly: GCA_963921465.1. Classification (NCBI taxonomy): domain Eukaryota; kingdom Viridiplantae; phylum Streptophyta; class Magnoliopsida; order Poales; family Poaceae; genus Triticum; species Triticum timopheevii. The sequence goes on along the minus strand of OY997266.1, from coordinate 603,723,616 downwards.
TTTGACATTTTCATCATTTTCTTTTATTTTTTTTTAAAACTGAAAAGGCGATCCGGGGGGGTGCATTCGGTGGAAGTGGTGGCCAAGTTACTAATGGTGCACCGTGGATGTGGTGGCCAAGTTACTCCCACGGTGCGCCATTAGTAGTTTTGAAAAAAAAATAAAAAAAAAGTTTTAAATTTTTTTTTTACTAATGGCGCACCGTGGATGTGGTGCGCCATTACTAGTTCAACTAGTAATGGCGCACCACTCCCACGGTGCGCCATTAGTAGTTTTGAACAAAATTTTAAAAAAAATATTTTTACTAATGGCGCACCGTGGATGTGGTGCGCCATTAGTATTTGGACACTAATGGCGTACCAACACATGGTGCGCCATTAGTATATAGTAATGGCGCACCACATGTCTGGTGCGCCATTAGTGTCAATTCCATCTATAGCCCTTTTCCTAGTAGTGGTCCACGAATTCACTGCCACATGAAGATGCGAATCTTCAGGGGGACGCGGACGGACCACACCAACGATAGGGGGAGGGGGGCGGAGGAGGGGGCAATGGCCGTGTACAGCGACTTGGTTGAGAACTGGCCCAATGGTTCTAAGCGCCAGCGCACAAGGTCCTGACCACCATCCACCAGCGGCTCATGTAGAGCAACACAATCGAGCAACTCACGCCAGGCGGCGGATTCCGCCGACCCAAAGGGCCGACGGAAAGCAAGGCGCCCTAAGTCAAGAAGGGCCCTATCAACAGAGATCATGGGGTCGGCGGAGATGGAGAAGAGGGCGGGGAAGCGGGCCGCAGAGGGAGAGTCGCCAGCCCAACGATCAAACCAGAATAGCGTCGAGAGGCCGGACCCCACCGAGATGGAGGTACCAATGCGGAGCGCCGGGAGGAGCTGGACGAGAGACTGCCAGAACTGAGACACGCTCGATTTCAGGCAGAAGGCAAGGGGTTGACCCCACAGGTATTTATTCCGGATAATGTCGAGCCAGAGGCCACCCTGACCCTGCGCAATGCGCCACAGCCACCTGGATAGAAGGGCAATATTCATCCTTTTAGAGCACATGATGCCCAAGCCTCCTTGCTCCCTGGGCTTGCAGATGTCAGGCCAGCTGACCATGTGATACTTCTGCTTGCCATGCTCGCCAGCCCAGTAGAATCGGGACTGAATTTTGGCGATCTCCTTATGGAGAGACTCATGGAGGCTGTAAAAACTCATAAGAAACAAGAGGAGGCTGGAGAGGGATGAGTTGATGAGAATAGTCCGGGACGCCTTAGAAAGCCACCTCCCCTGCCAGGGCTCGCACCGGGTCTGGAGCTTGGTCACGGAGGGCCGCAGGTCCGCGACAGAGAGACGCGAGTCACTAATGGGCGTCCCTAGGTAGGAAGTGGGGAAAGAACCCAGGCGGCAATTAAGTCTGTTGGCAATGGCCACAGACTCAGAAGGGGAATATCCCATCACCATAACATCGCTCTTGTCGAAATTGATCTTGAGGCCCGACATCTGTTGGAAGCAGAGAAGGAGGAACTTAAGGTTGGCGATGTCCATCTCCGAGCCTTCGAACATGATGATCGTGTCGTCAGCATACTGGAGGATGGAGATCCCCGAGCCCCCAGAAAGGTGGGGGGTAATCCCACGGATGTGGCCAGCGGCTTTTGCCTTATCCAGAATGGAGGCAAGAGCGTCCACTACATATTGAAGAGGAACGGGGAGAAGGGGTCGCCTTGGCGCACCCCACATAGGGTAGGGAAGAAGGGACCGATCTCGCCGTTGATGTTGATCGCCGTGCGACCGCAAGAGACCATTTGCATGACTCTAGGGATCCAACGGTCGTCAAAGCCCTTCCGAAGAAGGACTTCCCTGAGGAAGGTCCAGCTAACCGTGTCGTAGGCTTTATGGAAATCGATCTTCAGAAAAACCGCCTTCAGGCGTTTAACCCGGACCTCATGAAGAATCTCATGAAGTACCAGGACACCATCCAGGATGTACCGGCCCTTAATGAAGGCCGACTGGTTAGGGTGGGTAATCCGATCTGCAAGCAGGGTCACCCTATTGGCGTACCCCTTGGCCAGGATCCGGAAGATCACGTTAATGACCGTGATCGGGCGGAACTGGCGGATGTCAGCAGCCCCAGGCACCTTGGGGATGAGGGAGATGATCTCGAAGTTCAGGTGACCTAGGTCAATAGATCCCACAAAGAATTCATCAAAGATGGCCATGACCTCGGGTTTAATCACGTTCTAGAAGGTCTGGAAGGAAATGACCGGAAGACCATCCGGGCCCGGCGCAGAGGAGGAATTCATACCCTTGATGGCCTCCCAGACCTCCTGCTCAGAGAAGGGAGCCGTCAGGGACGCGTTCTCCGCGTCAGAAACTAGTTGGGCGCCAGCCCAACAATCGGGGGCGAGAGAGAGGCCGCTCCTAGGAGCGGGAGAGAAGAGGGACCGATAGAATCCGTCGACATGGGACCGGATGTCACGGGGGTCCTGCAGGAGGGTCTCCCCATCCCAAAGGCAGGGGATGGTGTTGCGTCTATGGCGGCCGTTGGCGATCGCCTGGAAGTAAGCCGTATTCGTGTCCCCCTTCAGGACCTATCTTTGGGCGCCCCGAAGGCGCCAATAAGCTTCCTCATCGGTGTAGATCATGGAAAGCTGGTCCTCGAGGTCATAGAGGGAAAGCCACTCGTCCGGGGAGAGACCCACCGCATCAGCCCGAAGGTCGAGGGCCTGGATCGCGGAAAGCAACGCCTTCTTACGCTCCCTGGCGTCACGGCCCAGGTTGGCCCCCCAACCCTTCATAAATTGCCTGCCACGCTTCGCACAAAAGTGCCATGCGTCAATAGCAGAAGGGGGACAAGGGTGAGGGTAGGCCCGAGCCTCAATCCACCAAGCGCAAATGGCGTCGATGAATCCAGCCTGGGATAGCCAGAAAGTCTCGAAGCGGAAACGAGGGGGGATCGGCGGACGTTCGTCCGTGGAGGAGAGAAGCAGGGGGACATGGTCCGAACCAATCCGGGTGATGGCGCGGAGAGAGGCTAAGGGACAATGGAGGTCCCAATCCGGGGAAACTAGGACCCGGTCCAAGATGGACTGGGTCGGGGAGGCTTGCCTATTGGTCCAGGTAAACCGGGCCCCAATCCGATCAATCTCCCGAAGGGCGAGGTCAGCAATGAAGTCATTAAACAATTGCATCCGGGCAAAGCACACATTGTCATTGCTCTTGTCCTCCGCTACACGCAGCAGGTTGAAGTCGCTACCTACTACCACGAGAAGGAAGGCCGCCGAGATCTTCCGGTGGAGCTCCTCCAGGAAGGAGACCGACCTACTATGGTCGGCCGGCCCATAGACAATGATGACCTCCCACTTGAAGTTGAGCGACCGCTCGAATAACTCCATGCTGGCGAAGAATTTGCCCCTATCCATGCTGCCCACCTCGAAGGTGGCATCCTTCACACCTAAAAGGATGCCACCCGAGTGGCCCGCGCTCCCACTAGAAGGGAGCCAGTGCCACGCAAAGAGGTGAGAGCTCAGCCGGTCAAGCTCAGGAAGCGCGAAATCGCGACGCATGGTCTCTTGCACAGCCACAATGTCGATGTGCTCATCTCGCATGTACTCCACTAACTGGCGGCGATGACCATCATGGCCGAAGCCGCGGATGTTCCAGCAAAGAGCCCGCATTAAGGAGCCATAGGGGGGCTGCTTGACCCCAGAACACGAGAAGCGCTTAGCGCGCGAAGGGCCGCCATGCGGGAGTGGGTGCGGCCACGGATCTCCAGCCCGGCCACAAGGGGAGGAGGCGCCGTCAGCTGCGGCAAGGGCGGAGAGGGGGATCCCCCAGCCGGAGAGGCGGCTGGGGCACGAGGAGGGCCGCCCGGGCCTCCGCGAGCTTTCCATCAAGAACCTCACGAGCTCTGATGGCCACGATCTGGGCAAGAGGGGGACCAACTTCCCCATGGAAAATGATCGCGGAGTCGGAGGCCACTTTGGCGAGGTGGCCCAGCGGCACAGACTCAAGCGCAGAGAAAGAACAAGACGAAGTAGAGGGGAGAAAGGACGGCGTACCTGGCTCCAAGTTACGGGTGGCCGCGTGAAGCTCCGCCCGCTCGGGGATGGGCAATGCCGAGCTGCCCTCAGGGTGAGCAGCATCTAGCCGTGCGCTCCGGCGGGAGGCCAACACCAGGGAGGAGGTCGACCGACCGCGACGGGAGTAGGCGGCGGAGCGGGGAGGGGGGGCTGGGCCGCCAAAGGCTTGTTGATCCGAGCCGCCCCCACCCCAGGAGAAGTCGGAGGGGAGGACAGCAGACCCGGCCCAGCACAGCCGAGGTAGAGCTGGCCAGGGGGAGACGGCGCGGCCGGAGGGGGAGGCGGCGCGAGGGGGGCCCATGAGGCGTCCTCCGGGGCGACTCGCGGAGACGACGGGGCCGGAGGAGCATCAGGCTGCGGGGAGGAGGTGAGGACGGGGGGTGGCGAGGCCGGGGCGGGAGGGATAGCCACAGGGGGCGTCCCCCCAACCGCGGGAGCCGCCGGAGAGTCGGGGAGCAGGTCGCCGGACGGGACCACCGAGTCCAGCACAGGGGCGGAGACGAGGCGATGGAGCGCGGGGAGGAGGCCGGGCAGACCACCAGGCCCACACTGGAGATGTCGCTCCCCTCGGAGGGCGACGCCACAGAGATCGACGGGCCATCCATCGGAGGGCAACAGGCGGCCTGGCAACCCTTGCCCCCCGCGGCAGGAGGGGGGCAAGGGGGAGGGGGAGCGGGAGTCCTCGGACGCCCCCTCCTCATCCGAGCGGTGAGAGCGGGAGCGGTGACGGCCGTGGTAGTCTCCGCCGGCCCCCGGGTTGCCACCGGGGAGGCCGACGTCGAGGGAGCGGGGACGCCCAACGTGGTTGGGTGGCTCGGGGGCGATCCTGAGGTCGAAGCCCTGGTCGTTGAAGAAGACCCGGATAGAGGTGTGAAGCTTGGAGGAGTCAAGGCACTTGACCTTGACCCTCACCTCCTCCTCCTTGCGCAGAGAGAGCTCGTCGACCACCACCACCTTGCCCAAGAGACGATACATCTGGCGGATGACAAGCTCGGACCGCGCAATATCGGGGAGGCCGGAGATGAGGATCCAGGCGGTGTCGAGGACAGCCATGGCCTGGGCGTCGAGCACCGGCTCGGATATCTCGACAACCAGCTGGTTGAGAGCGAGAGTGATCCGGCCACTACGCATCGCGTAGCCGTAGCTGACGAAGTCAGGGAAGACGACAGAGAAGACGTGACCGGCGGTGGGGGTGACCACCCAGTCCCACTGGTGACGGTAGAGGTGGTTGAGCTCCGCCTCGATCATCTCCGGGGATGCCACCCCATTGACGACCGTGACAATCGCCTGGAGGGAGGGCGACGGCGGGGGGGGCGTCCGGGACCTCGAGGTGGAAGAAACCCAACCCCTCGATCCCGTGCCCATACATCATGAGCTCCGAAACCACCGGTCTATCCGGACACAGAAGGGCGGGGTGGCCGGGATCCTTGCAGAGGTAGCAGCACTTGGGGTTGGTGCAGTCGACTTGCGAATGTCCCCTCACCCCACAGTTGAAGCAGGGGGGGCGAGGGAGACCGGAGACAGGGCCGGGAGCGGAGGGGGCGCCCGGACCCGCGGGAGGGGGCACGGCCGGAGCGCCGCGAACACCACGATGCTTCTTCTTCTTGGCAGGTCCAGACCGCCCACGGGCGTGGCCTCCACCAGGAGCAGGAGCCTGGGTCGCAACCCCGGTGGTAGCAGCGTGCGGAGGCACATAGCGGCGTGCATCCGGGGTGGTGAAGATCCCGTCCCGAGGGCGGGGAGAGCTGGCCCGAACCGGGCGGGAGGGGGACGGAGAGCGGCCCCGACGATGGGTCGGGGATGGGGAGCGCCGGCGGGAGCGCCAATCCCCCGACGAAGCACGCGGCGACCGAGACCGAGCCCGGTCTTCACGGCGGGAGGGGGAGCGACGGCTATCACGTAGCTCCCGGAGCTCGTGCCGGAGCTCCTCCTCGTGCCGAAGGGCGTCGGGGGAGGGACGGGACGGCTCGCGCAGGGGCTCCCCCGCCTTCCTCTTGGTCCGCGGGGCCGCGTCATTCCATTCGCGCGGCATGGTAGGCTGCGGCGAGGAGGAAGGAGGGGGGACAGGACGGGGGCGGGCGGGGGGAGGGGTGCCGGCCGGCCGGCCGGCCGGAGGAGGGGGGACGGCCGGAGGCGTCGGGGAAGCGAGGTGGGGGCGGGGAGGAGCAGGGGGTCGGGGCGGGATCGAGGGCAGGAGCTGGCGGCGCACGATGGTGGGGGAAGCGGAAATCCGCACGGGGGCCATATCGACGAAACGCCGCCGTTGCTGGGCCTAGGGCAAGAGACGGGCCGGTCCAGACTTGGCCGGACCGCGAGGAGGGGGGTGGGCCGACCAGAAGTGGGCCGCACAGGGCCCACCGGAAGCGGCGGGCGGGGCCCGGCAGCCCGGTCAGCCCAGCAGGGCGGGTAGCGCCACGGGAGAGGACGGGAGCGAAGGGGGGAACCCTACCGGGGCCAACCGCCGGCGCCGCCGCCGGAGCAGGTGCAGAACGGGCGGCAGGAGGGGCCCGGGCGCTCCGGGCCGTTCGCACCTGGATCCCGGAGGAGCCGAAGTGTGCGATGAACGGGCGGAACGGTGTGCGGCAGGGCACCGGAGCCGGGAGGAGGGAGGGAGGAAGAGGGTCGATGGGGAAGAAGGGGGGCCGGCGGCCGGGCCACCACCGCTGGCCGGCGCCATGAGGAGCGGGCGGGGCCCCGATCGGCGCGACCGGCCACGCCCCAAGCCAGCACGCGGCGGCGGTGGGGAGCCCTACCAGCCAAGGCCGCCCCTTGGAGGGATTCCGCCCGAGCCGGGCTCCGGGGGGCCGAAGGGGGGGACGGCGGCGCCCGCCTGCCGGAAGTAGAGCCCCTCACGTGGGGGGCTGAGCTAACCGGCCGGCGAGGCAGGCCGGGCCGGCGGGAGGAGCGGGGAGGGGAGGGGGCCGGGGGAGATGGGGAGGGGGGAAAGGTGCGTCGTCGGCGCAGTCCGCCCAGCGGAAGAGGGTCACCGGGGCAGAGATAGGGAGGGCGACCGGCAAGGAAGGCGGCGGTGAGGCCGAGCCAATGAGGGCCGGCGGGGAGGGGGCGGGGAGGGACGCCGGCGGCGCGGAGACGGGGGCGGCGAAGTCGCCCGCGAGGGCGCCGAGGGAGTCGCCAGAGCCCGAGTCCATCCTTCTTGTGGAAAAGTTCCCACCAGTCCTTGTAAACGAACATTGCAGAGAGGCTGTCACAAATACGCCATAAACACCCTTTCTTGAGAAAATCCAAACCATGCATGATGCCGAGATGCATTTCAAATAAATGTTGCGTCTGGCAGATCAACCCCAGGGTAATATTTAGCCTTCGTAACCCTCGCATATGTCGTGTTTAGCAGATCAACCTCGTTGTAATATGTACTCCCTCCGTCCCCGAATAAGTGTACTTCTAGCTTTTGTCTTAAGTCAAAGTTTTAAAATTTTGACCAACTATATACAAAAGAGTAATAACATATATGACATCAAATTGATATATTATGGAAGTACATTTCAAAATAGATCTAGTGATATTAATTTAGTGTCATAAAATGCTAGTACTTTTTTCTATAAAGTTGGTCAAAATTTTGACCTAGGACAAAAGCTAGAAGTACACTTATTCACGGACGGAGGGAGTAGCCTTCATAACCCTTGCACATGGACTGTTGGGGAATGCTATGAGTCGCCAAGCTTGCCCTAGAGAGGAGAGCTTGGTCAAAAAATTTGGGGCCCTAAATAATTAAGTTGGTCTTTGTTGGACCTTCCGTGCTATTAATTAGTATTTGATTCATTGTTACCCTAGTTGTTTCTCGAGAAAGGGTGTTTGAGTCATTGGACCTTTCATGCCAACAATGGTGTTGCCGTGGTTGCTACTGCCCCTTGTGTTCATCGACTAGAATTAAGGGTCATACTCCCTCCGTTCTTAAATATAATTTTTTTTTAAATATGCCTATATACATTCGCATGTAGTCTTTATTGAATTCTCTAAAAAGACTTATATTTAGGAACAAAGGGAGTATATAATAGTCTTCTCTCGTGAAACCCTAGCCGTTACATGAGATCCAACGAGGAGCAATCAGGCATCTCAGATACTAGTGTCATCGGGATTCCCTCACCTCTGCAGCTCCGTTGGCTGCTCCGGTGGTGACAGGAGCAAGGGGAAACCCAGAAAGTTGTTTTATTGTGAGTTCAGTGGTCTAGGGGGCTTAGTTGGTCCATGGCTTCAGCTCAGGCGGTGGCTTTGGCGGGTGGCAAACAAGTTTTCTCACGATCTCTCATTGAAGTAGTGGCTCGTTTGGTTAATGGAGGTTGATTTGGGAGACAGTGCCTACACTGCCTCGGGTCCTACGAATCTGGCTGGACGTTTCACATGTCCTCATGTTGGTGTCTCGGTAATACTGTAGTATTCTTCTTCCAACTCTTTGCGATGGTGTTGATGAGGGCACCCAGCCATGTTGATAGCAATCTTTTTGTGGTAGCGACGAGGCCGTGGCCTCCTTTTCCTTCCTTGGGTGTCTCCCTGATGCGACAGATTGTTCTCTGGTGATTTGTGCCCTCTCTCTGTGGCAACGGTGTTTCCTCCGTCGTCATTGTGAAGGTGGCGAAGTTTTTGTTCATGAGATGGTTCGACTCTGGAATTGATGTACACAAGGCTTTTAAGATGGCGACTTCTTCTCCACGCGTTGGTTCTAGCTGGAGCGATGCTAGACATATGGGAAAATTATGGGTTAATTAGGAAAGATGACTAGGATTTAATTAGGGGAGACATGCCCACCAGTGAAATTCATAGGGGAAGGGGGGGTTCTTCACCCCGTACAATCCATTAAAAATTGCCCGTATGTTTAGCAATATTGAGTTGGATGGCTAGACTTAGAACTAGGCCGGCTGCCGTGAGATAAAATGTCAGGACGGCTCTGGCGATGGAACAGAGAGGAAACAAAGTGTTACATTAATTTGCAAAAGGAGCATCTTAAACTTTTGAGGTTAGATGTAAAAAATGGGTTTGCTATATGTCGGTTGCCTGAAAAGAAAATTTAGGGTGAGTCGATTTTTTCAACCGTTGGATGGGAAAACAAGGGCTGGATCATCTTCTTCTACCTCCCGCCTTCGGCCGCTTCCGCCCCACCAATGCCGCCCTAGCCGCATGCTTCCGCCACCCGCGGGAGGTGGCGCTTGATGAAGTCATGTACCTAGGGTAGGGTCATAGACCTGATCTAAGTACCCTACCCAAGGACACCCTCAGAAGAAACTACCTTCCAGTCGACCAAGAGGGACTTCACTCGACGGACTCGAAGGACTCGACCATGAAGACTCACTCGACCACCAGAAGGTCAAGAAGCACTCTGCACCGCAACGGTCTATAATTAAGTAGACTTTATGGTATTTAGGACACTTTATGTGAGGCGTTACCAGTAACGCCTAGACTTAATGTACTTTAAACCCCGCATTACTGAGGGCCGGAGGGGTCTGGCAGGCACTATATAAGCCACCCCCCTCCTCAGTGTAAAGGGTTCGCACCCCTGTAATCCATACACACATAATCCACTCGACCGCCTCCGGGCTCCGAGATGTAGGGCTGTTACTTCCTCCGAGAAGGGCCTGAACTCGTACATCTCTTGTGTTTACAACTGCTCCATAGCTAGCACCTTGCCTCTCCATACCTACCCCCCACTCTACTGTCAGACTTAGAACCACGACAGTTGGCGCCCACCGTAGGGCAGGTGTCTTAGCGATTTTTGGAGAAGTTGCGATTCTTCCGACTACTTTCATCATGGTTGCTGGTGGAGTTTTGGTCGAGGGCCGCGAGATCCGTCTCGGCGCTCTCACCTTCATCGCCGACGACTCCGCTTGGCTCCAGGAGGCTCCACTCGACATTGATGCGCTCCCCGTCCGCGGTGCGACGCATTTTCGCGCATGTGTCCGCGGCGTTCTGCTGCGGCAACCGTCGACTCCATATCGGTCGACTCCCCTATCGATCATCCTCCTGGTCTCCCGCCAGCGCAAGCGCTCTGGTCGGTCGAGACTCCAGCGGTGGGTGAGGCACGCGGTGGCTCGCCAGACGGCCACCACCCAAGTCGCGGCAATCGAGCCCGACGAATCTCTCTACGGCCTGTTCGATCTGTCGACTGGCTCCATAGAGACTGCATCGGAGTGTAATAGCAGTGATCCAGCGGCAGAGGTCTTGATGGTCAACGGGCCTCGCAGCCCTCCCGGTTTCCCTCGCGAGGACGGGGTAGACGGTGGAGGCGACCCTGCTCAAGTCCATGAAGAGTACCAGCCCGAGCCACTTGGTTCCCTGCAAAAGGATGAACTTCGCCGCAGGAACATGGATGCCTTGCATACTCCCATCGCAGGAGAAACCCCCGAGGCTCGTGCCTTGGAGGAGGCACGTTTGGCCAACTTGGCTGAACGCGCTCGTCTGGAGAATCTTCAGCGAGCACTCGACGAGCGCGCGCGGCAACGAGTACCCGACTCCAATCGGCGTCAACTCTTCCCGCCGACTCAGGTATATCGAACCCCGATTCAGAATTTAGCAGCTGCAACCCGTATAGCAGAGTCCATCCAGCCCTCTCAGTCGGAAGCCGGCAGAGGCTTGATGCAGATCATAGATTTGCTCCGGGCAGCAGGAGATCAGAATTCAGCCGTGTCGCAGTCACGCAACAGAATTCACAGTCGATCCGTCGCTGCGAATACGGTTCAGTCGGCTCACAGTCCCAGATCGCCTCTGCGGCGTGAAGGACGCGAGAAAATCGGCGAGACAAGTACGGTGACCGACATGATCGTGATGATAGGCGTCGAGTGCCCACTCCCCCCCCCCCCCGAGGGGTGGGTCTTACGCTCCTCGGCAGCAAGATGACAGGCGTCAACTCAGTGTGGGGCAAAGAGCTCCGGTCGACCCCAGGGAACCAGGCTTTGACGCGCGATCCATCATCGTGCAAGGCTTGGTCGATCGGAACAGATCTCATCGAGGTGGCCCTGACAAAGATGCGCCCACTAGCAGTCGAGTGCATATTTCTGGTCCAGAATGTTTCAGCAGGGCTATCAGAGCCACGGTGATTCCCCCCAACTTCAGGTTGGCAACTAGAGTAAGCAAGTTCACTGGTGAGTCTAATCCTGAAACCTGGCTTGAGGACTACCGAGTGGCTGTACAGATCGGCGGTGGGAATGACGAGGTGGCCATGAAGCATTTGCCACTCATGTTGGAAGGTTCTGCCAGAGCATGGTTGAATCAGTTACCTCCAAGCAGCATTTACACTTGGGAAGATCTGTCCCGAGTGTTCCTCAGAACATTTGAGGGAACTTGCAAGCGACCAGCTGGATTGACAGAGCTGCAAGTTTGTGTGCAGAAGACGAATGAGACTCTAAGAGAGTATATTCAGAGATGGATCACTTTGCATCATACTGTGGAGAACGTGTCTGATCATCAGGCAGTCTGCGCCTTCAAGGATGGTGTTAAGAACAGAGAATTGAGTTTGAAATTTGGTCGAACCGGAGACATGACCCTGAGTTGAATGATGGAGATTGCTACCAAGTATGCCAACGGCGAAGAGGAAGACCGACTCCGAAGTGGCAAGTACAAGCCGAGTCAGTCGGAGAAGGGAAACACCAGTCGGAAGCAGAAGCGGAAGGCCGAGCCGCCAGCCCCTGGAGAGGCTCTGGCCGTGACTCAGGGCAAGTTCAAAGGGAAACCCAAAGGATCCTGGAACCCCAAGAAGGTGAAGGATAAAGAAGGAAATGACGTGACGGATATACCGTGTCACATCCACACGAAGAAAGACGAAGAGGGTAATATCATCTACCAGAAGCATACCACTCGCCAGTGTTGACTCCTGATCCAGCAGTTCCAAGGAAAGCAGTCCAAGGACAAGGAAAAGGAGTCAGACAAAGCCGAAGACAAGGAAGACAGTGAGGGAGGATATCCTCATGTTAACTCCACTCTGATGATTTTTGCGGATGTGGAAAGCAAGAGCCGACTGAAGGTTATTAACCATGAGGTGAACATGGTTGCCCCGGCGAAACCAAGTTATCTGAGATGGTCCCAAACGCCCATTACATTCGACCAGTGTGATCACCCGCTCATATAGCCACCCCTGGGAGGCAAGCTTTGGTGGTCGACCCGGTTGTCGAAGGCACTCGCCTGACGAAGGTGCTGATGGACGGTGGTAGCGGACTGAACTTATTGTATGCGGACACGCTGAAAGGAATGGGCATTCCGATGTCCCGACTGAGCACCAGTAACATGAGTTTTCATGGAGTTATACCAGGAAAGAAAGCCGAGTCACTCGGCCAAATAGCTCTGGACGTGGTGTTCGGTGATTCAAAGCATTTTCGCAAGGAGAAGCTGACATTTGAGGTCGTGGATTTTCAGAGCGCGTACCACGCTATTTTGGGGAGACCAGCTTACGCACGGTTCATGGCTCGACCATGTTACGTATACCTCAAACTGAAGATGCCCGGTGATGGATTCATGTACCTAGGGTAGGGTCATAGGCCTGACATGAATGTCCTACCCAGGGACAGCCTTAGAAGAGATCACCTTCCAGTCGACCAACGAGGAACCCACTCGACTGACCAGAAGGACTCGACCATGGAGATTCACTCGACCATGAAGATACACTCGACCACCAGAAGATCAGAAGGAACTCTGCACTGCAACGGCCTGTAATTGAATAGACTTAATGATAGTTAAGGCACTTTATGTGGGGCGTTACCAGTAACGCCCCAGACTTAATATACCTTAAACCCTTCATTACGTGGGCTGGCAGGGGTCCTGGCGTACTCTATATAAGCCACCCCCTTCACAGGCAGAAGGGTTCGCACTCTTGTAACACCTATACACATAATCCACTCGACCGCCTCAGGGCTCCGAGACGTAGGGCTTTTACTTCCTCCGAGAAGGGCCTGAACTCGTACATCGCTTGTGTTTACAACCTCTCCATAGCTAGGACCTTGCCTCTCCATACCTACCCCCCACTCTACTGTCAGACTTAGAACCACGACACCCGGCCCGAAAGGAGTGATCACTGTCACTGGTGATCGAAAAAAGGCAGAAGAGTGTTTCCAGAAAGGCTCAAAGATTGCCGATTCCCAGGTGACATCGGTCGAGTTTGAAGAATATAAGCAAAATGCGGATCCGAGTGATTTGCTGCGAGCCAAGAAACCCGCCACAGAGTCAACATTTCAGTCGTCCGGTGAGACGAAGATCGTCCACATTCACCCAACCGACCCCAATGCAGCTCCGACCCACATCTCCACAACACTCGACCCGAAATAGGAAGAAGCGCTCATCCAGTTCCTCCGTGAGAAGTGGGACATTTTTGCATGGAAGCCAGCTGACATGCCGGGTGTTCACAGGGGACTGGCTGAGCATCGTCTTAGAGTCGACTCAGCAGCAAAACCAGTTAAAGAACATCTTCGGCGGTGTGCCATCCAGAAGAGAAAAGCTATTGGTGAGGAGGTGGCTCAACTATTGGCGGCAGGATTTATCCGAGAGATATACCACTCTGAGTGGCTCGCCAATGTCGTCATGGTTCCTAAGAAGGACAACTCACTCCGAATGTGCATTGATTTCAAGCACATCAATCGGGCCTATCCGAAAGATCATTTTCCTCTCCCTCGCATTGATCAAATTGTTGACTCGACCGCGGGATGCGAGAGATTGTCTTTTCTAGACGCCTATTCCGGGTACCATCAGATCCGTCTGTATGGACCCGATGAGATAAAAACAGCTTTCATCACTCCATTCGGGTGCTTCTGCTATATCACCATGCCATTCGGTCTCAAGAATGTCGGAGCCACGTTTATGCGAATGATTCAGAAGTGTTTGCTCACTCAAATCAGTCGGAATGTGGAAGCGTATATGGATGATATTGTGGTCAAGTCGCGAAAAGGTTCCGACCTGCTCACTGACCTCGCCGAAGCATTTGCCAACCTCAGGAGGTATGATATCAAGCTCAGTCCATCAAAGTGCACATTCGGAGTACCTGGTGGCAAGTTACTCGGTTTTCTCGTTTCCGAACGAGGAATAGACGCTAATCCAGAAAAGATCGGCACTATACTCCGAATGAAACGCCCCGTGCGAGTGCACGATGTCCAGAAGCTTACTGGATGCTTGGCCGCATTAAGTCGATTCATCTCACGACTCGGTGAAAAGGCATTGCCTCTTTACCGACTGATGAAGAAGGCAAACAAGTTCAAGTGGACTCCAGAAGTTGATGCAGCGTTTGCCGAGCTAAAAGCTCTGCTCTCCACCTAGCCGGTGCTTGCTGCTCCAATCAGCAAAGAGCCTCTGTTGCTTTATATCGCAGCCACAGGACAAGTCGTCAGTACAATACTTACGGTCGAGCGGGAAGAAGAAGGGAAAACCTTCAAAGTTCAGCGCCCAGTGTATTATCTGTCTGAAGTTTTGACTCCATCCAAGCAAAGATACCCTCATTATCAAAAGCTTGTGTATGGGATATACATGACCACGAAGAAGGTTGCTCATTATTTCTCTGATCATTCCATCACAGTCGTCAGCGACGCTCCACTTTCAGAGATTTTGCACAACAGAGATGCAACTGGTCAAGTGGCGAAATGGGCGATTGAACTTCTTCCCCTTGATATCAAGTTTGAGGTAAAGAAAGACATTAAGTCCCAAGCAATAGCAGATTTCCTTGCCGAGTGGATTGAACAACAGCAGCTGACTCAAGTTCACTCGGAGCATTGGACCATGTTCTTTGATGGCTCTAAGATGTTGAATGGTTCCGGTGCTGGGGTTGTCCTGGTATCCCCCAGAGGAGATAAGCTCAGATATGTGCTCCAGATTCACTTTGATTCCTCCAACAATGAGGCAGAGTACGAGGCCCTTTTGTATGGGTTGCGCATGGCCATTTCACTCGGCGTCCATCGCCTTATGGTTTATGGCGACTCAGATTTGGTGGTCAACCAAGTGATGAAGGAGTGGGACGTTAGAAGCCCAGCCATGACTGGATACTGTAATGCAGTGAGGAAGCTGGAAAAGAAGTTTGAGGGGTTAGAGCTCCATCATATACCCCGACTGAAAAATCAAGCAGCTGATGATCTAGCAAAGATAGGTTCCAAGAGAGAAGCCATTCCGAGTGGTGTGTTCTTGGAGCATATCCATACTCCGTCAGTAAAAGAAGATCCTTTCACCGAAGAAGCTCCGCAACCCAAGAGTGCCACAGATCCGACTGAAGTAGAAGTCCCAGCAGTGGTCGACTTGGTCATGGAGGTCTTAGTGGTCATTCCCGACTAGACAGTTCCATATATCGCGTATATCCTGAGAAAAGAGCTCCCGGAGGATGAGGAAGAGGCTCGATAGATCGTCTGTCGATCCAAGGCCTTTACCGTAATCAAAGGACAGCTGTACAGAGAGAGCGCGACTGGAGTTGGTCAGAAGTGCATAACGCCAGAAGAAGGTCGAATCATCCTTGATGATATCCACTCGGGGAACTGTGGTCATCATGCGTCCTCTCGGACCATCGTGGCCAAAGCGTACCGAGCCGGATTTTACTGGCCAAAGGCAAATGAGATGGCAAAGGAAATAGTGGACAAGTGCGAAGGATGTCAGTTCTACTCCAATATGTCACACAAACCTGCGTCAGCTCTGAACACCATACCACTCGTCTGGCCCTTCGCAGTATGGGGGTTGGATATGGTGGGCCCCTTGAGAACAGGTCGAAGCGGTTTCACGCATGTATTGGTGGCAGTCGACAAGTTCACCAAGTGGATTGAGGCTAAACCCATCAAGAACCTTGATGTCGGTACTGCTGTTAGCTTCATCAGGGAACTGATATTCAGATATGGAGTCCCGCACAGCATCATTACAGATAATGGGTCGAACTTCGACTCAGAGGAATTCAGGGATTCCTGCACCTCTCAAGGCACACGAGTCGACTACGCTTCGGTCGCCCATCCACAGTCGAATGGACAAGCGGAGCGAGCCAATGGCTTGATCCTCAAAGGGTTGAAACCCCGACTGATGCGTGATCTCAAGCATGCGGCTGGAGCATGGGTCGACGAACTTCCCTCAGTGCTTTGGGGTCTGCGGACCACGCCTAATCGGTCGACCGGGAGAACTCCATTCTTCTTGGTCTATGGAGCTGAAGCAGTTTTGCCGAGTGATCTTCTCCACAATGCTCCTCGAGTTGAACTTTACAACGAAGCTGAAGCTGAACAAGCGCGGCAGGACGCAGTCGACCTTTTAGAGGAAGAAAGGGAGATGGCTCTGATCCGATCGACCATCTACCAACAAGACTCGCGTCGCTTCCACGCCAGAAACGTGAAGAGTCGAGCCTTCCAGGAAGGAGATTTGGTTCTCCGAGTGGATCAGCAGAAACAACACAAGCTTGCTCCTTCTTGGGAAGGACCCTTCATCGTCACCAAAGTCCTCCACAACGGGGCGTACCGTCTCTACAACGTCAAGCACAATATCGACGAGCCCCGAGCTTGGAACGCGGAACTACTCCGTCCATTTTACACTTAAGTTTTCACTTGGATGAGTTGTAATAAAAGTACGTCTGTAGTCCATGTTTTGCAAGATAATAGTGTCATAATTTCACCAATGATTTTTGTCACTTTTATTTGTTAATTAAAAATTCTCCCCTCAGTGGGTGACTTAGCTACGAATCCGTTTCGCCTAAGTTTGTAAAAAAAATCCTTACCGAGTGGTGAGCCAGCCTCCCACTCGGGGGCTTAGCTGCGAATCCGTTTCGCCTATGTTTCAATAAAATCCTACCGAGTGGTGAGCCAGACTCCCACTCGGGGGCTTAGCTGCAGTCCAAGTACTCGCCTAAGTTTCAATAAAATCCTACCGAGTGACAAGCCAGACTTTCACTCGGGGGCTTAGCTGCAGTCCAAGCACTCGCCTAAGTTTCAATAAAATCCTACCGAGTGACAAGCTAGACTTTCACTCGGGGGCTTAGCTGCAGTCCAAGTACTCGCCTAAGTTTCAATAAAATACTACCGAGTGACAGGCCAGACTTTCACTCGGGGGCTTAGCTGCAGTCCAAGAACTCGCCTAAGTTTCAATAAAATCCTACCGAGTGACAAGCCAGACTTTCACTCGGGGGCTTAGCTGCAGTCCAAGCACTCACCTAAGTTTCAATAAAATCCTACCGAGTGGTGAGCCAGACTCCCACTCGGGGTCTTAGCTGCAGTCCAAGTACTCGCCTAAGTTTCAATAAAATCCTACTGAGTGACAAGCCAGACTTTCACTCGGGGGCTTAGCTGCAGTCTAAGCACTCGCCTAAGTTCAAATTCAACGTGCGCTCGCAAGGAGGATGAGGTGCAGGTCGACCGCGACCCTCTCCTCTGAGCTACGCCACAAGTACAATGTGCGGTCACAAGGAGGACGAGGTGCAGGTCGACTGCGACCCTCTCTGAGCTACGCCACAAGTACAATGTGCGGTCGTAAGGAGGACGAGGCGGGTCGACTGCGACCCTCTCCTCGGAGCTACGCCACAAGTACAATGTGCGGTCACAAGGAGGACGAGGTGTAGGTCGACTGCGACCCTCTCCTCTGAGCTACGCCACAAGTACCATGTGCGGTCACAAGGAGGACGAGGTGCAGGTCGACTGCGACCCTCTCCTCTGAGCTACGCCACAAGTACAACGTGAAAATCCTACCGAGTGGAGAGAAAACCTCCCACTCGGGGGCTTAGCTGCAGCCCAGTGCTCGCCTAAGTTACAAAAATCCTACCGAGTGGAGAGCAGACCTCTCACTCGGGGGCTTAGCTGCAGCCCAGTGCTCGCCTAAGTTTCAATAAAATCCTACTGAGTGACAAGCCAGACTTTCACTCGGGGGCTTAGCTGCAGTCTAAGCACTCGCCTAAGTTTAAATTCAACGTGCGCTCGCAAGGAGGAGGAGGTGCAGGTCGACCGCGACCCTCTCCTCTGAGCGACGCCACAAGTACAATGTGCGGTCGCAAGGAGGACGAGGTGCAGGTCGACTGCGACCCTCTCCTTTGAGCTATGCCACAAGTACAATGTGCGATCGCAAGGAGGACGAGGTGCAGGTCGACTGCGACCCTCTCCTCTGAGCTACGCCACAAGTACCATGTGTGGTCGCAAGGAGGACGAGGTGCAGGTCGACTGCGACCCTCTCCTCTGAGCTACGCCACAAGTACAACGTGAAAATCCTACCGAGTGGAGAGCAAACCTCCCACTCGGGGGCTTAGCTGCAGCCCAGTGCTCGCCTAAGTTACAAAAATCCTACCGAGTGAGGAGCAAACCTCCCACTCGGGGGCTTAGCTGCAGCCCAGTGCTCGCCTAAGTTATAAAAATCCTTCCGAGTGGAGAGCGCACCTCTCACTCGGGGGCTTAGCCACAGCCCAGTGTCTGCCTAAGTGAATTGAAGAATAAGTCGACTGCAGTAAGCATCTCGCTTTAAACCTGCAAAAGACATTTCAAGCCAAATGCAAGCATATTCAAACGTCGAATCCAAGTTCAGATGGATTCCTAAAGGAACCGAAAGTGCTCAGGCGCTAAGCCTGTTAAGGTTTATCGGTTACAAAATCACTCGGCATACCGAGGCAAATTTAAAGTATCGACCTGAAGAAGTTTTTTTACCCCTCCTGTGGAGGGCTGGAAGGTGCAACAAACTCATCAAGATCAATTCCGTCCGCGATCCAAGTGGCAGCAGCAATGAAAGTCTCCATGAAAGACCAGAAATCATACTTCTTGGTGTTAGCCACCCGAAGAGCCGCCAGCTTGTCTTCTCGCGCATCCTTGCAATGGACTCGGGCCAGACACGGAGCGACATCTGCGCCACACCTAGCAGAAGACTTCTTCCACTCCTGCACTCGACCAGGGACTGTGTTTAGTCGAGCCATCAAAGACTCGAGGTCATTTTGGAGCGTCTCCCTGGGCCAGAGCGTAGTGTCAATGCGGGAAGTGGTGACCTTCAGCCTTGCAAGATAGTCAACGACAGCAGCAACGCGAGACTCGAGCCGGAACACGTTCATGGCAACCTCATCGTTCACCGGAGAGTTGATGGGGTCCAGGTTTGGTTCCAGTCGACTAGTTTCCTCTTCAAAGTTTTGGCAAAATTCTGCAAGTACAATCGCCGAGTCAAGGCAATGGTCGAATGGAAAGATCACTGTAAAAACGATTGTTTGGCACAAAGGATTACCTTCGAGCATGAGGAACAACTTCTTGGCGAGTCCGCTCAGATAGGCTTCCAGATCATTCTTCTTCCCAGCCAACCGACTGGCCTTGTCATTCAGAGCAGCTTTGTCGCTTTTCAGTCGACTGACCTCCTTGTTAGCAATAGCAAGAGCAGCTTTCAGATTGGTGTTTTCTTCTTCAAGCTTGGTGACTGAAGCTAACTTCTCGTCTGCGAGCTTGGTCTTCTCTAAAGCTGTCTTTTGCATCTCAGTTAGCTCAAGGTCTTTCTTCTTCTGGGCTTCCTTCACTTTGCCTACAAAGTTACAGCAAGATCAGATTTTGAAACAAATGAGGTGCAAAAGCAGTCGTCGAGGCCTCACCAAACGTACCTTTAGTCTCCTCCTTCGCCTTCACCAGATTCTCCTGGACCAGCTTCAGATCAAGCTCGAGCTGGATATGCTTGTTCTCCAGCTCGGTATAACGAGCCGCCAGGTCGCAGGATTTCTACGAAGAACCAATCGACAAAATGTCAAAGATAATTCACTTCCGAGTGACTAAGGGAGAATCATGCGTTTCTAAGACTACAGCCGAATACAAACATTCGACCGTAGTCTCGAGGACTACACCCAGTGGGTGCACTCAGCGTGCCCCCACTAGTTCTATCAAGATAGAGTCGACCAGTCGACCAACAAAAAAAAACAGGACGTGTTCTTCAGACTGTAACCGACTGCCCGCAGTCGACCACAGTCTCGGGGACTACACCCAGTGGGTGCACTCAGCGTGCCCCCACCGGTTTGAGAAATCCATTCGACCTAGTCGAATGACGGAAGAACTTAACTTATAAAGCCTATGGTCGACTGCCAGCAGTCGACCATAGCCTTGGGGACTACACCCAGTAGGTGCACTTAGCGTGCCCCCACTAAATTTCAATCGACACACCCAGTGGGTGACTACTACGGATTCCAGAAAGAAGAATTTTCAGAGGTCATATCCTAACAGAACAGGCGATGACCGACTGACCTGAACGTTGCTTTGAAGAGCAGAACTGGCGTCATAGGCTGCCTGGCTAGCCTCCCGGATGGCCTTCACCTGCTCCATCATGACTCCCGTCTGGCGTATTGCTTCCTTTGCAGCACTAGCTTGGTCCTCTGGGACGTAGTATGTCGAGAAGAGGGAAGGCTATGCAGCACTCGACGACGCGGGGTGAGCACTCGTCAGCGGCACCACGAAAGATACAGTGTGCCGAGTGGTGTTCTCCTCCTCCGTGACCAGAGTCTCGGGTGCCGTCACATCCTGAGCCACCCTGCCGGCAGACGTTTTCCTGCTCCTCCTGTGCTTCAGCGGTTCCTCATCGTCGTCGTTGTCAGGAAGGGTGATAACGACATTGGATGGAGCTGCAGAAAAGAATCAGAATTAAAGACCAAGAGCCAATCGACTAAAAAACGGAATTAAGAGAGTGGTACCAGGTTTTGAGGTTGCAGCGTCTTCCATCTCATGATCGTCAGCCCTGGCCGAGGTATCAAAAGTAGCAGCACTACAATTCCAAAAACCAGTCGGTTAACTCATGAGTCGACCAAGGACAAACTCGTATAGAGCAACAAGACTCAGATAGCATTTTTTACCCTGATATGGTGGGAATCGACACCTTCATCTTTGGCAAGACCTTCGCCGGTTTTGACGGCACCGTTCGAGACTGCTTCGGAGCCTTCTCAGTCGGCGCCGGAGAAGTGGTCCGAGGGCGTTTGGTCGACTGCGCGACAGTCGCAACCCCCTTACCACGTTCAGTCGCAGGATCGTGGATGAGCTTCGAGCGCCTCTCCGTGTGAGGTGGTGCGACTTCCTCCTCCTCCTCCTCTTCTTCCTCCCCGTCGGAGTCGTCATCATCATCATCGTCAGCGGCATCCGAGTCCCACTCCTCCTGGCTTTCGCCCCCACTCGCTTCCCCCTCTTCAGTCGGAGACTGCGCTCCATTGGGCATCGAGTATAGTTCGGTGAGGGCCTGTCAGACATCAAGACAAAGATCAATCAACCAATTTGAGGCGAAAACGGAATAAGTATGGCAAGAATACAATTGGAGATAAAGTAGGCATACCTTGTCTGGAATGCTGGAATGGTCGAGTGGTGGAATCCTCCTGGCTCCACGAGGATTATCTTTTTTCCCAATGACCGCGGCCATCCACCTCTCCAGTGTGGCGTCGTCGACTGCTTCTGGATTGATCCGAGTCTCATCTTCAGTTCCGCAGTACAGCCACATGCAATGGCCTTGGTACTGAAGAGGCTGAATACGTCGCCTGAGAAAGACCTCCAGAAGGTCCATACCCGTCACTCCTTCCCGAACTAACTGGACTACGCGCTCCATCAACATCTTCACGTCGGCTTTCTCCTCCGGGAGCACCTTCAGAGAGGAGGGTTTGTTGACTCGGTCCATGGTAAACGGAGGGAGACCACTCGACTGCCCCGGCGTCGACTCGTTCTGGCAGTAAAACCAAGTCGACTGCTAGCCTCTGACCGACTCAGGAAGGGTCATGGTTGGGAAGGTGCTCTTGTTCCTCATCTGGATTCCCAGACCTCCACACATCTGAATAACCTTGGTTTTATCATCATCTGGACTCGCCTTCTTCACGGTTTGAGAGCGATACGTGAATATATGCTTGAACAGACCCCAGTGCGGTCGGCAACCCAGAAAGTTCTCACACATGGACACAAAGGCAGCAAGGTAGGCGATAGAGTTCGGATTGAAGTGGTGGAGTTGCGCCCCAAAGAAGTTCAAGAAACCACGGAAGAAAACACTCGGCGGCAAAGAAAACCCACGGTCGACGTGGGTAGCCAGAAGAACACACTCACCCTCTTCCGGCTGGGGTTGCCACTCGTTCCCCGGGAGCCTTGCTGCTCCATGGGGGATCAGACCGTCGTTGGCCATGTCGGTGAGATCCTTCTCAGTGATGGTCGACCGGATCCAATCCCCTTGGACCCAGCCTTGCGGCAGGCGGGATCTGGACGAAGACCCGCCCCGACTGGTTGCTTTCCCTTTCGCCTTCCCCGTCGCCGACGCCTTCTTCGCGCGTTCCAGCGCTGCCGTCTTCTCCTTCACCATTGTTGCCGGCGAAGCGTACGAAGAGCGATGGGGCGGAGGCGAGAGCGGGCGCAGTGGGCGGAGGCGGAGAGGGCGGGGGGAAGAATGAAGAGATACTGTTCAAAAACCCTCGCCGGGCGCCTTTATAAGAACACTTCCAAGTGGATGACAGGTGGGCCCAGGCGATCCAATCACATCCCGAAACAGTCGCGCGTACGCGATACGTGGCGAAAAAGGTGGTGCGGGAATCGAGACGTCTACGCCCTATCCCATCCGAGCGTCGCGGTCCACCCCGCTTCGCGCGCTTCCCCAAAATTCGGATCCCACAAAATCCGCGAACGGCGGATCGACCTGTCAGATGAAAGATTTCCTGCGATCCGTCGCTCCGAGATTATTAAGTTCAAAAGTTCACTCGACGAGAGGAAAGAATGGATCAAGGCGATTGAAGAAAAGTTGCTGATTATCAACGAAGAGATTATTGGTCCTAGGCGATACATATCCAGAATGCAAAAGCAGGTCGGAAATAATATCAACTCCTTCCTCACTCAAACCTCAATCCATTCGGGGGCTAATGATGAAGTCATGTACCTAGGGTAGGGTCATAGACCTGATCTAAGTACCCTACCCAAGGACACCCTCAGAAGAAACTACCTTCCAGTCGACCAAGAGGGACTTCACTTGATGGACTCGAAGGACTCGACCATGAAGACTCACTCGACCACCAGAAGGTCAAGAAGCACTCTGCACTGCAACGGTCTGTAATTAAGTAGACTTTATGGTATTTAGGACACTTTATGTGAGGCTTTACCAGTAACGACTAGACTTAATGTACTTTAAACCCCGCATTACTGAGGGCCGGAGGGGTCTGGCAGGCACTATATAAGCCACCCCCCTCCTCAGTGTAAAGGGTTCACACCCTGTAATCCATACACACATAATCCACTCGACCGCCTCCGGGCTCCGAGACGTAGGGCTGTTACTTCCTCCGAGAAGGGCCTGAACTCGTACATCTCTTGTGTTTACAACTGCTCCATAGCTAGGACCTTGCCTCTCCATACCTACCCCCACTCTATTGTCAGACTTAGAACCACGACAGCGCTCCCGCAATCGCCTCGCCGCACCGTCCTTCCCTGAACCGCCCCCCACCAACGGTCTTGCCGCTGCCCCGGTCATCCCTTCTAAGGCCGGCAACCACCAAAAAACTCCGGCAAGCCCCCCCTAAGATAGATAGTGCGGTGCTTCTCCAGCAAAACTTGTACATACACGCCAACCTAAGATAGATAGTGGGGGTGTTTTTCCTCGGTGCCGACTGACATTTAGCTATTGTGGTAAAAAAAAGACATTTTGTGTGGTTTGGCCCTGCTTTCGAACACCGCGCCCACTTGATACACACGGAGATGAATTCCTTTTATTCTGACCGTTATTGCAGTTACAAACCCCTCTATTTTTCGGTAGGAATATATACGTGGTAAGTTCGTACTCTGTTTCTCAGCACGGCGTAGGCTGACAAGTGCAGTAACAAGTATTTTTTCCAAGGATAACATTTAGGAAAAAATCGGCCCTACAGTCCGTCCCTTCTGGTGACGGTTCGTGTATCGCTCCGTCGATTACGGGGCGATTAGGGTTCGGGCACGCTTCCTCCACCTAGCCCCTGTCTATAGTCGATCACCATCTTCCTGTTCTCGACCGTGTGTTCGTTCCTCGCGTCCAGGCGAGTCTCGTCGATAAACCCACCACCAAAAAGCCTTCCGTGTGCTCCCTAGGGCGCACGGTCGTAAGACACCAAAACCCTAGGAGGCATCCGGAGGCGGTTCTTGGAGAGGAGGAGGAAGATGGAGGGCATGGCAGGGATGTTGAGGAGTCTCAAAGTGTCGGAGGAGGAGAGGAAAGGGGTCAAGATCCGGCTAGGCGGAAAGGAGAGAGGGAAGGGATCGGAGTCTCAGGCGGTGGGGAGAGTGGTGTCCGAGAAGCCGGCTCACCCAGATGCGATCTGCCTCTCCCTGGGGCGGATCTGGTGCCCGATAAAAGGAATTGACTGCAAAGAGGCGGGGGATAATAGGTTTGTGTTCACCTTCAAGCAGGAATCTGGTAAGAGGAACGCAATTGAAGATGGACCGTGGATGTTCGACAAAGATCTCGTTGTGGTGGAGGATTATGATCCATGCAAGAGAATAGAGGACTATGATTTCAATGATATCCCTATATGGGTGAGAATCTTCAGTTTACCGCTCGGTATGATGAATGAAACCGCAGCGGAGGAGATAGGGAACATCATCGGGCAGTTTGTGGAGGTGGATGCTGGTGCGGATGGGCAAGCTATTGGCAAGTTTTTACGTGTTAAAATTAGGATGAACATAGAAAAGCCGATCATGAGAGGATTTACCTTAGATGATGAGGATGAGAAGGAACCACAGAAGAGGAAGAAAAACATGAGTATTGATGGGAAGGAGGGGGAGGAGGAAGAAGGTCTTTGGTGCCGGTTCGAGTATGAGTTCTTGCCTGACTTTTGTTATACGTGTGGCTTCATCGGACATTTGGCCAAGGAATGCACTGTCAAGCCGAAGAAAAGAGAGAACCAACAGTTTGGTCCTTGGCTTAGAGCGGATCTGGGGAAGAAGAGGTTTGTAAATGAGGACGAGCGTAGTTGGAAAGGGAGGGGAGGCAGTGGAGGAGGTAGTAGGCAATATGGATTTAGTCGCTCGGGGGGACGATCGGGGAGTGGGAGTGGAAGCGATAGCTTAAGCTGGAGAAAAGATGGAGTTCGGGAAGCG
Source organism: Triticum timopheevii (assembly GCA_963921465.1). Classification (NCBI taxonomy): domain Eukaryota; kingdom Viridiplantae; phylum Streptophyta; class Magnoliopsida; order Poales; family Poaceae; genus Triticum; species Triticum timopheevii. The sequence continues at coordinate 603,698,594 of OY997266.1, read as the reverse complement.
GATGGGAAGGGAGGTAGAGTTGATGGTGAGGAGGAAGTCACGAGTCCGGCAAAGGTGTTGATACATAACCCTGCATCTGCTGGGAAGCCGAGGAAGCTGAATATGAACGAAGCTGATGCACAACCCTCGGTCACATGTGATAACACGTCCCAGGAGAAGGAACTGGCCTTGGTGGCGCCCTCTACGGAGAAAGTAGTAGCAAAGGAGAAGGGCCAGGCTTTGCAGCAACGGGCATCCGCTGAAGGGAAGGATGGGGCTGGTGGAAACCAAAACCCTAAAAAGGGGTGTACTTTCCATCGGATTCCACGGAAGGAAGACAGGAAGAGGGGTGCTGGCCAAAATAACGAGCCTGTTCTGGGGAAGAAGAGAAGCCTTGAGGTGGAGGGGGCAGGGGTAGAGGACGATGCAAAGAGGGGGAAGTTGGTGGCAAAGGGAGTGGAGACGAGTGCGGGCAATGAGGTAGCAGCTAAAAATAACAATGATGATAAGATATCGGCCGGGCTGTCCGAGCAGCCCCGCCGGGAGCAATGAAACTTATAGGATGGAACTGCTGGGGTCTCGGGAATGGCCCGGCAGTTCGAAGTCTCCTTGATTTGGGGAGGACGGAGGATCCCGATGTGTTATTTCTGGCGGAAACAAAACTGACTGAGAAAGAGCTTGAGAGGTTCAGGTGGATGCTGGGTCTACCACACATGACTGCGTGGAACCCGGAGGGGAGGAGTAGGGGCGTTGCTTTATTCTGGAGGCGTGGGGTGGATGTTGCGCTGAGATCGTTTGGTCGAAGGCATGTGGATGTGGATGTGACGGAGGAGAGTGGAGTGGTGTGTAGGCTAACCGGAGTATATGGTGAATCATCGGCAGATCGTAAGAAAGAAACATGGCGTACTCTCAAGATCTTAGGGCAACAACACCAGGTTGACAGGCCTTGGCTTTGCCTAGGTGACTTTAACAAGATCTTGACAGCTGATGAGAAGATAGGCGGTATAGCACAACCACAACAGCTGATGGATAATTTTCGGGAGGCCTTGGTGCATTGCGAGTTATGTGACATTGGATTCGAGGGGGACAAATTTACATGGAGGAACCATAGCAAGGAGATTGAGCACTATATTTGCGAACGGCTGGACCGAGCCACGGCCAATGCTAAGTGGTGTGAAATGTTCCCGGAATTCTCTGTTTTTAATGGTGCACCTCGCCACTCAGACCACAGGCCCGTAATTGTGAACACACAAGGTGGGGACCAGTGTAGGAGTAAGGGAGACAGTACATTCAGGTTTGAGGCATGGTGGCTTCAAGAAGAGGGGTGTAGTGCAGAAGTTCAGGCTGCCTAGGAAGAGGGAAGGCGGACAGGAGAGGGGGATGTAGCCCAAGCGTTACTTGTGTGGCGGGAAGAATGAAGACATGGGAGAAAGAAGTGGCGGGGGAGCTAGAGGGCAGGTTGAGGAAAGCTAGGAGTGATCTGGAGAGATGTATGAGAGCACAGGTGTCTGAGGATAAGATCAGGGAGGAAGCTCGTTTGCGATGCTTAGTTGAGAAGATTGAAGATAACAGAAACACTAAGGCGAAGCAAAGAGCTCATGTCTCATGGCTTCGGGGCGAAATAGAAACACTGGCTACTTTAAAGCGGTTGCTTCAGCAAGAAGAAAGGCGAATAGGATTAAGAAGCTAAACAAGGATGATGGATCGGTGGTGGAGGAGGGAGAGGAGCTCAATAACTACGTTTGTTCTTTCTTTCAGGAACTCTTCACTTCTTCAGCCGGGGACAGGGTGGCCGAACTAATAGACAAGGTCCAGCCACGTGTTACGGATGCAATGAGAGCTGTTATGGATGCTGAATTCACTCGAGAGGAGGTGAAGGTTGTGCTTGATCACATAGGAGATCTTAAAGCTCCCGGGCCGGACGGGATGCCCTCCGTTGTATACAAGAAACACTGGCATTTCATGGGCGATAAGGTTGTTGAGGAGGTGCTCAAGGTGTTGAACGGAGATAATATTCCAGAGGGGTGGAACGACACGGTGGTGGTACTGATTCCTAAGGTTAAAGAGCCCAGCAGAATTAAGGATTTGCGGCCAATAAGCCTTTGTAATGTTATCTATAAGTTGGTTTCGAAGGTTATTGCAAACCGCTTAAAGCTTGTCTTGCCGGACATCATTTCTGGAAACCAAAGTGCCTTCATCCCTGGGAGGCTCATCACTGACAATGTGCTGATTGCATACGAGCTGTCACATTATCTGTTGAACAAGAAGAAGGGTAAAGAGGGCATTGCTGCAGTTAAAGCGGACATGAGTAAGGCTTATGACCGTGTCGAATGGGAGTTCCTAAGAGCCATGTTGTGCAAGTTGGGCTTCGGGAATCACTGGGTCGACCTCATCATGAAATGTGTTACTTCTGTACGGTACCAAATTAAGGTCAATGGAGTTCTAACACAACAATTCAGTCCTTCTAGGGGCCTCCGCCAAGGCGATCCTGTATCGCCCTACCTTTTTGTTATTTGTGCAGAAGGATTATCCGCACTTCTTCATGATGCAGAGAGGGCAAAAACGTTAACCGGAGTAAAAATCTATCAAGCAGCACCGGTTGTTTCCCATCTCCTGTTTGCTGACGACTCGGTCCTGTTGCTTAAAGCGGATCAAGAGGAGGCCACCGAGCTAAGAAGGGTCCTGGATTTATATGAGAATTGCTCGGGCTAGTGTATCAACCTTGAGAAATCTGCCATCATGTTCAGTCCGAATACAACTATGGAGAGCAGGAACACAGTGAAGGCGGCATTACAGATTTCAAGTGAGTCATGGAATCACAAATATCTTGGCCTCCCGGTGCATGTCGGCAAGTCCAGAAGGAAAGCTTTCGCTTATGTCAAGGGAGGCATTGCCGGCAGAATTTATGGTTGGAAAGAAAAACTCATAGCAAAGGTGGAAAAAGAAACACTAGTGAAGGCAGTGGCACAGGCAGTTCCCACCTTCGCGATGTCTTGTTTCGATCTGACTAAGTCTTTCTGCAATGAGATCAACTTACTCATAGGTACTTATTGGTGGAGCCAGCAAGATAAAGATAATACAACACATTGGATTAGTTGGAAAAAACTTACTATGCCGAAGGCGCGAGGAGGGCTTGGTTTCCGTGATATGCACAGCTTTAATATCGCAATGCTCTCTAGACAGATTTGGATGCTTATTCAAAACCCTGAAACTCTGTGTGCTAGAATTCTGCGAGCCCGGTATTTTCCCCATGGAGATGTTCTTCGAGCTGAGCCAAGAGATGGGATTTCCTATGCATGGCGCAGCCTCCTACAGGGAAAGGAACTCATCCAGGAAGGGTACGTGTGGAGGATTGGAGATGGAACTGGGGTCAGAATATGGTCGGATCCTTGGATACCACGGCCATGGGCGCGCAAGGTCATTACTCCTAGGGGCGGTAACCTGCTTGAGTGGGTCAGTGATCTCATTGATCCCATCTCTGGAGGCTGGGACGAAAGGCTTGTGCGAGACACCTTCTGGGTAGACGATGCGAGGCTCATCCTACAGATCCCTTTGAGAGAGGGAGTGCAAGATTTTATTGCGTGGCAATTCGACGGCAAAGGAGTCCACACAGTGAAGAGTGCTTACAAACTCCATGTACAGATACAGGATCAGAAGAAGGATGGAGGACAGGGGAGCAGTACGAATGTTGCAAACCGCCTAGATAGAGTGGATGATGAGTCTTGGAAGAGACTGTGGAAACTGCCATGCCCAAGAAATATACAAATGTTTGCATGGAGGCTCAAGCACGAATCTCTTGCTCTCATAACAAACGTGGAGAGAAGGGGCATCCCGATCGAGGACACGAACTGTCTATTCTGTAGTAGGGGAGCGGAGGATGGTGCCCACCTCTTCATCAAGTGCAAATCAGTTAAGGTTGTATGGAGAGAGCTGGCTATGGAGAAGGAAAGAAGGGAGCTGGAGGCTATAACATCAGTGCACGCCATGATGGACTATCTGTGAGGGCTGGAGCTAAACAAGAGGCTGCAGGTCCTGACCTTTTGGTGGCTTTGGTGGAGTAACCGTAACAAGCTTAGGGAGGGAGACAAACCAGTTGACTCCATCGAACTTGCGAGACGTACGCCGGCCAATGTGCTCGAGTATCTGCAGGTTTATAACAAAGCTCCCAAAGATGTCAACGATGCCCGCTGGAGACCACCAGATGAGGAGATGCTGAAATTCAACTTTGACAGCTCCTTTGTGCCTGGTACAAAATTTGCAGGTTGGGGTGTGGTGGCAAGAACGCACCAGGGGGAGCTGGTGTGTGCTCGAGCAGGCCGACAGGACCACATAACTGATCCGTTTGCTGCTGAGGCGTTTGCTATGACACAAGCTGTTGCTATGGTGACGGACATGGACGTGACTCGGGTGATTTCCGAGACTGACTCTCAGCTATTACAGGAAGCGTTGGATGTGCATAAGGTGGACTCGTCAGCTTATTCCGTGGTTATGTGCATAAGGTGGCGGACATGGACGTGACTCGGGTGATTTTCGAGACTGACTCTCAGCTATTACAGGAAGCGCTGGATGTGCATAAGGTGGACTCGTCGGCTTATTCCGCGGTTATTGAGGACACTAAGTTTCAACTGAAGATGTGGTTTTCAAAATTTATAATCTCCGTCTGTAGGCGTAATGCCAACTCTGTCGCTCACGAGCTGGCTACCTTGGGTCGCTCATGCGAACCAAATAGACTTGTAGAATGGGAGTCGGATGTACCAGTCCATGTGGCTGATTGTGTTCTGGGTGATTTACCAGAGCACCGTTAAGTTATAAAGCATTTGCTTTGCCCTCAAAAAAAAAGTGCAGTAACAACTAACAAGTAGCAAGTGAGATCACTCATGGCAGTCGTTCATTCGCGCCTATGGATTTCGTTCATCACTCAACTTCTTGGAGTACCATTTACCATGCGCGCCTACGGATTTCGTTCATCGCGTCGAGATGGCAGGTCGTCGGCAGCAGTCTCCTGCGCGGTGTCTTTACCTCGCAGTCGCAGAACTTGCACGGCGGGCTCACCACCGGCGGCGCGAGCTGGGAGAGTCCGCCGCCACCCGGCACCTTACGGGCGACGATGATGGAATTGATCACCTCGCCGTCGGCGGGGTGGTGCAGCGCCAGCACCTGGAACCCGGCCCGCGCGACGTCCGCGGGCTCCATGACGGCGCACAGGAAGCCGCGGGCCCCGTGCGCGCTCCGCGCGACGAGCACCCCGGCGTCCGCCATGTGCTAGCTCGCCCAGGTGCGCCACCACGCGGGCCTTGTCCCCCACCGCCAAGCCGACGGAAGCCCCCAGGAAGACCACGTCGTACGCAGCCAGCTCGTGCGTCAGGTCCTCGACGTCGGCCATGCGGAACGACATGCGCGCGGCCAGGCCGCCACGCTTCTCGTCGTTGTCGGCGCGCGGGCGCAGCAGCAGCCTGCTCGCCCGGTCGTTGGCTGCGGCGCACCGGTCGTAGCAGTCGACGACCGCGTCCGGCAAATGGCGTGCGGCGAACAGGAGCGGGCTGATCGGCAGCGAGCCCGACCATAGTTGCCATGTTTCCGGTACGGTGGGAACAAGGAACGGGGACGAGGGACGAGAGTCGGTGGCTGAAAAAAATAGGATACAACGAGGGTATACATCTCTCGAACGAATTTTTTATAGCGGGGACGTGATCCAATCCATTTGGGTACGATGAATCCGGGACGGTATCATGGGTCGAGGAACACAGTTCCTGAAGAACGACGACTCCCTGACGGTCAGCATTCCTTGCTGTTAATGGATCCCTTGCAATTAATGGACTTGAGGAAGAATGAGGAGTCCTTGAGAAAAGAAACGACGGCGTGAGTAAATTATGCCTCACGTTTTGGCTGTTGGATCCTGGAACCTGAATCGAGGAGCAGGCTGCGGGAACGCCGAATCTTCATCGAATCGTACCGAATCTGACCTCGTTCCCGAATCCAATTCCGGGTCGATGAATCGGGATCGAGGGACGGCTTACCGTTCCCCGTTTCCGGCTACTATGAGCCCGACCCGACGAACGCGACACGCGCGGGCACGGCGAGGTGGTCCGGCGCGTGCCGGGACAGGAGCGCGTGCTCCAGCTCGCCCAGGCGGGCGTAGCTGTCGCAGAACGGGAAGAGGCGCCCCAGGTGGTCGAGCGGGTCGCCAACGAGGGCGGCCAGCGCGTCGGCGCAGCGGGCCTCGAGGCGCGCCTCGGCGTCGGCGCAGAGGCGGACGAGGTCGTCCCGCAGCTTCCTGTCCTCAGGCCCCAGCGTGGCCAAGTCGACGGCGGCGCTCGGCGAGGCGCACGCGGCGACGAGCACGGTAAATGTCGCTGCCGGATCGATCGAGTAGAACGAGAGAGATCAAAGAGATGAAGAAGACAGAGTGTTTTGCGCCGGGCGGACACCCCAGCTTTTTCGTGTGTTCTATTCCCATTGATTATTCTGTTACAAGATCAACCTAGCTAACTAACCCGGCCAGCCCGCTGCGATCCGGAATTGCCGCGCCATCCCACGACTTCCAGCTCGCACGCGTGCCACGCTGACTGGAGGAGCGAAACAGAAAAACAAGACGGGGGCGATGGTGCGTAGACTCGGCCCCCTCACTACTTCTACGATGCATGCTGCATGTGTACATCACATCAACAGCCATGCATTGCTTATTCTAAGCAAAAGCAAACTAGAAGTAGCACACACTCACGTGTGATGGAGCTTAGGCTAAGGCCCTGTTTGGTTCATAAGTCCTATGATTTTTTTTAGTCCCAAGTCCTTAAAAAGTCCCTACCTGTTTGGTTCCTGAGACCTATAAAACCATATTACAACTACTATAATAGTCTTATTTCATAAGTCTCAAATGCCCACTTTAAGTCCCTATAAGTCCCTCCTGTTTTGTTTGGTTTAGATGAGACTTATAGGGACTTTTTTATGTCCCTAAACCAATAAGTCCTTGAAAACAAACACCCTCTAACAGTGAACAGCGCGTCGGCCTCGGAAGACGGGCTCAAAGCATCTCCAGCCGTTGAGCCCCCCAGGAGGCATTTTTTCCGCCTCCTGGGGGGCTGCCGGCGAATTTTTTTGCCTGGGGGTGAATATTTATCCACTCGTTGCCCGCACCCAGCCACCATCACCACGCGAACCGCCCTGGCTAGCGGATCGCCTGCTCGGTGGCGATGAAGCGCGGGATTCGGCCGGAGAGGCGAGCTCGGGTGGCAAGGAGGAAGGCGGCGGGGCTGCGGGTGGACGGCACGCCGCCGCCCAGGAAGCGGAAGCAGAGGAGCGGCACCAGTATCTTGGCGGCGTCCGGGGCGTCCTCGACGGCGCGACCATCGTCTACTTCAGCTACATCGGCGACGACTCCGCGTCCACCATGGCCGAGAAGATCCGGGACCCCGCCCGCGCGCTGCCCGTCGGCATCGCCGGCTCCGTGCTCAACGTATCCACTCCCGTGGTTGCTGGGCTCTCGCCCGTCTGCTGCGAGGGCAGGAGGCGCGACTGCTCCGAGGGCGGGAGGCGCGCGCGGGTGGAGTCGGTCGGGGCAGCGAGTGGACCCGGCCGGGGCCGAAGCAGAACGGCGGCAAGCAGGCAAGGAGCGCGCGCGCGTGGAGAAGCACGGGGCGGCGAGCGGACCCAACCACGCTTCCCAACGGCGGCCTCGGCGCGCCCCTGGACTGGAGCCGGCCCTGGTCCTGGCCATGCACGGAGACGTGCAAGGCGAAGAAGACGAGCCCCTCCCCGCACCGCTCCGCGAGCCCCTCCCCGGCCATGCTCCGCTCCGGCCGCGCGAGCGCGAGCCCCGCGCCCGGCCATGCGTGCGCCGCCACGGCCGCGCGAGCCCTGCTCCGGCTGTGTGTGTGTGTAGTAGGTGGTGTTGTGGTGGAAGGAAAAGGAGAGGAGAGGAGAGAGGAGAAAGAAAAGAGAGAAAGGAGAGGAGAGATGAGAGAGAGGGGAGGGAGAGAGGCTGGCAGGTGGGCCGATGCATGTGAAAAAGCAATGCCGGCGTTTCCAGCTGCTCCCCACGGGGCTGGGTTCGGGATGGGCGTGCCGGCGGTAACTTTCGCTAAATCCGGCGCAAAACCGGTTCCTGGGGCCTCCAGTGGGACGTTTTTTTCACGCCGGCGTCTAAAAAGGCGCCTGAAGAGGCTTCTTGGGGGCCTGGGTGGAGATGCCCTCAGGGGCGGCAGCTTGGAGAGGGCGGCGTGGAGGCCGGCGATCTTTTTCACCAGGGCGGGCGCCTCCTTGCTCTGGGCGTCCATCCGGGCGATGTACTAACGTGGTAAGGTCGACGCTGATGTGTGAAGCTCGGAGAGACAGCAACTGTGATGAGCTCTGCTGCTCTGGAATTTGATGTAGTGATGGATACGCTATGTATAAGCTCGCATCGCACCGGAGCAGAGCTGAATCACGTCGTGTCGTGCAGCCGGCAATTCATGGCTCGCTTCACGCGTGCATGCCAAAGGCTCGTTTCATGCTTGTGTTCCATTTTGGACGTACCCACGTAACAGGGGAGTAGTATTTTAAGCCCTCATATGTGTGCCAGTTCAGTATTTTATGTGGCAACTATTCCGCGATAAGTTGCCCACCTCCATTAATGTGGCAAAGCGCAATGGTCCGGCCACGGGATCGTGTGCGCTGTGTGGGGCTCCTGAGGATGCCACCCATGTGTTTTTCTCCTGCTCTCTTGCACGATTTGCATGGATCGCGGTCCGGACCGCGGCAGGTGTCCAATGGGACCCTAGATCGGCTGCGGAGATGTCCCAACTTCTAGACTCGATCCACGGTCGTTCAAAACGGGTTATGTGGAGATGTGTAGGGGCACTCCTCTGGGCGATGTGGCTAATTAGGAACAAACTTACTATTGAGGGTATCTTCCCTTCGCATCCGGCTAACATTATTTTCAAATGCAACCTTCTCTTGCAGCGGTGGAGTCCGTTGGGGAGGCGCAGGGATGCTGAGATGCTCAAGACCGCCCAACGCCGTTTGATGCAAGTTTACGTGATGGCTAGGGAGCCTTGACCATGGCGAGTGTCCATGGTCCCTTTTGGTGCTTGACGAGCCTGCGTGCTCTGTACGGGCGCTGCCCTGTAATCCGTTAGCATTTTGTTAAGACGCGCCTGAACTTCGTTAGTCGATCCTTTGCGTTGGCCGGGACGGCCTGAGTCCATGTATTAAGACTTGATGTGTTGTTGCTACGCTGCCTGTTGTCGCTTTATTAATTTAAAGCCGGACGCATCTGGCATCTTCGTTCTAAAAAAAAGTAGAAAACCAAGGACATCTTCTGCGTCTTGAGGCATGAAAAATTGTTTGACCATGTCCTCCTTCCAAGTATGGGTGTTATAGTTTATTAAGTCTTCCACCCATCGAATACGAGATTTTGTCGGTTTTATGTTAACTAGCACATATGTCTGTGCATTGCAACAGAAGAAAAATTAGTATGCATTTAAAGTTAGTGAGAGTTATATGTGCAAGTAAAACCCTGTGCGCATATTTAGCTTTTCGGCCTCGCCAGGTGTGAAGTAATTAATCCGCTATTTTTTTCATTCATTGATCGAGAGCATTTAAGAGTTTTGTTACGTCATCCGTAGAGAAGGCCCATAAATTATTCAATCTACTTTTCCTTTCAATCGAGTAGATTTTAATGTATGAATTTTCTGAATATTCTAGGAAACATTAACCTTTTTTAAATCCTGAACAGTTTTTTCAAAAATTATGTACACTTTCAGAAAAAACATGAAGAAAATTTTGAAACCGGAACATATTTTAAAATTCACAAACATTTTTTGAAAATACATTTTTATAAAAAAAGGAAATTATTTGAATTTGTGAACATTTTTTTAGAATGGGAACATGTGTTGAAAATTCATAACTTCTTTCGAAAATGTGTAACTTTATTTTGAATTGTGAAAATTCCACAAAAACATGAATATTTTTCTAATTTGGAGCATTTTGTAATTTTTTATTTTATTAGAAATTTCAAACAATTTTGAAAAACAATAAAAGTTTTCGTAAAAAGGAAAACTTTTGTCAACTTCTGAATAAATTTTTGTAATTCTGAACATTTCTATAATTTGATTTTTATTGAAATTTTGAACGTTTTTTGAGAATTTTGAATTTATGAAATAAATTCTATAAGAAAAATAAATTTGTAAGGGAAAATAAAGATAGGGGAAGGAGAATAAAAATAGAAATAAAACACAGAAATAAAGAAAATTGGGCCAGCTCATTATCGGTTGTCAGGTGCAAAGCTCCAACTATTTGTTACCCTATGCGAAAAATATATTTTTCTCAGCTGCGTGGGTAGAAAAATAAGTGGGCTGGCTTCGCTGGGCCATAGGGTCACAAATATGCCATAAACATACTTTCTTGAGAAACTCCAAACCATGCATGATGCCCAGATGCATTTCAAATAAATGTTGTGTCTGGCATATCAACACCAGGGTAATATTTAGCCTTCGTAACCCTCGGACATGTCGTGTCATGCAGGTCAACCCCGGTGTAATATGTAGCATTCATAACCCTCGCACACAGACTGTTATGAGATACTATGACTCGCCAAGCTTGCCTAGCAAGGAGAGCTTGGTCAAACAAATTGAGACCCTAAAGAATTTAGTTGGTCTTTATTGGACCTTTCAACCTATTAGTTTTTGATTCATTGTTACCCTACTTGTTTCTGAAGAAAGGGTGTTTGATTCGTTGGACCTTTCATCCCAAAAAAGGTGTTGTCGTGGTTGCCACTGCCCCTTGTGTTCATCAACTAGAATTAAGGGTCATATATAATAGGTCCTCCCGTGAAACCCTAGTCGTTACATGAGATCCAACAAGGAGCAAGCAGGCATCTCAGATTCCAGTATCCTCGGGATTCCCTCACCTTCGTTGGCTGCTCCAGCGGTGGCAGGAGGGAGGGGAAACCCAGAAAGTTGTTTTATTGTGAGTTCAGTGGTCTATGGGGCTTAGTTGGTCCATGGCTTCAGCTCGGGCGGTGGCTTCGACCGGTGTCAAATAAGTTTTCTCATGGTCTCTCATCGAAGTAGTAGCTCTTTTGGTTAACAGAGGTTGATTTGAAAGGCAGCATCTACATGTCCTCGGGTCCTACGAATCTGGGTGAATGTTTCACATGTCTTCATGCTGGTGTGTCGGTAATAGTACTCTTGCTCCAACTCTTTTGCGATGGTGTTGATGTGGGCACCCGATGTTGATGGCAATCTTTTTGTGGTAGCGACAAGGCCGTGGCCTCCTTGTCTCCCCTTGGGTGTCTCCCTGATGCGACAGATTGTTCTCTGGTGATTTGTGCCCTCTCTCTGTCGCAACAGTGTTTCCTCCGTCGTCGTTGTGAAGGTGGCGAAGTTTTTGTTCATGAGATGGTTCGGCTCTGGAATTGATGTAAACAAGGCTTTTAAGATGTCGACTTCTTCTCCATGCGTTGGTTCTAGCTGGAGCGAGTAATGCTAGACATATGGGAAAATTATGGGTTAATTAGGAAATATTGACTAGGATTTAATTAGGGGAGACATGCCCACCAGTGAAATTCATAGGGGAAGGGGGGGTTCTTCACCCCGTACAATCCATTAGAAGTTGCCCGTATGTTTAGCAATATTGAGCTGGATGGCTAGACTTAGAACTAGGCCGGCTGCCGTGAGATAAAATGTCAGGACGGCTCCGGCGATGGAACAGAGAGGAAACAAAGTGTTACATTAATTTGCAAAAGGAGCATCTTAAACTTTTGAGGTGAGATGTAAAAAATGGGTTTGGCTATATGTCGGTTGCCTGAAAAGAAAATTTAGGGTCAGTCGATTTTTTCAACCGTTGGATGGGAAAACAAGGGCTGGATCATCTTCTTCTACCTCCTGCCTCCGGCCGCGATCGCCTCGCCGCACCGTCCTCCCCTGAACCGCCCCCCACCAACGGTCTTGCCGCTGCCCCGATCATCCCTTCTAAGGCCGGCAACCACCAAAAAAACTCCGGCAAGCCACCCCTAAGATAGATAGCGCGGTGCTTCTCCAGCGAACTTGTACATACACGCCAACCTAAGATAGATAGTTGGGGTGTTTTTCCTCGGCGCCGACTGACATTTAGCTATTGTGGTAAAAAAAAAGACATTTTGTGTGGTTTGGCCCTGCTTTCGAACACCGCGCCCACTTAATACACACGGAGATGAATTCCTTTTATTCTGACCGTTATTGCAGTTACAAACCCCTGTATTTTTCGGTAGGAATATATACGTGGTAAGTTTGTACTCTGTTTCTCAGCACGGCAATGCCAACTCTGTCGCTCACGAGCTGGCTACCTTGGGTCGCTCATGCGAACCAAATAGACTTGTAGAATGGGAGTCGGATGTACCAGCCCATGTGGCTGATTGTGTTCTGGGTGATTTACCAGAGCACCGTTAAGTTATAAAGCATTTGCTTTGCCCTGAAAAAAAAAGTGCAGTAACAACTAACAAGTAGCAAGTGAGATCACTCATGGCAGTCGTTCATTCGCGCCTATGGATTTCGTTCATCACTCAACTTCTTGGAGTACCATTTACCATGCGCGCCTACGGATTTCGTTCATCGCGTCGAGATGGCAGGTCGTCGGCAGCAGTCTCCTGCGCGGTGTCTTTACCTCGCAGTCGCAGCACTTGCACGGCGGGCTCACCACCGGCGGCGCGAGCTGGGAGAGTCCGCCGCCACCCGGCACGTTACGGGCGACGATTATGGAGTTGATCACCTGGCGGTTTTCAGGGTGGTGCACGGCCAGCACCTGGAACCCACCCCGCCCGACGTCCGGGGGCTCCCTGACGGCGCACAAGAAGCCGAGGGGCCCTTGCGCGCTCCGCGCGACGAGCACCGCGCCGACCGCCATGTGCTCGCCCAGGTGCGCCACGACGCGGGCCTTCTCCCCCAGGGGCCACCAGGAAGACCACGTCGTACGCGGCGAGCTCGCGCGTCAGGTCCTCGACGTCGGCCGTGCGGAACGACATGCGCTCGGCCAGGGCGCCACGCTTGGCGTCGTCGTCGGCGCGCGGGCGCAGCAGCAGCCTGCTCGCCCGGTCGTTGGCCGCGGCGCACCGGTCGTAGCAGTCGACGACGGTGTCCGGCATGTGGCGCGCGGCGATCAGGAGGGGCTGAGCGGCAGCGAGCCGGACCCGAGGAACGCGACGCGCGCGGGCATGGCGAGGTGGTCCGGCGCGTGCCGGGACAGGAGCGCGTGCTCCAGCTCGCCCAGGGCGACGTAGTTGTCGTAGAAGGAGAAGAGCCTCAGGTGGTCAAGCGGGTCGCCGTGGAGGGCGGCAAGCGCGTCGGCGCATTGTGCCTCGGCGTCGGCGCAGAGAAGGACGAGGTCATCCCTCATCCTCCCGGCCTCGGGCCCTAGCGCGCCCATGCATGTCGACGGCGATGGGGCTCGGCGGGACGCACGCGGCGACGAGCGCGTCGGCCTCGGAAGACAGGCTCATCGACGGCAGCTTGGAGATGGCGGCATGGAGGCCGGCGATCTTTTTAAGCAGAGCGGCCACCTGCTCGCTCTGGGCCTCCATCTGATGGTTACACATGCAGATGTACTCCCGAGGTCTGGAGGTGGGAAGCAGCAGCATTGATGAGCTCTGGAGTTGATGGGTAACCATGGACAGGCTATGTATAAGCTCGCGTCGCACCGCAGCTCGACCGTGGCGTGTCGTGTCGTGCAGCCGGCAGTTCGTGGCTCGCATCACGCGTGCATGCATGCATGCGTGCCTATTAAGGCTCGTTTCATGCCTGTGTTACATTTTGGACGTAGTACCTACCTACGTATCAGGGGAGTACTGGTATTTTAAGTATCAGGAGAGTAGAAGCCCAGCTACGTACGTGTGAAAGTTGGAGTTTATTATTCCTGCAGATACCGCATGCAACGCTTTCAGCGCATCCTAAAAATAATCAATCGTTTCGAAATATCTAGAGAGTGAGAAGAATTTAGTGAAGCACTTCCTAATTGAACTTTTTTTTTGAACATCCTAATTGAACTTTTAGCAAGACGGGTGCATGGACATGCATGTGTTCCTAGAGAGTTAATTGCACAGTACCACATTTCGGGCTGTCTTGCAGATTGGTTCTCCAGTTTTCATATTTTTTTTCATAAAATCAAGTTTCGGGCAAACCGTTGCAAATCGGGCTAAACTGCATATTGACAACGTATCTGAACGGCAGGGCCCATATGTTAGGTGCCGACTTGGCATATTTTTTGCACAAAACCCCCTGGCTTTATATGTAATCACGTAAAGGCAGATTATTTTTGTGGGTCAGTCTTTATTTTCGTTCGGACTTGTTTCAAAGTTTCGGCCAACTAGACAAATAAATAAAATAAACTAAAAATCCGGCGCCTACAGGTTTCAAACCCGCGACCCACCGTACGCGGAGCGAGCCACCACGCCACCCAAATGTCCGTGCTAGGTTGCGGAAGGAACTGGCTCCTCTAACTTCGCTCCTATGAAGTTAGGGAAACAGTACCCTAACTTAGTCTGTGAACCATCTGATGGGAAATAGATGGCCAAGATTCTGCACTGTTCACATGGGGGGCTGTAGCATACTGTTTGGACGAGCACTGTAGCTAAAATCACTGTTTGTTACCTGTAGCAATTGACACTGTTTAAGAACTGTAGCGATAGATCTCAGCCATTTATTCTAGATCCAATGAATGAAATGTGGCTAAGTTAGGCTCCTAACTTCACAGTAGCTAAGTTAGAGGAGCCGGTTCCGAGAAAAGGAAGTGCAAACGGGATTCAAATCATGGTCTCCTGGTTGAGGTCAAGCGCGGCTAGCCACTGGGGTATGCTCGGGTTCGTGATGGAGTAGTAGGGCGGGTTTACTTAATTGGAAGCGAGCCGTGTTTTTCATTGTTTCTTCTCCATTTTTTCCCTTTTTTTTTGTTTTTTCACCCAGTTTTCTCCATTTTCATTTGGTTTTTTATTTTCTTTCCTTTTCCATTGATTTTTCTTTGGCTTTCTTTCTTTATATTTTCATATTCTTTTGTTTCTTTCTTTTTCTTCTCTGATTTTTTCGTTCTTTTTGCATTTGTTTGTTCGGTTTTTTCCTATTTTTATTTTCTCTGTTTCTTTTGGTTTTCATTCAACATTTTTTGTATACTTCACCAACATTTTTCTAACAGGTGTTTAACATTTTCAATAGAAATTTAACATTTTTAGTACATGGTCGACATTTTTTATATACACATTTTTAGCATTTTTTAAAACTTTTATTAATAATTTTCAAATAAAAGATTAACATTTTTTTAATACTTAGTCACCATTTTCCTATACATACCTTTACATTTTTTTTTGAAAGCTTGATTAACATTTTTCTAATACACAGTCAACATTTTTTCTATGCACAGTTACCATTTTTCAAATTCTTGATTAACGTTTTCTAAATGCTATATTAACTTTTTTTAACATATGGTCAACACTTTTTCTAAACACATTTACCATTTTTCAAATTGTTGATTAATATTTTTAAAATAATTATTCAACATTTTCTCAAATGCTTTATTAAAAAAATTTATATACATGATCAGGTTTTCTTTCATTATTTCTTAATATATAGGTAATATTTTTTATGTACACATTTAACATTTATCAAATATTTGTTCTTCATTTTTTGAAATGCATGCTTAATATTATATAAACAAAAGTATTTGTTAGTTCCTACATATTTAATCTAAGTATAAACAAAAGTATATGTTATAATATTTGAACACTGAAATTTATGACCTAAAAAGTCGGACACGGCCTTATAAACGTGACTCGAGGGAGTATATATATTAATTAAATGAATCGAAGGCTGTCAAACTTCGAAGAACCTATCAGATCTCTCTTCTCCTCCATAAGAAAAGCTCTTCTCCTTCTGTCGGCGCCGCCGTCGGCCCGTCCCATCTCTGATGGCCTCTAGGCCATGGAGGTGAGGAGGACCCCCCACCCCCACCCGCGCCGGCGGGAGGGACCCCGCTCATGTTCTTGTTAGATTCAGTATCTTGGTTGGGGTTGTAAGGCGGCGGCGATGTCCCTTAGTAAGAATAATGTCTCCCACGTTTTATCCCCGTCCCGATTGTGCGTCTAGCATCTTTGGAGGGCGTGTGGAGGTTTGTCTCCGTTGGATCTTGAGGGATTTGGTCGGTGCTGGTCTTTGGCGGATTTATTTGGATCTGTCTTCGGCGGATTTATTTGGATCCGGTTTTCGTTCGTCTTCATTTAGGTGTTTACAGGTTTAATCCTTCTGATCTATGACTTTCTTCATCGGCGATTATTGCTACTCTGGTGCGCTGGTCATATGGGGCCTTACCACGACGACTTCCCGACTGTCTACTACAAAAAGGTTTGCCCGGCTCCGGTGAGGGAGGGGCGATGTTCGTCGCTAGGTGGTCCACGAACATGGTTGTAATTTTTATTACCTCTTTTGTTCTTTGTACTTCCATGATTGAAGATGAATGGATTGGAAGTTTCTCGAAAAAAAATTATGAATCAAAGCATAGAGCGCCAACGGTTGAGGTTGATCTTGCGTTACATTTTTATTTCCTTTCTCATTACACCACTAATTTGGTTGATTGCGCGAAGCAGAAATTTTTGCCATTGTGTGGTCAGGGGTGTAGTAGTGTAGTAGAGGTGGCTGGAAAGCTCACGTCTGCAATGTATTTGTATAGTTCAGTCGGTCTTGCCGGTGACCATGGAGATGCCGGTGTTGCGACCGAACCTGGAGACGGCGCAGTCGGCAGCAAAGATGTCGGAGGAGACATAGTTTGGCGCGCCGCCCATGACGGGCATGCTGGCGCGCACGCTCATCTCGTTCACGTAGTCGGAGCGGTAGGTCTGGCCGAGCACGCCGTGCACGTCGTCGGTGAGGTCGTGGAACTTGAACCCGATGTCGAGGTGCGCGAGGCTGTCGCCTGAGCCAGCGACGCCGTAGTTGTGGATGCGGGAGTCCTCCTCGGTGATCGGCACCACGTTGGCCATGATGTCGAACACGCCCCTCAGGTGCACCCTCACTCCGTTGGTCGCCGCGGTCCTCGTGGCGGTCAGCCCTGGCACCGCGGCCGACTGCCACCGCGCGCCGGCCTCGGCCGGGATCTCGATGGCCGCGTCGTCGAAGGACATCTCGAGGTGGTCGACGTCGCCGTTCCAGCTGGTGGTGTTGTGGGCTCCCATGAAGAGACGGTGGTGGGCGAAGCGGATGCCGAGGGCCTGGATCCAGGTGAAGTCGCGGCTCATGGAGGGGTTGCGCTTGCCGATGAAGTGGGCGTTGATGTGGAGGTCGGCGTCGGAGACGACGCAGAAGTCCTGGTCCTTCTTGCCGTGGAAGTAGAAGTTGTTGCCGTCGCCGCCGGTGAAGCGCGGGTCACCGCAAGACACGCCGGCGTAGAAGTCGCACACTGGAATCCATAGACCGGCCAAACGTAAAGTCAATGACACCACATACACACAAGCAGAAAAAGATATCATGCATGGTAAGAGAAGAGTCTCCTCAAACTTACTGCAGTAGGTCTTGCAGCTGGGGCAGAGGACGATGCACTGGTTGGGACAGCGCTTGTCGCACTTGCCCATGCACCCCGCCTTCCTGCCGTTGGTGTCCTTGCACGACAGCTGCTGGCTCCTCTGCCCGAACTTGCCCGGGCTGATCATGTGGTAGTTGGGCGGCAGCTTCCTCGGCGGCTGGGCCTGGACGCCGGCGGCGGCCGCCAGGGCGCACACGGCCACCAGAGCGGCCACCGCAGCAACCAGTTGCCGCGCCATCGGTCTTCCTCCTCGGTAGATCAAGCACACTGCTCAGATGGGTCGTCCTGTGGGCTGTGGTGGTGGTGAGGTGTTTGTCGTGTCTGAACGTGGCGATTTATAGGGGAAGCTCTTCTTCCCCCCCGCAGGCCAGCATTCTCGGGAGACGCTTTGCGTTCACCTGCATGTTTCGTACGTGTGGCGGATCGAAATGTCAACTAGCCATGTGATATTTGATCGTCCTCGATCGCACCCTAACTGTCTTGGCCAACACAACAGAGACCGCACTTGGAGTGGCTAATTGACTTGCTGAGGAGTTACGTGTGTGCTCTGCTCAAATCCCCTTTTCATCGTCCTAATCAATCCCTGGCCGGCCGCCAATGGACGGCGCCATTCCTGCCTCACACGGCCGTCAATCTACTCCCTCCGTTCCCAAATATTTCTCTTTCTAGAGATTTTAACAAATGACTACATACGTAGTAAAATGAGTGAATCTACACTCTAAAATATGTCTACATGCATCCGTATGTTGCAATCATTTGAAATGTTTAGAAAGACAAATATTTGGAAACGGAGGGAGTAGTAGACTACACGCACGGAGTATCACACTACACGTCTACACTGTTCTCGGGCAAGCTGTGCTGTCCGGAACATTTGCTGCTGCGCTTTTTCCCAATTCCTGGGCAGTGGTAACAGTTTTTTTTTTAGAAAAGGCGCTGCTAACAGTTTTTCTGGAGACAGGTGTATTCCAAAAACCGATGCGCACACCCCCTCGGTTCTGGGCTCGGCCGATTGTTTCCTTTCCTTCTTTTTTAAAACTTTCAAAAAATAGGTGTGCGAAGTGAAATTCGAACTATTAGACTCTTGGTTTACTTCCACCTGTTGTAACCAACTGGCAACTGGAAAAGCTCACTCGTTGTGCCTAGTTGCTTTCATTTTCATTCTTGTTGTGCATCTTCTCTGTCTGGTTTTCTTTCTTTTTTAGTTTTGTTTGACCTTTTTTCTCAGTTTGATTCATTTCTTATTTCTTTTTTGTTTTTTCTTCTCCTTTTCATTTGCTGGCATTCTCAAACTTTTTTGAAAATCATGAATTTTTCAAGTTTGTGAACATTTTATCAATCCATGAGTATTTTCTTAAATTCATGAACTTTCAAATCTGCAAACTTTTTTTTCAAATGGAATAATATTATTAAATTCAGCAAAAAATTTTCAAATTCGTGATTCTTTTGCGAAATTCATGAACTTCGCGTAATTTCACGAATTTTTTGAAATTTGTAAACTTTTAGTTTCAAGTCATGAATTTTTTCAATTTCATGAACTTTTTTCACATCAAAATATTTTTAAATTTCTCAGATTGTTTCCAAATTCATGAAGTTTTTTCAAATCGAAATATCTTTTTAATTCCAGAAAAGTTTTCCAAATTCATGAACTCTTTTCAATTTCATGATATTTTTTCAAATTCGGGAATCTTTTTGTCATATTTGAAAAAAAATTCAAAATCGATGAATTTTTTTAACACTCGTGGACTTTTATTAAGCCATTATTTAAAAAAGCTAGCAACCTGTTTTTTCGGTTAAAAAATCGGTAGAAGGTAATACCTACAACATATGACAAGCAAATAAAAGGGCCATGAAGACGGAGTGGATCTCGGCCCTTGCCGGTGGGAGGGCTTCAGTTTTAGATCTTTTTTTGAGTTTTATTAGGGTTTGTGTCCTGGTCAGGAAGGCGAGACGGCCGGTGACACTCTGAAGATGTAATAAAGGTCTCCCCGCCTATCCCCCGTTCCGGTGATGCGTCTAGCATTATCGGTGGGCGTCTGGAGGTGTGTCTCCGGTGGATCTGTCTATGGTGGATTTGCTCGGATTTGTTCGTCGTTCGTCTTCGTTCGTGTGTCTTCAAGTTGGATCCTTTTGATCTACACTCTTCTTCTGTGGCGGTTGCTGTTCTGGTGCATTGGTTCTATGGGGCCTTAGCACGACAACTTTCCGACTGTCTACTACAACAACGTTTGCCCGGCTACGGCGAGGGAGGGACGATGACAGTGGCGCGCCTTTGGCTCGCTTCAGTGCTTGTAGTCGTCGCTAGGTGGTTTACGAATCTGGATGTAATTTTTATTATTTCTAGTGTTCGTTGTACTACCATGGTTAAAAATAAAATAGATCGAAAGATTTTTCCGCAAAAAAAGAAAAAGAAAGTTGAGGTACTTGTTATTGCTTTTTTCTGAGCAAAGGTAGTTGTTACTAATGATCACAAGCGGTCAACGCAAAGCGAAGGAGCGGAGGTACTTGGGGATGCGGCCTACTAAGGCGGGCCTAACCGCCAACTTCTGTTTCGGGCGCTTAAGGCCTAAAGGAGGGGCAGATCCTATTTGACACCCGCAGGCGTCAAAAGGACGTGGGTTCGCTGAAGCCTGGACAACAGATGCTCCATTTGGGCCCGCCCATGGTCGCGACACTTTTTCTTCTTTTTTCCTGTTTCTTTCATTCCTTTTCTCTGTTTCTATTTATATTTCTTTTCTTTTTTGTCTTTTTGTAATTTTTATTTTTTTCGTGTATTCACACAGTTCGTTGCATATTTATATACAAAAATATCATCAGATATTTAAGAAAAAATGTTGAACATATTTCAGAAAATGTTCATTGTGTATTTTAAAATTGTTCAACATATATTCACAAAAATGTTCAATGCGTACTTAAACATTGTTCAGCGTATATCCAGAAAAATTTCAATATTTATTTAAATATTTTTGTAGTGTATATCAAAAAAATATCAGTATGCATTTAAAAACTATTCAGTGTATATCATGAAATGTGCAATTTATATTTAAAAAAAATTCATCATTTGAAATTTCAAAATTTCTGATCATTTTTACAACAAATGTTGACGTTTTTAAAAGTTTTATCAAATTTCTAAATTTGTTCAGGATTTTCAAAAATTATTTTTTTAAAGAATTTTTTTCCTCAAGAAATGTTGAAAAGTTCGAAAAAAGAAACGGATCTGCCATTGTAGATAGTAGTTTTACTGACCAGGGGATGCAAGTTGGTTCTTAAAGAAGGGCGTCAGGTTTTACTGACCATGGGATCTGCCATTTCTAGAACGCGTCAGGTTTGTTGGTTTGGAAGAGGTATCCATTAGTGGGAGATCGCGAGTTCGAGCTCTTTCTCGTTCTCTTCAGTGAAGGCTCAACAGCTTGACGCTCGCGGGCGTCATACAGGGGGTCTCTCAAGGAGGTCTCACGCTTTTCGTCTACTTAAAGGAGGAGGCACCTGTGCTGGGCTCCAAACACTGGGCCACCGAGCTTTGAGCGAGGGGCACAAACGCGAAGCCCATGGAGCTCTCCTTAAGAAATGAAAACACACTTAATATTTTCACACTCGTCTGATTGTATCCATTTCTCACTTGATCGAGATTTTTGCGGCAACTCTGTTGACTGAGTTACATGTAGGAGTATTGTGGACAATAGGGAAATACCAGGATACACCTGGTTGTAGATGAACCTGATAAAAAATTTCAAAAGAAAAAGTTAGCAATTCAGGAAAAAGTAAAAAATCTTTTTATTTTTTTGGAACAAACGTGACATATTGCCGTACTCGTATAAAAAAATTGACAATGAAAAACTTTGGTAAAAAATCTAAGCAAAAAAACAAGTTTTCTAGGACAATATAGAGTGAATAGTAAGTGTAATATAATATTCATCTTTTCTTTTTCACTAGCAGTACCACGAATGTCATTTCATTGCCAAAACATTTACGTGAGTGTAACGCTTGAGCAAGTTTGTTACCAAAAACTTTCATATTTTTCAACTCCTTTTGCTGTTACTTATTTTTTTTTTAAAAATGGGTTCATATGCTACCATGTTCCATTCGTTCCCCTCCCAACCGTCGAGCCCTACCTACATTTGCACCATTTTATTGTGCGATTCAGTTATGGTGATATCAAATTGTCCGTAAAGTAGTATTTGCATGATTTCTCAAATGTGCAATATTAATAAACCACTAGATAAAATTTACGTCTATAATTGTAAATAACAGTTCTCATTGACCAAGGAATATGAGCTAGATTAGAAAGGGTACAATAAAAATACACATCTTAGTGTTTAATTTGGTAATGTTGTGAGAACTCCATTTACCTTGTTCGAAAAGATGTGGCCATTTTAAAAAAGTCACGATGTGGGTAAGGCCATATCATGTTTCCTTGTAAATTTACAATTTGGTAAAAAACTTCACAACATGCCATTTGTAAATAAGTCCCCCTTGCGCAATTTCGCTATTTTACCGTTCAATGTGTATCAATTTGGCATCTTTTTTTTGAACCAACCTGTGGTTAGATGGTTAGGAGAACAGTTGTATCCCCAACATTGCAGGGTTCAAGTCCTAAACTTGACATTAGGGCTCGCGTTTTCCTGAAGTTATTTCAGGACTTAGAGCATGATTGGTTTGATGCCAAAAATTGGCATGCCAACATTTGGCAAATGCCAAATATTGGCTAGTACTTGGTTGGTTGCATGTGTACTTGCCAATCTCACAAGAAGTTGTCAATTTTTGGCAACTTTTGATATTGCCAAATGTTGGCATCAAACCAATTATCCTCTTATAGCGATGTGCGTTTAGTGGGAGGAGAAGTTCCCGTCGACTACGAAGGTGTCTATGGCGATCGACTACGTCAATCATGAAGATGATATGCTAGCTCAGTCTTTGGAGGTACTCATAGAGGTAAATGTGCATGCGTTCGTAGAGGTGAGTGTATGTGTGTATTTATGAGCGTATGTGTCTGTAAAATGTTTTGGCACCATTTATCTTTCTAGATCATGCTATTTTGTTTTACTAATTCTATATACCTACGAGAGTCATCCCATTAACTTATTTATCTATACACATCATTATTATGGATGGGTATCCCACCTGAACATGCAATCATGCATGGGAAAAGAACCACCATCACATGCAACCATGCATGAGAAAATATTTTTTATTCTATTATTTTACTCATATACAATAAATTACAACTATACATAATCAAATATATAATTCATGTGTATTTTTAATTTTGGTTCACATGTTATTAATCTAAATAATTACATTGCACACAATAAAATTTCATTGAAAAATATATTGCAACTAATTCCCTTAACAACACGCGGGGTATCATTCAGTTAAGATAGAAGATAACCAAAGAGGCACGACACATACAACGGCAAAAAGGCACGACCAAACCAAAAAAACAACAACATAAAAAACCTGTAAATGACCTAGGGAGCACCAGCCTAAGCATTGGTGACTGGCGAACTGAAAAAACCCTAGAAAAACTACTAAGTGAAAGGGTTGAAGAAGGGACCAAAGCAAAAGGGACACAAGTTAGTAACACTAGTTAGGGCATAACACGGCCAACCACGACTAAAGCACAAGCGCAAGCACCACATGTGTGGCATCCGCCACTAGCATAAAACTTTATTCTTGTTACCACGAACGCAACACTACGACAGTACTTCCCTTAACCAAAGTCTACATCGAGCACAAACGAACGTGGTGGTGGTGGCGGTGGCGCTAGACTCGCAAGACGAGTGACACTCTTCTAATAAGAACTCCCCATGGTGAAGTTGAAGTTGCTGCACGTAGTGCGGATTCCGAGAAGAAGCCCACTGAACGCGAACGTCTCCTTCACCAGATCGAACATCAGCAGGTTGTTCTCCATCTGGTGCCCCCCGAGGATCACCGCCGGCGAGTCAATCGCCACCGGCATGGACGATGCCGTCTGGACGAACGTAGCACGCGGTGTTGTTGTTCACCTGCACGAGCGAGCTGGCGCCGGGCAGCGTCCAGTTCCGGCCTCCGTCCAGCATCAGCTCGATGCTGGGCACGGCGTAGCCCACCCGGGTCACGGTGAGCGCGGACGCCTGGTAGCACAGGTCGAACGGCGCTACCTTGTCCGCGCGCGCGATGCCGCTCGTGGCCACGTCGAACGCGCTGCGGAGCGGCCAGTAGATGTCCCAGCGGAGCGCGGTGTAGGGCGTGACGGTGCTGAAGACGGCGCCGCCCATGCCGCTGCCGGCGTCGAGGTCGAAGACGCCGGCCGGCGTCGGCACGCGCTGCTGGTTCACGGCGATGCCGGTGATGCCGAAGTAGTAGCCGCCGTTGTAGGGGTGCTTGACGAGCGGGAGCGGGTTCTCGCGGAGGCGCTCGGCGAGCTCCACGGGCGGCGCGGCTTGGAGCTGGAACGGGCCGCCGCCGAACACTGCCACGCCGTCGCCGGCGCTTGGCAGGCACAACGCGAACTCGTTCGCCACCTTGAGCAAGGACTTGAACTGGGTCGGTAGCGACAGTGGCAGCCTCGAGAAGCCCGCGACGCCGGCCGCTCCCGCCGGAAGCGACTCCAGGAGCTCCCCTGGCGCGCAGGACCCGACGGCGCGGAAGGTGACCGGGTAGAGCGGGTTCTGGCCGTCCGTGGCATTGGCGGCGAGGGTGATAGTGGTGGCGTCGTCGGAGCGGCAGCGCCCATCGACCGGGTTGCGCGGGTAGGCGGGGCAGGCGCACGGCCCGTCTCCGCGAAGGGTGGGCTTCGGGCAGCCGGGCGGGCGGTAAGTAGTGGAGACCTCGTCGCAGGCGGGGGAGACGCAGGGGATGATGCGGTGCGGGGTGGGGCAGTTGGCGAGCCAGAGCATCGGGCCGGCGAGGTCGAGGAGGAGCGGCACCCCGCCGACCTTGATGGCGATGTTGTAGAGGGAGGTGGAGGCTCCTTGCTGACGCGCGCCACGATGGGCTGGCCGCCATCGTCCGCCGACGCGCCCAGCAGCACCGCCAGCGCCAGCAGCGCCGCGAGAGCAGCCGCCGAGCTGCGGTGGAGCGACATGGCACGACACACGATTTGTTAAACCTTGGTGAGCTACTGCCACTCTACCAGTACCACTACAGCTACTGATGCAAGGTTTTGATCACCGTCGGGTGGCCGTGCGTGTTTATATAGCAGCAGAAGGACCAGTAGGCGTGAGTGATTGGGATTGGGCGTGCGCCATTGGGGTGGTGGAGGGCCAACTTGAGCTCGATGGAGCTTGGGAGTTCGGAATCGGATATGGCAGGTTCCGACGAATTAATATCGCCATTGCCAAGGCCATTGAGATTCGCGGCGTCAACTTCCGACGAACCTATCGCCATTGTCAAGGCCATCGAGATTTGCGGGGTCAACTTCCGATCACACTGTACCTCGTGCGTGTATGTAGCCTAGGTGGGCTTGGAAGCTGCTGTGCAAGCTCCTCCGCAGCCAGTCCCAAATCCCAAGGGATAGAGGCAGTGGCGGAGCCAGGATTCGAGTATAGGGGGGGCCGAGTATGTATATTGATCTAATTTCGTTGGTAATTACTCATCGTTTCTACTAAAATTGTTGATCATTGAGGGGGGGGGGGGGGGGGGGGGGGGGCAGGCCCCTGCTCGTCCCCCCTGGCTCCGCCCCTGGATAGGGGAGAGATCCTATATCGCCTCGTGCTTGAGACTTGTCTCCCGTTCACTTCGCTCCTTCAGACTAGCCACAATGGGTGGTAACATAGAGTAGTAACATGACAATGTTACTAGTCTATGTTACTACCTCTATAGTGGGGAATAACATATATGTGGTAACATGCAACACTTTATTTATTAGGCCATAGACTCATCATATCTTGATATGTGTGATGTTACTCATACTACTAGTAACTAGCTACTTTGCTCTCTTTCTTTATTTATTGCTTGCCACATCATCCATTTTATCTAGATATGTGTGATGTTACTACCTATGTTACTCCCATTGTGGGTAGTCTCAGCTTTAAAAAAATGAGCTGTGGAAGAACTGTCTGCACCAAAGACCATGCATATAAATCTGAGTGGCCAAGCAATTAGAGTAAATAGCATAAAACTACTACAATTCAGACTAGAATTCCAAAAAACTATCGATTTTTTTCCGCTGATAACTACCTAGTCAGGGGTCGGCTGTTTCAAAAAAATCCAAATCATCCAGTGCTTTACAATTGATCGTGATTATGACAGTTAGAGCCCGCACGTAAGAAAACTGATTATTTGACCATTTATTTGACTGTTACTATCTCCGTTCGGATTTATTAGGCCCAAAGACAGCTTTGGCAGGACCAAGGCAATGCTGTAAAAACGTGCATCAGAATTAGAGCTAAAATTAACCAATTAGGCTGGTCATAGTGGGGAGTAACTTAGACTAGTAACATGCATATGTTATTAGTCTATGTTACTATCTTCATAGTGGGTAGTAACATATGGATGGTAACATGCAAGCCTTCATTAATTGAGATATAGACTCATTTTGCCTCGGGGTGTGTTATGTTACAGTAACATATTATGTTACCACAAGCATCTCTTTCTTCATTAACTCCATGCCACATAAGCAATTATTTCTTGGGATATGTTATGTTACTACCTAAGTTACTCCCACTATGGCTAGCCTTAGCAGGCTCCAGTCTGGCTTAGAATAAATGCTACACAATTTCCTTCGCATGAGCTTCCATGGGGTGGCTTACATGCACTGGACTGCATGCAGCCATCCTAACTACACACACGCGAAACAAGGCACATGATGTAAGGCCCCTTTCAATGCTTCACCTTGTATAAGTGCTAAGGCTACCATGTAGACAAAAAGTCTGATGTGGCAAGGTAATTAAGAGGAGAGAGATGAGTGTGGTGATCCCAGGAAGAAATAATGCTAAAAGCGAGAACCTAGGCAAAAGACTTAAATGAAAGAATCCCACCAATGAATGAAGAATTTTAGTTGCAAATTCATTAAATGAAGAATGCTTAGCACCTAATGTTTTTAATGCGCTTAGCAACTTATACAAGCACCAATGCATTGGAAATAGCCTGAGGCACTCGCTTGCAATGGCTCGCATGCACCGAGTTTCCATGCAAACCTCGCAACTGTGTGCGCGGGGAACAACGCGACAAAAAAAGGAGACATAGCGACTGGAGTAGCTTTTGCAAGCACGGCGTTACAATTTCGGATGGGGATAAGTGGTCGGCCGACCCTTTAAACCCGGACGGAGGTAGTAACTAACATGTGGGGTCCACATGTCAGCTCTCTTCCTCATTCTCTTCACTCTTCCTGCCTCTCTTCTTCCACACGAGGTCGACGGAGCACCGGCCTCCTCTCCTTCCACTTGCGCCGGTCGCTTCTCTTTCCACCTCCTCGTCGTCGGCCGGCCGCTCCTCCGGCTACACTACTGTCCCCTCTCCCCGGAACCTCTTCTCTTCACCGTGGCTCTCTTCTCCCCCAACGCGCCGCCAGCCTCGCCTGCAGCCATGGCGCCCGACGTGTCGCTCTCCATGGTGCCATGGCGCCAGCAGCCAGAGGCGCTGCCCCGCCGGCCAACCCCCAACAGCCACCGCTCGTGCAGGGTCCAAGCGGAGGTGGGTCTCGGCTACGGGTGGCACGACCGGCTAACTCCGGCAAGAGGCCTCCCTGGGTGGGGTTCTCCATGGCGGCCTCCAGCAGGGCGACGGAGTCGGCCACCTGCACCCCGCACGACGAAAGGGAGCTCCGCGGCGGCGCCATGGCTACTGGCGCACGTCCACGGGAGGGACCCGATTGCTTTTTCAAAAGTTTACAAGGACCTGATTGCATTTTTGAAAAGTTTGCAGGGACTCGATGTCATTTTTGAAAAGTTTGCAGACACTGACATGTGAGACCCACATGTCAGTTAACAGTCAAACAGACGGATCGTTTAGGTGTGGGCCCGACCTGTCATAAACCTGTTTAATTTTTTAACAACGAAGATTTTGGGGTTTTTTTTAAACAGCCGACCCCTGACTTGGTAATTATCAGCAAAAAAAAATGTAGTTTTTCGAAGCCTGAGTTGTAGTAGTTTTGTGCTATTTACTCCAAGCAATTACCCTGCTATGGCACATAATACAAGCAGTACACACTAGTACCAGTAACAAGTTATCGGAGTGCTTACTTTCACAACTGCATGTATTGTCAGTTTGTCACAAATGTCCTACTGCAGATATGAACAAAATGTGTGACAAACCTTTCTCTTGTGTACAAGAAAAATTTGCTTCTGAAACTTAAGATCGAACATTCCATGAAGCACTACTCCTTGAAATAATGCAACAGAAAACAATGTAATGGTGCAAGTACACAAAAAATTCAGAGCTTCTGATCACAACTTCGTATACATCAAAGTAAAAAAAAGAAGAAGCCAGCCGGCTCATACTTTTTCTGATTGAAAGATATTGCAGCCTAGAGGATGCGAAAACTACGCAGTTAAGAACCACCACCTCACACATAACCACCATCAGATGAAAGGTGAGGTGTTCGCAACAGAACCTTCAAGTGCCGTAAAGAAACTGTGCGGAACAAGAGATTGTTTGAGCCGAAATCCATACCCACAGAGGCTTCCGACACCACGATGAAAACTGTCCACCAAGTTTCCATTACTGTCAATGCGAATCACCCACTCGCCCACACTCGCCAGTAAAGACACTCGACCATGCTCCAAAGCAACATTCACATACCACAATTCATCCCAGCCTTCAAACCGCCCCATTACTTCTGCAACCGGCAGTTTGATTCGGTACTTTAAGACCCAAACCTCGCCTTCATAGTTCTGCAACACCCATATATCAACAATTTCTTTCATGGCAGTATGACGTGTATGGATCCCTAGCGTGCCATCCGCCTCAAAGATATATGACATGCATGGTTGACTAATGGGAAAAGTTGGAGCACGCATCTTCTGAAAAGTCTCAGTTATGGTGTTAAATACTACTATCAGTTTGCTTTGCCACCTAACGTACCAATGCAAGCTATCACGCACTCGAGCAGGTACGTTGAAATACGCCGACTCCATCTCTGGCCAACCGATGTACCTCGGTTGCCGGTCGGAACCCAACGTGAAAACGTTGAAGCCAATCCGTTGGTCATCAGGCAAATCACTGTACCTACTCCATTGCAGTAACAACTGGTACTCGCCGGTAGGACAATGTCGGTACATTCCCACGATGTACAAGTCCCGTGCTACTATCCCCAAGGGTGCATACTAGCGAGTGGCCGGATTACAACAAATGAACCAGGTGCCATGAAGCCATACGTAAGCGTGGCGACGATGAGGAGGCCATCACAAGAGGCCTGGAGATGGAAGTACTCTTTGAGCCGGGCAACGGAATGGAGTTGGACGGCATTGGTGGCCTGGTTGTCGAAGGCAAGGATGTCTTTGTCGTGGACGCCGCCGCCGTATCCTGAGCCGTAGAGGAAGTGGAGGGAGGGCTGACGGTCGTGGTGGGCCATGAGAAACTCACGGGCGGAGGTGATGCGGAGCCAGGCATGGCAGACGGTCCGGCAGCGGAGGAGGGCTTTGGGGGGCAGGCACACGAGGATCTCCCAGGTGACGATCTCCTCTGGGAGACCACAAAGGGGATGCGTCGCTCCAGCACTCGCGCTCTGCACCATGGTTTTCGTCGGTAGGGTTTCCGTCCCAGTCTCCCAAGATTCCAGAAACGAGACGAGTTCGTTATAAGCGTGGAGTTATGGATAGACTTTGGGCTGGGCTTACTCTTGTACGTATTGCAAGTTGTAAAGAACATAGAAAATATACTCCAAAGCCCAGCCTTTTATATCAAACCTCAACCTAAACCTCAGTTTGGGGATAGAGCTTCTCAGTCGATGGCGCCAAGCATGTCTGCACACGCCCAGTTTAGAAGACATTGGGCAACAGAAGGTGCCTACTAAAACTAAAATTTTCTGCTGGCGAGCGCTACATGTGTGGACCTATTCCTCTGGAATCCATATTAGTCGATCGGCACATCAGAATTGTTAGAGTTGTGTCGAATATTGTGTACATGGTAGGTTACAGTTAGACTATGAGTTGTATTGTGTTTACATAGGATGTAGAGTCGTGTCCTAGTAGGACACTTGTATCCTAGGCCTCTTATATATAGCGGGGGTAGACACACGATGTAAACTATGCCAACATAATAGCACCGGAGCGCAGGGGAAGCCGACGGCATGTGCCGGTGTCCAGGGCGATCGGGTGCGGTATTGTAGCGGTGTCATGGGGAGGAGCGCCCATAGTCAGGCCCCGGGGATGTAGCCATATCGGTGAACCTCGTTAACAAATCTCGGTGTCGTGCTCGTGTGATTGCTTGGTCTTCGGATGATCGACGGAGTGCCTCGGATTTATTCTAACAAGTGGTATCATGACGGAGTGCCTCGTTATTAATAATAAGTCATACGATCATCATCCTCATAGTCATCGAACCCAACCCTACATAATTGTTCTTAGCACATGATCATCAGTATCACGTAGGACCTAAACACCCTTAAGGTAAAATAGCATAAAACAATATAGACCCTGACTCTCCATTATAAAGAATGGAGATCATCCTGTCTCCAATTCTTTCTCTTCGCTGCCTTTTGCTTCCAAGAAGCTCCTTACGACTGTCCATACATTTTTTCCATTCTTTGATTGTCATGTCTTCACTTCTTTTAGAAACCCGGTATGGACAGTTGAGATTCGTAGGAAGACCTGGTTGTATGTTCAAAACATGAAGGCTACCGTGCGTATACATCAAATGAGGCACACAATCATTCGGGATTATCTGTTGAAAACATAGTAATAACTCCGTAGTTAGCAATGATGTATTAGTTCTAGAAGTGTGCAAAAAGGTGCACGGATGTCGTAATAGTAAAAAATCTTACCAGGGTATCTCCATGGTAGTTACCGTAGTTCAACACGTGCACTAGTGGCACGTATTGACCATAATGTTGAGGAGTTCGATTGTAGACATTGTAATTCTCAAGATCAGTACAAAATGCGATCAGATGATTTTTCTCCCTATAAGTTAATTCGGAGCCATCGGTGTAGTGAGTTTTATCTACCATCTTCCGCACATTCTTTGAAGAATGAAAATAAGCTGTCAATGGAAATAAGTTGTCAACTATTTTGAAATAAACAATATAAATTACTTAATAACTATGTTAAGCTCACATGGGGGAAGAATTGGAGGTGTATCCACAAGGACCCAAATCGAAGGTCTGTCTTGCTCGATTGTAGGATCACCAAGATCCATGCTGACAAGCATACCCTCATCAAAACAATACATCTTGCAAAGTGCTTCCCAATTTTTGCAACCAAAATGGGTTACACTCTCAGCATTGTATAGCTTTACTTTAAAATCCACACCATGTTGGGTCCTTAGGAGAATTTTTTTGGTTTCCATACTTTCATGGTCTTCAAAACCCATCCTCTCCAAGACATACCGTCTTGCATTGCATGTGATAAGCTAGTCGAATTGGAAAAGATGAAAAATACACGTTAAAATAGTTAAAGTCGTGCTTAATTACAAAAAAACTATTGTCGTCGTTGCGTACCATATGAACATCGAAGGTCTCCTCGAGCTTAATGCTGAAGCGCCGATCTTCGTCCAGCTCAATGAACCTGTCGCACATACCTCGGTTGTCGTGGCACCAGTCGCACTCCCCCGGGCGGTTTTCGTCGTCCGAGTACGATATTTTCGGCCTATGTTCATAATTCAAATATTAAACTTGTACAATTAAATATATGTACAAAAAAACCTAAATTAGATCATTATTATTAATCACGGGTTGATTATCGATGATGGTACGTAGCTCCTCCTTTCATTCCCGAGTGCATTAATACACCAAATTGTCTAGCACACGGGAATGAAGGAGAAGCTACCCCCACGACGGAGTGGATGATGGAGGGGGCTCCTAGATTTCTGCATAGTGCTCTTCAATTTTAGCATTCAAAGTAGGAGTACATTTCCAATATGAGCATTCAATAAGCAAAACCAAATCATAAAATAAAGTAGTATTCAAATTAGCATGCATTCAATTATAAGCAAAAGTACATCATCTCTTGTGTCCGTACATCGTCAAATATTATCACTAATACTCCTCGAATACTATCATACATATAGCATCACTAATACAGCTAGAACAAGCGCCCGACAGGTATCGTCGCGGGCGGTAGATACCCAAAGATAAGGAACCATCACAGGATCATAGCTCCAGTGAGATCCCTGAATAACCTGCCAGGTATTGTCGAACCTGCCCTCCAATGCAACCATGTAGCGACGGACGTGCTCGTCCTCCTCGCTGACTCGGTGAGGTACCACCTCCACGGTGTCCGGAATCCTCGGCACCGTCACTGGCCCACGTGACCGCCATCAAACAAGAATCGGGTCAACAACGGGCTGCCTCCTCACCAACCTACGTCCCCCGAAAGATAGCACCTCCCAATACCAGCCCGGCGGAGCCCAGTCCCGAACATGACCCTGATCAAACAGGCCTCCACCGCCGAGTCTACGACGACGAGGATGCGGGATAGGCATCGCCGACGTCGATGCGGGAACTACTTCTATATATAGTTAAATAAATTAGTTTACTAAATCAACTAGCTAGTTCAACTATATATGAAGCACTTACTATAAATAAAATAAAGTAGTACTTACTAAAATAAACTAGTTTAACTATATTTCTATTATTTTTCTAACTAATTACTTACACAATATGAAAAAAATTGACATCTAAATTACAACAGAAAAAAATCATAAAAATTTGACATCTAAATTACAACAGAAAAAATCATAAAAAAAATCTAACACAATATGAACAAATTAATTACACAATATGAAAAAAAGTCTAACAGAAAAATCTATGAATTACACATCTAAATTACTACACATCTAACAAAAAAAATCTATGAACTACAAAAAAATCTAACAAAATCTAACTAATAACACCAAATTAAATCAGTTGCTCACTAGTAAAATAAAGTAGTTTATTAAATCAACTAGTTCAACTACTAAGAACTTACTAAAATTAAACTTTTTTAACTAGTTCTATTATATTTAACTAGTTCAACACAATTTTTTCCTAAATATGCACATATATATACATAGATTGACAAAAAAACATCTAATTCAACTAATCTAAAATACATGGAAAAACATCTAATTCAACTAATCTAAATAATTTTATTAAACACTTACTAGTATATATTCATGGATAAAATACATATACGAAAAAAATGAAAAAAAGAGGATCCGGGGCGGCGGCGGCTCACAGTGGGGCCGGCGAGGGCGACGAGGGGGTGGCGACGACGACGTCGACGACGACGGTGGGGGCGGCGGACGGCGTCGGCGTGCAGAGGACGACGTCGACGTCGGTGGAGGCGTTGGCGGCGGACGGCGACGGCGTGGGCGGCGGACGGCGTCGGCATGGGCTCCTGGGCAGGGCGATAGCGACGGCGTCGGCGTGGGCTCCGGGGCGGGGGCGACGGCGACGGCGTGGGCGGCGGACGGCGTCAGCATGGGCTCCGGGGCGGGGGCAACGGCGACGGCGTGGGCAGCGGACGGCAACAGCGTCGGCGTGGGCTCCGGGGCGGGGGCGACGGCGACGGCGTCCGGCAGCCTGGCGGCCTCCTCTTCGTGCGCGTCGTCGGGGGCGAACTGCAAGATGCAAACCAAAATTTTCATAAGTGTGCCTTATATACATGAAGCTTTAGTCCCGGTTCTTGCCACGGACCGGGACAAATGCCCTTTTTGGTCCCGGTTGGTGCCACCAACCGGAACCAAAGGCCTCTTTTCAGCAGCCCAAAGGGCAGGAAACAGAGACCTTTGGTCCCGGTTGGTGGCACCAACCGGGACTAAAGGGGGGCATTGGTCCCGGTTGGTTCCACGAACCGGGACCAAAGGTGGGCATTGGTCCCGGTTATTGCCACCACCGGTACCAATGCACCCGTCTAATTACTTACTTATTTTCTGCAGCTGTTTTTTAGTTGATTCTTTCTGCAGCTGTTTTTTAGTCCCACCTCGCCAAGCGAGAGGCACTCGCAGCGGTTTATAAGCACTGAGTGCAGAGACTATGAAGAAGAGGCTCAATGCTCACCTGCACGTTGCTTAGCTTCAAGCCTTGAGGATTAGGGTAGACTGCATGGAGCTATGTGCAGTGCAGTTTACACTATTCCGAAAGGCTTGAAGCTAATTAATAAGCATTGCGCCTCTTTTTTATTTTTAATGACTTATCACAACTCAGAAATAAATAGAAAAAAATAAATATAGCAGAAAAAAAACTATATAAAAAACTACTCAGAAATAAATAGAAGAAAAAATAATTGTGATTAACTTTACTAAAACTCTTTTTTATTTTTAATGACTTATTACAACTCAGAAATAAATAGAAAAAAATAAATATAGCAGAAAAGAAAAAAAAACTATATAAAAAACTACTCAGAAATAAATAGAAGAAAAAATAATTGTGATTAACTTTACTAAAACTCTTTTTTATTTTTAATGACTTATTACAACTCAGAAATAAATAGAAAAATAAATATAGCAGAAAACAAAAAAACTATATAAAAACTACTCAGAAATAAATAGAAGAAAAAATAATTGTGATTAACTTTACTAAAACTCTTTTTTATTTTTAATTACTTATTACAACTCTGAAATAAATTGAAAAAAATAAATATAGTAGAAAAGAAAAAAAGTATATAAAAAACTAGTCAGAAATAAATAGAAGAAAAAATAATTGTGATTAACTTTACTAAAAAATAAACATAGATGCGCTTATATAGATAATTCAACCTAAATTCATAATAAATTTCTACTAACTTCAGAAAAGTTCAGTATGAATTTAGGTCAAATTCTCTGTATAAGGGCATCTATTTTCACTTTGAGAGGAGCTCAACAAGGCAGAGAGGGAGGGGCTTATAAACCGGTGTGAGCGTCCTTCGGTTGGCGAGGTGGGACTAAACACTTACCGCAACGAGGACCAACCCTTTAGTCACGGTTGGTGGCATGAACCGGGACTAAAGGGCAGCCTTTGGTCCCGGTTCATACCACCAACCGGGATCAATGGTGATGAGGCCCATTGGTCCCGGTTCGTCCCACCAACCGGGACCAAAAGGTCCAGACAAACCGGGACCAATGGCCCACGTGGCCCGGCCGGCCCCCGGGGCTCACGAACCGGGTCCAATGCCCCCCATGGGTCCCGGTTCTGGACTGAACCGGGACTAATGGGGTGGCCCGGCCTGGACCATTGCCCCCTTTTCTACTAGTGTGAGCTAGGTTTGTCGGAGGCGTGTTGCGTTGATCTAGAGGAAGAATCATCTGGTGCAAAGACGACATGCGGAAGAAGCTGATCAGAGAGGAGCCCTTCCATGAAAGTTGCTTGGTTGCGGTCGGATGAATCAGGAAAGCAATCGAGATCTAGCGGCAGAAACGTGCAGCATTAGCTAAGTTCTTGGAGTCGGATCGAGCAGCTATTAGGAGCCCCCGCGAGGCAGGCAAGCAGCAGGCGAGGCCACGGACATGCGTTGGACAGCGGGCAAATCGAATCAGAAGCAGCGGTGGCACGTGCATGCAGCGCGCGTGGAGCAGCAGATCGAGATGTCATAAGGCGGCAGTGTGACGTGTACGAGCAGGGCTGCAACAAGCACGTGGAGGCAACAAGAGGCTGGCGTCCGCGGCAGACTGGACGTGCGGCGATCGACCGATCCGGGCGATCGTCGTGGCTGTGATTGCTGGCGCCTGGCGGCCCATGACAGGCAAGACCCAAGGTGCGCTGGCGCAGCTGGAAAGCGGAGGCCCGTGCGCGTGGTAGGCTGGGTACGTACGTGGTGCTTGGAGCAAGCCGGAGGTTTGTTTGGAATAAAGAATATGTCACAATGACTTAGTCAGATCGTGATGCTACTACCATGAAAAAAGAAAAGAAAAGGAAAGCCCAGTTACAGACGTGTGATGAATCGGGTTTCAGGTATGTTCACACGGGAAGTCTATGTGGACTTTGCCTTGGTTTTCTTTGTTGGTACACATCTGTGTACGGATGGCGATGATCACGGTGACGGCTTGAGGAGTCTGGAACGTGTCTGAAGTCAGACAAATTCGGCTGGATCGGACTAGATAGTCTGACGGATCGACGCAAGTCGATGGTACAGAAGACGGTGCGGGATCGGCGACGACGACATAGGAGTGTGATGCTGATGGTGACCGACTTCTGGGGCGTGGAAACACGTGGCGTAGGCCCAAGGGCTTGTGTGGCTTCAACAAGGCTATGGCACAGGGTTGATTCAAGGGGATGTACACACAGAGCTTGATGTCGACGGGGCATGGGGTGGACTAATCCTCTATCATGGAGTCATGTTGAAGGTGGAGCTGGATTGAGGGGCTACGGCGTAAGTCGATAGAGAACCGAAGCCTATTCAACGGGAAAAGTGAGTGGCATGCAGTTCGGACTAGAGCCCAGTGGTCTGATGGAAGCGTGAAACTCGTCATCGGTCGGTGATGATCGATGGTACTCTGCAGTGGGGGTTGACTGGTGTGGGTTCGTGACCCTTGAGACTCGACCGGGACAGCGGAGGCTCGACGCGGTAACAGCGCGAGGCGTGTGGTATGCACGGGACATGGAGACGGGCCAGGGCTCTAGTGGTCATACATGTGGTGAGACAGCTGCGAATTTGACTCGGGATGACTACAAGCAATGGTGAAATTCCTTCATGTTTCAGACAGGCGGTTAAGAAAGGAGCGGTGATGTTGAGTTCAGGTAACTCTTATGTGTGACACCCAATATGTGAGTTGTTCACTTTCACGCAGGTCAGTGATCGGTGTGTGATGGCGTTGGACTGATACTCTGGAAGTTGGGAGCGCAAACTAGAGTAATGTGGAACTTAGTTTCGCTCGAGTGTTGACTGTCACTAGTAGAAAAAGGGTCAAACGTGAAGCACATTAGTGCCGGTTTGTATTTGAGCCGGCACAAATGTATACATTAGTGCCGATTCCAATGGCTAGCCGGGCCGCTCTCATTAGTACCGGTTCGTGGCTAACCTTTAGCACTGGTTCGTGCCACGAACCGGTACTAATGAGAGTGGTGGCAGGATGTTGTCAGTCTGGGTCCCCTCCAGCACCTTTAGTACCGGTTCTTGGCACGAACCGGTACTAAAGGTCGTCCTACATAAACCCTTCGTCCACCCGAGCTCGCTCTGTTCTTCCCCTTTTCCCTCTCCTCTCTGTTCTTCCCCTCTTCCTCTCGAGCTCATCACACATTTTGCCCAAAATTTGTCAAGATTTGAAGGCCCCCATCCATTCAAATGATCACAAAGGTTAGCAACCTTGTCCTTTCATCTCTCATTGCTAGATTAGCTCTTGCAATGCTTTATATAGTTATTAATTTGTGAGTTTAGTAATTTGGGAGGAAATATATATATGTGCTAGTATTTGATTTATATGCAATTTGAGGTCAAAAATAACACTTAGTTTGCATATGTAGGTGTGGTTTACTTAGTGCCTTCTAAATCTCCGTCGTAACCACCGTCGATCGCCCGCACCGTCCCGTCGCCGGCACCACCTTGTGGTGAGCCTCTTGTTCATGAAATTTTATAGAAAAAATTGATGTTTGTGTGATTTGGATATATAGTTACTCGTATAATTATCTTACCCGTACGTTGTTTGTTATACATAGTGCCATGGTTTTGATATCCGTTCCCGTCGGCCCTCGTCCTTGTTATGATTCGGATGTGGTATATTCTCTTTTAAAACTATTTGTTGCATTTCGTGTTTATGACAAATTATGCCCATCAAGTTGACATAGATATTTTTATCTAGGAGGTATGTGAACCGGAAATTCCAACCGACCCTATTGTCGAGAGGTTAAATTTAGTTGAAAGAGAAAACGAGTACTTGAAAGAAAAATTGAAAAGAATTGAGGGGGAGAAGATGGAATTGGAGTTGCATGTTGCCGATGTCGTCGATGATCACAAGATCAAGATGGAGAAAATGCGCTTGAAGATTAGAAAGATTAGAAAATATGCCATCGATAGTGAGGCTTGGTATCATTATGCTGTTGGATCAATTGTTACGTTAGTTGCGATCTTGATCGCATTTGTTGTTGCATTTAAATGCTTTAGCTAGAGAGTTATTTGTTTGTTGCATTTAAGTGTTGTATGAACTTTATGTATGAACTTGTATTAATTTGGTCTATTCGGTGTTGTGTAATGAAGATGAGCCGGCAATGGATGTACGATGACCGATGCTCTCCCCAGTTCGTTGAGGGCGTGCATATTTTTCTGCTTGCGGCTGAGGCAAACAAGCGGGCGGATGGTTTTATGCCTTGTCCATGTGCTGGCTGTAAGAATGGTCGCAATTACTCTACGTCAAGAACCATTCACGTCCACCTGTTTGAGTCCGGTTTCATGCCCCACTATAATGTTTGGACCAAGCACGGAGAAAGAGGGGTTATGATGAAGACAATGAAGAAGAAGAGGACGACGACAGCTATCCTGGCCATGGGTTCCCTGAATACGATGATACAACAATGGGGGAAGAAGCTGAGCCGGTAATGCGGGAAGAAGCTGAGCCGGCAATGCGGGAAGAAGCTGAAGAAGAGGCATCAGATGAGCCCGTTGATGATCTAGGTCGGGCCATTGCCGATGCAAAGTGAAACTGCGCAAGTGATTTGGAGAAGAAGAAGTTGCAGCGCATGTTAGAGGATCACAAAAAAATGTTGTACCCGAATTGCGTAGGTGACAAGAAAAAGCTAGGCACCACACTGGAATTGCTGCAATGGAAGGCAGAGAATGGTGTATCTGACAAGGGATTTGGAAAGTTGCTGGTAATGATAAAGGATATGCTTCCAAAGGACAACGAATTTCCCGAGAGTACGTACGAAGCAAAGAAGGCTGTCTGCCCTCTAGGGTTAGAGGTGCAGAAGATACATGCATGCCCTAATGATTGCATCCTCTACCGCGGTGAGTACGAGGATTTGAATGCTTGCCCGGTATGTGGTGCATTGCACTATAAGATCAGCCGCGATGAGCCTGATGTCGAGGGCGAGCGCCCCAGGAAGAAGATTCCTGCCAAGGTGATGTGGTATTCTCCTATAATACCACGGTTGAAATGTTTGTTCCAAAACAAAGAGCATGCCAAGGCGATGCGATGGCACAGAGAAGACCGTAAGAAAGACGGAAAGTTGAGAGTACCCGCTGACGGGTCGCAGTGGAGAAAAATCGAAAGAACGTACGGGAAGGAGTTTGCAGATGACGCAAGGAGCGTATGGTTTGGTCTAAGCGCAGATGGAATTAATCCATTTGGGGAGCAGAGCAGCAACCATAGCACCTGGCCTGTGACTCTATGTTTGTATAACCTTCCTCCTTGGTTGTGCATGAAGCGGAAGTTCATTATGATGCCAGTGCTCATCCAAGGCCCTAAGCAACCCGGCAATGACATTGATGTGTACCTAAGGCCATTAGTTGAAGAACTCCTACAACTGTGGAATGGAACAGGTGTACGTGCGTGGGATGAGCACATGGGGGAAGAATTTGACCTAAAGGCGTTGCTGTTCGTGACCATCAATGATTGGCCTGCTCTCAGTAACCTTTCAGGACAGACAAACAAGGGATACCGCGGATGCACGCACTGTTTGGATGATACCGACAGTATATATTTGAATAGTTGTAAGAAGAATGTGTACCTGGGACATCGTCGATTTCTTCCGAGCAGGCATCCCTTAAGAAAGAAAGGCAAGCATTTCAAAGGTGAGGCGGATCACCGGACGAAGCCTCGCCACCGTACTGGTGCTGATGTACATGATATGGTCAAGGATTTGAAGGTGATATTTGGAAAGGGTCCTGGCGGACAACCTGTTCCGAAGGACGCTGACGGACGCGCACCCATGTGGAAGAAGAAATCTATATTTTGGGACCTGCCATATTGGAAAGACCTAGAGGTCCGCTCGGCAATCGACGTGATGCACATGACGAAGAATCTTTGCGTGACCCTGCTTGGCTTCTTGGGCGTGTATGAGAAGACAAAAGATACACCTGAGGCACGGGAGGACCAGCAACGTATGCATAGAGAAGACGGCATACATCAGGTTCATGCAAGCTACGCTCTTACCAAAGAAGAGAAGGAAATCTTCTTTGAATGCCTGCTCAGTATTAATTTACCGTCTGGCTTCTCATCGAATATAAAGGGAATAATAAACATGGCAGAGAAAAAGTTCCAGAACCTAAAGTCTCATGACTGCCATGTGATTATGACACAACTGCTTCCGGTTGCATTGAGGGGGCTTCTACCGGAAAACGTTCGATTAGCCATTGTGAAGCTATGTGCATTTCTCAATGCAATCTCTCAGAAGGTGATCGATCCAGAAATCATACCAAGGTTATAGAATGATTTGGTGAATGTCTTGTTAGTTTCGAGTTGGTGTTCCCACCATCCTTCTTCAACATCATGGCGCACGTCCTAGTTCACCTATGCGAAGCGATTAACGTTTTGGGTCCTGTATTTCTACACAATATGTTCCCCTTTGAGAGGTTCATGGGAGTCTTAAAGAAATATGTTCATAACCGTGCTAGGCCAGAAGGAAGCATCTCCAAGGGCCATCAAAATGAGGAGGTCATTGAGTTTTGTATTGACTTTATTCCTGATCTTAAGCCGATTGGTGTTCCTGAATCGCGGCATAAGGGCAGATTGGATGGAAAAGGCACGCTAGGAGGGGAACAAATAATATGTATGGACGGACATTCTCTCACTAAAGCACACTACACAGTTCTACAGAATTCCGCCTTGGTGGCTCCGTATATGGATGAACACAAGAATTTGCTACGCTCCAAACACCCGGAGCGGTCTGATGACTGGATTACACGTGAACAAACCAGGAGTTTCGCCAGCTGGTTGTAGACACGTACCATGCATGACACCTCTATTGAAGATGACCTGTACTTGCTGTCCCAGTTACCATCTTCGAATATAATGACTTTCAAAGGGTACGAGATAAATGGTAATACATTTTACACGATCGCCCAAGATAAGAAGAGCACCAACCAAAACAGTGCTGTCCGCTTTGATGCAGAAACCAAGACGGGAAAGGAAACATATTATGGTTATATACAGGACATATGGGAACTTGACTATCGACGTGGTTTAAAGGTCCCTTTGTTTCGGTGCAAATGGGTCAATATGACACGAGGCGGGGTAACAAAAGACCCGCAGTACGGAATGACAACAGTGGATCTCAACAATCTTGCATATGCAGATGAACCATTCGTCCTAGCCAATGATGTGGCACATGTTTTATATGTGAAGGACATGTCTACCAAGCCAAGAAAAAGAAAAGACAAGGAAGCGAATGCATCATACGATGAGCCAAAGCGGCACATAGTTCTTTCTAGGAAGAGAAACATCATGGGAGTGGATGACAAGACAGACAAGTCGGAAGATTATGAAAAGTTTGATGAAATTGCTTCATTCACAGTGAATATTGACCCGAGCATCCCGTTAAATGATGAAGATTTTCCATGGTTACGGCGCAAAGGGACACACGCGAAGAAAAAGTTTCACACCTAAAGATCTGAGATGTGATCGGCTTCACTATCATCACTTTCTTCTGTGTTTCACACCCATGAGGGAATGTCTGTAATAGTTAGGGTAGTCATGTGTTTTGGCATTTGAAACGCGAAGAAATTTTATGTGCAAAAAAATTCTTTTCATGCATTTACTGATTTTTTCCAGCTAAATGACCCTGAAATTGAAAAGCATTTCAAATGAACTCAGAAAAGGTTGAAAGTTGGCATGGTATCATAATTTCATACAAATAGCATGTGCAAGAAAGTAGAGAGGGTTACGGCAAAAACTGGATGCACTTCGTGTACAAAATGGACAATCTCTTTCGAAGTATCAGCGTTTCCGACGAAAACTGAACTGTTACAAAGGCATTTCATTTTTTAAATAACCTAAGCATTACCAAATTGAATATAATGATAAAACATACTAATATTAAACATAAGAAAAAAGAATCACTGAAAAAACTTTTTTCAAAGTTAAGTTATTCACAAACTAGTGATTCACACAAATTTCAAATAATTCAAAATTTAAACTATTCAAATTTGAAATCTACCGGCACTAACAGAAAGTTTGTAATTTTTTGTACCTAAAGCAAAAATATTCACAAAGAAACTCTAAATACAGCAAAAAACAACTCAAAAATAAATAAAACAAAAATAAATAAAGCGAAAAAATTAAAAAAAAAGCCCGCCTACTGGGCCAAAGAGGCCTGCATACGACTAGCAACACAACCTTTTGTTGGGCCAGGATGCAGGCCCGCAAAGGCCCAGTAGGCCTACTGGCGAAGAGGACAGGTAGGCCCAGTAGGCCTGGTTAGGAGAGGAGCTCGAGAGAGCTACCGCACTGGGGCTTATAAACCAGTGCGGTAGCCCCTCGACTAGCGAGGTGGGACTAAACTTGCGCACCGCCTGGAGCCAGCGCACCCCCTTTAGTACCGGGTCGTGGCTCCAACCGGTACTAAAGACCCCCCCCTTTAGTACCGGTTGGTGCCACGACCCGGTACTAAAGTGGGTGCGGTTCCCGCCGCTTGGCCTGGCCAAAACAGGCCTTTAGTACCGGTTGGTGGCTCCAACCGGTACTAAAGGTGTCTTCTATACATACAACACTTACGAAAATTTCATTCTCCCTCTGTTTCTTCCTCTGTTTCCCCGTCCCCGTCGCCGCCCTCGTCTC
Source organism: Triticum timopheevii (assembly GCA_963921465.1). Taxonomy (NCBI): domain Eukaryota; kingdom Viridiplantae; phylum Streptophyta; class Magnoliopsida; order Poales; family Poaceae; genus Triticum; species Triticum timopheevii. The sequence goes on along the minus strand of OY997266.1, from coordinate 603,656,366 downwards.
CGTCGCCGCCCTTGTCTCCGTCGCCGCCCTCGTCTCCGTCGTCGCCCCCGTCCCCGTCGCCACCCCCGTCCCCGTCGCCGCCCTCGTCTCCGTCGCCGCCCCGGGCCCGTCCCCGTCGCGCCGTCCCCGCGTCACGCCCCGGCCCGTCACCGCCCCCGGCTGTCGCCTCGCCGTCGCCTCGCCGTCGCCGTCGCCCCGCTATGAGCTCTCCCCCTCTAACCCCTCTCCCTCGCCCCCGACGGCCACCATGGGCGCCGCCCCTCCCCGAGCCCCCCCCCCCCCCACACACACACAAGCATGATGAACACACACACACACGTACATATGTATGAATTAATGCATGTATATATTAGTATATACGTATTTTGTATGTTTAATTAGTTTAGATTATTTAGATTATTATTTTTTCACTATTATATATGTATGAATGCATGTTAGATGGATATAATTAGTGTTTAATTAGTATGGAAATTTTTTATATAATGTTGTTTTTCAGTTTTTTAATGGATGTATAGAAGTTGTGTTTTCTGTTTTTAGTGTTAGATGCTTAATTAGTATGAAATAGTATATAGATTTTTGACATATGCAATGATAGCATAATTAGTGTTATATAGAAATGTTAGAAATTTTAGTTATCAAAGTCCAATCATGCTGACAGAGAGGGAGAACAGTCCATGTTCGATATGATACGCGGGCCAGATGATGATCAGAATGAAGAAGATTATGACGGCTCCGAATTTCTAAACAACACCGGAGAGGGTGATATGATATTCGATCGCGACGACCGAATTGATGAAGTCATGAACTACGATTATGACGATGACGAAGAACATGTTGATCCTGAAACAACAAAGACCGGCGAGGTATATATATTTATATAAGCAGGCATCTGGTGATCATCACATGTTTTAAATGACTTGAAGATATATTAACGAATCGATCTTTGTTCTTTCAGCCATCCGGATCGAGCAAATCTTCAGGCAAAAGGACGAAACGAGGCCCGAACAAAAAGTTGAAGGACGGCGTAAAGTACAATATCGAGGCATGCAGACCTAATGGCGAACCATTAGCGCCTAAGAAGATTGCGGACAAGTTCGTTCGTCAGTGCGGAGTTCTTGTGAAGGACCAACTCCCGATCAAACTTCAAGAATGGAGAGAGCCAGCAAAGCCACGTCCAGATGTTACTTTTGTCGACAAGAATCAAAAAGATCTGCTTTGGGATACTCTCATGGAACATTTCACCCTACCAGATCATTTCACAGAAGCAGATGTGCAGAAAGTCAAGGACGCTGCTCTTAGGAAGATGGCGGTTGCATTCAAGGACCACAAGAATCATGAATGGGACAAGTACGTCAAGGGAGGAAGGAAGACTCCAGTATTCGAGGGAACACTAGAGAACCAACGTGCTCATTGGGACGATTTCGTGAAATTCAAGGATTCGGAATTAGCTAAGGAACGGTCGAGAATAAACAAGAAGAATGCCGAAAAAAAGGATAAGTTCCATAAGCTGGGGCTAGGTGGCTATGCGGTGGCAATGCCTAAGTGGGATAAGTCTGAGAAAGAGATGGAGGATGCAGGTGTCACTCCGGTTACTAAGAGCTGCCCCCCAGGTGCAGGACTTGGTTCTATGCGCATGGGGGGGGGGAGTTGGACCCGAAGACAGGCAATGTTTCGACGAAGGCAAGTCTGAAGGGAGCTGACGATGCGATACTTGTTGCAATAGAAGAGGCACGATCGGGGGTGTTCCAGCCCAATAGAGAGAACGACGAGCTTACGCGTGCCCTGGGAAATCCTGAACACCCGGGAAGAACACGAGGCAAGGGCGCTATTCCATGGTATGAGGGGTTTTCAGACTGGAACACCAACTACAGAACCCGTGCGAGAAATAAGATTGCGGAGGAGAAGAAGAGGAAGATGGAGGAGGAGCAGAGGAAGCGGGACTATGAACGCCTTCAAGGCCTACAAGCAAGTCAAGCGGAATTGGAAGTCAAATTCCAGCAGCAGCAGGAGCAGATCGACTCACTGACCCAGCAAAGGGGGTCTCAACAGCTGCAGCAGCTAGCGGATGATCCAACATTGGATAGCACCGCCCCATCCATGCCGAGAAGCAGCGTGGGTTCCGCCCCGGACGACGCAATGCTGGGTAGATACCCCGTGGATGACATCACGGAGAACACTAACTGCGAGCTACACATCAAAATGAAGAACATATCCATGAAGGTGGCGGACGGCGTTGCTTTTACAAATCCCCCCGAGGCAACCTTCCATTGCAACCCGATTCCAGCGGGCTATGCTCGTGTCTTGGTTGATGAGGTGGTGGACCCACCATATTCGGAGCTACAGCTTGACATTCCTGGAGGTGACGACGAGCGCTTTCTCGGAGAGGCCAAACATCGTATCATCCTATGGAAAAAGGATTGCATCATCTTTCGAAGGCCACCGACACCGCGTCAGCCGACTCCTCGTCTAAGTCCGCCACCGAGTCAGCAGACTCCCGCTCCTGCAAGTCCACCAAGTCCGGCAAAGTGTCAGGCCACTCCTCCTCCAAGTCCGACAAAGTGTCAGGCCACTCCTCCTCCTCCAAGTCCACCACAGCGTCAGACGTCCACTCCTCCTCCAAGTCCGACACAACCTCAGGCCACTCCTCCTCCAAGTCCGGCACAGCTTCAGGCTACTCCTCCTCATCCAACTCAGTCCCGTCAGCCGTCTCCGCCGCCTCAGCAATCGCAGAAGAGACACCCCGCAGCTATGGTGCGTAGCGGTACGAGTCGAGGTAGTACAGGAAGTACATGCGGAGGCAAGCGATATAAATATGGTCCAAGCCTCACGCCTCCTCCGCAGAGGGCTTATGACAGGTCTGAGGAGGAAATCGCAGCCATATCGAAGGCCGAGGTGGAAGCCCATTTTGCACCGAAACCGCCACTGCCGCCAAGGGAGAAAGTGCCTGAGGAAACGATTGACCACTTCATTCGTATGGCTCAACCACCAGCTCCCAAGCCTGTTGACACAGACTATGAGCGCCACATCAGGAAGTTAAATCGAGCACGTCTACGTAAGGAGGCAAGCTCGGGATCGAGCAAACAAGAAGCAGCTGCCAAAAAATGCGGGAAAACCATTCCCCAGCTGGGAGAACAGGCGGCGCAATCGATCCCCTCGCTTGTTGTGCCAACAAAACGTGACAGTACGAGCGCCCAATATTATTGTGGGCAAACAGTTTACGTTCCCGAGGTGGGTAATGTGGTAATAACGGAGGAGCATATAATGCAGGCTGAAGTTCTCAACATCACTGTTGGACAACTCCTCGAGATCGAGCCCATGCCTGTGCTTAGAGATGATGAAATAAAACGGAAATATGTCCGGGGCCAACCTTTGGTCGAGCCAGACAAGGTCAAGAACCTCCCAACGAGAATGTATGAATTGCATCAATGGTACATGAACATTACCAAGATTTCAGATCGATTGTCCCTCATGGTGAATGTCAAGGAGGAGCATTACTTCCATGAGAAAGCTCTGTCCGTTGAGTATTCTGAACTGTTTCAGTTATACAATCAAGACGCATTCGACAAATCTATCGTCAGTTGCTATTGTCTGTAAGTGATTTCTTTCTGTAAATTAAGTCTCAAGTTAGCTGTAGTGATCCTTTTGATCAATCATTACCTGTAATTATCCTCACTATATTCTTTTCTGTGGTATTATGCAGGATGAAGATGTATGAAATGAGAAAAGGTAGACGCTTTGGCATTGGGTTCATTGACCCAAACACCGTTAATGAATACACATGGCTAATAAATCCACATCATCAAAAGAACGTACAGGACAACATGCTAGAGTTCTTGAAGCGGCTCAAATACAATGAAGATATACTACTTCCTTACAACTTCGGATTTCACTGGATCTTGTGTATCATCAAAGTTGACGCCGGAACAGTTGAAATACTGGACTCACTACTCAAAGCAAAAACTGACTATAACATTTTGTTTGGGATAGTCAACAGGTAATTTCAATCATTATTAACTATATATCTCGGCCTATTTAGTTCGTCATTTCATGATATGAACTATTTAATAACCCCTTTATTCATTTTCTTTGTCGGCGGGCAGGGCTTGGGCAAGGTAGGTTCATCAGCGTCACGGAAGGCGAATGGAAACAAAAGCTTAAATGGTTTCGACCCAAGGTAAGTAGTTAAGTAGTACTAGCTAGCTAGCTAGCTGCCATCTCTTTAATTATCATGCTTGATTAATTATTATCTGATCAAGGTGCAGGGGACTGATCTGTGTGCATTCTGCGTTTGCGAGAACATTCGTATGATGGCGTCCGAAAGGAGAAGATCTCAAAGACAGGAATGGATATGCTTGTCAGAACACTATTCACAATTTTTACACCATTATCGATATCTAGTCACACAACTAATACACATGCATATTGATCTCCTTCTTAACAGTTCAAAAAGGTGCGGGAGAAGCTCCTAGAAACGGAGCGCGTAGAAGCACTTCAAGAGGAAATAGCGGGATTTTTTCTCGACCAGGTCATAAATCCGAAGGGAGAATACTATTACCCGCTACCGCCCCCATGAAAACCACTTCCAATTGTCATTGTGCTCCGAAGGCACCAATTAGGCTAATGCCACTGGCTCCGAAGGCAACATGCATATGTAGGAGAAATTGTATATAGCTATACATGTGTGTATGTGTGAATTAATTAATATGGTGGTTTGTGAGACATTGATGATATATATATGCATGATTGGTTCCACTAAAAATTATATATATATATATATATATATATATATATATGCATAACGTGTACAATGTGTAGTATCGTAAAATACCAGCAAATGAAAAAGAATTAAAATGGAAACACAAAATTAAATGAAAAAGAAATCATAAAACTAAAACCCCCCCAAACCTTATAGTACCGGTTGGTCTTACCAACCGGTACTAAAGGGCTCCAGGCCCCCGGAGCTGGCTCGTGCCACGTGGCTGCCCTTTAGCACCGGTTCGTGCTGAACCGATACTAAAGGGGGGGGGGCTTTAGTGCCCACACTTTAGTGCCGGTTACGGAACCGGCACTAAAGGGCCTTACGAACCGGTGCTATTGCCCGGTTCTGCACTAGTGTGTGGTCAAGAAAAGAAGGGACTACAAGTTGCAGGTGGAGTCATATGGAGTCTTTGGAGTAGCAGGGATACTCATGGGATAAACTCAAGTCCAATGTACATGGAAGTTTGACGCATGGAAAAATTCAAGATGGTGGAGAATATTCGCCAAGGTGGAGTTTGTTAGAGTTGTATCGAATATTGTGTACAAGGTAGGTTACAGTTGGACTATGAGTTGTATTGTGTTTACATAGGATGTGGAGTCGTGTCCTAGTAGGACACTTGTATCCTAGGCCTCTCATATATAGCGGGGGTAGACACACGATGTAACTTATGCCAACATAATAGCACCGGAACGCAGGGGAAGCCGGCGGCATGTGCCGGTTTCCAGGGCGACCGAGTGCGGTATTGTAGCGGTGTCATGGGGAGGAGCGCCCATAGTCAGGCCCCGGGGATGTAGCCATATCGGTGAACCTCGTTAACAAATCTCGGTGTCGTGCTCGTGTGATTGCTTGGTCCTCGGATGATCGACGGAGTGCCTCGGATTTATTCTAACAAGAATTAACAGGATGATGCTATGTACCTCCTTTTTATCAGCGATGCGACATCACTGTTCTTGCAGTTCCTTATTCTGGAGGCTATCATAGATGAAGCACGGAATGCAGAACGCTCGGCTTGCGTCGGGTTCCGATCGGCACCGTGGTTGTGTTGTGCTGGTTTATGTACTGTCTCTACACTTCAGTACGTGGTACATAATGCATGCAGCGAACTCTAATGTTGCACTCACTCGAGTCTTAGGCTCTTAGCGGCTTAGTTATAGGCGCGTGATGGGCGGGGGAGACTTGTATGAGATCTCACCTATGTGAGATCGTGAGATGAGCCCAAGTGTATATGATGCACATGATGCAAGTAGTAACAAATTATCGGAGTGCTTACTTCTACAACTGCATATAGTGTCAGTTTGTCACGCGATTGGCCTGGTGATGTCCTGCTCGCTTCATATATGAACAAAATCTAGGAAAAACATTTCTTGTGTCCAATAGTACAAGAAGATTTGCTTCAGATCGAACATTCCATGAAGCACTAGTGCTTCAAATACAAATAAAGCGGAGTAATAAGAGATATTCCAAATAATGCAACTGAAAATAGTGTAATGATGGAAGCACAAACCAAAATTCAGAGAGCTTCGGATCACAACTTGATATACATCAACGTAAAAAAGTAGCCAGACGGCTCATAACTCATCCAATTTAAAGGTATTGTAGCCTAGAGGATGCGACAACTAGCCAGTTAAACACCACCTCACACTCAACCACCATCTATCAGATGAAAGGTGAAGCCTTCACAGGAGAACCTTCTATTCCATAAAGAAATTGTGCGGAACAAGAGATTGTTTGAGCCGAGATCCATACTCACAGAGGCTTTCGACACCATGATGAAAAGTGCCCACCAATTTTCCATCACTGTCAATGTGAAACACCCACTCGCCCACACTCGCCAGTAAAAACACTCGATCATGCTCCAAAGAACCATTCGCATACCATAATTCATCACAACCTTAAAACCGCCCCGTTACTTCTGCAACTGACAGCTTGATTTTGTACTTCAAGACCCAAACCTCGCCTTCATAGTTCTGCAATACCCATATAGCAACAATTTCTTACATGGCATTATTACGTGTATGGATCCCTAACGTGCCATCTGCCTCAAAGATACATGACATGCGTCCACTAGTGCAGAATCGGGCTTTAGCGTCGGTTCGTAAGGGCCTTTAGTGCCGGTTCCGCAACCGGCACTAAAGAGTGGGGACTAAAGGCCCCCCCTTTAGTACCGGTTCATCACGAACCAGCACTAAAGTGCCACCACGTGGTACAAGCCAGGCCCGTGTGCATGTAGGACATTAGTACCGGTTAGTAACACCAACCGGTACTAAATGTTTGGGGGTGTTTTGGTTTTATTTTTAATTTTTTAATTTTGTGTTTTCAATTTAATTTAGTGATTGTTTTACATTATAATGAGTTGTTAAATCATTAGGTGAAAATACCGCAGATTAGTTTCGACTGGATGCATGTGGATCCTAGCTAAGTGATCAAGTATATGCCATATCCATATTATACTTGATCACCTTAAGTATAATATGGATATGGCATATACTTGATCACTTAGCTAGGATCCATCCAGCTGAAACTAATCTGTGGTTTCTTTCATAAATGATATAATAACTCATCATCATCATCATCATCATATTAATTTAAAAACTTTTGCATCATATCATCAACAACAGTATACTAGCTAGCTAAAAATCATCATAGTTGTCATTACCACTATTTAATCATCATAGTCATTACCACTATCTAATCACCACCAACACTAGCTTAAAGAAGAAACATTCACTTGTACCAGAAGCAAAGATATCATCGAGTTCAACATGGTCATGATATTATAAGCGTTCATATAACACCACAAAAGCAAATCACTCTTTGAGATTAAGTTCAGGACGAAGAATACAGACATGAGAGGACAAGTACTAAGAGCATGAACTAGCTAAATCACTCCTGCTGCTCTCTCTCGGGTAAAATAGCACAGACCATGTATAGCTCTCCTGATTCATCATACTGGAGCATGCAGATGAACCTGTCTCCTAATCGTGGGCTGCACTTCTCATTGCTGCCCCCTAGTACTTCTCTGCGATCGTTAACAATTTTGCTCCAATCTTTCACTATTAAGCATTCATTGCTTTTAGAAATCCTGAATGCACTCATGTGCAATGTAGGATATCTTGACCGTAAGCTAACCATTGACATGCGACCTTTAGTCTCGATCCATTGAGGCACAACTGTCATCGGGAGTCCCTGTTGAAGAACATCGTATAGTAATTAATATACTTAGCAATGAAAGTTTAGCAAAAAAATTATGTATGCAAAAGATGCACTGAGGATAAATAGTAAAAATCTTACCATCATTCCTAAATAGATGTGACCGTAGTTCAATGCGATCACTATTGGTCGCACGTTTTGAGTACTAACATTTCTAAGTGCAGGAAGAAAATTTGTCTTGACAGTATGAAGATCCTCAAGCCATGAAACATAATGACTTATCTCCTCGCAGTTTAGTTCAGCTTTGGGACAGTAGTAGGTCCTGTCTACCAAGCGTCAGACAAGTTTGCTTGAATGAAAATAAGCTGTCAATAGAAATTAGTTGTCTAACTATTTTTGAATAAACAATATCAAAGACATAAATATGGTTGAGAAACTCACATAATGGTAGAACTGGAGGTGTCTGCACATCGACCCAGATGTCTCTATTACCTTTAATATCATCTTTTGGACGAATATCAAAGGTGATAACCATATCAGGCTCAAATGCATAAGCCTTTCATAGTGCTTACCAAGTTTTGCATTTAAAATAGGTGTACGTGTCTGCATTGTATACTTTGACGTTGAAAGTATAACCATGCTCGGTTTTCAGGTAAACTCTCTTTTCCTCCATAGTTTCCATAGCACTGAAACCTATCTTATCCAAGACAAAAATTCTTGCATGGCAGGGGATGCGCTAGTAGAATAGTGAAAATTAAAAATTATAAGTTGAAGCAAATGAAGAATATATAAGTCGTGCTTAATTATGAAAAAAGATTTGTCGTTGTGACTTACTGTATCAAATTCGAAGGTCTCATCCAGCTTGATGCTGAATCGCCTTCTTGGGGATCCAGTTGTCTGCCCATATGTTAATGCTCTGCCCATTACCAACTATGCGAATGATCCCTTATTTCATTATATCCCTGCCCTCGAATATTGCTCTCCAAATTTGTGACGGTCTCGAGCCCAACTCTGCCGTGAGAATATCCCCATTTGGGAAATAAGAGGCCTGCCAAATTCTGGCACTCAAAGAGTTAGGCTCCTGAAGAAGTCTCCAAGCCTGTCTTGCCAATAACGCTAAGTTGAATAGCTCCAGATCTCTAAAACCCAAACCTCCTAGATATTTAGGTCTCGTCATGATCTCCCAAGACACCCATGCTGGTTTTCGTTTGCCCTGTTTGCATCCCCACCAAAACTTGCGAATGATAGAGTTTATATTCTCACACAGTCCTCTGGGAAGTTTAAAACATGACATTGAAAACACTGGAATAGCCTAAGCAACAGACTTTATCAAAACATCCTTCCCTCCTGCAGATAGCAATTTTCCTATCCATCCTTTCACCTTCTCCCACACACGATCACTGAGGTATTTGAAGGTACCTTTCTTGGAGTGCCCCACATCCGTTAGCAGTCCCATGTATTTATCACTCAATGATTCATTTGGCACTTGAAGGTGACTGTCAGTGTCAAAACCGGCGGATCTCGGGTAGGGGGTCCCGAACTGTGCGTCTAGGCGGATGGTAACAGGAGACAAGGGACACAATGTTTTTACCCAGGTTCGGGCCCTCTTGATGGAGGTAAAACCCTACTCCTGCTTGATTGATATTGATGATATGGGTAGTACAAGAGTGGATCTACCACGAGATCAAGGAGGCTAAACCCTAGAAGCTAGCCTATGGTATGATTGTTGTAATGGTTGTTCGTCCTACGGACTAAAACCCTCCAGTTTATATAGACACCGGAGAGGGCTAGGGTTACACAGAGTCGGTTACAATGGTAGGAGATCTACATATCCGTATTGCCAAGCTTGCCTTCCACGCCAAGGAAAGTCCCATCCGGACACGGGACGAAGTCTTCAATCTTGTATCTTCATAGTCTTGGAGTCCGGCCGATGATGATAGTCCAGCTATCCGGACACCCCCTAGTCCAGGACTCCCTCAGTAGCCCCTGAACCAGGCTTCAATGACGATGAGTCCGGCGCACATATTGTTCGGCATTGCAAGGCGGGTTCCTCCTCCGAATTAATTCATAGAAGATTGTGAACACCAGGATAGTGTCCGGCTCTGCAAAATAAATTCCACATACTACCGTAGAGAGAATAATATGTACACAAGCTCAATCTGCTAACGTATTTGGTGGCGTGACGTCACACCACTACCAAGCCTTTACTTGAATCGTTTTTACTATACCACCTCAGCGCGTTTAGCGAAGCGGTTTCCTTGGCACGTCCTGTCAAAGCAGAGATCGTGTTCCCCTTATTCCGGGATTCCCATCAATACGGACGTGGGTAACCCAACCGTGCCATTGATTGTGGCGCTTGGGAGATAGGTGAGTTTTACCAGGCCGGTGGGGACGCATAGTCTTCGTCCGCCCGTATATAAGGGGATAAGGATCCACCCTTTTTACCTAAGCCTTCTTCCTCCTTTGCCTATCCTTCTCCGCGCACTCGAGCTCCAGCGCCCAAGTCCGCACACCTCGCCTCAACCTTCTCCAGCCATGTCCGGAGCGGGAGGCAAGTGGATGGCCTCCTCCGTTACGGAGGGGCACATCGAAAAACTGCGCGGCACTGGATACTTGTCCAGCGACATGGCGCACCGGCTGCCCGATGAGGGGCAGCTCATCCCCACCCCCAGGCCCCATGAGAGGGTCGTATTTCTTCCCCACTTCCTCCGTGGACTGGGCTTCCCACTTCATCCCTTCGTCCGGGGGCTCATGTACTACTATGGCCTGGACTTCCACGATCTGGCGCCAAACTTCATCCTCAACATCTCGGCGTTTATCGTCGTGTGTGAGGCCTTCCTCTGCATCCAGCCCCACTTCGGCTTGTGGCTAAAGACCTTCAATGTCAAGCCGAAGGTGGTGAAGGGCGTTCAAGCGGAGTGCGGAGGCGCCATGGTGGGCAAAATGCCCAACGTCACTTGGCTCGAGGGCGCCTTTGTGGAATCCGTCAAGGGGTGGCAATCGGGGTGGTTCTACATCACTGAGCCGCGTGACCCTAAATGGGCAGCGGCCCCCGAGTTCCGATCTGGTACCCCCATGCAGCTCACCTCCTGGAAAGAGAAGGGCTTGCTATGGGGCAGTTCGGAGTAGCTGACCGGACTCCAGTCCTGTCTCCAGACCCTGGTGAACAAGAAGCTTAAGCTTGTCAACGTGATCCAGGTCATGCTTGTCCGCCGGATTCTCCCCTGCCAACAACGGGCCTTCAATCTGTGGGAGTTTGATCCGGCACAGCACCGGACCCTTAGCGGGCTCTTCGACACAACGTACGAAGCGGCCTGGAGGGTGCTATTCAAGGAGGGAGAAGCCCCCGCATCCGCAACTTAAGATCGCGGATTCAGCACGCAGCGCCCGGCCAGCGCGGTAAGATATGTTATCCTTTATGGGACATTCATTTCTTTCATAGTGCGACTCTATGTGGGATCTAAAACTCCCAATGCCTTTAACAGGACTGGCAGAGGACGTCCGGACAGGTTAACTGTCTGGCTCCCCTCCCCGAAGACCCAGCGGATACCCGTTTGACGGGGCTGCTAGTCCCGGCACTTTACGTGGTGCCGGAGAAGAAGGCCAAGAAGAAGGCCGCGGGAACCCGAAGAAGTTCCCGGCGCCAGGTGGTATCGGACTCGTCGTCCGATGGCTCCGAGGCGGACTCCTCCCCCGAAGACGAGGAGGAGAAAGAGGCCTCTCCCCAAGAGGGGGGAGAGAAGAAGAGGAAGGCTTCCCCAACGGGGGAGGCCGAAGGATCCAAGAAGGGAAGGACCCTTCCTCCGGACTGCTCCGCCAACACCGACGACGGCGACGAGGAGTGGCCCTCAAGGGCCAAGCCTCTGGCAAGATCGTAAGTATCCGGATTCCCGAATGATTTATAGTTTTTCTTAGTGCCACGTAGTGTCCTTCTAATGCCGCATACAACCTGTAGTCCGGCCGAGGACGATCTTCCCGCTTCATCGAGCGGGTCCTTGGCACCGTCGGATGTGGATTCCCTCCCGACCGCCTCAACTCCCCGTGACGCTGACGACGCCGAGGTGGGATCCTGTGAAGGGACCCATCAGGAGGAGGAGGCTCCGGAGGTGCCGCAAGGCAACCTCCCGGACTTTGCTCCGGACTCCGCACCGGAACCAGCAGTGGTTCCGAAGTTCGGCAGGCGGCCCCTTCGTGAGAAGGGCAAGACCGTGGCAACGGCGGCCTCTGTCCAACCAGAGGTGCCGGACAACTTGTTGGAGGCGCTCAACGACGCTTCCATCAAGGAAGAACACCGCACTATAATGAGTGCAGTGATTCAAAAGGTTCAGCTCGCCAAGAGCGGGCTGACCGAAGCGTGTAGCAGCCTTCTAACGGGCTTTGAGGTAAGAAATTTAAAATATGTAATGTAATACTGCATAGACAGTAGCCCCTGATGCTCGGTTCGGTGTTCGGAAAGAAAAGTCGGACGGAGGATCTAAAAAAGATATACGCAGGAGGTCTAAAAATTATGTCAATATGGGATTGCAGGCTGCGCTGCTGACCTCCGCGGCACTGACTACGGAGGTCGGTGCTTTGAAGCAGAACCTCGAGCGGTCCGAGAGTGAGCTCGGCCGTGTCAAGAAGCAGCTCGAGGACAGGGAAGGTGAGTAACACCGTGTTAAATTTGTACCTTACAGAAAAGGATTTTGGTTGCAAGAGAAATAACAAGGATAACGTGGGTACTCCAGGGGCCACGAATGAGGTGGCGACCCTTAAGGAGGCCGTGTCCGCGGCCGAGCGAAATGCGGCCGCGGAACGAGCTGAGAGAGAGAAGCAGGAGGCGCGGGTGGCGGAGGTGCAGCAAGAGCTCCAGGTTCTTGTGGAAAAGCACAAGGATTTGGAGCGCGACTCGCGGACTCGAGAGTCCGAGCTTGCCTCGGCTCTTGAGAGTGCCAAAGCCGCTAAGGCCTAAGCCCATAGGGCCCTCCAGGAGATGGAGGCGGTGAAGAAGATAGCGGCGGGTAAGGCATTTTTCATGCAAAGCAAGCATGTGAATGTGAATTACCTGTTACTTACCCGAATTCGGAGCTCTCCAGGAGCGTTTGCAGATTTGCCTCGCAACGATGCCGTCGCATTCTACCGGGCCAAGGAGGGGAGCTCGACGGAGAAGGTCTTCGGGTCTTAGTATGCTAAGGCCGGACATCCGGTGCCCCTTAGCGACCAGCTAAAGCAGCTGGTCGAGCTCCACAAGGTAGCCGAACAGGCCATGAAGGGCCTCATAGTTCGGCTGTGGCCCGAGGAGGCCATGCCTGGGAGCTACTTCGGCTTAGTGCGGCGGCTGGTGGATGCGTGTCCCTGGGTGGAAGTCGTCAAGCGCTCCTCCTTCATTGAAGGTGCCCGTCGGGCCCTTGCCCATGCAAAAGTGCACTAGGGCAGGCTGGATGCTGAGAAGCTTCTAACGGACGCGCCGCCGGCGGGCAAGGAGTATCACATGCCCAAAATGTACTATAAGAGTGTCCTGAAGGGTGCCCGCAAGATTGCGGATGAGTGCTCCAAAGATGTAATATTTGAGTAGACTCGCAATGTGTTATCCTGTGCGCTGAAAACTTTGTTCATATGTGCTAAGCAACGCTTATTAATTTAAAATATTACCTTCTGTGCGGCCTTTTATATAATCTAAGAGATGGCAAGTCGTCGGCTTCAGCCCCCATGCCACGAGTGCTGGGGTGTTCGGTATAAACTTGAGCGCTCTTATTCCCATTTTTGGGTCCATCTAGGGAGGCGCTCAACACGACGAACAAGGCAACCGGACTTATAATGCTTGAACACTCTCACTTAGCCATAGAATTCTATAATTTTAAATTTTGGCGAAGCCCCTAGTATTCGGAGGATCGAGTTCGGGGCACTATCCACGCCTGGGCCGGACAAAGCCGGTTCCTCGCTCTAAGCGGCATGAGTCTTTAGGGACTCGAAAAGACCTCTCGAACAGCGACCAGCTCTCGCCTTATCATGACGGTCAGTTTTAGCTTTCTCCACTGAGGCGCTCGCCCAGCTCAACCGGGGCGCAATCGCAGTGGTTCTCCGAGTGCTACCTTAGCCGATAAAACGGAACGTAAGGTACCAAAACATGGGAGCCGGGCAAACCCAACTATTGACCCAAGACATGATTCGGAGCCGATGCATATAATGCTATAAGTTCGGGGTGCTGCCCTTGTGAAAGTGTGCGGACTTATCACACCATAATGTGGGGAACATAAGCCCCTGGTGTATTCGGCCGTACCAAAGTGTATGGATGCAAAATGCCATAAACGAACATATATATAAAAAAAGGGATGCAATTATAAGCAAAAAGCAATGCATTGTTTATTCAGAAATACTGCTATGAATGCAGAGCGATACAAATAGTGCGGTAAGCAAGGGGTTGGACTATTAAGCATGTCCCCCTCCAGGGGTAGGCTGCGGAATGGTGTATTAAATAGATTTAATGCTCGTAATGGAGACCACCTGAATGTTCGTCGTAGCCTTTCTCCTTCCCTGGCTGTTGCATCATTAGTTCGGCAGGTCTGCTGCCGGACAGGGCCTCTGGTGAACGGAGTCCTGTGGGTAAGAAAAAGAAAAAAGAAAAAGAGCGACACACTTGGGAGCCCCTGGTGTGGTTGAGCCGCACTCTGGGTCTGTCGCGGTCGTGCCCCTCCCCCTATGCCCATGGTATCTCCAGAGCGTAATGATGTACGCGAATGACTAGTCTTGCAATCATGCAAGGGCTGGGGTTGGGGCCGCATTGCTACGCGTGCTCGGAACGTGCCAGGTGGTCTTGATGTATGTTACTCCGGGCGCGCTTGGCCATGACCGGTTGCTTAACGGCCGGACTTGAGAATTGCCTTAAGAGGCTGCTCTGTACTTCTGCCGCGAGAGCCGCTGTATGTTCCTCCGTTCGGAGGGAGCGTTCCGTGTTTCCGATGACCGTGATGACTCCTCGAGGACCTGGCATCTTGAGCTTGTGGTATGCATAATGCGGCACCGCGTTGAACTTTGCAAACGCGGTCCGTCCGAGCAGAGCGTGATAGCCGCTACGGAACGGGACTATATCGAAGATTAACTCCTGGCTTCGGAAGTTATCCGGGGATCCGAAGACCACTTCCAGTGTAACTGAGCATGTACAATTGGCCTCTACACCTGGTATGACGCCTTTGAAGGTCGTCTTTGTAGGTTTAATCCTTGAGGGGTCTATGCCCATCTTGCGCACTGTGTCCTGATAAAGCAGGTTCAGGCTGCTGCCGCCGTCCATCAGGACTCTCGTGAGGTGAAATCCATCGATGATTGGGTCTAAAACCAATGCGGCGAATCCGCCATGGTGGATACTGGTGGGGTGGTCCCTTCGATCAAAAGTGATCGGGCAAGAGGACCATGGATTGAACTTCGGGGCGACTGGCTCCATCGCATATACATCCCTAAGTGCACGCTTCCGCTCCCTCTTGGGTATATGGATTGCGTATATCATGTTTACCGTCCGCACTTGTGGGGGAAAACCCTTCTGTCCTCTACTGTTCGGTGGCCGGGTCTCTTCCTCGTCATCGCTATGCAGCCCCTTGTCGTTGTTTTCGGTAATTAACTTGCTTGCCTGCTTGAATACCCAACAATCCCTGTTAGTGTGATTAGCTGGCTTTTCAGGGGTGCCATGTATCTGGCAAGAGCGGTCGAGTATTCGGTCCAAATTGGACGGACCCGGAGTGGTTCTTTTGAATGGCTTCTTCCGCTGACCGGGTTTAGAGCCTCTGAATCCGGCGTTGACTGCCATATCCTCAGTGTTATCGCTGTTAACGCGGCGTTTGTTTTTGTTTTGACGCGACCTGCCATTGCGGTCCTTAGTATCCGGACTGCCAGCATTTTTGCTGAGGTTGTTACTGCGGGCTAGCCAGCTGTCCTCGCCCGCACAGAAGCGGGTCATTAGTGATGTGAGGGCTGCCATGGATTTCGGGTTTTCTTGTCCTAGGTGCCAGGCCAGCCACTCGTCGCGGATGTTGTGTTTGAAGGGTGCGAGGGCCTCTGCATCCGGACAGTCGATGATTTGATTTTTCTTTGGTAGGAACCGTGTCCAGAATTGTCTGGCCGATTCGTCTGGCTGCTGAATTATGTGGCTTAGGTCATCGGCATCTGGTGGTCGCACATATGTGCCCTAGAAGTTGTCAAGGAATGCGGCTTCTAGGTCCTCCCAACACCCAATTGACTCTGCTGGCAAGCTGGTAAGCCAATGCCGAGCTGGTCCTTTAAGCTTGAGTGGGAGATATTTGATGGCGTGGAGATCGTCACCGCGGGCCATATGGATATGAAGGAGATAGTCTTCGATCCAAACCGCGGGGTCTGTTGTGCCGTCGTAGGATTCAATGTTCACGGGTTTAAACCCTTCATGGATTTGATGATCCATTACTTCATCTGTGAAGCATAGTGGGTGTGTGGCGCCTTTATACTGGGCAATATCGCGACGTAGCTCAAGAGAGCTTTGTCTACTGTGTTCGACCCGACCAGAGTTGCTGTATCCGGCGCGACGGTAGTCGTCGTGCATCATGGGGCGCCCATGTGATCCGTAGATCGATCTTGATTGTCTTGCCTTGTCCTCCAATATGTCTCGCAAGTCCGGCGCATTCCCCCGTGGCTTCGCACTTTTCCAGCGATGCCGGGGTACGGTTCTGGTGGAGGGCCTAGATGCCTCTCTGTCGCGGCCACGAGGTGGTCGGTCTGCCGTATTGTGCACTGGTGATGAGGATTTATACTCCTCCTCCTCTAATTGGGGGAGCAACTTGCGTTTTGGGTAGCTTTTGGAGGGGCGTTCGAGTTCATGCTCTTCGGCCGCGAGGACTTCGGTCCATCTGTCGGGCAGCAGGTCTTGATCAGCTCTGAGCTGTTGCTGCTTTTTCTTTAGGCTGTTTGCCGTGGCCATAAGCCTGCGTTTAAAACGCTCTTGTTCGACGGGATCCTCGGGCATGACAAATTCGTCGTCGTTGAGGCTTGCCTCGTCTCCGGAGGGAGGCATGTAATTATCATCCTCGACCTCTTCATCTGCCGCTCTCTCGTGAGGGTTGGCTTCTCCGTCCTCCTGCGCTGAATCTTGCTGGAGGGGATTGTCTTCGACACTCTCTGGGGTGTTATTATCTCCGGTGCCGGAATCTCCATTCTTGCTGTGGCGGGATTTAGAGTGGCGCCGCTGACGTCGGCGCTTGGGCTGTTTCTTAGGGGAATCTGCCTCCGCTGCTTCATCGCCGTTCCCATCCTTTGGGATGTCCACCATGTATATGTCGTATGACGAGGTGGTCTTCCAGTGCCCCGTAGGCGCTGGTTCTTGGTTGTCTCCGGCATCGTCGTCCATACCGTCGATGTCTTCGGAGTCGTAGTCTAGCATGTCGGTTAGATCATCGACAGTGGCTACAAAGTGGGTGGTGGGTGGGTTTTGAATTTCTTCGTCGTCCGCATCCCAACCGTCCTGACCGCAGTCCGGCCAGGGCTCTCCTGATAACGAGAGATGTTTTAGCGAATTCAGGATGTCGCCAAAGGGTGAGTGCTGAAAGATGTCCGCGGCGGTGAACTCCATGATCGGCGCCCAATCGGATTCGATTGGTAGGGGCGTAGGAGGATCGGAGTCCGGCGAGGAGTCCGGCACCTCAGAGTCACGAGCTTTATGAGGGACAAGGTCAGTATTCGGCTCCATCGCCGTAGAGATTGCAGCTCCCGAGGCGGTGTCCAGCCACCTGTCCTCGATCTGCGCGGTCGGCTCCGAACTAGGGGTCAGAGCAGACTCATGTGCGGCTTCCAGGGCACTATCCGGCGGCAGAGCTAAATCATGCCCATTGTGACAGTGCGGCGCGCTCGGCTGTGGCTCGAATCCATCGAAGATCAAGTCTCCGTGGATGTCGGCCGTGAAGTTTAGGCTTCCAAATCTGACCTGACGGCCAGGGGCGTAGCTTTCGATCTGCTCCAGATGGCCAAGCGAATTGGCCCGTAGTGCAAAGCCGCCGAACACGAAGATCTGTCCGGGGAGAAAAGTCTCACCCTAGACTGCGTGGTTGTTGATGATTGAAGGAGCCATCAAGCCTATCGGTGACGACACAGAGGAACTCTCAATGAAAGCACCAATGTTGGTGTCAAAACCGGCGGATCTCGGGTAGGGGGTCCCGAACTGTGCGTCTAGGCGGATGGTAACAGGAGACAAGGGACACGATGTTTTTACCCAGGTTCGGGCCCTCTTGATGGAGGTAAAACCCTACTCCTGCTTGATTGATATTGATGATATGGGTAGTACAAGAGTGGATCTACCACGAGATCAAGGAGGCTAAACCCTAGAAGCTAGCCTATGGTATGATTGTTGTAATGGTTGTTCGTCCTACGGACTAAAACCCTCCGGTTTATATAGACAGCGGAGAGGGCTAGGGTTACACAGAGTCGGTTACAATGGTAGGAGATCTACATATCCGTATTGCCAAGCTTGCCTTCCACGCCAAGGAAAGTCCCATCCGGACACGGGACGAACTCTTCAATCTTGTATCTTCATAGTCTTGGAGTCCGGCCGATGATGATAGTCCGGCTATCCGGACACCCCCTAGTTCAGGACTCCCTCAGTGACCTTTCACAACAGTTCTTAGTATATTAGGGTCCCCTTGCTAAAAAATATAGACGGTTTTTCTCTATTTATTCTTTGGCCTGATGCCAAGCAGTAGGTCTCCAGTAGGTTTGATACCATCTCAGCTCCATCAACACTTGCCCTGAAAAACAGCATGCTGTCATCCGCGAATAATAGGTGGTTAACCGACGGTGCCGTCGGTGCCACCTTGATTCTGCCAAGCTGGGATGACTGGTTTTGTGATTTTAGAAGGCACGAAAGGCCCTCTGCTGCCAACAAGAAAAGGTATGGAGAAATAGGATCTCCCTGCCGGATACCTCTAGAAGGTTTAAAACCCTCCAATTTATTACCATCGAATAATATTGAGAAAGAAACTGAGGTTACTATATTCATAATAATAGAGACCCATGGTGCTGCAAACCCCAGTTTTTCCATTATGGCTTTCAAATAACTCCATTCAACTCTGTCATAGGCTTTCATCATGTCTAACTTCAGAGCACAAAAGCTGTTATTCTTTGACCGATTCCTCTTCATAAAATGCAGGCACTCATAAGCGGAAATTATATTATCTGTGATAAGTCTACCTGGGACAAAAGCTGATTGCTCCTCCGATATGATGTCAGGCACGATCACTTTGAGACGGTTTGAGAGTACCTTGGACGCTATCTTATAAAATACATTGCACAAACTGATAGGCCGAAATTGAGTCAAGAGTGTGGGGTTAGGTACCTTTGGTATAAGCACAAGTACTGCTTTGGTATAAGCACAAGGTGTCATTTATGCATTCTGGGCTCTCCTCTCCCCTTAATATGCCAAGTACTGCTTTGGTGACCAAAGTCCCACAAATGTCCTAGTGTCTCTGGAAGAAGTGAGCTGGGAAACCATCTGGACCAGGGGCCTTCGTAGGGAACATCTGAAAAAGTGCAACTTTAACTTCTTCTTCCTTATATGGAGCCATTAGAGACTCATTCATTTCATCCGTCACATTGTGTGGCACATGCTGCAACACCTCCTCTAGTCCCTGTACTCCCTCTGACATATATAGTTGCTGGTAAAAATGCATGGCCAGCTGCTGCATTTCAGTCGGGTCCTCTGTGAGCTGCCCCTCCGGTCCTTGCAAAGCTTTGATCAAATTCTTCTTACGCCGCATCGAGGCTCTAAGATGAAAAAAGTGGGTGTTCTTGTCTCCCGCAGATAACCAGTCAATCCGCGATCGCTGATGCCACATCAGTTCCTCGCGCAGGTACAGCTCAATAAGACGGTCCTTGATCTTTGTTTCCCTCCCACTGGGTCCTGTCCTTGCACTGTCCCCTCTCAATCTGCCCAACTCCTTCTTTAGGTTTCCGATTTCTCCTCTCACAATACGAAAGGTGTGCTTGCTCCAACTACCCAAGTTACTAGCCAGCGACGAAAGCTTCTCTCGGACTGAGTTGGCCGTCGGGCTATTGATGTTTGGGTTCCACACATCTTTCACTGTTTGCTTCAAGTCTGCATGTGAATCCCACATGAATTCATATCTAAAGAGCTTTTCATTCCTCTGGCTAGTCGGAGTAGATGCAAGCTTCAGCAAAATCGGTGAGTGATCGGAGGTCTCCGCCGTTAGGTGTTCAACCACTGATCCGGGAAACAACGTGTGCCAGTCTGCCGTAGCTAGAGCCCTATCCAGCCGGACTCTTGTGAAGGTTCCTCCCGTAACCTTCTTCTCAAACATCCACATACGGCCTTGGAACCCCAAATCGATCAAGCCACACACATCTATAGCATCACGGAAGCCCTGCATTTGTGCTTGCCATCTCTGCCCGATCCCATCGTGCTCTTCTTGTCGCAAAACTTCATTAAAATCTCCCACGCATACCCATGGAAGGGAACTATGGGCAGCCATTCCTCTTAACATGTCCCATGAAGCCTGACGGAGATGTGTTTGTGCCTCACCATAAAAGCAAGACAGCCTCCACGGCGTACTACCAATGTCACGGATTTTGGCATCAATATGGAACTTTGAGTACCCCAAAATTTCTACCTTTATTTCATTATTCCAAAAGAGAACCAAACCACCGCTTCTACAAGTGGACTCAACAGCAAAAGCAGAATCATAACCTAAAGTGTTTGCTAAACTTTCAGCTCTCTCTCGTCCTATCTGAGTTTCAACTATACAAATCACTTTAGGGGCAAACTTTAATGCAATTTCTCATAGCTCTTGAACTGTCGGGGCGTTGCCAATACCCCGACAATTCCAGCTAAGAAGACTCATTGGGCCCGGCGGTCCTCCGCCGGGGAGGCCGCCGATCTCGCATCTTGGTTTTTGCCCATTAAAGGGTTCTTCTTCAGAGCTCCAGTACCTCCTTTCTCATTTTGAAGCGATGGCCAGGACCGCTTGGGTTCCGGCTTTGGCGGGGGGCTGGGGGGTACCGTCTCCCCATTCTTCTCTACCGGGACAATCTCCATCCCAGTCTTGCTCATCGGGTCTTGATTCTGCAGCACTTCCTCAGAGTTTCGTTTGCGATTTGCTTCAGACAGATCCATGTAAATATCATCGCTAAGCTTGTTGCCTGCATCCTTCAGCTATTCGCTGGCTCCTGGTTGTGCATCTTTCTTTTTGGCCTTCTGGGTGTAATTACGGCGTCTAGTCCCCCATGCTGTAGTAGCTGGAGCTCGTAGGTTTTTGTATGTCAGCGCAGAAGCAGGGTGGACTCCGTCACCGTGTTCCTTGAACTCATGTCCCATCATCCCGCACACTTGACACCATCCGGGCAGGCGCTCGTATTTCACCGCAAAGATCCGATGCTCTCCTCCCCGGATCAGTGAGGTTGCTTTCTTCAGCGGGTTCCGTACATCCAATCTTATCCTCACCCGGTAAAAATTCCCCTCAAAATCAAAGGACGATGGCTCCGAGTCCACAAACTCCCCCAGCTTAGACGCCAGCGCCTTCACCTTGCCATGATATGCTATGGGCAGATCGATAATCCTTGCCCATATTTCGAACTTGAACAACTCAATGGACGTAGGCTTTGAGTAACCATCATAAGGGACGATGATCACTGGATTCCCACGGAAGTGCCATGGTCCCCCTTGTCTAACTCTCTCCCGGTCTCCCAAACAATCAAATTGCATCTGAAACAGGTTCTCTTCCAAGGTCTTGATCTTCACTGGTCGTGCTAGATCCCAAGCCGAGCACATGTTGCGGAAAAACCAATAGTTGCTGAAACCCTTATCCATGTGGACACGGGCTATAATCATCCACCTGAGTTCCTCCTCAGCTGGCGCATCATCATCCTCAAAGATCACATCATCCAGGTCTTCTTCCTTCAGCGCCAATTCTTGCATGAGATCCTCCAACTTCCCCTTCCCCTTGGAGTTTGCTGTAGATGTGTCGCCATGTCCCGCCATAGCCCCAGAACTTTAGGGTTTTTGTAGATCGATCTCTCTCCTTCCCGAGGGAGAGAAGAGAGAAAATACCCCAACTCGCTCGGCTCCCGATTTCCACCCTGACTCCAAACCACAGCCCGGGTAGAGGCCGATCGGGTGCGTGGAGGAGAGGGACGGTAGGTTCTCAACGTCGCCACCGGCTGACGAGAGGAAGAAGAAACCCTAACGAGGCCAGAGGCGCTGGTGCAGCCACACGAGTTTTCTTTAGATGTGGTGGATAGACTTGGGCTGGGCTAACCCATGTAGTACGTGTTGCAAAGCTATAAGAAGACCATATAAAGTACTCCTAGGACCAACCTCTTAAACCTAAACCACTCAATCCACTTTGTTTTACTACTAGGGAATTTTTTTCTGCGAGGCCAGGAGGCTACCACCTTGGGGACACGTAAAAATTTGGGCAGCGATCTGCGCCGACGCGCCTGCCCAAACTTTGGGCCGGTCGCACCGTGCACGCAAGATCTGGGTCGTTGTAGCCGCATGGTCTGTATCGTTTGTAACTGCTTCATTTAGAGAAACAACAAGGAAAATACATGGCGCTTGTCATCCCCGCATCGTGCGGAAGAAGTATGAAAGAAGGAAAAAATGATTCGAAGGAATCACTCTCGTGGCCTGTGCGATGTACAATCTAGTCAGATCGCGAGGCTCGCGTGCGACCGGCCCAATGTTCGGCCGGCGCACGGGTGGGAAACGTTTCCCTAAAAATTTCTGCTGGCGAG
The DNA here is from genome assembly GCA_963921465.1 of Triticum timopheevii. Classification (NCBI taxonomy): domain Eukaryota; kingdom Viridiplantae; phylum Streptophyta; class Magnoliopsida; order Poales; family Poaceae; genus Triticum; species Triticum timopheevii. The sequence continues at coordinate 603,633,724 of OY997266.1, read as the reverse complement.
CGCTACATGGACCTATTCCTCTGAAATCAATATTAGTTGATCAGAACATCACAACTAATGGGCAATGCCGAGTTGATTGGCTTGCCACGCCCAGAAGATGCTATGCACCTCCAATTGAGCAGCAACGCCGCGCGAGAGTTTTGAGAGTTCCCAGGCCTGGCGGACATCGGTTAGGAAGCAAGGGATGCAGACCGCTTTGGTTGCGTTGGGTTCTTCGTGGTTGCGTTACGTGGAGTTTATGTTCAGCACCTAGTCGTCCCACCGAACTCCCAAGGGAGCGAGTAGAGATCCTAGATCATCTTGTCCTTGCGAACCAACCTGTGGTTGGATGGTTAGAGGGACTGTGGTATATCCCCAGCCCACCAGGGTTCAAATCCTGGTGCTCGCATTTATTCTTGGATTTATTTCAGGATTTCCGGCGATGCGCATTCAGTGGGAGGAGACGTTCCCATCGATGACGAGACACCTATGGTGACTTCGTAAATCTCAAGATGATATGCCGGCTCAGTCTTTCGAAGGTGCTCATAGGGGTAGGGTGTGCGTGTGTGCATTCATAGGGGTGAGTATATGCGCGTGTATATGAGCGCTTGTGTCTGTACTGATGCTCAAAAAAGATCACCTTGTCCTTACTGAACCCCGCTAACTGCCGTTCAATTCGCTCGCTCTTTCACCATGCATTTAAGAAGAACTGCATGCATGGCGACCGCGAGCGTTGTACCAGAGCACGGAACTACACAGGGTTAAGCACACATACTGGATCCATTAATTTGGATGATGGACTTGCTCAGATTATATACTGCATCTATATGAGGTGTAGACTGCAATATAACCAGGCAGATAGTCCAAATATTATTATGTCACCAGTTTATTAACCCCTCTCACCCGGAAAGCCATGACAGTCACACAAGACCACAACCTGACGTTGAGCAGCCTAAATGTGAGCAGCTGACCAGTTACTTTGCAGCGACACATAAAAATTCCGTAACAACTGTAGTGGCACGCAGAACTATTTTCTCATCAGTATTTCTCCGTCTTGCTTTAAAGACCATGCCAACCACGGCGAACTGACACTTGGCAGCCTGTGTTGGAGAGCTGAGATACGACCCTACAGTGGCACACAATCCCCAGACCCCCGGGTCGCCTAGCTCTGGCGACACGTGGGTAGAAACCCTAACGCCGCCACAGTCCCTGCCCCCTCCCCCACCTGTCTCGCCGCCGCCAGAGGGCGCCCGCCGGCGAAGCCCGGGCCGGCCCCGAGGAAGGCGGCGGCGGGGCGCTATCCCTGGCCAGTCTGGCGCATCGTGAGGGGAGATCCGCCGGCGCCCTCTGGAGTCTGGGATCTGTGCGCCTGGCTACGTGCTCGTCCGACGCCTGGTGCACGCGCCCTTGGCTGCGCGCCGATGGGGTTGGGCGCGGCCACGGCTGCGGGGATGCCCCAGGATGGTGGCGGCGGGGACCGCTCCCTTTCGGTGGTGTCCGGATCTGAGGCGGCGGCCTCGCTGGTGCGGACGGCGCTCCCCCGGCGGCGGGGAGTGTTCGTCGGTGAGGTAGGCCGGTTCCCCTCGGCTGCGCGGGCAGCGAGGTCCCGGTGGGCGAAGGTCTCGGCGCATGGAGGCCCCGGGCTCCCCGCGTCAGATCGGAGGCGATCCTGATCCGCTCGTGATGCATGACCTCCGGCCGGCCTGGATCTCCGGCGTACTCGCGCCTGCGGATGTGGTGGCTGGCTCGGAGGTGGCGGCAGGGTGCTTGGCCGGGGGAAACCCTTGGCCGCCGGTGGCGGTCACGGCGTCAATGGCGTCTCGGACGCCATTCCCTCCTTGGTGGCGGCGCTGAGGCTAAACATCCCCTGCCTCCCCCCATCCCCTGCGCCCGGGTGAAAACCCTAGCCCCGGTGGCTAAGCGGCGGCGGCGCCACAGCGTCGTCACCTTCTTGAAGGCGCCGACTTGGGAATGGGGATGCTGGGTGTGTATTGCGAGCTTGTCTGGTTCCTGGTGGCGGCCCTTCCGGCCGTGTCTCCGATGGGGACCTCGCCCTTCCTCACCCTGTACATGCCGTGGTGGAGCGGTACTTCATCTCACTCATTGATGGCGGCGAGGATCGGCGGCATGGCGCTGTGGAGGTTCGCCGCCCGATGCGCGGAGATGGACTCGCGCAGGAGGAGGTTGCTGTCTGGCGTCATGGTGACGTCAATGGCAAAGTGGCCTGACAAGGTAGAAGCCTCAATATGATCTGAAGACGGACCTGCGGAAGATGGTGGCGACGACACACAAGTGCGTCTGACCGGATTGTGTCCCAGACCCGGTATGTGGCTCGGCTGGGGCTTCCGAATATGTTTCGGTTTCCGGCTTTTTGATGTTAGGCTTAGGTGAGTGGTTTGGGTAGTGGCCCAGCTAGCACCCCTTCATCATTTTGGATAGGAGTAGTGGCATGTGTTGCCAAGATGGTGGATTCAGACTTATTGTTGTAATACTTTGTAAGATCCTCGAGAATAATCAATAAAGTGGCCGTATGCATCTCCTAGATGCAGAGGCCGGGGGTCATCCTCCTTTTCTAAAAAAAAAAGTGGCACACAATACAAGAAGTAACAAATTATCTGAGTGCTCTTGGTCAGTTGTCACACACAATTGGCCTGGTGGTGTCCTGATTCAGACATAAACACAGTGTGGTACATGAGCTGGACAATGACAAGCATTTCGTAAGCCCATAAGTACAAGAAGATTTGTTTCTAATAAAACATATGTTAATATCTAACACCCCTTAAAGCACTAAGCAACCCTGAAAATAGTTTATCAGGTAGAAGCGAATGGCTAAGAGATATTTTCCAAGTAATGCTGCAGCAAATGGTGCAATTGATTCATATATGGCTCAACCTTTAGAAGTTAACGAGTGTTGGTCAGTCCAGTGTCTTTCTAAACTCAGCAAGGTCATTTCTCTGGCATATAAAACAAAGGTTGGAAACAGGGAACACCCTCAAATATTGATTATTGGGAAGACCACTAGAATACTAGACAAAAGGTCAAGTCAGTTCTTCAGTTCAAAGGAATAGGGACACAAGGCATATATAGATTGCTTTCAATTGAGTACGAGTAAGAAAAATGGTTAAATAAAATATAGCAAAAGTAAATCCCCATCCAGGAATGAAAAGAGAAAGATCTCAATAGTAGAAAAAAAATGACTAAACAATTTTAGCATTAACACGCTCAATAGACACTTGGCCCGAAAGGTACCGAAACAATCATATGTTTTATGCAACCACATACTAATGGCCAGGGATTTTGATAATAAATTGTATATATCAACGCAAAAAGAAGAATCTAACATGCTCATACTTACATCCAATTATATATATTGCAGCTCATGGGAATACAAGATCACTTAAGAAGGAACGCCTCACTTTGAACAACCATTAGACGAAAGGTGAATCGTTCACAACTTGACCTTCTAGTGGCGTAAAAAAGGTGGGTGAAACAAGAGTTTGTTTGAGACGATATCCAGACGCTCGAAGGAATCCGCCACCATGATGGAAACTGCCAACCAATTCTCCATCACTATCAACATGATTCACACATCGATCCAAACTGACCAGCAAGAGCACACGACTATCCACGGGAACAACAGCCGAATACCAATAGTCATCACAACCTTCAAACTGCCGCCTGATTTTTGCAATTGGCAATTTGATTTTGTACTTGAAGTCCCAAATCTCACCTTCGTAATTTTGTAACACCCATATATCCACAGTTTCCGTGTCATCATTACGAGTATAGATGCCGAGTGTGTCATCCATCTCAAAGATATATGAATTGCTGGGAACAATTGGAGCACGCATCCGCCGAAACGACTCAGCTATGGGGTCGAATACTATTACATGTTTGCTTTCAGTGGGATACCGTAGTGGATCATTTTCACTGTGATGCTTCACTGGATACCAATGCAGGCTATCACGCACAAGGGCACGTGCGCTGAAGTACGCCGATGATGTCTCTTGCCATCCGATGTACCTTGGTGGCTGTTCGGTGCCCAAGGCAAGGACATAGAAACCAAGTTGGCCTTTATATGACATTATGTACCACCTCTGCAGCAATACCCGGTACTCACCGGTAGGGCGATGTGGATACATCCCCAGGATTTTCAAGTCCCGCGTTGCCCTGAGTGGTGTATGTTCACGTGTAGCTGGGTTACAACAGATGCTGCCTGCCTTGTCCTCCCCGGAGAGGATAAGTATACCGTCGCAGGAGGCCGCTATATTGTAGTTCTCTTTAAGCCGGGCAGCGGTATGGAGCTGGGCGGTGGTGGCCGCCTGGTGGTCGAAGGCAAGGATGTTCTGGGGGCTGACAGTGTCACATTCGTAACCGTAGAGGAGGTGGAGGGAGGGCTGGTGGCTGTGATGGGCCAGGAGGAAGTTGCGGGCGGAGGTCACGCGTCGCCAGGCGCGGCAGACGGCGCGGCAGCGGAGGAGGTCCTTGGGGGCCAGGCGGACGAGGATCTCCCATACGACGATCTCCTCCGGGAGGCCAGGAAGGGGTGCTGCCATCGTTGCGGTCTCCGCCATGGTCGTCGTTAGGGTTTCCATCGCAGCTTCCCAGTACCACGATTTCAGGAACAAGACTACCGTAAGCAATATGGACGGATTTGGGCTGGGCTTAGCCAATTTACCTTTTGCGGGTCGCGAAGAAGTCAGAAAAATACGCCTCTCGCAAGAGGAATTCCAGGAACCGGACGAGTCCTTCCACCCCCATGAACGGACTTGAACTTAGCCCATGTACGTTTTGCAAGTTGTGAGACATAGCCTAAGGCCTCTCTTTTATACTCCTAACTTCTCTGTATTTTCTTGGATCTTAGATCAAAATCAGTGTACCTCTAATTGTTATGAATATGAATAAAGTTATTATAATAGGTGTTTCTTAAAAAAAATACCCCTAAAAAAACCGATATATAGATCTAAAAAAACCCTAAGAAACCAATATACTAAGAATACTAGGCCCATAAGGGTTCGATTTTTCTGGGTTTTTCAGAATTTTTTTTACCCTTGCCGATTGAGCGACACGTGTGCACGGTGGCTTTCGTGAAGTGGTTGATCACTCTACTAGTTGCTCTCCTGGAGTGTGCATGTTCCTTCTAGAGGTGCATGGGCTTATCTTGTCTCATGTGGAAAGATGGTTTGACTGCATGAGCTGATTTTGTCTCATGTGAGAAAAATATATTAGTTGCATGGGATGTTGTATGGGCCGGTATACGTGTGCTATTGCATGGCTCATGCATGCATGCATGTGTCCACCTTTGCATGTTTGGAGTTCCACGTTTGCATACGTTTGTGTTCTGGGACCTTCTTTGCTTGCCTATAAGTTGCTCCTTGATGTGTTCTTCTCTCATGTGTCAAACCACTCCTCACCTATGGGCTGCCCTCCAGCCTCCACCCAAGATCCCATGGTGCGCCTGGTCGCCGCTCCTTCTGGCCATCCGGGAGGTGCGTGTAGGATACACCATGAATCAGGAGAGCCGCGTGCCATCGTCTCCTCATGAATCTTCCCCGCTGCGGCTCTGTCCCTGGCCTCCAAGGCGGATACATGGTGGTGGCCTTCCCGTGGTCCAAGGTGGCACGCCTGCAGTTGGTGCTGGATAGCTTGCTGCCCTGCTGCTCTCCATCCTAATCGACTCCCCTGGGTCTTCCCCAACTTCGGCCCCGGCAACAGGTCCCCTTCATCTTCCTTTCCTCTCCGCTGGTGTGTGTGTGGTTTCATTGTACGAGTAGATGAGTTATTAGTACTAGAATTTCATCAGACCTAAAGTTGGGTGGATATGCTACAAATTCTTAATCTAAGAAGACTGTTCAGGCATTGCGTGCATGTCTGTGCTGAGGACACAAACCTCGATTTGTTTTTCATATGAAGTGACTCGCATGCTAATTATTTCTTCCTCCCACCTCAACTTATGTTGGTTTTGATTAATTAAACCTTATTCTGCAAGTAAAGAATGTACATATTTGTTGACTTTTGTCTTTCAGTAATATTTATCTTTCGCTCCTCTACTGCACCGAATCCATTGTAGTGGTCGAGCAAAAAAAAAACTTCAGTTGAAACACTTTTTTTGAAAAGAAATAAAGATACATGCATCTAAGTTTACAACCTTATTAAACAAACAAAGTAGCTCTCATGTCCACTTTATATTCTGTCAGAGAAATCAAGGCAAACAAGGATTCTTAAAAAAAGGCTATCTCTAATTTTAAGATATTTTGCAATCCGTCGAGATCTAGGACATTCATCAATTCAACGACTGACTAAGTTTCAATGAAATGAAAGCAACTTCAACATTATGTACATAGGGAACACACCACCAAGAACAAAAGCATAAGAACTAGCATCTTCTCTTTACCACTACATCACTAAGACAAACCCAGCTGGATGATCAACATCTTATCTAAAAAGAGAACAAGAGGTTCACAATTCTGTGTCCAGTAGGCAGTATATATTCTTTTCCTGTATGAAGTATGAACTACTTTGCAATGAATCAAGTCTTGGGATGAGTTAGCAAATATTACAAAAAAAAATCAAATCGTTTATAAATCCATGTGGCGCGGCGTGCCGCCGCGCACTACCTGCTAGTGTACTTCATTTTTATAAGGGCATTTGTCATTTATTTTATCAGAAGAAGAATCAACATCTGAAGCTAGCATAAACTGCACAAGATTCGCAGCTAAACAAGCAAGAAGAAGAATGTATGCTAGTTGTCTAATTAATTGGGGTTAGCATTTAGTAAAGCAGGGTTGGGATAATCATAAGTATACCCGCAAAAAAAAAAGGCATAATCATAAGTAGCAAATGCAGTGTTTTCCTGATGCAGCCTTCCATGTCTGATCAGGAAGAAAAACCAGTGGCATTTAGTATCGGTTGTACAGTTAGAGACTAACATGACAAGTTAAATGGTTCCTTTTAGTTAGAAAGAGAAAATGATACAAAGGCAAATAAATGATATTACGGGTTGATTGTCTTCAATGCTCCAGATGCTGAGGTAAGCACCATTCCATAGCTTGCAGTACTGTATTCTGGCCATCTCACATGTTAAAAAATAAAACTACTTGAGTAATTTTGCAACTACAAAATGAACCATGCTAACTACAAAAGTCAGGAATTATTATTCAGAGACAAATCACTAGTAGAAAAACGACTTTTAGTACCGGTTCGTAAGGACCTTTAGTACCAGTTCTGGAACCGGTACTGAAGAGTGGGGACTAAAGGTCCCCCCTTTAGTCCCGGTTCAACATGAACTGGGACCAAAGGCCCACCATGTGACACGAGGCGCGCCGTCGTTTGGGGGACCTTTAGTCCCGGTTGGTAAGGATTTTTTTATTTTTATTTTTGAAATAAAGCAAAAACAACCCGCCTACTGGGCCGACACGGCCTGCATACGACTAGAAACCCAATCTCTAGTTGGGCCAGGATGCAGGCCCGTACGGCCCAGTAGGCCCCACAGGGCAGAAGACTTGCAATAGGCCCACAAAGGCCTGCTTAGAGAGGAGCTCGACACGGTAGCCGTGGCGGGGCTTATAAACCGGTGCGAGCTCCTCTCAACTAGCGAGGGGGGACTAAACATTGTGCACTGCGGGTGGCAACGCACCACCTGTAGTACCGGTTGGTGGCTCCAACCGGTACTAAAGGGGGGGGAGGGTCTTTAGTACCGGTTCGAGCCACCAACCGGTACTAAAGGACACCACCTTTAGTACCGGTTGGTGGCTCGAACCGGTACTAACCCCCCCCCCCCCCTCCCCCCTTTTAGTGCCGGTTGGAGCCATCAACCCGTACTAAAGGCCACCACCTCTTTAGTACCGGTTCGTGGCACGAACCGGTATTAATGGTTCGCCACAAACCGGTACTAATGAGCGCCGTCCGTCTGGCCGTTGGAACCGGCACTAATGGTCACATTAGTACCGGTTCAATTGCAAACCGGGACTAATGAGTTTCACATTAGACCCTTTTTCTACTAGTGAATGGACACTATAAAGAATTGAACTAGTGTTGTAGTGTTTTGTGCATTGCAAGGGTTAGTGTCAATGCATTAGCAGAGCGTATGTGCAGTATGTTATTAATGAATACAAACAGACAGTCAAAATTAATAATGGCAAAACTGCTTGCATCCTTGTAAACTCAGATTTATAGGCCAATATCATTCAGATGGAGAATGCCACAGACTGATAAATTTTGATAATTCATTTTATCACTTCACGAACACCAACTGTGGACTTAAGTATAAGTGTATAACAAAACTTGTAGTAGACTAGCAGATAAGCACTTAGTTGATCATTTTAGTTTATGAGGGCAAAACACGAAGTGTGGTATTATGATATAACATAGAGAAACACAGTTGATGCAACACAATGTTAATGCCAACTCTTGACACTGATTGCTCATCACCGAGCTCATATCCAAGTCGATCAGCTTGCACTCATGCGGCAGAAAAAAGGAAAAAAGGAATAAGAAGAAGCAATGCATGCAGCTGGATCAAGCACACCACATTTTGCTTACCATGAACGGCTTATTCTTTAGATCTGTCTGTGTGGATATGTATGCAGAGAATCGGGGCACTATACTCTTCCGCCCCGAGATCTGGAAGAGAAAGAGGATATCTTTTAGCTATATAGTTGCTTCTTTAACAAAGTAAAGATACCAAAGAACCTTGGAGGTTGCAAGACATGAAAATTCCACAAGGAACAAGAGAGAACTTGGAGAACACTCCAATTGAAAAGAGAAACCAGGGATCCAACATGAAGATGAGAAGATTGAAAGAACTTCTAAAGAAAGGAAGAACACTGCTCCCAAAACAAGTGAATGTAAGGTAGATACTTGGAACCAATTGAACGGAGAAGAAAATAACTTCTCTACCACCAGGAACTTGAAAGAGCATCCTGATAGCGAAGACTTGAACATATAGTTGTTGACAACTCAACAACCAAAAGATATGCTTCTCATTGGCTTATGGAAAACATCCCAAAACTATGAGATGAAAACCCGTCACTAACGGAAATATGATTCTTGAGAGCAACAAAGAGACAAATAACTTCTCTCACCGAGAGGATAAAGAGAAAATTTTAGTATCTTGAGATGTTCGGTGTTTGTCTGCTGGACAAAATCACGTCTAGGAAAGATACGGCCATCAAGCGCACCGACGGCGGTGGGTAGGTATACCATGAGTACGAGGTGACATGAGCTTCCACACGCACAATATCATCTACGCAACATGTATATGTAGCTAGCTATTTTGTTTCTCCCATTGCAACACACGGGCATATTTCGTCGTAAGTTTTAATAACATGAAAGGCTGCATATGAATGAGATTGTCACTTAAATTACGTTAGCATATTTAAGTGTGTGTGGGTGTCTAAGGTCACCAAGCAACAATAGGTGATCATTCGGAAACTGTATGTATGAGTTATTCACGCACCCATTGTCGGACACACACATTACCTGTTCGGGTGGGAGCCGCCCTTGCTACCCCTTGTGGATCTGCCGACGGTGGTTGGGGCCAAGCCGTAGGCCTCTGGGGGGTGTGTTGAGCCGGTGGGCCTTGTCAATTGCTGCCCAACCAATCAAGCTCCTAGTGTGGAATGTGTGTGGGCTGAATGCACCTGCGAGAAGAAATGCGGTGTTTCAAGTGGCAAACGCGGCTAAACCAGCAATCGTTTGTTTCCAGGAAACTAAGGTAGAGAACATATCGATGGAGCTTTTGTAAGGAAATGCTTGGGAAATAGATTCAAGAAGATTTTTTTGCTTGTCGGTTCTGGCTACGCGTGGAGGTGTCATATTAGCTTGGGATCCCCTTGTGGTGACCATATCTAACCCAGACGAACGGAGAACACAATTACGGCATTTGTTAAGCCCTTTGGGGTACTAGAGTTGTGGCTAACAGGGGTCTATGGACCCCAACTAGATGCGGAGAAGATTGCATTCCTCCAAAAGTTGGTGGACATGTGTTATTTGCATGCGAGGCCTTGGACATTAGCCGGTGATTTCAACCTCCATGTCAACCCAGACGACAAAAGCCACAATGCGATAAACAGAAGAATGATTGCCCCATTTTCGGCCAAACCTATATGCTATGGAACTGAAGGAAATCTATTTCAATGAACGCCACTACACATGGTCAAATGAACGGGAGCATGCAATGCTAGAGAAGATTGATCATGTATTAAAAACTACATCTTGGAAAGTTCTCTACCTGGATTGCTTCCTTTCGGCCCTTGAAACTGTAGTCTCTGACCATTGCTCATTGGACCTCCATGCCGAGTTAAATGTGGGCCAATGGTTTGGGTTTGAATCCTGGACTAAGGCGGATGGCTTTATGGATACAGCGATGGAGGCGTGGACTTCAGTCCCTTCTGTGGGGATCCCATTTGTGGATGAGAAACTACATGCAACAGCAAAGCGGCTGCAGGAATGGAGTGACAAGTGGATTGACAACATCAAAATAAAGAGTTCCATCATGCTTGAGCTCATCCATCAGCGTGATGTGTCGTCCGGCTCGAGACGGCTGTCCTCGGAAGAAGTTGGACTACGGAAGACCCTAAAACACAAACTTCTGGGATTATGATCCTTGGAGAGATCAATCACGATTCAGAAGTTGAGGCTTCTTTGGCTAACGTACACGAACGCGAGCAAGCAACTTTTTCACCAACATGCTAGCAATCGCATGAGGAGAAACACCATTACAGTGCTACAGAATAATGGTAAGATCCTCATGGGGCAAGAGCAAGTTGTGAAGCCTGTGTATGACTACTACGAGACAGTTCTGGGAACGACCCCGGAGGTGGCACACTCGTTCAACCTTGATGCGCTACAGCAAACCACGGTCAACCTGACATATTTGGAGGAGCCGTTCTCGGAGAAGGAAGTGGAGAAGGTAATAAAGGCAATGGTGCCAGACTGTTCCCCTGGCCTAGGTGGGTTTGCTGGACGTTTCTACAGTGTGTGCTAGGGATTCACCATGAGGATTTCATGAGGGCCCTTGGCACTTTTTATATGTGTCGTATGTGTGGGATGCTGACCATAAAAAAATCTCCGGTCTCTCTATTACCCAAGAAAGGTGGGCAATTGAACTACATGATTTCTTGCCTGTCAGCCTAATCCATGGGGTAGTGAAAATCTTCGACAAAACCTTGTCATAAAGGCTAGCTTTGGATCTGCCAAGGTTGGTGGGAGTCCACCAGAGCGCGTTCATTAAGGAGAGGTCAATTTATGACAATTTTATGCTCGTTCAAGATCCCGCAAAGATACTACATGCGCTCAAGAACCCAATGGTGCTTCTCAAGATAGGTATCTCGAAGGCCTTTGATTCCATTTATTGGACGTTTCTCATGGAAGTGTTGCGACACATGTGCTTTGGCAAATAGGTGGATTGACTAGATTTTGGGCTTTCTAGCAACGTCTTTCACAATGGCCTTGGTGAATAGTGTGGTAGGAGCTCCAATATACAATCACAGAGGTCCAAGACAGGGAGATCCGATATTGCCCATGCTTTTCATCTTGCCCGTGGAGCCGTTACATCGTCTCTTTGTGAAAGCGACATGGGATGGCATGCTGGCACCCTTGGTTGGGGTCGGTTTGATGCAGCGAGTGTCCTTATTCATAGATGATGTGATGGTGTTCATGAAACCATCTGAGATCAAACTGCAAATGTGTGGGGCGGCCATCCTGGAGGCCTTCGAGACAATGTCTGGTTTGAAATTCAATTGGACGAAAAGCTCAATTATGCCCATCAGGTGTGCTGATGAGGAGAGAGCTAGAGTGGGTCATATCCTAGGGTGTGAGGTTGGGACCTTGTCGTGCAAATATTTAGTCATCCACTTGGGACGAGGAAGTTGACGGCTTCTCAGCTACAACCTTTGGTGGATCAACTCACAACAATTGCCTACGTGAAAAGGAGCGATGATGCCGAAGAGTTGTCGCTTGGTGCTACTTCATACGGTGCTATTGTTGGGAAACTTAGTAGAAAAAAATTGCCATAAGATCATCCATGAAGACTATGAAGATGTGGTTTGCATCGGATCGTTACCAACTCCAAGTTGCAGCGGAAGAAGAGTCTGTGTAGATAATTCTTGAACTCCCTCGAACCGTACATGAACTGTTGGAAATATGCCCTAGAGGCAATAATAAAATGGTTATTATTATATTTCCTTGTTCATGATAATTGTCTATTGTTCATGCTATAATTGTATTGATCGGAAACCGTAATACATGTGTGAATACATAGACCACACCATGTCCCTAGTGAGCCTCTAGTTGACTAGCTCGTTGATATACAGATGGTAATGGTTTCCTAACTATGGACATTGGATGTCATTGATAACGGGATCACATCATTAGGAGAATGATGTGATGGACAAGACCCAATCCTAAGCATAGCACAAGATCGTGTAGTTCGTTTGCTAGAGCTTTTCTAATGTCAAGTATCATTTCCTTAGACATGAGATCGTGTAACTCCCAGATACCGTAGGAATACTTTGGGTGTACCAAACGTCACAATGTAACTGGGTGGCTATAAAGGTGCACTACACGTATCTCCAAAAGTGTCTGTTGGGTTGGCACGAATCGAGACTGGGACTTGTCACTCCGTATGACGGAGAGGTATCTCTGGGCCCACTCGGTAATGCATCATCATAATGAGCTCACTGTGACTAAGTAGTTAGTCACGGGATCATGCATTACGGAATGAGTATAGACTTGCAGGTAACGAGATTGAACGAGGTATTGGGATACCGACGATCGAATCTCGGGCAAGTAACGTACCGATTGACAAAGGGAATTGTATACAGGATTGCTTGAATCCTCGACATCGTGGTTCATCCGATGATATCATCGTGGAACATGTGGGAGCCAACATGGGTATCCAGATCCCGCTGTTGCTTATTGGCCAGAGAGCTGTCTCAGTCATGTCTGCGTGATTCCCAAACCCGTTGGGTCTACACACTTAAGGTTCGATGATCCTGGGGTTATAAGGAAGATATGTATGTGATTACTGAATGTTGTTCGGAGTCCCGGATGAGATCCCGGACGTCACGAGGAGTTCCGAAATGGTCCGGAGGTGAAGATTTATATATGGGAAGTTGTCATACGGTCACCAGAAATGTTCGAGGGCATACCGGTATTGTACCGGGGCCACCAGAGGGGTTCCGGGGGTCCACCGGGAGGGGCCACCTGTCCCGGAGGGCCTCATGGGCTGTAGAGGGAAGGGAACCATCCCCTTGGAGGGCTGGGCGCCACCCCCCTTGGGCCCATGCGCCTAGGGTTGGGGGGGGGGGACCCTAAAGGGGGTGCCCCACTTGCTTGGGGGGCAAACCCCTCCCCTTGGCCGCCGCCCCCCTCTAGATCTCATCTATAGGGTCCAGCCCCTTCCCCCTTCTCCCTATAAATAGAGGGGTGAGGGGAGGGCTGCAACACCACATCCAAGGCACAACCTCTCCTCTCCCCAACACCTCTCCTCCTCCGTAAGAGCTTGGCGAAGCCCTGCCGGAGAACTGCCGCTCCATCCCCACCACGCCGTCATGCTGCTGCTGGAGTCCTCTTCCTCAACCTCTCCCTCCTCCTTGCTGGATCAAGGCGCAGGAGACGTCATCGGGCTTCACGTGTATTGAACGCGGAGGTGCCGTCGTTCGGCGGTTAGATCGGAGTCCACCGCGATCTGAATCGCTTTCGAGTACGACTCCTTCATCCACGTTCTTGCAACGTTTCCGACTTGCGATCGTCAAGGGTATGAAGATGCACTCCCCTCTCTCTCGTTGCTAGTTACTTCATAGATTGATCTTGGTGATGCGTAGATTTTTTTTTAATTTCTGCAACAATCCCCAACAGTGGCATCATGAGCTAGGTCTATGAGTAGTTTCTATGCGCGAGTAGAACACAAGTTTGTTGTGGGCGTCGATTTTGTTAATTTACTTGCCATTACAAGTCTTATCTTGTTTCGGCGGCATCATAGGATGAAGCGGCCCGGACCGACCTTACACGTACGCTTACGTGAGACAGGTTCCACCGACTGACATGCACTAGTTGCATAAGGTGGCTAGCGGGTGTCTGTCTCTCCCACTTTAGTCGGATCGGATTCGATGAAAAGGGTCCTTATGAAGGGTAAATAGCAATTGGTATATCACGTTGTGGTTTTGGCGTAGGTAAGAAACGTTCTTGCTAGAAACCTATAGCAGCCACGTAAAAAAACTTGCAACAACAATTAGAGGACGTCTAACTTGTTTTTGCAGCATATGCCGTGTGATGTGATATGGCCAAAAGGATGTGATGAATGATATATATTTGATGTATGAGATTGATCATGTTCTTGTAATAGGAATCATGACTTGCATGTCGATGAGTATGACAACCGGCAGGAGCCATAGGAGTTGTCTAAATTTATTGTATGACCTGCGTGTCAATGAATAACGCCATGTAATTACTTTACTTTATTGCTAAACCGTTAGCCATAGTAGTAGAAGTAATCGTTGGCGTGACAACTTCATGAAGACACGATGATGGAGATCATGGTGTCATGCCGATGACGATGATGATCATGGCGCCCCGAAGAAGGAGATCAAAAGGAGCAAAATGATATTGGCCATATCATGTCACTATTTGATTGCATGTGATGTTTATCATGTTTTACATCTTATTTGCTTAGAATGACGGTAGCATAAATAAGATGATCCCTCATAATAATTTCAAGAAAGTGTTCCCCCTAACTATGCACCGTTGCGAAAGTTCGTTGTCTCGAAGCACAACGTGATGATCGAGTGTGATAGATTCTAACATTCACATACAATGGGTGTAAGCCAGATTTACACATGCAAAACACTTAGGTTGACTTGACGAGCCTAGCATGTACAGACATGGCCTCGGAACACAAGAGACCGAAAGGTCGAACATGAGTCGTATAGAAGATACGATCAACATGAAGATGTTCACCGATGATGACTAGTCCGTCTCACATGATGATCGGACACGGCCTAGTTGACTCGGATCATGTGTCACTTAGATGACTAGAGGGATGTCTATTTGAGTGGGAGTTCATTAAATAATTTGATTAGATGAACTTAATTGTCATGAACTTAGTATAAAATCTTTGCAATATGTCTTGTAGATCAAATGGCCCACACTAATGTTGCCCTCAACTTCAACGCGTTCCTAGAGAAAACCAAGCTGAAAGACTATGGTAGCAATTAGACGGACTGGGTCCGGAACTTGAGGATCATCCTCATAGCTTCCAAGAAAGGTTATGTCCTAGATGCACCGCTAGGTGAAGCACCTGTTTTCCCAGCAACTCAAGACGTTATGAACGCTTGGCAGTCGCGTAGTGATGATTACTCCCTGGTTCAGTGCGGCATGCTCTACAGCTTAGAACCGGGGCTCCAAAAGCGTTTTGAGCAGCACGAAGCATATGAGATGTTCCAAGAGCTGAAAATGGTTTTCCAAGCTCATGCCCGGGTCGAGAGATATGAAGTCTCCGACAAGTTCTACAGTTGTAAGATGGAGGAGAATGGTTCCGTCAGCGAGCACATACTCAAAATGTCTGGGTTGCACAACCCCTTGTCTCAGCTAGGAGTTAATCTCCCGTATGACGCGGTCATTGAGAGAATCCTCCAGTCGCTCCCGCCTAGCTACAAGAGCTTTGCGATGAACTACAATAAGCAGGGAATGGTGAAAACCATTCCCGAGGTATTGCTGAAATAAGCAGAGGTGGAGATCAAAAAGGAACATCAAGTGTTAATGGTCAATAAAACCACTAGTTTCAAGAAAGGCAACGGTAAGAAGAACTTCAAGAAGGACGGCAAGGGAGTTGCCGCTTCCAGTAAGCCAGTTGCCGGGAAGAAGCCAAAGCATGGACCCAAACCTGAGACTGAGTGCTTTTATTGCAAGGGAAGCGGACACTGGAAGCAAAACTGCCCCAAGTACTTAGCGGACAAGAAGGCCGGCAACACAAAAGGTATATGTGATATACATGTAATTGATGTGTACTTTACCAGTACTCGTAGTAGCTCCTGAGTATTTCATACCGGTGCGGTTGCTCATATTTTTAACTCAAAACAGGAGCTGCGGAATTAGCGGAGACTGGCGAAGTATGAGTTGACGATGCACGTCGGGAATGGTTCCAAGGTCGATGTGATCGCCGTCGGCACGCTACCTCTACATTTACCTATGGGATTAGTTTTAAACCTCAATAATTATTATTTAGTGCCAGCTTTGAGCATGAACATTGTATCTGGTTCTCGTTTAATACGAGATGGCTACTCATTTAAATCCGAGAATAATGGTTGTTCTATTTATATGAGAGATATGTTTTATGGTCATGCCCCGCTGGTCAATGGTTTATTCTTAATGAATCACGAACATGATGTTACACATATTCATAGTGTGAATACCGAAAGATGTAAGGTTGATAACGATAGTCCCACATACTTATGGCACTGCCGTCTTGTCACATTGTTGTCAAACACATGAAGAAGCTCCATGCTGATGGACTTTTGGAGTCTCTTGATTACGAATCATTTGATCCATGCGAACCATGCCTCATGGGAAAAATGACCAAGACTCCGTTCTCCGGAACAATGGAGCGAGCAACCAACTTATTGGAAATCATACATACTGATGTGTGCGGTCCAATGAGCGTTGAGGCTCGCGGATACTATCGTCATGTTCTCACTCTCACTGATGACTTAAGTAGATATGGGTATGTCTACTTGATGAAACACAAGTCTGAGACATTTGAAAAGTTCAAGGAATTTCAGAATGAGGTAGAGAATCAACGTGACCGAACAATAAAGTTCTTACGATCAGATCGTGGGGGAGAATATTTAAGTCACGAATTTGGTACGCACTTAAGGAAATGTGGAATCGTTTCACAACTCACACAGCCTGGAACACCTCAGCGTAACGGTGTGTCCGAACGTCGTAATCGCACTCTATTGGATATGGTGTGATCTATAATGTCACTCACCGATTTACCACTATCATTTTGGGGATACGCTCTAGAGACAGCTACATTCACTTTAAATAGGGCACCGTCTAAATCCGTTGAGACGACACCGTATGAATTATGGTTTGGGAAGAAACCTAAGCTATCGTTTCTAAAAGTTTGGGGATGCAATGCTTATGTCAAGAAACTTCAACCTGAAAAGCTCGAACCCAAGTCGGAAAAATGCGTCTTGATAGGATACCCTAAGGAAACCATTGGGTATACCTTCTACCTTAGATCCGAAGGCAAGATCTTTGTTGCCCAGAACGGATCCTTTCTGGAGAAAGAGTTTCTCTCGAGAGAAGTAAGTGGGAGGAAAGTAGAACTTGATGAAGTACTGCCTCTTGAACCGGAAAGTAGCGCAGCTCAGGAAAATGTTTCTGCGGTGCCTGCACCGTATAGAGAGGAAGTTAATGATGATGATCAAGGTACTTCGGATCAAGTTGCTACTTAACTTTGTAGGTCCACAAGGACACGTTCCACACCAGAATGGTATGGCAACCCTGTCCTGGAAATCATGTTGTTAGACAACGGTGAACCTTCGAACTATGAAGAAGCGATGGCGGGCCCAGATTCCAACAAATGGCTTGAGGCCATGCAATCCGAGATATGATCCATGTATGAAAACAAAGTATGGACTTTGACAGACTTGCCCGATGATCGGCGAGCGATAGAAAATAAATGGATCTTTAAGAGGAAGACAGACGCAGACAGTAATGTTACCATCTATAAAGCTCAACTTGTCGCTAAGGGTTATCGACAAGTTCAAGGGGTTGACTACGATGAGACCTTCTCACCCGTAGCGAAGCTGAAGACCATCCGAATCATGTTAGCAATTGCCGCATTCTACGATTATGAGATATGGCAAATGGACGTCAAAACGGCATTCCTTAACGGCTTTCTTAAGGAAGAATTGTATATGATGCAACCAGAAGGTTTTGTCAATCCTAAGAATGGTAACAAGGTATGCAAGCTCCAACGCTCCATCTATGGGCTGGTGCAAGCATCTCGGAGTTGGAACATTCGCTTTGATGAAATGATCAAAGCGTTTGGGTTTATGCAGACTTATGGAGAAACCTGCATTTACAAGAAAGTGAGTGGGAGCTCTGTAGCATTTCTCATATTATATGTGGATGACATACTATTGATGGGAAATGATATAGAACTTTTGGAAAGCATAAAGGCCTTCTTGAGTAAGTGTTTTTCAATGAAGGACCTTGGAGAAGCTCCTTACATATTAGGCATCAAGATCTATAGTGATGGATCGAGACGCCTCATAGGTCTTTCACAAAGCACATATCTTGATAAGATATTGAAGAAGTTCAATATGGATCAGTCGAAGAAGGGGTTCTTGCCTGTATTGCAAGGTGTAAAATTGAGCTCAGCTCAAAGCCCGACCACGGCAGAAGATAGAGAAAAGATGAGTGTCATCCCCTATGCCTCAGCCATAGGGTCTATTATGTATGCCATGCTGTGTACCAGACCTAATGTAAACCTTGTCGTAAGTTTGGTAGGAAGGTACCAAAGTAATCCCGGCATGGAACACTGGACAACGGACAAGAATATCCTAAAGTACCTGAAAAGGACTAAGGATATGTTTCTCGTTTATGGAGGTGACAAAGAGCTCATCGTAAAGGGTTACGTTGATGCTAGCTTCGATACAGATCTGGATGACTGCAAGTCACAAACCGGATACGTGTATATTTTGAATGGTGGGGCAATAAGCTGGTGCAGTTGCAAGCAAAGCGTCGTGGCGGGATCTACATGTGAAGCAGAGTACATGGCAGCCTCGGAGGCAGCACATGAAGCAATCTGGATGAAGGAGTTCATTACCGACCTAGGAGTTATTCCCAATGTGTCGGGCCCGATGACTCTCTTCTGTGACAACACTAGAGCTATTGCCCTTGCCAAAGAGCCCAGGTTACACAAGAAGACCAGGCACATCAAGCGTCACTTCAACTCCATTCGTGAAAATGTTCAAGATGGAGGCATAGTTATTTGTAAAGTGCACACAGATCTGAATGTCGCAGATCCGTTGACTAAACCTCTTCCGCGAGCAAAACATGATCAACACCAGAATTCTATGGGTATTCGATTCATCACAATGTAACTATATTATTGACTCTAGTGCAAGTGGGAGACTGTTGGAAATATGCCCTAGAGGCAATAATAAAACGGTTATTTTATATTTCTTTGTTCATGATAATTGTCTATTGTTCATGCTATAATTGTATTGGTCGGAAACCGCAATACATGTGTGAATACATAGACCACACCATGTCCCTAGTGAGCCTCTAGTTGACTAGCTCGTTGATCAACAGATGGTCATGGTTTCCTGACTATGGACATTAGATGTCATTGATAACGGGTGATGGACAAGACCCAATCCTAAGCATAGCACAAGATCGTGTAGTTCGTTTGCTAGAGCTTTTCAAATGTCAAGTATCATTTCCTTAGACCATGAGATCGTGTAACTCCCGGATACCGTAGGAATACTTTGGGTGTACCAAACATCACAAGGTAACTGGGTGGCTATAAAGGTGCACTACAGGTATCTCCAAAAGTGTTTGTTGGGTTGGCACGAATCGAGACTAGGATTTGTCACTCCGTATGACGGAGAGGTATCTCTGCGCCCACTCGGTAATGCATCATCATAATGAGCTCAATGTGACTAAGTAGTTAGTCACGAGATCATGCATTACGCGAGTATAGTGACTTGCCGGTAACGAGATTGAACGAGGTATTGGGATACCGACGATCGAATCTCGGGCAAGTAACATACCAATTGACAAAGGGAATTGTATACAGGATTGCTTGAATCCTCGACATCGTGGTTCATCAGATGAGATCATCGTGGAACATGTGGCAGTCAACATGGGTATCCAGATCCCGCTGTTGGTTCTTGGCTGGAGAGCTGTCTCGATCATGTCTGCGTGATTCCCGAACCCGTAGGGTCTACACACTTAAGGTTCGATGATGCTAGGGTTATAAGCAAGATATGTATGTGATTACCGAATGTTGTTCGGAGTCCCGGATGAGATCCCAGATGTCACGAGGAGTTCCGAAATGGTCCGGAGGTAAAGATTTATATATGGGAAGTTGTTATATGGTCACCGGAAATGTTTGGGGGCATACCGGTATTGTACCGGGGCCACCGGAGGGGTTCCGGGGGTCCACCGGGAGGGGCCACCTGTCCCGGAGGGCCTCATGGGCTATAGAGGGAAGGGAAACAGCCCCTTGGAGGGCTGGGCACCACCCCCCTTGGGCCCATGCGCCTAGGATTGGGGGGAAACCCTAAAGGGGGCGCCCCCCCTTGCACTACTAGGGAAAAGCCTATACACAGAATCTTAGCAGCAGGGCGGCTCAAAAAGAAGCGCTGCTGCTAATTAGTAGTAGCGCGTGTGCGGGAAACTTGCTACTAACAAGTATTTAGCAGTAGCGCGCTGGGTGTAAACCGCGCTGCTACAAATATCGACCGGCGGTGTCCACCAAACTCCATTTAGCAGCAGCGCGGTGCCGCGAGCCGCGCTACTGCTATGGATGTAGTAGTAGCGCGCTTTTTATGAGGTCGCTGCTGCTAAATTTCAAATTGGCACACTTTTTGGTCCCGGTTAGCAGTAGCGCCGTTGCCCAAAGCGCGCTGCTGCTACTTCCTTAGCAGCAGCGCGTTTTAACTCCCGCGCTACTGCTAATCCGCACCAACCCACCACCTTTTCCCCACCCGTCCCTCCCCCTCCCCCTCCTCTCTTCCCTTTCCCCTAACTCCCACATGCTCCCACTCTCAATCTTCTTCTTCCTCAATACTTCTCCCCCATTACTCTCTCTCTTCTATCTACCTTTCTCTCTCTTCATTACTCCTACCTAACTACACCACCTCCATTAATGCATCTCCTTTCTCTTTTTCCTTCCCCTCCACTAGTTGAAGTTGTCTCCTCCCAAATTAGGCAGCTAGGTAGATGTAGGATTTAGTTAAGTGACCTATTTGCCCCCTAACTAGATCTATCTTTGTCAAGAAGAGCTTTGTGCACTTTTGATCTCCCTACAACATCATCTCCACCGTGTGCTCGATCTCGAGATGGAGGTGATGAAAATTTCATGCTTTTGCAAAATGGAAATATGTTTATGTGTGTGTGATATGTTTGTGGAAATTGTGTGTGTGGCATGAGTTGACGCCAAATTGTGCTTTTGAGTTGACTATGTTTTGCCGAAATGTCGATTTATTTCCGTTTCGGCGAATTCCGGGCAAACTCTAGATCCATATATGTCTTATTTTTAGGGAAGGTCATGCTGAATTTTTGTATGACTTTGATGCATGCACGTATTTTTATAATCAATTTGTTTTATTATTACCATGCAGACGTTCATGATGGTCAGTGGAACGATGGTGGACAGGTGGTTGCGGTCGGTGGTGCAGGACATGAAAGAAAATAACCTGACAGTGGTTTTATGTCCGTTTTGAAAATGCAAAGGAATAGTTTGGCTCGACCCCTATGACGATGGTCGTGTCGAAGCGCACCTGCTCATGACTGGTTTCATGGATGGATATACTCGATGGATAACTGAAGATGAGGATAACGATGTTGAGGATGCCGACGGGGCAGGCAATGATGACACGGGGCAAGACGAAGAGATGATCGATAATGGCGGCGGGGAAGAGGCCGGACATGGCGGCGGAGAAGGGGCCGGACATGGCGGAGGAGAAGGGGCCGGACATGGCGGCGGAGAGAACGACATGGACTCCACGCAGCAGAGTTTGTCGGTACTAAGTTCAATCGTGCGGGACCCTCATGTTAAAGCATTGCTTCGCAAGGAGAAGAGTACTGAGAGAGCTGCTTCTAGAGAGGAGGCTAAGCTGGAGCAACTGGTAGTAGACTCGAACACTCCATTGTATGATGGTTGCAATCCTGAGGTGACCCGCTTGAGTTTCACGCTCCAACTACTGAAGACGAAGGCTAAAAACAAATGGACCGACACTAGCCTCGATGAGCATCTCAAGTACCTAAAGGATGTTCTTCCCGTGGGTAATATATGTCCTACTAGTGTTGATGAGGCCAAGAAGATCGTGTGCCCTCTTGATCTGCCACACGTTAGATACCACGCATGCATCAACGATTGCATAATTTATCGGAAGGAGAACGCGGAAAAAACAAGCTGTCCGGTGTGCAATGCTTCTCGATACAAGAAGGCCGGGAAGAAATGTCCCCAGAAATTTGTATGGTACTTACCGATCACTTCCCGTCTCCAGAGGTATTTTGTAGATCCCAAGGAAGCAAAGCTAATGCGCTGGCACGCGGAGAGGAAGAAGCCCGACGATGGAGATGATCCAAAGCTGAGACACGTGAAGGATGGAAGCCAGTGGAGAGCGTTGAACAGCTTCTATCGGTATTTTGAATGTGATGCAAGGAACATCGTGCTCGGCGCATGTACCGATGGCATGAATCCGTTTGGCAACTAGAACACCAACCATAGCACATGGACCGTGTTTGTATGGATGTACAACCTCCCCCCTGGTTGTGCATGAAATCGAAGTACATTCACATGAGCATGCTTATTCAAGGGCCGAAACAAACAGGAAATAATATTAATTTGTATCTGGGGCTACTTCAAGATGAGTTAGACACGTTATGGAAAACACCGGCAAAGACATGGGACGCCAGCAAAGGCGAGTATTTCAACATGAGAGTCGCGCTGATCACGACAGTGCAGGACTATCTCGGTTACGGATATGTGGCAGGCCAGGTGTACCATGGATATTGCGGATGCACGCGGTGCATGGATGATACGACGTCTCAGCAGCTAACGTCAAGGAAAGATGGCGGGTCTGGGAAAATCGTGTACATGGGGCATCGAAGATGGCTTGAACAGGACGACCCGTGGAGAAACCGTGGAGATCTATTCAATGGTCACGCTGAGCATCGAGGACCTCCACGTAAGCGGAGCGGTGCCGAAATCGATGAGCTATTAAAAACTGGAAGGAGTGCCCCGCGCCGGGAAAGACGATGAGAAAGGCGCCGGAGCCGCTGCTGAAGGTATGGAAGACGAGGTCTGTGTTCTGGGACTTGGAGTACAGGCACAAACTCGATACACCTCATTGCCTTGATCAAATGCATATATGTAAGAATGTCCTTGAGAGCTTGCTCGCAAGTCTAATGAACATGCCGGATAAGACTAAGGATGAGCCGACCCCGGCGCTCGCCCCCGACCCCGGCGCCGGCACTCGCCCCCGACCCCGGCGCGCTCGCCCCCGACCTGTCGGCCCTCGCCTCCCTCCTATGCGTCCTCCCCTCCCAACCTCGGCCGTCGTCGGGCCTGCCTCCTCGCACCTGCACCCTCTGTAAACCCCCCCTCTCTCTCTGCTAGGGTTCTTCGATTAATTTACTTAGATTTTAGTTAGGGCAGTATGTTAATTAGGTTATCTATTTAGTTATGAATTTAGCTAGGTTTCAAAATTAGCTGAATTTATATGCAAATTTGAACTGGACATGTGATATGTGGATATGTCATGTTTTGGACATGTCATGTTTGGAAAATGATCCGAGTGGCCTATGTTACGCCGGAATGTTGATTCATTTCCGTTCCGGTGAATTTCAGGCGGTCGATATGTCCTTTTTTTAGCAAAGGTCATGCCGAAATTTCCCGTGAATAAAGGCATGATTTGTGCTACATAATTGGCATATCGAGTGCTGGCACATAGATTTCTTTTTATGTCATTTCTCATCTATTCATACTTTTAGAAATAAATGAGGACACTTAATCATAGGAAACATGTCGAACAACGAAGAAACTGGGCCTTCTGACCAAGATGCAGACGAGATGGATTATGAGGGTGAACAAGAGTACCTCGACTATTTGACTGCTAAGCAAGGTTTGCAGGTCGGCCTCGATGATGGTACTGACACCAACATCGACACCAACGGCGCCGGCACCGATGGCGGCGCCGAGACCGGTGGGGAAGGTACCGGTGGGGAAGATACCGGCGGGGAAGGTACCGGCCCCGATGCCGCTACCGAAAAGAGGAAGCATAAGAAGCAGAGGATACGAAAACCTAACAAACTAGGGATTGGACGACTTGTGATCACAAAGATGGCACCTGGAAAGTTTGAGCCGTTAGAGCCGGAAGAACCTCACAAGTGCTATGGGAACCAATTAGGATGCATCCTACGGGAATGCACGAGCATCAACGACGATGACTTAAGGAGTAAAGAATATTTGATGCAGTTGCTCCTAACGAAGTTTCCCAAGAGATTCAAGTTCCCCGACCGAGATGATAACATAGAAAAACCGTGGGATGACCTGAAGATGAAAAAGATTAACAATCACGCCATGGGCATGTTCAGCAATGATTTGGCCTCCTGGAAAGGGAGGGTGAAACGAGCTATTGAGGCTGATGAACCCCTGTCCAAGATTCTGGAGGAAAATCTGACACTTACGGAAGAGGAGTTCGAAAAGTTCAAGGACACTTGCGCTACCGAGGCAGCCAAGGCTAAGGCTGCGAAATTCAAGAGCCTTCAGCAAAGGAACACGGGGAAGCATCGCCTCAGAAGCCGTGGCTACCTCGGTAAAAGGCCCATATGGGATAAGGAGGACGCGGAACGTGAAGCCGCGGGTCTCCCAGACCCCTTCGCAAAGTTCACCAACCCCTTGGAGCGTGACTTCATCAGGGCCCACTACAAGTGGTACAAGGAGAAAAAGGTTTTTTACACGGACAAGATCACGAGGAAATTGATTAGACTACTGGAGAAGCAACACCAGCTTGCAGCCGAAAGCCCTACTTCTCCGATGAGGCCCAAGTGGGACACCCCTCTCAACCGGGCCTTGAATGAACTTAAGGGACTCCCTTTGGGCCAGCGGCCGCAATATGGTCGTGTGCACGGCGCTGGAGACGGCGCCACGTGAAAGGTGATTTACAACGAGGGCCTGAAGGCCAAGAAGCAGAAAAAGAAGTTTAGTCAGGCGGACATCGACGTGAAGGTGAAGCTTGCGGTCGAGAAAAAAGCAGCTGAGGACGCGAAAAAAGCAGCCGAGGACAAATATGAGTTGCTACAGCAGGCAGTCAATGCAGCTGTAACTGCCTGCAGAAATGATTTCACTACTAACTTGGTTCCAGTTATCATCAACTGGACGAAGGAAAATCCAGACAAGACGGTACATGATTTCCCATTGCCCAGTTTCGTCGGGAGCAACTCCATGAACAACAACACCATTGCACCATCACTTGCTCACACAACTAGGCCTCCTCTCGCAGCCGCTCCCGCTCATAGCAGCCCGTCCTCAGTCTCAGGCGCGCTAGGTGGGCCTTCGTCTTTGGCTGAGCTCGACGCCGTCACGGTAATTACATGTCACACCAACATATATATATATATATATATATATATATATATATATATATATATATATATATATATAACATTCCATTTTGTTGCCTTTCGGTTGTTTTACGCCACAGACATATGTGTTTGCAGGCGAAAGAAACCCCGTGCACCATACTCTACTTGATCAAAGGCCAGAAGGTGGACGTGGGAAAGGGGATGATAATGGACCCCTCACAACCCACGTTCCACAACCAGCCGATCCCCGCTGGGCACTTCAGGGTTAGCTTGACCAGTGTGAAATCGGGGCACAAGGATTTGCCTCCTCTAGTACAGCATGTCGGAGCGGACGACGAGACCCCGCCGCAGATTGGAAGTTGCAAGGGTTGGGTGCTGCTATGGCCGAAGAATCTTATTCGTTTGGAGCCGGCCGAGAGCACACCAACAACCACACATCAACAAGCATGTGCGAAGACCACCACCCCGCCTACCCAATTACCAGCTCCTGTAGTGCCGGGTGAGAGCGGCGGACGACATGATGAAGGGGGTGCAATAGTACTGGCTGATGTAATTTCTCCTGTAGAACAGAGAATGGATGATGAGACGGAGGTCGACCCTATGGATTTCCTCAATACAAATGCGTTTGACTGTGACATAGATATGATGAGTCAACCATATGACGAATCGGGCTATCAGCTTGCTAATGAGGATATGGATGATATGCCCGGGCAGGGTCGAAGCAGGGATTGCAAAAAGTCTCTCTTCATGAGATCCTCACAGGACACGCCTGAAGATGCCGCCTCAACACAGGCTCAACTAGCCGGGTGCGAGGGTCGTATAGTACTTAGCCCGGGAACACTGGGGCAGGGGTTAAGGAAGGGTCTAGAAGATGTGCCCAAGAAAAAGGAGAGGAAGAGATCGGGGAAGATAACGGCCTCCAAACAAGGCAGAGCACATAGCAGCCAGACGATGCATTCTGAAGAGCGTGTACCCGTGAAAGGTGCGGTCATGTTCCATCTCACGGGCGAGCCGATGCTACCGCCGAAACCGCTGGAGGCACTATCAGGGGATCTCAGGAGACTGCACGACCATGTGCTGTCGACTGAGAAAAGCCTACTAGCCTCAAAGGATCCAGGATATCCGACATACGCGGCTCGTGTGCCTGAGGGGAAGTGCTACGTCGAGACACGGCCCGCGGAGGTGATTTTCCTACGGTTTGACCATATCTTTCAGATGTTTCTAACAAGGCGGCTCGATTTTACAATCGTCCGCCTTTTTGCGCTACATATGAGCTCCGTCATGAAGAGTGAAGAAGTCTCGAAAATCTGTGTGGCGGATCCATACTACATGCACGAGTCTTTCTTGAGTCTCCGCGACTTTGAGCATGAAACTGGTAGGGAGTACCTCCAAAACTTCACGGTACAGAATAAGGACCGGGAAATTGTCCTCGTGCCTTATCATCCAAAGTAAGTCAGTTCCGGACAACCCTTTCGTACATTTCAATCATTCCTTCTCTCTCATATGGGGACTAATTTGAGGTGTCTTTTCCCCGCAGCAACGGGCGCGCCGTCCTTATCGTTCTTTACCCGCAAGTCTCCCACGCCGTGTATTTTGACCCTTCCAGAGACTACGAGAAAAAAGACTACACCCACATAATGAATATTCTAGATGATGCTCTCCAAGGCTTCAGCTTTAGAGGTGGCCACCTGCATATCAGGAAACAAAGGAACAAGAAGATGGGTTTCACGCATAAAACTAACTTCTCCTGCATCAATGTCCCAAAACCAAGCAAGAAGGATGGATTCTACATCGTCCATCTCATGATTCAGTTCAACACGGATCACCAAAAGCTTCGCATTAGAAGCAGAAATGATGATCATATCCACAAGTGGCTAGAATCTCATGGAGAAGCGGATTATAAACTTAGAGATGACTTATTTCGCATCCAAAGCGACATTGCGACGATCATCATGAAAGAAGTCGTCGATGAGAAGGGGATGTTCCACCACGGCCCTATATCGCGAGTTGACGTCCGAACTCGCATAGGCATGCAACGTCTAGACCTCACGCCGTTCAAGAAGCTAGGGTTCATCCTCGATGATATGGAAGGATGGAACTTCTAGTGATTTATGATGCCGATGATGATGATATGTGTCGGTTGAACTTGTATACTTTTTGTAGCAATGAAACTTTGTGATGTCCACGGTCCCTGCCGAACTTGCGTAACGCTACTTTGTTAATTTGCGTACGATGACCTGCGTACCTCTAGTTAATTAATTTGCGTACTGTATGTTGCATCTAGTTGCTAACCCTTTCTTTTTCGGTGTTGCTCTAGTATATTTTGTTGCATATATATGATTGTACATCCTCTTCATGAACATGCATCTCTAACAGGTACCTAGTTTCTTGATGGTGAGATGGAATTGCTATGTCGTGTACAAAGGGAAGGTTCCGGGGGTGTACAACGAGTGGCATGAGTGTCAAACGCAAGTGAATGGGTTCACGGCGCCAGCCATAAAGGCTTCAAAAGCAGACAGGAAGGAGAAGCTAGTTACTTGAGGTTCACGCTAGCGCGAGAGATGACTCGTAACCGCCACCTCATGTACTGCATAGTTCCGCTCTCACTCATAGTGATAGCACTTCTTGCGTATACCTTTGTTTAGATGGATGACGTTGTTGTAGTTGCAAGTATTCGAGACTTGCTTGTATCGCTATTTTCGAGATGATGACAAGATACTACTTTGTGTTGGATGATGATTATGATGAGACTATTTGTATGTATATGCTATGATTACATTTGTGGTCTCGCAGGCATTTGTATGTGTATCATGATGACATTTCTATGTGCTAAAGATTCTTCTATAAAGCCTGGTCAAATACAAAACAAAAATGCCGAAAAAAACAAAAAACTACTTAAATTAGTAGTAGCGAGTGTATAAAAGTTAGCAGCAGCGCCACGATAGCAGTAGCGCGTCCAGGCAAAGCGCGCTAGAGCTACTAGCAGTAGCGAGCTTCCACTAACCGTGCTGCTGCTACACTTGTGTAGCACTAGCGCCGGTGAGCACGCGCTACTGCTATGTGTTAGCTGTAGCGCCTTATTAGTAGCGCCACTCCCCGCGCTACTGATACACCTAAAACCCGCGCTACTGCTAGCCTTTTCCTAGTAGTGTTGCTTGGGGGGCAAGCCCCCTCCCCTTGGCCGCCGCCCCCCTCTAGATCTCATCTAGAGGGGGCCGGCCCCCTTCACCCTTCTCCCAATAAATAGAGGGTCGAGGGGAGGGCTGCAACACCACATCCAAGGCGCGACCCCCCCCCCCCCTACCCAACACCTCTCCTCCTCCGTAAGAGCTTGGCGAAGCCCTACTGGAGAATTGCCGCTCCATCACTGCCACGCCGTCGTGCTGCTGCTGGAGTCCTCTTCCTCAACCTCTCCCTCCTCCTTGCTGGATCAAGGCGCGCGAGACGTCACCGGGATGCACGTGTGTTGAACGCGGAGGTGCCGTTGTTCGGCGCTTAGATCGGAGTCCACCGCGATCTGAATCGCTTTCGAGTACGACTCCTTCATCCACGTTCATGTAATGCTTCCAACTTGCGATCTTCAAGGGTACGAAGATGCACTCCCTCTCTCTCGTTGCTAGTTACTTCATAGATTGATCTTGGTGATGCGTAGAATTTTTTTTAATTTCTGCAACGATCCCCAACATGAACAATCCCATGAATAGCCCACGAACAGAAGATCGAAAGTAGGACCTCTCCATAGATTGCAAGCATACGATCTTCACGATCCAGCAACACTTCACCGTCCAGAGCTAATCATCATCGGAGAATTTGATAGATGGTATTAGAACCACACCGGGCTTGTATTTATGAGGATTAGAGGATCTAGCTCTAACTCCAGTTGGAACAACTAGAACTAGACTAGAGAACTAGAGGAGACTCCAAAAGCTTGTATGTACAAAAGCGCCCAAAATCTCTAGTATATATAGGTTGGAGGGAGATGAGGGGGCGTCCCAAGGGGGGGAGTCCCCCTGGCCAGCCAAGAGGAGGGGGATTCTGCCTCCAATTCGCCCCCCTTGTTTCCATGGGGAGAAGGGGGGCGCCACATATATTGGGCCCAAGTGGCCCATTATGCTTTCCACTGCATGGCCATTTAAGGTCCGTTAATATTAAATTAAATATAAAAGCCTCTTAACTATCATTAGAGCCTTTTATTATTAATTTAACACCATCAGAAACATTTTCTGCCTATATGGAGTATTATTTATCAAAAATACTCGGTATTGCCCGATAAACTCTGAAACCCTTCCGGTGACTCCGGAATGCTTCTGGTTCCTCTCAAAGTTATTTTGAATATTAGTGAAACTATTTCACAAATATTTTATCATTACTGTTGTCCTACTAACACTTAGCAGATCATGATTACCTTAAGCTTGTGACCATGTAGGTTCGGTAAAACATTGACATGAACAAAACCACTTTCATTTAGTGATCGATAGCGGAACCGTGGATGTCCATATCAATCCCTATGAGTACATGAATGATAGGTCCCTTGTTTCACGGTACTTTACAAAACCCAAGGTGAGATATATCGGTATCCTCTTGATCCGTACACATGCTCACTATACCAGTCTCCCCCTTACCAGTTTTATTCTTATTTCTCATTGACATGTTCCGACATCCCCGTGACATAGTTACCTATGCCTGGCCGGACGATGATGGATGCTGTCACATCAAGAGGTCCCTAAGATTATCTCTCCATCATCGAAGTTGAAAATTCCCACTCTCGAGCTATCTAGTACCTTGTCAAACTTTCCGATGAACCTATAAGTTATCGTTTGATCACCGTGTTACATATGACGTTTGAGCAACCCCAAAGTTCATCGCACGGTAAGAGGTAACTATGATAAGGAACTATATCACACGTTAACACTCTGTATTATAACAATTGACTTAAGACGATATTATCTCAAAGTAGAACATACAATTTTGGTCGATTCAATATGATCGTTCTTCTAACGCCGTACTCTCAATGTTGTTTTAGGACTATCGTTACACTTACGATATCATAAGATCCAGAAAACAAGATCAACAACAACACTTGAACTAGTCTTAAAGGCAAGGTTAGGAACCTTATTTTACCGTTTATCATTCTACACGTGCATATGAGTTTTCCACTGAATTGCATATTCCAGGATCATAGCAGTTATAGCATACCTAAGAAGGCCCAGGCACTATGTGAAGCGGAATCTTCGGTGAACGTTGGGGATGGCCACGATTCTTTATTCTGGGAAGATCAATGAATCGATGGCTTCAGGGTCAAGGAGTTAGCACCAAATTTATACTCCCTCCATTCCTAAATATAAGGTGTATTAGTTTTTCAAAAAGTCAATTGTTGTCTATGTTTGACCAACTTTACAAAAAAATATATAAAGATTTATAATAATAAATATATAAAATGTAAAAATATAGTTCATGATGAATCTAGTGATAATGATGTGGTATTCTAGATATTGATATTTTTGTCTATAAATTTGGTCAAACTTAGAGAAGTTTGACTTTTTAGAAAAATAATACACCTTATATTGAGGAACGGAGGGAGTACAATCTTGTTGCTGCGCCAGTGACATCTTTGAGGACAATGCACTCAAGACTTGTGGAGGGCAATTGGCCCCTGGACATTGGGCCACAACTCGATGATAGGGCCATCACGGAGTACATGAACTTTTCTCAGATGGTGTCTACATTCGAGCTGAATATGGAAGTGAAATATGAAGTCAGATGGGCCTAGGAATCAAACGACCAGTACTCAGTTAGATCAGCATAAGCGGCCAAGTTTGTTGGAAGAGAGGAACCGTTGTATGTAGAGTTTGCTTGGGGATCACGGGCACCGCAACAGTGCTGTTTTTTCGCCTGGCTTGCCATGAGGGACCATTGTTGGACATCGGACCGGCTCCATAGGATGGGTTTTCCACATCAGGATGCATGCCCTATGCGATCAAGAAGACGGGACCATCAACCACATCCTCATATCTTGTATCTCCGTAAGAACAATGTGGGCAACAATATGGTCTGCACTGGGGAAGCCTGAATGGACACCCTCTAGTAATGACATGATAATGGAGTGGTGCAACAACTTGCTAGGCAGCCGTGAGAAGAGCAAGGAGATCCGCACCATCACAATGTTGGTTATGTGGGAACTATGGAAGCATCATAAGTTCACACGTTATCGTTTTTGACGGTGCGGGAAGGCTGCCTCAAAGGGAATTATGACAACCTTTGTGGGGCCTTATCTAGGTGCGCGGCGGCAGGCGAGTAGTTAGCCTAGTTTTTGTCGTGTTTGTGGAATGTGGGTGTTGTATGTTCTATGGCTGCGGATTCGGGTTTTCGACCCCTTTAATGCACAGTACGCACACTCGTGCATATTCTAGAAAAAACTTGTTAGCATATTTACATGATCACTGGCACGAATAGACACAGTATTAAAATTCAATGCTTTGTGCGATGCATACGAAACAACTATCAGCATCTTACGTCTGGATGTCCAGGTATGCCCATGGCTGCGAAAAGCATCACAAGAACTAATTTTTTAGAAACACTACACCACTCCAAGCTTGCATTCAGTATCTGTTCCACGTTTTTTTGGATAGGAAATTTCAAAAATAAGGAATGGATTCACATCTAGGCAGATGAAGTCATGAGGATAGGGAATAAGGGAACATGTGACTGCATCAGTGAGTTGCCTGTGTGCCACAAACGATGCAGGTGGGTTCACCCTCAAGGATTCCAATGAAGCAGTCATAATAGAGATCTACGAAGTAAAGAGATAATCGTGCATATTGATGTTCTAAACATATGCATCTCGTATGTGTGAAACCTCAGCTATCATGAGCCTGGATCCGCCATATGTATGCCTACACATGCATCCTTGAAATGAAAATAATCAACATGTATAACTTAATTACTTGCTGACATCTGATGTCCAAGTCGATGTACAGGGTTCTGAACCCAGCGCCGGGCCACGAGCGCTGCGGCTGCAGTGAATTCGTGAACCCTAGAACAAATAAAAGACGTTTGATTTTTTTTCTTTTTACTTCACAGAAAAGTGAACCAAGACGGGAAAAGTTGTTGCTCAGAGATTTACTCAGGGTGTGGTCGTATGCAGTGGCTGCCGGATCAAGCTGAAGCACGACGCAGGAGACATGCGGTGAACGAGGAGGAAGGACGTGTGGCTGGGGTGCTGGGCTAATGCGGGTACATGAAAAAGGAAAGACTATGTACGTTATGGAAAGGCTGTGTACATGATGCAGAAATCTAAGGGGCTCAGATCATCGTGATTGAACGTTCTAGATCTGTCATTAAACAATTGGATGGTGATATTATTTAAATTCCTAGGATGTGGTGGCCTATCTGATGCATCCAATTAGTAAATATAGGATGTAAAAGATATAAAAAAGATTAGTGTCCTTAGGACCTAGACATTTCGGGTATTAAAAAGAACAACTAGCTAGATAAAATAAAGCAAAGTCAAATCGTCAGCCCAAAAATAAATAGACACGGGGTAGATGAGCCCGAAAATAAATAGAGACACGGGGTAGATGAGCCCAAAAATAAATAGGGACACAGGGTAGATGAGTTGGCAAATATTTCCAGCATGACTTGTTAATTTTTGCATCAACACACAGTAGACGACACTTAGACCAAATGGTACCGAAACAAGCATAAATTTCATGCAAACGCATAACATTCAGAGCTTCTTTCTGATCATAACTTCATATACATCAACATAAAAGGAAGCAAGTAGACTTGTATACTTGGTAAGATAATGCAGCCTACAGGATACGACATCAGTTAAGAAGCACCGACTCACACTCAACAGCCATCACATAAGGCGAAATATTCACAACAGAACCTTCTACTGTCTAAAGAAGGTGTGCGGAATAAGAGTTTGTTTGAGCCGAAATCCATATGCACAGAGGCGTCCGACACCACGACGGAAACTATGTACCAATTTCCCGTCACTATTAATGTGAAACACCCACTGGCCCACATTGACCAGCAAAAACACTCGACCATCCCCCAATGCAACGTTCACATAAAAATATGCATCACAATCTTCAAGCTGCCCCTTGATTTCTGCAATCGGCAATCTGATTTGATACTTCAAGTCCCAAACCTCATCTTCATAGTTCTGCATCACCCATATATTAATAGTATGCATGGCAATGTCACGGCAATGGATGCCCAGAGTGCCATCTGTCTCAAAGATATGTGGGGTATGTTGGTTACTTTGAACAGCTGGAGCACGCATCTGCTTAAACGACTCAGCTATAGTGTTGAATACTATTATCACTTGACTTTTAGTCTTATACCAATGCATGCTATCATGCGCCCGAGCAGGTACGCTGAAGGGCCCCAACGCTGTATCTCGGCACCCGATGTATCTAGGTGGCTGGTTAGATCCCAGCAAATAGACATAGAATCCCATTCGCCTTTCAGGAAAATCTGTGTATCTCCGTTGCAGTAGCAGCCGGTATTCGCCGGTAGGGCGATGTGAGTACATCCCCATGATGTAAAGGTCCCCTTCTATCTCAATGGGCACATACTGACGAGTGACCGGGTTACAACAGAAGGAGAAGTAGGTGCCAGGTTTGCCATACCCGGTGATGACGAGGAGGCCGTCACACGAGGCCTCAACATTGAAGTACTCGTCAAGCCGGGCAACGGTATGGAGCTGGACGGCCGTGGTGGCGGCCTGGTTGTCGAAGGCGAGAATGTCTCCGTGGCGGCGGCCGCCGCCATATCCGGCCCCATAGAGGAGGTGGAGGGAGGGCTGGCGACCGTGGTGGGCGTGGAGGAAGTCACGGGCGGTGGTGACCCGGCGCCAGGTGCGGCAGACGGCGCGACAGCGGAGCACATCTTTGGGGGGCAGACGGACGAGGATCTCCCAGGTGACAATCTCCTCCGGGAGGCCACGAAGGCGATGCGTCGCTCTCCTCCGGGATCTCCTTGCGGTCTTTGCCTTGGTTGCCGGTAGGGTTTCCATCACAGGTTCTCTTGATTCCAGTTACGAGATGAGTGTTTTTTCTTTCTTGCATATAAGGAACGAGCGGATCTGAGGAGTCGTGCTGAAATTTCCAGATCCTTTTATTTTGGTGGGCGTGAACGTTTACTTTCGGGAAACTATGGAATATATTTGGGCTGGGCTTAGCCATGTACGTTTTCCAGTTTGTAAAGAACCTTCAAAATACGACTGTCCAATGAAGAACATTGAAAATACCCCTAAACACTGGTCTTGGATTACTTCAGCTTTGTTAGGGATGTTGTCATTTATCTCAGGTATAGATATTTTTCCATTAGTTTAGTGTACTTCTTTACTGAATTGATTGTGCGCGAGGGATGGTGTGGGAAGAGAGAGAGAGAGAGAGAGAGAGAGAGAGAGAGAGAGAGATCAGGTGGGCACCTCCACGCTCCACCACTTGTGCTCTTGTCGCCCTCCACCACTGCAAAGCTCCACCCTGAAGCTCACCTCCTAGTTTGTGCTCAGCTCCGCGCCTGCCCTTTCAATTACCACACCCGAGGCACACCCCTACGCCAATCCACCATTCTTCGGAGGCATGTCGTTGGACCGTACATTGTGCTTCCCTTGGTACTCCTCAAATCTGCAGTGCTCGACGTCAGGGGAATGAGAAATGCTTATTTGCATCCCTTTTGATTTTTTTTTTTTGCCCTTTAAACCATTTGGAACTTTTTGTGATTCTAGAGAAAGTCAGACAATGCAACTCCAGTTTTGAAAAGGTTGTGTTAAGGTTCTTCATTGTTTCTGACAGTTTGTTTCAATTTTTGGGAAGTGTATTCCTGCTCTTGAAACTAACAATTAATGAAGGTTTATGAGTATTTTTGGAAGTCGGTTCAAGATTCTAAAAGTTTGTTCTATAATTTTTTTGAAAGGTTCCGAAAATTAGTTCTGGCTTTTTCAGAAATTTTGTACCAAAATTTGAAACCTAAAAATTGTTATTGAAAGTTTGTTAAAATTTTGAAAGTTCAGTTCATTTGTTCATTAGAGAGGTCACATGTAAAAAAAGGAATTCGGTGGCAATTCTTGTTGAATGTTTTCACTTCATCTTAGAAGTTGATTTCGACCATGGTTCTTCGGGGAGAAAAGCTAAAGTAAAACTGTATGGCAGTCCTGACAAAATATTTATATTTATTTATCAGAAATGCGACCGTTGGTTTACTTTCTGGCAGGGCTAATCGACGGATAGCGTCACACCCATGCTAGTGGGCTGGCCCATATATACTTTTTTTCCAACCTGGGCACATACTTCATGAATATATTCTTCCATATGAAGTACGTTTTTTATCTATCAAATGTATTTACTGTTGAGTATAATGTTTATTAGAAAAGACGAGATAGACTAGGATTTGTTCTGGCTTGTCTTGTACTCCAAGTAGATGATTGTACTCCTATATATATGCCCACGAGGCTCAAGCAATACAACAACTATTCCACCAAATCCCTCTCTCCCTTCTAACATGGTATCTATCGCAAGTCGATGCTAAACCCTTGCCGCCGCCGCTTCCGCACCCGCGCGCCGCCCCCGGGGCGGTCGGCCTCCATGACCGCTGCCGGGGGCCGTGCCGCCCGTACCTAGGGTTCGTCCGCCGGCCATGTTGGCCGGCTGCCCTAGAGAGTCTTTTTTCCCGATCCTTTGATCCGGATTTTCTCTCTTCGCCGGTCGCCTTGATCGGCATCTACTTTTTGGTTTTCCGGTCTATGTGATCCGGTTTGCGTCGCCCACCGCCGCCGTCGACCCCGTGCGCCTCTACTCCAACACCGGCGCGATTGGCCGGCTTCTTCACCGACCCGGCGGTCTCGCGCGTCGTCCACGCGTCTGCCCGTCGGTCGCCCCGACTAGGCAGCCTAGCGCGTCGTCCGCGCGTCGGCCCGCCGGTCGCCCTGACCCGGCGGCCTCGCGTCATGCGCCGGCCCTTCACCGCCGACGTTCGCGCGACGGCCCGCCCGTTGATCTACGCCGGCTGTCACCGCCCTGCTCCGACCGGGACTCCTGCATCACCCCGACCCGGCAGCCTCGCGCCATGCGGCGGCCAATCATAGCCGCCCTGCCGCCCGCCACCGCCGGCTTCATCTCGGACTCCGCGGCCACCACGCCTCCACCGAGCGGCGTCCCCGACCTCGCGCGCGATCGGCTTGATCACCCGCTCACCGCCACGATCCGCCTCATCTACGCCGCGCGACCGACCTGGCCCGTCGGTTACGCGCGCCTCCGCAGGTCCCGTGAAGATCGTCCCCGAGTTCAGCGCGCCTCTCCACCGATTGAGCATCGGGCTGCCGCTGCGTCGCCCCGTCGGGCCGCAGCGCCGCCGCCTCGTGGTTCTTCTACCGGCTGCACCGACCTGCGTCGCCCCTTCGGGCCGTAGTGCTGCGGCCCACGGTCCCCCTCCGCCCTGAGGGCGTCCTCTCTAGGCGGTCCCGTGGCTGCATCGACCCTCGCGCCGTCGCTGCGTCGCCCCGTCGGGCCGTAGCGAGCGTGGTACGCGGTCCACGCCGCCGTCTTGAGGCCGTCCCTGCGGTTGCACCGACTCGCGAACCGCCGTTGCGTCGCCCCTTCGGGCCACAGCGCCGCGGCCCGCGGTCCCCGCCGCCGCCCCGAGGTCTTCCCGCATTCGCCCCGACCCGCCTGCCGCCACTGCGTCGTCCCTTCGGGCCGTAGCGCCGCGGCCCGCGGTCCACTCCGCCGTCACTGCGCGTCGATCTCCCGTGGTATGCGCCGTGCCGTCTCCCTTGGCGCGGGAACACCACCGTCCGCGCCGGTCTTCGTCACGCTGCCAGGGTTCTTCGCCTACTTCGAACACCGCCGCCGCACTCCTAACCTAGCCGCCGCCGCCGCCTTCAGGCCGCCGCTACCGCTCTTCTTTGGCCGCCGCCGCCGCTACCTTCGTAGCCGTCGCCGCCGCCCGTCCACCCTCTTCGTCTTCGTCCAGCACCAGCTCGTCGCCAGCGTCGCCGTCGTCTACCCCGACCGCTTCATCTACTCCGACAACCGCGGGCGACATTGGCCCCGCGCCGATTGGCGCTGCAACCGTCATCGAGTTCTTCTCTGCTGGCCCCTCCGACTTCTCCGACATGGCGTACAGCTCGTGCAGGTCCCTCGTCTACGCATGCCCGGTGCTGGCAACACAGATGTGTGCCTTCATCCACGACGTGTCCCCGGGCCTGGCAAGCCTGGTCGGCGCTCCGTCAACTTCGTCTTCGTCCGTCTACGCATGCCCGGTGCTGGCAACACCGGTGCGTGCCTTCGTCCACGATGTGTTCCCGGGCTTGGCAAACCCACCGCGACGCGTCGTCAACAACATCTTCTTCCCGGCGCACCACTACTTCGACATCACTGCGCCTATGACTAAAATGGCGCCTCCTTGCGCCCACGGCTCCATGGCGACTTCCTCGACACCGGCTACCCCGACTCGACATCGACCATGGCATTCTTCGCACGGCTACCTCAACCACGGCTCCACCACCTACGCTCTCGGCTACCTCAACAACGGCACAAAGGGCTACCGCCTTGTTTGAGCAACCTCGTCGGTTTCCACTCCAGCCACGACTTCCGCGATGCGTCGACCGTTACGACTGTGGGGAGGTGTCCATCGGCTTACCTTCGGATTCTTCTCCAGTCTCATCGTCTGCGTCACTACCGTTGTGACTGCGGGGGGATGTTGAGTATAATGTTTATTAGGAAAGACGAGATAGACTAGGATTTGTTCTGGCTTGTCTTGTACTCCAAGTAGATGATTGTACTCCTATATATATGCCCACGAGGCTCAAGCAATACAACAACTATTCCACCAAATCCCTCTCTCCCTTCTAACATTTACACCTCAAAAAAATCTATCAAATGTATTTTAAAAGTTAATTTGACATTTTGTTTGACAACATCAACATTGTGACTGTCATACATGGGCATTTCCTCACGTAAGGTGAAACGCATAAAAGAGGTTGGCTTCGAAGCTGCAGTCATCCGCACCCAGTCCCCCACCCAACTCCCCATGGAGGATGTAAAAAAAATCACAATGCAGGGAGGAGAAATCCTAGATCACCTCGTGCTTGCTACTTGAACCCCGCTAACAGCCGTGCAATTCGCTCGCTCTTTCACCATGCATTTAGTCCGCGAGCTCTAAAAAAACGGCATGCAAGGCGAGCACGAACTTTGCATCAGAACACAGAACAACACAGGGTTAAGCACACGTACTATAGATATTATATGATCCGGCACACACTCCAAATATTATGTGACCACTATATTAATCCCTCTCACCCAAAAAGCCATGCCAGTCACACAAATTGATATTGAGCAGAGTAAACGTCAGCAGCTGACCAGTTACCATGCAGTAATGGTTTACTTTCTGGTAGGTAATCGACAGATAGCCTCACCCCCATGCTAGTGGGCTGGTCCATACTTCGTCAGTGCACATACTTCATGAATATATTCTTTCATATAAAATGCTTTTTGGTCTATCAAATGTATTGTAGAAGTTGATTGAACATTTTTTTTGGGAAGATTGGACATTTCATTTGACAACGTCAACATTTTGATTTTCATGCATGGACAATTTTTCACATAAGGTGGAACACATAAAGAGGCTTGCTTCGAAGCTGTTGCCCTCCGCACCCGGTTGTCCCACCTATCTCCCAAGGGAAGGGAGGGATCAGAGATCCTGCTAGATCACCCCGTGTTTACTACTGAACCCCGTCGACTGCTGTTCAATTCGCTTGCTCCATGCATTTAAGAAGAACTACATGCAAGGCGACCACGAGCGTTGCACTAGAGCAGGGAACAACAGAGGGTTAAGCACACATACTGGATCGATTAATTTGGATGATGGTCTTGCTGACATTATATACTGTATCTGTATGTGGTGTACACTGTAGATTATAACCAGGCAGATAGTCCAAATATCATGTCACCAGTTTATTGATCCCTCTCACCCGAAAAGCTATGACAGTCACACAAATTGCCATTGAGCAGCCTAAATGTGAGCAGGACTAGTTACTTCGTAGCGACACATAATACATGTCCTAACGAATGATCAGAGTGCTTCATTAGTTCTACAGCTGTAGTGTACTTCTCTCTCTTGCTGAAAAGACCATGCCAACCACGGCAAATTCACACTGGGCAGCCTGTGTTGGATAGCTGAGATACTACTCTACAGTGGCACACAATATATGAAGTAACAAATTATCTGAATGATCTTGGTCAATTGTCACGCAATTGGCCTGGTGGTATCCTGCTTCAGAGATAAACACAGTGTGGGACATGAGCTGGACAATGAAAAGCATATTGTGCGCCCGTAAGTACAACACAAGATTTGTTTCCCAAACATATGTTAATATCAGGACATCCCTTGAAGCACTAAGTGAACCTTAAAACAGTGTAGCAGGTAAAAGTGAATTGCTAAGAGACATTTTCCAAGTAATGCAGCAGAAAAAGGTGCAATAGATTCATACTATATGGTTCAACCTTTATCAGTCCAAGGACTTCTAAAACTCAGCCGTGGCTTGCACGTCAACAAAGAGGAAAGTCTGCCTCATTTCGTTGGCATGTACAACAAATCTTGGAAGCGGGGAACACCCTCAAATATTGATTATTAGGAAGATAACTAGATAAAAAGGTGAAGTCAATTCTTCAGTTCAAAGGAATAGGGACATGAGGCATATAGATTGCTTTTAATTGAGTCCGAGTAAGAAGAACGGTTAAATAAAATATAGCAAAAGCGAATTTCTCATCCCAAGAAAAAAAGAGATAAATACTTCGAAAGCAGAAAAAAAATGACCAATCAATTTTATCATTGACACGCTCAGTAGAAACTTGGCCGGAAAGCTACTGAAACAAGCATAAATTTTATGTAACCAAATATTAACGGCCAGGGCTTTTGACAATAAGTTGTATACATCAACCCAAAAAGAAGAAGCTAACAGGCTCATACTTGATCCAATTGATATACATAAGAAGGACCGCCTCACTCTGACCAACCATTAGATGAAAGGTGAATCATTCACAACATAACCTTTTAGAGATGTAAAAAAGGTGTGTGGAACAAGAGTTTGTTTGAGCCGATATGCACACGCACGAAGGATTCCCCCACCATGATGGAAACTGTTCACCAATTTTCCATCACTATCAATGTGATGCACACATCGAAGCAAACTGACCAGCAAGAGCACACGACCATCCACCGGAACAACAGCCACATGACAATAGTCATCACGACCTTCAAAGTGCTGCCTGATTTCAGCAATCGGCAATTTGATTTTGTACTTTAAGTCCCAAACCTCACCTTCGTAGTTTCGCAACACCCATATATCCACAGTTTCTGTGTCACTGTTGTGAGAATAGATGCCGAGTGTGTCATCCATCTCAAAGATATATGACCTGTTAGGAACAATTGGAGCACGCATCCGTCGAAATGACTCAACTATGGGGTCAAATACCATTATTAATGGTTTGCTTTCAGTTGGATACGATAGTGGATTGTTGTCACTATGATGGTCCACTGGATACCAATGCAGACTATCACGCACCAGGGCGGGTGTGTTCAAGAACGCCGATGATGTCTCTCTCCATCCGATGATGTACCTTGGTGGCTGTTCAGTCCCTAACGCAAAGACATACAGGCCAATTTGGGCTTTACACATGTTGATGTACCACCTCTGTTGCAGTAATACCCGGTACTCACCGGTAGGCCGATGTGGGTACATCCCCAGGATTTTCAAGTCTGGCGCTACCCTGAGTGGTGTATGTTGACGTGTGACTGGGTTACAACAGATGGTGCCTGTCATGCCATACCCGGAGAGGATGAGCATACCGTCGCAGGAGGCCGTGATGTAGTAGTCCTCTTTAAGCCGGGCAGCCGTATGGAGCTGGGCAGCGGTGGCGGCTTGGTGGTCGAAGGCAAGGATGTTTTGGGGGTGGACGGTGCCGTAGTCGAAACCGTAGAGGAGGTAGAGGGAGGGCTGGCGACTGTGATGCGCCAGGAGGAAGTTGCGGGCGGAGGTCACGCGGCGCCAGGCGTGGCAGACGACGCGGCAGCGGATGAGGTCATTGGGGGCTAGGCGGACGAGTATCTCCCAGACGACGATCTCCTCCGGGAGGCCACAAAGGGGTGCTGCCATTGTTGCAGTCTTCGCCATGGTCGTCGGTAGGGTTTCTGTCGCAGCCTCCCAGGATTTCAGCAACGAATTGTAGAGTCCCTATACCGTAAGCAATATGGATGGGTTTTGGGCTGGGCTTAGCCCATTTAACTTTTTGCGGGACGTGAAGAACTCAGAAAAATACGCCTCTGGGAAGAAGAATTCCAGGAACCGGACGAGTTCCTTGACCTTTCGGCATGCAACACGAATGGATTTGGACTTGGCTCACATGAACGTTATGCAAGTTGTAAAAAGAGATAGCTCTTAAAGCCTCTCGTATAAACCTAATAAACCGATAGTTCTAAAAAAGCCTAATAAACCGACCGATGTACTTCATTTTTATATGGGCCTTTGTCATTTATATCTCAGAAAAAGATCTTTGCCATTAGTCTATTATACTTTGTTTTTTGAACTGACAAGGTTAGATATTAACA
The DNA here is from genome assembly GCA_963921465.1 of Triticum timopheevii. NCBI lineage: Eukaryota > Viridiplantae > Streptophyta > Magnoliopsida > Poales > Poaceae > Triticum > Triticum timopheevii. Next base: position 603,591,793 of record OY997266.1, on the reverse strand, counting down.
GGAAATACAGTTTTTCCTCTTTTGCCTCCGCCTTGCTCAGTGTTAAGATGTAATATGAGATAAACTACCTCTTTGCATTTGATACTTTGTTATGCTGGTTTGCTGGCGCTGGACCACTATATGAGCCCAGGCCTTAGATCTTAAGTTTACTAGAAAGAAAGATGTGAGGGGGGGAGGAATGGCTCCTTCTCTCTTTTCTTTGTAGTAGGCTGACATGCATAGTTAAGATGCTGGTTTTATTTTGCTCTTGTAAGACAATGGTGATTTCTAGTAATGGAAATCGGAGACGTGAGCTCTCTTTTATAAAAGAAAACAGGAAATTAAGCTACCTTAATCGGAAGACAATAGGCCACCACTACCAGATATGTGCAAGTAATCTGGGATGATTTTTGCCTTGTGGATGCATGGTGATTGCGGAGCTGCTTTTCTTTCATTGTGAATGAATAAATTGACGTTTTTTCCCTCTTTTTTTTTGTTGTAGTTGTATGGGGAGAGGACCCGACGTAGTAGTGACAAAAAAAGGGTGAAATTTAGGAGATGGGCGTTTTGGTGCCCGGTCCCAGATGCACTCGATATCAGGTTCGTTGATTGATGTTTTCGGATGCGGTAAATGTGACAGAAGGTGTCAGGTCTAGTGCGTGGAAAAATCGTGTAGGGGGGAATACATGCACGAACAGTGCGATACAGCAGGGCCAGTGGTAGCGCAGAGGCGGGCATGAATCAGGGTTAGACGGCGCCGTCTCGTGATTGGATTCTGATCCATGGCTCAGGATAATTTTGTCTCATCGGGGCCGTGGCCCAGTCTGTCAGCCCATGGACGGCAGTGGCCAGACGGGAGTTCTGTCAGGGGATTGATATCTTTGTTGGTTCGCGATGTGTTCTGGAGTTTGAGCGACTTGGCAAGCGGTTGGATGCAGTGGATTCTCCATCTGGTGCAGATTGATTCTTTGGGCGTAAACATCCTGGAGCTTGAAGAAGGCTCTGGACTAGAATCACAACAATGCGATGGAGGTCACCAGCTCGTCCCCACAGAAAGGCATGGAACCAGGGGGAGGAGCTCCTTGTTCTGGACAGCGGTGGACGACGAACACAGACGCATATTTTTTTCTTTGAGAAACACATCTGTATTCAGTATTCACTGGTTGCTGATACGCATGCAAATAGGATGTGAAGGGAACAACACATAGGTCTCCGATCTAGCCACGAACAGCATCACCGGCAAACCTGCATCACTGCTGTCGCCGACGACGAAACAGGAACCAACGAGCTTGAACACCCTGGCCGGAGAGAGGGCTCTTTCCCCTATCCGTAGCCAAGCGGGCCGCATTATCCACCTGGCCGCAAGGACAAGATTGAAGATCCAGTGAAGGCGTATCGGCCGGGGACACACCACGTATCGTCTCTTACCTTGAACTGCCGTCGGCGACAAACTAAGCCGCCGGGAAGAACAGCCCCCTCTCGTCGCCGGAGTGGTTAACGGCAGCATGCGGAAGTCGGGGGCACCTTATTTCGAAAAGAGGCGACTCCGTGCTCGCGCAGACGCCGCCGGCGAAAACTAAAAAACTACGGGCTACTCCCTGTTGGAACCGCCACTCCCTAGCCCTAGCTCTCCTCCCCCTCGCACCTAGCCCACTCTCTGTTGCCGTGGCTCGACCGAAAGAGAGGAAGAAGAAGATCAGAAGAGAGGTGGACACAGAAGATTTCCAGCGCACGAACGCTTCTTTCTTTTCTCGAGCACGAACTCGACCATGTCATCTGTTACAACGATCACCCCGCAGTTTTATACCCCGAGCCAGCGCACAGGGCACGCACCCACGCCTCCACTTGCCCGCGATCAACTCCACGTCCTGCATGCTGTCGCCACGCTCGCTACGCTCTCGTGCGCGCCCGCGTCTCGCGGTGAGCACCAGCTAGACGACCCGATCACCCCGCATGGCTCGCCAACAGACACACACACTACCCTGGTGCACGGACACGCCCGTGCACTCAACGCACGCACACACGCATGCTCCTCGGACCCGACGTGCTTGACACGCCCGGCGCGTGCCCATACCCGCACTTGACGTCCCAAGCATGTCGTCGTGGCTTATTCACCCATCATTCACGCCCTAAGCCGCGGCTCAGAGCAGGCCGGGCTCCTCGACGATGTCATCCACCAGCAGGGCTCGCTCCGCCGCCGGCGCCTTCTTCCACTGCGGGCAGTCACGTTTGAAGTGACCCCGCTCACCACACTAGTAGCACCGGCCTCGTTTGTTGCCGCCGAAGCCCGATGCCTCGCTGCGCGCGCCGTCGTCGCCGTCCCGTCGGCCGCCGACGCCGCTCCCGCGCCCGCCATTGCGGCACCGTGAGTATCAGCTGGTCCCCGCCATGGGCCTCTGTCCTGCCCGTGCCGATGCAGCGCCGCTCTTCGAAGGCCTTCAGCCGCCCCAACGCGTCCTCGAACGCCATCGTGTCGACGTCACTGAACTGCTCGATCCCGGCCACCGCCACGTACAGGCGGGCTGGCACCGAGTCGAGCAGTTTCTTGACGAGTGCCGCGTCCTCCAGGGTCTAGCCCAACGCCACGTAGCGCGCCGCCATGCCACCGAGCCTGCCGGCGAAGTTGTCCAGGCTTTCACCGTCCGCCATGCGCAGGAGCTCAAACTCTCCGCGCAGCATGCCCAGCAAAGCCGCCCGCCCGCGATCAGCTCCTACATGCCTGGCCTTGAGACTCGCCCACACCTCCGCCGCGGTTTTCTTCGATGCCACCTGCAGAAGCAAGCTCTCCGCGAGGGCACTGAGGAGGTAGGCGCGCGCAGGCTTGTCCTTCTTCGCGATGACGGCCGCCGCCGTGTCCTCCGGCATGAACACCGCCTCCCACAGCCCGGCCGCGTCGAGGTTTGCCTCGACCTTGATGGCCCACGCCGTGTAGTTGTCGCCGGTGAGCTGCGGCACAGCTGCGGCAGTGATCCGCCCGCTCGCCGGCGTAGGGGATGATCGACATCGCCGGCGCGCCCTGATCTTCGCGTGGCTCTGATGCCAATTGTTGGAACCGCCACTCCCTAGCCCTAGCTCTCCTCCCCCTCGCCCCTAGCTCACTCTCTGTTGCCATGGCTCGACCGAAAGAGAGAGGAAGAAGAAGATCAAAAGAGTGGTGGACACAGAAGTTTTTCCAGCGCACGAACGCTTCTTTCTTTCCTCGAGCACGAACACGACCTTGTCATCTGTTACAACGATCACCCCACGGTTTTATACCCCGAGCCAGCACACTGGGCACGCACGCCTCCACTCGCCCGCGATCAACTCCACGTCCTGCATGCTCTCGCCGCGGTCGCTACGCACTCGTGCGCGCCCGCGTCTCACGGTGAGCACGAGCCAGACGACCCGATCACCCTGCACGGCTCGCCAACAGACACACACACACACTACCCTGGTGCACGGACACGCCCATGCACCCAACGCACGCACACACGCACGCCCTACTCCTCGGACCCGACGTGCTCGACATGCCCGGCGCGTGCCCATACCCGCGCTTGACGTCCCAAGCCCGTCGCCGTGGCTTATTCGCCCATCACTCCCCTGCTGCCACCGAGGTGCCACGGTTTGCCACATCTCCCGTGGCTGCAGGGTGGCCGGAGAGAGGACGAACCGGCAGGCACGCGCGCCGGCTAGAGCGAACTTTCTCGAAACTAGCCTCCGAGTCGCCTTTGCAAGGGAGGAGACCAGGGAGTTCTTCGGGGCATGATTTGAACAACCGGACGCAGATATAGTGAGCGATATGAAAATGGTGAGTGAAATTGGGGGAGAAAGGGGATTAGTGGAATGAGTTAAGAGAACTGAAGAGGAAACTGAGGTTACGGCGGCGGGGTTGGCGGCCGTTTGGGTTAGCGAAACTCTGTAATAACATCACGGCTCGGCAAGTTTCCTGGGCCGTTGGCGTTTCACATGGGCTGCTGAACATTGAACGGCACTAACATGTAATGAATGCTGTGGGCCATTTTCTATTCCAGGAATCATACGAAGCAGATACATCAGGTAATACGGCATACCTCGCACATCTCGAGGTGAATTGACGCCATTGATTTCAGGTGCATCTGAGCCTGGGCACCAAAACGAATTTCCCGAAATTTAGAAACATTATAACTGAGCACTAGGAGGCTTCCTACACTATCAGACTCATCAGCCATCTGATTTTGTACTGTAGACGTCGCTGGCCGTCCGATTCACTCTCATTCCCGTCATCCCGCAAAAGTCACTGCAATCTGGGCCAGATGTCGAAAGAGGATGCTACTCCGGTAGCATTTTTCAAGGCATGTGGCTAACCGGGCTCGTAGTGGGCTGGTGTGTGCAGCCCATGTCGTAGTGAACCGATTAGCGCCAGGACTCCCCCTCTTCCCGCACCTCCTTCGCCTCCTCCATTGGAGGGATCGTGTGTGCACGACTGCACGGTCCCCCGGGACCCTTTGCGGGGTGGTGCGGGCGGGCGTGGTGGCGGCGCTCTGTTCCAGTCACCACGGACGCTGGGGTGGGCGTTGGGGTGGGGGTGCAGAGTGGCGGTGGCTGCAGTACGGGCGAGAGGGGCCGGCGGCCGGACGGGAGGATCACTTGGGCACCACTGTGCAGTTGAAAGAAAAAAAAACAGTGGTCGGGCTACCTTCCGTCCGGTCCGATTGGATTCGATCCGGAATTGCTTTTCCTTTTCAAGCTACGAGTAGGTGTACTTGGGAAGTTGGGATTGGAAACACATCTCGTGATTACTTGATTTTTTCATCTAATTTGGCTTGTTTGCCTGCTTCAGTCACTACGTGATTCGTTGCTCGGCGGAGACCAGCATTGCGGTTGTGCATAGCACGAATGCCGTTCTGGTTCTCATCCATGGGGCTGCGGCCAGAGGGGAGCTCCACGCAGGATGTGGCGATAACTGAAGAAAATTGCATTGGTTCATGTGGTCGACAGTGAAAAAAAGAAACTACAAGTTTTACTGGATGAGGTTGTTGTGCACTTGTTCGATGGAATGCCAAACACAGCTAATGGCCTGTTTGTGGTTTTTCTTCTGAACTTCAGTTGTAGAAATTGCAGAAAAAAGAGTTTAATTGTTGTAATGAGCAGTCCATTGACTCATTTTGCTGGCATCCTCATATTCCTCATTGTTTCTAAATGATTTTATGTAGTTTTCTCTTGAGCAACCAGTGTATATGAGGAATATGTACAAAGACTATTTGAATATTAATTTGTTAATTTTTTTTTGGGGGGGGGGGGGGGGGTCTAATGATAGTTGACTTTCCTGGTTTGCAGAGGCAGAAAATGTGCTGAAGAAAATGCATATGGTGCAAATTATCGGGTTTGCATCCTTTTGCCACCTTCAAGGTGCTTTTCTTCGGAGGAAACAAGAGTTAGGTTTGTTATCACGGGGTTATCTATCAGCATTAATATATTTTTACTACACTTTGCCTTACTAATACTATTATGGATCTGGCAGCAGATTAGTCCTAATAAGGCTAATATCTAATCAAAGCTTTAACCTAAGATATGGTATGATTGGGGCCTAAATTACAAGTTTGAAGAGACTCAAACTCTAAATAGATTGCTCAACATAGAAACCAATGTAGAAGTGACCATTGGGCATTGATGGGCGAGTAATGGCACAGTATGTAGATATAAAGAATGCTAAAAAGAGCTCGGCCATCTTCTATGTACAAATTTGGTGAAGTTCTTATATTTTATCCGAGTTCCTTATTTTTCTTATGTTTGGTGTCTTCAAAATTTTCCACCTATCTGTTCTTGGTTAGGTCAGACCATATGCTTCTCACGGTATGCCACTCGAAATCCCTCCAATCCAAATCAAACTACCACATGTGCTCATTATTTTGCCAAATCAATTTTTATACTTTGTGACCCCTTTAACTTTTTTCATGTCGGTCATAGGTACTGATTGAGGTACTTGTTATTTCAAAATGAGAAGCGTGTGTGAATCATCTTATTTCAGCATATTTTAGGGTTACTTCATTAATATTTCAGTTTTGTAACTTTTGCCAATGTATATTTATAGTGATACCTATCATTCTATTGTCAAAATGGACGTGCGCGGCAACGCGGGCCATCATGGTCTAGTATGTATAGCAAAACTGCCCTCCATAAACTCAAGTTAGCGATTACTTGCACTGGTTGGGCTAGGTGGGGTGGAAATCTCCTATAAGTATAATACGTGGTAGAATATCTCTCGACCAATGCTTTTAAAGTTACAGTCTTACTGCAAGTTCTAATATGATGTGAGCACCTGAGCATAAATAACGCTTCAATGGCACATGATGCATGCAGACTGGCAACTGATCAGAGTGCTTACTTTAGTGTCACACAAATTAGTAATCCCTCTGTAAACTAATACAAAATGTGAGTACTATTTTCTCACCAGTTTATTTCTTCCACTCGCCAAAAAAGTCCAAGCGGCTGAACAACTCCGAACATGTATGTTTTTTTAACAGTGACGATGACAAGATCATTTCCTGAACCAAATGACAGAGCAAGTATCTGGTTCCCTATAGCAGCTGACCACAGCAGCTGCCAAGATCATGCTCAAGTGAGGAGACAAGTAGTAGTTCTACGGACCACAAGCAAGTTTCTGAAACCTTGCACATTCTTTTTGAAATATGTATAATGACTGAATGCAACAGTCTAATGCAACACCACCAATACTATTTCTTAGTAAGCCTAGTAAAATCTTGCACTACTATAACCAGGAAAGCACTTTACAAATTGAGACAAATTTTAAACCAAATTGGCAATTCCCCAGTTCTTCATGTATCATACAATTAAATTCGAAAAACCCATGAAGATGTACCTCTTAACATGTTCAGAGCTGGACACTCATGGGTTCCTTCGTGCTATCACAGGTTTTCAGGATAGAAGAATAGTAACAGTTTTAATAATCTGAGTGAAATCCAGTAGCGTAATCCTAGTGAAAATTGTCCGGCCCGAGTGAGAATAGTCCATTCTGACTAAAACCTCTGTCGGCTAATCCGAGTGACCCCAACTTCAATCGGGCAATCTGACTGAAATAGAAGATGGAGTCGTATAGTCATCAAGATGGTCTCAGATGAAAAAGTGATCAACGCGACAATTGTTTTCTCATGAAGGGGCCATCTCAATCCGAGTTCGTATACAGTCAGGACAAGGAGCAAAACAGAAGAATCTGGCGTCCGGAATCGACACAGTCAACGTAAAAACTACCCCAGCGGAAAGACTTTGTGGCTACTCCAAACACGGGTAAAGGTGACCTAGCACCAATATGAAGACGGAGTCCTACCGAGTTTAGCGTAGAGTAAGAGTTGTACTAGAACACAAACATGTTCGCATTGACTGTGAATTGCACAGGAAGTCCAGCCTCCCTAGTTTAGTGTCTAATAAGGGTGATGGCCAATTGTAAACTCAAGCACACAAAATCAACCAATCATACCTTTACTTCAATCTACTTTTTTCATCTACCTTTGTCATTGCTTTCATTTATCAGCGACCCCCTTTCTACTATTTCACACATTGATTGATCATCGAGTTAGAGGCAAATAAATTGATCTAGCTCAGCCAATGGTCGCCGCAAGCCCCGATGAGGTCCCTCTCGGGCGAGTGGATTGTCTTGTGTATAGCGCTTCCAGTTGGTGTCCCGTGTTGCAAGTGCTTCAGACTATCAGGACCAATGTTGCAAGCTGGACAATGCACCTTTACCTTAACTGTTTTACAGCTAATATTGCTAGACAAGGAATGGCACTGTGTCGTGCTCTCCATATGAATATCTTGATCTTAGTTGGGCATGCTAATTTCCACACCGAATCCCAAATATTCCTATGTTGGGATGAATCTTATGTCCATACTAAAACTCCCACTCTTCATGATAGGCTAATCAAACCGAAAAAATCCCGGTTCTTGAGGGGCTCCATGCCACAAAGTAGGTCATATATACAAAGGTAGAGGGATAGGAAAGATTCTATGATCGTCTACCAGCCAAAATGTTTGCCTCACCAACTCTTCACCCCAGTCTCCTGAACCCCGATCTATGAGATCAGAGACACGTGAAAGAAGGTTATTCCCACAGATAGTTAGACCATTTTAGGAAGATGACTAAGGTATCCATGGATCATTCCAAATCTCTGGGATTGATCGAAGTTGGACGCACCGCCGTTGGATGCTAGATGTGCCTCCCAGGGTCACCTCCACATCATCAAGTGATGACTGATCTTTTGCTCAGAGCCATCATGCCACATCCTATGACATTCGGCATGCCGCTTGCAGCCGACATGTGTGTCAACGGTGGAGTCGAGGACCTCCGGGAGGACACCCCAACAACTCATACCACTACATTATGCCACTAGGAGCGTTGTCAACTGCCGTTGTGACACCACCGCGCAGGCATGACTTTCATACATGGCAGCCATGGGAGCCCTACCCCAAGGAACTCGAACCATCGATCTGCATCTTTCATGGGCACCGATGAGGCAGCACTAGGCATGCAGCCACTGCTGTTGCGCCGCCACCATCGATGGGACCAAGCCTACGCCCCTCCCCTTGCTTGCGGCAGCAGGGTCGCAATGCACCGATTCGTGCAAAACCACCACTGCTGATTCGCAGTGGAAAGATGAGCCAAAGAGAGGATCTGATGAGGGTGTGGTGGAGAGGCCATCGGCGCCTCCATGGCCAATAAACATAGGCAGGGTTTGAGGTTCGCCTATCCAGAAAATTCGGATCGGACTGTTCGGAGGAGCCTCATCCTCACCTGCTTTTAACTCCTTGTTCAAAATATCTGGATCCACATTCACATGTACATAGCTACAACATATGTAAATAAGAGATAACCCATAGTTTCATCCATGCCACAAGCAACTTGATTGCGATCCAATCCAGCCCCTTTTTATCAAACCATCTTTAATAAGAACACTATCCAGCACTAGAAAACATATGAAAGCTTTAGTTTTAAAGGGTAATTCCAGTTTCCAAAAAGCATAAAAGGGAGAAATGAACAAGAGAAACAACAGGCAGCCATTCTTCTCAAGTACCCATACACATCTATTCTCCTCACCTGTTAAATATACAGAGCTACACAAGGATTTAAGCTTATCCTAGAGAATTGAGGTATCCCCCACAAGGGTTCTTCTGAATCTAAAACACCCCATCATAGTTCAAAAACTTAAGCAACAGTAAAACGCTGACTAACCATAAAAGAATATAACCCAGGAAACTGAGCGGTGAGGAATGTGCCTATATAGTATGCATCTGACAGAAATCATTACTTCCACTAGGTTTCTACGTATAGGAGATTATTGGAAACAATGCAACAAAAACTGTGCAAAATAGAAGCACACAAATTTTAGGTTGCAGTGACAATTTTCTAGAATACTACGACTCATCGGAATGAGACATCCAATCTTGCTATGATTTGAGCTTATTAGTGTCTGTATATGAGTAGGACCTACAGAACCACATGCAATAAAATCATGCAGAAAAATGAATTACGACATCACATTTTCTTAAGAAGTTGACTACGATGCGACCCTTTAATTTACCCAGTATTGCTCCAAGCCCAAGGTCTTCTACTTAGATGTAGGTTGCAAAACAACAAAGAGGAAATCTATAGCTTTTCATGGTCAGCTAAAATTCAATAATATAAGGTGGGAAATGAAAATACCCTAAATATTGACTATTAAAAAGACCACTACATAAAAAAAAGCATTGTTCAATTCAAGTTGACGCTGAAAGAACTACTACATAAATAAAATAAAACAAAAGACAATTCATCCCAGGAATACACAATGAAATGAGCCTGATTAATCAGCAAATATTTGAAAACCAAAGCAATATGACCAATTAATTTTAGTACCAACGCGTAAGATAGTCCCTTCAGCTCGAATGGCATGGAGACAAGCATAATTTTCAAGAACCACACGAGTTTCTGATCACAAATTCATTTACATGAACAAAAAAAAGGCAGCCGGCTCATACTTGGCTCAGTCCATAGATATTGCAACTCCTCCGGATACAAAAGCTAGAGAATTAAGAAGCATCACCTCTTTCAACAGCCGTCAAATGAATGGTGAGGCGTTCACAACATAACCTTCTAGTGCCGGGAAGAAATCATGCGGAACAAGACTTTGTTTGAGCTGAAGGTTACAAGCATATGTGTGCTTGCAATCAAGATGTAAGCTATCTACTAGTTTGCCTTCAGTGTCAACACAAAACAACCACCGGTCATAAGTGACCTGCAAGAGGAAGTCGCCATCCCGCGACACAGCGCTCACATCCCAAAAGCAGGTCGAGCTTCCTATCTGCCCCATAATTTCTGCGGACGGCAATTTGATCTGGCACTTGTAATTCCAAACCTCGTTTTCGTAGTTCTGCAACACCAGTATCTCTACAATCTCCGTATCATCATCATAGCTATAGATGCCAAGCGTGTCATCTACCTCTAAGATACGTGAGTTGGCGTGAACAACCGGAGCACCCTTCTGTCTGAACGACTCAGCTGCGGTGTACTGGGGGGAACCAATGCTGTAGTGGGGGGAACCAATGCAAGCTATCACGGACCAGGCAAGGTTTCTGCATGCACAATGCAAACGCTGCCTCCGGCTCCCCAATGTACCTCGGTGGCTGGTCGGAGCCCAACACAAAGACATAGCAGCCAATTTTACTATTAGGCTGCATATGTACACGAATCGACTCCATGTGAAGTAAGATCCGGTATTCGCCCGTAGGGCGGTGTGGGTACAGCATCATAACAGTAAAACCCTCCAGCTGCCGGAGGGGAGCATGCTGACGCGTGACGGGGTTACACACGGAAACGTGGTTGCACATGGCCACCATAGAGAGGATGAGGAGACCGTCGCAGGAGGCCGCCAGGCTGAAGGTATCATCAAGCCGAGCGACGGGTTGGATCTGGGCGTCGGCGGCCTGGTGGTCGAAGGCCTGGATGCTTAGGTAGCGGCCGTCGCCGTGTTGGACGCTGCAGATGATTGGTAGGGCGGGCTGGCGGGCATGATGGGCCAGCAGGAAGCGGCGCTTCGAGGTGGTACGGCGCCAGGAACGACAGACGGCGCGACAGCGGAGGAGGGATTTCGGGGGGACGCGAACAAGGATCTCGAAGAACATGATCTCCTTCGAGAGGCCGCGGTGGAGAGGCGTCGCTCCTGTCCTCGAGGCCTTCGCCATGGTCGCCCGCCGGGATTCCATCGCAGCAACCAGAGATCGGTATTGGTGATCTCCCGATAGATTCCGATTCTTTTGTATTCGCCTCCTTCTCCCGTACGCATACCTCCCAGCCAGGTGACCTGGTATTTGCGGGGCCATGCGCCTCTTCCTTTTCTGCCAGTCCAACTTATTTTCTCACAAACTACTCCCTCATGAATATTTTATTTTAACAATAAATAAAACCGGAACGACTTTGTCATACGGTGTACTATCAATGTGCAACCAATTTAACTACAAATAGTCAAATCCCTCAGGCTTAGCCACGGTCTTTTGGCAGGTTGTTGAAAACATATCCAAAAATGCTCCTAAAACCATCTTAAAAATCAGAACCTTGATGCTCTTCTGTTTTATTAGAGATTTCGTCATTCATCTCTACAAAACCTCTTTGTCAATGGCCATTCTACCTTCTTTACTGAATTGATAAAGCTAGATATACTATCAAAAAGAAAAGTCAGATTGTCGTTCTAAAATTATACGTACTAAAAATATCGGCGAATATCACTGGGCCATGACAACCAACTTTATGCAAGTTACGTAGGATTGTTTTTGCCACACAGATGGCGATGGAGAGGAGTTTTTTGCTTCTCCGCAAATATATCATTATATATGTTCCAGCTGTTGTATGACGAGGGCCCACATAGCTGTGACAAAAAAAGAAGTGCAATGTGTATTCAGGAGGGATCTATAGAATGTCTGGGTGAGTAGCAAACCCTACCCCCAAATGGTTTGGTAGTTGAGGAGGGCTAGGATCTAGTAAAATTTGTGGGTAGAATGTCTTTCAACCAGTTCTCAAAAAGAAAAATATGTCTCTCAACCAGTGCTACACGCCAGCCGGGTTATATTCTCAAAAGATCCATCGCCTCCGTATCCGTTAGATGGAGCCTTGAATAACCATCCAATTTTTGCAACAGGAGCCTTGCTGCAATCTTCACTAAACCGTTTTCCCCTCTAACACAAGACCCGTGTTGCGACTTCAACAGGGGCCATGTTGCAACCCTCGACCGAGCGCTGCAAAACCGACCCCTTTGCAACATGACCCATGTTGCGACTACAAACAGTGGCCATGTTGCAAACCCGGGCCGAGCTCACATTGTCGGCATCGTCAGAACCGAGCCTAGCTCCCAATTGCATGACGACGTTCCTGCGAACAGCATCGCGAGACCGACTCGCAACACTGTCATCCCCATGAATCAGATTGTGGCTCCAGCCTTGCACGAATGGTGGCTCGCTAGCGCCCTTCAATTAGAGCTTGGCCATCAGCAAATTTTATTTCCCTTTGTTATGGTTGAAGGTTGCAACGATTCTCTTTGCATCATCGGCACCGCCGCGAATCGCAACAGCATGTCGTGTTGTTGTGGGAGGAGAACCCGATGAGCGGTTGAGATAGAGCTCATCGGTGATGGGAGATGACGTCGTGGCGTGTGCGGGAGCGGAGAGCGAGAAAAAATGGAGAACATGACTAAGCGCTTGGATAAGATTCGCTAGTGGAAGAAATAAAGTGATTCGGGCCGCACGGGGAGAATTGTCACGTGTACAACACGGCGAATGCATGCAACATTATCAGTCGGTTGATGCGAAACATTTCTGATGCTTCTAGGGATCATTCAACACTTAAAAATAGATTGTTTTTTTTTTGCCACGACTTCCACGAATGTCATTCCCTGATGAAACTTGGCAAGCACTTAAAACATTTGTCACTCTTTGCTACCAACTTTTTTTAAAAAAATTAGATTTTATTGTTCATGGTGGTATCATAAGAGCTAAAACATGGATGGGCACTTACCAACACTTTTGTCATGAATGCAAGTTGACATACAGGCGATGTTTCTCCGAACATTTTGGTATATTATTTGCAATTTTCTGATTTCGTATGAATTAGTTATGAAGTTTTCAAAGGGATGGTCAAACGGCTAAAGGGCAAAAGCACAAGACACCAAAGTGGATTGGGCAAGACCACGTGTTTTCAGAAATTATGGGCAATCCTGACGAGGTGGACACAACTAAGGGTATAAAACCAATTATCCCATTTAAGAAGTATGACTATAAATGTTTTTGACGACATTAACATGTTAATTGACATGCATGAACATTTTTTTCATATATGGTGTAGACGTATAACAATTGTTTTGTTAGACCTTTTTTCGTCGAAACATTTCCCAGAGGTTGCTTCATAATTTTACTTTGCCCACATAAGCATTTTACTTGACACACATAGATATTTTATTTGTCACATATAAATAAAAGCAAAAAATCATAAAAAAATAGTGTGTTAACTGAAGGTGAATTTACAAATTATTCACTATTGGGTGAAAGCAGTAAAAGTAAACTCCAACAAAAAAATTTGCGAGAAAAACTCCAACAAAGTTAATTGGCTACTAGCCATTTAACGTCATTTCCGTCAAGTGTAGCGGGAGGGGGAGGGGAGTTAGGAGATGTAGAATTCTTTTAACTGGTTGCAACTAAGGTCAGCTCAATTTTTCCCAAAAACATTGAGCTGAAAATTATGATACGAGATCATTAGACTTGATAAATCAATATTCTTCTATTTTACATATCTACAATATACATAAGGTATAAATATATTACAGGCAAGAAATATTAAAAAATATAGTACCATATGATAATGATAATTGAAAGTAATTAGTCTGGCTAAAATATGAGGTTGTTAATTAGTGTGCCTTTGACAATCATGTCCTTCATCTCCTCGTCACTCTCCTACCATTGGCCTCTCTTGCTCGCCGATGCTAGTGGTCCCTGTAAATCCAAGACCTTCAAGTTCCAGGATTTTTGGGCCTCCATTCCGAGCTTCCCCGACATTATCCAGGGGGCTTTCCAATGGCTTTTCCGCAAACTCAAAAAGACCGACGTTGGCCTCGCCGAGTGGACTGGCCGACTTTTCTCCAAGAACAAGATCCATCTCCATGCCACCATTCTCCGCCTTGACATTGAACAAGAGAAAAGACAACTCTGTTTGACTGAGCAGGATCTCTGTGCAAGGCTTAGAAGATTGTTGGTCAGTTTGGCGGTGGTTGAGCGCTCTCGGAAGAAGCATTTTTTCTTATGATCATTGGTAATGAAAATGATGTAGTGCCACATATTTCCAGATGAATAGCACTTGGCAGACAGCATGGCGCTAGGAAAAATTGTGGATGAAAATGAGCAAAGCACATGGCTGGCAACAAAAATGTCAAATGAGCAAAATGTGGGACCCGGCATTTGTTTCATGCAGAATTGAATTGACATCATCGTCTAAGTTATGTATCATGACCATGAAACAGTTATCAGGTTTGCAGCTGAAGTGAAAATACTGGAGATGGGAGGCAACAGAAAAGACATGTAAGCACGCCACGGAGAGGCAATCTGCTACAGTTTATGTTCACTAGAACAAAACAGAGAACATGAAACACATGTAGAATGCTAATGAAAAGGCCACCATTAATAACTCAAAAAAAATAAGATCTAGATAAAAAAAGTCAATTCTTCAGTTCAAGAAACAAACACATTGGGGAAGGTATACTACTGATGCTAACTAGTAGGCAGTAAGAAGACACCTTAGAGGCCTAGATAACAAAAAGACAATTCTCCAGTTATAGAAAATAGAGACATGAGGCAAATAGCTAGTACATATTTCAAACAACCCACCAAAATGACTTAGTAATGTTGGCATCAACGAGCAAAATAATCCCTTAGTTCCAAAAGGGTACAGACAGAAGCATAGATTACATGCAACTATGTAACAGCCGGGGCTTCTTAATTAGATTTTTATATGCATCATGGACGAACAGGCTAGTATAGCCACATAGTGGATCCAATTGGTATATAATGCCACTCAACAACCTTCAGACGAAAGGCAAATCATTGACAACATAATCCTCGAGTCTTGGAAAGAAGTTATGTGGAACAAGACTTTGTTTGAGCTGATGATGAGTAAAACGAAGGCTTTCACGGTAGAAACTGCGGACCAACTTGCCACCGACGTCGATCTGAAGTAGCCACTCGCCAAACTGGACCAGGACTAGCACATCATCATCCCAAGACATGGCCACCACATACCAACTGCTGTGCTGCGTTCCGCACTGCATCATGATCTCTTCAACGGGCAATTCAATTCGGCACTTGACGATCCATTCCTCGTTTTCGTAGTCCTTCAACACCCAAATATCGACATGTGTGACTTCATCATCAACGGAATACATAGCAAGCATGTCATCCGTCTCAAACAGGCCATCAAGAACCGGACAGTGCATCTTCCGGAACGACTCGGTGGTGGTGTTGAACACCATTATCATGGTGCTCCCATCCTCATGGTGCTCTAGTGGCCAATGCAGGCTACCACGAAACAGGACAGGTATGGGTACAATCGCAAATATCACCTCCTTCTGCCACTCGTAGTCGATTTCCCTCGGCGGCTGGGGGGAGCCCAGTGTCAAGACGTGGTAGACATCCTGAAAGCCAGGAGTTCCCAGTTGGCCATCAGCTGCGTCTTCATCATCATACACCAGTTCCTGTTCCCGGTACAACAGTCGGTACTCGCCCGTAGGGTTGTTCAGGTAGATCCCCAGGAGAAGGAAGCCATGAAGCTGCGGGAGTGAAGCATGCTGACGGGTTGCCAGGTTGCATATGACGAAGCACTTGGTATGGACGGAGAGGACCAGGAGGCCGTCGCAGGAGGCCACCGGACGGAAGAAACGGTGGTCTACGAGTCGCGCGACAGACTTCAACTGGTCGGTGCCGGTGTCGGCGACCCCTGCCCGGTCATCCAAGGGAACGATGTCTAGGGACAAGCTGGTGATGCCATTACGATGGTCGTGACTATGGAGGAGGGGGACGGTGGGCTGGTGGACGTGGTGGGCGAGGAGAAAGTCGCCGGTGGTGGTGGCTACGTGCCAGGCGCGGCAGACAGCGCGGCAGCGGAGGAGGGATTCTGGAGGGAGGCGGACGAGGATACCCCAGACGACGATCTCATCCGGGAGGCCGCGGTGGAGAGGCGTCTCTCCTGCTCGTGCGGCCTTCGGCATGGTCGCGGGTTAGGGTTTCCGTCCCAGCTTCCCAGGAACGAGACGAATTTTTCTTTTTCTTTTTTTACCGATTAGCGAAGCCAAGGAACGAGAGGATATGAGAACCTGTCGGAAAAAAAAATGGACGGACTTGGGCTTAGCCCAGGTATGTTTTCCAAGTTTGCATAAAGCATAGCAAATACTCCTAAAGCCGGCCCTCTCTTGATCTCACACAAAAAAAAACTCCTAAACCCTCTGTGTTAAACCTAAGGTGAATGCTAGGCGCCGGTGCACCGGCCCATGTTTGGGCCGGTCGAGCGCTAGCCATCCGATAAACGTGATTAGCGCCGTCTGATTTGCTCCTTCTGGTGCGTCTCTCTCCTTGCCTTCGCTGAAAAAGTCAACCGCTGGCTACATGCACTTCCCTTCGCCGCACAAGTGGTCGTCGCCGTGGTCGCGAAGTCTCCCCTTCTCAGATCGATGGCTCGGCCCACTGCTGGTACTGCCTTCCTCATCGCCGCGCACAGAAACATCCGTCAGTCGCTGGTGGTAGCTGCTGCAGTTGCTGGTTGCAGCAAAAAAAAAGGGCCCTGTTATTGCCGGAGGTAGCTGTCGTTCTCGCCGGTTGGAGCAAAAGCACGGCCGCCGTCGCCGTCGGTGGCCGCTGCCGCCGTCGCCGGTTCAGCACGGGGCTGTCTGGTTGCAGCAAAAACCATTAGTGGTTCCAGCAAAAAAGGGCACGTATGTAGCAAAAAAAGCATGGTTCCGCTTCCGCCTCCACATAACAGAAAAATTGCACCGAGTCAAAGCAAATCCAAAGAATATCATGATTCCAGCAAAACAAATGTATGGTTCCAGCAAAAAAATCGCCCAGTTCCAAAGAACAAATGCTCGCTGTCTCCGGATGGTACCAAATATTCTAGGACGCCGATAACTGCCACACGTGTGGGCGTTAAGGAATCTGCCCACACGTTCCGTGTGGTGCCTAAGAGGATCAGCCCACACGTCTGTGTGTGGGCAAAACAACTAGCGCCCACACACCTCTTTTTTCCCTCTCGGCCCCTCTTACACGCGTGCGTGTGGGCGAAATAGATAGGCCCACACGCCCGGTACGTCAGGCCTCGTACCTCGTGGTCCCGCACGCCCCACGTGACACTTTACCGCACGCCCCGTAGTTGCCATGGGCCGGACCCTCGTCCATGTTCGTTTAAGTGCAGTTGCCATGTCGCTGAACTACGGTTGCCATGTCGGACAACTACATTTGCCATGTTTGCTCAACTGCAGTTGCCATCTCAGGTCAAAGTTCCAGATTGCCATTTTTTTGACAACTACAGCTGTTGCCATGCATGGTCTGGTCTACTGCAGTTGCCATGGTTTCAAAATTTTAGGAGTTGGCACCTACTAACACTAGGCAGTTGCCATGTAGCGCTATAAAAAAAGGCATGGCAAAAAACATGTTTGGGTAAAAGAGAGAGTTGCCATGTGCTCACAAGCACGCTAGGACAGTTGCCATTTAAAAAGAAAGAGTTGCCATCTGCTTACGTGCACGCTAGGGCAGTTTGCCATGTACCATGCAAAACATATGGCAACTGACATGTTCGGGTAAAAAAAAGAGAGAGTTGCCATCTGCTTGCAATCACACTAGGGCAGTTGCCATGTACATTGTAAAATGCATGGCAACTGGCAGCTTGGGTGTGGGAGACGAGGCGGGCGTGTGGGCGAGATGGCAAACGCCCCCACACCATGTTGGGGAACGTAGTAATTTCAAAAAATTTCCTACGCACACGCAAGATCATGGTGATGGTATAGCAACGAGAGGGGAGTGTATCTTTATACCCTTGAAGATCGCTAAGCGGAAGCGTTTATCAACGCGGTTGATGTAGTCGTACGTCTTCACGATCCGACCGATCCAAGTACCGAACGCACGGCACCTCCGAGTTATGCACACGTTCAGCTCGATGACGTCCTCGCCTTCTCGATCCAGCAAGACGGGCGAAGTAGTAGATGAGTTCCGGCAGCACTACGGCGTGGTGACGGTGTTGGTGAAGAACAATCTCCGCAGGGCTTCGCCTAAGCACTACGGAAACTATGACGGAGGATAAGCACTACGGCACACGGCTTGGTGTTTCTTGATGTGTCTTTGGTGCTAGCCCTACCCCTCTATTTATATGTTGAACCTTGGGGTCGAAACTTGGAGTAAAAGCCTCCACAAAGTCGGTTTCACCCGAAAGGCAAGAGTCCTTCTCGGACTCCAGGGCCAGACGTCAGGGTTCCCGGCGTCTGGACCAAGACGCTAGGGACCTTGGCGTCTGGCCCCTGGACTCCACAAAACTTCCTTTTGCGCTTTCCAAAAACCTTGTGGGCTTTCCACTTTGGCCCAAATAACGTGTTCTCGTACCCAAACATTTCGGGAAACATCCGGAACCCCTTCCGGTGAATTCCGGAACCCTTCCGGAGATCAAACACTATTATCCCATATATCAAAATTTATCTCCGGACCATTCCGGAGTTCCTCGTCATGTCCATGATCTCATCCGGGACTCCGAACAACATTCGATTACCAACATGCATAACTCATATAATACTATATTGTCAACGAAACATTAAGCGTGCGGACCCTACGGGTTCGAGAACTATGTAGACATGACCGAGACGCGTTTCCGGTCAATAACCAACAACGGGACCTGGATGCCCATATTGGCTCCCACATATTCTACGAAGATCTTTATCGGTCAAACCGCATAACAACATACGTTGTTCCCTTTGTCATCGGTATGTTACTTACCCGAGATTCGATCGTCGGTATCCAATACCTAGTTCAATCTCGTTACCGGCAAGTCTCTTTACTCGTTACGTAATGCATCATTCCGTAACTAACTCATTAGCTACATTGCTTGCAAGGCTTATAGTGATGTGCATTACCGAGAGGGCCCAGAGATACCTCTCCGACAATCAGAGTGACAAAACCTAATCTCGAAGTACGCCAACTCAACATGTACCTTTGGAGATACCTGTAGTACTCCTTTATAATCACCCAGTTACGTTGTGACGTTTGGTAGTACCCAAAGTGTTCCTCCGGTAAATGGGAGTTGCATAATCTCATAGTTACAGTAACATGTATAAGTCATGAAGAAAGCAATAGCAACATACTAAACGATCAAGTGCTAAGCTAACGGAATGGGTCAAGTCAATCACATCATTCTCCTAATGATGTGATCCCGTTAATCAAATGACAACTCTTTTGTCCATGGTTAGGAAACATAACCATCTTTGATAAACGAGCTAGTCAAGTAGAGGCATACTAGTGACACTATGTTTGTCTATATATTCACACATGTATTATGTTTTCGGTTAGTACAATTCTAGCATGAATAATAAACATTTATCATGAAATAAGGAAATAAATAATAACTTTATTATTGCCTCTAGGACATATTTCCTTTAGTCTCCCACTTGCACTAGAGTCAATAATCTAGATTATATAGTAATGATTGTAACACCCATGGAGTCTTGGTGTTGATCATGTTTTGCTCGTGAGAGAGGCTTAGTCAACGGGTCTGCAACATTCAGATCCGTATGTATCTTGCAAATCTCTATGTCTCCCACTTGGACTTGGTCCCGAATGGAATTGAAGCGTCTCTTGATGTGCTTTGTCCTCTTGTGAAATCTGGATTCCTTTGCCAAGGCAATTGCACCAGTATTGTCACAGAAGATCTTCATTGGTCCCGATGCACTAGGTATGACACCTAGATCGGAAATGAACTCCTTCATCCAGACTCCTTCATTCGCTGCTTCAAAAGCAGCTATGTACTCCGCTTCACATGTAGATCCCGCCACGACGCTTTGTTTAGAATTGCACCAACTTACATCTCCACCGTTTAATATAAACACATATCCGGTTTGCGATTTAGAATCATCCGGATCAGTGTCAAAGCTTGCATCGACGTAACCTTTTACGACTAGCTCTTTGTCACCTCCATATACGAGAAACATATCCTTAGTCCTTTTCAGGTATTTCAGGATGTTCTTGACCGCTGTCCAGTGATCCACTCCTGGATTACTCTGGTACCTTCCTGCCAAGCTTATTGCTAAGCATACGTCAGGTCTGGTACACAGCATTGCATACATGATAGAGCCTATGGCTGAAGCATAGGGAACATCTTTCATTTTATCTCTATCTTCTGATGTGGTCGGGCATTGAGTTTGACTCAACTTCACACCTTGTAGCACAGGCAAGAATCCTTTCTTTGCCTGATCCATTTTGAACTTCTTCAAAATTTTGTCAAGGTATGTGCTTTGTGAAAGTCCTATCAAGCGTCTTGATCTATCTCTATAGATCTTGATGTCCAATATGTAAGCAGCTTCACCGAGGTCTTTCATTGAAAAACTTTTATTCAAGTATCCCTTTATGCTATCCAGAAATTCTATATCATTTCCAATTAATAATATGTCATCTACATATAAAATCAGAAATGCTACAGAGCTCCCACTCACTTTCTTGTAAATACAGGCTTCTCCAAAATTCTGTATAAAACCATATGCTTTGATCACACTATCAAAACGTTTATTCCAACTCCGAGATGCTTGCACCAGTCCATAAATGGATCGCTGGAGCTTGCACACTTTGTTAGCACCTTTTGGATCAATAAAACCTTCTGGCTGCATCATATACAACTCTTCTTCTAGAAATCCATTCAAGAATGCAGTCTTGACATCCATTTGCCAAATTTCATAATCATGAAATGCAGCAATAGCTAACATGATTCGGACAGACTTAAGCATCGCTACGGGTGAGAAAGTCTCATCGTAGTCAACTCCTTGAACTTGTCGAAAACCTTTCGCAACAAGTCGAGCTTTATAGACAGTTACATTACCATCAGCGTCAGTCTTCTTCTTAAAGATCCATTTATTCTCAATGGCTTGCCGATCATCGGGCAAGTCAACCAAAGTCCATACTTTGTTTTCATACATGGATCCCATCTCAGATTTCATGGCCTCTAGCCATTTTGCGGAATCTGGGCTCATCATCGCTTCCTCATAGTTCGTAGGTTCATCATGGTCAAGTAACATGACTTCCAGAATAGAATTACCGTACCACTCCGGTGCGGATCTTACTCTGGTAGACCTACGAGGTTCAGTAGAAACTTGATCTGAAGTTTCATGATCAATATCATTAGCTTCCTCACTAATTGGTGTAGTTGTCACAGGAACCGGTTCTTGTGATGAACTACTTTCCAATAAGGGAGTAGATACTGTTATCTCGTCAAGTTCTACTTTCCTCCCACTCACTTCTTTCGAGAGAAACTCCTTCTCTAGAAAGGATCCGAATTTAGCAACGAAAATCTTGCCCTCAGATCTGTGATAGAAGGTGTACCCAATAGTCTCCTTTGGGTATCCTATGAAGACACATTTCTCCGATTTGGGTTCGAGCTTATCTGGTTGAAGTTTCTTCACATAAGCCTCGCAACCCCAAACTTTAAGAAACGACAACTTTGGTTTCTTGCCAAACCACAGTTCATAAGGCGTCGTCTCAATGGATTTTGATGGTGCCCTATTTAACGTGAATGCTTCCGTCTCTAAAGCATAACCCCAAAACGATAGCGGTAAATCAGTAAGAGACATCATAGATCGTACCATATCTAGTAAAGTACGATTACGACATTCGGACACACCATTTCGTTATGGTGTTCCGGGTGGCGTGAGTTGCGAAACTATTCCGTATTGTTTCAAGTGTAGACCAAACTCGTAACTCAAATATTCTCCTCCACGATCAGATCGTAGAAACTTTATTTTCTTGTTACGATGATTTTCCACTTCACTCTGAAATTCTTTGAACTTTTCAAATGTTTCAGACTTGTGTTTTATTAAGTAGATATACCCATATCTGCTTAAATCATCTGTGAAGGTGAGAAAATAACGATATCCGCCACGAGCCTCAACATTCATTGGACCACATACATCTGTATGTATGATCTCCAACAAATCTGTTGCTCTCTCCATAGTACCGGAGAACGGTGTTTTAGTCATCTTGCCCATAAGGCACGGTTCGCAAGTACCAAGTGATTCATAATCAAGTGATTCCAAAAGACCATCAGTATGGAGTTTCTTCATGCATTTTACACCGATATGACCTAAACGACAGTGCCACAAATAAGTTGCACTATCATTATCAACTCTGCATCTTTTGGTTTCAACACTATGAATATGTGTATCACTACTATCGAGATTCAATAGACCACTCTTCAAGGGTGCATGACCATAAAAGATATTACTCATATAAATAGAACAACCATTATTCTCTGATTTAAATGAATAATCGTCTCGCATCAAACAAGATCCAGATATAATGTTCATGCTCAACGCTGGCACCAAATAACAATTATTTAGGTCTAATACTAATCCCGATGGTAGATGTAGAGGTAGCGTGCCGACCGCGATCACATCGACTTTGGAACCATTTCCCACGCGCATCGTCACCTCGTCCTTAGCTAATCTTCGCTTAATCCGTAGTCCCTGTTTCGAGTTGCAAATATTAGCAACAGAACCAGTATCAAATACCCAGGTGCTACTGCGAGCATTAGTAAGGTACACATCAATAACATGTATATCACATATACCTTTGTTTACTTTGCCATCCTTCTTATCCGCCAAATACTTGGGGCAGTTTCGCTTCCAGTGTCCAGTCTGCTTGCAGTAGAAGCACTCAGTTTCAGGCTTAGGTCCAGACTTGGGTTTCTTCTCTTGAGCAGCAACTTGCTTGTCGTTCTTTTTGAAGTTCCCCTTCTTCTTCCCTTTGCCCTTGTTCTTGAAACTAGTGGTTTTGTTAACCATCAACACTTGATGCTCCTTCTTGATTTCTACCTCCGCGGCCTTTAGCATTGCGAAGAGCTCGGGAATAGTCTTGTTCATCCCTTGCATATTATAGTTCATCACGAAGCTCTTGTAGCTTGGTGGCAGTGATTGAAGAATTCTGTCAATGACACTATCATCAGGAAGATTAACTCCCAGTTGAATCAAGTGATTATTATACCCAGACATTTTGAGTATGTGTTCACTGACAGAACTATTCTCCTCCATCTTGCAGCTATAGAACTTATTGGAGACTTCATATCTCTCAATCTGGGCATTTGCTTGAAATATTAACTTCAACTGCTGGAACATCTCATATGCTCCATGACGTTCAAAACGTCGTTGAAGACCCGGTTCTAAGCCGTAAAGCATGGCACATTGAACTATCGAGTAGTCATCAGCTTTCCTCTGCCAGACGTTCTTAACGTCGTTAGTTGCATCAGCAGCAGGCCTGGCACCCAGTGGTGCTTCCAGGACGTAACTTTTCTGTGCAGCAATGAGGATAATCCTCAGGTTACGGACCCAGTCCGTGTAATTGCTACCATCATCTTTCAACTTTGCTTTCTCAAGGAACGCATTAAAATTTAACGGAACAACAACACGAGCCATCTATCTACAAACAAACATAGACAAGCAAGATACTATCAGGTACTAAGTTCATGATAAATTTAAGTCCAATTAATCATATTACTTAAGAACTCCCACTTAGACAGACATCTCTCTAGTCATCTAAGTGATCACGTGATCCAAATCAACCAAACCATGTCCGATCATCACGTGAGATGGAGTAGTTTCAATGGTGAACATCGCTATGTTGATCATATCTACTATATGATTCACGCTCGACCTTTCGGTCTCCATGTTCCGAGGCCATATCTGTATATGCTAGGCTCGTCAAGTATAACCTAAGTATTCCGCGTGTGCAACTGTTTTGCACCCGTTGTATTTGAACGTAGAGCCTATCACACCCGAGCATCACGTGGTGTCTCAGCACGAAGAACTTTCGCAACGGTGCATACTTAGGGAGAACACTTCTTGATAATTAGTGAGAGATCATCTTAAAATGCTACCATCAATCAAAGCAAGATAAGATGCATAATGGATAAACATCACATGCAATCAATATAAGTGATATGATATGACCATCATCATCTTGTGCTTGTGATCTCCATCTTCGAAGCACCGTCATGATCACCATCGTCACCGGCGCGACACCTTGATCTCCATCGTAGCATCGTTGTCGTTACGCCATCTATTGCTTCTACGACTATCGCTACCGCTTAGTGATAAAGTAAAGCAATTACAGGGCGTTTTGCATTTCATACAATAAAGCGACAACCATATGGCTCCTGCCAGTTGCCGATAACTTCGGTTACAAAACATGATCATCTCATACAATAAAATATAGCATCACGTCTTGACCATATCACATCACAACATGCCCTGCAAAAACAAGTTAGACGTCCTCTACTTTGTTGTTGCAAATTTTACGTGGCTGCTACGGGCTTAGCAAGAACCGTTCTTACCTACGCATCAAAAACCACAACGATAGTTCGTCAAGTTGGTGCTGTTTTAACCTTCGCAAGGACCGGGCGTAGCCACACTCGATTCAGCTAAAGTGAGAGAGACAGACACCCGCCAGCCACCTTTAAGCACGAGTGCTCGTAACGGTGAAACCAGTCTCGCGTAAGCGTACGCGTAATGTCAGTCCGGGCCGCTTCATCTCACAATACCGCCGAACCAAAGTATGACATGCTGGTAAGTAGTATGACTTGTATCGCCCACAACTCACTTGTGTTCTACTCGTGCATATAACATCAACGCATAAAACCTAGGCTCGGATGCCATTGTTGGGGAACGTAGTAATTTCAAAAAAATTCCTACGCACACGCAAGATCATGGTGATGGTATAGCAACGAGAGGGGAGTGTATCTTCATACCCTTGAAGATCGCTAAGCGGAAGTGTTTATCAACGCGGTTGATGTAGTCGTATGTCTTCACGATCCGACCGATCCAAGTACCGAACGCACGGCACCTCCGAGTTCTGCACACGTTCAGCTCGATGACGTCCTCGCCTTCTCGATCCAGCAAGAAGGGCGAAGTAGTAGATGAGTTCCGGCAGCACGACGGCGTGGTGACGGTGTTGGTGAAGAACAATCTCCGCAGGGCTTCGCCTAAGCACTACGGAAACTATGACGGAGGATAAGCACTACGGCACACGGCTTGGTGTTTCTTGATGTGTCTTTGGTGCTAGCCCTACCCCTCTATTTATATGTTGAACCTTGGGGTCGAAACTTGGAGTAAAAGCCTCCACAAAGTCGGTTTCACCTGAAAGGCAAGAGTCCTTCTCGGACTCCAGGGCCAGACGTCAGGGTTCCCGGCGTCTGGACCAAGACGCCAGGGACCCTGGTGTCTGGCCCCTGGACTCCGCAAAACTTCCTTTTGCGCTTTCCAAAAACCTTGTGGGCTTTTCCCTTTGGCCCAAATAATGTGTTCTCGTACGCAAACATTTCGGGAAACATCCAGAACCCCTTCCGGTGAATTCCGGAACCCTTCCGGAGATCAAACACTATTATCCCATATATCAAACTTTATCTCCGGACCATTCCGGAGTTCCTCGTCATGTCCATGATCTCATCCGGGACTCCACACAACATTCGGTTACCAACATGCATAACTCATATAATACTATATTGTCAACGAAACGTTAAGCGTGCAGACCCTACGGGTTCGAGAACTATGTAGACATGACCGAGACACGTTTTCGGTCAATAACCAACAGCGGGACCTGGATGCCCATATTGGCTCCCACATATTCTACGAAGATCTTTATCGGTCAAACCGCATAACAACATACGTTGTTCCCTTTGTCACCGCTATGTTACTTACCCGAGATTCGATCGTCGGTATCCAATACCTAGTTCAATCTCGTTACCGGCAAGTCTCTTTACTCGTTACGTAATGCATCATTCCGTAACTAACTCATTAGCTACATTGCTTGCAAGGCTTATAGTGATGTGCATTGCCGAGAGGGCCCAGAGATACCTCTCCGACAATCAGAGTGACAAAACCTAATCTCGAAGTACGCCAACTCAACATGTACCTTTGGAGACACCTATATTACTCCTTTATAATCACCCAGTTACGTTGTGACGTCTGGTAGTACCCAAAGTGTTCCTCCGGTAAACGGGAGTTGCATAATCTCATAGTTACAGGAACATGTATAAGTCATGAAGAAAGCAATAGCAACATACTAAACGATCAAGTGCTAAGCTAACGGAATGGGTCAAGTAAATCACATCATTCTCCTAATGATGTGATCCCGTTAATCAAATGACAACTCTTTTGTCCATGGCTAGGAAACATAACCATCTTTGATAAACGAGCTAGTCAAGTAGAGGCATACTAGTGACACTATGTTTGTCTATATATTCACACATGTATTATGTTTCCGGTTAATACAATTCTAGCATGAATAATAAACATTTATCATGAAATAAGGAAATAAATAATAACTTTATTATTGCCTCTAGGGCATATTTCCTTCACACCAGCCCTTGTGCGTGACTGAAAACTGGTGTGTGGGCGAACTGCTAAACGCCCACACACCGGCCCCTCCGTGTGGTAAAACGGATGTGTGGGCGACCTCTCTCACACACCACACACGCGAATTGTCCTACGTGGCATACGAAATAAGCTAATCCGTGCCAAGATTCGTGCAGAAGTTACTGGACGGCGATGGATGCATGTGGTCGAGATGGTCAACGCTCACACGTGTGGGCGTTAACATTTCCGATATTCTAGCCGGTCCCAGCAAAATACGCGACTGTGTCGATGCATGCTGGAACTGATCACCAAGGGTGCTACAACCATGGTTATAAAAAGCTGGAACCGACCGCTAGGAAAGTTGCAACCGGCCAGAGCAGTAGTGGAAGCCGTGATGCCGTCACCGTCGATGTTACAAACAGTATGTACAAAAGCTGGAACCGGCAACGTAATTTGTTTCAACGGCGAGAGACTGCCAGACGCCGATTGCTGAACCGTCGGCGAAAAAATGTCGTGACCATGCTGCGAGGAAGCTGCAACTGGCAAAAAACAATGGCGACGACGGTGCTTCAACCTAGAGCGCAGAAAAAATTACTACTGAGAGACGCCATGGCCATCGTCGAGGAAGAAAAGCCGGTTCCAGCAATTTCATGTAAATGGGTTGAATCTTTTTAAATGTAGGGTTGAAGCTTTCATGTAAACGGTTGCAGCTTTTTTCATTTGGGCAAGAAATCGATAGTTGAAGCTTTTTTCCACCGTCGACGTTCGCTGCACGGGTTGCACGAATGATGGCCACTAAACATCACCATTAAGATAGATGTAGCAAAAACTCTCTCGTGGTAGCAAAAGACAACGACATTTGCAACAAAAAATCATTGTTGTTGTTGTCCCGGATGCATCTCTGCCATGAATTGATGTAGCAAATTTCTTCGTCAGTTGTAGCAAAATCCGACGATAGTTGCAGCAAAAAATCGTTGTCCCAATCATCTGCACGAACGCCGGCCACCAATCATCACCATTAAAAAAAATGGATGTAGCAAATAAACACGCTGGTCGCAGCAAAAGACAACGACAGTTGCAGCAAAAATCGTTGTCGTTGCAGCAAAAAACAGATGTAACTTCGTCCGTCTGCAGTTGTAGATATTTTTCTCACCCCACAGCTTGAGCGGTTGGTGAAAAAAGAGCTGACCGAGTAAACGTGGTGGGCCAAGGCCACGTGATGGGCCAAGAAAAAAACGTGGATCAGGAGGCGCGGGAGCGCTGGATCGCTACCCGATCGAGCGGTGTGCGCGGGACCGGCCGAAGCTTCGGCCGGTGCACCGTTTGTAAACATTTCCCTAAACCTAAACCTTAATGTGCTTCAATATTATTAGGGATATCTCAGATGATCTTTGTCCTCAGTCAACTGTACTTTCTTTACTAAATTTATTAAGCCAGATACTGTAAAAAAAATAGAGCCATATTTGATCAGAAGAGATCGAGCTGCCCCTATAAAAAATATGTGCAAGTAATCAACGATAGTTGTTTTCCCATGTGGATGGTTACTGTTGTGGTGCTTTAGTTTCAATCACAAATTAATTAATCAAACGTTATTTTCCTACAAAATAAATCAATCAAATAATATTTTCTTTCTTTTTCAATGTATGATAAGGGGGTCCCATATCAGTGAGAAAAGGAAGAAGAGAAATGTTTTCTTTGCTGCAATAAATGATACATCACCGCCGCATAAGCGTGTGCGTCGCAAAACCGACATCCAAAATCAATTCAGAGATTACTTGAACCAGTTGTGGTTGCCTGGGATGAGTAGAGTTTCATAAAAGTAGACTACACGGCCAAATATTTATACACCAATAATTCTTCTTTTGCAGAAACCTAAATGAATAATTCAGTGGCTGAATATTTTTTATTGCAAGTCTTTTTGCGAATACGGAAAGGCTTGCATGTCATTTCATTGATAGCAGGAGTTTAAAGAGAAGTACACGGTGGGTGGGGGCCGGGGTGTTCCGGAGTGTATACACACAAGGGTGTGTCCTTAGATGCTCGAACAGAGGAGGCCGGGATGCTCAGCACGGTTAACCCTATAAAGTCTAACTCTTAGGAATTACTATGTTGATCCCTTTAGCACCTTCCTTGACCCATAGGTGCACGCCATCTTGAATGTCATGCACAAAACAAGAAACAGAGGGCCGCAACGAGTCGAACACGCAACCATTTTGGTGCTTTCAAATCCATCAAGCCATGAGGAGCACAAGGCAGGAGAGACCTCGGTGTAGGGCAGGTGGAGGCGTGTTGATGGAGGTCGCCTACCCGTCCACGAAAGGAATCGTCGGGTCGGGCTTAGTGGGGGTTGAACGACACCAAGACATGGCCTCATGCCAGATGTAGCACGAAAAGGGGCAACCAACCATAAGGTGTCGCAGGTCCTCGGCAGCTTGATATCAAAGATGCATCGATCATGGCGGGGTAGGCCACACCTAGCCAGACGATGGGCGGTCCAACAACGATCCTGCAGGGCCAGCCAGACGAATACCTTGATCTGGAGTGGAGCCCACGTACGCCAGGTTTTAATATGTTACATAACTCTTTGAGGGTTCTTTCACAAGAAGCATGAGCCATTTTGCATTGAAACTTGGTATCAGCAGAGTCATCTGCTGAGAAAGACTAATTTCTTATTTATACAAGATTTCAGATAACATAGTGAAGCCCTCGAAGCGATAACAGAGTCGTAAGTAGAGAAAGTTTCCACAAAGATACCTTCTTTTCCATTGATTAGTAGATATCATGTGATCATGTGACTATGATTAGAAAAGTGTTTCCTAATTCCTGCATTAAGTTTTCTTAGGCAAAATTCCTAGGTTAAGTGGGACTACAGGAGGGAGCAGCGCCATACGAACATATTGCACGCTACTGGCCAAGCCCTGTCAGTCGGTTAAAATAAATTTCTTTTTTCTTAGTCATTTTGTTTTTTGGATATTTTTTTCCTACTAGGTAATTGCCCGTGTATTGCAACGGGCGCATAAACATTCTAGTAGATTAGCCCATGAATGCACTCTATTATTACATTTATGCACTAAGATCTTAGCAAACAATCACCATGATTTACATGTCATCCTATTGTTAAGCACTTACATGATAAAAACTTATTAACCTGCAAAAAAAAATCACCATGATTTATCTACCACCTTATTGTGAAGTCCTTTTTTAGTAAGAACTTATTGACATAACAATAAAATTTGGTAAGGTAATTTGGGACAATTAGTTAGGGAAAATCGATGAGAGAAAAATCAGAGATAGGAGGAACAAAATAAAAAAGAATTAGGGAGGGGGAACTTGCATAAATAGGTTGGATGGGTGAAATGGGAACCTTGCATTCTTTTTAAGTTTTTTTTCTATTGCTCTTTTATTTGACCCTTCCATTTTAACTTTTCTTTTTTTGTAGTCCTATTACACACCTGCTTTCATCAAAACAAATCATCCAATATTTTTTATTTTATGTTTATTGTTCAAGGATCAAAGTGATTTTTTCAGCACAATCTTTTGAACAAACAATGATTTTTTAGTCAAAAAAATGAATAATATTCACATTTAGTTATTTACTATCATCGTTCCTTCCTAATACTTTTTACGAGCAGGGTAAACATTCTTTTATTTCTATACATGAACATATCAATGGATAAAGAAATATTTCTCCATATGAAATTGAATCGTTTGTGGACTGTTTGTACAAAATATTCCTCCATACTCCCTGTTCCTAACTTCCCCCATTCGAAATCTGAGATTTTTTCCAACCATTTTGCATCGTAGCTCCCGCTCTGGGCAGGGATGTCGTCGGTGAAGAACAAGTGGCGATGACATTGGTAGAGGACAGCAACATCATGGCACGGTGCTTGGCAGACATGATAAAACTACATGGTTTGTTGTTGTACTAGTGGTTGGGGCGCCACCTGGTGGCGCCTCTTGAGGCAAAATTGTGCGCACCAATCAAGCTTTCGTATTTGTTAATGTCTTATGACAACATGTATAATTCAGCAAAAAAAGGTCAGTCCAGATGAGCATAGCACTTCAAATATAAGAAACGGTAAAAACTGCAAGAGATAAGTGTTCATTCATACAGCAGAGCAAGCGTACTAGTTTCATAGATACTAAAAGGTGTTGTTTCATAGATACTAACAGGTTTATTTAACAGAGAAGATTGTGAAGCAAAACAAGAATTGTAAAACGGCCCCGCGCGCGACCGGGAGGAAACCCTAGCCGCCGCCGGCCGGGTTCCCCCCTCCCTCTTCCCCTCCCCCCTCGCCGCCGCCAGAGGGCGCGGCCAGGCGAAGCCTGGTCGGCGCCGGCGGCGACGGGGAGTTCCTGTCCCCTCTCGCGTTGGGCTCGGGGCGGGCCGAGGCCGGCGGGTCGGGGTGCCCCGCTTGACGGCGGGCGCGGCAGCGCGGCGGCGCGCCGGTGCAGTGGTGGCAGCGTGACGGGCGTCACGTGGGGCGGCGTGCTTGGGGGCGGGATGTGGTGCCCTCGACCGGATCTGGCCCTCCGGGCGGCGCGGGCCGTGGGCGGCGCGGCTGCGGGAGGCCCCCTCTACCTTGGCCATCCTGGCTGGGGGAGGTGGCGGCGCAGGTGTGGTGGTGTGTGCGGTGGCGCAGGTGTGGTGGTGTGTGCGGCGGCGCAGGTGGTGCGGCCGGTGCGCTGGCCGGTCTGGTGGATGCGTGCCCGGCGGATTCAGTGCCGGAGTCCGGCGGGCGGCGCGGGATGGGCAGTGGCCTGGTGTGGCTGTTGCTCCGGCCGTGGAGAGCTCCACGGTAGCTTGGCACGTCGGCTGCGGCGGCGGCTGGCATGTTTCGGCATCGGTTCGTCCATAGGCGGCGTGCGGCGGCCTTCGATTCCTCTCCCCGTCGCCCGCGCTCCACTTCCGTCGATGGACTGGGCTTCTCCCAGCCATGGTCCATCGCATGTCTCGCGTCCAGTAGCAGGACCGCGCTCGTCTCGCGCCCGGCAGCGGGACCGCTCCCGTCTCGCGCCCGGCAGCAGGACCGCGCCCGTCTCGTGCCCGGCAGCAGGACCACGCTAGTCTCGCGCCCGGCAGCAGGACGGGCCGATGGCGGCTGGTTGGGGGCAGCTCAGGGGTGCGAAAGGTGGGACCTTTCCACCCGTCTCTATAGGTGGCGTGGCGCTGGGTAACTGGTGAGGTGGCGTCGAGGTCTTGGATGCCGGGGCGGCGGCCCTGGTGGTGGTGTCACGGTGCTCTTGGGCAAAGCACGTGCCTGGGTGCTGCCCTGTGACCATGGTCGTGTGGGCGGCATGGTCACCGGGGTGTGGCATTCGGTGGCGGTGAGTATTAGCCGGGGTGAAAACCTGTTCTATCTTCGGACGGACCGGCGGCGGCGAAGCTCGTTCCCTTCCTGAAGGCGTCGTCGCAGCCATCATTGCCCGTCGTGTTGCTCCAGGGGAAACTCAGACTCTCGGGTCGGGCGGTGGCGACGCTCCGGTGTCGTATCCTTCTTGAAGGCACCGCCTTGGAGCCCACGGTTCGTCATATGCGGCTTCATCTCTTCGCGGTGGCGTGTTCACGGTCAAGGACCCGGCTGCTCTTGTAGTGCTTGGGGTGGTGTTGCTGCGCTCAGCGCTTATGTATCTTGCCTCGGGTGTGTGCGTGTGTTGTGGTGGCGTGCGTTTGTACCGGGCTGTTGTTGGTCGATGCTTTATATATAAAGCGGGGCGAAAGCCTTTTTCGGTAAACGGCAAGACATTTCAATTCCCGGATTCAATTGACAGCGACCAACCAACTACGCATTGCAGTTTAGTAACTTGAGGGGAAAACCAATTTATTTTAGCCACAGAGAGACATTTGCTTGGAAGTTCCGACACGTTCGATGATCACCAATTGACTGCTTCCCAACCTGAAGCAAGAAATAGAAGTACGACGAGTTTAGATAAGATGTTCATCATTATGAGTTTGATATCGGATGAGATAAAATACACACAAATCCATATCATAAAACAAAACAATTCCTGACAACAACAAAAAACGGACATGCATTGTAATTTTCCCTGCATAAATAAAATAACTATCCGAGCGTTAACCCAAAGTTCTGTATTGAAGCAGGTAGTCTAAATTTTTTGAGGCTATTTCCTATAACATCATCAATTTCTGGATACAAGTGTAGTGCTGTAGAACGAAAAAAAGAAAATGAAGCAGATCTGCTGCTTCATTTATAAGTTTAAATAGTATGCATCATACCATTTCTATTTTTAATAGAATTTAGACCTTTCTCAAAATTGCATATTTGGTACAGTCTAGATGACAGCAAAACAATTATAAGACTACAGTATATGCACATTTTAGTTTCTATTCATGAACACAGGTGAAATGTGTAACAATAACATATGGTTTCCTTCAATAGCTGAGCTAAGTGTAACTCCTTCAGCTGCATACCACTAATCCATGTTTTGGGATCCTTATAGGAAAGAGCTGATGGTGTGGGAGATATACCACGTCGTTGAAGTACCAACATAATATGCGCAAACTAAGCATAGATGATGTTTATGATACAACAAATAAAAGACATAAATAAAGCCCTTGCATGCTGGGTTGTGGTAGACACATGATATATTGCTGAAACCAGCAATCATATATTTAGAAAATACACAACTTTATGAAAACAGAGAGAAACAATTGCAGAACTGAAACTCCTAATGTAGAGAAGGAAACTGCAAGCAAAGGCTATAATTAAATTACCCAGTGAAATCCCATTCTCCTGGCTTAGTTCCCTAGATTTCATTGTGACAATTAAACTCTCAGCTTGACATAAAAAGGACATGCCTCTCAGTTAGCTCGCAAATAAAGAATATTAACATTGATTTCTACTGTTTGATGCACACAAATAGGAAAAGGGGCATAGAAATGTGTAAAACTGCACATTTCAATGGAAAAAGAAACTTTAAATAAATACTACCTTTAATTCTTAGTTCATCTGCATGCACATGTTAGAAAGTTAAAACACAAACTCAGTCCAACAAAATTGAATCTTTGAAAACAATGTCAATACTCCAATAAAACAAACAGGGACCATTATATGAACTTTGCAGCAGTTATCACTATATGATAGTAGCACTGAGGCCCATGAGCATTATAACTTCCCATCTTTTACCTTCATGCTGACAAAGCACATTTTCTGTCAGCTATAATTAGTATGCATGTACCATAAAACGGAAGCAAGCTACCTTAGCACTTAAGTAGTAAAAGTATGCCAGTAAGTACCAGATACCAAGTGAGTCAATGACAATCTGCCCATGGAAGTTGTCTGGGAAAACTTATGAAAAAGGTATAGATAACCCCCACAACTATTCCATTTGGATCACATAACCCCCTCATCTTTAAAACAGGGTTCTTAATCCCCTAAACTATCCCAAACCGGACAAATCACCCCCTAACCTTCACTTTAGCGGTATGGGACGGTGGTTTTGCATACGTGGCGTCTGGCTTGGGCCCACCGGCTGGCCACGTCGGGCAGGGGCTGCTGGGTGCGGTCTAAAACGACCCCCCAGCCGGTTCGACCCAAATCAGCCGCCGCCGCCGCTTTTCCTTTCTTCCGCGGCCGCCGCCGCTTTTCCTTTCTTCCGCCGCCGCCAAGTTTTCTGCTCCTCCTCCCCTCCAGGCGCATGGCTATGAGCACAGACAGCTAGGGCTCGTCACGGGCTTCTGCATTCAGGTGAGACCACCATCTTTTGGTTCCTCCTTCTCGTACAGGTAGCTGTCGTACGACGGCGAGCTGGAGACACCACGCTGGATTCCATGGAGCGACGACAATATGGGAATGAGACATCACGAGTGCAGCCATTGATTGGTAATTTTCCGTTCTCTGAATCAAATTTGATTGTTTTCTGTTTGGATGTTACATGGATACTCTGCTTTTTCTTTGCAAGATTGGAGGCGTTCGTGGATGCTTGTTCCTGTACGAGATTTCTTCTTCCACTGGTTGGATAAACCAAGCGTTGGCGGATGCCTTCCTGATGTTGTTTGGGACAAGAGCCTTCCTGATGTTGTTTAATACAAGAAGAAAGAGAGTGAAAAGCTTGTACTTCAGAACAAAATACTGTCATTACAGTGACTGAGTTTGGGCATTGAAGTTGGCCTTGCTGGACTATGCGCTGCTTGCTTCTTTGTCCTCTTTCCTGGGTGTGGCATCTGACAAACATAATTATTAGTAGTACTATTTTTAGAAGTGAACAAATATTACTGTTAAAGTTCAGACATAACAAATTACCTGTGTGTTGTTTACTAAATCTTTTTGCTGTTTTTTCCTTGCTCTTTTTGCTGCTCTTGTGTAGCTAGCATTTTGTTTCTGACCTTTATTTGGATTTTTCTGACCTTTACTAAGGAGATCGTGTTGGAGATGAAGAGAAGGGAGGCGAACAGGCTGGGTTTGGGTGGAACCGGCTCGGGGGCGTCGTTTTAGACCGCACCCAGCAACCCCTGTCGCACGTGGCCAGCCTGTGGGCCCAACCCAGGCGCCACATATGCAAAACCACCGTCCCATACCGCTAAAGTGAAGGCTAGGGGGTGATTTGTCCGGTTTAGGATAGTTTAGGGGATTAAGAACCCTGTTTTAAAGATGAGGGGGTTATGTGATCCAAATGGAATAGTTGTGGGGGTTATCTATACTTTTTTCGAAAACTTATCTGTTATCAAACAACATTGTAAAATTCACAACCTGAGAGGAACAACATTAGAAAATTCCACAAGTGTGAACAACAAACACATGAAATAGATATGATCAGACATAGCTCCTACTAACTTTTGTTTTTCGTTTAGGAAACAATATAACTGAAAGCACACGATGACACAAATAACCAAAATAAACTAAAAATCGAGGGAAACATGTGATCATCAGTAGTGATAGAGAGGGAGAAAGGGAGAAGGAATCCCCTTTTCTCAATGTCCTCGCTTGATTTTCTGATGAACTATCTTCATTCTTGTTTTTTTTTTTTGCGGGAAGTATCTTCATTCTTGTTATAGATGAACATTCTGCTAGTGAAGAACAAAATAACATAAGCACATTTGCAGGTAGGAGAAGAAAAGAAGTGTATAGCCAAGCACCTATTGTGGGCTCCAACATCCATGGCCTCCAACCTCTTAATCCCGTCCTCTTTGTCCATGCGCAAGCCGGCGACTGCACGAAGTGCGCTTCCAGCAGTCCTCCATGGTCTGCTACATCACGGCAGAAACAGAGGAGAATAAACAAAGGAAGAGAAATACAAGGGATGAGAAAGGAAAGGAGCTCCCTTCACGCAAGGTTAGTGGTGGGGGATCTAGACTGGAGGAGGTGTTGGTCGACGGGCGACCTTATCGTGCTCCGATATGGTCTAGGTAGCAATGACCAACAATTACGGGAACTCGTCGCCGGGCACACCGGCCGACATTGGTTCGTCCACCCAGTCGAGGTTGTCGACGAGGCCACCCCCGTGAGGCCACCGTCACCGTCCCCATGGGTTGCAGGGCCTCCATCGCTGACGGGAGGGGTATGTGGCGGCGTGGGGCAACGAAGAAAGGGGAGAGCAAGCGAGACGAATAGGTTGCGTGGGATCAACGAGAAAAAGGGGGTCGCGTTCTAGGGGAGGTAATATTTTCTAAATTTTTTAGAGAAAGGGGAGGTTGTATCTGGGCAAAGGCCTACTGTATGTTGACAGCACATCCCACCCATCACCATCTCCGACGCCCCACACGGAACACACCCACACGCATCGGTGACCATACAATGACAACCCGCCCCCACCATAAATCAGGCCCACGGGTCAGTGAAGCGCATTGCTGCACGCGCACACAAGTGCGGTAACCGACGCTCACACCGCTGAGGACGAGGTAGAGGTTAATATTACAAGCACATCAAAGCAAACACGCAAAGGAATTGACAATGGGCCCGCAGAAAAACAAGGGACCACCTGCAGCTACTGAACTCGGGTGCGCACGAGGTGACGCGAACCGGCGGCTTTGCACGCCCCAAGCGCAGAGCGAACCAGCACCTTCCAACTGGCCACGCACCACATCAGGAATTGCTCCGTGCAAAGCTCTGTCGCGATTGGCCGCCAATTTGCAATGCTTGCATCGGCAACGTTTTTGTCCCTAGCTAGTCCGACGTGGACATGCCCAATGAGCACCCTTGATGCACACCATATTGTTTTGGATGCTCCATTCCATGGAAGAAAGGATCGTGGCAGAACATAGGAACGTTGCTGCCCACTCTAATACATGCATGTGGTTACTAGCTAGTCAGCTTAGCTCTGGTAAAATTGCAAATTTGCACTGACATGTAGAAATGCAGTTCATGGCGACGATGAGAACTCTTGATCACCATCTTTTGGATCGCAGTGTCAAACTTACATACTGCATAATGATAGTGTAAAATGTAACCATGCAATCCAAAAGGGTCACATCACAAAGTAGAAAGATGGTTGTTGAGTAGCTTAAGTCTGAGCAGCCAAGCAATTATCCTATAGTTGCACATACATATGCAGTAATCTGGTGTCGCATAACACATGTGCAGTAACAAGTGATAAGAGTGAGCTTTCATCTTGCTTCTAGGACAGCTCTGCCTCAGGGTCGACGGCACGAGCAAGCTTTTCGGCCTGCTCGTGGCCCGTTAAGGACTGGACCGTACAGTCCAGGACCGGTGGGAAAACTGGTCGGTCCGGGCAGCAATTTTCGGCCTGAGAAAGTGCTGGTCCAGTCCTGTGTTTAACTGAGCCGCTTAGTCGGACCGAGAAAACGTAGTCGCACCGCCGCCGCCGTTCCTCGTCATCGTGGGCTTGTGGCCACCGGCAGCCCCCGCGTGAACCATCATGTCCCCGCGCTTCCCCTCTCATCCCTTCCTCACCTCCCAATGCGCCATAGCCTCTTGGCGCCGCTCGCCATCATTGCCATGCGCGCACCGCCGCCGATCGGAAGTTCTCGACCATGGAGTCGACCCCAAACCTGGCACCCATTCCTGCCATGAAGACATCACGTACACCGGCCACCAGCTGCCCCAGGTAGACGAACGACTCGCCGGCACTACCAGGAATAACTGGTCACCATCCGAACACTCTGAAGGTGACGCCGCCGCTGCTGTTCGGGAGTCCCTCTGTGCTTGTCTGGATTTCTCGCGCATGTCAGTTTCGTCAGTCTCATCAGTGAAAGAAGGAATAACAAGAGAGAAACAGCTCGTATGTTCATTCATCTGTCGAGTGTTACAAATATACCGAGAAGAGGAGCACGCAGGTGCGGCCACTACGCCAACACAACCTCCGTAACTAATATATCTAGGTAAGCTCATGAGATCATGCAGTTCATGCACTAGAGACCAGTAGTTGTTATGGAGAGAGAGAGAGAGAGACAGAGAGAGAGACAGAGAGAGAGAGAGAGAGAGAGAGAGAGAGAGAGATAAGTGAGACAATCTCACGTTGGTGCAGCCGGTCGTGTAGGGGTATTCCAACAATCAGATTCAGAAAACTTCGTCAGTTTCGTCACACTTTCAGTTGTCAGTTAATTCTCGCGCAGGTCAGCGCTCGCGCAAGTCGCCCACTTCATCGCTGTAGTAGCGCACGTACGCCACCTCGCTGCAGCAGCCGCACACATCGACGCCTGTGATTGCTGGCCGGTCCATTCGGTCCACTCGGTCTGGCCCGGGCTTCTTCGCCGCCGGTCCAGTCCCTGGAAACGGGACCGCTCGCCTGCTTGGTCCGGTCTGGTCCGGACCACCGGAGGCCGGTCCAAACGAAGGCTCTGTCAGGACAGGACCGTGTCCACCCTGAGCTCTGCCCACATAATTCCTGGTGTTGTCCTCTGCTCGAGACAAGGCGCTAGGTTTTGCTTCCAAATTAATATTGGTTGCAACAGCTCCACGTGAATATGAACATAGCTCGTCTATGGCAATCATGCCGTGTCTCAAGAGTAACATGGTACGGGACCTTAAGCAGGGCCGGTCTGGAGATTTTGGGGGTCCGGGGCGAAGCCAAAACTCGGGGCCCCTAAGTATAACCATCACTAAAAACAATAATCAAAATATCTACTTCTATAAAAGACTCTGTTGATGATGATGGTGTGTGTGTGTGTCATCATCTACTTTTTATCATCGGTCTGCATCTAACACATGCGAGGTAGGTTATGTTTTTGAAAAGAGGCTCCCACTACTCCAAACCTTGTTTGCAGAAAATCCCTTAGGGCCTGTTCGGGATCTCGCCAGCTCCCAGCTTCCACGAATCCGCGAGCAGAGCTGGCCCGAACGGCCCGGCTCCAAGAAGCTGACTTCCCGGATCGAAGCAGCGTCTACGTACAAAAAACCGGAGCGGCGGTTTCGGCGATCCCAGAATCGGAAATCCTGGAGTTGACGTTATTTACAGAGAGCTGCCACCGCGAAGTGGAAGAAAACGGTTTGTGCGATGAAAGAAACGAAACAGTTCGTCCCTACCAGGCCAGAAATGAGCTTAATGGGCTAGGCCGCTAGAAGCCCAACACGAGCGACTGGATCGGGGAGTTCTAGTGCCGAACAGTTTTCCTGTTGCTTAATTTTCGTCGGGAAGCTGGAAGCCAGATCGGGAAGCCAGATTTGAGGATTTCTTGGCGCTGGGGAGTTGCCGAACAGGCCCTTAGTCTCTCCAAACGCCCGAACTCTTGCCCAC
This sequence comes from Triticum timopheevii, assembly GCA_963921465.1. Taxonomy (NCBI): domain Eukaryota; kingdom Viridiplantae; phylum Streptophyta; class Magnoliopsida; order Poales; family Poaceae; genus Triticum; species Triticum timopheevii. The sequence goes on along the minus strand of OY997266.1, from coordinate 603,552,539 downwards.
ATCGTAAAGAGGGATATACTTTGGATGAATTCTAACATATTTTTAGTGATACATATTATTAACAGGATGGTCTTTTTTTCAACTTTAGTACCAGTTTATTTTGGATTTGTTGCAATGCACACACAATTTGCTAGTGCGTGTATATATGCCTGAATCAATTCAAAACCAATATTTATCTGAAATAGTTTATACACACAAACACACTGTTGAAATAAGAAAAATGTATATCATAAGTTTAACAGTGTAAAAGCTATGCGTCATATTTGCAAGGACAAATTACTTAGTTAGTTGATAGGGACATAATAATATGGTTTACCTTAAATCAGTTGGATCAACGTCGGCATGGCATGGGCGCTCGGCGATGATGCGAAGCAGACTTGCACCAGCAACGTGATGTACCTGGGTGTGTCAGTACGGTACACTCGGCGATGCCACGGTATGGATGACTTCTCGAGTGGAGATTGGAGAACCAAGTTCGCCGGTGAAACGGCTGCTCCTGATCAGATCTGGGGGTCGCGAGCTAGCGATTGGATCTCGGAAGGGAATTAGAAAAGCGAACAGACGTGCGTTCAAGGCTGCAACTACGCGTACGATGAGTTGATGAACCGGCTGAGTGTGTGGGCTCGCTACGTCCGCGTGTCCAGCCCATGTACTGCTTAACTGCGTGTGTACGTACGTACCCTGGGTGGGGGCCCCTGCATCTTGGGGGCCCGGGGCGGCCGCCCCCTCTGCCCCCTCTCAGGGCCGGCCCTGACCTTAAGTAAAATGATGATAATCCTAAACAAGCCAACCAAAAGACATGGAAGCACACAAAAAATATATTCACATTATTTTTGTCAATGAATCAACAAATGTTGCAAGAAGAAGACAGTTATTAACTTGATAGCAGAACACTTTACTCTTAGGAAGAAGAACTACAACAACTGCTAGCAAGGAAATAAATATAACCATGTCTGCTAGCGTAGACTCTTGCTTTAATGGTGAGCTTAATCTCCATGCCTAACCTGATGCAATGGATTCATGAAGAGAAATTGACTCAGATTCAATCATATTTAATTTAAGGAGCAGTGCTCCAATCACTTCTAAAAACCAGGTGTAACATGCAAATAAGTAGCGAGGGCAAACGGCCACATTGTATCTGTCAGCTAGAACAGAACAAAGAAACGGGAAACACATGTAGGTTGCCAAATGTTGATTACAAAGAAGATCGATAGTTAATCTCAGCAAAAGAAGACCTAGATGAAAAAAATAATGCAAAACCAATTCTTCAATTCAGGAAACAGAGACACCTGGAAGACAAATTGCTAAAGAGTACTAGGAGGATCAACAGATAAAAAACAAATAATTCTCCACAAAATAGGGACATGAGAAGATTAGTTAGCACACACATTTCCAACACACAACAAGAATTGGTAATTTACCATCAGCAAGCACAGTTGCCCCTCCCTTCGGCATGACAAGGTATCGAGACAAGCATGGATTTCAAATTTCATGAAGCGACAAACATAGAGTTTCTTGGTCATAAACTTTATATACATCCACGAAGAAGCTCATACTTGATATTGCATCTCATAATGATATGGACATCTTGGCTATTGAGGAGCATCAACTCGGTTGGCATCATTCAGATGAAAGGCCAATCGTTCACATCATAACCATCTAATATTGGGAAAAAGGTATGTGGAACAAGAGTTTGTTTGAGCCAATTTTGAGTAAGATTGAGGCCTTTGTGATAGAAACTGGCAACCAACTTGCCATCCATATTAAGCTGAATTAGCCACTCACCAAATTCTATCAACATGAGCAAATCACCATCCACAAAACCGACCTTCACATCCCAACAATCGACAAAACCAAACTGCATAGTGAGATCTACAACCGGCAATTCAACACGATATTTGAAGGCCCATACCTCACTTTCGTAGTCCCGCAGCATCCAAATATACCGAAAAAGGGTTTTCCCCCGCTTTGTATACAAAGCAACCAACCGAACCATACATGGATAGGTGCTGGAGCGGAAGCAGCACAGTCACGCCCAAAAGAAACGACAGAGAAAAGCTAAAGAAACAAATGCCGAAAACGGCGGATCAACAAAACGAAGAAGCCTCGCGATCGCAGCGCCCACCAGGATCTTCCACTAGACTCCAAGACTCCGAAGCGCCGGCACCTATCAACACCCTCAAGAAGGATCGCGACGATGACGACGCTACTGCTAAGGGTTTCCCCCGGTACATGACGAGGCGAGAGGAAGGGTAGCTCCGACGCCCTCCCGAAAGGTCAGGTGGCATCCACAGGCGCCACCACGTCGGCGTTGGCCATGCCAACAGGGGTTTCCCCCGATCCCAACCCGCACCTCGGGCGCCCCGGAGCCTGCCACCAAACCAACCACCATCTTGCGCAATGCGGTCTTGAGGCCCCCACGCCGTCTCACCACGGCACCGCGAAGTGAGGATAGCACGCCGAAGAATCAGAGCCGGGACTAGGGCATCAGCACCATCGGCACGCGGGAGGGCCCCACCTCCACCGTCCGCGACGGTACCCGTCCGGACGCAATAGCGGGAGCACACCAGGCCCGTAGGCCCACCGGCCCGGCCGAGCCCTCATGGGCTCGCAAAGCTCCCGCCTTTGCGCTGCTGCCGGCACGCCGGCAGTGCCGCCGCCCCAATCCGAGCCGCTCTTCTTCCTCACCGTGCCGCAGACAACGAGGCTACGCCCAGGGACCGGCCCGCTAGGACCCAGATGGAGCCCTAAGGGCCCAGATCAGGGCCGAGGACGCGCCGCCGGCCACCCTGCGCAACCAGGCCGCCCCGCCGCCAAAGGACGGCGCCACCACCACGACGGGCCGCCGCCAGCCATCTCCAGGCCGCCGGGCCGCCGCCAGCCGAGGGGCACCCGCCGCCACCCCTGCCCCCGGGTCAGGAGGTGCGCGCGCGGGGTAAGGGAGAGCCTGCCGCCGCCAGCCCGCCCGGCCAGATCTGGGGGCGCCGCCGGCGGCGGCGGGGGGGAGGGGCACGGGGGAGGAGGAAGGAGAGGCGAGCGGGGGGGAGCCGCCCCGGCCGCCCCCCAGGGAGGCGGCGCGGGCGCGGGGTCGGGGGAGGGGAAGTAGAGGAAGGAAAAGTCCAATCGGTTTATACGATGACGTCGCAGCATCCAAATATCAATAATTGTATATGCGTCGTGATAGCTGTACATGCCGAGGGTGCCATCCATCTCAAACATGCCAGCGTCGCCCGGAACAACCGGAGCACGCATCTGCCGGAACGACTCGGTGGCTGTGAGATATACCATTATCATGTTGCTTGTTGTCTCACATTGCTCTAGGTGCCAGTGCAGGCTACCACGGAACAGGAATGATGGGATGAATATCAGTTCCTTCACATCGCGGCACCCTATGTGCCTTGGCGGCTGCCGGAGCCTATTGTGAAGACGTAGGCGCCATCTTGCCTCTCAGGTGCCCAATTTGCATAGTCTTGGGGCCAGTACAACAATAATCCATAGTCACTGGTTGGGTTGAGCGGGTACATCCCCAATAGGACAAAGCCACGAAGAAACGGGAGGGGAGCATACTGATGGGTTGCCGGGTTGCAGATGGAGAAGTTTCTGCCCGGGTCACGGAGGATGAGCAGGCCGCCGCAGCAAGCCTTCGGATGGAAGAACTTGTGTCCAAGTCGCGCGACCGACGGAAGTTGGCCGGCGGCTGCTGCGGGCCCTGCCAGGTGGTCAAAGTGGATAATGTCTAGGGAGTTGTTCCATTCGTAGCTGCAGACGAGGGGGAGGGTGGGCTGGCGGTCGTGGTGGACGAGGAGGAAGCCGCAGGTGGAGGTGGCGCAACGCCACGTACGGCAGACTAGGCGGCAGCGGAGGAGGGTTTTGGGGTCGAGGCGGACAAGGATCTCCCAGATGACAATATCATCCGGGAGGACGTGGATGAGGGGCGTCGTTGCCGACGTTGCGGCCTCCGCCATGGCCGCCGGCTGGGACGGATCCTGGCTACTGCTCCGACAGGAGGTGTGCTGGTGGCGACGGAAGGGCATCCAATGGGCTTAAGGCCAGGTTCTGACTGTACGTACGTATAAGGGGGTGTTTGGTTCAGGGACTTTTTAGTCTCATAGACTAAAAAAAGTCCCTAAAAAGTCCCTAGGAACCAAACGGGGGGGGGGGGGGGGGGGGGGACTTTTTCTACAGGGACTAGAAAAAGACTCTACTAGAGAGTCTTTTTTGATTAGTCCCTGGGACTAGAAAAAGTCATAGGACTTCTAAACCAAACACCCCTTAAGAAACCGACTCTCAAAAAGGCTGGGCTTATATAGCCCACAAACAGATTACTCTTAGGGTTTGTCTAGGTCTCAGTCGACTGAGACTTGACGAAGTCTCAATCGACTGACTGGATGTTACGATTGATCCTGACGTACGTAGTACTACTGCATCGTTTAGTTTTCTGTTTTAGGTGTGTGGCTGGTTGCGTTTCTTTCTTCTGCCAGAAGAAAGAAAAGGCGACCTCGCCGCCAGGAGTCTTCCCCGCCGCCGCCGTCCGGCAGCTCCCCTCCGCCGGCGGCCTCGGTCGTCGGTGGTGAGGGGGGTCGCCGGATCCACGCGCGTGGATCGTTTTCTCTCTTGTAGATTAGGATTTTAGGCCGTTCATTGTCTTGGCTTCACCGGCGGAGATGGCGGCGCTGAATAAAGTTTCTTCGGATCCTACTCCAACAAGGCGATCGGTCCTATGGTTGGGGATGGATTTGGCAATCGGTCTGTTCAAGAAAGGATTGCGTGGCTGCGGCGACATCCTTGTGGTGGACCTGTGTCCTCGGGTTTCGCCGTTGCGACGGCGTTTGCTACAGCGCCGGCGCGGAGCTTGGGAGGTAGTCCAGGAGCGGATGCAGATTGTGGTCTGCATCGGCGGCATCTGGAATATGGTGGACCGTGTGCTGGGTTCGCGGTTCGTGGATGGAAGATGTGGTTTTCTCCCCCGGCGTTCTAGTCGTGTGGGGGTGCTGAAGGAAATATGCCCTAGAGGCAATAATAAAGTTATTATTTATTTTCTTATTTCATGATAAATGTTTATTATTCATGCTAGAATTGTATTAACCGGAAACATAATACATGTGTGAATAAATAGACAAACAGAGTGTCACTAGTATGCCTCTACTTGACTAGCTCATTAATTAAATATGGTTATGTTTCCTAACCATAGACATGAGTTATCATTTGATTAACGGGATCACATCATTAGGAGAATGATGTGATTGACTTGACCCATTCCGTTAGCTTAGCACTTGATCGTTTAGTATGTTGCTATTGCTTTCTTCATGACTTATACATGTTCCTATGACTATGAGATTATGCAACTCCCGTTTACCGGAGGAACACTTTGTGTGCTATCAAACGTCACAACGTAACTGGGTGATTATAAAGGTGCTCTACAGGTGTCTCTGAAGGTACATGTTGGGTTGGCGTAATTCGAGATTAGGTTTTGTCACTCCGATTGTCGGAGAGGTATCTCTGGGCCCTCTCGGTAATACACATCACTTAAGCCTTGCAAGCGTTGTAACTAATGAGTTAGTTACGGGATGAAGTATTACGGAACGAGTAAAGAGACTTGCCGGTAACAAGATTGAACTAGGTATTGGATACCGACGATCGAATCTCGGGCAAGTAACATAACGATGACAAAGGGAACAATGTATGTTGTTATGCGGTTTGACCGATAAAGATCTTCGTAGAATATGTAGGAGCCAATATGAACATCCAGGTTCCACTATTGGTTATTGATCGGAAACAGTTCTAGGTCATGTCTACATAGTTCTCGAACCCGTAGGGTCCGCACGCTTAACGTTACGATGACAGTTATATTATGAGTTTATGAGTTTTGATGTACCGAAGGAGTTCGGAGTCCCGGATGAGATCGGGGACATGACGAGGAGTGTCGAAATGGTTGAGACGTAAAGATCGATATATTGGACGACTATATTCGGAGTTCGAAAAGGTTCCGAGTGATTCGGGTATTTTTCGGAGTACCGGAGAGTTACGGGAATTCGCCGGGGAGTATATGGGCCTTATTGGGCTTTAGGGGAAAGAGAGAGGAGAGGTTGGGCGCCCCCCAAGGCCTAGTCCGAATTGGACTAGGGGGAGGGGCTGCACCCCCTCCTTCCTTCTCTTCTCTTCCCCTTTTCCTTGACTCCTACTCCTACTACTTGGAAGGGGGGAATCCTACTCCCGGTGGGAGTAGGACTCCTCCTTGGTGCGCCCCCTCCTAGGCCGGCCACCCCCTCCCTTGCTCCTTTATATACGGGGGCAGGGGGGCACCCCTTGACACACCAGTTGATCTACGGATCGTTCCTTAGCCGTGTGCGGTGCCCCCCTCCACCATATTCCACCTCGGTCATATCGTCGTGGAGTTTAAGCGAAGCCCTGCGCCAGTAGAGCATCATCATCGTCACCACACCGTCGTGCTGACGGAAGTCATCCCCGGCACCCTGCTGGATCGTAGTCCGGGGAACGTCATCGAGCTGAACGTGTGCTGAACACGGAGGTGCCCTACGTTCGGTGCTTGGATCGGTCGGATCGTGAAGACGTATGACTACATCAACCGCGTTGTCATAACGCTTCCGCTTTCGGTCTACGAGGGTACGTGGACACACTCTCCCCTCTCGTTGCTATGCATCACCATGATCTTGCGTGTGCGTAGAGAAATTTTTGAAATTACTACGTTCCCCAACAGTGGCATCCGAGCCTAGGTTTTATGCGTTGATGTTATATGCACGAGTAGAACACAAGTGAGTTGTGGGCGATACAAGTCATACTGCTTACCAGCATGTCATACTTTGGTTCGGCGGTATTGTTGGATGAAACGGCCCGGACCGACATTACGCGTACGCTTACACGAGACTGGTTCTACCGACGTGCTTTGCACACAGGTGGCTGGCGGGTGTCAGTTTCTCCAACTTTAGTTGAACCGAGTGTGGCTACGCCCGGTCCTTATGAAGGTTAAAACAGCATTAACTTGACGAACTATCATTGTGGTTTTGATGCATAGGTAAGAACGGTTCTTGCTAAGCCCGTAGAAGCCACGTAAAATTTGCAACAACAAAGAGAGGACGTCTAACTTGTTTTTGCAGGGCATGTTGTGATGTGATATAGTCAAGACGTGATGCTATATTTTTGTATGAGATGATCATGTTTTGTAACCGAAGGTATCGGCAACTGGCAGGAGCCATATGGTTGTCGCTTTATTGTATGAAATGCAAATGCCCTGTAATTGCTTTACTTTATCACTAAGCAGTAGCGATAGTCGTAGAAGCAATAGATGGCGTAACGACAACGATGCTACGATGGAGATCAAGGTGTCGCGCCGGTGACGATGGTGATCACGACGGTGCTTCGGAGATGGAGATCACAAGCACAAGAAGATGATGGCCATATCATATCACTTATATTGATTGCATATGATGTTTATCCTTTATGCATCTTATCTTGCTTTGATTGACGGTAGCATTTTAAGATGATCTCTCACTAATTATCAAGAAGTGTTCTCCCTGAGTATGCACCGTTGCCAAAGTTCATCGTGCCCAGACACCACGTGATGATCGGGTGCGATAAGCTCTACGTCCATCTACAACGGGTGCAAGCCAGTTTTGCACATGCAGAATACTCAGGTTAAACTTGACGAGCCTAGCATATGCAGATATGACCTCGGAACACGGAGACCGAAAGGTCGAGCGTGAATCATATAGTAGATATGATCAACATAATGATGTTCACCATTGAAAACTACTCCATCTCACATGATGATCAGTTATGGTTTAGTTGATTTGGATCACGTGATCACTTAGATGACTAGAGAGATGTCTGTCTAAGTGGGAGTTCTTAAGTAATATGATTAATTGAACTTAAATTTATCATGAACTTAGTCCTGGTAGTATTTTGCAAATTATGTTGTAGATCAATAGCTCGCGTTGTTGCTTTCATATGTTTATTTTGATATGTTCCTAGAGAAAATTGTGTTGAAAGATGTTAGTAGCAATGATGCGGATTGGATCCGTGATCTGAGGTTTATCCTCTTTGCTGCACAGAAGAATTATGTCCTTAATGCACCGCTAGGTGACAGACCTATTGCAGGAGCAGATGCAGACGTTATGAACGTTTGGCTAGCTCAATATGATGACTACTTGATAGTTTAGTGCACCATGCTTAACGGCTTCGAATCGGGACTTCAAAGACGTTTTGAATGTCATGGACCATATGAGATGTTCCAGGAATTGAAGTTAATATTTCAAGAAAATACCCGAGTTGAGAGATATGAAGTCTCCAACAAGTTCTATAGCTAAAAGATGGAGGAGAATCGCTCAACTAGTGAGCATGTGCTCAAATTGTCTGGGTACTATAATCGCTTGAATCAAGTGGGAGTTAATCTTCCAGATAAGATAGTGATTGACAGAGTTCTCTAGTCACCATCACCAAGTTACTAGAACTTCGTGATGAACTATAGTATGCAAGGGATGACGAAAACGATTCCCGAGCTCTTCGTGATGTTGAAATCGACGAAGGTAGAAATCAAGAAAGAGCATCAAGTGTTGATGATTGACAAGACCACTAGTTTCAAGAAAAGGGCAAAGGGAAAGAAAAGGAAACTTCAAGTAGAATGACAAGCAAGTTATCACTCCCGCGAAGAAGCTTCAAGCTGGACCAAAGCCTGAAACTGAGTGCTTACACTGCAAAGGAAATGGTCACTGGAAGCAGAAATGCCCTGAATATTTGGTGGATAAGAAGGATGGCAAAGTGAACAAGGGTATATTTGATATACAGGTTATTGATGTGTACCTTACTAGTGTTTATAGTAGCCCCTGAGTATTTGATACTTGTTCGGTTGCTAAGATTAGTAACTAGAAACGGGAGTTGCAGAATAAACAGAGACTAGTTAAGGGTGAAGTGACGATGTGTGTTGGAAGTGGTTCCAAGATTGATATGATCATCATCGCACACTCCCTATACTTTCGGGATTTGTGTTGAACCTAAATAAGTGTTATTTGGTGTTTGCGTTGAGCATGAATATGATTTGATCATGTTTATTGCAATACGGTTATTCATTTAAGTTAGAGAACAATTGTTGTTCTGTTTACATGAATAAAACCTTCAATGATCATACACCCAATGAAAATAGTTTGTTGGATCTTGATCGTAGTGATACACATATTCATAATAATTGATGCCAAAAGATATAAAGATAATAATGATAGTGCAACTTATTTGCGGCACTGCCATTTGGGTCATATTGGTGTAAAGCGCGTGAAGAAACTCCATGAAAGATGGATTTTCGAAATCACTTGGTTATGAATCATTTGATGCTTGCGAACCGTGCCTTTTGGGCAAGATGACTAAAACTCCGTTCTCCGGAACAATGAAACGAGTTACTGACTTATTGGAAATAACACATACCAATGTATGCGATCCAATGAGTGTTGATGCTCGTGGCAAGTATCGTTATTTTCTGACCTTCACAAGATGATTTGAGCAGATATGGGTATATCTACTTGATGAAACATAAGTCTGAAATAGTTGAAAGGTTCAAAGAATTTCAGAGTGAAGTGGAAAATCATCGTAACAAGAAAATAAAGTTTCTGCGATCTGATCGTGGAGATGAATATTTGAGTTACGAGTTTGGTCTTCAATTAAAACAATGTGGAATAGTTTCACAGCTCACGCCACCTGGAACACCACAACGTTATGGTGTGTCCGAACGTTCTAACCGCACTTTATTTGATATGGTGCGATCTATGATGTATCTTACCGATTTACCACTATCATTTTGGGGTTATGCATTAGAGATAGCTGCATTCACTTTAATAGGGCACCATCTAAATCCGTTGAGACGACACCGTGTGAACTATGGTTTAGCAGTAAACCTAAGCTGTCGTTTCTTAAAGTTTGGAGTTGCGATGCTTATGTGAAAAAGGTTTTCAACCTGATAAGCTCAAATCCAAATCGAAGAAGTGCATCTTCATAGAATACCCAAAGGAAACTGTTGGGTACACCTTCTATCACAGATCCGAAGGCAAAACATTCGTTGCTAATAATGGATCCTTTCTAGAGAAGGAGTTTCTCTCGAAAGAAGTGAGTGGGAGGAAAGTAGAACTTGATGAGGTAACTGTACCTGCTCCCTTATTGGAAAGTAGTTCATCACAGAAATCTGTTCCTGTGACTACTACACCAATTAGTGAGGAAGCTAGTGATGATGATCATGTAACTTCAGATCAAGTTACTACCGAACCTCGTAGGTAAAACAGAGTGAGATCCGCACCGGAGTGGTACGGTAATCCTGTTCTGAAGATCATGTTACTTGACCATGACAAACCTACAAACTATGAGGAAGCGATGATGAGCCCAGATTCCGCGAAATGGCTTGAGGCCATGAAATCTGAGATAGGATCCATGTATGAGAACAAAGTGTGGACTTTGATTGACTTGCCCGATGATCGGTGAGTCATTAAGAATAAATAGATCTTCAAGAGGAAGACAGATGCTGATAGTAGTGTTACTATCTACAAAGCTAGACTTGTTGAACAAGGTTTTTGACAAAGTTCAAGATGTTGAATACAATGAGATTTTCTCACTCGTATCGATGCTTAAAAGTCTGTCCGAATCATGTTAGCAATTGCCACATTTTATGAAATCTGGCAAATGGATGTCAAAACTGCATTCCTTAATGGTTTTCTTAAAGAAGAGTTGTATATGATGCAACCAGAAGGTTTTGTCAATCCTAAAGGTGCTAACAAAATGTGCAAGCTCCAGCAATCCATCTGTGGACTGGTGCAAGCATCTCGGAGTTGGAATATACGCTTTAATAAGTTGATCAAAGCATATAGTTTTATACGGACTTGCAGTGAAGCCTGTATTTACAATAAAGTGAGTGGGAGCACTACAGCCTTTTTGATAAGTATATGTGAGTGACATATTGTTGATCACAAAGGATGTAGAATTTTTCTGGAAAGCATAAAGGAGTATTTGAAAGGAGTTCTTTAAAATAAAGACCTCAGTAAAGCTACTTACATATTGAGCATCAAGATCTATAGAGATAGATCAAGAGGCTTGATAAGTTTTTTCAATGAGTACATACCTTGTCAAGATTTTAAAGTAGTTCAAAATGGAACAGTCAAAGAAAGAGTTTCTTGCTTGTGTTACAAGGTGTGAAATTGAGTAAGACTCAAATCCCGACCACGGCAGAAAATAGAAAGAGAATGAAAGTCATTCCCTATGCTTCAATCATAGGTTCTATAAAAGTATGCATGCTATAGACCAGACCTATTGTATAATCTGCCATGGTTTGGCAAGAGAGTACAATAGTGATCTAGGAGTAGATCACTGGACATTGGTCAAAATTATCCTTAGTGGAATAAGGATATGTTTCTCGATTATGGAGGTGACAAAAAGGTTCGTCGTAAAGGGTTACGTCGATACAAGTTTTGGCACTGATCCAGATGACTCTAAGTCTTAATCTGGATACATATTGAAAGTGGGAGCAATTAGCTAGAGTAGCTCCATGCAGAGCATTGTAGACATAGAATATTTGCAAAATACATACGACTCTGAATGTGACAGACCCGTTGACTAAACTTCTCTCACAAGAAAAACATGATCATACCTTAGTACTCTTTGGGTGTTAATCACATAGCGATGTGAACTAGATTATTGACTCTAGTAAACCCTTTGGGTGTTGATCACATGACGATGTGAACAATGGGTGTTAATTACATGGTGATGTGAACTATTGGTGTTAAATCACATGGTGATGTGAACTAGATTATTGACTCTAGTGCAAGTGGGAGACTGAAGGAAATATGCCCTAGAGGCAATAATAAAGTTATTATTTATTTCCTTATTTCATGATAAATGTTTATTATTCATGCTAGAATTGTATTAACCGGAAACATAATACATGTGTGAATAAATAGACAAACAGAGTGTCACTAGTATGCCTCTACTTGACTAGCTCGTTAATTAAAGATGATTATGTTTCCTAACCATAGACATGAGTTGTCATTTGATTAACGGGATCACATCATTAGGAGAATGATGTGATTGACTTGACCCATTCCATTAGCTTAGCACTTGATCGTTTAGTATGTTGCTATTGCTTCCTTCATGACTTATACATGTTCCTATGACTATGAGATTATGCAACTCCCGTTTACCGGAGGAACACTTTGTGTGCTACCAAACGTCACAACGTAACTGGGTGATTATAAAGGTGCTCTACAGGTGTCTCTGAAGGTACATGTTGGGTTGGCGTAATTCGAGATTAGGTTTTGTCACTCCGATTGTCGGAGAGGTATCTCTGGGCCCTCTCGGTAATACACATCACTTAAGCCTTGCAAGCATTGTAACTAATGAGTTAGTTACGGGATGAAGTATTACGGAACGAGTAAAGAGACTTGCCGGTGACAAGATTGAACTAGGTATTGGATATCGACGATCGAATCTCGGGCAAGTAACATACCCATGACAAAGGGAACAATGTATGTTGTTATGCGGTTTGACCGATAAAGATCTTCGTAGAATATGTAGGAGCCAATATGAACATCCAGGTTCCACTATTAGTTATTGATCGGAAACAGTTCTAGGTCATGTCTACATAGTTCTCGAACCCGTAGGGTCCGCACGCTTAACGTTACGATGACAGTTATATTATGAGTTTATGAGTTTTGATGTACCGAAGGAGTTCGGAGTCCCGGATGAGATCGGGGACATGACGAGGAGTCTCGAAATGGTCTAGACGTAAAGATCGATATATTGGACGATTATATTCGGAGTTCGGAAAGGTTCCGAGTGATTCGGGTATTTTTCGGAGTACCGAAGAGTTACGGGAATTCGCCGGGGAGTATGGAGAGGTTGGGCGCCCCCCCAAGGCCTAGTCCGAATTGGACTAGGGGGAGGGGCTGCGCCCCCTCCTTCCCTCTCTTCTCTTCCCCCTTTCCTTGACTCCTACTCCTACTACTTGGAAGGGGGCGCCCCCTCCTAGGCCGGCCACCCCCTCCCTTGCTCCTTTATATACGGGGGCAGGGGGGCACCCCATGACACACAAGTTGATCTACGGATCGTTCCTTAGCCGTGTGCGGTGCCCCCCTCCACCATATTCCACCTCGGTCATATCGTCGCGGAGTTTCGGCGAAGCCCTGCGCCGGTAGAGCATCATCATCGTCACCTCACCGTCGTGCTGACGGAACTAATCCCCGACACCCTGCTGGATCGGAGTCCGGGGAACGTCATCGAGCTGAACGTGTGCTGAACACGGAGGTGCCGTACGTTCGGTGCTTGGATCGGTCGGATCGTGAAGACGTACGACTACATCAACCGCGTTGTCATAACGCTTCCGCTTTCGGTCTACGAGGGTACGTGGACACACTCTCCCCTCTCGTTGCTATGCATCACCATGATCTTGCGTGTGCGTAGAGAAATTTTTGAAATTACTACGTTCCCCAACAGCTGCCAGATCTGGAGCTCGATGGCGTGTCCGGGGTGTTGCCTCGGTCTGATTCGTTCAACGGTAATGGTTTTACCTTTGGTGAGCCACCTTGGAGGTCCGCAAAGCTGCATGTCAGCAATGGAGCCGCTACGAGCTCGGGTGTGAAGGTGATCCGTCACTTTTCCCTTTGGTGGCTATTGTCGTGGTTCCAGAGGCAGGTGACGGGTGTTGGTGTCAAGTTCAGAGGTTTCTTCAATCTTGATTGTAATTTTACTTCTTGGTTGTTGTTCCTTTGTGCAAAGGCTAGCTTTCTGCTGTCATTTCAGTTTTGCCAGGTCGGTTATGTGACTTGTACTATGATACTTATGATATAAATGAGACACGTATTACCATGCAAAAAAAGGTGCGTGGCTGGTTTGCTATTTGGGCTGCATCTGTTCTCGTTGGGTTTTGTTCTTAGCTTGTCTTCTCTTTTTGTTGGGCTGGCTCCCTTACTTGTGCTTTGTTTTTTTTCCACAACAGCAAAATATACTAGTAAAAGATATATAAAATAGTTCCATGCCACAAAAAAGGTAGTATGTTGCGCATGCGTTTCTTTCAGTCAGCAAAACAGATGCCTTACATAGGCTATTCTGCCACCTCATCTCCTGTTTCAATTTCTTTTTTTCATAGATCCAAAAGAAAAGTATGAAAAATTAATTTTAAAAATGAAAAATAATCTATATTGCGTAAAATTAAAATTCTTCGTGTTTTTGTGTGTATAAATGGTCGTCCTATATTTGTATCATCTCGTATTCATAAAAAATATTTGATCATGTATTCACAAAAAATTTGTTGTATATTCTAAAATGTTCATCGCACACTTGTCTAATTTTCACCGCATAATATAAAAAAGTTCATGGCGTATTTGAATAAAAGTTTATCATGTATTTAACATCAATATTCACCATGTATTTACGAACATAATAATTAAAAGTAAATCATGAAAAATGAAGAAACATAAAGAAAATAATGATACGATGGTTGACCCCCTCCTAGTGGTCAGTGGCGGAGCCAGGATTCAAGTATAGGGGGGGGGGGGGCGAGTACGTATATTGATCTAATCTCGTTGGTAATTACTCGTCGCTCCTACTAAAACTGTCGATCGTTGGGGGGGGGGGAGGCAGGCCCTTGCTCGTCCCCTCCTGGCTCCGCCCCTGCTAGTGGTAGATAAGAAACTGCAGCACCCCCATAAAACACCATAGAGTTGCAGTACGTACGCCACTTGCAGTTGTGGCCAGACATGTAGTTGCAATCGAGGGCTATGATTGCAGTTGCATGCCTGGTGTCACACATGCAACTATCCCCTCTCTCACCGCCAACTGATAAAACAAAGGTCACTTGCAGTCGGATGGGTAGACATGCAATTGCAATCGCGGGTCAGACTCGCAGTTGCATGCCTAGTATCAGACATGCAATTAAGCCCCCTCCCCCATCCGTGACGAAAACAAAGGTTAGTTGCGGTCGGGTGGGTAGACATACAGTTGCAGCTGGATGTGACAATTGCAATCGCATGTCTAACATACAATTGCAACTGCCCCATCTCTCGCCTCCATTTGACAAAACAAACTCCAGTTACATCCATGTTAGGAGACATATAGTTGCAATTGATGTGCTACACTTGAAGTTGCATGCCTAGTGTCAAACATGCAATTGCCACCCTCTCCCGCCCCCATGAGACAAAAAAACGTCCAATTGTGTTTGTGTTAGGGGGACACACAGTTATAGTCGAGGGCTACACTTGCAGTTGCATGCCTAGTGTCAGACATGCTACTGCCCCTTTCCTATCTCCATCTGACAAAACAAAGGTTAGTTGCGCGCATGAGGGAAGACATGCAATTGCAGTCAGGGGCGACACTTGCAGTTGCATGCCAAGTGTATGCATGCAACTGTCGCCACCACTCTCCCACTATCCTCTGACAAAACAAAGTTCAGTTGCGGTCGTGATGGAAGATATGCAACTGCAGTTGGGGCGCGACACTTGCAGTTGCATGCATAATGTACACATGCAATTGCCCCCCTTTTCCCACTGCCCTCCAACAAAACAAAGTTTAGTTGCGGTCGTGATGGAAGATATGCAATTGCAGTCGGGGCGCGACACTTATTGTTGCATGCATAATGTACACATGCAATTGCCCCTCCCTCTCCCACCGCCCTCCAATAAAACAAAGTTCAGTTGCAATCGTGCTGGAAGACATGCAGTTACAACCGGGGCTGACACTTGCAGTTGCATGCCTAGTGTACACGTGCAACTTCAGTTGCGGTCAGGGTGCTACACTTGCAGTTGCATACCTAGTGTACACATGCAACTGCTCCCCCTTTCCTGCCGCCCACAGACAAAACAAAGCCAAGTTCCAGTTGGAGGCGACACATGCAGTTGCATGGCTATTGGAAGACATGCAACTACCCCTCCCTCGCAAAGAACCAGTAAGTTGAAGTCGCCTTGAAGACATGCAGTTGCATTCGAGGGTGACATTTGCAGTTTGCGCCTAGTGGCAGACATGCAAGCCTCCCTCCACACACACAAAATAGCAAGACATGCAGTTGCAGTTGGTGACAACACTTGCAATTGCACACCTAGTGGCAGACATGCAACTCCCCACTCCCAATCACCCAACAAAACAACAGAAATTATAGTCGAAGCGGATACTCGCAGTTCCGCACCTAGTGATAGACATGCAATTTCCCCCTTGACAAAAACACCACTAGGCACTAGGTTGCAGTCACGCGGGGTAGATATCACATCCCCCCCCCCCCCCCCCCCGCACACACACACCCCTCCTTGACCCTTTGGCTGTGAGACAAACCACGTCCGGAGGAAGAGAGGAAAAAGGTGGAGGAGTACCTTGATCCACTACTTCCACACTTCTTCCGCACTTAAAACTTGGTTAGCAATGCTTTAGTCAACAAGAACAATTACAATTACAACTTTAAAAGAAATAAAAATAGGAAGAATAAAATGATGCAGCAGACAGACAAAAATGAAAATGCATTATTATTGAAACGAAAGGGTAATGCATAATAAATAAAAATAAAACTATATTATTGATTTCCTAAAAAGAGAGGGAAAATAAAACGAATGGCAGAAACTAAAAACCAGGAAAAAAGCATTGAAATAAAAATAGAAATGTAAGACAAGAAAAACAAAAGGCAATACAAAAAACAATACCAATTTCAAATGCTTCAGTAAAAACTGACCGCTCATATAAGAGCAAAAGGCCTGTGCGCATCCCTCGCAACTACAGGGCCGCAATAGAAAAGCAGGACAAAAGAGCATAGGCTAGGCATGGCGTATTGATCACTCGCCCACAGAAAAAAAAGGCTATCATCCATTGTGTACGGCACATCCACGCGTCAACGTCAACAAACAGGAAAAATGATACACTGCATGAATCTTTGCGTCAAGATCTTATGACTACCGAATGACTAAGACTTGACCAATCCTCATTCGATTGAGAATTAGCAAAACCCGAAAAAAGAAAGCTAGCAAGAATCACACTGTTAGAAAAAGAAAAAAAAAGTTTTAAAAGGAAAACAAAAAAAAGAAAAGAAACAACAACAAATGTGAAAATAAAATTCAAATTTTTTAGCAATAAAAAAACAGCTCGTGCCATATGGAACAGAAATGGCAAGAAACAAAAAAAGAAAAAAAAACACAAGCCGAACACAGGTTTAAAAAGTGAGATTTACTAGACAAGAAAAAAAGAAGCAGAGACCAACACGTACTTTTTTTGAGAGAGAAGATCAACACGTACCTAAGGCCCAGAGTGAAGAAAAAGAAAGAAAGAACAAGGCCCAGGTAGAAACGGCAATACGGGTGCCAGCGACCTCTACTTGAATATATACGTACAAAAGACAAAAGTTCCAGCGGGAATCTTAGCACAAAATCTGACGATGGAAGACTCGACTGAGACTTCCTTAAAAATAAGTCGACTGAGTTTTAGCGCCTCCGTTACTCTTAACTCTAAAAAAAGTACTCTACCACAGATATTGTCCTATTGTCTAAAAAAAAGATAGGGCGTTGATAGGCGCCGGTCGACCGGCCCAAATTCAGCCGCACGATGCAGCTCTGCAGCCGTCAGATCAGATCCTACGTGATCTACTTCCTTCCACAGATTCCCCCCTCCACCCCCCCCCCCCCCCCCTCCCTCCCCCATCCGATGACCCCCAACGTCGATGGCTTCGCCGGTTCGCAGCCGCTCGTCATCCCCGCTCTCGGAAGATCGCAGTTCCCGGCAAAAAACACCGAGCCCATCGTTGTAGCAAAACGCGACTGCGGTCCCAGCTATTCTCGAACGCGGTTCCAGCTCGGCGGGGTGACCATCGCAGATGGCCTCGAGCATGGTACAACTCGCCGCTTTCCATTGCAGCTCACCATGGTGACCACCGCAGCATGCTGTGGTGACTGGTTCTAGCAAAAATGACTCACGGTTGCAGCTCGCCGAGCCACCCATCTGCTTTTGTGCTCCAAGCGCTATGTAGCAAAAAGGTCGCCCTGTAGTAGCAAAAATCATACACATGGTTGCAGCAAAAAACCATTGCCTCGTTGTCAGGGTCTCCAACCAAGTCGTAATGGATGTAGCAAAAAACATGACGATGGTTGCAACAAAAATGACATCATCGCCGTCACGGGGTCGCGCTAATCATGAAAGATTGCAGAAAAAAAGCTGCCGGTGGTAGCTTCCTCCACGCCGGCTACAACACCTCACAAACTCAACTCCTCCCCATCAGCCCCGCCGCCCGGCTTTCTCCTAGCACATCGTCGCCGGTCATATTTGCGTCATCCCCGACCCCTGCCGTTCGAAGGACTGGTGTAAGCAGCTGGTAGCAAAAATAGCAAGCTTCGTCATTCGCTGCGAGGAAGAAAGGAGAGGATGCGGGAAGAAGATAAGGTTGTGTGAAAAAAAATTATATGTTGACCTACCAATGTCCAACCGAAATAAACAAAGCGTGATGTGCTGCTCCTGATTCGATAGCGCCACCCAGAGGGATCTATTAGAAATGAATTCTCATTCTTTTATTCTTTATTTCCCCATTTTCTTTTTTATTTTTCCTTTTTCCTTTTTTCATTTTCTGTTATTTCTTCTTTTTCATCTTGGTTAGTTGAATTGTTTGCAAATACGTGAACTTTTCTTCTAAATAGATGTTTTTTTAATTCGAAGGACATTTTCTGAAATTGATGATTTTTTTTTTCAAATCGATGAACTTATTTTCAAATTTGTGAACTTTTTTCCAAATCGATGAACTTTTCTTCAAATCGGTGATCTTTTTCGAAAATTGATGAACTTAGTTATAACTTCAGTGAACTTTTTTTAAATCGATGAATCAGGCGAACGGTATAGTGCTGTTATTAAAGAGATTATCCAGCGTGCCACGGAATTTCATGACTGTTGTTATACACGAGGAAAACAGCTTGACTTTGAAGCTCATCGACTAGCTAGATTTTCTCTTTATCTACATTTTGGCCGCCAGGTTTGGCCTGGAATGCCTAATGAGCATGTAATTATACCCCTAAATATTTCTGTGTTTAAATAAAGTTGCATGATTTCTCAAACAAAACTAAAAAAGCAGATATTGTCCTCGGCAGCGAACCTTTTTTGATAAAGGGCGGATTTTATTGACTCAAAATGAAGCATCAAGGGGATACAAATAAAATGGGCACACCCGGCCACTGCATCTAGAATGCACACAGCTAACACCTACGCGCACGCACAAAACCACCCTGACAAATAATAAAATCATATAAGACCAAAGTTATGCTTAAGAAAGAAAGAAAAACCGAAGCTTACAAATTTGCGGTCGACAAATACAACTATGATCATATACACACAATTCATCTTATCACATCACAAGGACAACAAGATTCTTTGATCACACTGCAGGAACAGAGTGACACTCAATCACCGCCGTCACCAGATCTAACCACCAAAAGCCAGATTCTAAGTTTTCACCCTGAAGAACCAAATAGAGCATATCCGACAATGCCTTCAACAAGGTAACAACGCGAAAATATCGTCATTGCCAGTTATAACCAACTTGGGCAAAACCTAGGTTTTCACCTCAGAGCTTGTCAAAGTCAATCATGTGTTGTTGCCATCACTTTTTCGTGATCCCGGTAGCTACGTGCACAGGGCTAGAAAACCGACCGCTGTAGCTATACAACCATATCTTCCGCGTTATGCCTTCATCCGTAGGTTGCATTACACCGTCAGAGACAACCACCGGGTCTGAAGAGAGGGACCCTCACAAATATCTTCCAGTGGCCACTGCTATTCGCAACGGGTCGCCGCCACAGTTCGGTGTGGGCACCGTTGCCATCGTAGCCGTCAGAGACGGACAAGCCGGACCCGTAAATCAAACCTTTCAAATGATCATACGGATCCTGCTCCATAGCCGTACCTCTTCAAACAATTGCAGTTGTTGCCACTGTGTCGTGGCTCCTGCCAAGCAACCATCAACCCATCTGCAGTCGACCACCGCCACGATGTGGCTTGGTGGCCTAGGGGTGGACCTTGCAAGTGACCAGCGCCGCAAGGTGGACTTGGTGGCCTGGTGGTCGACCCATGGTGGATCGGGGATGGAAATAGTGGAGTAGCAGGTACATCAACGATTTCAACGCATCTGGTCCGATGTGTCCATCACTCCTTTTGTGGGAGTCCGGGAGCAATTGGATCTTGGAACAAGGAATCTTCTAGAGCAAACCCAGGGACAAGGAGATGCTGCCAACAACCAGGATCCGCTAATTCAGGTTGAGGGAGAGAGAGTGTCACAACCAGCGTCGTCTGAAATTTGACGACTGTCACCAGCCGCCCACAAGGATGCATCATGACACCAAAACAACGAGGAAGAAAGGCCCCGGCGCTGCCATCACGGGGTAGGTTTCGCCCGGCCATGGCCTTTGGTGGCGGCGAGGGGAAGGAGCAGGTGATGGTCGCGGAGGCATTGAAGAATGGGTCGCTACCCGTGAGGGAGTCCTGGATTAGGGGGTGTTCGGGTAGCCGGACTATACCTTCAGCCGGACTCCAGGACTATGAAGATACAAGATCGAAGACTTCGTCCCGTGTCCGGATAGGACTTTCCTTGGCGTGGAAGGCAAGCTTGGCGATGCGGATATTCAAGATCTCCTACCATTGTAACCGACTCTGTGTAACCCTAACCCTATCCGGTGTCTATATAAACCGGAGTGTTCTAGTCTGTAGGACAACATCATCATACAACAATCATACCATGGGCTAGCTTCTAGGGTTTAGCCTCCTTGATCTCGTGGTAGATATACTCTTGTACTACCCATATCATCAATATTAATCAAGCAGGAGTAGGATTTTACCTCCATTGAGAGGGCCCGAACCTGGGAAAAACATCGTGTCCCTTGTCTCCTATTACCATCCGGCCTAGACACACAGTTCGGGACCCCCTACCCGAGATCCGCCGGTCTTGACACTGACAACCCGTGTCGCTAATCTAGGCAACACGGGGGCCTTTTTTCTCTACAGCGGTCCCCCTTGGTAGCTGACCTACGGAGAGGATTTTGTACTCCCTCCGTCCTTAAAAGAGTGTACTTTTAATTTTGGTAGAAAATCAATTTTTTATGTTTGACTGTATTTTTATACAATAATACACCAACATTTATGTTATCAAATTAGTAGCATTAGATTCATGATAAAAATTATTTTTATCATACACCTATTTGATTTCACAAAGATTGATATATTTTTGCAATAACATGGTCAAACTTTGAGATAATTTAACTTTCAAACAAAGTTAAAAGTACACTCTTTTAAGGTCAGAGGGAGCATCTGATTGCCTCCAAGCGGTTAAAAGGATCGGCCAGCCGGACTTGGACCATACAGCATGTTGCGCGGGAGATCAGAAAGAGAAGATTCCATTTCGGGAGGCACATTTTCGCAATGAATGATAGGAATTCAATGATGCAGCTCACAGGCTAGGTTAGGCAGGCATGTCTGGCTTATTGAAACGTCAAATTGCACTTTTATAACCAAGAACATTGATCAACAAAGCCCCGCAATCACCCTAAAAAAACAGTACAACAGATTTGTCCTAGAGATTCTTAAAAGTCCTTTTCTCCTGGAAAAAAAATTGTGCTGCTGCAACTGTCTGGAAGGAGAAAAAAATATACATAACATAGTGTGCTTGGTTTGGATTCTTGGTACAACTGTTGCAAAGGAATCACAGAGTTAAAAACAACGCATTAACGTTCAAAAATTCAGCAGTCCTCAGCCCATTTCTCAGTAAGAGAGATGTCTTTTAAGAAGAAGCAACAGAAAAACAAGTTTCACTAGCGATACAAAACGAACAAGCATTTCATGTTCAAAAGGTCAGTCTACACTCTTTTCACCTTCTCAGGGGCAAAATAAAAATAGTTAAGCAATAGGCAGAGCCATGCAAAAGAAAAAAGCAATAGGGACAGCAAAAAGTAACTTATGCCAGCTTTTCTGAGAGGCGAACTAATTTACAGCTACAACCACACATGGGCTTCGTAAGCATTACAAAGTAACCGTGCAAGGCAAAAAGCAATGTGCTCAATTATCATTATTAAGAACTTCAACATAGTGTGAGATTACACTGGTAGACCGAGAGCACGCACAGAAGGTCGAAATTTCTAATTGGTTTAGCTCTAGTGAAAGTTTGTATGATGGTGGCACCTAGAACTAGGAGAACTTTCATTACAATAACATGCATGCACAATGTCCTGAGGAAGGCTGATTTAACCAACTCTTCCAAGCTAAATCACATCCACTCTCCTAAATACATCAACTAGTACAAATTAAGGAGCTCTCTCACAAGGCAATATAACATTGACAGAACAGCAGTCATGCATAATATATTTACTTTCGTCAAAGCACACCTGGTAATATATCCATGGATGCTGATTTCCTACCAAACCATTGTCCGTAACGAGATAAATAAACTGCCTGTATGGAGTATGCATGTCCAATGGCGAACCAGTCTTGTCCTTCTAAGGGCGGCCACTATTACATCAATGATGCATCTATATATACCAAAATCTATATCCATAGCAATATAAAATGACTCAAAGAGGAAGATCCAGTAATAATCTCAGCCATCAAATAGTGTTAATCCAACGACTTATATTGCTCTAATGGCGAGTGCTCAACATGTTTAGCGTGTAATTAATAACATGTCAAATCATGGATTTCGAGTCGAACGACTAGTCGCGACTAGTCGTCGACTAGTCGATGAGTCGTTGCATGAAGGTCGACTCAACCTGTCGACTCGAATCATTGGATGAGTCGAGCGACTCGGTCGACTAGTCTCGACTAGTCGCGGTTTTTGAGTCGAGCG
Organism: Triticum timopheevii; assembly: GCA_963921465.1. Lineage (NCBI taxonomy): Eukaryota > Viridiplantae > Streptophyta > Magnoliopsida > Poales > Poaceae > Triticum > Triticum timopheevii. The sequence continues at coordinate 603,529,720 of OY997266.1, read as the reverse complement.
ACTCGATCGATCTGTCACGTAAGAGGAGCCTGGTAGAGGAAATGGAGCAGGGAAGAAAGGGCGGTTCCTGGGAAGGAGGGGGGAGGCGGAGAGGGAAGGGCGGAGGCAGAGAAGCCATGGAAGAGGAGCCGCAGCAAGTTTATTGTGGCTGTTGATTTGTGCCTGGAGGCTGGACCTGGAAGGGAGCAAGTGAGAGAAAGAGATAAAAGAGAGCAGATGGACGGTGAAGATTAGAGAATATAGATGGTTCAGATTGAACTAGGCAGGCTAGGGTTTCATTGGGCCTTACTGGGCCAATATTGCCTTCCGGGCAATATTTAACGCTTACTGTATTTGTCCTGCTGGAATTTTATCTATTTATGGGCCAGCCCAATAACAATTTCAGAAATTCCTAATAAATCCTAGAGGCCCACTTAACCCATTTGTGCAAGGCAAGGGATACTACTAAAGTTTAGTCCCACATTGCTAGTTTAGTGGGAGTTGGACCTCCTTATAAGGGAGGTTCTTTCCCCACTTGTATGAGCATGAGAACAAGAGGGACATCCACGCCCGCTCCTCCTCCGTCGCCACGCCCCACTCTCTTATCTACGTACATGGGGTAGTTTGGCCAAAGTCAATGTTCTAATTCCAAAGAAGCAGAAGCTTGGACCGAAGACTGTGGATTGTGTTTTCCTGGGATATGCTTTTCATAGCATTGGCTATAGATTCTTGGTTGTAAAATCTGAGGTACCTGACATGCATCTCGGTACGATCATGGAGTCGAATGATGCGACTTTCTTTGAAGATATGTTTCCCATGAAGGATATGGCTACCTCGTCTAATCAGGAGATGCCTAGTTCATCGAATCAGGAACCAGTTACAATTACCGAAGCTGCCATTTTGATGGAACACTTTGAAAGTCCTGTGGAGGAGAACAATGAAGTTCCTACTAGGAGCAAGAGACAGAGGACCGCAAAGTCCTTTGGTGATGATTTTCTTGTGTATCTCATAGATGATACTCCCAGTTCTATTTCAGAGGCTATGCATCTGAAGATTCTGACTACTGGAAGGAAGTGGTTCGTAGTGAGATGGCTTCCATCTTGGCGAATGAAACTTGGGAGATAACTGATCGTCCTTATGGGTGCAAACCTATAGGATGCAAATGGGTATTCAAGAAGAAGCTTAGGCCTGATGGTACTATTGAAAAGTACAAGGCTTACCTCGTGGCTAAGGGTTATACCCAAAAGGAAGGTGAGGACTTCTTTGATACTTACTCATCTGTGGCTCGACTGACCACTATTCGAGTTCTACTTTCGCTAGCTGCCTCACATGGTCTTATCGTTCATCAAATGGATGTTAAGACTGCTTTCCTAAATCTTTATCAGATATATAGAATACATACAAATGTATTTGTATCAAAGTGCTGATACAATATATTGTGATATACAATATATGATGACAACAATACTTATGTTCTTATTACAACATCACAAGTGGACATAGATAAATAGATCACTAAGGAGATTGAGAGACTAATCAAAGTCTCCAAACATATCGATTTAGGTATACTCAACCAACATGTTCTCCGTGTGAGCAAGGTCCTCCGGCTGATGGAAAGTCATGGTGTTGCTCGGTCCGAGTGGAACATCGTGCGAACAACCAGTTCCATTTGCAATGTGTGGGTGAAGGTTGAAGTTGGATTCAAACCTTTTCCCTTGGGATCCTTGGCATCTTGGGATTGCTCGCCCTATCCCACAGGACAAGACGGATCTTGATGTCCATGACCCACATAGCGTAGTTGTGGCCATTAAGGGCGAGTGTCTCAAATTCTTTAGCCATCGGTTACTTATATGGATAAACCAGAGATAATTAATTTACACATGATAAATTAAGGACCATCATGGTTGATGTTGTAATGAACTTTGCCAAATTAATGAAAATTTCAAGAAGTTGGCTTGAAATCATTAGTGTGAACTTCAAATTGTTAAGCATGACACTTTGTAGATAATCTCGAAAAGAAAATTTCGGAGTAGATCTAGCAGCTTTAAAGGAGTATAATCTGATGAAATCCGTAGATACTCATACTTCAAATGCCTTATGGGAGAGCACTTTGGCAATCATAATGTCAAAAATAACAAAATGTAGGCTTAAACAATAAAGATAGATAATCTGCAATGCAATAGATCTACCACGTGATCCCAAAACATTAATTTGAAGAGATCACTTAGAATTTTGCATATAATTCTTACTCATATTAAGCCAAAAAGGCCCAATTAAGATTAATTGAGTTTTATTTGCAAGAAACTGAAATCTCAATTGCAAATAATAAATGTAAATATTCTGCAAAATTGATGCTCAAGTGAAAAACTTGAATTGTGTAGACCTCAAAATATTGAGCATTACGCTTCATTATGCTTCAAACTAGTGGATGGGGCGCCACCTGGTGGCGCCTCTTAGGTGGGATTGTGCGCACTAATCAAGCTGTTGTATTTGTTAAGTGTTGGTATAACAATATGCTTAGTTTAGAGAAGACATGCAGCCAGATGAGGCGGTATTATTTGGAGCTAACATAACCTTTTCTATTACACGTATCACTATGACACTATGACAATTATCCTCAAAAGGGTTACCAGCCAAAAAAAAAACTATGTACTTGACACTTAGAAGAGCTAGTGCATTTTGGCTAGTGTAATTTCACAGAAATAATAAGCTAACAATATATATTTGGTCGACGGAGATGTCCAGATCATGACCAATATGTTACTGTGCGCACTAATCAAGTTGTCGTAGTTGTTAAAGTGTTGACAGTACAAATAAGAGACATTTTTCATGCTTTGCTCAAATCTTCTCCTCAGGTCCATCTCTCTTTAAGATTTCTTGTGAGCTTTATCAACATACCAATTTCACAAATAATATCATTCTTTTAAATCACATTCGTACACCTCTTATCAAAAGACCGAACAAATTATTCATTGCCAAACCAGAAAGTACCATTCATGTACATCAGGAAAAGAACATTTATAACTAAAATAGCACCCCACATTAAGATCAGTCAACTGATATGAATCTAAAAACTCAGGGGGTACATACAATTGATCCAAGCAAAGCACTCACCGTACATGAATTACACACCTCTGGCAGCTTCCTACTTCAATCCTAGTACAGACTACAGCCCCATCAGTGAACCATGGGAGGAAGAGAAAAGCAAGCAACAGTCGATCATCTTCAAGACAGGAAGAAACCGAATCATAAACTGGAAGAAAAATTGGGACAGCAGAACCCTCACCTCATAATGGACCTTGTGCTTCTTGTCTCTCATGCAGGTTCTGCAGAATAAGATTGTACAACAAATGAGCAGAATCTATAAGCATTGTCTCTTCAGATTATTTGTAATGGCAGCATAACACTTGGTTCAAGCAAATGATTGGTGCTGCTGCTAGTCCTATTTTTTCAGGAGCAGAGCAAATTGTACAGCAAATAAATCACCCATATATACAAGTATGGAACGAATTATACTAAGCTATGATATAACTCCCAAACATAGTGACATTTCAGGAGCAGAGCAAATTGTCCAACAAATAAATCATCCAATACAAGTATGTAATGAATTAGACTAAGTTACTCTATCATACACCTCATATTTGAACCAGGCATGTGTGTGCAATATACAAATTATTTCTGTCATAAACTTGAAACACGACAAGTTGCCCTTACTCATGACTGGTCAAAACATCAAATAAATGGGTGTAAATTAAGCTACCTCAAGCTCCACACCATGATCTGAAAACCAGTGCATATAACATGACATGTAGTAAGCAACTCAATCATTTTCATGGTTGCTGGTCAAAATGGTACACACATTAATTGCCACAATTTCATTCAGACAATCAACAGAAAACCAAATCAGTGACACAAAATAGACAGGTACAACATGTGTTCCTAGCATACAGGCATTACACGACGGCTAGGCCACAATTACAGTGCAGATTATGCAATCAAAAGACAAGACAGTATGCGGCGTACACGTACCGATGGCTCGAGATGGTGCCCGTTGGCCTGCCGCCGGAGATCTTGACCTACAAACAGCCATTCACACTGACTGGAGGAACACCAAAGCAGCAGATTTGCAGCCCAATGGGAGGTATTGGTATGGTACCTTCCATTCATAAGAACTTGCCTTTCTGATATATGACCACCACGTTGATGTTGCATCTCAGGTTCTCCTGCAGCAGAGAAGGATCTTCACAATGCACCACATAAAAATTCAGAAAGAGTAGAACATCAGAAATAGAAATTTTACTAAATGGAAGTTAGAGAGATAAATGACAGTTCATGTGGCAACTTGATTCTCTCCAAATCACCACTACCGTAATCAACGAATCATCACTAAATCCATCAAAACTAATAGAGGCATTATTCAATAGCACAAAAGCATGTTTCTGCTGTGCTACAAGATTCAGAAAGGTAAACGATAAATAATATTCGGTATCGTTGTAGTCGTATACCAACAAGAAATGCATCACACAGCCACACAAGATTTACCTGTTCTTTTCTCTTGCTTTGCCTTGTAGTGGAAACAAACCAAACATATGTTGTCAAGACTGATTTTTACTGCTAATTAAGTGGTTAGAACTTTATATTTCAGTACAGTGTAGACTGTTTTTTACTGCTAATTAAGTGGTTAACTATCATTACTTTGTTCTATATTAAGTCCCATGTGCATTTTACACAACATTTATCTTCCGAGAGATATCTTCAGTTCGAGCAGGCATAAAACAAGGTTGCGGGTATCACTTCTCATTAGATGCGAAGCTACTTCCTGTTGGGGGGTCACGCTGATAAGGTAAAGATGTGTGTTCATCCTAATTATGCCAACTTGTAAGCTCTGTGAGTGTAGAGGTAGCTCAGATTTTTTATAGTTTCATTTTATTGAGATTCAGGAACTAAACATAAGAAGTAGGAAAACTCTCACATTGCCATGTCGCATAGAAATGTCCGTCTAGCCTGAAAGCCCTAGCAATTGTGAGAACATAACGAACCTAAATCTCTTCACTCGCTTAGCCCCAATTTAAAATCATAGTGGGAACTTGAAGAAACACAATAGCATGCCTTCGACAGGATTACTACGCACTGCAAACCCGAAACGCTACATCTAAATAATTCTAACCAATAGAGTTACTCCAATTAGCAACTAACGATCTGGAATGACAGCCGAATCAAACAGGGGGAGATGGATAGAGCCACCGGGAAGAGAAGAGGGGCAAGAGCACCTTGATCGCGGATGCCGTGCTTGTCGTCCGTGCGTGGAGCAGCCCGTGGTCATCAGCCGCGCGACTGCAATCGCGGTGCAGGGCGAGCTAGAGGCCGTACTTGGTCGCAGCCAGCTCGAGGCCTTAACAGCGACCTGCGTGGCTGCATCAGGAAGTAAAGCAAATCGGACCTTCATGAGTAACAACAACGCAACATCCAAATCAAATCGAATCGAAGCAAGGGCAGAAAAAGAGAGACGCGAGACGCGTCAGAGGGAACGGCATCCTGATGTAGCTCGGCATCTCCCGCTCTTTCATGGTGCGGTCCTGGATGTCTTATGAAGGCGGAAGTATTAATTAATTCTCATTCAAACGTAGCTAATAACATCACAGTATATAGTATTCAAAGCACAGGAGCATCTTTTGGGACATTACCTCAAACACCTGTTGCGCATCTAGAACTGGGGCTCGATTCCCGGCCTTGAGATCCCATATGCAAATCTTCTTATTGTACGAGCCGCTCAGCAGGAACCCCTCCTTCATCGTGCTCCACGCCAGTCCATACCTCCACGCGTACTCCCCAAGGCGGTAGACATGCACCCGGCGCTGTTGACCTCGCCCTTATGTGGCACTGAGTGACCGATGGACACGGACGGGGCGGCGCGGCCCTCGGCGGCAGCCGCCACGGCAGGAGCTAGAGCACGGCGTCGACGAGCATGAGGTGGTTGGGGGGAGTCATCGGAGGTGTGGGTGCCGAGGACGAGGCTGTGGGAGCGGGTGGAGGCCGGCGACTCTGAGAGGAGCCACTGGAAGGTGAGCGAGGGCAACTCGAGCGGCTGGGGCATGACGAGGTCGTAGAGCACGGGTGCGCTCTTCTTCCAGTCCAGGTACTCCATCTCCATCGTGGCGGCGGGGGCGACGGCTCCTCTGCCAGCCATGGAAGAGCAACTCTCCTCCTCTCTGAGGCGAGACGAGGCGGGCGGAGCAGGATTGGGGCGGCGGCGGCGGCGGCAACCCTAGCCGGCACTCGGGGTGGGAAGAACGAGCCCCTCTCGTTCGGCCTCCACCGCTTTTCTCTCGTCTTTTAATTTTCCTTGCACCCAGCCGCTTCTTTCCTTTTCACCTCCTCACAGTAATAAGGGACACGTGGATTACCTCATCGCTCACCCCATCTGCGCACGTTAATGTTTTGGATTTCGCAAATATATTGTCGTTGCATCGAAAGGAAAAGAAAACATGTTATCGGGATTGCCAAAAGCAAACGAATTGAACATGTGACATATTCTAGAAAATATGTCTTAAATAACCCTTTACGAAATGTAAACATGAAATGTGGAGAAGTTAGATCATCTAATGTAAATTTGCAGTAGAGATCAGAGTCTAAACCGCAATATATGTCAGACTCGAATGCTCATGCATAAACAGCAATGAGTCTGACCGCACATATGCAGGTTACAAGTACTGTTACGAGAAATCGAAACAATCAAACTGTTTTGCTCTTCGCGTCAGTTTGGAGGGCTAACCCGTTAAGTAAATGACTTACTCACGACTCACGAGTAACAGAAACTAGAAAGACTGCGATGGAAAATATCCTGTAGGCAGTGGCGGCGCCAGGTTCTAGAGGGTGGGTATTCATTTTGTAGCAGGGTATTCATTTTGCCATAATCATCACTGTTTTACAAAAAAATCGCCTGTTTTATATAAAATTTCAATGGATCGCCAAAATCTTGGGTATTCAACCGAATACCCAAGAAGACCCCTGGCGCCGCCCCTGCCTGTAGGCCTAACTATCCGTGAGATTTCCATGGGGAAAAACAGTAACCACCGCTGGCCGCGGAGGGCCTGTGCGCATTGCTGTCCAGGAAGAAAGAAAGAAAAATCGCGCTGGGAGGCAGTGATAATCGGCGTAGCCAAACCGCCGTCGAGGTCCACGGATCGATGTGCTTCCGCAGCCGGGAAGTTACGACGAAAGACGCTGATGCACCACGCTCCAGACCAAGCGCCATGGCTGGGTTGCTCACCCGCGACGTGTGCGCTGCCGTTTGCCGGAAGGGCGCTATCTATCTCCGGGGTGGGGAGCGTCGCGCGTCGGTTGAGGGTGCTGTAGTGTCGCACCGGGGCAAACTCCGTTGCGCGAGCGCCGGGGGAAGCCGCCTCGCCGGGAAAGGGTGAGCCGCGTCGGGGCCAGGTGTGGCAGAGGCGAAGCCGGTGTCATGGTCCAGCGGGGTCGAATCCAGACGTAGCTGTGCCCATCGTCGGCGCCGCTAGCGGGCGCTTTTGCCGAGACCCGAGAGTCACGGCCGATGGCTAGGAGCGCGCGTGTCCCCTTGCGCTGTTCAGTGCTGGGTCCGGGCTCACCACGTTGGCCGCTTGGTTCCAGTCTGGAGTTCGACCGTTGGCCGGGGCTGCCTCCCCCTCGTCCTACCGCCGATGATGGCCGGGCTACCTCCGACTCGTCCTATTGCTCTCTGTAAGAGCGTGCTGATAACGTGTTAGAGTAAAACGAGATTGAAAGCGAAAGGACCATCGGTCCTGGTATCCATTGATTCTCAAGTATATATACATCTGGAAGAGGTGGGAAGAAGAGGTATCTGTTCGGAGGCATCCCTCTAGAACAGGTGCCTATTGGCAATAGAAAGAGAGAAGGGACATGACTGTTCGGGGCTGGACACACCCCTTTGCTAACTATTCATTAATTAGCATGTGCTAATTCATCTACTAATTAATTCCTAACAGATACTTCCATTCATGGAAATCACTCAAAACCTGAATACTGAGACACTAACTTGCTGAGATGCTGAGTGAAGAATTTCACATCTATGATCAGCTCCCGACTCCAAGCTTGGGAGTGTCTTTACTGAACTACCAATAAGCAAAAAAAAAAACTAATATAAATATTAACTACTTTGCCGCGAAAAAAATACGAATGTCAAAATACTTCAACAGGAAAATATGGAAGGAAAAAAAGGCCCTTCCCATTTAATCTGTCAAGGGATCGACCAATGTTGCACCAGGCAAACCGTTGCTAACTTGATAGTACATCAGGTTTTTTCCTAGAAAAATATATACTATAATGGTGAGCCTAGTATCCATACTTAACCTGATACAATGAATTCATAAAGGAGATTTGACTGATGCAGTTTTTCAATTAAATGAGCAGTGCTCCAGCTCTTCTAAAATTAAGGTGAATGTGCTCCAAGCTCGTCTAGAAATCAGGTGAACAAATGTGCAACCTGCAAGTGATCAACGGAGAGGACAATCTGCCACATTTTGTCGTTAGCTGGAACAGAACCAAGAACATGAAGCACATGTAGATTACTGAACAGGAGGCCACTAGATAATCTCCCAGAAAAAAGAAGACCTAGATAAAAACGAACAGTCAATTATTCGTTTCAATGAAAAACAGATTGCTAAGTAGTACCTACTAGTGAAGACCCCTAGAGTCCTCGATTAAAAAAACAAACCGGACTGTCCAGTTCAAGGAAATAGACACGGGCAGATTAGTTAGCCCATTTTTCAGACGCACACCAAAATGACTTGTAATTTTGGCATCGACACACACAATAGTCCCTTCATTCCAAAAGGGTATGGACACAAACATAGATTCATGCAACTATGTAACTGTCAGAGATTCTTGATTATAATTTTATGCATCAACAAAGAAGCTAGTAGGCTCATAGTGGATCCAATTCACCCATACTCCAGCTCATGACGATAAAAACATCTAGGACATTACGATGCACGAGCTCACTTAACAGTCTTCAAATCACCGGGAGCAAAAAAACTAGTCTCCTTCACAAAAAAACCCTCTAGTGTTGGAAAGAAGGTATGTTTAACAAGAGTTTGTTTGAGACGAAATTTAGTAGGAATGACATCCTTGCGATGAAAAGTGGTGACCAACTTGCCATCCATGTCAACCTGAATTAGCCACTCTTTAAATTTGACAAGCACGAGCAACTCACCATCCCCAGGCATGACCACCACATGACAAAATATGTCATCGTCATGACTTCCACACCGTGTCTTGATCTGTGTAACCGGCAATTCGATCCGGCACTTGAAGATCCAGATCTCGCTTTCATAGTCCTGCAATACCCAAATATCAATTTTTGTTGCTGCACGGTCAAAGCTGGAGATGCGGAGCATGCCATCCATCTCAAACAGGTCACCCCAGCCAGAAACAACCGGAGCACCCATCTTCCGGAACGACTCGGCTGTGGTGTCAAACACGATTATCGTGCTGTTTTTGATCCAATGGTCCATTTGGTACCAATGCAAGCAACCGCGTAATAGCACTGAACCACTGTTTCTCAGTTCACTGGCGTCGGCATACTCAATTTGCCTCGGCGGCTGGCCAGAGCCCAATGATAAGACATAGCAGAAAACTTGACTCTTAGGTTCAATTCCATATTGCCACCTCTGGCGAGGGTTCATGAGTAGTCTGTACTCGCCGGTAGCGGGGTGAGGATACATTCCGAAAATCCTGTAGCCTGAAAGCATACAGAGAGGAGCATACTGACGAGTTGCCGGGTTGTAAATTGCCCAGAATATCCTGTTGACGGCGAGGATGAAGAGGCCGTCGCAGCAGGCCACCAGACCGTAGGAGGTGCCGCGAAATCGCGCGACGGATTGGAACTGGTCAGCGTCAGCGGCGGCCCGGTGGTCGAAGGGGATGATATCCAGGGAGTAGCCTTTCTTGTCGAGGAGTTTGGAGTCGCAGAGGATGGGGAGGGTGGGCTGGCGGGCGTGGTGGGCGAGGAGGAAGTCGCGGGTGGATGTGGCGCAGCGCCAGGCGCGGCAGACGGCGCGGCAGCGGAGGAGGGATTTGGGGGGGAGGCGGACGAGGATCTCCCAGACGACGATCTCGTCCGGGAGGCCGCGGCTGGGAGGGGTCGCTCCTGCTGTTGCGGCCGCCGCCATCGTCGCCGGCTGGGAGCTCGATCTGTTTCTGGATCCGTCGGAGGGAAACAGGCGGCGGCGGATGGGCGAATAAATGGACATGGAATGGGCTTAAACCGTGTACAATGTTTTTTTTTTGAGTCCAAAAACCGTGTACAATGTAGACCTCTGAAAACGGACGGGCCTTATTTTTTTGCGAGCTGGGCTTAGCCCAGGAGATTGCTGTTAACTTCTGTAACTTTGATTACACTACTAGTAAGTATGCATCTCAAATTTTTATCAAGTGAGTTCAAATGGTATACTATTAAAATGATCCTTGCAAAAATAAATAAATAAAAAAAGGCAGAAAATTTTTAATGTCACTCAAATTGTATTTTCAAAAGTGTGACATATTTGTGATCATGATTTTGAAATTAAAATAAAAACAATTATCAGTTTTTACAAAAAGTTTTGTAAAAACTTTTAAAATCATCACATGATCATGACTAAACAAATTATTTTGTGAAATCCTTGTGATACAAGTCATGGTGATAAAAAAAATTAGACTCAGGCAGCTCAATCGGACACGCCGGTTTAATAAAGAAAAAAAATTGCAACGCTACACACTCACTCCACCGCCCCCGCTAGGCATATCTCCCCGTCGTTCCCCATTTTTGTGGTCGCTAGCTACCCCTCTCCACCGCGTCAAGCCGGCCCTCGCTACGCTCAGGCGCTCAGCCGTGGCCGCACCACGCCCAGCTGACTCTACCGCGTCGCGCCTGCTGCAGCTACCGCCGCCGCCGCGCCTGCTGCAGCTGTCGCCGCCGCCAAATCTCTGCCAGCAGGATGCGGAGGCATGGGATTCGAATCCGGTCGCCGGATCCGCTCGAGCTCTATCGGGCGACCCAGCGCAAGCGCCGTCTGAGGCGGATGCGGAGGAGTGGGATTCGTCTCCAACGGATCGGTGGCCGCGGCCATCCCGCGCCAGCGTTGCCTGAGCAACGTGGGTCCCGCTGCCTCACCAGATGAGTGGTTCGGTGGCCGCGGCCATCCCGCGTCGGCCTGCCTAGGGGAGTAGTCGAAGAAGCGGGCGTCGCGCTCATCCTCGCCTTCGCCCGATGCGAGAACTCCCGCTGCGTGCGCCGCCGGCAGCTGGTAAGCTCATGCGCCGCCCTCCACATCCGCCTGATGCAGTAATCTAGTTCCCTGATGCAGTAATTTAGTTCCATGATGCAGTAATTTCCGCCTTTGCCTTAGTGAGTTCAGTAATTCAGTTGTGCTTTTTTTCTGGTTTTGTTTTTTGACAGCATTTCAGTTTGACAGATGTTGTCGCTACGACTGATTAAACAGACCAAAAGTATTGATACCTACTGAATAAAAGCTTCACTAATGCGTGACCGCAATTGGCTGCGCACAATCTCCCTTTTAACCCAAGCCAACCGAAGAGCATCTGTAGAGAAGGATAAAAAAACTTCCCTATTCTTCTTACTTTTGAAGATATCTGCTGCCACAAAAATATCACCCACTTGCGGACCTTGTAACTTTTCGATTGTTGTGATACACTTGGTAATGCTACATGGATCATCCGTCATCTTCTTCTCAATTGCAGCAAACCGATCAATTTCTTCCCGCTTCAGTTTCTCAAGGAACACATCGTCATGGCCACGTTTCTTGGTTTCTCTATGATGTGCTCCATGTATCTCTGAAAATATTTGTGTGGGTCTTGGTAAGGCCTGCATATATTGCATAGGTGTAGATGAATGTGGGAGAGAATCCAAATTGCCTTCCTTGCTTAGTTTAGACTCGGCCAAAAAACGGAGAGTGTTGACAACCTAATGCAGAACCTAATAAGTTTCTCTTTTATATAAGGGAAAGAGCATTGATGGGATGGTCATGGAAGATGAGGTCAAGAAGGTGCAGGATGAACGTTGATGGGATGCTCAGGGAAGATGAGGCCAAGGTGGATACGCCCATGATGCATGGATGCATGTATGAATTATACTTGCACAAACATACCGTGACAAGTATCTCATGCCAAGCTTTAGTTTTGCTAAGAGATCTTGTTGCTCATATGAATTTTCTTTCTGATATAGTCGTACCACTAATTTACTGTGAGTAGTAATTGTGCCACTAAAATCTACAACTGCACTAATCTTTGGTCAACGATGAAAATGGACTCCACGATTTCAGTGATGTTTCTACATAAGAAATTTGGAATGCTAACAAGAGAAGATAAACATGCGCATAGCAATTAAAGTGATTTTGTTCCTGTCATCTTATATTTAAGCAGGATGCTAATTTTTGATGGTTTGCTACTGTAGTTAACATGATGGATGAATAGTGCTTTCAGTTGTTTGAAGAATGTGAGTTTGACATCATAGGTTTCCATTTTGTGAAGAAAACATCAAGGTGAGTTTCACACTTACATTTTATTATTATTGCTGCTCATGTGTGGTCAGAAAACTTTGCAATGACAAGATAGATGCTAGTATTTTCTGCCGGCTTAAATTTGCAATATCATGTCTGCTGCTGTGCTTTGTTTGCTTTATTTCATTATCTGTGACTATGATTCCAGCCAGCTTAAATTTTGCTGGTAAAGCCAAATTCTGTCCTGGACGTATGTGTAATATAGTAGTAATAACACTCGACATTAACAAGAAGCAAGTCTGCTAAAACATGAAACCATGTAATCCAAGTGTTCTTTAGTTTTCTTATTATAAATAAGTAAGCATGTACGTGCAACGCACGTCTTAAATAAAACAAGTTTATATGCCATTTTACAAAATTTTCAAATTGATCCGAAATGTTATTTTGTCTTTGAAATTCTATTTTCAAAAAGTGTGACATATTTCTGATCCAACACGTGCTAATTTTTATTTTAGTGAGTTATTTTACCAAGCCATTTAAATGTGTCTTATGCAGAACGATATGAGCGCGTGTGTAACACATGATCCAGAAACATGTTTTCGCATAAAATTCACTGTCACATAATAATTGTATAATCTGTTACAAAAATATATTTTAAAAACCGCAACTAAGCATGTCTTGAAGGTCCACCTTTTGATGCAATGAAGGTCCATCTGTAGATGCGATCAATGATGCTTCGTTCAATGTATGGGATATTGTTTTGAGCTTCATTCTCATCATACTTTAAAAGATGCACCAAAAATTGCTTCCTCAGCTGAAAACCATCCTACATATGCATTATACAACATTGTTGTAACAAGTTGCATGTGCAATGTGTATACAAATAAGCATAGTGTCAATACTTACGTTGGGTATGGGAAAATATAGTTTTCCATTGCACAATGAGTGCATGTAATTAAAAACCAAATAACCGGACAGGGCACTGCATGTATGAAATAAACACATAATGTGAGTCGAATGAATCAATTAATATTGTAATGCGTTTAAAAGATTCATACCAATGTGAATTTGTTGGAGCAACAGGAACTATGCATTCCCATTTAGAGATATCATCCTTGAATGCAGGGTTTGCAATTTCAAGCGCAAGGTTTAGGTTGTCAACAATAATTTTAAGTACATTCTTCCCCAAAGTAGGTATTGGTATCGGATCAAAAATTGAGACAACTTTTTTGTTTTGATCCAACACAAACAATAGAAATAGCCCAAACATATACCAAGGCAATAAAATCTGCAATGATGAGATAGTTTAGAAATAAATGGAATATTAATTAAGAACAAATAAAGCACCGTTAGAGTGGAAAAATTCAAATCTTACCGTATTACATTGTGAGATATGATAATCATTACTGTCAGGCCAGCTATGAAACAACCGTTTCAATGTAGCAATTTCCACATTTTCACGATGACTTGAGTCTCGTGCATAGTGGAACATCGACTAAAATAAGAATGAGAAAATATTAGTGCAATGAGGAAAAATGTAATACATGATTATAGTAACTTACACAAAAGTTCAGATCCATATAGTGAGATGGAATGTCTTTGAGAAGCTGGACTTCGTGGCACGCTAGTATCCGCACAGCCATATTAAAGCAATGTATATCCATGTATTCATCATTGCTCAATATGTTTTTTATTTGTCTCAAATTTAAGCTAATAGGGTACGGCTCAGAGCTTTTCACCCATTCGCTCCTGTAAAGTCGAAATACTTTCAATTATAATGACATCAGAGTAATCTATTGGAATACAAAATGAATTAAAAAAATATGGCTTACTCTAGTAGAGCGACATCATCAACCATGCTGATAAACAAGCATAGTTCATCTATTAAATCATCGTTTGTTGGATTGACAGACGGTGAAAGTATAAATGATTGCGAGATTAGCTCGACTTCTCCTTATGTATTTGATGTTTTGAAATTCTCAGGAGGTCTATCCAGAATCATACATTCCGTGGGATCTGAGTTGTTGTCGTCATCTTCCATGTCTCGATTTCTTATGTTATCATCATTCAATTCCGAGTCCACTAAAATGACAGCTAGTTTTGTTCTAAAATCTGTCATATGTTCCTATTAAAATAGTAATAAGAGTTAAATAGTGGTACAACATAGAATAAGTATAATGATACAGAGTGAAAAATACCTGTGTTGGAATGTCAGACAAAATATTTCCTGTGAAGTACTCCATAAAATTTATCATCCACAGACCACAAGATGACCTGCATGATTACAAAACTCAAATCGGTGCATATGTGTATACTTTCAGCTCGTATACTTTGACATATCCATGCTTTATTCTTGTTGTGCAGAAACTTCTTTTGTGATGCAACTAATGGGGAAATACAAAAATACAAATAATGTCGATTACTTTGAGCCTTTGAGTTAGAAGGTATACCCATCTCTTTGCATTCTGCTCTTAATATACTCTTCTCTTGGCCATGCTGAGATGTTTAAGTCAGGCCACTTATCAGTATTTAGTTCCATTTGAAGCGATGCATATTCGAATACATTTTCCAGTCCTTTGAGCTGTTGAATGAATAAATGACAAAGTATTAGCATGACAACCGAACAAGCCCAGAAATCGTCTTATCAAAAGATGGTGTAGTGGGACTAATGACTAACCATAGCGGTGAGGTCTTTGCGGCTCATTCCTAGGCCCAGCGAGTCGAGCACCTGGATGCATCGCTGCCTTCTATTTATAACAGCTAGGTACCAATGGAAGTGTTCAATGTTAACTGGAACGAATATCTGAAAATAGGGTTTTTGTTAGTTTAGGTCCCATATACAAACATTGGTCCTTGATTGAATTCATAGTAATATGTATGGAACTGAGACTCACCATATCATTTTCTAAATAAGTTTTAGCTCTGTTTAATACCCACCTTGGCGCGTCATCCCGTATGGAGCTAAATTTCTTTATCATCTTAGAGATGCATGCATTTTCTAAGAACACACTTCCACCTGACCTCATCTGTAGATGCTCTTTAGCACTTATGCAATGTATGTATGCGTCTATGATCTGCAATATTAAGTGCACACCTTGGTTATAGGAGAGAATAAAAACTCATGTTAAAATAGCATCGTCTTGTCTATATATACTTACTTCGTCGCCAAGAAATTCTTCGGGGAGTAATAGACGTTCTAAATGTCGTCTTTTGAGATGTGAGTCGTCGATGCTCACTAAATTTCTTTTATCGTTTGGTTCAGACATGATATTTTCAATCACGGACCAATCATCGCCGGTGCAGACGTAATCTATCATGATGTAAGTAACAACATTTATTAAAAACAAAGAAAATAAATGTAGCAAAAGCAGGGCTAGAAATTAAATGTAGCAAAAATAGGCATAATCTATCATGATGTAAGTAACAAAATTTATTAATGATGACCACAAAAATAAATTTAGCAAAAGCAGGGCATAGAAGGATTTGTCCGTGCCTTCTGGAGCGACCACGTAGTCTTGTGCCTTCTTAGGTTTGTTATGCAGTCGGATAAGCTTCCCTATCTGCACAGGCATTGCCAGCTTGTGTACTATAATTTCTGCCCCTTCCCTGCCGGACGTTTGTTCTAATTCTTCGTCATTAGGGGCCTCCATTTGTTCACTTGTTTCGTTGTCGGTTAATTCCTGGGAGCAACATTACAAAGAATGATCCGTATGCAGGATTAATAAAGGATTAATAATATAATTAAGAATTAGAACTATCTGGGACATATTTGGAGAAGATGCCTGTGTCACTTCGGAGATTTCGGAATCAGTGTCCTGCGTGCTCTTCTCATTCTCCACTTCATCTATGTTGGCTATTCCATTTGATTCTGCCAGCTTACCCCCTATAGTTTCTGCCCCTTCGGTGCCGAATGTTTGTGCTAATTTGTCTTCATGAGCTGGCTGCATTTGTTTACTTGTTTCGTTTAAGGTTAATTCCTGAGAGCAACATTACAAACAATAATCCGTATGCAGGATATAATTAGAATTATAACTATTTGGGACATAGTTGGAAAATAAAACACGCCTCTGTCACCTCGGAATTAGTGGACTGTGTGCTTTTCTTTTTCTCCACTCCATATTTATCGGCTATTCCAGTTGAATCTGCCAGCTTGTCCCCTATAGTTTCTGTCCTCTTGGTGCCGCATGTTTCTGCTAATTCCTCGTCATGATCTGGCTGCATTTCTTCACTTGTTTTGTTGAAGGTTAATTCCTGTATGCAACATTACAAAGAATAATCCGTATGCAGGATATTATATAATTATAGTTAGAACTATTTGGGACATATAGTTGGAAAGTAATAGATGTCTTTGTCACCTCGGAATCTGTGGACTGCGTGCTCTTATTTTTCTCCACTTCATCTTTGTTTGCTATTCCATCTGATTCTCCCTCACTTAGTAACTGGAACACACAATAATACAATATTATCCAGTATTTATAAAAGATAAGATATTCATCTTTGTTGGCTATTGAATTTGATTCTCCCTCACTTAGTAACTCGAACACACAATAATACAATATTATCCAGTATTTATAAAAGAGAAGATATTATTCGCGTGAGTAAAGAATTGTATGTATGATAATCTAGTACAAAATACATATTATTTCGTCCTGCCAGAATAAGAATAATAATGACATGTGAAAATAAAAAGCGCCTTTGTTGCATTGGGGTTTGTATGCTTGTCTTAGGGTAGCACCTGATCAATCTGCATATTTTCCATATCATCCATGATTTCTTGATCTTGTGATGCCTTTGTTGACTCGTGGTTCATGTCCTCGTCCTTGGGACACTTGTTGGTGTTTTCCTGAAAACCCAAGCATTTATTATTAGCACGCAGTTAACATTAGTCTCATTCTTATTTCTACATCACACCTGGATGCACATATCTGCATATGTTCTTAACATAGTGGTATGAGGACATTCTTTCCAATTAAATTTCAATATGTATTTGTTTGTTTTATTATCCAGTCAACTTTTTGAGAGTCACTTGGGTGGCTATTCTCTCAAGCAATCAGGTGGATGTAGTAATAAGAATTTCCTTAGGCACACAGAGCATCTTGGTAATTTTGTGGGGGCAAACAAAGCATGTTGATTCACTTTGTTGGATCCCCTCTAGTGACCATATTGCCTTCTAGATGTGAAATCGCAAATATTGTGTAATCACAGAGAGATATCATTACCACGAAGATGGCAGATTGATCCGCAGAGCTCACCAGGGATTGTGACGCAGACATGGAGGAAGATGGCAGTTCACCACGGAGAGATGTGTACGGCAGGCTGGAGAGACCTGCGGTGGAGGAGGCCGGCGCGGTGGAGGGGTGTGAGGATGCGGCTTGAGAGAGAGGATGGAGAGGTGGAAGAAAACTCTACGGTGCAAAACCTGTTGGTTCTTTGTGCTCCTGATCGAGAGATCGTTAGTTGTAGGCAATATGTAAGGCGGAAATCACGGGAAGGATTTCCATAGCGTGAGGAGGAAAGGAATCGTGGTCGTTATCTCAAGGCCGACACCTTTCCTTTGATTTATCTCTGGGCCATTTTTTTTGCTATTTTATACCCGGCGCATATACAGATTAATGTAATCATTTTTCGTAATACATTTATATACTGTAATATTGGATTCGGCTCATCGGATCGTTTATTTGATTTTGTGTGTGCTTTCTCTTACGTTTTAATATGCAGAAAGAAAAATTTACCTTTTTCTGTACAGAAGTATAATTCATTGAGATTAAACGATGTACCCTCGCAAATTGTACTAAACCATCAAGATGAGTTTCGTACTTATGTTTTGTTATTACTACTATTGTTGCCAACGTGTACAAGAATTTTTTTCAATATTTCTTGCACGCTAGTAATATAGCCTGGCCTGGAAAAACTTCATACATAATTTCTTATATGAAAGAAACCATCATCCATATACCACACCTGGGTTAACTGAACTACCTTGGTGGTATTTGCAGGGCTGAACCTCGGGATATTTTTATTGGTGCAGATAATGACAAATGGGATATTTAAAGGGCCAGTACCGGGTTGTAACAAATTTGGAGAAAGAGAGACATGATGAAGGTGAGTCTGCTTTCGTGCTACAATACCAGAAAGAAAAACGTATCATTTGTGAATTGTAATCACGATTTTGAAGAGAAGGTATTTCTGAATGAAATTGCTGCTCCTGTACACAGGATATACTATAGCTTTGTGACAATAATCCCAGCCAACAAGAATTTTGCTGGTAAAGAAAACTTCTGTCCTGGACGTATGTTCATATAGTAGTAATAAATAATAACTCTTGTCATTAACAAAAAGCCCATATATAGTAGTAATAAGTAATAATGCTTGACATTAAGAAGAATCAAGCCCTCTCAAACATGAAACCATGTAATCCATCTGTATAAATCCTAGCTGATGCTGAAGTATACTCTATAGTATAGCTTATGCTGAAGAATAGCAAAAGCCAATAACTTTGATAGATTCTTGTTATTACTACTGCAACATTTTAACTTTGGGTGCCTCTCTTCATGTGGCGACTCCTTTCTTTATCCTCTGTCTCACGGAGTACCAACACACTCAGTTTGTCCTGCTGCTTCCAGAAGTTCTTTTTTGCTCATATATTTTACTTTGCACAGTTTGTCACCTGACATCCTGAAGCTCCCTGAAATATTTGAGAACGTAAGCAGAACAGCACATTCTCCAAACAATTGATAAATAGTTTGCATGATAGCTCAAAAAGATGCACAACAGCTCAAAACATTAGCAGAACAACACAGTTGCATACATTTTGCTCATATTATATGAAAAAGGGGTGTAGCCATTGATCATTATATATGCGTACCCCATCTGATCATTACATAGCATGTGCATACCCCATGTGACATGTTATGTTATGAAAGGGTGATCATTACATAGCATGTGCATACCCCATGTGACATGTTATATTATCAAAGGGGGATCGAATAAGATACTCTTGTGTTCATCCACTTTACCTCCTCATCCGCTTCTTCTTCTCCTTCGATAAACTTGCAAATGAAAAACAAATAATGTTAGATGTAGGAGTATGTAAATATAAATTGACATAGTATTGTGTGCAAATAAATATTGGAATAACGCACCTGCATCATCTCCCCAAAACATCTCTGTAGACAATGTTCTTTGTGCTTTTTCCGTATTGATCAACCTCCTTGTTTGGCTTGGCCAAAATCCGTGTCGTCTCTCTAGAGACTCCCCTTGACAATGCAACATATAGCTGACCATGTGAGAATACTGGCTCGGGAAGGTAAATACCGACGTTTGGGATAGTCTGGCCCTGCGCCTTGTTAATTGTCATCGCAAAACTCAAGCGGATGGGGAACTGTTTTCTCTTAAGTTTGAAAGGAAGTGAGATGTCCTCCGAGGGCGACATAGGGATCCTAGGTATGAACACCCTATTTCCAGCATGCTGACCACCAACAATCTCTGCGTCGATTGCATTATCCTGGAAGGCTCTAATCATAAGCCGTGTCCCATTGCATAGGTCATTATGAGGGTCGAGGTTCCAGAGCAGAATGACCGGGCAGTTGACCTTTAATCTCAATACATGCGGGGGCAAGCCATTTGGTGCGATCGAGTTTAGAAAATCAATCGTGTAATTATTCTGCAAGTCATCCTCGATTGAGTCAAAGCTATGGTATAACTTTTCTTCTCCTGGAAATCTGGAGATCATCTTGTCATTCAGGTCATCGACATGATCGTTCTTGGTCGAAAGAATAGCACGTGTGCTCATGTACTCTCTCGATATAGCATTGGCATGCAACGATGGGAAGACCTCTTTGATGAGCTTGTTAATAGCTTTTTCATCCTCGGTATAGCCGATCACAATGTCGCCAGGGAGGCGGACATAGTCATCTCCAATTGTCTCTTCCGTTCCATTGCCGATCCTTAGGAGGTATTCGGGGAACAAAGGATCAGACTGTGCTCGCATGTTGCGCGTGAGACTTATCTTGCGTGTCTTATCCCATAGATAGGATCTCAGAAGTGTAGCATCTGTGATCTGTGCTCTTGTCCCACGTGTCACAACAGGAAGGACCTGCCTGAAATCACCACCAAAAACGACAACCTTTCCCCCAAACGGCAAACGACTTTCCATTATATCCTGTAGTGATCTATCAAGCGTCTCAACTGCTTGACGTTTTGTCATAGCAACTTCATCCCAAATTATCAAGGACGCTTGCTTAAGCAACTCAGCTGTACCACTCTGCTTTGTGAAACTACACATGCTGTTGTCAGTGAGCTTGATTGGAATTTTGAACCTGGAGTGTGCAGTTCGTCCTCCCGGCATTATCGACGCTGCAATACCTGATGTAGCGGTTGCGATGGCTATCTGGCCCATTGAACGCACCATTGCAAGCAATGCCTTGTACAAGTATGTCTTCCCAGTGCCGCCTGGACCATCAACAAAGAATATCTGACTTTTTTGGTTGACCACATGATCCATTATGTCATTGAAACCAGCCAGCTGCTCACTGTTCAAACTTTTAAATAATTCTAGATGTTCTTTGTCCACGCTGATTTGCCTCTCCTCTGTTACTTCTCTGTAGACACTGTCATAAGAATCATCGGTCTCAACCAATTCCGGGAGTCCATACTTTGTAATATCCTTTCCCATGGATTGCAACATATTACTGATATCTCTGAGGACCATCTGCTCAAGTATTGCCTCATTGGATTGATTACGCCGGTAGTCCTCGGACATCGCTGCCAGATGTTTGTCCCACATCTGTCGAACTTCTGTTGCCTCACAGAATACCAGTATAGTCGCAAATAACCGTCTCAATGCACAAGGCATCTGAAATGTGGCAGCCTCCGTCATGCAATCATCAAGACTCCTATCGTGCTCAATGAGGCCTAAGTGCTCACATGCCTCCCTGAAGGAACTTCATGGATTGCCATTTACTGTTTTCAAATCATCAAATGAAGTGGCACCTCGGACATGACTTAGGAGCACACGCAAGTAGTACCTCTCTCCTTCAGCGGGGTGTGCATACACAAGTCTTCCAATCTGTGCTCTCTTATTTCTTCTCATCTGCCACACCTTTTTACCAGCTATCCATCTATAGTGTTCTGGAAACTCTCTATACAACCATTTTCGTGCCGCTGGAAACTTTCGGTTCATCTCAAAGTACTCTGTAAGCATTGACTTGGAAGAAGATGGTCGAGCGACAACATCTTCCAGATTTTCAGAAGCTTTAAATGCCACTGTATGCATGTTTGGCAGATGAAGTTGGAGCTGTAGCACAGATGGACTGACATCAAACATCTTGAACCGAAAAATCCTATAAATAGCCTCTGGCGGAGATACATAGCGTGCATCCCTATATTGCCGGATTTCATTGATGATTCCACCGTCATTGATGATATGCTGCTCGAATGCAAAGGAAGTCCGATCATGCACTTTGTAGATGTATTTGAACAAATACTTGACCGCCTTGATGCTGGAGCATGCCTCTACATTAATGTGGCAGTTGTATCGCATAAGCAGTGAAGGGTTGTAAGGGACCACCCATCTATTGTCCAAATCTGCTCCTCTGATCCTAATTCGGCGCCCATCGTCCCGTCTCTTGTAGATGGGGTATGAGTCTTTTCCTTGTTGTGTGGCATCACAAAAATCTCGCGGGTAATGAAACCGGCACTGTCCATCAATCATGCAAGGGCAACTTTTTTTCAACTCACCACAAGGTCCGTGCAGCATGTGTTTCACGACCGGATCATGCAGAACGGGGTGTTTCTCTTTGTCAGGTATCTCAGCACATATCACCCGATCATAGTCATCTGGGGTTGCTAACTTGCTTTTTGCTTTCATGATTAGAAGTATATGCTCATGCGGGAGACCTCGCTTCTGAAACTCTGTGACATGTACATAAGCTGCGACTTCTCCGAAATGCTTACCCTTAGTTAGCAAGTCCATCATATCTCGCTGTTTAGCTTTGTATACTCTTGCCACCAGGTCTGGACGGTCTTGCGGGAGTTGTCCAGGCAACAGCTTTTCAGTTATTTCCTCCCAATAGGGATTGCAAGTCATTGTGATAAAATAATCCGGTTTACCCCACCGTTGCACAATTGCCATCACATCCAGGAACCTCCGCTGCATGTCGCGATCACCACCAGGAAATGTACGTGGAAGCACGATTCGTTCGCCAATCCGATCACTGCGTGACTCGCCGGCAACGACGGTGTCAACAAGACCCTACAGTAGTATAAAAGGTTATGGAAAAGCATGGGTTGTAGCCACTTTGTCGTTGTATTATGATGTATTAAAATAAACACAAGCATGGTACCTGGTAGAGGTCAGCGCGTATAACCTTCTGATTTTCCGGTTTTGAGTACCAGTCAAGCCGCATAGTCTCAATCTTGATATACATGTCAACAGCCCACTGTTGGAAAAGGCGACCCCCAAACAAGATGATGTTAAGCAGCTTCTTCCTGACTTGCAGCTTGAAGCAGTAGTACTCCCTCGCACTAACAAATTCCTGGACTGTGTTTCATTGACCTCATCGTCACCAAAATCCTCATCATGTATATCCTCGTTGTCATCTACAGCAATGACAACATAAAAATCAGTATAGTGGGAACATAAACATAAGAATTGAAGAATGAGTTGACCGATAGCCCAGCAAGTAAATCAGTGGCCTGGGCTTCTTAGATAAAACCACGCGTTTTAATCATCATTCAAAAACAGGAAGCATATAAATCAATAGTGAACATCATACCTGTATATAAATCAGGGGCTGGGTTTCCTTGTGGTGCAGGATTATCTGGTTCATGCGCTGCAAAATTCTCATCTTGCTCTCTTTCTATAATCAAGTTTTCCTCTGGTAGATATACATGAAAAATAAGATGAAAACATAAGTTTTCGTCATCAAACATAAATAGTAGGTATATAAATTATACAGGAACATCATACCTATATATAAAGCAGAGGCTTGGTTTCCCTGCGCGGTTGACACATGTACTGTATTTTGGGTCGGTCATCCGTGGCCCCAACATATGGCATGCAACGATTCCAACCAGTCTCTCCATGTGGGAAGAATAGTGGATATGACAATGGGTCGTAGCACCCATAGTATGCTCTAATATACAGGGGCCGGTCTCCTTTTCTTCCATGCACGACTACACTCCTGTCAAAGCAATTTTGTGGGTCGCTCCCTTCAACCCATATCGCTGCCACCTGGGAAGTCGTTGGGGCATTGTACCTCCGTTGATCCAAGTTTATATCCGTGTTTAGTGAGATTCTATACTCATCTAGATTGGGAATAGACCCAAGGCTCTTGAAAGTTTGCACATAAGGGTTACGCTCTAGTATTTGCAAAATCTTCCGTATGAGGTCTATATTAAGATTTGGAGACCTAGTAGCCCTGTGAACCAAGTCTTGATCTGTATCATAAATATAGAGCTGCAAATGCCGAGGGCCATTATCAGCCGGCACCAGATTATCAAGAGCGTGGTACAGCCCACCACATGCACGGAATGTATACACGCCAGTTCCTGCGGCAGTGCTTACTCGGCGATCAAGGGTGACGCCTAGACTTGTGAATGAGAAGTGCGAGTTGAAATATCGTATATTCTCTCTGAAATATTTAGCATCCTCATCTTCTTGACTTGTAAACAACCGTTTCAATTCTTCTGGAACCTCTGGAGTAAATATACTGACTTTTCCTTTTCTGCAACAAAACGCTGGCCCCTCGAACGGAAAAGGCAACGCCCCACAGTGAAGGCAGTCCGCAACCTTTCTCAGGACATGGTGCTTTGTAGGTAGGTTTCGGTATATGAATTCATCAGTATTTGACATGTGTGGTGCTCGTGTAGTATTGCGTCCAAGTTGGTACGATTCGAAAGCAACACCTAGCACATAAGAGGACATGCATTTAATGATGACTCATACTAATAAAACGTGCACTTGAGTGTGTTAAAATGGCAACTACACAATGCGCATACCTCTATCCATATATATTCTAGCTTCTTCATCAGGCTCATGGTATGCAGCTTGTCCATTAGGCAATGGTTCCAAGTAGTCTAGATGGCAATACATTCATCAATCGTAAATGATGAAAATTTACTAAAGAAGAAATTGATATATGAACAGAATAACAATTATATATAACATACCATCTAAATTGGCTTGTTCAACAACGGGCTCAAAAATTCCATATGGATCATCTGTCTGGTCGTTGCCTAGTATAGAAAACCATAAGATCAGAAGAGGATAATATATATTATAGGTATTATTAGTGGGCCTAGGTTCGTCAAAAGTGTGTCGCAGATGTTGAGTGTTTTCAGTACCTACTGTGTCCACTTCAGTAGGGCATATATTATCCTTTTTTGGCCCATTATCATGTACATAGGAGTTGGAAAAAGGCTCTAGAACTAAGCAAATAAACATTGTAGACACATATGCAAAAGCCTTAAATCAACAAAGTAACCTGCATCTTCAATTGTCAAACCTGGGTATATTTGGTTATGTGTTCACAACTAATTACATACAGAAGCTGATTACAGCCAGAATGCATGGAACACTATCTACCGAATCCAGTTTAAAATACCTCGTGCAATATCCGTGATGATGGGTTTAATTGGTTTGGTTTTGCTGGCAAGAGGCATAGTAACAGCTCTTATTCGTCCTGCTATTTGTTGCATGTAGTACGCATCATTCCTGTGCAGCCAACTGGATTCATCTTCCTGTGTTAAATTGTTCTCCTTGTTCTCCTTGTAGTGGGGAACGCATTCAGGTGACTAAGATGAACTTGGTATATTCGACAGGCCTGCAAGAGAGTTGCAGTACCACATGAGTACCCTGCACTTATGGGCATATTTGGTGAGGTAAGAAGATGCATTCAATATCTTATGGTAGAAAAGTAGTACTCGGAGATGTAAATTTTTGGAGCTGGGTGACACTGGATTGTCCTGTAGCTGGTGTGTGTGATACAGTGGTATGGTCGGTCAGGATGGCAGTTGTAGCCTTTCTCTTCTCACGAGATAGGTGTTGTCGTTTTAATATTTCATCTCTGTTTTGTGCATACCGCTCCCTGTCCCTCTGCCTCCTTAATTCCTTAGGATCTGCGTAGATAATAAAACTAATTAGTGTAAATAGACAGGGTTGTATATACTTTGTTGATAGTCATTACCAATGGACATGGACACCGGTGTACGTGTTTCATTTTCCTGGCATTGTTGTTAGCAGAAACAACGACCATTGTTGACTCACTGTAGGGCTGATGTTGCCTCCTAAGCTCGTCAGGGTCTAATATATGATACATTATAGTTATACTTTAGCATACAAATGTAGTATTTGGATAATACAGAAGCATTCAGCACAAGGGGATTAACCTTGGGCTATCGGCACGGGTGTATGTGCTACATTCTGCTCATCACCAAGCAGTGCCGTTGAAGCCTGTTTCTTTTCACGGGCTTCACGACGTCTTCTAAGAATGTCAGCTCTATTGCGTGCATAATACTCTTTGTTCCTCTGCCTCTTCAATTCTTTAGGGTCTGTTTATTATAAATAAGTAATGGAAGTTAGCACAGAAGCAACAACAGAAACAGTAGCAGAAAGTAGGAACTGTTCGATGATAGTCACCTAATGATTGGTTGTTGCTTAAATCCTGAAATGGGGGGCTTGGGTCTGTATAAATACATATCGCGAGTCAGCACACAAGAAACAACAGAAACAGTAGAACAAAGTAGGAAATGTTTGCTGATAGTTACCCAATGGTTGGTTATTGCTTATATCCTGAAATGGGGTGCGCCGCCCCGCATGATTGGGAGACGACATACCGTCGCCTTCATGTGAATATTGATGACATTAATTTATTAGAACCATGTATATTATGTGTATAAGAAGATTAGCATGTACATTATTGCGTATAAGAAGATAAACGAAGTAGGAAAATACCATGGTTTCTGAAAAAACTTTGGGCTCGATTACTTTGAGATGTTTGGATGAAGCAAAAATAGAGGTTTTGTAAACTGTTAGACTGATCAATCTTTTAATCAAGCCATTAAAGGATGGTTGATCACTCTTTCAATAATTGCTACATTAGGTGGGGTTCATGTACTTCCCAGAAGTGCACGAGGCAGGGATAGATAGGCAACTGGGATAGTTTCAGCTTTCATCCAATAAACTGATGTAAACTGGCGTGATTTATCTTTCCCGTGCACTAGGTATAGTAGAATGCTGTGCAATTGCCCCGCATCTGAATGTCTTACTTCTACGATCTTACCTTTTTTGTATGTTTAATGTTTGATCTTCTGTTCTGAAAACCTGTAATCTTGAGTGCAGGGAAGAATCATAGCTGGTCCAGCCGTCCAGGGGCTGTGCAGGGCGGGGGCGGCCGCGCGGGTGCTGGGCGGGATCGTGGGCACTGGTGATCTAGCAGCCTTGTGCCACACTGCGAGGGGGCAGGGCAGCCTCCTTGGCGCCCGCTACGTCGATCGTGCAGGGAGGCGGCTGCGCGGTGGAGTGGCGCGAGGTTGGCGGCCGGAGAAGAAGGTGTTGGCGCGGTGGTGACGGAAGGCAGCGAGGCTCCTGCGCGATTGGGCTAGCAGAATCAATTAATTCCTTTCCTTCCTTAGTATATGCGTCCTTCCTTAGTATATGCGATTGGAGTTGCCTTGTCTGGGGACGAAGGCTTCGCTAGTCTCCAGGTGAAGCACGGTCAGTCAATGGAAATTGGTACGTGCACACCATAGCGGTATTGGATCAATTCTGGCTGTTAGATTCAGATCCGTGGGAGTTATCCAGCGGTGTTGAATGGTTCGGCTGTTGTGCTGGGGGTAATTGCGGGGTGCACCTAAAAAAGTTATTGTTGGATTGTTTTATAGTAGTGGAGATAAACACTTAACTTTGTTGTCGCGAAGCTTTGTATTACATCAAGATTTTATTACTGCCTCTGACTCGAAACAGGTGATAAACAACATTGAGAAGGTACCCAACAGTACCTATGGACACATTATCAAGGAATTCAAGCACCAAGCATCAAACTTCAATTGCAAATTCAATTTCGAAGGCCAAGCAATGAACACGGACGCAGATAGACTAGCTAAAATTTTGAATTCTCTGGACGAGCTGATCGTCGTTGACCGGAGAGTGTGCGGAACGAGCCGAGGTACGCCCCGACAGCAACACGTTGTGGACGGCGTATCTCGACCGCCGCCACGCCGACAAGCTCGCCTCCACGAACGGCGTCGAACCCCGCGACCGCCTCAATGCAGACGAGCGGCGCCAATGGTGAGGTGTCCCCAGGCGCACGCTCGAACCCGGCCTCGGGCACATCGAGGCCGGCAACGAGACACGGTTGGAGTACCCAGCGCCCCCTCCTCTCGCCATCGCGGCAGCTCCTGGACGCCAAGGCGAATGGAGACGGCCTCCTCGTCCTCATCGAGCTCCCGCTCCTCCGGGTCGCCGGCGCTCCTCCCCGTCAAGTCGGAGCCGCGGGAGACGCCGCTCGGGCGGCGCCCCCCTCATCATCAACGAGGTGGCCCTTCTCCCTCCTCCTCCCGCCTCGTCAAGCCGAAGACCGAGACGACGCTCCTTCCCGTGAAGAAGGGGCACGAGGCCATGGCCGCCGACGAAGAGACCGGCCTGAACTGGGCGCGGGACGACTACGTCCGGCAGGAGATGGAGCGCCAGCGCCGAGCCCTCGAGGAGATCGCCTCCCGATGCCGCGGCCGTGACGAGGGCGACATCGTCATCCTCGACGACGAGGCGGCCGGGCCGTCCAACCCACCATGCATCGGCGACGCAGGTTAGGGGTGCAACAAGGACGGCGGCGACCCATGTTTTGGATACCGAGCGAAATATTCGGATACCGAGGCGGTTACCGAGTTTCTCGTTACCCCACGAGAAATCTACGTACCGAGCAAAAAAATTCGAAACTTTTTGAAAATTTTGAATCGAAACATCCAGAGGATGGTTAAATAAAGCAGGAACTCTAATAAAATGCATGGGCAACCGTGGTCCGCTGGTATGCGCGTGCTTCCTTATCGATTGGTGCGGTCGTGGGTTCGAGTCTTGTGCATTCTCTTTTTTACAACCCTTTTTTCACCCTTTTCTGTATAAAAATGGGCGATGAGCAGAAAAATAAGACAACACCGGGATTCGATACCTCGATATGAAGGCAAGAGATGGATATGTACGACCTAACCAACGCGCTAGGCTGTGGTTGCTGATTTAGAAGGGTTCAGAACTTATGTATAGCATGTGAAAAAATTTGAATTTGTAATTCAAATTTTAAATTCCGCACAAATTTTTTTCGGTATTTTGCGGTTACCGTGGTAACCGAGAATTCCGCTGCCCCGCGAGAAAAAAAGTGTACTTGGGATCCAAAACCTTGGCGGCGACTAACCATCTTCTACAGGCTCCTCGGCATGTAGAAGGGGGCGACGGCTAGTAGTAGTAGTTTTTAGTTTGTTTTAAATTTTATAAAAATATCATTGAAACACCTAAATTTCCTCCAAATTTGTGTCGTTTTGTCCAAATTTGGCCGAGTTTGGTATTTAAAAAACAGCGGCTGGGGCGAGCTTGGGGCAACCGCCGCCACATTGGTCCGAGGTCCTGCATCGGGGAGAAGTTTGCCATCCAAGAGATCAAGCTCACCATCATCCATTTGTATAGCCACTAAGCCATGGAGTCACCGCTAGAGTTTCAGTATGGGATCCGTCATGATCGCAATGATCGATCCCTACCCTCGTCCTCCACCGATTGTTTTCATCCCACGTCCGGTACGCCATTAAAAAATGTGCCTTATCCCTAACCTCCCCGCTCCCCGCATCTCCCCGTCCTCCTCCACGAGCATCAGCCGCCGCCAGTGCGTCGGCTGCCTCCCTCCCCCCAGTGCCGGCCACCTCCCTTCTCCCATAGCTGGTCGCCTCCCTCCACCGGATGCGAGCTCCCTATTTCCCCACCGCCGGCCACGTCCTTCCACCGCGAGTCGCAACATCCGTAGCGTGGCCGCCTCCTTCCACTCCCTCCACCACACGTCGCCTGCTGGATCTCGCCTTCAAGCGCGTTGGCCTCCCATGCCACCAACCTTGCATCATCCCCCTGCTTAGGCCCGCCTCATAGGCAGGGCAAACGGGGCGCCCGCCCTAGCCGATTTATTGGACCTATAACGCAATCATTCTCCTCTGTATGCGTGACTCATCTTCTTCTCCAGGTTTCCAATCAAGTCTTCCAGCGCCGCCGCTCCCATCTTGTCCGATTCAGAGGTGGCGAATATCCATTAACAGAGACCAGATGACATAAATTCGTTTGGCAGTCAGTTCTACTTCTTTTCTGCGGCAATGCTACACGTACAAACAGTTTACAGGCTTTTACAGGATGGGTTAGTTTTCATTGGTCAACAGGTGAGCGGGACGGCCCCCCCACTGAAAATCGGGGGGGGGGGGGGGGGGGGGGGAGATGTTTGTGATTGGTTGTTAGATGGAAACAGTTTACAGGCTTTTACAAATCTTTGTATATCTAGCATTTTGTCTTTTCTGAACGTCCTGCTTGTTCCATATCAACTAGCGGTGGCTCAAATGTGCTCCCCACGGAGTATCTACCGGCCAAGGAATGAGAATAGCGGCTTGAGCTATAGATTGCTATGATTTGTTTGTTGTTGAATTAAGAAAGGGCAAAATAATACAAATTGTTCCACGTTTTGACAATTTTTTACAAATGAACAATGTACACATATCACCACCACCGCCACACACATGGATGGGTACCACAACAGTTCTAACAATTCAACTACTGGTTGGTTTCAATAACATTTTTTTTTCTTGAGTTCTCTATGACATACTATTGTGTTTGATAATATGATCTGTCTTAGCTAATTGTCAATAAAAAATAGAAAAACGTTCTAATCAGCCGGCTGATTTCAGCCCGGCAGTAAGTCGCCTCCC